>CM036776.1:387500-1745000 GCA_020796225.1 Arion vulgaris
AGAAATATAGAGAGAAGAGAGAGAGAGAGAGACGAGAGATATAGAGAGAAAAGAGAAAGAGAGAGAGAGAGAAGATATAGAGAGAAAGAGAGAGAGAGAAAGAGAGAAGAGAAAGAAAGAGAGAGAGAAATATAGAGAGAAGAGAACATAGAAATGGAGAGAGACTCCCTGAGTGGTTACCGGCGCCCACATTTGGGGTGTAAAGAATAGAACCACTGTGACCTGCTACGCATGTCGTAAGAGGCGACATGAGATTTTGCTGAAATCGGATGCACGTGTCCTAAACGTGTGAAGTCTATGCGTTTAGGAGCCTACCAAACCAATGTGCAACGTATACACGTTCTTGGCAAAGATCAAATCATATCACAAAGAGTGATTAAAATTGGTTGTGAAGAACGAACGCAAAAGAAGAAGAAGAAGAAGAAGAAGAAGGAGAGAGAGGGAACCGAGTAATATGAATGCTAAATATCACTTTCGACCTGACTTATTGTTCAAGATTGAAGAACCGACATCATTGCAATTCTCAAGATGTAAACAATGAAATGTGTTTTTCTTTCTGTTAATGTTAACTGAATAGCGCAGTATAGAATTTCATCTATCGTAATACCATGTGTTATTTCATTGATCTGCAGGCATCACAAGCTATTCTGATTTTAAGCATTCTTGACATTGGTAATACACCACCCAGAATTTCTGTTAATCCTGTTCCGAATCCTGAGGGTAATGTGTTGCAAATCTCTGAAGCATCACCGGTAGAGACAGTGGTAGCTCACGTGAGAACAGATGATAGAGACACAGGTCCCAATGGTATTGTTGATTGTTGGTGTATGTCTCCCAAGTTCAATGTTCGCCGTTTTGAAGGTAGCGGATTCCTGGTTGAGTTAGCACAACAATTAGATAGAGAAGCTGAAGAGAAAGTCAACGTGACAATTATATGTGAAGATAGAGGAACACCAAAGTTATCTGCTGGTGGATGGTTTATTATTAAACTAATCGATGCCAACGATAACAATCCTGTGTTTGGAATGCAGATTTACAGAGCAAACTTAACAGAAAACAATAAGAAAGGTGATCATGTATTATCTGTGAAAGCTTACGATAAGGATATAGATGACAATGCAAAAGTGCATTACTCATTTTCTGTGGATGGGGAGGAACCGTCATTTGTTATTGACAGCCTGTCAGGAGACATAACAGCAGGTCAGGAGTTTGACAGAGAGACTGTGTCTCAAGTATCTTTTGTAGTCATGGCTGAGGACGGGGGCAAGAAGATAGGCAAAACTTCTGTTATAGTGGATATTTTAGATGAGAATGATAACTCTCCATACTTCACGTCGTCTCTGGAATTTCAGGTTGCAGAGAAGCTTCCGGCTGGATCTAAAGTGGACGTACTCGAGGCTAAAGACAGGGACGACGGCTCCAACGCTGAAGTTGTTTTCTTTATGCCAAACGAAAACTTTGACACAGAAACTCCCTTTCCTTTCCTGGTGTTGCAAAATGGAATTATCAGAACTGCAAATATTTTGGATAAGGATAAGCAAGCTATATACAGATTTCCAGTCATTGTCAAGGATAAAGGACGTCCACCAAGATCGTCTTCCGCAACGGTCACTATCCATGTTATTGACTCCAACGACCACAGTCCAGTATTTATATTTCCATCAAGAATAAACAACACTGTCAGATTTCGATCTGATACACCTCCAGGATCTCTCATAGCCAGACTAGTAGCCACTGACAATGATGTGGGAAGAAACGCTCGTCTAAAGTACAGTATCGTTTCAGGAAATCACGAGAGAGTATTCATTATTCCTGACCCCAATTCTGGTAACATCAAGCTTACAAACGACACTGAGGTTCTCTATGGGCTTCAGACTGGTATTTTTCGTCTCAATGTAACTGTGAAAGATCAAGGAATTCCAATAATGGAAGCCCACGAGATTTTAATAATTCAAATCGACTATGTCAAAGGTCACGGTTTAGGTCGAACAAGAGGGGATGACAGCAGAACGGCGTCATCATTTGATAATGACGACGTTAAATATATCATCATAGCTGGCGTCATCGGTGGCGTCACTGTGATTATCTCTGTCATCATTGTTACCATCATACTCTTAATGCGAAGACCAGAACGAAATAATCGTAGTGCTGGAATAACTGGCGTTCAAGAACAAGGGGATGGTCGCCATTTTGAGAAACAAATATGGCAAAGTGTGCCTATTGACGAGGTTACGCCCACAGAAACAGGTGGTAAGAGCTTTACAAGTTTATCGCCCAAAGAGGAACGTGCTGGTTGTGACGATACCTTACACTCTGAGAACAGTAACGAAACATTCAGTCCAAATTCTAACAAAGATGTCTTTGACAACTATAGCAGAAAACAGAGCTCCGAAACATTTCAAGGACAACCACAACTGTATACCTTCAAAAAGGTAGGAACATTTTACTAGTAAAAAAACTAAATTTGTAAATGTGTTATCTTTTGTTAGTGTTACTGTATAACTTAATATATTGTTATCTTCTGTCGGTGTCATTATGTTACAACCTTCTACAATTTTTGAATGTTATTGTGTGTATCTCACATTTTTTAAACGTGGCTTTTACTTTATTGTATATACTATTTTGATATTTGTAAAACTGTTGACAGTGGATAACTGTCGATGTGGATAACTGTCGATTACTGGACAACGGGTAATGGATACTTTACTCTATCCAATGAATTAATTTACTGCACATAGCGGATGACATACTGTGTGTAATGTATTTATTGATGCACGTGCTACTGATATAATGCGGATGACATACTGTGTGTAATGTATTTATTGACTGCACATAGCGGATGACATACTGTGTGTGATGTATTATAGTTGGTTCCAAAATTCGTGAATATCTTTACCGACCGATATAAAATCATCCACTTGACAGAAATTCTTGTTTTTTTCATAGGTAACAGTGACGACCTTCCTAAAGTATTTTTGTCCCTTCCTCCACCCCCTCCCTCCCCAACCTTTAGTGGTATACGATTTTCATTTTATGTTATTACTAAAATAATAGCAAAGTTGATTTGGTATACATGTAGAAGTTTATCAGTACCATAGTCAAGATTTTCTATAATTTCGCATTTACGTGCTCCACCTGTAATTCAGCGCAAGCGAAAATCTGGAATCCCGCGAAATTAATCAGTTCACAATGTATCCTTACGACTGTCATTGGCGTATGTACACAACTTTTATTTTCATTTATAGAAGTGGAAGGTATCATTTGTTCACTATGTCACATTGCTTTTTATAATATGTAATAGTGATACGCCTTTGCAAACATTCGCCACCATTTTGTGTATTACTGTAAATTCTAAACTTTGATTATCATTTTGTTGTGCTTATGCAAAGTTATATAACAAAAAAAAGCGTTTCTTTGCATCAACTAAGCTACCTACCAATTAGTTAAACATGAATTGGTAATGTTGTGAGTTATATAAGACTGCAGGCACCAAATATTTACTGTTATCCATCAGGTACATTCCTGGTGACGTCTGTGACCTAGGGGATAGTGACTCGCTGGATTTTTACAAAAGAACGATGATACCACCCGTTCAGAAAGCAATGGCAAACTACTGAACGTAATAATGCCTAGAAAAATCACAAACAGCGTTAAAAAGTTGGGGTCGATTCGCAAAGTCCTGTAAAGGATATGCAATTAACTTTTTTTTTTAGATTCGTACAAATTAAACCTTAGTATGTTCACGAATTTCGGAACGAACAATAGTTTACTTCACATATCGGATGACATACTGTATCCATTGGATACTGTTTCGTTTTTATACTGCATATATAACAGACCAGCTGGTACAAGGTCCCAGAAATATAAAGAGAAAAAAATAGCATATACCACTAAGTCCGACACCTGACAATCGACTACATTAAATTCACACAAGACTGTCTAAACAACTTATACAAGTTTATTGGTATCTATATATATTGTATATCTAAACTGGTAAATTACATACATACTCTCTCAACTGATATGAGACCAAAAGTACATAAATAACTTTCCTGAACATCAATTGTGTAATCATTAAGTGCGCTTCTCTACAATTAACAGAAAGTTCAAGGAACTCTCTGTCGGGTTTTCCCACATCTATCACAACCTATAAATCAAATACACTAGTTCAGCATCTCCACTAATTATGCAAAGTTCAAGAAGTGCTCAGTTGTGGGTTCTCACAACTATCACAACTTATAAATCAAATAACACTAGTTCAGCTTCTCTCTATTAACGAAAAGTTCAAGAGATCCTCAGTTGTGGGTTCTCACATCCATCACAACTTATAAATCAAATAACACTTCAAAGAATCCTCAGTTGTGGGTTCTCACATCCATCACAACTTATAAATCAAATAACACTTCAAAGAATCCTCAGTTGTGGGTTTTCACATCCATCACAACTTATAAATCAAATAACATTAGTTCAGCTTCTCATTAACGAAAGTTCAAGAGATCCTCTGTTGGTTCTCAATCCATCACAACTTATGTTAAATAACACTCAAAGAGTCCTCAGTTGTCGGTTCTCACATCCATCACAACTTATAAGTTAAATAACACTTAAAGGTCCTCAGTTGTCGTTCTCACATCCATCACAACTTATAAATCAATACATTAGTTCAGCTTTCATTAACGAAAGTTAACTTACACGCTCAAGTGTTCAAAATAGTCTTCCGCTCAAGAGATTTTGGCTTCCCGTTCCGCTGCTCTGTTCTAACTATTCTCTCTCTTACGCTCACTAAAAAATAATCTGTCCGTCCTCCACAACTTCTCTAGAGTAACTGTCCTACTGCTCAAACCAAAAGCTCCCAACTGTCCCTTCTCTGGTTCAAGATCCTCGATTTTACGGGAGTCCTCGCCTACCTCGGGCTAGAACCTATTTCATGAATTTAACACTCTACTGGCAGCAAGTTGGGACTGGTAAACACATTTATTTACTACTAACTTGGTCAAGGACGCCAAGTACAATAAGGGGGTGTTCTTTTCTCTGTTGAACCCCCGTCCATAACCTAGTTAGCATAACAGTGAAACTGTTACACATAAAACAGATGACTTACTATATACGATATGTCTAATCCTTGATGACTGTGCTGTATGCGATTGATGACTGTGCTGTATGCGATTGATGACTGTGCTGAATGTGATTGATGATTGTGCTGTATGTGATTGATGACTGTGCTGAATGTGATATATGTAATCCTTGATGACTGTGCTGTATGCGATATATGTAATCCTTGATGACTGTGCTGTATGCGATATGTGTAATCCTTGATGACTGTGCTGTATGCGATATGTCTAATCCTTGATGACTGTGCTGTATGCGATATGTCTAATCCTTGATGACTGTGATGTATGCGATATATGTAATCCTTGATGACTGTGCTGTACGCGATATATGTAATCCTTGATGAATGTGCTGTATGCTCTATGTGTAATCCTTGATGACTATGCCGTATGCGATATATGTAATCCTTGATGACTGTGCTGTACGCGATATATGTAATCCTTGATGACTATGCTGTATATAATGAATGACTGAAACGAAACAGACATTTATTATTTAGTTTCAATTATTCATCAATAGTCTGGATATCTCTGTATAGCCATTACAACAGCATTCTATGTAAAGTTTTACATTCAGTCAGAACATACACGAAGTGCTCATGCATACACTAAACAGATTCTAACGCATGCATCATTTGCACAAAACCCAGTAGAACATGTTCATTTTATCCATAGAGATTCAATAAATTATGTAGACACCGTGATGTCTTTAAGTGCTTGTTTTTTATGTACACATTACACAATTGTTGATTTGTTCATGTACACATTACACAATTGTTGATTTGTTCATGTACACATTACACAATTGTTGATTTGTTCATGTACACATTACACATTTGTTGATTTGTTCATGTACACATTACACAATTGTTGATTTGTTCATGTACACATTACACAATTGTTGATTTGTTCATGTACACATTACACAATTGTTGTGTTGTTTCTGTACACATTACACAATTGTTGATTTGTTCATGTACACATTACACAATTGTTGATTTGTTCATGTACACATTACACAATTGTTGATTTGTTCATGTACACATTACACAATTGAAAAGTACGACAATATTATGGATTGCCATTTCTAAGAACATTATGATGAAACTCTTGTGTGCATAAGCGACTCTGCTCTTCAACATAAGTGGTTATGATGTACATTGTATGTTATTGCCTGCTAACGTCTTAACTGTAGAGAAGTGATTCGTGTGTGTTATATTACTAGGAACATACAATATTATATGATAAACAAAACCGCTCAACAGTGTACAAGAAAAGTATAGCTTGCATACATTGCTACACATAAATGTGTTACAATGAAAGCATAGCTTGCATACATTGCTACACACAAATGTGTTGTGTGTGTATATATATATATCATATGTACGGTTCCAACTTCACTGTAACGGGTCACCCCATAATTACTCCGTTCCTGTGCCAACGAAAATCACACAAAATGCTAACAACTGTGAAATGTCTCATGTGTGAACTAATTCTAGTATGAAACAGCCGTGTACCGACACAAAAAGCAATCTGCACAGCATAACTGGATATGGCCGTAGCCAAAGTGTTAACACAAAACTGTTCATCACTTGAATTGCAATTCATGTCAAAGGGAACGTCAATCACGACAAAATCCAACTTTCTGCACCCGCAATATAACTGCATACTGCAGATTAAGTCGGTTCGTTATAACCGCTGTCCATCATTTTCTGAATACCCACAACAAGCGCAAGGTTGACAAAGGAAAAAGCATTCCATGTAACATTCATAGCTCACAGCGTTGCTCAAGCACTAACTCAGTAGCTCAGCAAACGAAACCGGAAAATACCCGACCAAACATGGTGGAAATGCTCTAGTAAAAATGTGTTGTGTATGAAGAGCATATAGTGTTGGTTGTGGGCATGAACAATGTGATTACTATATTGCTTGTGTATTACTTTAACTTAGAACGTTGTAGAAAAGCATTGATTAACATAATAGTTTATATACTTTCATATTTGTTTAGTTTAGTGGTCGGATCATGATCACTGCACGTCGAACAAATTAGTCCATAAGTGCTCCGATCTCTCCCTCAGTATTTCTGTCAGTGTGTGGCGACTAACGACACCGGTTCTTTGTTGGTTTACAATTCTTCTGTGGCTACCAGCATAGCGTTCTTGTCGAGCTACACCACACTTAACTTGGAGTTCTTACAGTCTGCGGTTAGTGTTGTAGATTCACCGCTATTACATGCATCATGTACATGTCCTTCTCCTTAAGGAATTTATAATATCAGCCTGGTCCATTGCTCACCGCTTTGTACAGCAGCCAACATAAGCCTATCCGCACCTTCATTCTCCCTTACACCTGCATGCCCTTATATATTTGTGATCTTGTTCAAAATAGATTTCTTGAAATGAAAAAATGAAAGGACAAGATTGATTAATAGGAACATCCTCATTGCATTTTAATGATGCCGCCATGTGTGTTCCTCCAATCTCTTTCTAACAACACATCAGCAGGTACGAAATTGAGCATCGGCGTGGTCTCTGATGTAATTTTGAAGATGGTTTATCGTCCATCTCCAATATAACTAGGAAGTCCATCGATCTAACTTATTTGGATGTCAGGAATCACTGGGAAAATGAATGTCTCCAAGTGAGAATCGAGCTGGGTATGTTTTGATTGGTGAGGCAAGCACCGTAACCTCATACCACGTATAACATTTATTAGTAGAGATATAAGAACGTGTAACAATGCTTTTGTATAGTAATTGAGAATTATTTCTGCTATTGTATGTTTCGCTGTGATTCCTGAACATTTTCCTATGTGATGTCTTCTACTTGTGCTACATCAAGAAGGCTTACGTGGATATACTGTCCTGGGCATGCGGGTGTTTACGGTAATGAGAGATCGGACAGGCTTGCATCAACAGCATCGATTGTTGGGGAGTTGAAGATGGATAAGGGGATATTCTTCGGTCTCTTCGCGACTCTCTGTTGGATGAGGACACTAAAATCGATATTGAATCGATCAAGCGATTTAAGCAGTTTTGAGTTACCGGTTGTTCAAGTCGAACTGGATGCCTGAGAGGCAGAGTGAGAGGTGTGTTTAATCAGCGAGCCACAGGAACCATCAGTATGCATACTCTTCGATATCTGTTGGGGAGACTGAACACCTATGGGTCTGCCCGGGGTGCAATGACGTCAGTTTAGTAACCAGTAACCAATAACCAAAAAGGCTGATTTTACCTGTGTGTCTGGTACTTTCTATTTCTTCTTCACCTGCTATCAAAATATCGATTCTCACTCCTCCAACTGAAACCATCTCCTTGTTCATCATTTCTGTACACAAACCATTGACTGAGGCAGAAGAAATCTGTGATACATTGTATATATCTCTCATTCTGAAAGCTCACCACTTGATATTATACCTGCATGTGGTATTCTCTAGAATATTTTGCAACTCACATCTCAATTGTTTTCATTGATCGTCAACACACTTGTACATAATTCACTTACATATAACATAATTGCACATACAATTGCATCAACTTTCTTATCGTATTGTTTGTATAAGACAACACGTGTACACATCTCAATGACATATAAGACAACAAGTGTACACATCTCAATGACATATAAGACAACATGTGTACACATCTCAATGAAATATAAGACAACAAGTGTACACATCTCAATGACATATAAGACAACAAGTGTACACATCTCAATGACATATAAGACAACAAGTGTACACATCTCAATGAAAATAAGACAACATGTGTACACATCTCAATGCAATATAAGACAACAAGTGTACACATCTCAATGACATATAAGACAACATGTGTACACATCTCAATGACATTTAAGACAACATGTGTACACATCTCAATGAAAATAAGACAACATGTGTACACATCTCAATGAAATATAAGACAACAAGTGTACACATCTCAATGACATATAAGACAACATGTGTACACATCTCAATGACATATAAGACAACAAGTGTACACATCTCAATGACATATAAGACAACAAGTGTACACATCTCAATGAAATATAAGACAACAAGTGTACACATCTCAATGACATATAAGACAACAAGTGTACACATCTCAATGAAATATAAGACAACAAATGTACACATCTCAATGACATATAAGACAACACGTGTAAACAGCTCAATGACGTATAAGACAACATGTGTACACATCTCAATGACATATAAGACAATATGTGTACACATCTCAATTACATATACGACAACACGTGTACACATCTCAATGACATATACGGCACCAAGTGTACACATCTCGATGACATATAAGACAACACGTGTACACATCTCAATGAAATATAAGACAACAAGTGTACACATCTCAATGACATATAAGACAACATGTGTACACATCTCAATGACATATAAGACAACAAGTGTACACATCTCAATGACATATAAGACAACAAGTGTACACATCTCAATGACATATAGACAACAGTGTACACATCTCAATGACATATAAGACAACAAGTGTACACATCTCAATGACATATAAGACAACAAGTGTACACATCTCAATGACATATAAGACAACATGTGTACACATCTCAATGACATATAAGACAACAAGTGTACACATCTCAATGACAATGTTCTCGTGTCTTAGAATAACAATTTTTAAAAACCATTAACATAACCCTAGTTTGCCAGTAACAAACGTTCGTCAGCATAATATCTCTACTTTGTCTCTCTCTCTCAGGTAAACAAGATTGTATGAGAACAGTACTTGTCTCTCTCTCTCTATGAAAACAAAGATTGTATATGAGAACAGTCACTTGTCCTCTCTCTCTCTCTCTCTCTCTATGTAAACACAGATTGTATATGAGAACAGTCACTTTGTTCTCTCTCTCTATGTAAACAAAGATTGTATATGAGAACAGTCACTTTGCTCTCTCTCTCTCTCTCTCTCTCGATATATGTAAACAAAGATTGTATATGAGAACAGTCACTTTGTTCTCTTTTGATCTAGGTAAACAAAGATTGTATATGAGAACAGTCACTTTGTTCTCTCTCTCTATGTAAACAAAGATTGTATATGAGAACAGTCACTTTGTTCCCTCTCTCTCTCTCTCTCTATGTAAACAAAGATTGTATATGAGAACAGTCACTTTGTTCCCTCTCCTCTTCTATGTAAACAAAGATTGTATATGAGAACAGTCACTTTGTTCTCTCTCTCTCTCTCTCTCTATGTAAACAAAGATTGTATATGAGAACAGTCACTTTGTTCTCTCTCTCTATGTAAACAAAGATTGTATATGAGAACAGTCACTTTGTTCTTTCTCAATCTAGGTAAACATGGATTGTATATGAGAACAGTCACTTTGTTCTCTCTCTCTATGTAAACAAAGATTGTATATGAGAACAGTCACTTTGTTCTCTCTCTCTCTCTCTCTCTCTCTCTATGTAAACAAAGATTGTATATGAGAACAGTCACTTTGTTCTCTCTCTCTATGTAAACAAAGATTGTATATGAGAACAGTCACTTTGTTCTCTCTCTCTCTCTCTCTCTCTATGTAAACAAGGATTGTATATGAGAACAGTCACTTTGTTCTCTCTCTCTCTCTCTCTCTATGTAAACAAAGATTGTATATGAGAACAGTCACTTTGTTCTCTCTCTCTCTCTCTCTCTCTCTATGTAAACAAGGATTGTATATGAGAACAGTTACATGAAGGAAGGTCAAATAACAAAAATAAATAATAAATAATACAATTGTTATGAAATGTTAATTAGTTCTTGCTACACCGACATTCTATTTTACTCATTATTTGAATGTATCTATTACATCGTGAAGATCTTTACATTTATTCAGCGATAGATTTATTCAGTGATAGATTTATTCAGCGATAGATTTATTCAGCGATAGATTTATTCAGTGATAGATTTATTCAACGATAGATTTATTCAGCGATAGATTTATTCAGTGATAGAATTGACGAAGAATTGAAGTTAGGTAAGTAAAACAAAACAGTTTTCACAAATATCAGAGTCAGTGATGGTAGTACTAGCTTTATTATTTTGTCGAGTACTATCTGCAGAGAATTCTAATCCCACACAAGGTCATGCAGTATACATTCTAATCCCACACAAGGTCATGCAGTATACATTCTAATCCCACACAAAGTCTTGCAGTATACATTCTACTCCCACACAAAGTCTTGCAGTATACATTCTTATCCCACACAAAGTCTTGCAGTATACATTCTAATTTCCAGAGACTTTCAAGTTACTGGTTTGTCAAATTTGAAAGTGAGCAGGTGCAATTTTCACCAATTAAGTCGATAGTGTACCCTATTACATATATTATATAAGACACCCGTCACATTTTATATCTGGTACTATCTGTCTCTGTTGTTCCATTACGGCTTGCATTTGCAATTATTGATCCCCACAACTTTCCTTTTCTGTTAGTGCTAACTAAGTTATCGTACTGAACATTTAATTAGCGCCATGAGGTTCAGTCTTTGAAATGTAAATATATACTTATATCCTGACATGATTCTCCATATCTTTTGTTATAATAGCATGCATTTAAACAATCATGACTGCTTCAAACTAAAATTAACGTTCTGTGTGAATTAGTCTCCCCTCAGAACCCACATCGCAATAAATGGCCAAACACTGGAGAAAGTTGAACATTTTACATATTTGGGTAGTAAAGTGTTAAACAATGGAGACACGATGAAAGAAATAAACTCTCGTATTGCTATAGCAGCTAGTGCCTTCACTAAATTAACGAATATCTGGCAATCTCAAGACCTTAGTATATGCACAAAAGTTAAATTATTTAGGTCATGTGTGATTCATGTACTGACCTACGGTTGTGAAAGTTGGAAATCAACAAAGAAAATTGATAAGAAACCGGACAGCTTTGAGAATAAATGTCTCCTAAAATTATTTAAAGTCAAATGGAGTGATTTCGTTTCTAACAACACAGTGAGAGATAGAACACACCAACAACCCGTATCAAATATTATAAGGAAACGAAGGTGGAAATATTTAGGTCATGTTCTTAAATCAGACGAAAAGAGACTAAATCAAGAAGTCCTTATGTGGTCACCAGTTGGGAAAAGAAACGTGGAAGACCAAAGACCACTCTTCGAAGAACCATCCAACAAGAAAGTAAACTATTGGGATGTAAACCATACAAGATCTCCAACTGCTAGCAAAGAACCGCATCACATGGAGATCTAAAACCTCTGCCCTATGTGTCGCCTTTGGCACGAAAGGAACAAACTAACTAGCTAACTAACAGAACACACACAATTAATTTTCTAATTTCTAACTTTGTAATATTAAACCATATCTCTTTAATCTCAAATGATATTCGTGTGTGCTTATAAATGATTTTTTATAATTAGTTTCTCATTTGATGAGCAACAATGTAACCAAGTTTAAATTAGTGGAGTTCTGCAACTAACACAATTAGGTTGCATTATTGATAGTACATTACATCAAAGTTAACACACATTCTGGACAACTAGAGTCAGTCCCACAATATCTGGACTAGAGTCAGTCCACAATATCTGACTATAGTCAGTCCCGCAATATCTAGACTAGAGTCAGTCCCATAATATCTGGACTAGTTGGCAAGAAACGCATACATACACAGACTAAGTATTATGAGAAAATAAAATGTGCAACTAAAGTAGTATATGTTAATGAACATATACATTGCATCTTCAGTAACGTAATCATATGTTGGACAGCACATTCAAATTAAAGTCAGAAAATGTAATGAACATTTTGCATCTCCAGAACGATAATTTGATAAACCAATGACCACTAAGTTAGCATAAGTTGCAACTGATATAATAATAAACCAATGACCACTAAGTTAGCATAAGTTGCAACTGATATAATAATAAACCAATGACCACTAAGTTAGCATAAGTTGCAACTGATATAATAATAAACCAATGACCACTAAGTTAGCATAGTTCACTGATATAATAATAAACCAATGACCACTAAGTTAGCATAAGTTGCAACTGATATAACTAACTTTGAAGAGAATATTACAACAAAAGTGTTATAACTTAAACAATACTTTGACTGTTGCCCGCCTGCCCAGCGTGTTCGTAGCGCGTTGGACTACGGGTGACTAGTCCTCTGTGAGTACGGGTTCAATTCCGTGGGCTGGCAGAAAAGCCACAGATTCCCAGATTTACGGTGTTCGTGGCACTGAACCGAAGGGTTACGATGTCCATGGCACCGAGCCGTAGAGCTGAAAGCTCAAGTGCTTCTGGATCGGGAAAAAACACACAAAAAACAAGACTTTGTAACTTGTTCCCATGAAAACAATAATTGAGCCAACTTGCTATATCAAGGTAGCTAGACAGTGAAGATAGCACGTGTAGGGGAGATGGCATTTTAAGCTAACACAATATAAACAGAAGAAACATACAAGACAGGAAAAGAGGAGTGATAAAGAAAGACAACATGAAACAAAATATGTAGTGGCAAAAAGAATACTCAGTCACGTGGTATGACCTCAAGATAGCAAGAGCATTAAGTAGTAATGAGTACCAGGTGTGACACTAAGATCCTCTAAGAACAGCTCGTAAATACACATTCTGACAAAAGTCTGTGTTTCTGTGTCTTTCTGTCGGCTTCTGTCGTTCGATAATGATCACGTGTGGTTCCAAGAATGCTCCTCGTACTAATCTCTTCCCACGATTCTGTCACAATATTATCACATATGTTATCATAGTTCATAGTTCCCAGATGTTATCATTGGTCGTTAACTGTCTAGGGTGAATTTGTTACAATGATAGTGTGTTGGACAAGAACATATTTCTAGATCTCTCTTAAAGTTAGTTTGTACACTGTTTGCTCTTGCTCAAAACTATTCACCAATTTTGTGCTATCAAATATTTTAATGAAGATATTAGATGAAGTGTCTACGCAGAATGCTGGGTGTAACAAGAAGAGACCGGTTGAGAAATGAAGACATCAGGAAAAAGTGGGTACAACATCATAGACTTCATCAAGAAACAACAAATTAAATGGTCCGGCCACGTAAGCAGATTACCATCAGACAGTGCACCCCAAAGAGCAATGCTGCTCCGATACAATGGGTACAAAGCAAAAGGCCGGCCACGCACAAGATGGACCTCAGAGATAACAGAGGCGACGAAAGAGACTATCTACGAAGCGCATACTAGGACCCGTTTTAGAAATCTCTTCCTGACCTGACGCTGTGAGGCATACAGGATTCGAGAAAGAAAGAAAATATTTTAAATATTCAGTTTGTAGGGTGGCTCATCTGTTCTTCAGATATATTACTAGTGTGTAGTTGTACTAGTGTGTAGTTGTACTAGTGTGTAGTTGTACTAGTGTGTAGTTGTACTAGTGTGTAGTTGTACTAGTGTGTAGTTGTACTAGTGTGTAGTTGTACTAGTGTGTAGTTATTCTCAATTTTCAAACATATAGTTCACATTTCGCAACAATCTCTGGAATTTTCATCATCAACATGTATTAGTATGTCTCCATTATTTATATTTCAACAATTGAATGTTCAACTTGTTGAGGTTACACTGACTTAGTAGTCAGAAGATAGTCTCAACACATAACTGTCTGAGTTCATTTTTACTCCGAAATGGTTCAGAAAAATAAAATACTAGGATCCCTGAAAACAAATATGGGGGAAAGAGGTTGTTGTTATTATTGAACCCTTAGAAATTATGGGTTTTCCTCCTTCTTCCTATATTTGAGTGGGGAGAGTACCTTCCATTTTTGTGCAGACCCAGAAGACTCCAATAACTCCAGGTGTGACCACGTTTAGTGCAAAGCTTAATGTTGCGAAAACTCCTACTCAAGTAGAGTCTATTAGATAGGTGAGGTAAAATGTATAATTCTATCTGAGATGGACGAAAAATACAGATGCAACTTATTCATAATGAGAGCAAGCGTATAGTCATCTATTTTGCTAGAGTTATACTAATTGCCAAGACAATATGTATGTTTGATCTCTTGTTACTGCATTAACAACTTGCTATGTACGATCTAGTACAAACGATATCTGAGAGTTACTGCATTAACAACTGGCGATGTACGATCTAGTACAAACGATATCTGAGAGTTACTGCATTAACAACTTGCTATGTACGATCTAGTACAAACGATATCTGAGAGTTACTGACTTGCTACGTACGATCCAATACAAACGATATCTGAGAGTTACTGACTTGCTACGTACGTTATTGGTTATTGGTTATTTGGTTACTAAACTGACGTCATTGCACTCCGGGCAGACCAATAGGTGCTCAGTCTCCCCAACAGATATCGAAGAGTATGCATACTGATGGTTCCTGTGGCTCGCTGATTAAACACACCTCTCACTCTGCCTCCCAGGCATCCAGTTCGACTTGAACAACGGGTAACTCCAAACTGCTTAAATCGCTTGATCGATTCAACATCGATTTTAGTGTCCTCATCCAACAGAGAGTCTCGAAGAGACCGAAGAATATCCCCTTATCCATCTTCAACTCCCCAACAATCGATGTTGGTGATGCAAGCCTGTCCGCTCTCTCATTACCGTAAACACCCGCATGCCCAGGACAGTATATCCACGTAAGCCGCTGGAGGTTAGAAACTTCTATAGACGACATCCACTCATACCGAAACCTGCCCTTCTGGATCTTGTGAAGCATCGACTGAGAGTCAGATACAACAACTGCCCCAGTAAATGAAGTCCCAGAAATCCAATGGAGGGCAGCAGTAACGGCCTCAACCTCCATCCTCATACTAGAAGTAGTTGTCCTGTATGCCCCACTTCGCTCTGCAACAACCCTACCATGCGCATTAGCCAAGAAACCCAGCCGGATTTCTCACCACGTTGAACGACCCATCGGTATATACAACAACATCATCATCCCTTGCATTATCTTCTATCAGCTGCTTAACTGCGAGATCAGCCTTCATGTTGCCCCAATCTCTACATTCTCTTCCAAGAGTAATGATAACGTTGAGATAGTTCATCATGCTACCATCTGTTGGGATCCATTCTCCCCTTTTGGTAGGGTCTCAACCGTAGTCACCTGGCCAATTGTTCTCTCAGCCTGGGCCATCCACAACATGCCACGCTTGATTCTCGTGCCCTTAACATCATTAGTGTTCTTGCTACGTACGATCTAATACAAACGATATCTGATAGTTACTGACTTGCTATGTACGATCTAATACAAACGATATCTGATAGTTACTGACTTGCTATGTACGATCCAATACAAACGATATCTGATAGTTACTGACTTGCTACGTACGTTATTGGTTATTGGTTATTTGGTTACTAAACTGACGTCATTGCACTCCGGGCAGACCAATAGGTGCTCAGTCTCCCCAACAGATATCGAAGAGTATGCATACTGATGGTTCCTGTGGCTCGCTGATTAAATACACCTCTCACTCTGCCTCACAGGCATCCAGTTCGACTTGAACAACGGGTAACTCCAAACTGCTTAAATCGCTTGATCGATTCAACATCGATTTTAGTGTCCTCATCCAACAGAGAGTCTCGAAGAGACCGAAGAATATCCCCTTATCCATCTTCAACTCCCCAACAATCGATGTTGGTGATGCAAGCCTGTCCGCTCTCTCATTACCGTAAACACCCGCATGCCCAGGACAGTATATCCACGTAAACCGCTGGAGGTTAGAAACTTCTATAGACGACATCCACTCATACCGAAACCTGCCCTTCTGGATCTTGTGAAGCATCGACTGAGAGTCAGATACAACAACTGCCCCAGTAAATGAAGTCCCAGAAATCCAATGGAGGGCAGCAGTAACGGCCTCAACCTCCATCCTCATACTAGAAGTAGTTGTCCTGTATGCCCCACTTCGCTCTGCAACAACCCTACCATGCGCATTAGCCAAGAAACCCCAGCCGGATTTCTCACCACGTTGAACCGACCCATCGGTATATACAACAACATCATCATCCCTTGCATTATCTTCTATCAGCTGCTTAACTGCGAGATCAGCCTTCATGTTGCCCCAATCTCTACATTCTCTTCCAAGAGTAATGATAACGTTGAGATAGTTCATCATGCTACCATCTGTTGGGATCCATTCTCCCCTTTTGGTAGGGTCTCAACCGTAGTCACCTGGCCAATTGTTCTCTCAGCCTGGGCCATCCACAACATGCCACGCTTGATTCTCGTGCCCTTAACATCATTAGTGTTCTTGCTACGTACGATCTAATACAAACGATATCTGATAGTTACTGACTTGCTATGTACGATCTAATACAAACGATATCTGATAGTTACTGACTTGCTATGTACGATCCAATACAAACGATATCTGATAGTTACTGACTTGCTATGTACGATCCAATACAAACGATATCTGATAGTTACTGACTTGCTATGTACGATCCAATACAAACGATATCTGAGAGTTACTGCATATCAGAGTCACCAACTAAACAAGGGTCATCATCATCAAATAGCGTGTCCTGAGCAGAACTTTGCCACCCCAACAATCCTCCGGAATTTCTCTCTCTCATAGGCCTGATGTCCTGCCTCTGCAGCTATCATGTTCATCATCAGTTACATCCTGAATCCATCTTCTCCGTGGTCTTCCTCTTCTTCTCTTTGCCGGTATGCCTCCTTCCATGATGGTCTACTCCAGCCCTTCATGTCTTTTTATATGTCCAAAATATCTCAATTTTCTCTTTCTTATTTGTAGCATCAGCCAGTTTTCTTTGATTTTGAATTCTTTCTGGATAGATCAGCGACATCGTGCTTGATAACCACACTGATAAGGATGTTGAATATATACAACATCGAGTTTTAAATCGCAAACAGAGCGTTGCACAATTGTTGTAGTAGTGTAACTTGAAACCTGATTAGCAGAATGAGAACTGCGTGTAACCAGTGAACTATAGAAACCATCAGCATGTTTACCTTTTGACATCTGTTGTAGCAGACTGAACCATCTATGCATCTGCTTCTAATGTGGATATACTACCGGCTCATTAACCAATAGCCATTAATCACTAACGAAATGGAAAATACACTTACACATATTTACACACAGACAATGCAAGCGATGCCATAAGTGATATTAACTTACACCAGAGTATCGCTGTCTCTATCTCTATCTCTATTCTTCTCTCTCTCTCTTCTATCTCTCTTATGCCTCCTTTACTGTGACAGTTCAATTTAGTTCGTACTCATAGTATTCTAGGCATGTACTTTGTGACATTCTATAATTCATTGTGTAGATATACTATTTGATCAAGCTAGTGACATACTAATGGTGCAATGCTAATAGCTGATTTGATCAAGCTAGTGCATACTAATGTGCAATATAACTGATTTGATCAAGCTAGTACATACTAATGTGCAATCTAATAGCTGATGATCAGTGTCATACTAATGTGCAATCTAATAGCTGATTTGATCAAGCTAGTGGCATACTAATGGTGCAATGCTAATAGCTGATTTGATCAAGCTAGTGGCATACTAATGGGCAATGCTAATAGCTGATTTGATCAAGCTATGGCATACTAATGGCGCAATCTAATAGCTGATTTGATCAGCTAGGCATACTAATGGGCAATACTGATAGCTGATTTGATCAAGCTAATGGCATACTAATGGCGCAATACTAATAGCTGATTTGATCAAGCTAATGGCATACTAATGGCGCAATACTAAAGTTTGATCATTTGGTACTAAGGCTATCAATGCTATACACTAATGGTTAGGCAATGCTAATAGCTGATTTGATCAAGCTAATGGCATACTAATGGTGCAATGCTAATAGCTGATTTGATCAAGCTAATGGCATACTAATGGTGCAATGCTAATAGCTGATTTGATCAAGCTAATGGCATACTAATGGCGCAATGCAAATAGCTGATTTGATCAAGCTAATGGCATACTAATGGTGCAATACTAATAGCTGATTTGATCAAGCTAATGGCATACTAATGGCGCAATACTAAAGCTGAATAGATAAACCTATGAGTTGATAATGGTCCTACAAATCTAAAGTAGAAAATGTATTTCTAATCATTATGTTTCATAGTAATGAAGACATTCTGTTTCTATAGTAATGAAGACATTCTGTTTGCATAGTAATGAAGACATTCTGTTTCTATAGTTATGAAGACATTATGTTTGATAGTAATGAAGACATTCTGTTTCATAGTAATGAAGACATATGCTTTGCATAGTAATGAAGACATTCTGTTTCTATAGTAATGAAGACATTCTGTTTCTATAGTAATGAAGACATTATGTTTGCATAGTAATGAAGACATTCTGTTTCTATAGTAATGAAGACATTCTGTTTCTATAGTAATGAAGACATTCTGTTTCTATAGTAATGAAGAAATTATGTTTGCATAGTAATGAAGACATTCTGTTTCTATAGTAGTGAAGACATTCTGTTTCTATAGTAGTGAAGACATTCTGTTTCTATAGTAATGAAGACATTCTGTTTGCATAGTAATGAAGACATTCTGTTTCTATAGTAATGAAGACATTATGTTTGCATAGTAATGAAGACATTCTGTTTCTATAGTAATGAAGACATTCTGTTTCTATAGTAATGAAGACATTCTGTTTCTATAGTAATGAAGAAATTCTGTTTCTATAGTAATGAAGAAATTATGTTTCTATAGTAGTGAAGACATTCTGTTTCTATAGTAGTGAAGACATTCTGTTTCTATAGTAATGAAGACATTATGTTTCTATAGTAATGAAGACATTATGTTTCTATAGTAATGAAGACATTATGTTTCTATAGTAATGAAGACATTCTGTTTGCATAGTAATGAAGACATTCTGTTTCTATAGTAGTGAAGACATTCTGTTTCTATAGTAATGAAGACATTCTGTTTCAATAGTAATGAAGACATTCTGTTTGCATAGTAATGAAGACATTATGTTTCTATAGTAATGAACACATTATGTTTGCATAGTAATGAAGACATTCTGTTTCTATAGTAATGAAGACATTCTGTTTCTATAGTAATGAAGACTTTCTGTTTCTATAGTAATGAAGAAATTATGTTTCTATAGTAGTGAAGACATTCTGTTTCTATAGTAATGAAGACATTCTGTTTCTATAGTAATGACAAAAATTATGTTTCTATAGTAATGAAGACATTCTGTTTCTATAGTAATGAAGACATTCTGTTTCTATAGTAATGAAGACATTCTGTTTCTATAGTAATGAAGACATTCTGTTTCTATAGTAATGAAGACATTCTGTTTCTATAGTAATGAAGACATTCTGTTTCTATAGTAATGAAGACATTCTGTTTCTATAGCAGTGTAGAAATTATGTTTCTATAGCAGTGAAGAAATTATGTTTCTATAGTAATGAAGACATTCTGTTTCTATAGTAATGAAGAAATTATGTTTCTATAGTAATGAAGAAATTATGTTTCTATAGTAGTGAAGACATTCTGTTTCTATAGTAATGAAGACATTCTGTTTGCATAGTAATGAAGACATTCTGTTTCTATAGCAGTGAAGACATTCTGTTTCTATAGTAATGAAGACATTCTGTTTCTATAGTAATGAAGAAACGGGAAGAAGAATATAAATCAAACCAATCACGCAATTTATGCAACAATAACACATTTAATTATTTCAAGAGGAAGACCATGCAAACGATGGAGTGGTGACATTAACAACCTTCATCCTCAAGGTTTCTTATCCTTTATAGGACGTTGCTCTCTTTGCAGCACATCTGAAATTCACTCCGTCTCTAGCCAGTTCACCCACTTGGTCGATGGTCATGTTCATGGTTTCTTTAATATGTTGTAGCCATCTTCTTCTTGGTCTGCCTCTGCGTCCTGGGACCCTGCCCTCTTATATTGTTCTTTCCAGGCCATCGTGACGCTTGATGTGACCAAAGTATGTAATTTTTCTGTATAGTTTGTTGTTTATCAGCCAATTCTCTTTAACATTTAGTTCGTTCAGGACATCAGTGTTCTTCCTTTTTCCGTCCATGGTATTCGTAGGATCTTTCTGTAGCATTTAGTTTCAAAGGACTGGATTTTCGTTCTTGTTTTGTGTGTAATTGTCCCTCACTCCCAAAAGTAGCCACTGGGAAAATGCATGCTCTCGATATTTTTAATTTTAATAATTTTGCTGGTGCTTTGCCACATGTTCTTCATTGTATTTAACTTCTTGATTGCTATTGCCAATCTTCTTGAGATCTCTTTGGAGCAGTCACCGTTATTGTTAATTATTGAACCCAGTTATTCGTAGCTCTCTAAACATTGGAGTTCTTCATTGTTTATTTGGATTAAGAAGTTCAGAGAGATAAATGTCAACTTACAAATCGTATTATACAAGCTGCACACACTATTTTTACACTTTCTCTTCTGCCCACCTCCATTTCTCTTCTGCCAGTCCATTTCTCTTCTGCCCACCTCCATTTCTCTTCTGCCCACCTCCATTTCTCTTCTGCCCACCTCCATTTCTCTTCTGCCCAGATCCATTTCTCTTCTGCCCACCTCCATTTCTCTTCTGCCCACCTCCATTTCTCTTCTGCCCACCTCCATTTCTCTTCTGCCCACCTCCATTTCTCTTCTGCCCACCTCCATTTCTCTTCTGCCCACCTCCATTTCTCTTCTGCCCACCTCCATTTCTCTTCTGCCCACCTCCATTTCTACACATACTGAGATAAAATGAAGGAGAAGAAAGAAATAAAGGAGTTTTCTGTTGAGGATCAGAGCCTCACATTAGACAATGTTTGAGTTCATTGTCGATTCATTTATCTCGAGACTTGGAAGAACCTTTCAGTAAAATTTAAAAAAAAAAAAAAATTAAAATAAAAAACACCCGAGTGGTTACCGGGGCACAAATGTGGGGTCTAAAGAAGAGAACCACTGTTACCTGCCACACATGTTGTAAGAGGCGGCTAAGGAGGTTTGGCTGAAATCGGGTACACGTGTCCGCTAGGGAATGTAACTCTAAACAAATGCTTGCAGAAAACGGATGCCTAAGGCGCATAACATGTTGCAACGAACCCTCACAATGAGGAATGAGATAACGGATTCTACGGTCGTCAATCTGCCACGGAAATTTAGCCACGCAGTAAGAATGTCAAACATACCATCACGAGGGTGGCCAAAACTTACTACGGGAAGAGGTCGACTCAAACGGGGAAGCAGAAATCATAAGAATTATATCCTACAGAACTGTCCCAGTATGCAGACTTGAGAAGTAAGAGGTGGCCCACTTACACTAGCGTCCAGTACAAACTGTATGGCGTGGCTGATAATCTGAGGAAGACGGCTGCCTTTATTAGAGAATCCGAAATCCCAATCTAGTAAGAACGCAGAGACAAACTGTAGGCGGGTGATAATTGAGCAGACCACTGCGTATTAGAGAATCAAAATCCCAATCTAGTAGAACGCAGAAGACAAACTGTAGTGGACTGATAATCTGAGGCAGACGACTGACGTTATTAGAGAATCCAAAATCCCAATCTAGTGAGAACGCAGAAGAAGAGGAAAAAAAAATAATAATACAATTTGAGCACAGACACAAACAAGAGGATCAGTCTATGATCACACAAGCATCAGTACACGTCTAGATTATATGCTTGTCAGCTGTAAGTTTATTAACTAAGGAAGGAATAGAGAACAGACTGTGAGTCCGATATTAAATTACGGGAGACTGTGGGCATGTTTCTATATGCTTGACTAACTCACTTACTGACTACCAAGATTGAATCTCAGATCCTGGTTTGTCTAATATCAAGTTATAAACAGATATAGGCGTGCACGTTGCACAGGTTAGGCACGATATAACCAAATATATTTGATACATACTTTTCTGTAACTCGAGACGACAGTCCCCAGAGAGGCTATGGATAAAAAATGATTAGTGAGTTTGTGTCAATCACCATCACACCGGACAGGTCAGTAGGTTCTTCGATATTCTCTTTTATATCTTTCACATATATCAAATATTTGTTAGTAATTCAAGGAATGAGCACGAGATAAAATGAATAAAAGAGATCAGGTACTAGAGCGAAGGGAAGACCAAGAAAAGATGGATAGACAATATCAAGACCACACTACATAAACACGGATATAACACAACAAGGGCGACTCATATGGCCCCAGAACGCAAATTAAAGCTCCCACTCCTACGTTTAACGGCAAGAGTGGACAGCCAACTCCATCTTCCACCTGGGGATAGACAATTACACTTTCCACCTAGGGATAGACAATTACATCTTCCACCTGGGGATAGAAAATTACATCTTACACCTGGGGATAGACAATTACATCTTACACCTGGGGATAGACAATTACATCTTACACCTGGGGATAGACAATTACATCTTACACCTGTGGATAGACAATTACATCTTACACCTGTGGATAGACAATACATCTTACACCTGGGGATAGACAATTACATCTTACACCTGGGGATAGACAATTACATCTTACACCTGGGGATAGACAATTACATCTTACACCTGGGAAAAGACAATTACATCTTCCATCTGGGAAAAGACAATAGTCAATAAATACATATTTATATAATTTATTATCATTTCCGTTTCAAAAGAACATGTTTGTCAAGTTTGAACTAATATATTTCTACATTCATCTTTATGTCAAGAAATCAATTTTGTTTGTCAAGTTTGATCTAATATATTTCTTCATTCATCTTCATGTCAAGAAACCAACTTTATTGTTTGTCAAGTTTAATTTCTTTCACTTACGTTAAAAATATAATTCTCAAATATTTGATTTTATTTGAAACAAACATGTTGACAACGATGTTTCATAATGTGTGGTCTCTCTCACAGAAATATCAAGAGAATCATTTACATTTTTCTCGAATAATGCAGCATTTTTAGCAGAAATATGTGTATAATTGTTACATGATCGCGTCTATTATGAAGCCGTATGCAGTTGGTGAGCACACAGGATCGTATATTAATCATGGAAATATTAGGCCATATCCGACAGCTTGTAGCCATAACCGGTCAACAGATAATTCAATTATGTCACCAAGAGAAAAATAAAAACACTACGTTTCAATGTGACAGACGACGGATGCGGTGCTGTTAGATTCTATCTTCTCAATTTGTCATGTTGTTCAATGGAATATATGAATATTTAGATCATGTTGAGAGAGCATCATTCATATTAGTTTAAATCAACGTTTCCCAAAGTGGGCGGTACCGCCTCCTAGTGGGCGCTGAAGCGTTCTAGGGGGGGGGGCGATAGTGGGTTCAGAAGAATTTGGGGGTGGGGGAATTAGGCAATTAATGGTCGGTGGCACCTTAAAGAAGAAATTGATAATAAATATTTTAAAACAAATTATTTTTGTTATTTTGCAATTGAATATTCATTTAACATTTGAATTCTGCATTTAAATTCATCTATGCCCGTCTTGCACGATCCATTTTTTCATCAATTTTCTATTTCATGCATATAATCATTTGAAATTTGATCCTGTATTACAGAAATGTATATCAATTTTCAATGTCAAAGTGAAAATAGAGCATGTATATATGTGGGAGGAGGGGGTGGCGTTGAAAACTGTTATAATGTGGAGGAAGGCACTACAACGTTTATGTTGTGCAAAGTGGGCGGTGGGCCGAAAAAGTTTGGGAATCTATGGTTTAAATCAACGGTTCTCAAACAGCTGTCATTGAAACATGTCATTGGACTGCATTCAGTTGCGTATATAATTTCATGTTATTGGACTGCATTCAGTTGCGTATATAATTTCATGTCATTGGACTGCATTCAGTTGCGTATATAATTTCATGTTATTGGACTGCATTCAGTTGTGTATATAATTTCATGTCATTGGACTGCATTCAGTTGCGTATATAATTTCATGTTATTGGACTGCATTCAGTTGCGTATATAATTTCATGTTATTGGACTGCATTCAGTTGCGTATATAGTTTCGAATGTTATTTCAATTGAACACTGTTATAGTAAATTGCTGAATTGTTCAACTTTATAAATGGACATGGTTAAGCGGTTAAACACTGACGTGGTTAAGCGGTTAAACACTGACGTAGTTAAGCGGTTAAACACTGACGTGGTTAAGTAGTTAGGGTGGTTGTGATCAAATGTGCTGACAATGTCGAGCTACCAGGACACAGGTATGTATATTCAACTCACAGAAAACTGGAACTGTCAGGTGTTTGTAACATCATTATTGATAGTGAGATAAAGAGTGTTAGTGTAGTCAAGGATTAATACAGCGAAATACTACAATCAAACTATGATGAACTATGTAGTCAAGGATTAATACAGCGAAATACTACAATCAAACTATGATGAACTATGTAGTCAAGGATTAATACAGCGAAATACTACAATCAAACTATGATGAACTATGTAGTCAAGGATTAATACAGCGAAATACTACAATCAAACTATGATGAACTATGTAGTCAAGGATTAATACAGCGAAATACTACAATCAAACTATGATGAACTATGTAGTCAAGGATTAATACAGCGAAATACTACAATTAAACTAATGATGAACTATGTAGAAACTAAGTAATGTAGTATTAAAGTGCAAAACAAAATACAGCGACGTTTGGACCAAAAGTTGTGTGCATTGGACCATCGTTTGTATTTCGTTTGTACGGTATTCTGTTCCTGATAAAGTTATGTGCATTGGACCATCGTTTGTATTTCGTTTGTCTTGTATTCTGTTCCTGATAAAGTTATGTGCATTGGACCATCGTTTGTATTTCGTTTGTCTTGTATTCTGTTCCTGATAAAGTTATGTGCATTGGACCATCGTTTGTCTTGTATTCTGTTCCTGATAAAGGCATTTGGACTGAAAAGTTGCTGTATCTTGTTTTTGTACTTTGTAAAACTTATTTCGTTGTTAAGTATTTCGTCCTAGTAATATAGAGCGTTAGTGTAGTCAGTAGTTAGAGCGTTGTGTAGTCGTAGTTAGGCGTTAGTGATTAGTTAGGCGTTAGTGAGTCAAGAGTTGAGCGTTAGTGTATCGCGTAATATGAGCGTTAGTGTAGTCGTAGTTAGAGCTTAGTGTAGTCGTAATATAGAGCGTTAGTGTAGTCACGTAATATGAGCGTTAGTGTAGTCACGTTTAGGTTAGTTGTACGTATTGCGTTAGTGTAGTCACGTAGTTAGAGCGTTAGTGTAGTCAGTTAGATAGTGAGTGAAGTTAGCGTTAGTGTAGTCACGTAATAAGAGCGTTAGTTAGTCACGTAGTTAGAGCGTATGTTCACGTAATATAGAGCGTTAGTGTAGTCACGTAGTTAAGCGTTAGTGTAGTCGAATTGGGCGTTAGTGTAGTCGAGTAGTTAGAGCGTTAGTGTAGTCACGTAATATAGAGCGTTAGTGTAGTCACGTAGTTAGAGCGTTAGTGTAGTCACGTAATATAGAGCGTTAGTGTAGTCACGTAATATAGAGCGTTAGTGTAGTCACGTAGTTAGAGCGTTAGTGTAGTCACGTAATATAGAGCGTTAGTGTAGTCACGTAATATAGAGGCTTAGTGTAGTCACGTAGTTAGAGCGTTAGTGTAGTCACGTAATATAGAGTGTTAGTGTAGTCACGTAATATAGAGCGTTAGTGTAGTCACGTAGTTAGAGCGTTAGTGTAGTCACGTAATATAGAGCGTTAGTGTAGTCACGTAATATAGAGCGTTAGTGTAGTCACGTAATATAGAGCGTTAGTGTAGTCACGTAATATAGAGCGTTAGTGTAGTCACGTAATATAGAGCGTTAGTGTAGTCACGTAGTTAGAGCGTTAGTGTAGTCACGTAATATAGAGCGTTAGTGTAGTCACGTAATATAGAGCGTTAGTGTAGTCAAGTAGTTAGAGAATTAGTGTAGTCAAGTAGTTAGAGAATTAGTGTAGTCAAGTAGTTAGAGAATTAGTGTAGTCAAGTAGTTAGAGATTAGGTGTAGTCAAGTAGTTAGAGAATTAGTGTAGTCAAGTAGTTAGAGAATTAGTGTAGTCAAGTAGTTAGAGAATTAGTGTAGTCAAGTAGTTAGAAATAGTGAGTCAAGTAGTTAGAGAATTAGTGTAGTCAAGTAGTTAGAGAATTAGTGTAGTCAAGTAGTTAGAGAATTAGTGTAGTCAAGTAGTTAGAGAATTAGTGTAGGCCTGTCTCTGCTACAATCCATCTACTCCGACACCGAACCGTTGCCGAACCGTTGCCGAACCGTTACAGAACCACTATTTCAAGCCGTTCCGAATGATGTTCTTTTGTCTCCTCTATCTCTCTATCTTTCTTCCAAAACAGACACGGAGAAGCAAAGTTTCAACTTTGTTGGTACTTTACCTGAAGTAGAAATGGAAAATATCAGATTCAAATGAAACTGTTTTATCAAAACATCATTTTCCTGGTAGTTATTTCTCCCCACCCCCTCTTTCCATCCCTTGCCCAAACTTACGAACGCCCATGGGAACAACTTATCTATGATATCCTCTTGCAGGCTTTCTAATTATCCCAAAGTTAACTATCATTTAGTTTGAACTAATAGATGATTTTGCAGATAGATGAGGCTACATATAGATAATGCTACATATAGATAATGTTACAGATAGATAATGTTACAGATAGATAATGCTACAGATAGATAATGTTACAGATAGATAATGTTACAGATAGATAATGTTACAGATAGATAATGTTACAGATAGATAATGTTACAGATAGATAATGTTACAGATAGATAATGCTACAGATAGATAATGTTACAGATAGATAATGTTACAGATAGATAATGTTCGATAGATTTTGCAGATAGATGAGGCTACATATAGATAATGCTACATATAGATAATGTTACAGATAGATAATGTTACAGATAGATAATGCTACAGATAGATAATGTTACAGATAGATAATGTTACAGATAGATAATGCTACAGATAGATAATGTTACAGATAGATAATGTTACAGATAGATAATGTTACAGATAGATAATGCTACAGATAGATAATGTTACAGATAGATAATGTTACAGATAGATAATGTTACAGATAGATGATTTTACAGATAGATGAGGCTACATATAGATAATGCTACATATAGATAATGTTACAGATAGATAATGTTACAGATAGATAATGCTACAGATAGATAATGTTACAGATAGATAATGTTACAGATAGATAATGTTACAGATAGATAATGCTACAGATAGATAATGTTACAGATAGATAATGTTACAGATAGATGATTTTGCAGATAGATAATGTTACAGATAGATAATGTTACAGATAGATAATGTTACAGATAGATAATGTTACAGATAGATAATGTTACAGATAGATAATGCTACAGATAGATAATGTTACATATAGATAATGCTACAGATAGATAATACTACAGATAGATAATGTTACAGATAGATAATACTACAGATAGATAATACTACAGATAGATAATACTACAGATAGATAATACTACAGATAGATAATACTACAGATAGATAATGTTACAGATAAATAATGCGATAGAATATAGTATATCTTCTAAGTTGAGATTTTCAAATCAATTTTATGAATGCATTTTTCCTAGGCAACTCTAATGACATTATGCTAGCTCAACTTTTTACAGCAGAAGGAAATACAAGAAAATATATTATCAAGCTCGTATCATGCAGTGCGTGGTAATGACCTAATTCCAAGACAGCACCTCATTCCGGTAATGGTGGCGGCCATTAACTGTGGATCCGGGGTGTCACCCTGTGTTAGGATTGGTTGCACAACCGGAAGCCCGGCTATAAGAATCACGTGACCTCTCACAAGTCGAGAATTGCCACTTCCGAGCTTCTTTATAGCCGACGGGCCATAAACAGCAGGAGAGAAGGGCTGTCACTCCAGCGATACTGCAGGAAATAGTTCTGGGTCACACAAGAAAACGGTGATGGCTTTAAAAGAAAACTGAACCAGGCAAATGAAAGTGTAATTTGTGTTTTACTTGGAGCCACGGGTCCACAAGACAGGTACTTCCTAAGTAGGAAGATATATATGTGGAAATAAAGGAACCAGGTTACCCGTGACAATCACAACTGGGGTGGGGGGGAGGTGGAGGGAAGGCTCAACTCTTCAGTCCCTTACAAAACTGAATAATAAATTTCACCCTCCCCCACCTTTCCTTCCCATCCCTAAACTATGGAATTTAACTAGAGAATATTAGGTAGAAAGTTTCTAGATAACACCATTCAGTATAATTATATGACACGCCGATGTTGAACACCATTCAGTATAATTATATGACACGCCGATGTTGAACACCATTCAGTATAATTATATGACACGCCGATGTTGAACACCATTCAGTATAATTATATGACACGCCGATGTTGAACACCATTCAGTATAATTATATTACACGCCGATGTTGAACACCATTCAGTATAATTATATGACACGCCGATGTTGAACACCATTCAGTATAATTATATGACACGCCGATGTTGAACACCATTCAGTATAATTATATGATACGCCGATGTTGAATCAGCAAGTTCCAGAGTGACATCATGGAAATAGTCATCCAGGTCATATATTACTGAAAACTTGAATAAAACACTTCTTCTTCTTCTTCTTTTGTCGTCACACTGCTACCGGGTTGTTGCCAGTGTCGTCACACTGCTACCGGGTTGTTGCAGTGTCGTCACACTGCTACCTGGTTGTTGCCAAGATCGTCACACTGCTATCGGGTTGTTGCGGTCGTCACACTGCTACCTGGTTGTTGCCAAGTATCGTCACACTGCTATCGGGTTGTTGCCAAGTGTCGTCACACTGCTACCGGGTTGTTGCCAAGTGTCGTAACACTGCTACCGAGTTGTTGCCAAGTGTCGTCACACTGCTACCGGGTTGTTGCCAAGTGTCGTGGTTTTCTGTTTTTGTCTTGAGGTGTTCTAGTGGCTTGGATGATTGTTATTTTTGCTCTTTGACACGATTCTGCTATGCCATCCAACCATCTTTTCGTGGTCTTCCTCTCGCCTTCTTTCCTGATGTTCTGTTGTAGAAGAATAAATGAATATATTCAAATAGTACATCACTATTTCTCTCATATGAAAGTATACACTTTACAATGTGACTGAAATGTGTGGAAGTATACACTTTACAATGTGACTGAAATGTGTCTTGCTGGTATTCCTTTGTCCAGCTAAAGCATTCGTTCATTTTATGTTGAATTGTCATGATTGATTTGTGTACTACGTGTGTTAAGATACAAAACAAAGTAAACATCATGTTCTACCTGCATGATAAAACACTAGTATACTTGCATCATCCATCATCAGGTGCCGTGCCGGCTGGCGAGTACACTCTACTGAAGATTCATTGGAAATGTTTCTATCCAACTTGACTATACACAATGTGTATAAGCTGAATGAAACGGACAAGTGATAGATAGATAATGACATATACCACTAAATATAGCTGTCAGTATTCAATGAGTAACAAATATACTACAGTTATCTGTCGTATATATTAAAGTCACAAGTCGTGTAGATGAAGTCAAATTTCTAGTTCACGGAGATGAAATTTCAACCCAGTGGGTCAATTTTATTATTTCTTAGCTCTGACTAGACGAATGTGTCGATATTCTCTTGATGTTAGAATCAAGTTGTAAAAGAACAATTTGTACACAACAATTACTATTTCATCTTTATTACAAAGTTGCTAACGATTTTTTTAAATAAAACAAAAGATGAACTGCAATTACTTAAAATTATAGAATAAAATATCCACATATAAAGTGTCAGTATGTAATGTCTTGATACGGAGGTAAACATGACAAATATTATATGTTTGAAATCATATGTCTTGATACGGAGGTAAACATGACAAATATTATATGTTTGAAATCATATGTCTTGATACGGAGGTAAACATGACAAATATTATATGTTGAAATCATATGTCTGATACGAGGTAAACATGACAGATATCATATGTTTGAAATCATAGAAGTTTTTCTGAAATTGTTTATCATCGAGTATTCTTTGAGTACATTGCTAAAAATAGATCAAGAAATGAGTTAAGTCATCTGTCTTGCGTTTCGATAGTTGTAGGATCGAATCCCAACCTTGTCGTTTTGTTCACGAGTTTATTTTTACGAAGATTTCTATGATTATTGTACAATACTCTCGACAGGTAATGTGCCATTTCTAGGATTATTGTACAATACTCTCGACAGGTAATGTGCCATTTCTAGGATTATTGTACAGTACTCTCGGCAGGTAATGTGCCATTTCGGCATAGCGGGACTGAGCACTTTATGTAGTAAATCCGTGCAATGAAGTGAATCCTTTACTTTTTAAGAACCTTTAGTGACGTCAACTGTGTATAATCTGTTTCATGTTTACCCACAAGAATAGCAGCATTGCTGTATGACCTGAAACAGCATTGTTGTATGGCCTGAAACAGCATTGTTGTATGACCTGAAACAGCATTGTTGTATGGCCTGAAACAGCATTGTTGTATGGCCTGAAACAGCATTGCTGTATGGCCTGAAACAGCATTGTTGTATGGCCTGAAACAGCATTGTTGTATGGCCTGAAACAGCATTGTTGTATGGCCTGAAACGTGGAATATTGTAACACGTAGTTGGAAAATATATCGAGATAATCGATGTGTGGATGAACAGAAGAGTCAGGCGAATATCATTGAAGAAATGAGAAATGAGCAAAGAAGTGCAGCAATAGCCATTAGTGAAAATAGAACTATCGAAAGAAAAAACTTTAGACAAATGTGGCAGTTTGGTTACATGAGAGATTGGTGAAGAAACTTCTGTTGGAGATAGTTGAGAGTAAGAGAACAGATCGAGATATAGTTGCAAGGACAACTTCAAAAGATGGATAGAGGACAGACATTCTGTCAGAGCGTAGCATCAGAGCATGGTGCCCAATTTGCAACAACAAAAAAAAACCAATTGCAGTCAACCTTGACTTTGAAAACGTTACATGTCAATAAGTTCCATTTTGATGTTATTGACCTGACATGAAGTCAACAGGTCTAACCAGGCGTGTCATGTTATGTGTGATGCGTTATACTAGACTGCAATATTCACGGGAGTTTAACAGATGTCACACATACTTCTAACCATTTTGATAATTATTATTTGATTATACATGAGGTAACTTCTATCCCAAGTGATCACATTCACTGACGTGGTTCAATAGACTTGCATCAAAAAGAATATGAAAGACACGCCATCTCTGGGTCGTGTTAACGGAGCATATCGGGAATTCATCAGCGATTTGCTGGTCTCATGCTGTCTCTTGTGAGTTAATGAGCGGAATAAACAAAACCTTCATTGGGTTAATGTCGGACACAGCTAGCAGAAGTGCTTTAGGGACAATTGAAACATCACAACTTGTCAAATACAAATAGCAAAATAGAAGCACAGATACCATTTATAAACAGAGACATAGATAGCAAGAAATAAATAGAAATCTGATACCTTCATAAATAAACATACGGATAGAGACAGATAAAACACATAATGAAACGTTTAGACTGACATAGAATATTAGACATATGTGGTACTTAGTCACTAAGACAGATAGAAATATTAAAACTGTACTTAGTCAACCAGACAGGTAGAACTATAAATGCTGTACTTAGTCAACCAGACAGGTAGAACTATAAATGCTGTACTTAGTCAACCAGACAGGTAGAACTATAAATGCTGTACTTAGTCAACCAGACAGGTAGAACTATAAATGATGTACTTAGTCAACCAGACAGGTAGAACTATAAATGCTGTACTTAGTCAACCAGACAGGTAGAACTATAAATGCTATATTTGCTTATACCAGACGGTTAGAGAGTACGATTTTGTTTCAACAGAGACTGCTAGAAAACAACCATTTGCACAGATTATCAGATAGATAAAATATCTATTGTGTACAGATTGTCAGATAGAGAAACAATATATTGTGTACAGATTGTCAGATAGAGAAAATAAATATCGTGTACAGATTGTCAGATAGATAAAATATATATCGTGTACAGATTGTCAGATAGAGAAAATATATTGTGTACAGATTGTCAGATAGAGAAAATATATTGTGTACAGATTGTCAGATAGATAAAATATATTGTGCACAGATTGTCAGATAGATAAAATATATTGTGTACAGATTGTCAGATTGAGAAAGATGGACAAATATTGTACAGAAACAAGTTCCGGCAAACCTAGGCAAAATAACAGGGACTAATAGAAAGCAATAGTTAGGAAAATAGTTGCTGATTCACTTTGAGAAATAAAACTGGACTGAAAGAGACATGCATAAATGCATTAACAGAAGACAGAGATAGCATGTTGAAGGGGCCCTTTGTTAGTGATATTCGGGTGAAGGGTTTTATTCCATCTTCTTTACCCCCTTCAAGATATTTTTGATGATGTTACTTTTGATTGATGACAGTATTCAGACTGAGGTGTTACATGATGATTACACAACTCAGTGGACACAGCAACGACACTGAACTCCATTTGATATTGTCATATACATGTTTATTTATGCTTTGACAGAGACTTCTCAAACACGTCTGTCCATGTCAAGTGTAGATCTAGGAATCTTGTTTACTAACGTTTCTAACTGTTACTACACAACTACGTAGTTTTTATTACGTCAAAATGTCTCGTTGTTATGTGTTGCGCCTCTGCTTAGAGAGTGCAACACATAGTCTCAACTATTAAATATCTAATTACATTTTACACTAACTATTTGGCTAACTGTCCATTCCTCCGCTGCCCTCTGGAGGCTATGATAGACTATGACACCCCCCTGGAGAACTCGCCATCGCCACGACGGCGAAATCCAAAAAAAAATTGCACAGGTACAGTCCATCAGGGTTATTAGAGTTGTAGGAGCTACTTAGGAACCAGTCCTACACGTCGTGAAACGTGACTCCACAACAACTAACGACAACAGCCAACCATGGTCGGAAATAAGGAATTCCTGACGGAATCTCAGGAGGGCCCAGGTTGAATGAGCTACTTGGTAACGAGTCACCACACGTCGTTGGACGTGACTCATCAACTGGCCATAGGTGACCATGGTTAACAGCAACAGTAAACCCTCTGTGCTCTATGCTGAAACAATATCAATAGAAATCAATCAGCATTATTGCATATTATAAGTGGAACATAAGCCATATGACTCCGACGGCAACTAACAGCATTCTCAACAGGTCGTAGGATGGTGGAGGGCAGAGTACATCTGTCATGTCACTATGTCACTCTTTTCCTGTCGGAGTCTTGTCAAACAATCTGAAAGCTCAAACAAAAAAACAAGTTACAAATCAAAGATAAAACAATTATATAATGTTAATTTTATCACATTATAAGACCTCCACGATGTAATAATAACCAACCACCAATCCCGGGAATAAATAACCCAAGAATCCACATCGCATTACTATCTGTTCTAGAAAGCAATGAAATCCACGCGTAATTCTCAACGATAATGTCCAAAACAACATCATCTGACCTCTGTGAGGTAACAATAATCAACCTCCCCCAATCCCATGGGAAAGGAACGAATCAAAGAAAAAACAACAGCATTGAAATTGCCATCTTCAAATAAAAATCATAAAACCATTATAGCTCAGGCTCATGTTTCCAAAAAAGGAAATTTATACCAAAACTGCACCAACTAATCAACTTAACCATCCCTAAACATATTAATCAGCTTAGTAAACCAACATGAACATATAAAAAAATTCCTCCCAACCATCCCAACGGAATTAAAGAACAATTACCAAAGGAAGGAACATTCAGGGAATGGAACATACAGTGTCTGTTAATTAACACTGGACATCTAATAAACTCATCGTGAAATAACAATTTTCAACATTCTGAATCTCAACATTCGTATGACTCCTCAAAATTTCCACATCTATTAATGTGACGTCCAGAAATTATCAGCCGAGATTGGTTATTATCACCAATCGGAACAATGACGTAATAACCTGATTTATAATCAGGCGTCTGTACTACTCTGTATATCTGCTTAGAATACATGTTTCCTAATTTATCGGTGTCTCTACCTTGGCCTATTCTCCTACGTACCAAACTATTTATTTGGACAATATCAATTATTCCTTGGCCTACATCGACTTTTTTATGTAAACGGGTTATCCTGTCACTGGCATCTCCATGAGCCTCTGCTAATTTCTTATTGTGAATTACTATGTCATGTTTTCCCTGTACATCTGGATGAAATAAATCCTCTATAACAAAATTTATTGGTAACTTGGGGTGTCTCCCATAGAGTAAATAATATGGAGACCACCCTGTGGATGTATGGGGAGTAATATTATAACCCAGCACAACATGTGGAACATGATATGACCATTCTAATTTAGCAGAGTCCTCCAACGAACGGAGCATAGTCAACAATGTCCTATTAAATCTCTCGCATATTCCATTTCCTCTAGGATTGTATGCTGAGGTCCTGGACTTTTTAATACCATACTTTTGACAAAGTGCAATTATCACGGTAGACTCAAATGCCTTTCCTTGATCGGAGTGTAATTTACTGGGTATCCCAAAGTTAGGTATCCATCGAGACTGGATTACATCCGCCACTGTATTTGCAGTCTGATCTTTGGTAGGAATGGCTATTACATATTTAGTAAAAACATCAGTCATCACTAACACATGTTTAAAACCACATGAATCTCTAGGAAACTCCATAAAGTCCATGGCCACCATTTCTAAAGGGTAGTTGGCTATTATATGGCCATAAACCGTTGTGATTTTTCTTGGAGGTTTGGTCATATTGCAAATAGCGCAAGACTTTACTAAATTACTTACATCCCTCGACATACCACACCAGAAAAAACGGGATTTCAATAACGCCAATGTCTTATCCCGACCTTGATGGCCGATCTCATGAATAGCTGCTAATACTATCTGTCGCAGAACATAAGGTAGAATTATTTTTAATTCATTATGTGCGCAGTCACTCTCCGTATTCATACAAAGTACCCCCTTTTTGAGGCAAAGAGCATCACGGGATAACCACAACCGCTGTGATTCCCTGGACCATTTGGTGGTGTCTGCCGGAGTATCGGTCTCCAGTGCTCTCATCACTACCTGAAGCGTGGAATCTTTCAACTGTAAAAGAATCTTTCAACTGTATACACAATGGGAGATGTAACAAACAGATACAATGGGAGATGTAACAAACAGATACAATGGGAGATGTAACAAACAGACACAATGGGAGATGTAACAAACATATACAATGGGAGATGTAACAAACATACACAATGGGAGATGTAACAAGCATACACAATGGGAGATGTAACAAGCATACACAATGGGAGATGTAACAAACAGACACAATGGGAGATGTAACAAACAGACACAATGGGAGATGTAACAAACAATGGGAGATGTAACAAACAGACAATTTATGAGTATGATGAGGACAGTGGGAACTTGCACCCTGGTGGATACTGTATATTGTACTAGATATCAAATTTTATCTACCTGGTTGTGAGAGCAATGAACATTGGAGATTGAACATTGACCTTTGTAAAATTCTCAGTGAAGATTAACCTTTGATCATTGCACATGGAGTTCTATGTGTACGTTCTGATTTCTGAGTAATTATACATACATGTGTAAGTATGAAATTTTGGTACTTGTGATTGCTGTATGTGCTAATATGTGCTTTTGATTGCTATTTCAGTTATTACCTCCAGCATATTGTGCATTATTCTTATGCTTTAATTCAGACTTTATATATATCATAGCGATTGTTTTTTTTGCTCGATTATTGATTGCTATATATATATTTTTAACTATCAAGTAGGATAAATTATTATTTAATGGCGCTAAGAGGCACAAGGAGTGGAAAAATTGTTGACGATGTTATGTTGCAGGCGACGTCTCCGGTGCCTGTGATCCCTACTCCTGCGATGTTAACTCCTGCAGGACAGGTTGGAGAAAATTGTTGAAGGGGGCCCCTTTTGTTAGTGATATTCGGGTGAAGGGTTTTATTCCATCTTCTTTACCCCCTTCAAGATATTTTTGATGATGTTACTTTTGATTGATGACAGTATTCAGACTGAGGTGTTACATGATGATTACACAACTCAGTGGACACAGCAACGACACTGAACTCCATTTGATATTGTCATATACATGTTTATTTATGCTTTGACAGAGACTTCTCAAACACGTCTGTCCATGTCAAGTGTAGATCTAGGAATCTTGTTTACTAACGTTTCTAACTAACTGTTACTACACAACTACGTAGTTTTTATTACGTCAAAATGTCTCGTTGTTATGTGTTGCGCCTCTGCTTAGAGAGTGCAACACATAGTCTCAACTATTAAATATCTAATTACATTTTACACTAACTATTTGGCTAACTGTCCATTCCTCCGCTGCCCCTGGGGGCTATGATAGACTATGACAAGCAGAACAAAGACAACATTGCAAAGTGAAATATGACTTTAGATTTACAAATTAGCTAGAGATTGTATTCTTCAACTGTAGTTCTAAAACTGGTGCCCAACCCCCGCTCTCACAGAATGTATGCCAGCATTAGCGATCATCACTTGATAGATCATCTCACTAAATGCACGTTTAGCCAGCTCATTTCAAGCCTCATTTAATAGCGTTCTCAAAGTGCATGCCGTTTATACGCGGAAATTATTATTGATCCCATGGTCCCTTTAAAGAGAATACTCAGAGTGCGTTCCTCATTATCACGGTTAGAAGTATTGGTTATCGTTGATAATTTAACACTGTCAAATAAATTATATTATTGAAGCCACATTTTCCAACTTGAACACAGACAAATATTTGTCAATATACCGTTCATTTATTAATTCAATTTACTTGTGGTGTTGTTCACTTGCTGTGTTTCGCTTCGCTATAAAAACAAATACCCAAAAAAAACTGTTAGAATTGAAAATGAAAACCTTGTTTCTGAATTAGAAAGAAATTATAAAATGTTTTGTAATTTTGATATGAGCTTGATTTCCTTTAAGTTGTTTTTCAAGTTCTCCGTGACAGGTCCATTTGGGCAAAAGCCAATTTATCTTATGCTTAAACCGATCGATTGCTTTCTTCTAAGCGTCTTAAAAATGCTCTCAAATTCACCAAGTCGCTATTAAGAAACCTGGCACACACTTCAGCATACGACCACAGAGGCTGATTTTTGCAATAACTTTTTATCAACGTTTCACTGATTTTGAAGAGAAATCTTGGTCTGAAGACTTTTTTAGTGGTTAACTTGTTTTCTTGGTGGTTAACTTGTTTTCTTGGTGGTTAACTGTTCGTCTGCTTCTCATTTTTACTTGAAGTAGATACGTACTTACTATGCAGCTATAAATAGACGTCTTTGTAGTGCGACTCAGCACGTGCGGAATAAATGTTGATAAGCATAAGATTTTCTTTACGTGTGTGTATTTTTTCTCTCTATAATTCAGTTGTTAAACTAAATAAGCAAAATATAAGAATTTACTCAACTTTTTTAATGATGATTGAATATTTCTCTCATATATATATTGTTGAATATTTCTGCAGAAGTAACTCGATTTCTGTTTGCCATTAGCGCAAGAGTTAATGATCTTGGTCTATTGTAAGCATATTACCTTATTGACACGTTTTATTTTGTGAGGTGGAGTGGGATGGAGTGAGGGGAGGGAGGGGGTCTGATAATTCACATATTTCTTTTATTCTACTAAAAGTCTTTAGTAATTTATAGCAGCTGCATGAAAGTACATCTGCGCACGCTCTCATGTACACATGCACGCACTCATGTACACAAGCACGTGTTCTCTCGCTCACGCAACGCTAGCGACAGTTTCATGAAAACATCATCTAAAATGTCGAGCTTATTGTGTGGAGAGGTTTCCCTGATGGGTGCTGCGGCAACGCCTAGTTTAACGTTTCTACTAAAGTGTATCCATAAATAATAGATAGGTGTGCAGTAGGTGCCTTAGGCTAAACTAGCCTATACTCAGGCATCTCTGTTGTCTACAACTTTTACTTCCCACACATAGCATCATCATCATGTGCATGTTTACTCAACCAGTTGTATAATTACTACAATATTCATAGCAAGGATGTGCAATTATTTCGATTATTTGTCAACATTTCAGTTTCTTGTCTTGTCATTACATGAGTTTTACTTGAATATTTCCTTATCATAGAGTTGATATATTTGCTTATCAAAGAGTTGATATATTTCTTTATCAAAGAGTTGATATATTTCTTTATCAAAGAGTTGATATATTTGTTTATCAAAGAGTTGATATATTTCTTTATCAAAGAGTTGATATATTTGTTTATCAAAGAGTTGATATATTTGTTTATCAAAGAGTTGATATATTTGTTTATCAAAGAGTTGATATATTTCCTTATCAAAGAGTTGATATATTTCCTTATCAAAGAGGTGATATATTTGTTTATCAAAGAGTTGATATATTTATTTATCAAAGAGTTGATATATTTGTTTATCAAAGAGTTGATATATTTCCTTATCAAAGAGTTGATGTATTTGCTTATCAAAGAGTTGATATATTTCTTTATCAAAGAGTTGATGTATTTGTTTATCAAAGAGTTGATATATTTATTTATCAAAGAGTTGATATATTTGTTTATCAAAGAGTTGATATATTTATTTATCAAAGAGTTGATATATTTGATAGAATGTTTTCTTGATATGTGACTTAACAGTTATTGAACGATTACAAATGTTGGATGAATGAGGTCACCTCAAATGTTGGATGAATCTCTGAGGTCATCCTAAATGTTGGATGAATCTCAGAGGTCACCTCAAATGTTGGATGAATCTCTGAGGTCATCTTAAATATTGGATGAATCTCTGAGGTCATCTTAAATATTGGATGAATCTCTGAGGTCATCTAAAAGTAAAACTCTTTCATCTGTCCATTTCTCTATTGAAAGCAAGAAGATATAATTATAGCAGACTGGTCTCCTCTTGTGAACATTAACACGATATCTCATTTATGGTTTAAAGCTTACTGTTGTATTACATACTGTGACATTCTCTGAGTATCCAACACGATATCTCATCTATGGTTTAAAGTTCACTGTTGTATTACATACTGTGACATTCTCTGAGTATCCAACACGATATCTCATCTATGGTTTAAAATTTACTGTTGTATTACATACTGTGACATTCTCTGAGTATCCAACACGATATCTCATCTATGGTTTAAAATTTACTGTTGTATTACATACTGTGACATTCTCTGAGTATCCAACACGATATCTCATCTATGGTTTAAAATTTACTGTTGTATTACATACTGTGACATTCTCTGAGTATCCAACACGATATCTCATCTATGGTTTAAAATGTACTGTTGTATTACATACTGTGACATTCTCTGAGTATCAAACGGTATCTCATCTATGGTTTAAAGCTTACTGTTGTATTACATACTGTGACTGTCTCTGAGTATCCAACTACTAATACAATATTTCCTTTTATTCCATTATTCTTCCAGTCCCAATTACATTAATGGTGCCATTATTGGTAATGATAGTCGTGCAGACACAAACGAGACACTCAAGACACCCACAAACATGTCTTCTCTGTGTTCTTAAAAGTCCTCGACAAGTATGCCGATAAATGCCCGTAGGCAACGTTTGATTCCATTAAAACCTGCTAGTTCTAGACTAGCACTGAAAATATGCACACTTTCCCGGCATTATTATCATAATTTATGACTCTAGTTACCTTAGAAGACATTTATCAAGTCTGGTCTACCTGCTGAGATCAACTACTTATAAATGAATATACAATGATCACCTGTACAGGTGTGAAAACTCACTGTGAAACACATCATTTTAAGATGACGAAACATAAGAACACAGAGAATAATAAAGAATGCCATCAAATCGAATTAATGATAGAAGACCAACACGATAATAACAAAAAGTCAATAATAAAGAAGTCAATGAGAAACTTAAGAAGTCAATGAGAAACTTAAGAAGTCAATGAGAAACTTAAGAAGTCAATGAGAAACTTAAGAAGTCAATGAGAAACTTAAGAAGTCAATGAGGAACTTAAGAAGTCAATGAGAAACTTAAGAAGTCAATGAGAAACTTAAGAAGTCAATGAGAAACTTAAGAAGTCAATGAGAAACTTAAGAAGTCAATGAGAAACTTAAGAAGTCAATGAGGAACTTAAGAAGTCAATGAGAAACTTAAGAAGTCAATGAGAAACTTAAGAAGTCAATGAGGAACTTAAGAAGTCAATGAGAAACTGAAATAAAGAAGTCAATGAGAAACTTAACAAGAATAAAGAAGTCAATGAGAAACTTAACAAGAATAAAGAAGTCAATGAGAAACTTAACAAGAATAAAGAAGTCAATGAGAAACTTAACAAGAATAAAGAAGTCAATGAGAAACTTAAGGAAAAAAAATAAAAGTATCAGCAATTATTTCCAAAGAAGACAGTGAGAAAATAAAATATTTTAAATAGAAGACAAATAAAATAATGAAATGGAAGAATAAAATAAGAAAGAGAAAAACGAGAAAATATATCATTGTTTCAGTTTCAGTTTGGAATATCTTCATTGCACTCCGAACATGTCCATAGGTGCTCCGATCTCCTTCGCAATATCTCCAACAGCGTTCAACGACTATATCATGGTGTAATAGATTAATTGTAATAAATATGAACAAGGACAAGGGTAACAAAATCCACAAGTTTAAATTTATGAAAAAGAAAAGAAAAATCAGGGAATAAAATATTGTATGTAGCCAATGTGGACATTGTTTACAGCTACCTCTCTCTTCTCTTGTTTCATTCAATATGTTATTTAATCTGTAGATTGTTCTATTCCCTCTCTCTCTCTCTCTCTCTCTCTCTCTCGCCCTCTCTCTCTCTCTCTCTCTCGCTAGATCTCGCGCTCTCTCTCTCTCTCCCCTCCCTTATATATATATATTTCTGCTGTGCGCAGTTTATGTAGAATTCAATTTTGTTAGTTTCAGCTGTCTCTTGAATTATGAATACAACGAGACCAAACATAGATCGTGCATGGCTGAATATTGCATTTCTGTATGCAGATACTCCTCTGGCGTGCCAATTAAACCCAATGACAAGGGGAGATTTAATGTATAAACTTTAGCATGAGTGAGATGGTGATCGATCCGCCACTGAATCTGTTAATTCTATTAAAGATCTCGGATGAGTTGACTCAATTCTGGAACGACACCGAGGGCGTCGTTTTTCGTAATTTATTTGATGAATTCTCGTGTTATGTGTCTTCTCGTGACCATCATTCTAGCAAAGGCCATCTTCAATACAATTCCAAATTTCCATTTATCTGCTCAAATGACATCTCAATTTAAAAAAATAATGTTTAAATATCTCACAAGAAAAATCAATGTTTGGTTGCATACACTGACTAGGCAAATGGCGACTACTATCCTTTTATATTTGTATTTTGTTTTACACACAATTGTTCCTCCTTCTAGTATCACATTTATAGTATATGCATACAGTTATAGTATATAGTTACAGTATAGTATATATTAGTTATAGTATATAGTTACATTATAGTTACAGTTATAGTATATAGTTACAGTTATAGTTACAGTTATAGTATATAGTTACAGTTATAGTTACAGTTATAGTATATAGTTATAGTATATAGTTACAGTTATATATGTTATTATAGTTACAGTTATAGTATATAGTTACAGTTATAGTATATAGTTATAGTTACAGTTATAGTATATAGTTATAGTATATAGTTACAGTTATAGTATATAGTTATAGTATATAGTTACAGTTATAGTATATAGTTATAGTATATAGTTACAGTTATAGTATATACAAATGTATATGAAAATATATGCCTTGTCTTTTGCGTATTTACAGACGATCATTTGGTAAGTTATACATACACATACATAGATGACATGCAATGAATACAATATGAGAATAAACATCGACAAAATCGAAGCAATGACACCTGCTAGAGAAGAAAAACTCTCCCAATATCTACATCGACAAACATCCCTTAAAACGAGTCAAATAATGTCCATACCTAGACAGTATTGTTTCAGCAAATGGAAGAATAATTAACTAAGTCCAACATAGATGCGACAAAGCACATCAAATTATAGTATACATGGCAACACATTTGAAATGTAAACATCTCACCATGAACACGAAAAGAACATTATTCAACACAATATAACTCCCAACATTATACTATCAATGTCAAACCTGGATGCTGACATCAAACAATACAAGAAAACTAGTCACCATAGAGATGAAATATCTACGCAGAATGTGAGGAGTATCAGGAAGAGACCAGTTTAGAAATGAAGACATCAGGAAAAAAGTGAGTACATCATCAGTACTGAACTTTATCAAGCAACAAATAAATTAAATGGTTCGGCCACATAAGCAGATTACCAACAGACAATATGACTCAAAGAGCAACGCTACTCCGATAAAGTAGAATACAAAGCAAAACACCGTCCATGCAAATGGTGGATTTCAGGAATAAAAGAGGCAGTGAAAACACTATTTATGAAGCAGAAAACAAATCCCGTTCTAGAAATCTCTTCTTATCTGTGAGGTAAAACAAGATTAAAGAAAATAAATAAAGAAGAGGTTTGTTGAATAAATATGAGTTACTAGAATGTATTCTTGTCAATTTTCACAAAACTGTTTAGATCAAATGTCAACAAACATGATCTACACGAGCACTTATGTGGTTTATAATTTACACGTCACTTTTTCAAACTGGCCGTTATCGTCGGCATGTGTATGTCTCCATGGTAACGTCGCTTTAAATACTAGCCAATTATAATAGTTAAGTAAAATGAAGACTATACTACCGGTTGACGTCATTGTCTATTTGAGCCGAACCTTGAAATGTCTTTTTTTTATAACATATGAAACAATTTAATGATGCCTGTACTGCGTTTCTTGGCTTAACCTTTGTCAAGAGAAATTAGCTATTGAGATATTAATTTACGACCAAATGTCGTTAGTAATCCCTTTGTTGATCAGGCATGACACCACGAAGATTATCTTCTGTCCTTATGAATTCCTAGCACGTTTTAGGATTTGAGCGTGTCAGTTCCAAGCAATTCGGACCAGTTTTTGTTTTCTCCGTTCTTATTGGTGTTCACTTCAAACGTTTAGACAATGTGCAATCACCTGGTTTAGGCACAAAGTCAGGTGATTATAACACTGACACAGTCAAGTAACTAGAACATTGACACAGTCAAGTTGTTAGAACATTGACACAGTCAAGTTGTTAGAACATTGACACAGTCAAATTGTTAGAACATTGACACAGTCAAGTTGTTAGAACATTGACACAGTCAAATTGTTAGAACATTGACACAGTCAAATTGTTAGAACATTGACACAGTCAAGTTGTTAGAGCATTGACACAGTCAAGTTGGTAGAACATTGACACAGTCAAGTTGTTAGAACATTGACACAGTCAAGTTGTTAGAACATTGACACAGTCAAGTTGTTAGAACATTGACACAGTCAAGTTGTTAGAACATTGACACAGTCAAGTAACTAGAACATTGACACAGTCAAGTTGTTAGAACATTGACACAGTCAAGTTGTTAGAACATTGACACAGTCAAGTTGTTATAACACAAGGAAATGTATAATATATCTGAACACTACATAATATATGTAATTTATGAGTTACTAATTTTTTACAATAAATTAGATAACTTTCTTTAATGGAAATCATGTGTCCCTCATGCTGTTATACAATTTCTGACATTGCACATAGTGGATGATGGAACAATAAATTAGTTGACTTTCTTCATTGTATGGAACAATAAATTAGATAACGTTCTTCATTGTATGGAACAATAAATTAGATGACTTTCTTCATTGTATGGAACAATAAATTAGATAACTTTCTTCATTGTATGGAACAATAAATTAGATGACTTTCTTCATTGTATGGAACAATAAATTAGATAACATTCTTCATTGTATGGAACAAAATTGTTGTTCCAGGTTTGGAGGGATACCTAAATAACGCGTCTGAAGAGCTTCACATATTCACATGACAGATGAAACATTACAGGGGCGTGTCTGAACTAATGAAACACATCAGAAGGTAACTACTGACAAGTAGTGGCTGCTGTCTCCAGACGAACGGGCTGTAATTGGCAGTGTCGGTTGTCTCCTTTGTCCCTTTGACGAACGGTGAAGAATCGAGTTCAAATCTCTACAGAAATAATTATGTAGTCAGCTATGATCATTCTTGCCACACCGATGTTTTAATAATCTCTACTGCTCCGTTCCTGGCATAATGTAGCTAAGCTTATGATATCAACAAGAAAGAGGAGACTCGCTATGTTCAATTGAAATATAATATTCCGACATCCACTTTAAAATATCTTTCTTGGATATTTACACGTATATAATAATAGTTCCTCTCGTACCGTTATACGTTACATAGAGCCTGCAAGTAATTTCTCCATACCGCTCTATCATGGGCAACTCGCTCAATCTCCTCCATGGAACTGAGACCGATATTTCTTGCCTCTCTCAGCAAAGTTCGTCTCATGATCTCCCTAGGTCGTCCTCTCTTTCTTGAACCCTTTGCATCCCACTTTAAGGTAGATCTATCCTCACCAAATGACGAAAAATAATGACATTTGCCATTTTTAGTTTATTGCATTTTTAGAAACTACATGCATTTGACTACAACTTCAAATTGTTTTTGAACGTCTAAATGCCTTCGTGTTTTCATTACATGCATGTTTATGTGATCACCCTCCTCACAATTTTCCTTAGCAACCATTGTTTACACTTAGTTACTATGTTTCTACACTCCACCCCCTCACATAAAATGTGATTTAATTATGAAAATTGATTTATAACAAGAACGATGACATATCCACTAAGGGACACTACTCTAATAATGTTAGATTCCCGCCAAAGTTCTCATGGAGACTAAATGAAACCACTGGACATTTCTGAATGTAAAAATATTTTTTCAAACTTTTGAGGCATTGCTTTTGTCATTTGAAACGAACGTTGATTCATTATTTGGAAGGTAAATTATACTAGCTAGATATTCATATTTAATTAAAAGTAGAATGGGTAACAAACAGATGCCTGGTAGATCAAATAAACAAAGATTCTGTGGCAACAAATATTCAAGGAAGAAACACGAGATTTTCTAAACTTGGGCTTCCCAGTGGATACTATTCTGTGGAAAGCTGTAAAATCAAGGACACTATTCGAATAAAAGCAACACAGAAAAGAAGAAAACACTGAGAGCCATCAGAAAAGGCTTCCTAGATACCACAGAAGCCAGAGAATGAGATATGTACACAACAGGTGGTCATTAGTAGCACTCTGGTAAGTAAAATAGTGGAAAGTTTTGTTTTTTCAAGTTTCCGTCAATTGTATTTTTGTGTTGTTGTCAAACTTTCAAACATGATATCTCAAACAATTTTTGTCTAATTGACTTGCAATTTGGCACATATATTCTTAGATATGCAATGCTTAATCTGAAGTAATATAATCTCAAACCAATAAAAATAGCTATATTTTTTTAAATTTAAGCAAGTTTGATCAATGGAAATGTTACCACTTTTGGGAGTGGTATATCATTTAAATTCATTTTAAAAAAGTTCTTTATGAAATTCAAATATTTTACTTCACATTAACCAACTGACTGTTGCGAACATGTATGCTAAAAATGAAGGCTTTCAAACAATTGGCTCCTGAGTAATCTTGTTTGAAAAAGTATCTATTTTTAGTAACGGCGGCCATATTGGAAGCCAATTTGCATATTAAAGAAAAAATTTTTTTAATCAGATCATTTTTTAAAACCCTATTAAGTGTAACTGTGTGGTTTAAATTAAGCTGGGAACTATATTAACGATTATAGCCTTCCTGAGGATAGATCTACCTTAATGCCTGCTTTGATATTCGTTGATCATTTCTCCTCAAGGTGTGTCCAGCATATCTCCACACATATATGTATTTAATATAGCAATATATAATATCTTGAAATTTAGTTGCATTCTATGGAATTACGAAAGATACGTTGCAATAAATTTGTAATATCATCTCTCACTCCGATCACCATGTAACATCATCTCTTTCGATCACAATGTAATATCATCTCTCTCGCGATCACCATGTAATATCATCTTCTCATGATCACCATGTAATATCTCTCTCTCTCTCGTGATCACCATGTAATATCATCTCTCTCTCTCTCTCGCGATCACCATGTAATATCTCTCTCTCTCTCTCTCTCGTGATCACCATGTAATATCATCTCTCTCTCGCGATCACCATGTAATATCATCTCTCTCTCGCAATCACCATGTAATATCATCTCTCTCTCTCTCTCTCTCTCTCTCTCGCGATCACCATGTAATATCATCTCTCTCTGCAATCACCATGTAATATCATCTCTCTCTCTCTCTCTTCTCGCGATCACCATGTAATATCATCCCTCTCTCTCTCGCGATCACCATGTAATATCAATATCTCTCTCTCGGATCACCATGTAACATCATCTCTCTCTCTCTCTCTCTCTCGCGATCACCATGTAATATCATCTGAAATCCGGAAAGCATCTTGATACAACTGGTAAAATATCATCTCTATAAATAAATGTCATCTCACAACTTTGTACTTATTTCATCTCATCATACAGTTCTGGTTTGATTTTTTTCTGGATAATTTCACAAGAAGATCGCCATTTTGATCAATTAAACGACGATTGTGAAAAGTCCACGTTGTTCGTGTGCATGTGTCTCTACTTGGCTCTCATATGTGCATGTCTCTACTTGGCTCTCATATGTGCATGTCTCTACTTGGCTCTCATATGTGCGTGTCTCTACTTGGCTCTCAGATGTGCATGTCTCTACTTGGCTCTCAGATGTGCATGTCTCTACTTGGCTCTCAGATGTGCATGTCTCTACTTGGCTCTCATATGTACATGTCTCTACTTGGCTCTCAGATGTGCATGTCTCTACTTGGCTCTCAGATGTGCATGTCTCTACTTGGCTCTCAGATGTGCGTGTCTCTACTTGGCTCTCAGATGTGTGTGTCTCTACTTGGCTCTGAGATGTGTGTGTCTCTACTTGGCTCTCAGATGTGCATGTCTCTACTTGGCTCTCAGATGTGCATGTGTCTCTACTTGGCTCTCATATGTGCATTACTTGGCTCTCAGATGTGCATGTCTCTACTTGGCTCTCAGATGTGCATGTCTCTACTTGGCTCTAATATGTGCATGTCTCTACTTGGCTCTCATATGTGCATGTGTCTCTACTTGGCTCTCATATGTGCATGTTTCTACTTGGCTCTCAGATGTGCGTATCTCTACTTGGCTCTCATATGTGCATGTCTCTACTTGGCTCTCAGATGTGCATGTCTCTACTTGGCTCTCATATGTGCATGTCTCTACTTGGCTCTCATATGTGCATGTGTCTCTACTTGGCTCTCATATGTGCATGTTTCTACTTGGCTCTCAGATGTGCATGTTTCTACTTGGCTCTCAGATGTGCTGTTCTACTTGGCTCTGAGATGTGCGTGTCTCTACTTGGCTCTCAGATGTGCGTGTCTCTACTTGGCTCTCAGATGTGCGTGTCTCTACTTGGCTCTCAGATGTGCATGTGTCTCTACTTGGCTCTCAGATGTGAGTGTCTCTACTTGGCTCTCATATGTGCGTGTCTCTACTTGGCTCTCATATGTGCATGTGTCTCTACTTGGCTCTCATATGTGCATGTTTCTACTTGGCTCTCAGATGTGCATGTCTCTACTTGGCTCTCAGATGTGCGTGTCTCTACTTGGCTCTCAGATGTGCATGTCTCTACTTGGCTCTCATATGTGCATGTCTCTACTTGGCTCTCAGATGTGCATGTCTCTACTTGGCTCTCAGATGTGAGTGTCTCTACTTGGCTCTCAGATGTGCGTGTCTCTACTTGGCTCTCAGATGATGACAACTCTGAGATGTTAGTGTTCTCAGAATGTAGAAATATTACGAGTTTGACATTTCAGAATATAATTGTAACAAATGTAATGATTGAAACAAATGTAATGATTATAACAAATGTAATGATTGTAACAAGTGTAATGATTGAAACAAATGTAATGATTGTAACAAATGTAATAATTGTGAGATGGAGTGTACAAGAACAGCACATGTTTCTCGAGAAGAGTGAGAATAGTTCAAACGTAAACATACTGCTGTTAATTTTGTAATCAAGACACACACAGTGACTGGGTGATTAAATTGGTCCTCCTAATATGAAGTCAGGTAATGAGTGAGTGTATACAATTTTTCAATATTGATACGAAGTAACCATCTGAAGGTACCAACAGTGAAACGGAGTTACAGATTAGAACAATGAACACAACATTTCTTAGAACTGCGTCATCCATATCTAACCCCAAGGTCAGAGTTAGCTTGTAGAAAAGTGACCTCTGTGACCTCTGTGAGATAATAACTAGTTCTGTCAAGATCAGGTGATTGAAGCGCCAGAATTAAAGTGGGCGTTTAACAACAGGTTTATAACATTTCCGGAAATGACCGTAACGAAGAGCAGGAATTATCGAAGACCGTGGGGTGGCGTCTGGAAGTTGTTGATTATAACACAACTCTATAATTAGCTCAAATTGGCAGTGACAGTTTCTACCAAGCTTGAGATTTCATCAGTGTTAGTCCGTTAATTTGCTAGAATATTTATTCCAGTTGACTAAGTGCAACATTTCGAACAAAAATGGAAACTATTCAATGTAGATGTAAGCTGATACACAGACTATAACAACTGACAGAGCTGTAGATGTAAGCTGATACACAGACTATAACAACTGACAGAGCTGTAGATGTAAGCTGATACACAGACTATAACAACTGACAGAGCTGTAGATGTAAGCTGATACACAGACTATAACAACTGACAGAGCTGTAGATGTAAGCTGATACACAGACTATAACAACTGACAGAGCTGTAGATTAGCATGACACAGACTATAACAACTGACAGAGCTGTAGATGTAAGCTGATATACAAACGTATAACAACTGCAGAGCTGTATGTTACATCAGAACAATACAGTCTAGTATAGTCTATTCTTACTAAAGTATATTGAGTTGCTAGGTCTGTACTATATAATATATTGAGTTGCTATGTCTGTACTATATAATATATTGAGTTGCTAGGTCTGTACTATATAATATATTGAGTTGCTAGGTCTGTACTATATAATATATTGAGTTGCTATGTCTGTACTTATAAATATATTGAGTTGCATAGTCCAAATGCCGCTACTTTTATATGATATATGTCCTGAGGTCTGTAATTGTTTACCATCCAGTAGTCACTATAGGTAAGCATCAGACAATGCCGCTACTTTTAGGATTTTCTACCCAATTGAGCGGTTAGACCTGGTATCTCTTCACATTGTGGCGGTTAGACATTGGCTACTCTAGTACACAACTGAAGTTGGTTAGACCTTTCCTCTGTACACATTTGTGCATTGAATTCTACTCTGTACACAACTATGTTAGTCTTATTCTTTCACACTATGTGTCTTATTTTATTTTCATCACACCTATTCTCGCCACATATGTTTATTTATTCTTTCATACATATTGCACATTCATATTCTTTCATACATATTGCACATTCATATTCTTTCATACATATTGCACAGTCATATTCTCTCCCAAGTGATAGAATATTTTTGTGTATGAATATGATCATAAATAACGCCAAATACTCCGAAGCAGGATACTCAATCAAGGCACAAGTTGTCTAGATGAAGTTTTCCGATGTCAAATTCGAGTTTCGATAACAAAGATATTTATTACTAGTATTATATTTAATGTATTATTGTTGTATCGGTGCCAACAACATCACAATATCACTAGTCTAACACAACAGTATTTAAACAAGATACTTGAGTGCTCTCACATTTGCCCTTGTCTGAAAACCGATCTGTTATTGGCTTGGAATCAAGGCTCATGCGACGGCTCCGGGTGTTCTTGGGGGCACACTTAATGACAACACATATCTTCTGATTGAGAGGTCAATAATAGACATGTCTGTACAAGATATGCGCTATTTACACAACAGAGAGAGAGAGAGAGATGGAGACAGAGAGATAGAGTGCGGACGAGATAGTTGGTTATGATTAAGAAAGGGACAGAGAGTTTGTTGGTTAGAGCGCCTGTAATAGACGAGCGAGGTAAGCTCAATGGACAGAGAGTTTGTTGGTTAGAGAGCTTGTGATAGTCGAGCGAGGTAAGCTCAATGGACAGAGAGTTTGTTGGTTAGAGAGCTTGTGATAGTCGAGCGAGGTAAGCTCAAGGGACAGAGAGTTTGTTGGTTAGAGAGTTTGTTGGTTAGAGAGTTTGTTGGTTAGAGAGTTTGTTGGTTAGAGAGCTTGTGATAGTCGAGCGAGTTAAGCTCAAGGGACAGAGAGTTTGTTAGTTAGAGAGCTTGTGATAGTCGAGCGGGGTGAGCTCGCTTCTCTAAACAAATAATCGCCATCTTTATTTATTTCTTCTCGATCACGTTTTCTTCTTACATATCTCTCTTATCTTCTAAAACAAATTATATGTAAACCTTACTTTCCTTCTTGTTGACTTTATCGTTAGTTTTTTTGTCTTCTTCCTGTGATGGTTTCATTTCGTCTCTTCTTCTATTATCAGTTTTATGAGAGCTATTTCTTCTTATTTTTTTGTTTGTTGCAAATCTGTTTGATTTACTTACTCGTCATTCTTCTATTGAAGCCAATTTATATCTACTCTCCTCTACGTTCTCATCACTTTCACAATTATGTTGATATACTTTCTTGTCAACTTTCAACATTCTTCACGAACTGTTGATATACTTTCATTCGTCAACTTTCAACATTTCTCTTCACGAATCTGTTGATACTTTCATCGTCAACTTTCAACATTTCTTTCACGAATCTGTTGATATACTTTCATTCGTCAACTTTCTCAACATTTCTCTTTCACAAATCTGTTGATATACTTTCATTCGTCAACTTTCTCATCATTTCTCTTTCACAAATCTGTTGATATATATTCGTCAACTTTCAACATTTCTTCACGAATCTGTTGATATACTTATTTGTCAACTTTCAACATTTCTCTTTCACAAATCTGTTGATATACTTTCATTCGTCAACTTTATCAACATTTCTCTCACAAATCTGTTGATATACTTTCATTCGTCAACTTCTCAACATTTCTTTCACGAATCTGTTGGTATACTTTCATTCGTCAACTTTCTCAACATTTTTCTTTCACGAATCTGTTGATATACTTTCATTCGTCAACTTTCTCAACATTTCTCTTTCACGAATCTGTTGATATACTTTGGCATTCTTCTTATTCTAAAATATCAGAGTTTATTTCTTCTCTCTATCCATCTTTGAGTACTTGATCATTAAGAAATTGTTGAAGATGTATGTTATTGATTCTCAGTTTAATATCATCACTTTAGTTTGTCTGTCTCTCCCATTATTGTGTCTAAGGATCTGTTTCAGCCTTGTCATATTCTCACAAATCACGTTATATAGATGTCCATAGAACATATACGTTAGAATAAGTATTCAGTAAATGGCGTCAAGAAGATGATCATGAAGATTGAGTACTGTGTGAACACATGAACACTTTATTTCTACCGCTCGATGACATTCGTACACACACATTTATATACCAGTTGTTCATAGTATCTCCTTTATCTAGGACAAATATACCGTCTTACCAGCACATCAATGCTAACAGGGAAACTTTGTGGTATGGACATTGCAAGAGCCAGCTCCATGAAACACTTAGATGGGAGATGTCACTGTAGTATATCATTGACAGAGCATATAGATCACACTGTGATCAATGTTATGAAACATCTATTGGCAATAAAGGTCATGGATGCTACGGACTATGAATATCGTCTACTTATGGTATTACACAAGGGGCTGGTTTCTCTCTCTAACATTAAATATGCCATGGTCGTACTGGCAATTAGCATTCAACAAATAAACAGACATACTGGTGAGAATAGAAAACGAAGCATTAAGTGTAATTCTTGTATAAACCAGAGACAAGTCCTGTCAAACTATGAAATACATTCTAGACCTTTCCACCATGGATAATAACGTTCAACTATCTCGAGCCTATAATTACCTCAGGATAAAGTTTGATATTCAACATCCACTTCATGATGATTCATCATCCAGTCCGTGATGATTCAACATCCACTTCATGATGATTTAGCATCCAGTTCATGACGATTTAGCATCAGCTCCCACGATGATTCAACATCCACTCCATGATGATTCACCATTTGATCCATGATGATTTAGCATCCACTACATGATGATTCAACATTCGATCCATGATGATTTAGCATCCACTTCATGATGATTCAACATCCACTTCATGATGATTCAACATCCACTTCATGATGATTTAGCATCCACTTCATAGTGAGTTAGCATCCACTTCATGATGATTTAGCATCCACTTCATGATGGATTTAGCATACACTTCATGATGATTTAGCATGCACTTCATGATGATTTAGCATCCACTTCATGATGATTTAGCATCCACTTCATGATGATTCAACATCCACTCCATGATGATTCAACATCTACTCCGTGAGGATTCAACATCCACTCCGTGATGATTCAACATCCACTCCATGATGTGCTGACTACATCTAAAGGAAATAGATTAAGAAGAGGTACATCATGGATGGTCGTGCCGAAGTTGGTATCTAGCAGGTGTGTCGACTTACAGATCTGAACAGCGAATGGGTGCCACAACCTGGGAATAAAAGCAAGCAAGAGACACAAGAATATGACATACCAAATACGGAAATGAAAGGTAAGTAAATAGAACAGAGAAAACCGGGATCGCGAGAGAGAGAGAGAACAGAGAGAACGTATTGGCTCAGTCTGAGATGTAGAGAGAACGTATTGTCTCAGTCTAAGATGTAGAGAGAAATTAAGAAACAGAATGAAAGTGACACACACAAACAATGCAGTCACATGAAGAAGTACGCACACACGAACTGGATATTTGAAATTATTTGTTTTGTTTTGTTTGTTATATAATAGATTCTTGAATGAAATCCTAGTTTTGTGTGAAGTGTTACTTATCTAACAGTACAATGCAAGAATCGTTTAGTTCTTATGTAACTGAGTTATGCTTTAATCAATATATATTTCATCCCCTAACATAGCCAGCAAACTATGTACAAACCTAATGTTGTATTTCATCCCATAACACAGCCAGTAAGCTATGTACAAATCTAATGGTGTATTTCATCCCCTAACACAGCCAGCAAGCTATGTACAAATCTAATGTTGTATTTCATCCCCTACCACAGCCAGCAAGCTATGTACAAACATAATGTTGTATTTCATCCCCTAACACAGCCAGCAAGCTATGTACAAACCTAATGTTGTATTTCATCCCTAACACAGCCAGCAAGCTATGTACCTATAATCTCATCAATTTGAATTGAATGCAGCATTTCTGCAGCGGATACTGGTCTGATTTGAATGCAAACCTATATTTCTGTCTGACATACGTCTCACTAAATTCATATTTGTCGTCATTACTTGAGACATGAATGAGTGTCAGTCACCTTTCAGGCAAAGTCAACATATATTTGTCTGATCAACCTTCCAGTGAAGTCAACTGATTAGCGAGTCTCCCGAGAGGCCTATTTGCCAGAATACAGAATGAGTTTCCTGAACGCGCCATGATGTGCTTCCGGTTGACCAGCGACATGATTGCCAGACGTCTCAACCTACATTGGTGTTTGACTGAATGAATCACGTAATATTTTCATAAAAACTTTGGTCACCCCTACGCTAAGTTGTCTCAGAGCTTTCAACGCCAGCTACACGACTGTCGTCTGTGGCATACGCTTTTTATATTAAATGTAGAGATTGCAAACTGATTTCACTAAATTATTATTGAATATTAATCGATTTATTAAAGTTGTTCACAAGATTGAACAGCAAACATTGATATTAAAGTTGTTCACAAGATCAAACAGCAAACATTGATATTTAAGTTGTTCACAAGATTGAACAGCAAACATTGATATTAAAGTTGTTCACAAGATCAAACAGCAAACATTGATATTAAAGTTGTTCACAAGATCAAACAGCAAATCGACAATGTCGATATTATTCTTCAAATTTTAGTATTTAACATTTAACCTGCGAACAATATTTTATTTCTGAAATGCGATACCTGCGAAAAGTTACCAACATCACCAGAAAAGAGAGAGTCACCAATATCAGCATAAGAAAGAAAGTTGGCACAGAACCTTGCTTGAATTACATTAAGAAACAAAGAATGAAGTAGTTTGGCCACTTACTAATAATGCATCCAAACTTCACAGTATACACAGTCTTCTACAACAGAACATCAGGAACGAAGGCGAGAGAAAGACAACAAACAAGATGGTTAGATGGCATAGCAGAATCTTGTCAAATAGCAAAAATAGCAATCACAACAACAGAAAGCGCAAAACAAAATCAGAAAACCACGACACTGGGCAATCACCAGTTAGCAGTGTAACGACACTGGCAACAACCAGTTAGCAGTGTGTAACGACACTGAGACCAACCTGTTCTGCAAGTGTGCAAAGATTGCTCGTTAGTTTGTGGGTTGCTTGTGTAGTTGAATTCAATATGGCCACGTCATCGGCAAAGTCAAGATCAAATAGTCTGCTGTTATTAAGCCATTTGATGCCTAGTTGATCATCTTGGGTGCATTTGCGCATGATCCAGTCTATAGCTATCCCAAAAGCATAGGTGACATAACGCAGCCCTGCTTCACACCCGAATTGACTGTGAACCAGTCTGAGTTTCCTGCATCTGTTCTTACACAGCAGGATGCTTCAGAATAGAAGGCTTTTATAATATTGATGTACTTTTCCTGGAAGCCATAGGTCTTAAGAATCTCCCAGAGAGTAGAACGATGAAGACTATCAAACGCTTTCTGAAAGTCTATAAAATTTATCACTAGTGGTGACTGGACTTCAATTGATTCTTCTATAATGGATCTCTTACTATTTAATAAACTAGAACGGGTAGCCATTTCACATTTCGTTTCTAACAACACAGTGAGAGATAGAACACACCAACAACCCATATCAAATATTATAAGGAAACAACGGTGGAAATATTTAGGTCATGTGCTTAGATCAGACGAAAAGAGACTAAATCGACAAGTCCTTATGTGGTCACCAGTTGGGAAAAGAAAACGTGGAAGACCAAAGACCACTCTTCGAAGAACCATCCAACAAGAAAGTAAACTATTGGGATGTAAAACCATACAAGATCTGCAACTGCTAGCAAAGAACCGTATCACATGGAGATCTAAAACCTCTGCCCTATGTGCCGCCTTTGGCACGAAAGGAACAAACTAACTAACTAACGACACTGGGCAACAACCAGTTAGCAGTGTAACGACACTGGGCAATCACCAGTTAGCAGTGTGACGACACTGGGCAACAATCCGGTAGCAGTGTGACGACAAAAGAAGAAGAAGAATGATATTTAGTGAACTGTCACACCCTATCACTCCTGCATACAAAACTTAGTAAACTGATACTTCCTTCCACCACTATGTAGTGCCCTGCTGTAATGCGTTGCAAATAAAAGTACTTTGTATTTCAAATGAAGTTAAACAAATTCATTGAAATAAATTTAAATTTCATAGAATTTTTTTAAAACTACGAAAACAACAAGAAATTATTGTTGAAAATGTCAAGTAAAAGTAACAATTAATGTTATTCTTCACATCCCTGGGCGCTGTTAGAATTAGTCTTCACAAATGGCGGTATGTCTTTTGTTAAAGTTAATTGAATTCTTCAACTAGATCTACATTGATGATGTTTTATTTGATTGATTTAGCAAACCTGTGGCGGTCGATGTACTTTAACCAGGAAGTGATTGAATAATTTGGGACACATGTGCTCTCGTAAGTAACATCTGATTGAATTATCCAGAGAGTGTCGTCTATTTGTAGGGACGGATTTGATCAGATTATCTGGACCCGTTAATTCTCATCTGTAGTGTTGAAATGAAGCTGAGGACATGAGGCTGATGACATGAGGCTGAGGACATGAGGCTGAGGTCGCAAACATTCTAGTCTCATTGGATTCAGAAGCACGTTCTTGTTGATGAGTCAGCGGTTGTCACAAATATATGTCTTCAAGTTTCTTATACCGAGACTAGCAAAGAGACTTGTGTCTATTCAAGTTCATTTTAATCAGACTGATTTACTTAATGGCGAGACGCCGCTGACTTTAATAAGATGCCTGGCCTAGAATAAGTCTTGAATACGTTATCTGAATCGTTGATCAGCATTGATCGGCTTTTCTAACGAAGAAGTTAGCAAAAACTGAACTGGCATATACAACAACATTACCGGTACTTTTCCCTGACCTCAGGATATGAAGTGTCTGTCACTTCACATTTCTAGACCCCAGCGTGCAGGAGGTAGGAGGGCCAATTTCTTTCCTCACATGAAGAAAGTCGAGTGTGAGAGTGAATCCACAATCCTTTTGTGTTCGAGCTCGAAAGGTGAACGCTCATATATTATTAATCCGTTCCAGGTTTTCAATACACATTCAGTACATGTTTGCAATGTAGTTATACTATGACGAGTTTCACATGTTTGCAATGTAGTTATACTATGACGAGATTCACATGTTTGTAATGTAGTTATATTGTTACGAGTTTCACATGTTTGTAATGTAGTTATATTGTTACGAGTTTCATGTTTTAATTGTTATATTGTTAATGATATCAGTTCAATGTGTAATGTAGTATGTACGAGTATTACAAATGTTGTAATGTAGTACTGTACAAGATCATAATGATGTAATAGATGACAAGTCAAATGATGCAATGTAGTACTGTGACAAGTCAAATGATGCAATGTAGTACTGTGACAAGTCAAATGATGCAATGTAGTACTGTGACAAGTCAAATGATGCAATGTAGTACTGTAGTTAGTACTGTGACAAGTCAAATGTTGCAATGTAGTACTGTGGCGAGTCAGATACTGCATATTCATGTGACATTATGTGCTATAAGATTACATTGACTTAAGACATTCGAATCATTCAATCAAGGTGTCTAGTTAATGTTTCATCCTCTTCTAACATACTGGTTTTATGTACATATGTACATAACGTGTATTTATGTTAGAAATGTTATCGAGTGTGTACACCAGAGAAGGTGGTTGTTCAGGGTAAATCTATGGAGAAAATATATGGCTTTTAATACAGACAAGAATTAAATAATCTTAGTTCGGAGAGAGTTCGGAGAGAGGAATATATATATATATAGAGAGAGAGAGAAAGAGATATATAGAGAAAGAGATACAGAGAAAGAGAGATAGATAGAAAGATGAAGAGAGAGATAGAGAAATAGAGAGATAGAGAATAGATATATATATATATATATATAATGAGAGAGAGAAAGAGAGAAAGAAAGAGAGAGAGATAGAAGAAGATCATGTCAACACTTTAAGGTAATACCCAACCAATCATGTACCATTTCGGCATTACAGTTTGGGCATGGTGGCTACCAAGTTTGGGCATGGTGGCTCCCAAGTTTGGGCATGGTGGCTCCCAAGTTTGGGCATGGTGGCTCCCAAGTTTGGGCATGGTGGCTCCCAAGTTTGGGCATGGTGGCTCCCAAGTTTGGGCATGGTGGCTCCCAAGTTTGGGCATGGTGTCTCCCAAGTTTGGGCATGGTGGCTCCCAAGTTTGGGCATAGTGGCTCCCAAGTTTGGGCATGGTGGCTCCCAAGTTTGGGCATGGTGTCTCCCAAGTTTGGGCATGGTGGCTCCCAAGTTTGGGCATGGTGGCTCCCAAGTTTGGGCATGGTGGCTCCCAAGTTTTGGCATGGTGGCTCCCAAGTTTGGGCATAGTGGCTCCCAAGTTTGGGCATGGTGGCTACCAAGTTTGGGCATGGTGGCTCCCAAGTTTGGGCATGGTGGCTACCAAGTTTGGGCATGGTGGCTCCCAAGTTTGGGCATAGTGGCTCCCAAGTTTGGGCATGGTTGCTCCCAAGTTTGGGCATGGTTGCTCCCAAGTTTGGGCATGGTGGCTACCAAGTTTGGGCATGGTGGCTACCAAGTTTGGGCATAGTGGCTCCCAAGTTTGGGCATGGTGGCTACCAAGTTTGGGCATGGTTGCTCCCAAGTTTGGGCATGGTGGCTCCCAAGTTTGGGCATGGTGGCTACCAAGTTTGGGCATGGTGGCTCCCAAGTTTGGGCATGGTGGCTCCCAAGTTTGGGCATTGTGGCTCCCAAGTTTGGGCATGGTTGCTCCCAAGTTTGGGCATGGTGGCTCCCAAGTTTGGGCATAGTGGCTCCCAAGTTTGGGCATGGTTGCTCCCAAGTTTGGGCATGGTGGCTCCCAAGTTTGGGCATAGTGGCTCCCAAGTTTGGGCATGGTGGCTCCCAAGTTTGGGCATGGTGGCTCCCAAGTTTGGGCATGGTGGCTCCCAAGTTTGGGCATGTTTGCTCCCAAGTTTGGGCATAGTGGCTCCCAAGTTTGGGCATAGTGGCTCCCAAGTTTGGGCATGGTGGCTACCAAGTTTGGGCATGGTGGCTCCCAAGTTTGGGCATAGTGGCTCCCAAGTTTGGGCATGGTTGCTCCCAAGTTTGGGCATAGTGGCTCCCAAGTTTGGGCATGGTGGCTCCCAAGTTTGGGCATAGTGGCTCCCAAGTTTGGGCATGGTTGCTCCCAAGTTTGGGCATGGTTGCTCCCAAGTTTGGGCATGGTGGCTCCCAAGTTTGGGCATAGTGGCTCCCAAGTTTGGGCATGGTTGCTCCCAAGTTTGGGCATAGTGGCTCCCAAGTTTGGGCATAGTGGCTCCCAAGTTTGGGCATGGTTGCTCCCAAGTTTGGGCATGGTGGCTACCAAGTTTGGGCATGGTTGCTCCCAAGTTTGGGCATGGTGGCTCCCAAGTTTGGGCATGGTGGCTACCAAGTTTGGGCATGGTGGCTCCCAGGTTTGGGCATGGTTGCTCCCAAGTTTGGGCATGGTGGCTCCCAAGTTTGGGCATAGTGGCTCCCAAGTTTGGGCATAGTGGCTCCCAAGTTTGGGCATGGTGTCTCCCAAGTTTGGGCATGGTGGCTACCAAGTTTGGGCATAGTGGCTCCCAAGTTTGGGCATGGTGGCTCCCAAGTTTTGGCATGGTGGCTCCCAAGTTTGGGCATGGTGGCTCCCAAGTTTGGGCATAGTGGCTCCCAAGTTTGGGCATGGTGGCTACCAAGTTTGGGCATGGTGGCTCCCAAGTTTGGGCATGGTGTCTCCCAAGTTTGGGCATGGTGGCTCCCAAGTTTGGGCATGGTGGCTCCCAAGTTTGGGCATGGTGGCTCCCAAGTTTGGGCATGGTGTCTCCCAAGTTTGGGCATGGTGGCTCCCAAGTTTGGGCATGGTGGCTCCCAAGTTTGGGCATGGTGGCTCCCAAGTTTTGGCATGGTGGCTCCCAAGTTTGGGCATAGTGGCTCCCAAGTTTGGGCATAGTGGCTCCCAAGTTTGGGCATGGTGGCTCCCAAGTTTGGGCATGGTTGCTCCCAAGTTTGGGCATGGTGGCTCCCAAGTTTGGGCATAGTGGCTCCCAAGTTTGGGCATGGTGGCTCCCAAGTTTGGGCATAGTGGCTCCCAAGTTTGGGCATGGTGGCTCCCAAGTTTGGGCATAGTGGCTCCCAAGTTTGGGCATGGTGGCTCCCAAGTTTGGGCATGGTGTCTCCCAAGTTTGGGCATGGTTGCTCCCAAGTTTGGGCATGGTTGCTCCCAAGTTTGGGCATAGTGGCTCCCAAGTTTGGGCATGGTTGCTCCCAAGTTTGGGCATGGTGGCTCCCAGGTTTGGGCATAGTGGCTCCCAAGTTTGGGCATAGTGGCTCCCAAGTTTGGGCATAGTGGCTCCCAAGTTTGGGCATGGTTGCTCCCAAGTTTGGGCATGGTTGCTCCCAAGTTTGGGCATGGTGGCTCCCAAGTTTGGGCATGGTGGCTCCCAAGTTTGGGCATAGTGGCTCCCAAGTTTGGGCATAGTGGCTCCCAAGTTTGGGCATAGTGGCTACCAAGTTTGGGCATGGTGGCTCCCAAGTTTGGGCATGGTTGCTCCCAAGTTTGGGCATGGTGGCTCCCAAGTTTGGGCATGGTGGCTCCCAAGTTTGGGCATAGTGGCTCCCAAGTTTGGGCATGGTGGCTACCAAGTTTGGGCATGGTGGCTCCCAAGTTTGGGCATAGTGGCTCCCAAGTTTGGGCATGGTGGCTCCCAAGTTTGGGCATAGTGGCTCCCAAGTTTGGGCATGGTTGCTCCCAAGTTTGGGCATGGTTGCTCCCAAGTTTGGGCATGGTGGCTCCCAAGTTTGGGCATAGTGGCTACCAAGTTTGGGCATGGTTGCTCCCAAGTTTGGGCATGGTGGCTACCAAGTTTGGGCATGGTGGCTCCCAAGTTTGGGCATGGTTGCTCCCAAGTTTGGGCATGGTGGCTACCAAGTTTGGGCATGGTGGCTCCCAAGTTTGGGCATAGTGGCTCCCAAGTTTGGGCATGGTGGCTCCCAAGTTTGGGCATAGTGGCTCCCAAGTTTGGGCATGGTGGCTCCCAAGTTTGGGCATGGTTGCTCCCAAGTTTGGGCATGGTGGCTCCCAAGTTTGGGCATGGTTGCTCCCAAGTTTGGGCATAGTGGCTCCCAAGTTTGGGCATAGTGGCTCCCAAGTTTGGGCATGGTGGCTACCAAGTTTGGGCATGGTGGCTCCCAAGTTTGGGCATAGTGGCTCCCAAGTTTGGGCATGGTGGCTCCCAAGTTTGGGCATGGTGGCTCCCAAGTTTGGGCATGGTGGCTCCCAAGTTTGGGCATGGTGGCTCCCAAGTTTGGGCATAGTGGCTCCCAAGTTTGGGCATAGTGGCTCCCAAGTTTGGGCATAGTGGCTACCAAGTTTGGGCATGGTGGCTCCCAAGTTTGGGCATGGTTGCTCCCAAGTTTGGGCATGGTGGCTCCCAAGTTTGGGCATGGTGGCTACCAAGTTTGGGCATAGTGGCTCCCAAGTTTGGGCATGGTGGCTACCAAGTTTGGGCATGGTGGCTACCAAGTTTGGGCATAGTGGCTCCCAAGTTTGGGCATGGTGGCTCCCAAGTTTGGGCATAGTGGCTCCCAAGTTTGGGCATGGTTGCTCCCAAGTTTGGGCATGGTTGCTCCCAAGTTTGGGCATGGTGGCTCCCAAGTTTGGGCATAGTGGCTCCCAAGTTTGGGCATAGTGGCTACCAAGTTTGGGCATGGTGGCTCCCAAGTTTGGGCATAGTGGCTCCCAAGTTTGGGCATGGTTGCTCCCAAGTTTGGGCATGGTGGCTACCAAGTTTGGGCATGGTGGCTCCCAAGTTTGGGCATGGTTGCTCCCAAGTTTGGGCATGGTGGCTACCAAGTTTGGGCATGGTGGCTCCCAAGTTTGGGCATAGTGGCTCCCAAGTTTGGGCATGGTGGCTCCCAAGTTTGGGCATAGTGGCTCCCAAGTTTGGGCATGGTGGCTCCCAAGTTTGGGCATGGTTGCTCCCAAGTTTGGGCATGGTGGCTCCCAAGTTTGGGCATGGTTGCTCCCAAGTTTGGGCATAGTGGCTCCCAAGTTTGGGCATAGTGGCTCCCAAGTTTGGGCATGGTGGCTACCAAGTTTGGGCATGGTGGCTCCCAAGTTTGGGCATAGTGGCTCCCAAGTTTGGGCATGGTGGCTCCCAAGTTTGGGCATGGTGGCTCCCAAGTTTGGGCATGGTGGCTCCCAAGTTTGGGCATGGTTGCTCCCAAGTTTGGGCATAGTGGCTCCCAAGTTTGGGCATAGTGGCTCCCAAGTTTGGGCATGGTGGCTCCCAAGTTTGGGCATGGTGGCTCCCAAGTTTGGGCATGGTTGCTCCCAAGTTTGGGCATGGTGGCTCCCAAGTTTGGGCATAGTGGCTACCAAGTTTGGGCATGGTGGCTCCCAAGTTTGGGCATGGTGGCTCCCAAGTTTGGGCATGGTGGCTACCAAGTTTGGGCATGGTTGCTCCCAAGTTTGGGCATGGTGTCTCCCAAGTTTGGGCATGGTGGCTACCAAGTTTGGGCATGGTGGCTCCCAAGTTTGGGCATGGTGGCTCCCAACAAGTTATATCCCGGTGGTACACTCTGCCATACGTTTGCTTGTTCACTTTCTGATGTTCTCTTTCCAATTGTTATCTATCCCTTGTTTTCTTGTCTTCTACCACATATGATTCCGTCGGCTGGATGGTTAATCATGTTCCTCACTCTGCTCCTCAGGAGTCCAGTTCTGCATGACCATCGTATGATTACAAAATTCATTGATGTTTTCATCGACCATGCGATCGCCGAGAATGCAAACTACATCATCTTATTCATCTGGATCTCTCCGATGATCTGTGCTGTTGGGGCAAACATGTCTTGTCGAGATGGTCCACAAGTCCAGGACAGATGATCCACTTAAAGTTCTGGAGGTTAGAGATGTTTTGTCGAGATGGTCCACAAGTCCAGGACAGATGATCCACTTAAAGTTCTGGAGGTTAGAGATGTTTTGTCGAGATGGTCCACAAGTCCAGGACAGATGATCCACTTAAAGTTCTGGAGGTTAGAGATGTCTTGTCCAGATGGTCAGCAAGTCCAGGACAGATGATCCATCTAAAGTTCTGGAGGTTAGAGATCTCGGTAGACGACATTTGCTAATTCAACAATCGAATGTTTGGGATCTTCCGAAGCATCTACTGAAAGTAAGACACAGTAATGGCTCCTGTAAGCGGAGTCTTGGAAAGTTATTTGAAGTCAACAGTAACGGCTGCATCCAGGACAGTGCAGTATATTTTCTTAGTATGACACAAATCTTCGAAATGACGTCCCTTAAATCTGTCTTCTTTAAAATAACCTTTAATTGTAATTTGTGATTTTCATGCTTATGCCGCCCCCATTACGGGACCGCCTGATGCGGTTGCCTCTCTGTATCCTAGAACGGCGCGACCCTGGCTGCATCCTCATACCGGAAGTAGTTGTCATGTATGCACATTCCGTGCCACAAAATGATACAACGCGAGAACCTATTATCATACTTTAACTTGCTCTATTAACTTTACCAATATAAATGTATACATAAATATCGAGATAATAATAATAATTGTTAGGCATTAATATTAACAATCAAGAGAGAGAAGAAGAAAGAGAGAGAGAGAGAGAGAGAGAGATGAGAGTTATTTTAAGTTTATAAACGTGACCAAAATGTTTGTCGTGTGTGTTAATTATCACGTGATTCATCTAGAAATGGCCTTGTTTACTTAGCAACGACGTCTGTTACAGGAAGAAAGGTAGCAAGAGACACACGATGCTCGTGCTGGCCAACAACTTGGCGGGCTTCAGTTATGTTTGACAAATGTTGCTAGGCGTATGTGTCAACATTGTCTGATCTGAATTCTTGAATAGATGTCTGTTTGATTGTCATGTCAAGATATAGATTGGACATATTTGAAAGAAATGCATACATTGCAGGGAGGATGGTTGAACAAAAAATCGTTTCTTGATTGTATTCTGACCGTGTGTTTAAGTCGTTAGTCACACTATACTCATATCTGTCAGTCACAATATACTCATATCTGTCAGTCACAATATACTCATATCTGTCAGTCACAATATACTCATATCTGTCAGTCACACTATACACATATCTGCCAGTCACATTATACTCATATCTGCCAGTCACATTATACTCATATCTGTCAGTCACATTATACTCATATCTGTCAGTCACACTATACTCATATCTGTCAGTCACATTATACTCATATCTGTCAGTCACACTATACCTACTCATATCTGTCAGTCACACTATACTCATATCTGTAGAGAAGACAGTTGGCAGTCTTCGACAGGTACGGACAACTGCAGAAATATTTATATGTGACATCGATATCTCTTGGACAGGTTTGAAATATTTGGTGCCAGGAAACTGAAGATAATTAATTGGTCAAGAATTGCAGTTCTGCGTGTTACATTAGGCTGTTCTAATGTTAGCGATACAGTCACATGGCAACCATCAGTTTACATACGAAATAGAAATGTTTGTTGATGGCTGTATAGTACGTGTACTGTTTATTGATGGCTATAAATCATGTAAATTGTTTATTGATGTCCATATTGCATGTACATTGTTTATTGATGTCCATATTGCATGTGGACAGAGTGAACAGATCATAAGTTAGGATATCCTTGTCCAACTTGTAATTTAATTTGCTAGACAATCCCTATATGTTTGTCTACATTTATAGCTGATGTATGTCTACACTTATAGCTGATGTTTGTCACTGTATGCTGCTAATGGCTATGATACTAGAAATATTTTTCTCTCTTCCAAGGCCAACTGTTCGGTATGACGAACGTCTCGAACCTACAAAACTCATTTCTCTTTGCTACGAAGCCGGTTTGCTATCGGCATCCATAACAACCGGCGCTTTTTGCAATCTACAACCGGTGATTTTTGCGATCTTCTCATAAAGTTTATTTATTGACGAACTAAAGTTTCTATGTTTGTCATAATGACTGTGACAGGGGTGTCCAACTAACATCATGACTGTGACATAAGTGTCCAGCTAATCTCATGACTGTGACATGAGTGTCCAGCTAACATCATGACTGTGACATAAGTGCCCAGCTAACATCATGACTGTGACATTAGTGTCCAGCTAATATCATGACTGTGAGTCCAGCTAACATCATGACTGGGACATGGGTGTCCAGATAACATCATGACTGTGACATGGGTGCCCAGCTAACATCATGACTGTGACATGAGTGTCCAGCTATGACTGTGACATGAGTGTCCAGCTATGACTGTGACATGAGTGTTCAGATAACATCATGACTGTGACATGAGTGTCCAGCTAACATCATGACTGTGACAGGGTTCAGCTAAGACGTGAATGAGTGTCCAGCTATGCTTGACATGAGTGTCCAGATAACATCATGACTGTGACATGGGTGTCCAGCTAACATCATGACTGTGACATGAGTGTCCAGCTATGACTGTGACATGAGTGTCCAGCTAACATCATGACTGTGACATGGGTGTCCAGCTAACATCATGACTGTGACATGGTGTCCAGCTACTACTATTCACTCATATGACTGTGACATGGTGTTCCAGCTAACATCTGATGACATGGGTCACTAACATCATGACTGTGACATGAGTGTCAGCTATTGACTGTGACATGAGTGTCCAGATAACATCATGACTGTGACATGGGTGCCCAGCTAACATCATTACTGTCACATGAGTGTCCAGCTACTATGACTGTGACATAGTGTCCAGCTACATCGACTGTGACATTAGTGTCCAGATAACATCATGACTGTGACATGGGTGCCCAGCTAACATCATGACTGTGACATGGGTGTCCAGCTAACATCATGACTGTGACATAGTGTGTCAGCTAACATCATGACTGTGACATAGGTGTCCAGCTATGACTCAGTGTACATAGTGTCCAGCTAACTCATGACATGAGTGTCCAGCTAACATCATGACTGTGACATGGTGCCAGCTAACATCATTACTGTGACATAGTGTCCAGCTATGACATGCATGAGTGTCCAGCTGATGTACATGAGTGCCAGCTAACATCATGACTGTGACATGGTGTCCAGCTAACATCATGACTGTGACATGGTGTCGCTAGATATGACTGTGACATGGGTGTCCAGCTATGACTGTGACATGAGTGTCCAGCTAACATCATGACTGTGACATGTGTGTCAGCTAACATCATGACTGTGACATGGTGTCCAGCTATGACTGTGACATGAGTGTCCAGCTACATCAGACAGTGACATGAGTGTCCAGCTAACATCATGACTGTGACATGGTGTCCAGCTAACTCAGACTGTGACATGAGTGTCCAGCTATGACTGTGACATGAATGTCCAGCTAACATCATGACTGTGACATGAGGTCGTTGCTCAGATGCACTAACATCATGACTGTGACATGGGTGTCCAGCTAACATCATGACTGTGACATGTGTGTTCAGCTAACATCATGACTGTGACATGGGTGTCCAGCTATGACTGTGACATGAGTGTCCAGCTAACATCATGACTGTGACATGTGTGTTCAGCTAACATCATGACTGTGACATGGGTGTCCAGCTATGACTGTGACATGGGTGTCCAGCTAACATCATGACAGTGACATGAGTGTCCAGCAAATATGACATATGAGCCTGTGACATGAGTGTCCAGCTAACATCATGACTGTGACATGAGTGTCCACTCATGACTGTGACATGAGTGTCCAGCTAACATCATGACTGTGACATGAGTGTCCAGCTATGACTGTGACATGAGTGTCCAGCTAACATCATGACTGTGACATGGGTGTCCAGCTAACATCATGACTGTGACATGTGTGTTCAGATAACATCATGACTGTGACATGTGTGGATAGATAAAAGAAACAATTCAGTAACTTAACAATAATATAACGTTTGTTTTAAAAGGCAATCTTGAATTATTACTCAATGTTTTCTGGTTTCCGTTGCATTACGTTATACAAAGATAGCAAAATAATATTCCAAACATATTGTTTAAATATTTGTGGAAAATGAATGAGCATGAAGCTGTATAGTGTGCTGTTCATATATACTGGAATTATAATATTCCCACGCCATCTGCAGAACTTCTGACTGATTCTAATATTGACAAGCAACCAAGTACATTACTCGTTCTTTCTGTCTGTTTGGTAATAACATTTATACAATAATGAATCGACCGACACTTGAAGCTATCAGGCTACACCTGAAGACCTGGACTCTGCGCTATATTAAACAATAAAGACCTGACTCTACGCTTATATTAAACAACAAAGACCTGGACTCTACGCTATATTAAACAATAAAGACCTGGACTACGCTATATTAAACAATAAAGACCTGGACTCTACGCTATATTAAACAATAAAGACCTGGACTCTACGCTATATTAAACAATAAAGACCTGGACTCTACCTTGTAAAACAATAAAGACCTGGACTCTACGCTATATTAAACAATAAAGACCTGGACTCTACTCTTTGTAAACAACAAAGACCTGGACTCTGCGCTATATAAAACAACAAATACACATAAGAGTTTCCAATAAAATCAATATAACAGATATTGTTAAGACAACCTTAATCTCTATCTTCTGTACTTGCTAACCGAAGTGGAAGTAATCACAACCGCATGGACACTGGAAACGACAACAACAGCACAAGAAATAAATGTTGTATTGTACAATGTATTGTACTAACGAAATTAACAAGTACATATTTCTAATTTACTAAGCAATATAACAAGAAGTACATATTTCTAATTGTACTAACGAAATTTAAGCAAGAAGTACATATTTCTAATTGTACTAACGAAATTTAAGCAAGAAGTACATATTTCTAATTGTACTAACGCAATATAAGCAAGAAGTACATATTTCTAACAGCTACTGAGAATTTTGTTGTTGTTTTAAACCACAGAACAAAGTTTTAGTTTCACTTCGAAATATCTTGATTTCATTCCTGAAATGTCTATAAGTGTTCCGATCTCCTTCCAAATATCTCCAACAGCGTCCAGCAACTAACCGTGCCAGGTCAATGTTGATTGATGAGTGATACCAAAATTTAAGAATAGAATATACTGAGCTCCAATAGAAATACTTTAAGCGTGGCATATATAGCTAAGTGGATTGTATCTACCATGATACAATCTTTACTAAAATGTAAAATCAATCGTTGGATTGTGAACTGGATGTCTGTCTTTTTGATGACCAGGACCATTGCAATACGTTTGTGGTTACGGGCGTCAGAACCGGTAATCATACGTACTTGATTTACCCATAATTCTCTTCAATCACTCGAGTTTTTCAATATATCTATTCAACAAACGTATCCACAATTCAAACAAATGCGACATCCCATTATACAAGACTGGATACATCCGACAACTGATGACATCCCATTATACAACACTGGATACCATCAACAACTGATGACATCCCATTATACAAGACTGGATACCATCAACAACTGATGACATCCCATTATACAACACTGGATAACATCAACACCAAAAAGGACTCAAGATGTTAACAAAATGTTACATGTCATCGCGTGTTGTTGCAGACGACAGAATGAAACATACATACGTACCTACAGACAGTATTATAGGTTGCGCCCTGATAATCATGTCCTCCATTGGTCATCTTTGACTTCGCTTACTGGGGCACCATTATTGTGCCTGACTCTCCACTTTTGAAATGTTGAACACGACCGACTGCGTTTTGAGTGAATTTCATCTATCGATGTTTCCAACTTCCATTGCATACATATTCTGGTTATGCTTGTATTTGCAACAAAAGTAGCGATTCTCATGATGTTGAAGATGGATAACATGAGCGTGAGTCGGTCGCTTAGCTACCATCAGTTAAACGAGGATGCGATAAATTATGTTGAATCTGTAGAGCGGACACTTTAGTATGATAAAGTCTGATAGCGAAGGAGCAACATGACAAGTACTTGTGGCTGCTACGTGGTTACATTGTATTGAGAAGCCATATAACCATTCTGATCGTGGTTGTTACAAGAAATTACAGACACAATAACAGCGCAACTATTGCCTGACGTAAACGCACACACAAACACGCGCATCACACACGTACGCACACACGTAGACACATAGTTAAGAGCATGCTAACAAGGAAGACTTTCATATTAGACCGAGACAAGCTACAACTGTCTATCAACGTTGTTTATGTCTAGTTGCGTAAGACTGAAGTAGGAATAAATCTGAAAAATTCATCAGTTGCAGCGGTAGAATGGAGTCCCTAAAGAGATTGTTACGCAAATCACATGCACATGGGAAATCAAATGTAAGAATACTATAGAAATATGATGGAGACAATTGGTAACAGAAATAGACATAGATGATATAAATGTTCTCTTTCTTAGAGAACACACATTCTGTTATCATACATGAGAGAAGTTCAAGATGAAAACAGCAGTTGAAGAAATTTGTATAATAAGGTGATATGGAAAGATCATATATATCATGTTTTGTAGTTGAAGATATATATATATATATATATATATATATATATATATCTAGAGAGAGAGAGAGAGAGTGACAGACAGAGAGAAACTGAGTACCACGTCACGATACAATGCTATTGGCTGTCTTAATCTACAACTATAATTCTTTAACCGGAACAGGGCGACTGGTAAGAATCGATGTATCTCCTCTCAGCGCGTCCCAAAAGGTGAACAATGGATGTATCTCCTCTCAGCGCGTCCCAAAAGGTGAACAATGGATGTATCCCCTCTCAGAGCGTCCTCAAAGGTGAACAATCGATGTTTCTCCTCTAGCGCTCCAAAGGTGAACAATCGATGTATCTCCTCTTACGCGTCCCAAAGGTGAACAATCGATGTATTCTTCTTAGGCGCCAAAAGGTGAACAATCGATGACTCCTCTCAGCGCTCCAACAAAGGTGAAACAATCGATGTATCTCCTCTCAGGCGTCTAAGGTGAACAATCGATGTATCCCCTCTCAGAGCGTCCTCAAAGGTGAACAATCGATGTATCTCCTCTTAGCGCGTCCCAAAAGGTGAACAATCGATGTATCTCCTCTAGCGCGTCCCAAAGGTGAACAATCGATGTATTCTCTCAGCGCGCCCCAAAGGTGAACAATCGATGTATCCCTCTTAGCGCGTCCCAAAGGTGAACAATCGATGTATCTCCTCTTAGCGCGTCCCAAAAGGTGAACAATCGATGTATCTCCTCTCAGCGCGTCCCAAAAGGTGAACAATCGATGTATCTCCTCTAGCGCGTCCCAAAAGGTGAACAATCGATGTATCCCTCTAGCGCGTCCCAAAGGTGAACAATCGATGTATCTCCTCTTAGCGCGTCCCAAAAGGTGAACAATCGATGTATCTCCTCTCAGCGCGTCCTCAAAGGTGAACAATCGATGTATCTCCTCTCAGCGCGTCCCAAAAGGTGAACAATCGATGTATCCTCTTAGCGCGTCCCAAAGGTGAACAATCGATGTATCTCCTCTTAGCGCGTCCCAAAAGGTGAACAATCGATGTATCTCCTCTCAGCGCGTCCCAAAAGGTGAACAATCGATGTATCTCCTCTTAGCGCGTCCCAAAAGGTGAACAATCGATGTATCCTCTTAGCGCGTCCCAAAGGTGAACAATCGATGTATCCCCTCTTAGCGCGTCCCAAAAGGTGAACAATCGATGTATCCCCTCTCAGCGCGTCCCAAAAGGTGAACAATCGATGTATCCCTCTAGCGCGTCCCAAAGGTGAACAATCGATGTATCCTCTTAGCGCGTCCCAAAGGTGAACAATCGATGTATCCCTCTTAGCGCGTCCCAAAGGTGAACAATCGATGTATCCCTCTAGCGCGTCCCAAAGGTGAACAATCGATGTATCCTCTTAGCGCGTCCCAAAGGTGAACAATCGATGTATCTCCTCTTAGCGCGTCCCAAAAGGTGAACAATCGATGTATCCCCTCTTAGCGCGTCCCAAAAGGTGAACAATCGATGTATCTCCTCTCAGCGCGTCCCAAAAGGTGAACAATCGATGTATCTCCTCTCAGCGCGTCCTCAAAGGTGAACAATCGATGTATCTCCTCTCAGCGCGTCCCAAAAGGTGAACAATCGATGTATCTCCTCTCAGCGCGTCCCAAAAGGTGAACAATCGATGTATCTCCTCTCAGCGCGTCCTCAAAGGTGAACAATCGATGTATCCCCTCTTAGCGCGTCCCAAAAGGTGAACAATCGATGTATCTCCTCTTAGCGCGTCCCAAAAGGTGAACAATCGATGTATCCCCTCTTAGCGCGTCCCAAAAAGTGAACAATCGATGTATCTCCTCTTAGCGCGTCCCAAAAGGTGAACAATCGATGTATCTCCTCTCAGCGCGTCCTCAAAGGTGAACAATCGATGTATCCCTTTCAGCGCGTCCCAAAAGGTGAACAATCGATGTATCTCCTCTAGCGCGTCCCAAAGGTGAACAATCGATGTATCTCCTCTCAGCGCGTCCTCAAAGGTGAACAATCGATGTATCCTCTTAGCGCGTCCCAAAGGTGAACAATCGATGTATCTCCTCTTAGCGCGTCCCAAAAGGTGAACAATCGATGTATCCCCTCTTAGCGCGTCCCAAAAAGTGAACAATCGATGTATCTCCTCTTAGCGCGTCCCAAAAGGTGAACAATCGATGTATCTCCTCTCAGCGCGTCCCAAAAGGTGAACAATCGATGTATCCCCTCTTAGCGCGTCCCAAAAGGTGAACAATCGATGTATCTCCTCTTAGCGCGTCCCAAAAGGTGAACAATCGATGTTCAACTTAAACCTCCATATACATTTACTTACGACACTAACATCCTGTGCCATTTAGAAGTTATATATGTGTGTATATGTAATACTTTCACATATTTATCTTCTAGACAGTCTTCTTACAGTTTATTGTCCCTGACACCCACTTGACCCTTACACCTTCTTGTCCCTAACACCTTCTTGTCCCTTACACTTTCTTGTCTCTGACACCTTCTTGTCCCTTACACTTTCTTGTCTCTGACACCTTCTTGTCTCTTACACCTTCTTGTACCTGGCAATTTCTTGTCTCTGACACCTTCTTGTCCCTAACACTTTCTTGTCCCTACACCTTCTTGTCCCTTACACTTTCTTGTCTCTGACACCTTCTTGTCTCTTACACCTTCTTGTACCTGGCAATTTCTTGTCTCTTACACCTTCTTGTCCCTGGCACTTTCTTGTCCCTTAACACCTTCTTATCAATTGCACATTTTTTTACCCTTAGACCTATTTGTCCCTGACACCTTGTCCCTTACAACCTTATTGTTCCTTAAACCTTCTAGTCGACCCCAGTTTATGAATACATGTTGTAATGTCTTGCTGTAGCATGTGCACTGTACAACCTTAATGTGCACTGTACAACCTTAATGTGTACTGTACAACCTTAATGTACACGTTTATCTCAACCTATAACTCTCATCTCTCTCTAACATTTTCTTTATTTGTCTGTGTTTTTCTTTACTTTTGTTCTCCTTCAGTTTATTCTCTCTTTCTGCTCTCTCTCTCTTCTCTCTTTCTCTCTCTTTCTCTCTCTCTTTCTCTCTCTCTTTCTCACTCTCCGTGTCTATCTTCCCCACTCACTAAATGTTTCATACTCCCACACTCTTCAGCATTTATTCTTCATCTCTCACCCTCTCATTCTCTTTCTCTGCCCCTTACATCACGACAAGATCTCTGCCCCTTACATCACGACAAGATCTCTGCCCCTTACATCACGACAAGATCTCTGCCCCTTACATCACGACAAGATCTCTACCCCTTACATCACGACAAGATCTCTGCCCCTTACATCACGACAAGATCTCTGCCCCTTACATCACGACAAGATCTCTGCCCCTTACATCACGGCAAGATCTCTGCCCCTTACATCACGACAAGATCTCTGCCCCTTACATCACGACAAGATCTCTGCCCCTTACATCACGACAAGATCTCTGCCCCTTACATCACGACAAGATCGCTACCTTACATCATGACAAAATCTCTACTATACATCACGACAAGATCTCTGCAATAACCACAAAATCTCTGCCTTACATCACGACAAGATATCTGCCTTACATCACGACAAGATCTCTGCCATACAACCTGACAAGATCTCTGCCATACATCACGACACGATCTCTGCCCCATACATCACGACAAGATCTCTGCCTTACATCACGACAAGATCTCTGCCTTACATCACGACAAGATCTCTGCCATACATCACCACACCATCTGTGCCCCATACATCACGACAAGATCTCTGCCCCATACATCACGACAAAATCTCTGCCATACATCACGACAAGATCTCTGCTATAACCACAAGATCTCTCTGCCTTACATCACTACAAGATCTCTGCTATAACCACAAGATCTCTCTGCCTTACATCACTACAAGATCTCTGCTATAACCACAAGATCTCTCTGCCCCATACATCCCGACAAGATCTCTCTGCCATACATCACTACAAAATCTCTCTGCCCCATACATCACGACAAGATCTCTCTGCTATACATCACGACAAGATCTCTGCTATAACCACAAGATCTCTCTGCCTTACATCACTACAAGATCTCTGCAATAACCACAAGATCTCTCTGCATCTAAAATAGTCACTACTAATCAGACTACCAAGTAACGACAACTCTCCATTAAATGTATGGTGGAAAAAAAACCGAAAAACAAACACCAGGTCAGAAAATCCATACAACAAACACACCCCTCCCAGTGGATTTTTCGATCAACAAACACGTCCTACCGATATATTTCTCCATCAACAAACAATCGCTATGTCTTCTCTTTCCTATTTATTGTCCAAGACATGTTTGCCAAGATTTGTTTCAATGGAATAGATCGACGTTTCTATTGAATCTTTCTCAAGTGCAAATGTTGGTCATTGAAGCTTCCATTATTCACAAATTTACCATCTCCGCCCAGGTCGTAGACGTAGATAATTGGCAACTAAAGCGTCAAGATAATCAAGTAATTCCAATGAAAGATGTACACAGAAACCGTCTTACAATGTAGAAGAGACAACACATTCTCAAATATCAATCAATATTATTTATTGATCACGACTTGCACATACTGTTATAGACTTGGTCATAGTTTTCTTGTCATATTTTTCTTGTCATAGTTTTCTTGTCATAGTTTTCTTGTCATATTTTTCTTGTCATATTTTTCTTGTCATATTTTTCTTGTCATATTTTTCTTGTCATATTTTTCTTGTCATAGTTTTCTTGTCATATTTTTCTTGTCATATTTTTCTTGTCATATTTTTCTTGTCATATTTTTCTTGTCATATTTTTCTTGTCATATTTTTCTTGTCATATTTTTCTTGTCATAGTTTTCTTGTCATCGTTCTGAAACTTACAATTAAAGATATTATGTTAGATATCAACAATAGTATTGAATGGAACTGATGGGAAATCAAATATCCAAATAATAGCAAGAACGTGCATATTCCCAGTGTAATCTTATAAAGGTGTGAAACATGGACATTTAACAATGCAATTAAAAAAAACATAATTGTACTGATAAATGTTACAAAAGATTCCTCTATATACCAGAGGCATAGAATAAAACAAATATATCTACCCAGAAGCAACTCACAATCAAAGTAAACTTACTGATGCTACGAGCATGAGTGAGCAAATGTGGGTATTTTTGACTTACAAAAAGAAACGGAAGTTTGGAGAGGCCATTATATAATAGACATCCCGGTAAAGAGAAGAACAAGAAGACCACGGGAAAGATGGATTCAGCATTGGACTAATGATTTGAACATGGCGACAGAAGAGACTGTATATCTGAGAGAGAGAGAGAGAGAGAGATAGAGAGAGAGAGAGAGAGCGAAACGTGACAAATTTCTGCTCAATTTTAATTATTCGATTACAATGACATATGTCTTATTATTGTTAGTAATTTAGTTAGTTCAAGTATTTCATCTGCTATCGTATGACTGTAGACGGTACCACTGTTTCATCTGCTACCGTATGACTGTAGACGGTACCGGTTGCAACTATTATAACCACTGCCAGATCAACTGTTTCATCTGCTATCGTATGACTGTAGACGGTACCACTGTTTCATCTGCTACCGTATGACTGTAGACGGTACCGGTTGCAACTATTATAACCACTGCCAGATCAACTGTTTCATCTGCTATCGTATGACTGTAGACGGTACCACTGTTTCATCTGCTACCGTATGACTGTAGACGGTACCGGTTGCAACTATTATAACCACTGCCAGATCAACTGTTTCATCTGCTATCGTATGACTGTAGACGGTACCACTGTTTCATCTGCTACCGTATGACTGTAGACGGTACCGGTTGCAACTATTATAACCACTGCCAGATCAACTGTTTCATCTGCTATCGTATGACTGTAGACGGTACCGGTTGCAACTATTATAACCACTGCCAGATCAACTGTTTCATCTGCTATCGTATGACAGTAGACGGTACCGGTTGCAACTATTATAACCACTGCCAGATCAACTGTTTCATCTGCTATCGTATGACTGTAGACGGTACCGGTTGCAACTATTATACCAACTGCCTAGTGGAGGGCAGCCTGGGAGAGGTAAATGCTAGGGAAGTAAACCCGGATATCAATTCCCCACTTCCTTATGGGACAGTACCGTAATGCAGAGGGATAGAGGAGTAAATCTTGACCAAAAATCCGGATGGAGGGAGCCTAAGGTAGCAGATGGTCAAGTGTGTATTCCAATCCATCATCTGGCATCCGCTGTAAACCCTGCTTGATTCCAGACGTATAGACGTTGTCTTGCCTTTAGATAAAACAGTAGGGTAGAAAGGGGGTTTGTACAAATTAGGCAAGGCATATTCCCTAATGATGCTGCCAAGGCTAGGCAGAAATGGAGAGACATTTCATCCTTACTATCGGCTCAGGCTCAACACGGAAAGCAACATTTACCAAGAAACAATACAAATAAACCTTTATGTTTCAATTAATTGTCTGTAAATAGGACAAAGGTCATATGTAGTAATCTACTAGTGTAACGTATTTTTCTTTCTTGTATACTTATAATTTGAGAACAGTATGCTGCTGGTTATGTTATATTTATACACGTCAACTGTGACATATTTGTATTAATTAAACTACAAAAGTTCTTCATTTTCAACAGATTAAAATTGAAGAGAGATTCTTGATAAAGAAAGTAAAATTTTTTTAAAAAATATTTGAACAAACTTCTATTTGAACTCATAGATGTTCTTTCCTTTTCTTCTGTGTTCTCACTAGTTTGTCTTCTGTGTACTCACTAGATTGTCTTCTGTGTTCTCACTAGATTGTCTTCTGTGTTCTCACTAGATTGGATTTCAGATTATCAGCCACTATGAGTTTGTCTTCTGTGTTCTCACTAGATTGGGATTTCGATTAAAAAAGGGCAGCCATCGCACAGATTTGTCTTCTGCGTTCTCACTAGATTGGGATTTCGGATTCTATAATAAAGGCAGCCATCTGTCTCAGATTGTCAGCCACGCCATACAGTTTGTCTTCTGTGTTCTCTCTAGATTGGGATTTCGGATTCTATAATAAAGGCAGCCATCTGTCACAGATTGTCAGCCACGCCATACAGTTTGTCTTCTGTGTTCTCTCTAGATTGGGATTTCGGATTCTATAATAAAGGCAGCCATCTGTCTCAGATTGTCAGCCACGCCATACAGTTTGTCTTGAGCGTTGGTGTAAGTGGGCCACCTCTTTCTTTACAGGTTTGCATACTGGCGGCAGTTCTGGAGGATATACTCTGCAAAACACATCATTCTCTGGTGATCATTCTGAAGATCACGATACCGGGAAGACAGGGAAGGGGGTGGAGAGATCAAGAAAATGTTGGGCCCAAGATACAACAGACGAGTTTAGTATAAATGCGGTAAGGACCGAACATCTCACGCAGGACTGAGAGACATCACTACTGCCGTATAAGCCAGGTTCCGATAAGGGCACACTCTAGATGATAATGATGTTATAGATTATAAATATAATATAATTAAATAGTTGTATAATTTGAGAAGTGAATGTGCACACTTTATGTTTGAATCATCACCATCAAAGAGCTTGTCCTGAGCAGAACTTTGCCACCCCAACAGTTCTCCGGAATTTTCTCTCTCATAGGCCAGATGTCCTGCCTCTGCAGCCGTCATGTTCAGACCATCAGTTACATCCTGAATCAATCTTCTCCGTGGTCTTCCTCTTCTTCTCTTTGCCGGTATACCTCCTTCCATGATGGTCTTCTCCAGCCCTTCATGTCTTTTTATATGTCTAAAATATCTCAATTTTCTCTTTCTTATTTGTAGCATCAGCCAATTTTCTTTGATTTTGAGTTCTTTCTGGATATATCTATTTATTCTCTTCTCTGTCCAAGATATACGGATGACTCTTCTATAACACTTATATTTGAAAACACATATATGTGTTTCCACTGCTTTATTAAAAGTCCATGTTTCACACCCATGCGTTGCCACTGGGAATATGCATGTTCGTAGTATTCTGATCTTTGTTTTCTTATCAGTCCCGTTCTGTGTTTGTATACTTTCAGTAATCTTTACTCCATTATATCATGTTAATTAGAAGCAGTTTATTTCTCTGTGACCATAAGAATGGTATACCTACTTGTCTCGAAAACAGAACTTATAAGTTTGTACTCAAACCCTAACTTTGATGAAAGACAAAGGTTTTGCAACGGACAGAGAGGTGTGAGTCCAAACATCGTGAAGTTCTGGAATAAGAAAATGTACAAATGATTCAATTTGTAAATCTGTCTCACCAGGTAGTTAACCCCACCCATTAGCACAGTTTCCTCATAGCCCAGTTTCCTCATAGCCCAGTTGTCTCATAGCCTAGTATCCTCATAGCCTAGTTTCCTCATAGCCTAGTTTCCTCATAGCCTAGTTTCCTCATAGACTAGTTTCCTCATAGCCTAGTTGTCTCATACCATAGTTTCCTCATAGCCTAGTTGTCTCATAGCCTAGATTCCTCATAGCCTAGTTTCCTCATAGCCTAGTTTCCTCATAGCCTAGTTTCCTCATAGCCTAGTTTCCTCATAGCCTAGTTTCCTCATAGACTAGTTTCCTCATAGCCTAGTTGTCTCATACCATAGTTTCCTCATAGCCTAGTTGTCTCATAGCCTAGATTCCTCATAGCCTAGTTTCCTCATAGCCTAGTTTCCTCATAGCCTAGTTTCCTCATAGCCTAGATTCCTCATAGCCTAGTTTCCTCATAGCCTAGTTTCCTCATAGCCTAGTTGTCTCATAGCCTAGTTTCCTCATGGCCCTGAATACAAACGGATGCAATGTTCAAGTCAAATAAGTTTAAGAAAAAAAAGGAGAGATAATTAGAGAAAATAATTGCATTAACAAACAAAAAGGTGTAGAAGAAAAGTTTAGAAATATTTGTAGATGGTATTGCAGGTTACTAATATTATCTGTTAGAGAAATTAATTGATAGGAGACTGGCTAATGTTGGAATTACAAGTAATTTGTTTCTGGAATTAGACGCACTTGATTTGAGCATTAGTGTCAGATTCATTTCATGTTATCCGGTGAGATATTTGATTGTATGCTTCATTAGTTGGAATACTTTTGTTTCACGAATAAATTGTTGGATAGATTTATCTAGTTTTTGCTTATTTAATTATTTGATGTACCCGGCTAACCGACCACTGTTACTAGTTCTTAGGAATAATATTGAGGAATTTATAACTGCTTCATGGAGAGAACCGTACCTTCAAACAGACTGAATGCAGATAATATTCGTACAAGACAGAAAAAACGGTATTATAGCACTAAATATAATCGTAATTATAAAACTGCATACGTGAGTGTGTGCGTGTGTGTGTGTATGTGTGTGTGTGTGTGTGTGTTTGTGTGTGTATGTGTGTGTGCGCGTGTGTGTGCGCGTGTAAAATGACATAATTTTATCTTTGATATGATTCTACCACTTGCTTCTTTCTAACAAGATTTTGATGTCTGATCAAATATCAATATAGCTGGGAGACTGTAGTCAAACTATGTAGCAATGGCGAAACACGTAATATCAAAGTGCTGTAGATGTACAAAATACAAAAACAATGACAATGCACAGCAACGTTTCGACCAAAAGGCCTTTATCAAGCAAACGTTAAGCTTTATCTGACTCAGCAACTTACTACAATTTGCACCCGGATGTTGCCAAGACATCAAGAAGAGCAAAAAATATATGCACTGCAACCTACAAGGCATGTCGTAAGAGGCGACTGAGGTAGGGACCTAAAGTAGCTACCCTCGTAAATAAAAAGCGTCGCAAAATTTGGACATGCTGGCCTACTTTTAGGCGCATAACTGGCACACCGTAAAATCGCTCTTAGGCTCTGATCACATATAAATCACACAGAGTGGTTAACAAGTGGTCAATATGGAACGTTCAAAGAAGAAAAAGACTACAATTTGAAGGTATGTTTTTGTTTTGTTTACAATTTGTTAAAACAGTTTTCTTTAGTGAGTTCCTTCTTGTTTAGAAATGATTTTATTACGGTTTCCGGTTGTGACAATATGGGACAATCTGAGACATGTCAAGAGGAAGTGTTATTGACAAAATATGAGCAGTTCTGCGACACATAATAATGCACATCAGAGAGACGTGTATACCTAGATGGCCCCGGGGTCCGATTGTATCAACATATAACTATTAATAAAACAGACTTATTTTCAATCGAAATATGAATTCTTGAACATTTCTGACAAAAATAATAATTTTTATATCTTGAATTAGTATCATTATTATATATTTCATATGTTTGACGTAGTACTTATACGTAACATAGTTATTATTATCGACTAACTACCTACCTTCTTCCGTCGTATCCATCTGTTTGGTTTTACTTTGGTTTTAACATTGTCTGTAATTCTGTTGTCGCTGTTGTTACTACTGCTTCTCATCATTTTGCGACAGTTTGGTGAGTGTTACTAGCGTTAGAATATTGCTTGGTGAGTGTTACTAGCAGTTAAGTTAGAATATTGCTTGATCAGTATCGTCGATGGCATATTTCTTGTTCTTCAAGTGTAGAAATATAAACCAAATAGAATTGAGTTAATTATTTGACAACTTGAGACAAACAACAAACGGCATCACTTCTATCACAGTCAGTCATTATTTATGTAATTGGCTTTCTGACGCTTAATGTTCTGATGTATAGTTTGGGAGCCTCAATGTCTTCTGATGTATGGTTTGGGAGCCTCAATGCCCTCTGATGTATAGTTTGGGAGCCTCAATGTCTTCTGATGTATAGTTTGGGAGCCTCAATGTCTTCTGATGTATGGTTTGGGACGCTTAATATCTTCTAATTCAAGGTTTGGGACGCTTAATATCTTCTAATTCAAGGTTTGGGACGCTTAATATCTTCTAATTCAAGGTTTGGGACGCTTAATATCTTCTAATTCAAGGTTTGGGACGCTTAATATCTTTTAATTCAAGGTTTGGGACGCTTAATATCTTTTAATTCAAGGTTTGGGACGCTTAATATCTTCTAATTCAAGGTTTGGGACGCTTAATATCTTCTAATTCAAGGTTTGGGACGCTTAATATCTTCTAATCCAAGGTTTGGGACGCTTAATATCTTCTAATTCAAGGTTTGGGACGCTTAATATCTTCTAATCCAAGGTTTGGGATGCTTAATGTCTTCTTAATTTATGGTTTGGGACACTTATGTCTCTGATATCGTTTGTTACGCTGAATGTCCTTTTGATGTACGTTTGTACGCTGAATGTCTCTGAGTATCGTTTGTTACGCTGAATGTCCTCTGATTCAAGTTTGTTACGCTGAATGTCCTCTGATGTATCGTTTGTTACGCTGAATGTCCTCTGATGTATCGTTTGTTACGCTGAATGTCCTCTGATGTATCGTTTGTTACGCTGAATGTCCTCTGATGTATCGTTTGTTACGCTGAACGTCCTCTGATGTATCGTTTGTTACGCTGAATGTCCTCTGATGTATCGTTTGTTACGCTGAATGTCCTCTGATGTATGGTTTGTTACGCTGAATGTCCTCTGATGTATCGTTTGTTACGCTGAATGTACTCTGATTTAGAATTTGTTAAGCTCAATGTTCTCTGATTAAGCTCGTTAAAACGGTTTTATTCAGTGTATTAAATTACAGACTAATTATTCACGATTAACTATATTCTTGAAAAACATAGAAAACAGTTATTTATTTTGTTCGCAATATGTTATCATTTACTTTGTATGTCACACCAATGAAACCGTGAAATAGTAAAACTACTAATATTTAACATTAGGTAATACTTGGCTAAATATTACCATCAACTTGACTAGAAGATATTGTCATCAACTTGACTAGAAGATATTGTCATCAACTTGACTAGAAGATATTGTCATCAACTTGACTAGAAGATATTGTCATCAACTTGAGTAGAAAATATTGTTATCAACTTGACTAGAAGTTATTGTCATCAACTTGACTAGAAGATATTACCATCAACTTGACTAGAAGATATTGTCATCAACTTGACTAGAAGATATTACCATCAACTTGACTAGAAGATATTGTCATCAACTTGATTAGAAGATATTACCATCAACTTGACTAGAAGATATTGCCATCAACTTGACTAGAAGATATTACCATCAACTTGACTAGAAGATATTGCCATCAACTTGACTAGAAGATATTGTCATCAACTTGACTAGAAGATATTACCATCAACTTGACTAGAAGATATTGTCATCAACTTGACTAGAAGATATTGTCATCAACTTGACTAGAAGATATTGTCATCAACTTGACTAGAAGATATTACCATCAACTTGACTAGAAGATATTACCATCAACTTGACTAGAAGATATTACCATCAACTTGACTAGAAAATATTGTCATCAACTTGACTAGAAGATATTACCATCAACTTGAGTAGAAGATATTACCATCAACTTGACTGGACGATATTGTCATCAACTTGACTAGAAGATATTGTCATCAACTTGACTAGAAGATATTGTTATCAACTTGAGTAGAAGATATTGTCATCAACTTGACTAGAAGATATTGTCATCAACTTGAGTAGAAGATATTACCATCAACTTGACTAGAAGATATTGTCTTCAACTTGAGTAGAAGATATTGTCATCAACTTGAGTAGAAGATATTACCATCAACTTGACTAGAAGATATTACCATCAACTTGACTAGAAAATATTGTCATCAACTTGACTAGAAGATATTACCATCAACTTGAGTAGAAGATATTGCCATCAACTTGACTAGAAGATATTGTCATCAACTAGACTAGAAAATATTGTCATCAACTTGACTAGAAGATATTGTCATCAACTTGACTAGAAGATATTGTCATCAACTTGAGTAGAAAATATTGCCATCAACTTGACTAGAAGATATTGCCATCAACTTGACTAGAAGATATTGTCATCAACTTGACTAGAAGATATTGTCATCAACTTGAGTAGAAGATATTGCCATCAACTTGACTAGAAGATATTGTCATCAACTTGACTAGAAGATATTGTCATCAACTTGAGTAGAAGATATTGTCATCAACTTGACTAGAAGATATTGTCAACTTGACTAGAAGATATTGTCATCAACTTGAGTAGAAGATATTGCCATCAACTTGACTAGAAGATATTGTCATCAACTTGACTAGAAGATATTACCATCAACTTGAGTAGAAGATATTGTCATCAACTTGACTAGAAGATATTGTCAACAACTTGAGTAGAAGATATTACCATCAACTTGACTAGAAAATATTGTCAACTTGACTAGAAGATATTGTCAACTTGACTAGAAGATATTGTCATCAACTTGACTAGAAGATATTGTCAACTTGACTAGAAGATATTGTCATCAACTTGACTAGAAGATATTGTCATCAACTTGACTAGAAGATATTGTCATCAACTTGACTAGAAGATATTACCATCAACTTGACTAGAAGAAAGGAAATCATCGCTAGTCGTTATCTACTTTGAAATGTCAATACTTAATTGTAGACTTACGAGAGTTTGCTGCATGTTGTAACAAGATCTAGTCAACGACTTGAGTGCAATTGAAAAAGGAAAATTTGGCAAACATAATTGAGTACAGTATTTTGTTCGTGCAAGGAAGGAATAATCGATGATGAAAAGTAGATAAAGAAGAATAAAACCTCACAAAGGGATCGTTAAACTCAAGTTGTTTAGAGAGAAATTGAATTTGATACATACTTCTCTCTCTCTCTCTCTCTCTCTCTCTCTCTCTTGCTCTCTCTCTCTCTCTCGTAAATGCCTTTTTGACCTTGATTGAGACATAGGCCCTCAACCAACTCATGCCAAGTCTTCCTATCTCAAGCTATCTCATGCAGCTTCATCAAGCTCTTCTGTTATATGTTATTATCTCAAAATCTCACTTCCATGCATTTCTAGGCCTCCCTATCTTTCGCTTGACCTGTGGTTTCAAGGCAAGGGTCTTCTTGTTATATTCCATTTGAATTTCTCATTTTGTGTCCTATCCATCTCCATCGCCTTTTTCCCCACCTCTTGATTCACTGGAATCTGTCTGGTTTTCCTTATAAGCTCCTCATTTGTGACCATATCATACCATCTCATGCCCTCGATTCTACGCAGACATCAATTGATGAATGTTTGAAATATATGCTCGCTTTATTATTATACTCGTTTCTCACTCATACAGCAGAACTGTTTTAATATTAGAGTTAAATATTCATATTTTGGTTCTAGATTTGATTTAGTTTGACTTTGAAATATTTCCTAGTTCGATGAAAGCTCCTCTTGTTTTCTATATTTTTATTTTAACATCTCTGTTCTACCTTCTTTGTCTACATTGCTACCCAATTATGTATATATATTTGTATATTACAAGCCTACTGATGCACATAGTTTTCTCCTCTATACTTCTTCCCATCCCGGGCTTGTCGTGACTCTTTGCCATTCTCGCAGCTCTTACGCCTTCGTCGCCTTTGTAGCGAGGACGATGATTTTCTTGAGAGAGCTCGCGAGATGCTTGATTTCTTTCGTAGGCGCCTATACCCGGAGAGGGTGCTTGTCTCGGCTATGCATCGAGTTAAGAAAATCACTCGCCAGCAGGCCCTTACCAACCAGCATAGGACTACTAACTCTGACAGAGTAAAACTTATCTTAACTTACCACCCCCATAGTTCCCTGGTGAAAAATGTTTTATTCCGTCATCTGTCTATCCTTAGATCAGATCCTGAGACCCGTTCTGTCTTCCCCAACTATCCTTTGGTGGCTTACAGACGAGACAGAAGTCTTAAGGATATGTTGGTACACAGTCGCCTTAAGTCCAATATCCAGACTCATTTTGGCACTGTCCAGTGTGGCCGTCGGCGTTGCAACACGTGTGCTTATGTGATACAGACGCGTACTGTATCTTTTCCTTTAGGCACATTTCGTATTGACGATGGGTTCACATGCGAGTCCCGTAATCTTATCTATGCCATTATCTGCAAGCGGTGTAACAAGGCTTATATCGGCGAGACAGGCAAGAGGCTCAGTGACCGATTCGCCCAACACTTGCGCGACATACGCCAATGCTCTGTGACCCCTGTAGCCACCCATTTCAATGATACTGGCCATTTAGGAGCTCACGATGTCCAGGTCACAGCCATCCGATCATCTTCCTCGGATGATCGCAGTCGATTGCTCTGGAGAATCGGTTGATTTCTTTGTATGGTACCTTGCGACCACGCTGGTTCAACGTATTACATTCTTATGCTTCTTAGTACTTTCTCTTCCCATGCCTTGTAATCTATATGGGTATATGTTGCATGTATTCAAGTTATATATTTACTAGATGTTTCATTGTTTCTTTTCCGTTCTATTTCTAGTTTTTATGTGTGTTTTTGTGTTACATTTATTTCGTTATTCGTTTTTATTCCAGATTTTCCTTAGATACGTTTGTATTTGGTTGTCCTTTTGTGTTTCATTTTAATTTGTCACTCCTGTTTGTTCGTTTGCTTGATAAAGGCCTTGTTGGTCGAAACGTTGCTGTATTTTGTCATTGTTTTTGTAATTTGTAAAACTACAGTACTTTGTAATTATGTGTTTTACCCAAGTATGTATATGATTCTAACTCTTCAAATGTGACTTCAACCATGGAGATCGGGTTGTCGTTTGCTTGGTTAGTTATCAGTATCTTTGTCTTTCCTTTATGAATGTTTAAACCTAGTTGTTGTGATCGTCGATCAATGAGCGCATGGGACAGAAGAGCTACAACATCAACAAAGTCTAGTTCGTTCAGCTGTTCTTTCAGAGTCCATTCAATTCCATTTCTGGTGATAGTTACTGCTGTCTTCATAATCCAGTCTATTGTCAGTAAGAACAACAAAGGGGATAGAAGGAATCTCCGCAGCACTCTTTTTTTCTATTTCAAAGGTGTCTGTTAGTTTTCATGAAGAACTTTACATTTCATATCTGTTAGTTTACCTTCATGAAGAACTTTACATTTCATATCTGCATACGTTGCTCTTATTAGGTTAATAATTTTCTGTTGGATCCCATAATGTCTCATCAATTTCCAAATTGTTTCTCTATTAATACTGTCAATAGTTTTATCCTAATCCATAAATCTGGATATAAAGTCGGGGATTTCCATTCAATACTTTGCTCTATTCTTATGCGTACTGCGGCTATCTGGTCAGCACAGGATCTATTTGGTCGGAAGCCTGCCTCTTCATCTCTTAATTTTATATCGATGGTACACAGGCGGCTCGTCATTAAGGGTAAGTGGGGCGCCCTATCCAACTAAAACATTTGTGTATCGTGTACTTATTAATTTTATAAATTATTTGATCGTAATTATTACTTTCAACGTGATACTGATTAGTTTGAAAGTTGATATATAACGCTAAAACATAACACAGTCTGAAATCTGAAATTCAGCATTTTCCCTTCCTAGTTAGTATATGCCCCCTGGTCATTAAAGGCCCGTAAGGTCCCTCCACCCCATACCAAACTAAAAACGAGTAACTTGTACTTACTATTTTATAAATTATTTCTTCATAAATATTACTTTTAACTTGACACGGATTAGCTTTGAAATTTGAATATATAATACTAAAATATAAATATTACTTTTAACTTGACACGGATTATCTTTTAAAGTTGAATATATTACACTAAAATATAAATATTATATCAAAATAACATAACAATCATAATATATACAATATCATTTTAAAAAGTATTATGTACAGTCTGAATACAGTCACGTATATTGAAGAGCACTATTTGTCGGTAGTTCTTTTTATAATATGCCTATCTTCTTCATCTTCTTCTCTCGAACGTCCTCTGTTGATCCAGGCAAAAGTCATGATGCCTGGTATTGCACTTCTGACTGATTTTTGCGTCTAAGATTACCTTTTTACAGGCGTCCCTCAACCATGCGGACAGCTTCGCCAACTTCAGATGTACTTCTTCTTCTTCTTCTTCAGCGATCTCTGGTCATGCGCTTAATTTACTGTGGACCACAAACTGGGCAGACAACTTCAGATGTACTTGAAACTTAGATCCTCCAAGTGTGATCGTTGTAGGAAACCTGTTGTCCGTGTAACTTTTGCCTTGAGTCTTCGTACTATTGGTACTTTTACGACCAGAGTAAATTGCGTTCAATTCACGTAGATACTTTTTTTTTTTAAATCTTCTTTGGGCACTCATGTCGTTTGAAGTGGCCGAAATATTTAATTGACAAATGAAACGTTTTTATCACATGTAAAGAGACATTGCACTCTGATTGCTGTAAACGGTGGCTCTACTACAGATCAGATCAACTTTATCACACAAGAAATATAAGATGTATTCCATGAAAACAAATCAGAGGAAAGATCCAGTAAATACAATAAAATCAACAAACATACGAGTGTTCCTGCAGATGTGCGATACAAGCGCTTGAGTAATTACCAAAGAGAAGTGGCTACCACCATTTTTGTTACCGCCACCAACTCCCGCCGTTTCAAATGTTCAGTGAAGTACAAAGAAGGTTCACTTTTACACCCCTCCCTCCCCACCTTCACTACCACGAAACTCTAAAATGTAAACAAAATTATCACTTGGATATTATTTCTGAGAATACGCTGGGGATGGGTGGCGGGGGTGTCTCTATAGGACATAGCAATTACGACTACTTGTCCGAGATTGTCGCCATATTTGTGCAGGTCATTGGTTTTATTTTATCCTTCACAGAAACCAATCTTAACCTTACAGAAGATTTGAACACGGAATGTTTCCGTCATGAAACCCCACCGCGTTCTAACCATTCTGTGAAATTGTGTTTAGTAACTCAACATCATCACTGTACACAGAGTCCATAAGTGCTTCGATCTTCTCCTCAATATGTCTCTCTCAGTGTGTGACAAAACCAGTTCTATGTTAATAATAATAATTTATCTCGTACCGTTATATGTTACATAGGGCTTGCAAGTAATTTCTCCATACCGCTCTACCTGGGCAACTCGCTCAATGTCTTCCATGAACTGAGACCGATACTTCTTGCCTCTCTCAGCAAAGTTCGTTTCAGGGTCTCCCTAGGTTGTTCTCTCTTTCTTGAACCCTTTTCCTCCAACTTCAGTGCCTGCTTTGATATTCTTTGATCATTTCTCCTCAAGGATGGCCAACATATCTCCATCTTCTCTTTCTTATAACAGTTGTCACTAGTGGCTGACCAGACATGTCTCTGATTTCATCACTTCTTCTGAATTCGTTCCATTTTATATTCATTATTTTTCGTAGAAATCTATTTTCAAACGCATTCAACTTGCTTTGTATATCTTTAGTCATTTTCCAACTCTCGCTGGTATATGTTAGGATTGATACAACATCTCTCGCTGATATATGTTAGGATTGATACAACAAATCTCGCTGGCATATGTTAGGATTGATACAATAACTCTCGCTAGCATATGTTAGGATTGATACAACAACTCTCACTGGCATATGTTAGGATTGATAAAACAACTCATACTGGTAAATGTTAGGATTGATACAACAACTCTCGCTGACATATGTTAGGATTGATACAACAACTCTAACTGACATATGTTAGGATTGATACAACAACTCTGGCTAGCATATGTTAGGATTGATACAACAACTCTCGCTAGCATATGTTAGGGTTGATACAACAACTCTCACTGGCATATGTTAGGATTGATACAACAAATCTCGCTGGCATATGTTAGGATTGATACAACAACTCTCGGTGGCATATGTTAAGATTGATACAACAAATCTCGCTGGCATATGTTAGGATTGATACAACAAATCTCGCTGGCATATGTTAGGATTGATACAGCAACTCTCGCTGGCATATGTTAGGATTGATACAACAACTCTCACTGGCATATGTTAGGATTGATACAACAACTCTCGCTGGCATATGTTAGGAGTGATACAACAACTCTCGCTGACATATGTTAGGATTGATACAACAACTCTCACTGGCATATGTTAGAATTGATACAACAACTCTCACCGGCATATGTTAGGAGTGATACAACAACTCTCGCTGACATATGTTAGGATTGATACAACAATTCTCGCTGACATATGTTAGGATTGATACAACAACTCTCGCTAGCATTTGTTAGGATTGATACAACAATTCTCGCTGACATATGTTAGGATTGATACAACAACTCTCACTGACATATGTTAGTATTGATACAACAATTCTCGCTGGCATATGTTAGGATTGATACAAAAACTCTCACTGACATATGTTAGGATTGATACAACAACTCTCGCTGACATATGTTAGGATTGATACAACAACTCTCGCTGGCATATGTTAGGATTAATACAACTCTCACTGGCATATGTTAGGATTGATAGAACAACTCTCACTGGCATATGTTAGGATTGATACAACAACTCTCACTGACATATGTTAGGATTGATACAACAAACAAATGTCGCTGACATATGTTAGGATTGATACAACAAATCTCGCTGGCATATGTTAGGATTGATACAACAACGCTCGCTGGCATATGTTAGAATTGATACAACAACTCTCACCGGCATATGTTAGGAGTGATACAACAACTCTCGCTGACATATGTTAGGATTGATACAACAATTCTCGCTGACATATGTTAGGATTGATACAACAACTCTCGCTAGCATTTGTTAGGATTGATACAACAATTCTCGCTGACATATGTTAGGATTGATACAACAACTCTCACTGACATATGTTAGTATTGATACAACAATTCTCGCTGGCATATGTTAGGATTGATACAAAAACTCTCACTGACATATGTTAGGATTGATACAACAACTCTCACTGGCATATGTTAGGATTAATACAACTCTCACTGACATATGTTAGGATTGATACAACAACTCTCACTGACATATGTTAGGATTGATACAACAACTCTCGCTGGCATATGTTAGGATTAATACAACTCTCACTGGCATATGTTAGGATTGATACAACAACTCTCACTGGCATATGTTAGGATTGATACAACAACTCTCACTGACATATGTTAGGATTGATACAACAAACAAATGTCGCTGACATATGTTAGGATTGATACAACAAATCTCGCTGGCATATGTTAGGATTGATACAACAACGCTCGCTGGCATATGTTAGGATTGATACAACAACTCTCGCTGGCATATGTTAGGATTGATACAACATTTGAATTGAACATTCATCATTTAGTTCTATGTTAGTTGACTATTATTCCTTGGCTTCCAGTATATTTCTTCTCTACATCACATTTCATGTGATATTCTCGTAGTTGTATTATGGTTGCAGATTCATTCTACTCACGGCCGTGCCGTTTTCTACTTACGCAGAAAAATAAAATTACGATTGAAGGTTATTTTAAGGAACAACCATTTTAGGGGCGGCATTTCGAAGACTAACATCATACTGAGAGAATATACCGCACGGTCCTGACGCTACCCCCCACCCCTATTCTTTTGCATTATGTAATTCAATAATTAGCAATAACAAAATAATTGTAATCCTTATCTTTATTTTGTTTTATTTTTATGTAGGAAGCGCTACCACTTGCGTTTTATTGATATATCCTTAATCTGTTCATGTTGAAGGATGAGAATTACTGAAGTAAGGATTGATACTTTCAACTGAATATTCAGTTCAATATTGTACTAACACAATACATAGTCCAACCACATGACCTAGTGACCTATTCCTCTTAACGAGTTTAATTTTCTAGAATTATCCTTTAATATTATATTTGTCTTGTCCAATTTCTTCCGTATTGTTCCGTCGATGAAGATAACTTTATTTTGATTCTTCAACAACGAGTCGATTTGAGACTTTTCTTTGATGTCTCGTGTTGATTCTAGTGATATTTCTTGATGTCTCGTGTTCAGTCTAGTGATATTTCTTGATGTCTCGTGTTGAGTCTAGTGATATTTCTTGATGTCTCGTGTTGAGTCTAGTGATATTTCTTGATGTCTCGTGTTGAGTCTAGTGATATTTCTTGATGTCTCTTGTTGAGTCTAGTGATATTTCTTGATGTCTCGTGTTGAGTCTAGTGACATTTCTTGATGTCTCGTGTTGAGTCTAGTGATATTTCTTGATGTCTCGTGTTGAGTCTAGTGATATTTCTTGATGTCTCGTGTTGAGTCTAGTGATATTTCTTGATGTCTCGTGTTGAGTCTAGTGATATTTCTTGATGTCTCGTGTTGAGTCTAGTGATATTTCTTGATGTCTCGTGTTGAGTCTAGTGATATTTCTTGATGTCTCGTGTTGAGTCTAGTGATATTTCTTGATGTCTCGTGTTGAGTCTAGTGATATTTCTTGATGTCTCGTGTTGAGTCTAGTGATATTTCTTGATGTCTCGTGTTGAGTCTAGTGATATTTCTTGATGTCTCGTGTTGAGTCTAGTGATATTTCTTGATGTCTCGTGTTGAGTCTAGTGATATTTCTTGATGTCTCGTGTTGAGTCTAGTGATATTTCTTGGTGTCGCAATATGCGCTGAATTTTGCTGCGCAATAATGAAGACATGAAATGATGCTCGTCCATCACGGATGATGATGACCACACAAATTTTCATCCAAGGGAATGTAGTTGCGTTATGTTTGTCTGTGTGTGCGTAGATGACTAGTGAGCCCGATACGGGCTTGAAATGTTCTTGTACAGTGTGGACAAGGTATACTTGCACTTGTGGGAAGTTTTACTGCCTTTCTATTTTGACGTTTTTGTTCCATCCGTGCCGTTCTACCTGTCTCGCAGGCCGAGAACCGTGTCGAAGAAGTGTGCGCCAGGCTGATCTGTCTTAATCAACAATCTCCCAGTTGTTGACATCTATGCCAAAAGATTTCATCGAGTTCTTGAGTGTGTCTTTGAATCACTTTTTTCTGACCCCCATGTGAGCGTTTACCGCTATGCAGCTCACCATAAAGAGTCGTTTGGGTATTCTGCAATCTGGCATTCGAGCCACATGTCCTGCCCATAAAGATATGAAATAAATAACAGATAAACGTCATGATTCACAGGTTGAGAACCGTCTGAAAGATGTCCGCCATGATAACTGCTACACTTACATTGTTGCTTATTCCTTCTATATCTGTTTATTGAATGAACATCATTGTGAGAATGTGAACTTTCTCATTTACATCACGCAAGTTCTGTTTCAACACATTTCTATATTTACTATGATTTGATATTCCTTGTCTATAGCTTCATCGCCATCTCATGTATTCTGCACATAATTTTGCTATTATTTATTGGTATTCAGCCTTCAACATTTGCATACACTGCACTGCATTTTATCGTCTAACTAAATATGCTTTTGTTGAGTTGTCTTAGTAATGTATTGCTTGTTGTATTTGCTATTAAGCCATTTTGAGGATGATCTACTGTTGCTTGTAATATTCCCAATACGTGTTTTTATTTTTAATTAGTATTCTCACAATATTTATCAAGACCTGCCATTACATAGACCTTCATTACAACAACATTATTATTTCAGATCTATGTTTGTCTCATGTGATTGGCATTTTTATTGTACGTTTTCCCATCAGCGAAATCAATAATAGTAGTTTAATGCTATCATGTTGTTTATGTAGTTGGAACAGATCGCCAGGTTGAAGTCTAAACTGTTATGTTAGAAGGTTATTGTAGTCTTGTATGTCCATAATACTCACCTATAAATTGAAATACATGAAATTAATAAGTAGAGAAACGAAAATGGGCATCACCAGTTCCAGTAAGAAGCAGTCCCAGTAAGAAGCAGTCCCAGTAAGAACCAGTCCCAGTAAGAAGCAGTCCCAGTAAGAACCAGTCCCAGTAAGAAGCAGTCCCAGTAAGAACCAGTCCCAGTAAGAACCAGTCCCAGTAAGAACCAGTCCCAGTAAGAACCAGTCCCAGTAAGAAATAAGAAATATATGTTACAAAATAGTCTTTCTTTCTTTTCTTTTCTCCAAATCATGTTTGCGTCACAGCGTCAGGGTAAGAAGAAATTTCTAACACGGGCCTTTGTGTGCGCTTCGTAGATAGTGTCTTCTGTCGCCTCTGTTATCTCTGAGGTCCATCTTTTGTGTGGCCGGCCTTTTGCTTTGTATCTATTGTATCGGAGTAGCATTGCTCTTTGAGTCTGTTGGTAATCTGCTTATGTGGCCAGACCATTTCATTTGTTGTTTCTTGATGAAGTCTAATATTGATGGTGTACCCAATTTTTTCCCGATGTCTTCATTTCCCAACCGAATTTCTCAACCGAGGGATTGGTGACGCCCACTACTTTGTGGGCGTCACCAGTCCCTCTTATTTCTTACTGGGACTGGTGACGCCCACAAAGTAGTCGATATGTTAAAAGGTGAGAAACGGACACGGGAGTAACCGGTCAAAGTAAGATTCAAGAACATTTGTTACAAAATAGAGCGATGTACGAAAATCAACAAATCTGAGGTGGCCAGACCGGACTACAAAATTGTCAAGTTATTGGAGGCAGTAATCTTACATGGGCGACACCAGTTCCAACAAGAAATAAGAAACATCTAGTGCAAAGTAATCAATATCACAGTAGTAGACAAACATACATCGGCGTCACCAGTCATGTTCAAGAACATGCTGCATAAAAAAATATCAACAGATTTTAGTCATCATTGTTTTCTGTTGACAAAAAACCAATATATTCAAGTTGACGTCTGACAGTTTAGGTAGATGAAAAGGAAGATGAAGAAGATAAATGTAAGTAGATGAAAATAAAGATGAAGAATAGAAACTTCTTAACAGAAAAAATATACTTGAAGCTAATGTTGACAAGAAGAACATTTGGAAATAACACAAGCTACATTTGGAAATAACTCAAGCTAAATTAATCAGTATATTTGTTTTGTATTGAACGATATAAGGCGCCCGAGTGGTTACCGGGGCCCCAATTTGGGGTGTAAAAAAAGAACCACTGTTACTTGCCACGCATGTTGCAAGAGGCGACTAAGGAGGATGGTATAAAATCGGATACACATGTCCTAAACGTGTAGAAGTCTATGCATTTAGGGACCTATCAAACCAATGTACAACGTATACACGTTCTTGGCAAAGATCAAACATATCACAACGAGTGATGACAGTTGGTCGTAAAGAACGAACGGAAAGAAAGAAAGAACGATATAAGGGAAGACTGCAGTAAAACTATGAAGCAATATAAGGGAAGACTGCAGTAAAACTATGTAACAATGTAAGAGAAGACTGCAGTAAAAATATGAAGCAATATAAGGGAAGACTGCAGTAAAACTGTGAAGCAATATAAGGGAAGACTGCAGTCAAACTATGTAGCAATATAAGGGAAGACTGCAGTAAAACTATGAAGCAATATAAGGGAAGACTGCAGTAAAATTATGAAGCAATATAAGGGAAGACTGCAGTAAAACTATGAAGCAATATAAGGGAAGACTGCAGTAAAACTATGTAACAATATAAGGGAAGACTGCAGTAAAACTATGAAGCAATATAAGGAAGACTGCAGTAAAATTATGTAACAATATAAGGAAGACTGCAGTAAAACTATGAAGCAATATAAGGGAAGACTGCAGTAAATCTATGAAGCAAAATAAGGGAAGACTGCAGTAAAACTATGTAGCAATATAAGGAAGACTGCAGTAAAACTATGAAGCAATATAAGGGAAGACTGCAGTAAAACTATGAAGCAATATAAGGGAAGACTGCAGTAAAACTATGAAGCAATATAAGGAAGACTGCAGTAAAACTATGTAGCAATATAAGGGAAGACTGCAGTAAAACTATGAAGCAATATAAGGGAAGACTGCAGTAAAACTATGATGCAATATAAGGGAATACTGCTGTAAAACTATGATGCAATATAAGGAAGACTGCAGTAAAACTATGAAGCAATATAAGGGAAGACTGCAGTAAAACTATGATGCAATATAAGGGAAGACTGCAGTAAAACTATGAAGCAATATAAGGAAGACTGCAGTAAAACTATGAAGCAATACAAGGAAGACTGCAGTAAAACTATGAAGCAATATAAGGGAAGACTGCAGTAAAACTATGTAGCAATATAAGGGAAGACTGCAGTAAAACTATGTAGCAATATAAGGGAAGACTGCAGTAAAACTATGAATCAATATAAGGAAGACTGCAGTAAAACTATGAAGCAATATAAGGGAAGACTGCAGTCAAACTATGAAGCAATATAAGGGAAGACTGCAGTAAAACTATGAAGCAATATAAGGGAAGACTGCAGTAAAACTATGAAACAATATAAGGGAAGACTGCAGTAAAACTATGTAACAATATAAGGGAAGACTGCAGTAAAACTATGTAGCAATATAAGGAAGATTGCAGTAAAACTATGAATCAATATAAGGAAGACTGCAGTAAAACTATGAAGCAATATAAGGGAAGACTGCAGTAAAACTATGAAGCAATATAAGGGAAGACTGCAGTAAAACTATGAATCAATATAAGGAAGACTGCAGTAAAACTATGAAGCAATATCAGAGAAGACTGCAGTCAAACTATGAAGCAATATAAGGGAAGACTGCAGTAAAACTATGAAGCAATATAAGGGAAGACTGCAGTAAAACTATGAAGCAATATAAGGGAAGACTGCAGTAAAACTATGAAGCAATGGTGAAACACATAAAAACAAAATACTGTAGTTTTACAAAATACAAAATCAATAACAATAAACAGCAACGTTTCGACCAAAATATCTTTATCAAGCATATCGTATTGAAGAACGATATCAAAAATAAAGAACACTCGATAAATGATCATAAAGTGATAATGAAATATTCTGGAAACTTTCATCGTGAACGGGTACAATTTGTGAACATGTCACATAAGTAACATGTTTAGGATTGTTCACATTTATTGTAGAAATATACTCTGCTTCATAACTCTCAGTCATATATTGCATATATCATGCTACTGCATACAACCTAACGTGCGTTTATGCGTTGACTTGCAAGATAAATGGGCATTTGACGTGGTGCGACATTGGAAAGATCTTTGAAACGTCTTCACGAGAACTCCCAGTGGATTTACATCTTGCACTGCAAATTACTCACTCAAACACGGTCATATTCATGCCAGGAACATGGCTCTTTGTAGCGTTGTCGGGCAGTGGCGTATCTTACAACCGGTCGATTTTGTTATGAATATCAAATAAATTGCACCTCATTTATCAAAATGATGTATTACCACTTTGATGTTAAAATGCATACTTATGAACATAACATCTCGTGTACGTAGTTTTATACTTAACATTTTGGTTGAAGTAGTTTTATATATAACATTTTGTTCAAGTAGTTTTATATATAACATCTTGTTTGATGTAGTTTTATATATAACATCTTGTTTGAAGTAGTTTTATATATAACATCTAGTTTGATGTAGTTTTATATATAACATTTTGTTTGATGTAGTTTTATATATAACATATTGATGAAGTAGTTTTATATATAACATTTTGTTTGATGTAGTTTTATATATAACATCTTGTTTGAAGTAGTTTTATATATAACATCTTGTTTGATGTAGTTTTATATATAACATTTTGTTTGATGTAGTTTTATATATAACATATTGATGAAGTAGTTTTATATATAACATTTTGTTTGATGTAGTTTTATATATAACATCTTGTTTGAAGTAGTTTTATATATAACATCTTGTTTGATGTAGTTTTATATATAACATTTTGTTTGATGTAGTTTTATATATAACATCTTGTTTGATGTAGTTTTATATATAACATCTTGTTTGAAGTAGTTTTATATATAACATTTTGTTTGATGTAGTTTTATATATAACATCTTGTTTGAAGTAGTTTTATATATAACATCTTGTTTGATGTAGTTTTATATATAACATCTTGTTTGATGTAGTTTTATATATAACATCTTGTTTGATGTAGTTTTATATATAACATCTTGTTTGAAGTAGTTTTATATATAACATCTTGTTTGAAGTAGTTTTATATATAACATCTTGTTTGAAGTAGTTTTATATATAACATCTTGTTTGATGTAGTTTTATATATAACATCTTGTTTGAAGTAGTTTTATATATAACATCTTGTTTGATGTAGTTTTATATATAACATTTTGTTTGAAGTAGTTTTATATATAACATCTTGTTTGATGTAGTTTTATATATAACATCTTGTTTGATGTAGTTTTATATATAACATCTTGTTTGATGTAGTTTTATATATAACATCTTGTTTGAAGTAGTTTTATATATAACATCTTGTTTGATGTAGTTTTATATATAACATCTTGTTTGATGTAGTTTTATATATAACATCTTGTTTGATGTAGTTTTATATATAACATTTTGTTTGATGTAGTTTTATATATAACATTTTGTTTGATGTAGTTTTATATATAACATCTTGTTTGAAGTAGTTTTATATATAACATTTTGTTTGATGTAGTTTTATATATAACATTTTGTTTGATGTAGTTTTATATATAACATCTTGTTTGATGTAGTTTTATATATAACATCTTGTTTGATGTAGTTTTATATATAACATCTTGTTTGATGTAGTTTTATATATAACATTTTGTTTGATGTAGTTTTATATATAACATCTTGTTTGATGTAGTTTTATATATAACATCTTGTTTGATGTAGTTTTATATATAACATCTTGTTTGAAGTAGTTTTATATATAACATCTTGTTTGATGTAGTTTTATATATAACATCTTGTTTGATGTAGTTTTATATATAACATCTTGTTTGAAGTAGTTTTATATATAACATCTTGTTTGATGTAGTTTTATATATAACATCTTGTTTGATGTAGTTTTATATATAACATCTTGTTTGAAGTAGTTTTATATATAACATCTTGTTTGAAGTAGTTTTATATATAACATCTTGTTTGAAGTAGTTTTATATATAACATCTTGTTTGAAGTAGTTTTATATATAACATCTTGTTTGATGTAGTTTTATATATAACATTTTGTTTGATGTAGTTTTATATATAACATTTTGTTTGATGTAGTTTTATATATAACATCTTGTTTGATGTAGTTTTATATATAACACCTTGTTTGATGTAGTTTTATATATAACATTTTGTTTGATGTAGTTTTATATATAACATTTTGTTTGAAGTAGTTTTATATATAACATCTTGTTTGATGTAGTTTTATATATAACATCTCAATGTCGTGGCTTGATACATAAGAATGTTTAATATGTGAATTATTTGGTTTTTGGTGTCTGTTCTTTTGATTTGTGTTTTCATTACCTGCATCATTCCTTTCTCCTTGACTATTATTTCATTCTGTACCATTTCTTTCTCCTTCACAATTCTTTTATTCTGTACCATTCCTTTCCCCTTCACTATTCTTTCAGCCTATACCATTCCTTTTTCCAGTACCATTCCTTTCTCCTTCACTATTCTTTCATTATGAATCATTCCTTTGTAAAACACCATCCTTTCCTCCGTCACTACTCCTTCCTCCTACATCATTCCTTCCTCCTACATCATTCCATCAGTTCAAGTCTATGGTATTTCTTTCTGGCAACAAATATACTATCTTATACTTTCACCATTTTTACCATTTTGTGTTATTACATAATTCTTATTTTTATTTAAATGTTACACAACCACAGTTTGTGACAACCGGTAAAATCGAGGGTCAACGAGACAGAGGAAGACAGAGAGCGAAAATTGGGGATAGTCTGACTTCAAGGCACGGTAGAGCGTCAACATCTGAGTTGATAGCAAACACCAACGACAGATATTTGTGGAGATCCATGATCGCCTACGCCAGCCGGAAGGGAAACTTGATGATGATGATATATATAGTTCATATTCACTTTCTCTGTTCAGTTAATAACTTCACTATTTATATTAGCGAACCTGTATATTCACTTTCTCTGTTCAGTCCACGATTTCATGTAAATAGCACGCCAAATTATCTCCAAGAGAATTTAGACCAACAAAAATTAATTCTGCAAGAGATGCTGGTAATGTAAAAACGTCATGCTATGTGAGTTGCAAGAGATGCTGGTAATGTAAAAACGTCATGCTATGTGAGTATCCAAATACAAGACAAGAGTTTTACCCCGTCTTGGGGAAATCAGTTGGAGACAAGGATATGGCTAATGCTATTTTGAAATTCCATGGCGGGACGAGATCATGTAGTCTAGGAATGATACCAGATTTCAGAACCACACAAAAAAGATTCTACTTGAGAGGAAATTGTTTTATTTGAAAATGTATACATACAAACTTTGACAATCTTGTTAACAATGTTATTTTTATCTAATTAATTGTGTCTGTCTGGCAAGCTTGTCTGAAATGCGACTAGAGGTGGTCTGTGCATGTAGCTAGTGGTGGTCTGTGCATGTAACTAGCGGTGGTCTGTACATGTAGCTAGTGGTGGTCTGTGCATGTAACTAGCTGTGGTCTGCATGTAGCTAGTGGTGGTCTGTACATGTAGCTAGTGGTGGTCTGTACATGTAGCTAGTGGTGGTCTGTACATGTAACTAGTGGTGTCTGTACATGTAGATAATGCATGTGATGCTCGTCCGTCACGGGTGATGATGACCACACACAAATATTCATCCAAGGAAATGTAGTTACTTTATGTTTGTCTGTGTTTGCGTAGATGACTAGTGAGCCCGATACGGGCTTGAAATGTTCTTGTACAGTGTAGGCAAGGTATACTTGCACTTGTGGGAAGTACATGCTACCTGTAAACATATCACTTGTAATTATTTACTACCTTTCTATTGAACCTTCAACATAATATAGTATTGTCATCAGATATATTCTATTTATTGAGTTTTGTAAGAGAACATACCACCACAAGCAAAACAATTGTTCAACTAAAGCAATCAAGATTTCATTTTCAGATAGGATTAGTATATCAAATATTTCAGATAGGATTAGTTTATCAAATATTTCAGATAGGATTAGTATATCAAATATTTCAGATAGGATTAGTATATCAAATATTTCAGATAGGATTAGTATATCAAATATTTCAGATAGGATTAGTTTATCAAATATTTCAGATAGGATTAGTATATCAAATATTTCAGATAGGATTAGTGTATCAAATATTTCAGATAGGATTAGTATATCAAATATTTCAGATAGGATTAGTGTATCAAATATTTCAGATAGGATTAGTGTATCAAATATTTCAGATAGGATTAGTATATCAAATATTTCAGATAGGATTAGTATATCAAATATTTCAGATAGGATTAGTTTATCAAATATTTCAGATAGGATTAGTTTATCAAATATTTCAGATAGGATTAGTTTATCAAATATTTCAGATAGGATTAGTATATCAAATATTTCAGATAGGATTAGTTTATCAAATATTTCAGATAGGATTAGTATATCAAATATTTCAGATAGGATTAGTGTATCAAATATTTCAGATAGGATTAGTATATCAAATATTTCAGATAGGATTAGTATATCAAATATTTCAGATAGGATTAGTGTATCAAATATTTCAGATAGGATTAGTATATCAAATATTTCAGATAGGATTAGTATATCAAATATTTCAGATAGGATTAGTTTATCAAATATTTCAGATAGGATTAGTATATCACATATTTCAGATAGGATTAGTATATCAAATATGTCAGATAGGATTAGTATATCAAATATGTCAGATAGGATTAGTATATCAAATATTTCAGATAGGATTAGTATATCAAATATTTCAGATAGGATTAGTTTATCAAACATTTCAGATAGGATTAGTATATCAAATATTTCAGATAGGATTAGTTTATCAAATATTTCAGATAGGATTAGTATATCAAATATTTCAGATGGGATTCGTATATCAAATATTTCAGATAGGATTAGTTTATCAAATATTTCAGATAGGATTAGTGTATCAAATATTTCAGATAGGATTAGTATATCAAATATTTCAGATAGGATTAGTATATCTAATATTTCAGATAGGATTAGTTTATCAAATATTTCAGATAGGATTAGTACATAAAATATTTCAGATAGGATTAGTATATCAAATATTTCAGATAGGATTAGTGTATCAAATATTTCAGATAGGATTTGTATATAAAATATTTCAGATAGGATTAGTATATCAAATATTTCAGATAGGATTAGTGTATCAAATATTTCAGATAGGATTAGTATATCAAATATTTCAGATAGGATTAGTATATCAAATATTTCAGATAGGATTAGTATATCAAATATTTCAGATAGGATTAATTTTTATCAAATATTTCAGATAGGATTAGTATATCAAATATTTCAGATAGGATTAGTATATCAAATATTTCAGATAGGATTAGTGTATCAAATATTTCAGAAGACTATAAACGTTTCTAGAAAAAAAGTAAATTAAAAAATGAACATAAATACTATGCAACTATGTTTATGAATCTAGTTCATAAGTACGGTTCCCACTTCACTGCAACGGGTCATCCCATAATCGCTCATTTCCTGTGCCAAAGAAAATCACACGAAATGCTAACAACTGTGAAATGTCTCCTTTGTAAACTAATTCCAGAATGGAACAGCCGTGTACCGCCACAAAAAGCAATCTGCCCCGCATAAATGCATATGGCCGTCGCTAAAAGTGTCAACACAAAACTGTTCATCACTTGAATTGCAATTCATGTCGAAGGGAACATCAATCACGACAAAATCCAACTTTCTGCACCCGCAATATCACTGCATACGGCAGATTGATTCGGTTTGTCATAACCGCTGTCCATCATTTTCTGAATACACACAACAAACGCACGGTTGACAGAGCAAAAAGCATTCCATGTAATATTCATAGCTCACAGCGCTGCTCAAGCATTAACTCAGTAGCTCTGCAAACGAAACCGGAAAATACTTGACTAAACATGGTGGAAATTCGCTACGGTGGAAATTCATCAAATTGATGTGGATGAGCAAATGGTAAGGAGCATGAACTTTCTCATGGAAACAGACAGGAAATTGTCAACAACAACTCAGAACTAGATTCACAAAGAAAATAATTACTACTCTCTGCTGTATGTAAAGACATGTCATGCTGCATGTTATAAGGAGAAAATGGAGATATGTTGGGCATACCTTGAGAAGCAGGTATTGAAGTGGGAGGTAGAGAAGATGGAGATATGTTGGGCATACCTTGAGAAGTAGGTGTTGAAGTGGGAGGTCAAGGGTTCCAAAAAGAGAGAAGGCGAAAGGGAAACCCTGAAATTAAAATTGCTGAAAGAGGCAAGAGATATCAGACTGAGCCAGGGAAGAGATTGAGCGAGTTGCCTGGGACAGAGCGGTATGGAGAAATTACTTGCAGGCATGTAAGTAATGACATGCTTTATGTAAGAATACATGTAATTACTTAGCGTACACTACATATCAATCTAATACAATTATACGTATAGAATCTGCCAGGTTGCACGCCAACAAGTATTGAATCTGCCAGGTTGCACGCCAACAAGTATAGAATCTGCCAGGTTGCACGCCAACAAGTATAGAATCTGCCAGGTTGCACGCCAACAAGTATAGAATCTGCCAGGCTGCACGCCAACAAGTATAGAATCTGCCAGGTTGCACGCCAACAAGTATAGAATCTGCCAGGTTGCACGCCAACAAGTATTGAATCTGCCAGGTTGCACGCCAACAAGTATAGAATCTGCCAGGTTGCACGCCAACAAGTATTGAATCTGCCAGGTTGCACGCCAACAAGTATAGAATCTGCCAGGTTGCACGCCAACAATTTAGATTTCCGCATTCTTTCTTCCTTTCCCTTTCTTTAATCATGTTTAGCCTCACAGAGTCAGGTTAAGAAAAGTTTTCTAGAACATGCTGTTGTGTGCGCTTTATAGGCAGTGTTTATGGTCACCTCTGTTATCACTGAGGTCCTAGTTTTGCTTGGACGGCCCTTTACTTTGTATCCGCTGTCTTGGAGTAACATTGCTCTTTGAGGAGCACTAATTGTTGGAATCTTTTTATGTGGCCGAACCATTTAATTCGTTGTTTCAAGTTCAGTACTGATGTTGTAACCACTCATTTTCTGACGTCTTGATTTCTAAACCGGTCTCTTCGTGATACTCCCATCATTCTACGTAAACACAGCATGTCTGTCGTGACTAGTTTTCTTCTATCCGTTTGATAGAAGCACTATAATAACAATACTTTAAAAGGTCAAATATATTTCTGTCTTGATAGAGGCAGCTGCAGCAGAGACAAACATTACTAGACTTTCAGTAGAACATGACAAATATTACTAGACGTTCAGTAGAATATGACAAACATTACTAGACGTTCAGTAGAACATGACAAACATTACTAGACGTTCAGTAGAACATGACAAATATTACTAGACGTTCAGTAGAACATGACAAACATTACTAGACGTTCAGTAGAACATAACAAATATTACTAGACTTTCAGTAGAACATGACAAATATTACTAGACTTTCAGTAGAACATGACAAATGTTGGGAACTGATGACACATGTTGGGAACTGATGACAAATGTTGGGAACTGATGACACATGTTGGGAACTGATGACACATGTTGGGAACTGATGATAAATGTTGGGAACTGATGACAAATGTTGGGAACTGATGACACATGTTGGGAACTGATGACACATGTTGGGAACTGATGACACATGTTGGGAACTGATGACAAATGTTGGGAACTGATGACACATGTTGGGAACTGATGACACATGTTGGGAACTGATGACAAATGTTGGGAACTGATGACAAATGTTGGGAACTGATGACAAATGTTGGGAACTGATGACAAATGTTGGGAACTGATGACACATGTTGGGAACTGATGACACATGTTGGGAACTGATGACACTTGTTGGGAACTGATGACAAATGTTGGGAACTGATGACAAATGTTGGGAACTGATGACACATGTTGGGAACTGATGACACATGTTGGGAACTGATGACACATGTTGGGAACTGATGACAAATGTTGGGAACTGATGACACATGTTGGGAACTGATGACAAATGTTGGGAACTGATGACACATGTTGGGAACTGACAATTATTATCTGAAAACCATTCATCAGAGATTCTTGGTGTGTCAATTACAGCTGCTCAGTCCCTCTCACATTACAGCTTCTCAGTCCCTCTCACATTACATTTTCTCAGTCCCTCTCACATTACATCTTCTCAGTCCCTCTTACATTACATCTTCTCAGTCCCTCTCACATTAGATCTTCTCAGTCCCTCATACATTACATCTTCTCAGTCCCTCTCACATTAGATCTTCTCAGTCCCTCATACATTACATCTTCTCAGTCCCTCTCACATTAGATCTTCTCAGTCCCTCTTACATTACATCTGCTTAGTTCGTCTCAAGTGACATCTGCTTAGTTCGTATCAAGTGACATCTGCCCATTAGCTCTCAATCTATTTAATCTTAGTTATGTTATATTTCTTCAAACGTCTTTCTCAACACAACATTCATAGCTCAGTTATATGAGACATCGACTGTAGAGCACAACATTCATAGCTCAGTTATATGAGACATCGACTGTAGAACACAACATCCATAGCTCAGTTATATGAGACATCGACTGTAGAGCACAACATCCATAGCTCAGTTATATGAGACATCGACTGTAGAACACAACATTCATAGCTCAGTTATATGAGACATCGACTGTAGAACACAACATCCATAGCTCAGTTATATGAGACATCGACTGTAGAACACAACATTCATAGCTCAGTTATATGAGACATCGACTGTAGAGCACAACATCCATAGCTCAGTTATATGAGACATCGACTGTAGAACACAACATCCATAGCTCAGTTATATGAGACATCGACTGTAGAACACAATCATAGCTTAGTTATATGAGACATCGACTGTACAAACAAATATACAATTCTAAGAAATGCTTGCAATATTTATTTGAACGATTAACTGAAGTAATTACAGATCTTAATACGTCTATGTACATCCCTATACTTCTCATTGACAGTCTAGTGTCTGTGTCTATGTACATCCATATACTTCTCATTGACAGTCTAATGTCTGTGTCTATGTACATCCATATACTTCTCATTGACAGTCTAGTGTCTGTGTTGATGTGGTAACATCCCGTCATATCAAACAGTAAAAACGAAACTAAATATCTGTTAGAACAGGGCTTGTATTACGATGTCCACTTTAGGAAGGACGTGTCCATCTTGTCTTGACAACGTGTCTCTCTCAGGCGTCACGACCGTTATCGTTTATAGAAATCAGACGTCTGGTTCTATCTACAAAAATAGAATGTTCTTTTGTAACTTGCTTGTCTTCGTGTTTGATAGCAACGTTCCCGCTCAAGTGATAATCTTGAAGTGATAATCTTTTTGTGGTAATCTTGAAGTGATAATCTTTTTGTTGATAATATTGAAGGAATAATCTTTTTGTGATAATCTTGAAGTGATAATCTTTTTGTTGATAATCTTGAAGGAATAATCTTTTTGTGATAATCTTGAAGGAATAATCTTTTTGTGATAATCTTGAAGGGATAATCTAGAAGGGATAATCTTGAAGGGATAATCTTGAATTGTATGTTTGCAAACGAGATGTCCCTCGTTTTATGATAGACATTAAGTGTTGACAATATTCAATTATATAATGTTAAACTACTCCGTACCATGTCATATTATTATACCGTTGCATGTATTTCTTTGCTTGCAAACGTAATATAAGACTACCTTCATCTTCTGATTGCATAAATCTATCTTCATCTTCTGATTGCATAAATCTATCTTCATCTTCTGATTGCATAAACTACCTTCATCTTCTGATTGCATAAATCTACCTTCATCTTCTGATTGCATAAATCTATCTTCATCTTCTGATTGCATAAATCTACCTTTATCTTCTGATTGCATAAATCTACCTTCATGTTCTGATGCATAAATCTACCTTCATGTTCTTAAAATCTATCTCATCTTCGATTGCATAAATCTACCTTCATCTTCTGATTACATAAATCTACCTTCATGTTCTGTTTGCATAAATCTAACTTCATGTTCTGTTTTGCATAAATCTATCTTCATCTTCTGATTGCATTCTTTCACAAACGATGATTGTATTTCTCATTCATCTAACTTTTGTTCTGCTTGCAAATGGTCTATTCGTTAGAACATCAATCATTTGTTCAGTCGTCATTAGTGTTGTTTTAGATTTTCTGTAAATCTACAATGAATTGATCTTCTCGAATTATTATTTATTGTCCATGATTTGCTTCCATCAAATATAACTTCCTATACATATCATTCGCATGCTGTCATGGTTAGCTTATTTCAGAAAATGTGCATGTACATTATTCCTTTCATAATCTAAAACTTAGTCATTCATTGATTTAGCGTATTTTATAATCATTCAAACGGTTTGTCAAGATACTTCATAATGTCAGGACGATCCGATAGCCGCCTAACAAAAATAACTTCTGATAGGCCAATCTTAACTATGAAATTGTTCGAAAAACATGACATGTATGACTTGTCAGAATGAACATGATAGCTAGACTTCTTATACAAATATGATACAACATGTAATTTCCATTGAATATCTTCGATTATTTCTTGTCTTTCCGATCCAGTCCTGTATTAGATAATACCGGTCTCATAGGCAACAGCCGTCAATCTCTGGTCTAGCTCGGTTGTTGAAATTGTAAAGTATCGTTGCACCTATGATATTGTTGAAATTGTAAAGTATCGTTGCACCTATGATATTGTTGAAATTGTAAAGTATCGTTGCACCTATGATATTGTTGAAATTGTAAAGTATCGTTGCGCCTATGATATTGTTGAAATTGTAAAGTATCGTTGCACCTATGATATTGTTGAAATTGTAAAGTATCGTTGCACCTATGATATTGTTGAAATTGTAAAGTATCGTTGCACCTATGATATTGTTGAAATTGTAAAGTATCGTTGCACCTATGATATTGTGGAAATTGTAAAGTATCGTTGCACCTATGATATTGTTGAAATTGTAAAGTATCGTTGCACCTATGATATTGTTGAAATTGTAAAGTATCGTTGCACCTATGATATTGTGGAAATTGTAAAGTATCGTTGCACCTATGATATTGTTGAAATTGTAAAGTATCGTTGCACCTATGATATTGTTGAAATTGTAAAGTATCGTTGCACCTATGATATTGTTGAAATTATAAAGTATCGTTGCACCTATGATATTGTTGAAATTGTAAAGTATCGTTGCACCTATGATATTGTTGAAATTGTAAAGTATCGTTGCACCTATGATATTGTTGAAATTGTAAAGTATCGTTGCACCTATGATATTGTTGAAATTGTAAAGTATCGTTGCACCTATGATATTGTTGAAATTGTAAAGTATCGTTGCACCTATGATATTGTTGAAATTGTAAAGTATCGTTGCACCTATGATATTGTTGAAATTGTAAAGTATCGTTGCGCCTATGATATTGTTGAAATTGTAAAGTATCGTTGCACCTATGATATTGTTGAAATTGTAAAGTATCGTTGCACCTATGATAATGTTGAAATTGTAAAGTATCGTTGCACCTATGATATTGTTGAAATTGTAAAGTATCGTTGCACCTATGATATTGTTGAAATTGTAAAGTATCGTTGCACCTATGATATTGTTGAAATTGTAAAGTATCGTTGCACCTATGATATTGTTGAAATTGTAAAGTATCGTTGCACCTATGATATTGTTGAAATGCGTTATAAATGGACAATATATATATCGTTGACTTGTTCGATGTAGTGATACTGAAATGATGCCGATGAATGTGATGTGACACTGAGTGCATTTACTTCAGCTTCAGTTTGTAATATTTTCATTATACTCCGGACATGTCCATAGATACTTCGATCTCCTTCGCAGTATCTCCAACAGCGTCCAGCGACGAACAGTGCCGTGCCAATTTGATATGTTTTTGATGTGTCTACTCAAACAAAAATTGTACTGCTCTATTTCTATTCTAACGACTCCAATTTTTATTCTAAACACCGACAGTCTAGCGCTTGATGTGGATTTAGATAAAAGTCATCTTTGTGGCCACAATCTGTGAGAGTATTCAAAATGTCAGCTCTATCCACTGAATGACAATTCTCCACACACACCCCTCCACCCCGCTCCCAATATGGTGACAGAGCTAACCAGAGTATTCGCTCTTTCAATGATATCATCACCCATGTGCCATGGAACGAAGATGAATTGAATGTATTTCTGCGAATTGTTGACGCTTGTAATAATTCAACCCATTGTCTGTCGCACCGAATCATCTTCTACATTCCGGATCATACTCAATTAATGACTCAGAACGGATACACCTGGTCAATGTAGATACAACGTTACGGATTCACCTGAAATACATTTAGTGATGTCGATTTGGGTGCACGTAAACTGGTGAGGAAAAAACGATGAGAAATTAAAAATGGCTAGTGGTGGTGAACACAAAGAAAATAGATTTTCAAGTTATTTTAATGGTCTCGTCACATCATGACAGCAAACTCCTTCATGTTGAACGGAAGTTGAAGGCATGAGTTAAGACTGTATAGCCCTCGGCTTGATTAGAGATGACACCCTAATGAAGATGAGATCTTTGCTTGACGTTCTGTCATTATGTTTCCCTGATGTTAATCTCGCAAACAATATATGTGACATGTTTGTTACCGACCAAACACACGTATACAAATAATAACACATGTTTTAGTAAAAGGTTGATATCCCAAGATAAAATAACAATGAATGATGTGACCAAATTGTCGATACTGCCAGCAGGGGAATAATGAATGCAGACAGATAAGTGTATGGTACAGGGGAATAATGTATCCAGACAGATAAGTGTATGGTGCAGGTTGTCATAATGTATCCAGACAGATAAGTCTATGGTGCAGGTTGTCATAATGTATCCAGACAGATAAGTGTATGGTGCAGGTTGTCATAATGTATCCAGACAGATAAGTGTATGGTACAGGTTGTCATAATGTATCCAGACAGATAAGTCTATGGTGCAGGTTGTCATAATGTATCCAGACAGATAAGTGTATGATACAGGTTGTCATAATGTATCCAAACAGATAAGTGTGTGGTACAGGTTGTCATAATGTATCCAGACAGATAAGTGTATAGTGCAGGTTGTCATAATGTATCCAGACAGATAAGTGTATGGTACAGGTTGTCATAATGTATCCAGACAGATAAGTGTATGATACAGGTTGTCATACAGTATCCAGACAGATAAGTCTATGGTGCAGGTTGTCATAATGTATCCAGACAGATAAGTGTATGGTGCAGGTTGTCATAATGTATCCAGACAGATAAGTCTATGGTGCAGGTTGTCATAATGTATCCAGACAGATAAGTGTATGGTGCAGGTTGTCATAATGTATCCAGACAGATAAGTGTATGGTACAGGTTGTCATAATGTATCCAGACAGATAAGTCTATGGTGCAGGTTGTCATAATGTATCCAGACAGATAAGTGTATAGTACAGGTTGTCATAATGTATTCAAACAGATAAGTGTATGGTACAGGTTGTCATAATGTATCCAGACAGATAAGTGTATAGTGCAGGTTGTCATAATTTATCCAGACAGATAAGTGTATGGTACAGGTTGTCATAATGTATCCAGACAGATAAGTGTATGGTACAGGTTGTCATAATGTATCCAGACAGATAAGTGTATGGTACAGGTTGTCATAATGTATCCAGACAGATAAGTGTATGGTACAGGTTGTCATAATGTATCCAGACAGATAAGTGTATGATACAGGGGAATAATGTATCCAGACAGATAAGTGTATGGTGCAGGTTGTCATAATGTATCCAGACAGATAAGTGTATGGTACAGGTTGTCATAATGTATCCAGACAGATAAGTCTATGGTACAGGTTGTCATAATGTATCCAGACAGATAAGTGTATGGTACAGGTTGTCATAATGTATCCAGACAGATAAGTGTATGGTACAGGGGAATAATGTATCCAGACAGATAAGTTTATGGTGCAGGTTGTCATAATGTATCCAGACAGATAAGTGTATGGTACAGGTTGTCATAATGTATCCAGACAGATAAGTCTATGGTACAGGTTGTCATAATGTATCCAGACAGATAAGTGTATGGTACAGGTTGTCATAATGTATCCAGACAGATAAGTGTATGGTACAGGTTGTCATAATGTATCCAGACAGATAAGTGTATGGTACAGGTTGTCATAATGTATCCAGACAGATAAGTGTATGGTACAGGTTGTCATAATGTATCCAGACAGATAAGTCTATGGTACAGGTTGTCATAATGTTATCATGACTTATGGAAATAGATGTAGCAGTAAGTATCAATTGAAAGCTGACCTCACAATGAAACAACTGTTAGCAGATAACACACTGGATTGTGTTGTTGTATAGACACACGTGTCAGTGCAACGTTGTTGTGGGGTTTATGTTAGGTTTTCTATGTACAGGAGCATTTAAAGCAATTACCCTGATTGATTAATTAATTAATTAATTAATTGATTGATTGATTGATAAGACCCTCATCATTTCACTTCGGTGAAAAACTATGGGTGCTCCGATCTCTTTTTTACACAGAAAGGTCTCAGCTGTAGTGCACGAACTCCGTAGCGCCAACAAGGGTCCCGTTGTAATTTTGAAGACGTTGAAGATATGTTTGCAGGAATTTTTATTTTTAATCTTTTCCAACAGATTTCCCTTAAAACACGGTAAAATTCATGACAAAAGTTGGTTCATCAGTCTAGGCCGGGATCGCGAGAGAGAAAAGATTTCCGGGAATAATTTTATCAGTATCACAGTCCCACTCATCAAAGACACATAATGTTAACTTGTTGAAAACATGTTTTGTCAGTCTGTTGTAACCTGTTCTGAGTCTGAATATTGTTCTTTTCTGTTGCTCTGGTAATATGGTTGGTATGTCTATTGGCAGTGATGTTCTGCTTTTCTGTTGCTCTGCTGATCAGTTTTAAGTTATATGAGAACTATCATCATAGCACTCTAGACATGTCTATAGGTGCTCCGATCTCCGCCTCAGCAAATCCAGCAGCGTCCAGCGACCCTACACTCCAGTTTGATGTTGATTAATCATATCTCCTTGCATATTTAGTATGTCGTTCTTTTCGGCTGCACCAATATTGACACCCATCTCTCTCATAAACTGTTTTAGGATATGCTTATCAGGCATCTTCGCAACGTAGTCAACCCATCTCACCCGTGCCTTCTACAACAGGGTGTTGATGCTTGTAATCTTGGATCTTATGAGCACTTCAGTTTCTGAAATTGCGTCCTACCATTTTATTTTGAGTACTCTGCACAGACAACTTGTGTGGAAGTGGTTTAGTTTTTTTGCGTGTCTGTTATACACTGTCCATGTTTCGATCAATGTACTATCTCATTAGTGTTTTTGCTGCAGTTTCAAGGTATCTGCTTTTACTTGATAATTACTAGAGCATTTGTCGTTTCCTACTGATATTCCTTCTCTATATGTCTATTTCATTAGTACATGTTTCCAGAACACTATTTGCTCTCCCAGATGTTTGATTCACTTCTCACATTGCCTGGAAGATGAACTTATTATTTCCCATAAACCATGTTAATACCGTTCGCTACCAAAGTCTAGGTCTTGTTGTGTTCGACCTTACAGTTAAACAACTGGATCGAAGTTTCAGTCTAAGTATAGATAGATAAACCCAAGTAAATGAATTCTTATAGGCTATAGAACTGTACCGGTCAATACTTGGGATGCACTTCTTGCATCTGTCATGGGAATTTCTTCAGTTGAAAATATGGAAGCAGAGATGTGTCAACTGATCTACTAAAGATATTGACCAGATTTGTCTGTCTACATTTTAGCTGTATTTTGAAAATTATCATTAATATTTATGTTGTACTATGGGTCTGGAGTTGTACGGAGTTATCTTTTACCTTTTCGTTATAGTTATTGAACCGAGATCAGATCAATAAAGTGTTCAGTCTTCCCAGCAAATGTCGAAGGGCACACGTGGTTTATGCAGCTTGCTACTCATTCTGCCCCATATATGTCTGGTATTTCCTTCTGTATCATTGTTCTCCTGGAACAGAAACTTACTATGGATGTTTACATCATCGTTCTCTTCCTATTAATCATTATTTTCTATTGAACACTTTTATTTTAAGATTCAAAGTCTCATTCTGCTGCAGTAATTGTTTCTCATTCAATATTTGCTCTTATACAATCCTTCTTTCGTTTGTCTAAAATCTCTCAACACCTCATTCACCATTCATTGTTTCTTTCTAATCTCCGTGCTCTTTCTTTTATTACTGATCATCATCAGCAGGTGCAGTGCCGGCTGATATAGGCGATCATGGATCTCCACAAATCTCTGTTTTTTTATGCTTGCTATCATCTCAGATGTTGACGCTCTACCGTGCCATGAAGTCAGGCTATCCAACATTCTCTCTCTCTGTCTTCCTCTGTCTCGTCTACCCTCGATTTTACCAGTTATTGCAATGTGTTCTAAACCTCCCCTCCTCATCAGATGTCCGAAAAATTATGAATGCCTCTTTCTTATATTGATGGTAAGCTTTTTCTGTGTCTTGATCTCATTCAACACCTCCACATTAGTAATTTTAGCAGTCCATGGGATTCTCATCATTCTTCTGTAAAACCACATCTCTGTGGCCTCCAGAGATTTTTCTATTTGTTCGATTACTGTTCATGGCTAGCATCCATATGTCAGTATGTGTTCTATGTAGCATTCTATGACTCTCATTCTGGTCTTAACTGACAATTACTTGTTGCATATAATGTTTCTCATTTTCTGGAACGCTGCTTTGGACTGTCCTATTCTGCTCTTTATTTCTGATCTGTCATCTGTCATCTGATGTTACCAGGACTCCGAGGTATTTAAATTGATATACTTGTCTTAGTTCCGTCTCACTTACTTTGATGGTACATTTTGTCGTATTCTGCTCTTTTGAGACGATCATAACTTCTCTGTCTTTTTTCATAATATTCAGACTCAATCCTTTGTGGTTACTTTCTGTCACAACTTTATCAACTAGTTTCTGGAGCTCTATTTCATTTCTTGCTATTAAGACAGTATCGTCAGGGAATCTCCGATTATATCTGTGATGTTCTCCTACGACTATTTCAGTAATCTCTTTTGTAGACCTTAAAATGTTTTCGCTATACAAGAAAAAAACCAGTCAGGTGACAATACACATCCCTGTCTGACTCATTATTTGATCTTCTGAAAAGTTTCTATCCGTTTGTACATTCTCATAGATGTTGTTTGCTGCCAACATATGTTCTGAATGATTTAGATATTTGCTGTCGATGTTTAAGCTCTCTAACGAGTCCCTGATGGTTTACTAAATATCACCTGCTCCAAGAACTGATATAGAAATGATATGTTGAGTAATCCAAGAATTGTTATTGAAATTCTCTGTTGAGTTACTCAGACCGTACGAAGAAATTCTCTGTTGAGTACTCCAGACATGGAATGGAAATTCAATCTAAAATTAAGCCTTAGGCTGACAGAAACCTGGTTCCGTATCCGGAAATTTTTTTTATTCTTCTCTCAATTAGTGCAGTCTGGTTTGTTTGGCTGCTGACAGTGTTTGTCGATTCCTATTTGATCGACTCATTGCTTAAGGCCACAATGATAGAATGCGAGATGAAAAACTCTGAAATGTTCGATACTAAGAGAAGTCTATTTTGCCGTAAGCAAATAAGCTTGACTGCATTTGAGTTGTTCGGTTAACGAACCAGTGTTTGCTCGATACAGTAATACACGATTATGTGGGCATAAAATACCACCGGAACCTGGTGTCGAAATGGCTTTGCTCTATTAAAAGAAATCTAGGAAAATATACAAGTACTCTGTCAACGTTGGTTCATTTATTGAAATATGATTTGTGATGAAGAAAAATAATGAACCGTAAAGAAATCATAAACACAAAATTACTGACGGGGCAGGAGACCTTGTGGTCGAAAGTGTTAATTTATGACATGCATAGTTGGGACTTGTTTGATTTTCTCATCACGTCAGATTAGTCAAGTCAAGTGATGTTATTGAATTCTATTGAAAGAATTGGTTTTTTATTGTTTAGCTAGGGCGTGGAACTACGGCACAAACATGCATCATTATATTTCGTAAGACATGAATAATTGATGAGGTCAGGGTATAAATCTATTAGTCACGTACGTCTCAACAGTCAGATCTTCATATGGTAGCACATTATGGACATTAATAATCTAACAGGTATAAGACTGTCATCATTATTACAGTATGTACAAAATAATATATGGTCTTCCATAGTTTGGAAAAGTTGAGGAAAGAAAAAAAAATACAATAGGAACACAGAAGTTAGGCAAAAGTGACCACAGAAGTTAGGCAATAGTGACCACAGAAGTTAGGAAATAGTGACCACAGAAGTTAGGCAACAGTGACCACAGAAGTTAGGCAAACGCGTTGAAAGCAGACAGACAGTGTCGATGAAATCAAATGTAATAAAGAAGATGAAATAAAAGTTGTAACGTCGAATAGATTAGATAAGCAATGACGATTAATGAAAATGTCTATTTTGTAAAAAGACGAAAAATAGTTACACAATAGAGACAGTGGCGAGGGAAGAAACAAGATAATGGCAATGAAAGAAACAAGATAATGACAATGAAAGAAACAAGATAATGGCAATGACAGAAACAAGATAATGGTAATGAAGGAAGACAGAAAAACGATGAGAGACAGTAAAATTTAAAGAAAAGAGAGACAATGTAGATGACAGAAGAGAGACAATGTAGATGACAGAAGAGAGACAATGTAGATGACAGAAGAGAGACAATGTAGATGACAGATGAGAGACAATGTAGATGACAGAAGAGAGACAATGTAGATGACAGATGAGAGACAATGTAGATGACAGAAAGAGAGACAATGTAGATGACAGAAGAGAGACAATGTAGATGACAGAAGAGAGACAATGTAGATGACAGAAGAGAGACAATGTAGATGACAGAAGAAAGACAATGTAGATGACAGAAGAGAGACAATGTAGATGACAGAAGAGAGACAATGTAGATGACAGAAGAGAGACAATGTAGATGACAGAATAAAGATAGTGGCGATGATAATAAAGAGATAATTGCGATGAAAGTAGAAAGAAAGTAGTGATGAGAGTAGATATATAAAGTAATGGAAGAGAAAGAAAGATGAGTAGAATATAAAGTAATGAAAGATAATATAAGAAGAGGATATAAAGGATGGAAGAGAATATAAGAAAGATGAAGTCAAATTACGATGTCGAGACAGACAGAATAATTGACAAGAAAGATGAAACAATAAATACAAACAGTCAAAGTGTCAGTAGAAGCGGAGACAGATATGATCAAACATGTGAGACGTCAGGAACAGATAATCCCATGAACATGTTCACGCTCGTGACTGCGCTCGTCACATCTGGAACATTTTCTGTAAAGATGACGTGTAATTCACAGCTTCCAGACGTTTCTTCAGTCGATACCGTCGCGTCTAAATGTGGATGAAAGTACACCGGATTATTATACAGTCGATACGTTACTCTTGTTTGAACCGGTAGCGGGTAGAGTGGCGTCCAACCGTCATTGAACCGAAGCAATTCTTTTCTTTACCTAACTGTTACACGAGCTGTCAATAATTGGCAAGTCTGGTGGACAAGCTGAAAGAAACCTTGAATTGAAATCTCTTGCTGTCTTGTAGCGTTGTGAATGAATGGTGGGCTAGTGAATGGCTGCATATGTAGTGTGTGGGTGGGTGGGTGTGTGTGTGTGTGCGAGTGTATGTGTGTCTGTGTCCTCGCGTGCGCTATTGAGGCCCTCTTTATTGTGATTATTCGTGAGATATTTATGTGTTGCGTTTGTTCTAAACATTTTTTTGTTAATTACAATTTTTTTGGTGGAAGACGAAATTGTCACACACGCACTCACACACACACGCACTCACACACACACGCACGCGAACACACACACGCACGCGAACACATATATATATATATCTTTTCTCTCTCTCTCTTTCTTTCTTTCTCTCTATCTCCCCTGTCTTGATTGATTGATTGATTGAATAATAAAACTATAATTATTACAGTTCGATAAACAAGTCCTGCCTTTAAAATGCTCCCATATATTTATATATCGTATTTTTCTCTTTCTACGTCTGTTTGGCTTCACAACGCCATGATAGGAAGCCATTTTTACTACTGGCTCTTCAGTTCGTATCTCACAATGATGTCTTTTACTGTCTCTCTTAATTTTGTGCTACACCTTTAGCGTAAACAACCTTTTGCCGTGTATCCACTGTATCCACTGTATCAAGCGTAAGTATCCACTGTATCCACTGTATCGAAGTATCCACTGTATCCACTGTATCGAAGAAGTATCACTGTTCAGCATCATCCGTATCAAGTATCCACTGATCCACTGTATAGTACTTGCATTCATTCTCCTCCCAGCATTTCTGTGTAGACACTTCATCTCTGTTGTGACTAGTCTCTTCTTGTTACTCCCAGCATTTCTGTGTAGACACTTCATGACTCTCCCGTCTGTGGACTGATAGTCTCTTCTTGTTACTCCCGCATTTCTGTGTAGACACTGTCGCATCGTCCTTTGTCTGACTAGTTTTCTTGTATCGAAATGTTGAGATAGATTCTGTATGTTTGATGTCGTGCGTTTTGCACTGCTAGTATAATGTTGGGAGAAAGAAGATGATGCACGTGCGTGTGTGTCGCGCGATCGATTGCGAAACAGTGAGAATACAGAATAAATGATTAAACGTCTACACACTGACGCTACACACTGACGCTACACACTGACGCTACACACTGACGGTACACACTAGGTGGTGATGGTGGCTGGTAGTTCTTCAAATGTTTGATAAGATAGCAAATACATACATCTTAATGTCTTGTTTAACAAGCAAACACTATGTGAATATTATGTTTCTATGTGTCATTATAATATATCTATACTTAATTCTCTTTTTGTAAAGATGTTCAAGTCACATGATCGTGCTCGCTGGGGGAGATAAAGGCAATCTGTACATGATTTATGAACGATAAACAATAAACACCATTAGTTCTAACTAGCACCAGTTGCCAGTAAATCAAGATAATTATTTCATCGAAATTCCAATGTTCTATGTTATAATTCAATGGTATATATTCTAATTCAATGTTCTAACCAAATATCTTGAAGATAAAGTTTCAATATACAACATATAATTCGTCAACAAACGCATACAATCACCTGGTCTGCTTTTTTCAATACAGTGTCTACTGTTGTCTATTCCCAGGTGGAAGATGTAGTTGGCTGTCCACTCTTGCCGTTAAGCGTAGGGATGGGAGCTTTAATTTTCGTTCTAGGGCCACATGAGTTGCTCTTGTTGTATTATATCCGTGTTTATGTAGTGTGGTCTTGATATTGTCTAACCATCTTTTCTTGGTCTTCCCTTAGCTCTAGTACTCGATCTCTTTTTATTGTATGCTGTTATTGGTGGTTGGTTGTATTTCATTCTCATGAAATGTCCAAACCACTGCATTTGTTGTCTTTCGATGTATTTGATGCATGAAGTTATTCTGCTTCTCTCTGCTTCTGATGTCTTCATTTCGTAAGTGTCTACACATTTGTTTTAACTTCCGCTGCTACATACTTTCCGAAGATGGAGCTATAAATAGCTACTATTTGTTTCTAAGACACAAACGTGAATGTACGCCTATAGCAGTGAGTAGAAATATATAGCGTGTTAACACGTCTTTATGCGACAGAGGATAGATAATAGCAGACGTGTTAATGCGTCTTTAGCAGTGAATGGGGAAACGTCTATACACGTCCTTAGCAGTTAAAGGAAACTGTTACAGTTACTACAATAACCGGTATAAGTATTTGTTGGTGAAACTTATCACTGTAAATGTGTTTTCTTATTTATTTAGTTCATAATTAATTATTGTATGGATGTCTGCTTGTTTGTTTGTTTGCGTTCAGATGTTCTTCTCAACCAAGTTTACCACTCTTTATTTTCTGTGTGGTTCGCTCCAAGAACATGTGTACGTTGCGCGCCAGTTATGCCCCTACAGTGTGTATGACTGACACGTACAATTTTGCCACAGTATATACGTAATATACAACAGAACACGCATTTGTACAGACGTACAAGTGTTACATTTTGCAAACAGAACAACGTCATGGTGTTACTTTATCGTGCGGCTTAACTGAGCGTAATTACTATAGTGTGCTGTCTATCGGAGTGTGTCTACTATAGTGTGCTGTCTATCGGAGTGTGTCTACTATAGTGTGCTGTCTATCGGAGTGTGTCTACTATAGTGTGCTGTCTATCGGAGTGGGTCTACTATAGTGTGCTGTCTATCGAGTGTGTCTACTATAGTATGCTTCTATCAGAGTGTGTCTACTATAGTGTGCTGTCTATCGAGTGTTCTACTATAGCGTGCTGTCTATCAGTGGTCTACCTAAGTTGCTGTTATCAGGAGTGTGTCTACTATAGTGTGCTGTCTATCAGGTGTGTCTACTATAGCGTGCTGTCTATCGGAGTGGGTCTACTATAGTGTGCTGTCTATCGGAGTGTGTCTACTATAGTGTGCTGTCTATCAGGTGTGTCTACTATAGCGTGATGTCTATCGGAGTGTGTCTACTATAGTGTGCTGTCTATCGGAGTGTGTCTACTATAGTGTGCTGTCTATCGGAGTGTGTCTACTATAGTGTGCTGTCTATCGGAGTGTGTCTACTATAGTGTGCTGTCTATCGGAGTGTGTCTACTATAGTGTGCTGTCTATCGGAGTGTGTCAAATATAGCTTATCTACAATAGCATGCAGTCTGTCTGAGCGTAATTACTGTAGGACGCAGGCCATCTGAGCGTATCTACTATAGCATGCGGTCTAAGTTAATATCCTTGACAGGACTTTGCGAATCAACTCCCAGCTTTTTTAACGCTTCTGTGATTTTTTTAGGCATTATTACGTTCACTAGTTTTTCATTGCTTTCTGAACGGGTGGTGCCATCATCCTTTTGTAAAAATCCACACGAAACCATTTGCAACCACACTGTCCGCAGCGTGATTCGAACACAGAACGTCGGGGTTAATAGACCGAGTCACTAACCCCTAAGCCACCACGCCACATGCGGTCTACCTGACCACAATTACTGTAGTTTGTGGTCTAACCTAAACATGTATCTCACAACTTAGCAAAACAGTCTACCCTAAACGACATCTACAATAGCATGCTGTCTACCTGAACGTATCTACTATAGCATGCAGTCTACCTGAACGTATCTACTATAGCATGCTGTCTACCTGAACGTATGTACTTTTGTGTGCAGACTTACAAACTTTACATAAAGCTATCGAATTTTTACCCCATGGCAAGTTAATGTATATTGTATGTTTAAAAATAATCAGCTTTTTTTTACCTGTTACGTTGATAATCTTAAGCCATACTTTACCTGTTACGTTGATAACCTTAAGCCATACTTTACCTGTTATGACTTGATAACCTATAAGCCTATACTTTACCTGTTCCGTTGATAAACTTAAGCCATACTTTACCTGTTACATTGATATAAGGGAAGACTGCAGTAAAACTGTGTAGCAATGTGATATTATGGATTTCCTGTGAAGTTATAAAGAAATCTTCCAGAGCCCGTAAAAGTTACCAACAACTGATAAGCTCCACGAGAAGCAGAGAGAAATAAGTGGTTAGAGGTGGAAAGTCATATTGAAGGCAGCAATAAATGTATTTGCATCAAATAATTGCTTCTATTGTTTATCTTATCTTAACCACATTTACCGTGAAGCGTCCGTGGGGAGATTTGTTTCTATTTTGTGCCAGGTGTGTTTGCGCTTGACGTTGTCAGTCCATGCTTTCGCAGGGACTTGAGATGTTATCTATCCATCGTGTTCTTGGCCTGCCTCGTGCTCTGCAACCTGAGTGTCGATTATTATAGGCACGTGATGGTAGTAAATATGGTTCCATTCTCACTAGATTGCCGAACCACTTGATACTTTGCTTCTCGATGTACTGTATGCATGATATAGTACCAACAATACTTCTGATATTCTCGTTTCTCACTCTATCTCTACTTGTAACGTTGACAGCTTTTCGTAGATGTCAAATAAATTTGGTATTGTTTATGTCAAGAAAATATTTCTAACGACATCAATGCTGGACTCTTGACTTTGAAATATAGTAATCTTTGGGAATCATTTTATTCAGTGAAAGCAGAGCATTTACACGGTACTGTAATATATTTGATATTCTTCATCTTGTCTATGACAAATATTAGTTATAGACTTCAATATGTACAAACATACTGTCAACAATCTGCGGTCTTCTATTGTCTATGCTCCATCTTTTCTTTCTTTCTTTTTTTCTTCTTCTTCTTCTTCTGTTTCTGCGTCCGATCTATAACACCACTTCTTGAACATCGTTTGAGGTTTACATGGGGTTTACATGTGGTTTACATTAGGTTTGCATGGAGTTTACATGGGGTTTCATAGGGTTTACATGAGGTTTCATGAGTTTACATGAGGGTTTGCATAGGTTATGGTTTACATGGGGTTTAAACAAGAGTTTACTGAGGTTTGATGAGGTTTTAAAATAGGGTTTACTATAGAGGTTTGACATGGGTTTCTCTGGTTTAAACATGATGCTTTCAATGACACTTTCACGAATGAGTGTTTACATAATCAGGTTTACTATTGAGGTTTGCATGGAGTTTACATGGGGTTTACATAGGGTTTACATGGGGTTTACATGAGGTTTACATGAGGTTTGCATGAGGTTTACATGGGGTTTACATGGGGTTTAAACCAAAGAGCTACTGTATGTTGTGATGCTAGTTTTATAATATTTTACCCCCATACAGTACATCCGATTTCGGCAAGCTTGACATTCGGGTTTGCTTTCCTGGCTTCTAACATTTTTGTTTATGCTTGCAACTGGACACAACCTATTTGTACGATTTATTTATGCTTGCAACTGGACACAACCTATTCGTACGAACACTGATCTGTGTCTTCTCTACAGTAATCAAGTTTAAACCTTATTTTGTAGATTATAAGTAATCTGAGCCAAATATCGTGTGTATGATGTGATGTGGTTATGAAGCGGTAAGGCCGTATTCAAGTAAGAAATATGTTCCTCAATTTGGAATGAATATTTTTGCCTCCCTCAAGAAATAACAAGTTTGTTATTTTTGTACATTATTTTGTCTTTGTCGTCATGACGATTATATGTTGATAACTTTGTCGTCATGACGATTATATGTTGATAACTTTGTCGTAATGACGATTATATGTTGACAACTTTTCTGGCAGATGATCTGGAACAAATCTGAGAAAACGTCTGCTACTTTCACATCTCGCGCACAGCTTGACTGCGCAGAACCAGCGTTCTATTTCGATCCTGGACGCATTTAGGTGAAATTCATTTGACTGTGGCTTAGTAATAGTGTATCCGACTTGATATTTATTTCTGTCAAGATTTCAACTTCTCTTACCATTTATTTGACTGTATGATAACAGTAGTCGTGTCTGATACAAGAAAACAATACTTTGCATACAGTACAGGCAAGTCAAAACTAAATGTAGATACACTAAACCGTCGACTTCTTCTTCTTCTGTGTGTCTGTCTGAAGACAAGAGTTAAAAACGAAATATTATTAAGATTGGACTTGGATAAATACTGCCTTTTACGTTATCATAGCGTACTTGTAATCCCTTATATTTTGACCATATTTCTGGTTGTTGGTGTCAGTGTTTGTTCAATCTGATCGATTAGAGATATGTAGAAGTGGTGTTATATGGGTGATTGCTTAGTCTCCAGGAGCTGCCTGTGTTGCACTAGAGAAGTTCTCTATCACGGAAAGTTGTCGAGATTTTTCCTTGCGATGCTGAGACCTTAAAAACACTCTTACTTTACACAAGTTTGTCTCATCTTGGGAAGCGCTTCTCCACATGGAGGCTTTAGACAGTATCAAGGAAGGCTTTAGACAGTATCAAGGAAGGCTTTACACAGTATCAAGGGAGACTTTAGGTAGTATCAAGGGAGGCTTTAGACAGTATCAAGGAAGGCTTTAGGTAGTATCAAGGGCGGCTTTAGGAAGTATCAAGGGAGGCTTTAGACAGTTTCAAGGGAGACTTTAGGAAGTATCAAGGGAGGCTTTAGACAGTTTCAAGGGAGACTTTAGACAGTATCAAGGGAGACTACAGTATCAAGGGAGGCTTTAGACAGTATCAAGGAAGACTTTAGACAGTTTCAAGGGAGGCTTTAGACAGTTTCAAGGGAGACTTTAGACAGTATCAAGGAAGGCTTTACACAGTATCAAGGGAGACTTTAGACAGTATCAAGGAAGGCTTCACACAGTATCAAGGGGACTTTAGGTAGTATCAAGGAGACTTTAGGTAGTATCAAGGGAGACTTTGGGTAGTATCAAGGAGGCTTTAGACAGTATCAAGGAAGGCTTTAGACAGTATCAAGGAAGACTTCAAAAGTATCAAGGGACGACTTTAGGTAGTATCAAGGAGACTTTAGGTAGTATCAAGGAGACTTTAGACAGTATCAAGGGAGACTTCACAGTATCAAGGAGGCTTTAGACAGTATCAAGGGAGACTTCACAAGTATCAAGGAGGACTTTAGACAGTATCAAGGGAGACTTCAACAGTATCAAGGGAGACTTCACACAGTATCAAGGAGACTTTATACAGTATCAAGGGGAGACGTCACACAGTATCAAGGGAGACTTCAACAGTATCAAGGAGACTTTAGACAGTATCAAGGGAACTTACACAGTATCAAGGGAGACTTTAGACAGTATCAAGGGAGACTTTAGACAGTATCAAAGGGAGACTTTAGACAGTATCAAGGGAGACTTTAGACAGTATCAAGGGAGACTTTAGACAGTATCAAGGGAGACTTTAGACAGTATCAAGGGAGACTTTAGACAGTATCATGGGATACTTTAGACAGTATCAAGGGAGGCGAGCAACGTTACGGAAATTGTGCACATGTTGTAAGTTAGTGCTAACTTGTTTTTCCAGGTAAAATGCGCTTTTTACTAAAAACTGTAAATTCATATTTTCTTGATAAAATAATCATGAATATTTGCACTCATGTTGATATTTTCTAAAATTGTTTGGTAAAATTAAATTTCTCACTGTTATTGTTAATGTGTTTATGTGACAATGTTGTTATAAAGTTTCTATTAAGATACATTTACTCGACGTTTGCTCTTTAGAAATTACAGTTTATTCGCTGGAGAAATAATAAGCAGACAAGAGAGGTGGGAGTGGAGAATTGCCTCATCTTCAGGGAGGATGGGGTGGGAGGGGGTGCCAGATGAAAAAATGTTGAGAGCCACTGCTCAGCAGGAATCAAGTTTCATTAAACAATAGACTTTCAACAAATCTCAGTTCTTCAGAAGCAATGAGAAGCGATTTCATACATATAATTCATCCACATTGTTGACGCATCAAAACAAAGTAAATATTGTAATAATTTAATTTGAGATAATTGTTTGAAATTACATTAGCTTCAACAACTCATTGCTAAAGTTGTACATATAAATATTGCAACTGACACTTGAAATAATGATCAACATTATGTTACATGCAACTATTGTTTCCATGACATCGGATGGTTGAGCTATTCCTGTGATCTTGTACAGACTTGAAGGATAAGACAGTCACAACGATTTCTAACAAACGTGGTGCTTATAAATGTATTGACTTCATGATAAAATGCTGTCTTTAAATTAATTATTTTTCTTGGTGAATATAGTTTGTTTTAGCAATCAATTCACTTCGCCAAATGTTCTTTTCAATTTCATTATTAGACTGTTATTGGTTATTGATTTTTGGTTACTAAACTGATGTCATTGCACTCCAGGCAGACCCTTAGGTGCTCAATATTAGACTGTTAAAAACATGGTATTCTTTAATTTTGTCGGGGTCAAAAATGTACAAAGCTGCATACTCCAACATGTGTTATTCTGTGAACTTTCGGAATATGAAGAAGCTCCAAAGCAGACCATTGCACAGATACAAGGATGTATGCAAGGTCTCAATCAAAACGTTTATATCCCATCAAATTGGGAAAAATCTAGCTGATGACCGAGTTATATGGGAAACTACATTTCCAAAGCTGTAGAATCTATTGAAAAGAGACTTAGGGATGAACTGAAAGGCAAGAGAGAAACAAGCTTAAACTCAGAAATTATCATCGGGAAAATACTTGTCACTTGACCGTCTGCAAAGGCGAAAAATGTCATATTTTTATTCGTTCAGTCAACTGACTTAATTATAAATATTTATTTTGAAATGATAGTCTGCCGTAATTGCTGAATTGAAATTATAAGTACACCTCAAAGAGCAATGTTGCTCCGAAACAATGCATACAAAGGAAAATGCCGGCCATGCAAAAGTGGACCTCAGAGATAACAGATAGAAGCGAAAAGAGACACTATTTATAAAGCGCACACAAGGGCTCGTTCTAGAAATCTCTCATCCTGTCGCTGTGAGGCAAAACAGATTTGGAGAAAAGAAAAAAAGTCTGCTGTATAATAATAATAATTCCTTTCTCGTGCTGTTATACGTTACATAGGGCCTGCAAGTAATTTCTCCATACCGCTCTATCCTGGGCAACTCGCTCAATCTCCTCCATAGACCGATATTTCCTGCCTCTCTCAGCAAAGTTCGTTTCAGGTCTCCTTAGGTCGACCCCTCTTTCTGAACTCTTTGCATTCCACTTCAATGCCTGCTTTGATATTCGTTGATCATTTCTCCTCAAGGTGTGTCCAACATATCTCCATCTTCTCTTCCTTATAACAGTTGTCACTAGTGGCTGTAGAATAGATGTAGAATTATTCTTCATGACTTGTAGACAATAGATACTGCAGTGTGATATCATCATTTTATTCTTCATGACTTGTAGACAATTTATGCCACGTAATGTGATATTATTACGTTCATGTTTACTTGATATTTATACAAAAGTCGGTAATATCCGAGTGAAAATGTGATAGGATCGAAGAGTTTATGTAATAACATTCAGGTGTTTGATAGACCAGGCAGGATACAGGTCGCCTTTCATTAAGTAGTCGATATCTCATGTGATGCTAACATGTGATCTGACATTACAGAAACAACACGAGCAGATACAACGTGTCCTTGATAACATAGTTTACTGTACTGTAGTTAAAAGTGTTGATTTTTAATTTTTAGAAACATTAATGCCCAATGTCACTTGCATTCACTAACATTAATATCATAAACATGAAGTCGCTATGATAGAGACGATATGCCAACCTTTACGGCATTCACTGACATTAATATCAGAACATGGAAGTAGCTATGAGAGACGATAGTGCCAGACCTTACGGGCATTCACTGACATTAATATCAGAAACATGGAAGTAGCTATGAGAGAGACGATAGTGCCAGACCTTACGTGCATTCACTGACATTAATATCAGAAACATGGAAGTAGCTATGAGAGAGACGATAGTGCCAGACCTTACGTGCATTCACTGACATTAATATCAGAAACATGGAAGTAGCTATTGTAGCAGTCCAAATCTTGCTACTGAAATCCTGTGTTCTATCCTGTCAACACGGCACACCATTTATGTAATAGTCTATCCTGGGTGTTCGAATTCTGGTTCACAGGCGCCAAATAATGTAGCCGTCAAATCTTGGGCTACTGATATCCTCGGTCACTGCACCAATATGTAGCCGTCAAAGCTTCTGGGCTACTGATAACTATTTAATATTATTCTACAACGTATTTACAACTCTATCAACACCATCCACAACTACGTACATAGACTACAAATAAAAGAAATGGCCGTCAAGTACATCGTACATCTATGTGAGAATCAAACCCGATTCTCAACTTTTATTTCTTTATATTTACTTAATTAAATATCTCATCTATGTTCAAAATAATAGCCCATACATCAAATTATCAAAAATAAAGAAAATCCTGAAAAGAAAATCAACAATTCAAAACAACATACCAATGCACATAGCTGGAAAAATATACCTACTAACTAATATTGATTGTTTTCCTAAGTGATATCTAATACCCTGACATCCTATCTCTAAAAATGTTCACTGTTCACTGGTTACCTTGTTGCGATGTCCTTAGAAATAAATACTTGTTCAGTCACAATGTTATACCGCTTCTATCTATAGTTGCTGTCCTAATAGTATACACGAAATGTCTCTGCTACTGGTTAAAATAATGCATCCTGAAAGAAATGGCTGACATCTCTCTCTCTCATATACTGTCATAGCTTCTCCGTCGGGTCTGGCCCTACTCCTTTAGTTTAGCTCTACCGCCTAGTTTTTCCAACTCTGACAACTAGTCCTCCGGTTCTAATGTAACCGGTTCACCAAATTCTGAACAGGAACTCTCTCTGATTTTGGACAAAAATCTCCGTGGAGTTCTACATCTACGTCTTAGTTGAGTTCTCTCTCCCTATCTGCAACTCAGTTCAATTCTACTGTCCCTCTGTCTCTATCCGAATGCGTGTGAAGATGTTTCGATGAAGTGTCTAAAGTTGTCTGAAGTTCTGTCTGTAACTCAGTTCAATTCTACTTTCTAAAAGTGTCTCTGCCAACTGTCCCTCTGTCAAGTGTGTGTGAAGATGTGTCTTCACTCTTTCTAACTGGCCAATATTTACTGTTGAAGTCTGTCTCGGGACTACCTACACTGCCTGTCCCTGGGTACCTCTCTGTTCCTCTGTCTCTATCCGAATCGCCTATCTAAAGTTTCTGCCAACTGCCCCTCTGCCAAGTGTGTGTGAAGATGATGTCTGTCCAACTGTCCCTCTGCCAAGTCTGTGTCAAGCTGTTGTGTGCGAAGTATGTGTAATCTACAAAAGCATTATATTTAACCACTGGCAATTTTCTTTGTATCCAAATCAGTCATTGTACTAGAATATTTCTCACGGTCAAATCTATTTTGTTGGCCTGGGAGAAACCCAGCTAATTTGACAATCGTGACCGGACAATCACCCAGACGTTCAAAAAAAGAATACTATTAACCTCAACTTAGCTGCATGAGAAAGAAAACAGGGCAAAGGTTCAAACCTCCCGTTAAAGAACAACCTACCTTGCTAATATATCTCTGGTCTGTAATTATATGTTCCACAGCCCAGGTATATTGTTACCCCTTTTTAATTGAAATACCCCTTTTTATTGTTACCACTTAATAAGAATGCATCCAAACTCCACAGTATACAGAGTCTTCTACAACAGAACATCGGGAAAGAAGGCAAGAGGAAGACCACGGAAAAGATGGTTAGATGGCGTGGCAGCATCCTGTGAAAGAGCAAAGATAACAATCACACAAGCCACCAGAACAGCGCAAGACAAAAACAGAAAACCACGACACTGGGCAACAACCCGGTAGCAGTGTGACGACAAAAGAAGAAGAATTGAAAAGGAGCAAGGGGAAAACCTGGTGTCATATTCCCTGCTACACTATGAGAGAGACGATAGTGCCAGACCGTATGTGCATGCACTGACATTAATATCAAAAACATGGAAGTAGCTATGAGAGAGACGATAGTGCCAGATCTTACGGGCATTCACTGACATTAATATCAGAAACATGGAAGTAGCTATGAGACGATAGTGTTCGACCTTACGTGCATTCACTAACATTAATATTAGAAACATGAAAGTCGCTATGCGCGAGAAACGATATTGCCAGACCGTATGTGCATTCACTGACATTAATATCAAAAACATGGAAGTAGCTATGAGAGAGACGATAGTGCCAGATCTTACGGGCATTCACTGACATTAATATCAGAAACATGGAAGTAGCTATGAGACGATAGTGTTCGACCTTACGTGCATTCACTAACATTAATATTAGAAACATGAAAGTCGCTATGCGCGAGAAACGATATTGCCAGACCGTATGTGCATTCACTGACATTAATATCAAAAACATGGAAGTAGCTATGAGACGATAGTGTTCGACCTTACGTGCATTCAGTGACATTAATATTTGAAACTTACTTTTAACATCATTTTAAATATTGAAATGTAACGTAGCAACTCTCTAACAACGACATTTCAACTACAAAAGGCATCCGTGTATCAATGTGCCGCCTGAAGATATCAATTATATAGTAGACCATTATCAGACACTATAATCAGATTTCAGATGAGAGGAAAAGAGCATTAGTATAAATGTTACTTGTTACTATTATTATACTTTCATTGTAAAGTTCAGTGAGCTGCATCTCTTTCAAGTGAAAATGTTACAAAAGCCAGTTAATAGATAAATGGGACAGTTGAGTGACATTTGAGAAAATCAACGCCGAATAAACAGACAAAACTATTTTCAGAAATCGATACCAACCTTGCCAGATCGCCTGGAGTGTATTCTATATATATTGCCAAGACATCGCTGGAGCAGAAACCATGGGTAATGAGCGATGCTTGCTACGTCTGCAGTGACTCGGTGTGACATGGTAATTGCAGTAAGACAGAGATAAGGGAAAACAAACTCGTATTGTACTGATCCTTCAAACTAAATCGTAAATAAACAAATGTGACAAATCGTCATGTTTCTGACACGTGATTTACTTTCTGGGCTATAATTTGCTAGGGAGAATTATCACCCCACAAAATGCATGATTAGTTGTAGAGAAAACATTAAATGATATACTCGGTGAGTGTTGGTAATATTCACATGAATATGTCGTCAGAGGATATACAAGTTTTTCCAACATATCGATATTTAATTCTAGTTTCAATTGTGTGTTTATCAAAGTGTTTATACATCCGGTATTAATAACTCTTGCTGACATTGTTGGTTCATGCAAGTAAACGTTTGTAGTTCTTCCACGCGAGGAGTAACACATCTAGTGAAGGGGCAGGGGTGTACAGAGGGAATGCACTACTTTTACATAGGCTAATTGTATATGAAAACCACATGACTGACGATGTTCTATTATTAGAAACATATATTAACTTACTATTTGAAAGGTCGAGGTAGCACAGTGAATGTCAATTTGAATTAACCACTGACACAAACTGTTTCAGTTTCCTCTGCTATCGATTCCTTAGACTTCTTCTTTACCCTTCGCACCTAGGGGGAAGCATAGGTCAGCAACCAGGGCCTTCCAAGCCCTCCTTTTCCATCTTCTTTACCCTTCGCACCTAGGGGGAAGCATAGGTCAGCAACCAGGGCCTTCCAAGCCCTCCTTTTCCATCTTCTTTACCCTTCGCACCTAGGGAAGCATAGGTCAGCAACCAGGGCCTTCCAAGCCCTGCCTTTCAATCTATCTTTACCTCTTCCACCTCTCTCTTTGCATTCCGTCTCCAAGCCCTCCTTTTCTATCTTCTTACCATTATTCACCTGGTGGTCCATCGAATGGCCTTCGAGAGTCCGAGGCTTTCATGCTTATTTATCCATCCTCCCTTCTGCTCCTTTCATTCTCCCTCCCGTCTGCATGTGTTCTTGGGTCTTCCCTTAAATCTATTACGCTGGTGGTTCCATTGGATGGCCTGTCTGGTGATGATGTCCGGAGGTCTTCTCAGTGTGTGTCCTATCCATCGCCACCTTCTGCTCCTTATCTCTTGTTCCATGTGGCGTTGTCCTCATACAGTTCCATGTTTTTACACCATTGCAGATGGAGTATCCTGCGCAGGCATCTATTGATGAATGTCTGCAACTTTTGGTGTTCCCTTAGTTGTTCTCCATGTCTCGCTCCATAAGAAGGAAATCCTTGACAATTTAGTTAAATATCATTATCTTAGTTGCATTCCTGATCATTTCTCTAACTTACCCTAGACACTATTCACATTACTCCCTAGACTATTCTACTCCCTAGACTATCCAACAGAAAATGGTAACTCAGACTTTCTGAAAAGGGAATATAATTGGGATTAAAGCCTCTTTAAGCCGGTGCAGCCCTTTCAACCTAAGGAGAGCTCCTTTTGTTATATCAGAGCGTGTAGGCCAAGAACAGCTATGAATCAAACAATTGAACTCCTAGTCGAAGTCCCTGTAGATAGTTTGAAGTGGCTCGTTATTAATGGACCACTGGCCGGTCCCACGAAAATAATGTGTGACGTGTATTTATTATTTTATAAATTAAAACATAACAACATAACAAACATAAGCGATGATTTTTCCAATAATGTTTATCTGGCCCCACCAACAAAAATGATCACGAGCCGCCACCGTGTGTATTAATATTCGACGCGGTCACTGGAGCTACGACATAGACGTCACACAGCTGACACTACCGAGCAGCTGAACATGATGGCATGTGCACTGTGTACAAAGAGACAAATTATTTCTATCCAGTTATCACAAATTATTTAAACAAAATCAGATAAGCTGTATAATAATATAATAATAATAAAGCTCATAACACGTTAGGGTGGTAGGCGTGTCACTGTGGAGACCTAAGCAGAAAAAGCATGCCATGAATCTCTGTCTTCAACTCCTCGAGCGAGTGTGGAGAAACTTTGCCACGACCAGCTCTTGATGTTGTCAAACCAGGAGTTTCTCTGCCCTCCATTCCTTCTTCCATCCTCAACTGTTCCCTGTAGGATAGTCTTAGAGAGTGAGCTATGTCTCATTACATGCCCGAACCACGCAAATTTATGCCGTTTCACGATTGTCAAGAGTGGTACTTGTCGACCTGCTAGGTTGTTTATTTGATCTCTTACATAAATATTCGTCTTATGCTCTATGTAACTAATACGTAGTACCCGTCTGTAACACTTATGTTCTATGTAACTAATACATAGTACCCGTCTGTAACACTTATCTAAGCTGTTCTTGTTCAGTTCTGCATTGGCTATTATGTTGTAACATTATGTTATGTAACTATACGTAGTACTTGTAACATATGTTCATGTAACTATACGTATAGTGTAACGATTACTAATGTAACTATTAATACGCTGTAACGATTTGATAATGTTCATATTTGATTTTCATATCTTGCTAAGACTTTATAACGACAAGTATAGTAACTGCAAGCTGGACTCGGCAGAATGTGCGGAAGAAACTATACTCTGGTTCAACGGACAAGAAGGCGTATGCCAGCAACGCGCTGCGGAGCATATTGAGCACGGCCAGGCACTAGAACGCCCTGGTCATCCGCTGCACCCAGATCCTTCTCCAGCCGTCTCGACTTTGTCCTGCCACTGGACACAGAAGGAATTGGGCGAGAGAGTGAGATCAACGAACTGCGCAACTCTTTCTCACTTTAAACCAAATCATCGCGCAAGTCACTATTTCATACAAGTGCAAGTATACCTTGCCCACACTGTACACGAACATTCCAAGCCCGTATCGGGCTCACTAGTCATCTACGCACACACAGACAAACATAACGCAACTACATTCCCTTGGATGAAAATTTGTGTGGTCATCATCACCCGTGATGGACGAGCATCAACTGCAAGAAACATATTATTAATGAACAAGAAATAACTGTTGGTAAAACATTATTTACAGCATACTTCTTGCTTCCATTGCTTTATTTGCTGGTTACTTAGTTTAGTTTGTTCCTTTCGTGCCAAAGTCGGCACATAGGACAGAGGTTTTAGATCTCCATGTGATGCGGTTCGTTGCTAGCAGTTGGAGATCTTGTATGATTTTACATCCCAATAGTTTACTTTCTTGTTGGATTGTTCTTCGAAGAGTGGTCTTAGGTCTTCCACGTTTTCTTTTCCCAACTGGTGACCACATAGGACTTGTCGATTTAGTCTCTGTTCGTCTGATCTAAGAACATGACCTAAATATTTCCACCTTCGTTTCCTTATAATATTTGATACGGGTTGTTGGTGTGTTCTATCTCTCACTGTGTTGTTAGAAACGAAATCACTCCATTTTACTTTTAGTAATTTTCGGAGACATTTATTCTCAAAGCTGTCCAGTTTCTTATCAATTGCTGGATGAATGCTCATATATTTTACATCACTTGTGTGCTTGAACAAGTCTAATGTTTTTATTTTGTCTTCTTCTTGGCTAAACCAGAATCAGATAGGCTCTTGCTCTTCGTCCCAATGCTATGTAGTTATATCTCCATGTGTTTTTAAGTTGTTCTTTTTGTTCCTTATAATGTATTCTATGTATCTGGCACTGGAGGATGAAGGATCTTTCAGACATAATCTAGCATTCATGACCCGAAGAAGGAGGTCAACGGTTTCATGATAATGTGCACATAGCTGACACTAAGGTGTGTGTTGTGCTTAAATTATGTTCTTGTGTTGGGTGTGGGGTCAAACTTAAGTGAACGGTATCATCTCGCCTCTCGCGCCTCTATTTAAAACTCAAGGAAGAAGTAAAGGGCAACACGTGCCGGTCGTGTCAGTGTTTGGTCATTATCTTTTTTTTTTCAGTGTCATATAATGAATCATACATATTATTCTCACAGTAAGTGTATATTTTCTGTATTGTTTCCATTGATTTTGTGTTTATTCTGGACATATTTCAAGTGTTGTTGGTAGTGTTCGTGTTATAATCGTAGTATACCTAATACAAAGTCCACACATCACGTTCGAGTTAACAACATTACTTTATGTTATTAAAAAAATACATACACTCTGGTATGCATCTGAAATTATTTTCAATTGTTGTGAATTAGGTAAAATTTCGTTTGCATCTTTATATGATGTGTCTAACATCATGTACATAAACAAGACTAGGATGAAATGCTATACAAAAATATAGAAAACAATTCAAGAAAGCAAATTGACGTTTGGTCATGCTCAACAACATCTGAAAAGTCAAATGTTTAAGTTTTAAAATACATTTAAAACTATATAGGAAGCAGTGTCATTGAAGTGTTATTATACAGTAGTTAGTGCTGGAAAATGAAAGACCTACACTATTACACACAAGCTTAAGACATTCCACAATACAGTTTTCAGAAGACTACTGAACCCGAGTGGTTACCGGGGCCCAAATTTGGGGTGTAAGAATAGAACCACTGTTACCTGCCACGTATGTCGTAAGAGGCGACTAAGGAGGTTTGGCTGAAATCGGATGCACGTGTCCTAAACGTGTAGAAGTCTATGCATTTAGGGGCCTACCAAACCAATGTGCAACGTATACACGTTCTTGGCAAAGATGAAACATATCAGAAAGAGTGATTAAAATTGGTGGTGAAGAACGAACGCAAAGAAGAAGAAGAAAAAGGAGAAGACTACTGCAATTTATCTGACTAAATACGATTATAAATAATGAGCTTTTCAAACAAATAAAGATTGTATCGTTGGAGATCATTATTACAAACACAAAGATAGATTAGTAATGTACGTCGTATGGTAATAGTAGTTAGTTAGTTAGTCTTTCCTCTTGGGCCTGTGGGCGGCGCATAGGGCAGAGGTCATAGTTCTCCATGTCTCGCGGTTCGTTGCTATCTGTTTTAGGTCTTTAATGTTTACTAGGCCCATCGTTGAGCCTTCTCTGGTGATGGTTCTACGCACAGTCTCTCTTGGTCTTCTCGTTTCTTTTTCCTCTGGTGTCCATATGAGGATTGGTAAGGAGTCTTTCTCATCCATTCTAAGTGTGTGGCCGATGTAGTTCCAGCGGCGCTTTCTTATAAAATTTGGTAATAGTAGTATCGACTTCTATATCTCGTCCGATGATCATCGGTTGGGCAAAGAAGACATGGACGTCTAAAGAAAACATGGGGAAGAGCTGTGAATAGTAAGTTTAGAAAGTGTGACATGGCATTGAAAACAATTGATAATAAGGCAGCAGTTCGGTAACAGTGGACATCTCTTGTGAAAGTTGTATGTATAACGCGGGGCATGAACAGTATCACATAACATGTAGATATGATGAGATTGATAAGTGAGTTCAACTTATCACACTGAGGGAGACATTATTTCATGTTGAAAATATCTCATATACATCTCTGATAGGGTCGTTTTGATTTTATCCCGACAATTGTATGTCTTGTCCTTGCTAACCCTCCTTCTTCTTTGCGTTCGTTCTTTACAACCAATTTTAATCACTCTTTGTGATATGTTTCATCTTTGCTAAGAACGTGTATACGTTGCACATTGGTTTGGTAGGCCCCTAAACGCATAGAATTCTACACGTTTAGAACATGTGCATCCGATTTCAGCCAAACCTCCTTAGTCGCCTTTACGACATGCGTGGCAGGTAACAGTGATTCTATTCTTTACACCCCAAATTTGGACCCCGGTAATCACTCGGGCGGTCCTTGCTAAAATATATCATATACATCTCTGACCAGTTCGTTTTCATCTTGTCCCGACAATTGTATGTCTTGTCCTTGCTAAAACGGATTCATATCTTTGTTAATGAGAAGGAGGTGGGGTGGGGGGGGGAATTTAACATACAAATATTGCAGGAAGTAACTCTTCCCCCCACTTACCCCTCCCGTACTCTTGTTTTTTCCTAACCAACATCTCACACTCTTGATTGAAGAAATTACAAGCACTTCCAGTATAATTATTGACTTTTTGGTTTTGTTTGCTTGTTTCCTTCTAGCATACCCCAGGGATCCGCTGGTGTCGCATTCGTGAAATCAATAACCGTATCAATGCCGACAGCTCACGCGAGATCGACCATGACTGATACATAACCAGTCGCGCTCCATTGCATTCTATAGAAGCTAGTCCACGCTAATTAATGGAAGTGGTTGCTGCCAGCTCTGAGCTGAGAGGCTATTCAATGTGAAAGTTACATGCTATCTCCAAAGTTTGTCTCTTAAAAAAAGTAAATAGTCGATTTTAACTAGCAACTTCTAACATTCATTTTAGATAAGAATGTTGATTCTGTCAGATCTTTTCTTCAATACTAAGATCTGTTATCTATCTGTATTTGTTTACGTCGCTCGTTTACTTAGTTTGTCCCACATCCACCACACCTGATCTGACCACTTTTTCCGTACTTGCTTTCATCTTTTCTTTCATTCACTTGTTGTTTTGTTTGTTTGTTTGTTTGTTTGTTAAATATGGGATTAAGGCATCTTCAGGCTGAGGTACGCCCTTTCCACCAAAGAAAGAACATTTTTGGTTATATCAGAGCGGCGTGTTGACAAGTAAACATTAAACATAAGAATGAACTCATGACAGAGAATGAACTCATGACAGAGAATGAACTCATGACGGAGAATAAACTCATGACAGAGAATGAACTCATGACGGAGAATAAACTCATGACGAAGAATGAACTCATGACAGAGAATGAACTCATGACAGAGAATGAACTCATGACAGAGAATGAACTCATGACAGAGAATGAACTCATGACGAAGAATGAACTCGTGACAGAGAATGAACTCATGACAGAGAATGAACTCATGACAGAGAATGAACTCATGACAGAGAATGAACTCATGACAGAGAATGAACTCATGACAGAGAATGAACTCATGACAGAGAATGAACTCATGACAGAGAATGAACTCATGACAGAGAATGAACTCATGACAGAGAATGAACTCATGACAGAGAATGAACTCATGACAGAGAATGAACTCATGACAGAGAATGAACTCATGACAGAGAATCGCATTAACTTGTTTTGTCATTTAAAAAACAATATTGACTGTCTATTAAATATATGAGATATATACAGCTTTCCAAACACATTCCTTCTACCAGCATAATGCAAGTCGTCTATTAAATATATGAGATATATACAGCTTTCCAAACACATTCCTTCTACCAGCATAATGCAAGTCAAGTATATTAAATATATGAGATATATACAGCTTTCCAAACACATTCCTTCTACCAGCATAATGCAAGTCAAGTATATTAAATATATGAGATATATACAGCTTTCCAAACACATTCCTTCTACCAGCATAATGCAAGTCAAGTCTATTAAATATATGAGATATATACAGCTTTCCAAACACATTCCTTCTACCAGCATAATGCAAGTCAAGTATATTAAATATATGAGATATATACAGCTTTCCAAACACATTCCTTCTACCAGCATAATGCAAGTCAAGTATATTAAATATATGAGATATATACAGCTTTCCAAACACATTCCTTCTACCAGCATAATGCAAGTCAAGTCTATTAAATATATGAGATATATACAGCTTTCCAAACACATTCCTTCTACCAGCATAATGCAAGTCAAGTATATTAAATATATGAGATATATACAGCTTTCCAAACACATTCCTTCTACCAGCATAATGCAAGTCAAGTATATTAAATATGTGAGATATATACAGCTTTCCAAACACATTCCTTCTACCAGCATAATGCAAGTCAAGTATATTAAATATATGAGATATATACAGCTTTCCAAACACATTCCTTCTACCAGCATAATGCAAGTCAAGTATATATATATATATATAGTTCTATAGATCCAGCTTTATACAATACGAAGACATGTGTAAAAGTCAATGTCCGGCTCAACCCAGTTGACTGGATATTGGATTCATTAGACATGTAGATATTGAGCAAGACGGGTGATAGAGGGGAGTCATGGGGGTAATCCCCGACCTATACTGCAGAGTCTGACGTCCATGTTCCTATAAACGCAGTGTAACGGCCATTTCCATCATAGAAGCAGTTGACCTTATCCATTTCATCTGCCATTGATTAACCCCACATTTTAGCAAAACAAATGTAGAGAATGAATTCGCCCGAGTGGTTACCGGGGCGCAAGTTTAGGGTGTAAAAGATAGAACCACTGTTACCTGCCACGCATGTCGTAAGAGGCGACTAATGAGGTTTGGGTGAAATCGGATGCATGTATCCTAAATGTGTAGAAGTCTATACGTTTAGGGGCCTACCAAACCAATGTGTAACGTATACACGTTCTTGGCAAAGATCAAACATATCACAAAGAGTGATTAAAATTGGTTGTAAAGAACGGACGCAAAGGAGAAGACGAAGAAGAGAGACTGAAATGTACACTGCTATACGCATCTTCCATGTCAATGACCACAGCAAGTCTCTTTCGTGGACTAGAAGCCTCCATAAACATCACAAACAAACGTGTCAGCATTGTTCCAAGTCCCTTTCATTGGCCGGTAGCTACACAACATTTCAGGGAAGATGTGGTATGTATCCAACTGACACATTACCTTTCTGGCCACTATCTTCTCTAGTAATTTACCATATGCATTTTGCAAGATGAGTATGCGATAACTGCTGATGAGTCTAGAATCTTCACATGTTTAGAGAGGGGTTGCAAAAGCTATGGAGCCAATCTTAAGGGACCAAGCATTCCGTATACTGTTGTTGAAATCCTTCACAATTGCATTAATACCAATCATGTCGATGTGGTAATACTGCACACTATCAAGCCCTGGATCAGTGTTGTGACTGGCTTTGAGTGCATTAACTACATCCTAACTTTGTTATGAAATCAGTTTCAGTTTTACATTACGAAGAACATTCACAATATCATGACGGTCATCACTTTCATTCTTTTCTAACCTGATCTACAAAACGCCAAAGAAACCCTTGCCCCCTTCTGCATCTGTTGTCAATAGGGCTCTTGACAAGTCACGTAAATAAGGAAAACCTGACTAGTATTCTTCCTGTTAATTTTGCGGTGAAACTGCAAGAACTGACGCAGTGTCTTAGCACCACTGACCTGTGTTATGAAAGCCTTCAATAAACCTCTCTGCATCACTAGCCAATTTTTGTAAATAATCAGTGGCATTGTGTCGGACAGCAGACTTCTCAGCTAAATCACAAGTATGTCTTGGTCACTTCTTTCGGGATCTCTATTAGTGACTTTACAGCTGTCTCTTTTATTAAACATGCCTATGACTAGTTTATTATGTGAGAAAGATCAGAGACAAATCTGTTTTTAACTAGTTTATTGAGAGAGACACAGAGAGAGAAAGAGAGAGAGAGAGAGAGAGAAAGAGTGAGAGAGAGTGAGAGATAGTTTGTTGAATTATCTTATCTAATAGTTGAAATAAATGTTGTTTCCGTGTCATATATTTATTTATTCTGTTTTATAGCAAACATACATCGCAAGCAACTCATTTATTTGTTCCTCTCTTTAGCATAATCTCATTTATAAACTCATTTATTTGTTCCTCTCTTTAGTATAATCTCATTTATAAACTCATGTATTTGTTCCTCTCTTTAGTATAATCTCATTTATAAACTCATTTATTTGTTCCTCTCTTTAGTATAATCTCATTTATAAACTCATTTATTTGTTCCTCTCTTTAGCATAATCTCATTTATAAACTCATTTATTTGTTCCTCTTTTATATAATCTCATTTATAAACTCATGTATTTGTTATTCTCTTATCTAATAGTTAATAAACTCTTTTTTGTTCTTTTTATTATTCCCTTTATAAACTCATTTATTTGTTCCTCTCTTTAGTATAATCTCATTTATAAACTCATGTATTTGTTCCTTCTTTAGATAATCTCATTTATAAACTCATTTATTTGTTCCTCTCTTTAGTATAATCTCATTTATAAACTCATTTATTTGTTCCTCTCTTTAGTATAATCTCATTTATAAACTCATTTATTTGTTCCTCTCTTTAGTATAATCTCATTTATAAACTCATTTATTTGTTCCTCTCTTTAGTATAATCTCATTTATAAACTCATTTATTTGTTCCTCTCTTTAGTATAATCTCATTTATAAACTCATTTATTTGTTCCTCTCTTTAGTATAATCTCATTTATAAACTCATTTATTTGTTCCTTCTTTAGTAATCTCATTTATAAACTCATTTATTTGTTCCTCTCTTTAGTATAATCTCATTTATAAACTCATTTATTTGTTCCTCTCTTTAGTATAATCTCATTTATAAACTCATTTATTTGTTCCTTTCTTTAGCATAATCTCATTTATAAACTCATTTATTTGTTCCTCTCTTTAGTATAATCTCATTTATAAACTCATTTATTTGTTCCTCTCTTTAGTATAATCTCATTTATAAACTCATTTATTTGTTCCTCTCTTTAGTATAATCTCATTTATAAACTCATTTATTTGTTCCTCTCTTTAGTATAATCTCATTTATAAACTCATTTATTTGTTCCTCTCTTTAGTATAATCTCATTTATAAACTCATTTATTTGTTCCTCTCTTTAGTATAATCTCATTTATAAACTCATTTATTTGTTCCTCTCTTTAGTATAATCTCATTTATAAACTCATTTATTTGTTCCTCTCTTTAGTATAATATCATTTATAAACTCATTTATTTGTTCCTCTCTTTAGTATAATCTCATTTATAAACTCATTTATTTGTTCCTCTCTTTAGTATAATCTCATTTATAAACTCATTTATTTGTTCCTCTCTTTAGTATAATCTCATTTATAAACTCATTTATTTGTTCCTCTCTTTAGCATAATCTCATTTATAAACTCATTTATTTGTTCCTCTCTTTAGTATAATGCCATTTATAAACTCATTTATTTGTTCCTCTCTTTAGTATAATCTCATTTATAAACTCATTTATTTGTTCCTCTCTTTAGTATAATCTCATTTATAAACTCATTTATTTGTTCCTTCTTTAGCTATAATTCATTTATAAACTCATTTATTTGTTCCTCTCTTTAGTATAATCTCATTTATAAACTCATTTATTTGTTCCTCTCTTTAGTATAATCTCATTTATAAACTCATTTATTTGTTCCTCTCTTTAGTATAATCTCATTTATAAACTCATTTATTTGTTCCTCTCTTTAGTATAATATCATTTATAAACTCATTTATTTGTTCCTCTCTTTAGTATAATATCATTTATAAACTCATTTATTTGTTCCTCTCTTTAGTATAATCTCATTTATAAACTCATTTATTCACGTTTGTTATCTTCATTTTCTGTAGTGACCACCATCTTGTTAATGAGTTTCTTAATATCATTTCCAACCACACTCACATACTACATTAATATACCACATTCATATACCACCACCCACACCTAAACCCCAACACCATAAACCACACTCACAAGTCACACCCACAAACTAAACTCACAAACCACTCACAAACAACACCCACACACCACTCACAAATCACTCACTAACCACACCCACAAACCACTCACCAACCACACCCACAAACCACGCTCACAAGCAACACTCCATAACAACACTAACATAACCATTCTCCTCCGCCTCTCCCATTCAAATAACAACCTGGTTATACTGCAGTAGTGAAGACCACGAGACAAATAACAAGCTGGTTATACTGTAGTAGTGAAGACCACGAGGCAAATAACAACCTGGTTATACTGCAGTAGTGAAGACCACGAGACAAATAACAACCTGGTTATACTGTAGTAGTGAAGACCACGAGGCAAATAACAACCTGGTTATACTGCAGTAGTGAAGACCACGAGGCAAATAACAACCTGGTTATACTGCAGTAGTGAAGACCACGAGGCAAATAACAAGCTGGTTATACTGCAGTAGTGAAGACCACGAGGCAAATAGCAAGCTGGTTGAAATCGTTAAAATAAACAATGACCGGATAAATTTCATATTGACAACACTTGATCTCATGACAAGAACAGATTGAGTCCATCATTACTTCCATCAGCCATGCGAGTTACACATCAGCTTTTATTGACAAGTAGATTATGATGAGGAAATTATCTAACACTTCGCCTTTCTTCTACTTTTAGCAGACTTCCGATTTGTTGCAGGTTGGTTTTTGTTCTAGAATGTCTTGACCTTCATCCGACATCAAACTTTAACATTAGCTGTTCACATTAGCTCGGTATTTGATAATTTTACTCTTTTCTACATAACTTGTTAAATCAGGATAACGCCCATGTATTTCCGGGGCTCTAAGGGGAGCAAAGAATAGTAACGCTGTGACCTACGAGGCATGTCATAAGAGGCGACTAAGGTAGGGCCTAGGAAAATACCAAGCAAATACATAGGGCTGCAAATATCGGATGTGCTGGCCTACTTGTAGGATCATAACTGGCACAAAGTAAAATCGCTCTTAGACTCGCATCACATACAGATCACAAAGAGTGGTTAACAAGTGGTCGATATAGAGCGTATGAATAAGGGGAAGAAATCATGATAATGTTACTCTCGTCTACTCAACTCGTTATATCATGATACTCTCTTCTACTCAACTCGTTATATCATGATACTCGTCTACTAACTCGTTATATCATGATACTCTCGTCTACTCAACTCGTTATATCATGATAATGTTACTCTCGTCTATTCAACTCGTTATATCATGATACTCTCGTCTACTCAACTCGTTATATCATGATAATGTTACTCTCTTCTACTCAATTCGTTATATCATGATACTCTCGTCTACTCAACTCGTTATATCATGATACTCTCTACTCAACTCGTTATATCATGATAATGTTACTTCTGTCTACTCAACTCGTTATATCATGATACTCTCTTCTACTCAACTCGTTATATCACTGATACTCTCTTCTACTCAACTCGTTATCTCATGATACTCTCGTCTACTCAACTCGTGATATCATGATAATGTTACTCTCTTCTACTCAATTCGTTATATCATGATACTCTCGTCTACTCAACTCGTTATATCATGATACTCTCTTCTACTCAACTCGTTATATCATGATAATGTTACTCTCTTCTACTCAACTCGTTAAATCATGATACTCTCTTCTACTCAACTCATTATATCATGATAATGTTACTCTCGTCTATTCAACTCGTTGTATCATGATACTCTCTTCTACTCAACTCGTTATATCATGATACTCTCTTCTACTCAACTCATTATATCATGATAATGTTACTCTCGTCTACTCAACTCGTTATATCATGATACTCTCTTCTACTCAACTCGTTATATCATGTTACTCTCTTCTACTCAACTCGTTATATCATGATAATGTTACTCTCTTCTACTCAACTTGTTAAATGATCAGAAAAGAGCATTGTTCAACACAATCGTTCTCCAATATCAGTGCCAACCACGAACGCTCACACCAAATTATAGAAGAGATTAGTCACAACAGAGATGAAGTGTCTACACAGAAATGCTGGGAGTATCAAGAAGAGACTAGTCACAACAGAGATGAAGTGTCTACACAGAAATGCTGGGAGTATCAAGAAGAGACTAGTCACAACAGAGATGAAGTGTCTACACAGAAATGCTGGGAGTATCAAGAAGAGACTAGTCGCAACAGAAATGAAGTGTCTACACAGAAATGCTGGGAGTATCAAGAAGAGACTAGTCGCAACAGAGATGAAGTGTCTACACAGAAATGCTGGGAGTATCAAGAAGAGATTAGTCACAACAGAGATGAAGTGTCTACACAGAAATGCTGGGAGTATCAGAAGAGACTAGTCACGACAGAGATGAAGTGTCTACACAGAAATGCTGGGAGTATCAAGAAGAGACTAGATACGACAGAGATGAAGTGTCTATACAGAAATGCTGGGAGTATCAAGAAGAGACTAGTCACGACAGAGATGAAGTGTCTACACAGAAATGCTGGGAGTATCAAGAAGAGATTAGTCACAACAGAGATGAAGTGTCTACACAGAAATGCTGGGAGTATCAAGAAGAGACTAGTCACTACAGAGATGAAGTGTCTATACAGAAATGCTGGGAGTATCAAGAAGAGACTAGTCACGACAGAGATGAAGTGTCTATACAGAAATGCTGGGAGTATCAAGAAGAGATTAGTCACAACAGAGATGAAGTGTCTACACAGAAATGCTGGGAGTATCAAGAAGAGATTAGTCACGACAGAGATGAAGTGTCTATACAGAAATGCTGGGAGTATCAAGAAGAGACTAGTCACGACAGAGATGAAGTGTCTATACAGAAATGCTGGGAGTATCAAGAAGAGACTAGTCACGACAGAGATGAAGTGTCTACACAGAAATGCTGGGAGTATCAAGAAGAGACTAGTCACGACAGAGATGAAGTGTCTATACAGAAATGCTGGGAGTATCAAGAAGAGATTAGTCACAACAGAGATGAAGTGTCTACACAGAAATGCTGGGAGTATCAAGAAGAGACTAGTCACGACAGAGATGAAGTGTCTATACAGAAATGCTGGGAGTATCAAGAAGAGACTAGTCACGACAGAGATGAAGTGTCTATACAGAAATGCTGGGAGTATCAAGAAGAGATTAGTCACAACAGAGATGAAGTGTCTACACATAAATGCTGGGAGTATCAAGAAGAGACTAGTCACGACAGAGATGAAGTGTCTATACAGAAATGCTGGGAGTATCAAGAAGAGATTAGTCACGACAGAGATGAAGTGTCTACACAGAAATGCTGGGAGTATCAAGAAGAGACTAGTCACGACAGAGATGAAGTGTCTACACAGAAATGCTGGGAGTATCAAGAAGAGATTAGTCACAACAGAGATGAAGTGTCTACACAGAAATGCTGGGAGTATAAAGAAGAGACTAGTCACGACAGAGATGAAGTGTCTATACAGAAATGCTGGGAGTATCAAGAAGAGATTAGTCACAACAGAGATGAAGTGTCTACACAGAAATGCTGGGAGTATCAAGAAGAGACTAGTCACAACAGAGATGAAGTGTCTACATAGAAATGCTGGGAGTATCAAGAAGAGATTAGTCACAACAGAGATGAAGTCTCTACACAGAAATGCTGGGAGTATCAAGAAGAGATTAGTCACGACAGAGATGAAGTGTCTACACAGAATGCTGGGAGTATCAAGAAGAGACTAGTCACGACAGAGATGAAGTGTCTACACAGAAATGCTGGGAGTATCAAGAAGAGACTAGTCACAACAGAGATGAAGTGTCTACACAGAAATGCTGGGAGTATCAAGAAGAGACTAGTCACTACAGAGATGAAGTGTCTACACAGAAATGCTGGGAGTATCAAGAAGAGACTAGTCGCAACAGAAATGAAGTGTCTACACAGAAATGCTGGGAGTATCAGAAGAGACTAGTCGAACAGAGATGAAGTGTCTACACAGAAATGCTGGGAGTATCAAGAAGAGATTAGTCACAACAGAGATGAAGTGTCTACACAGAAATGCTGGGAGTATCAAGAAGAGACTAGTCACGACAGAGATGAAGTGTCTACACAGAAATGCTGGGAGTATCAAGAAGAGACTAGATACGACAGAGATGAAGTGTCTATACAGAAATGCTGGGAGTATCAAGAAGAGACTAGTCACGACAGAGATGAAGTGTCTACACAGAAATGCTGGGAGTATCAAGAAGAGATTAGTCACAACAGAGATGAAGTGTCTACACAGAAATGCTGGGAGTATCAAGAAGAGACTAGTCACGACAGAGATGAAGTGTCTATACAGAAATGCTGGGAGTATCAAGAAGAGACTAGTCACGACAGAGATGAAGTGTCTATACAGAAATGCTGGGAGTATCAAGAAGAGATTAGTCACAACAGAGATGAAGTGTCTATACAGAAATGCTGGGAGTATCAAGAAGAGACTAGTCACGACAGAGATGTAGTGTCTACACAGAAATGCTGGGAGTATCAAGAAGAGACTAGTCACGACAGAGATGAAGTGTCTATACAGAAATGCTGAGAGTATCAAGAAGAGATTAGTCACAACAGAGATGAAGTGTCTACACAGAAATGCTGGGAGTATCAAGAAGAGACTAGTCACGACAGAGATGAAGTGTCTATACAGAAATGCTGGGAGTATCAAGAAGAGACTAGTCACGACAGAGATGAAGTGTCTATACAGAAATGCTGGGAGTATCAAGAAGAGATTAGTCACAACAGAGATGAAGTGTCTACACAGAAATGCTGGGAGTATCAAGAAGAGACTAGTCACAACAGAGATGAAGTGTCTACATAGAAATGCTGGGAGTATCAAGAAGAGATTAGTCACAACAGAGATGAAGTCTCTACACAGAAATGCTGGGAGTATCAAGAAGAGATTAGTCACGACAGAGATGAAGTGTCTACACAGAATGCTGGGAGTATCAAGAAGAGACTAGTCACGACAGAGATGAAGTGTCTACACAGAAATGCTGGGAGTATCAAGAAGAGACTAGTCACAACAGAGATGAAGTGTCTACACAGAAATGCTGGGAGTATCAAGAAGAGACTAGTCACAACAGAGATGAAGTGTCTACACAGAAATGCTGGGAGTATCAAGAAGAGACTAGTCGCAACAGAAATGAAGTGTCTACACAGAAATGCTGGGAGTATCAAGAAGAGATTAGTCACAACAGAGATGAAGTGTCTACACAGAAATGCTGGGAGTATCAAGAAGAGACTAGTCACGACAGAGATGAAGTGTCTACACAGAAATGCTGGGAGTATCAAGAAGAGACTAGATACGACAGAGATGAAGTGTCTATACAGAAATGCTGGGAGTATCAGAAGAGACTAGTCACGACAGAGATGAAGTGTCTACACAGAAATGCTGGGAGTATCAAGAAGAGATTAGTCACAACAGAGATGAAGTGTCTACACAGAAATGCTGGGAGTATCAAGAAGAGACTAGTCACGACAGAGATGAAGTGTCTATACAGAAATGCTGGGAGTATCAAGAAGAGACTAGTCACGACAGAGATGAAGTGTCTATACAGAAATGCTGGGAGTATCAAGAAGAGATTAGTCACAACAGAGATGAAGTGTCTACACAGAAATGCTGGGAGTATCAAGAAGAGACTAGTCACGACAGAGATGAAGTGTCTATACAGAAATGCTGGGAGTATCAAGAAGAGACTAGTCACGACAGAGATGAAGTGTCTATACAGAAATGCTGGGAGTATCAAGAAGAGACTAGTCACGACAGAGATGAAGTGTCTACACAGAAATGCTGGGAGTATCAAGAAGAGACTAGTCACGACAGAGATGAAGTGTCTATACAGAAATGCTGGGAGTATCAAGAAGAGATTAGTCACAACAGAGATGAAGTGTCTACACAGAAATGCTGGGAGTATCAAGAAGAGACTAGTCACGACAGAGATGAAGTGTCTATACAGAAATGCTGGGAGTATCAAGAAGAGACTAGTCACGACAGAGATGAAGTGTCTATACAGAAATGCTGGGAGTATCAAGAAGAGATTAGTCACAACAGAGATGAAGTGTCTACACATAAATGCTGGGAGTATCAAGAAGAGACTAGTCACGACAGAGATGAAGTGTCTATACAGAAATGCTGGGAGTATCAAGAAGAGATTAGTCACGACAGAGATGAAGTGTCTACACAGAAATGCTGGGAGTATCAAGAAGAGACTAGTCACGACAGAGATGAAGTGTCTACACAGAAATGCTGGGAGTATCAAGAAGAGATTAGTCACAACAGAGATGAAGTGTCTACACAGAAATGCTGGGAGTATCAAGAAGAGACTAGTCACGACAGAGATGAAGTGTCTATACAGAAATGCTGGGAGTATCAAGAAGAGATTAGTCACAACAGAGATGAAGTGTCTACACAGAAATGCTGGGAGTATCAAGAAGAGACTAGTCACAACAGAGATGAAGTGTCTACATAGAAATGCTGGGAGTATCAAGAAGAGATTAGTCACAACAGAGATGAAGTCTCTACACAGAAATGCTGGGAGTATCAAGAAGAGATTAGTCACGACAGAGATGAAGTGTCTACACAGAATGCTGGGAGTATCAAGAAGAGACTAGTCACGACAGAGATGAAGTGTCTACACAGAAATGCTGGGAGTATCAAGAAGAGACTAGTCACAACAGAGATGAAGTGTCTACACAGAAATGCTAGGAGTATCAAGAAGAGATTAGTCACAACAGAGATGAAGTCTCTACACAGAAATGCTGGGAGTATCAAGAAGAGACTAGTCACGACAGAGATGAAGTGTCTACACAGAAATGCTGGGAGTATCAAGAAGAGACTAGTCACGACAGAGATGAAGTGTCTACACAGAAATGCTGGGAGTATCAAGAAGAGACTAGTCACGACAGAGATGAAGTGTCTACACAGAATGCTGGGAGTATCAAGAAGAGACTAGTTTAGAAATGAAGACATCAGGACAAAAGTGGGAACAACATCAACATGAAACAACAAATTAAATCACATAAACAAATTACCAACAGACAGTGCACCTCGATGAGCAATGCTACTCCGTCCGATAAAGGGGATACAAGCAAAGGCCGTCCATGCAAAAGGTGTACCTCAGAAATAACATAGGCAGCGATAAAAGCTATCTATAAAGCGCACACAAATGCCCGTTCTAGAAAAATATTTGTATCCTGACGCTGTTAGGCACAAGATGAAGAAAGAAATATGAAATAATACTACTAAATGTGAGAATCAGTAGCATGAGAGAGAAGAGAGAGGGAGAGAAAGAGAGAGTAGAGAAGAGAGAGGAAAGAAAGAGAGGGAGAGAAAGAGAGAGGGAGAGAAAGAGAGAGGGAGAGAAAGAGAGAGAGAGAAAGAGAGAGGGAGAGAAAGAGAGAGAGAAAGAGAGGGTATGTTATGTTATGTTATGTTATGCGATCGACGTCATGGCACATTGGGCATTCCCATTCGTGCTCTGTCCTCCGTTGCAGCAGCCATCGCAAAGTCCATTTGCTCACAGTACCCATGAGAAGTTGATTACTATATCTTCTCTCTACCACGAAGACGACACTGTCTGGCATGTCCAAACTTAACACCTAATTCTCGAACTCGTTCCAGTGTCTGAGACCCGCCCATGTCACACAATTGAGAGCGTACCGCATTGATGATATCGGCTCTGTCCATGCTTCTGCCCACTTGAGTCGGGCACTGTTTGCAAGAGAGTCAGCACGCTCGTTACCCCGCACTCCAGCATGTCCAGGCGTGTACAGCCAAGTCATTTTCTTGAGATGTGATCTCCGAATGCTGTTCACCCATTCCACCCGCATACTTCCAGATGCAATCAGTTGAAACATATTCATCGAGTCTGATATGATGATCGTATGGGTAACCTGTTGCTCAGCCACCCATGACAGAGCCCTGGAGGCAGCGGTGATCTCCATAGTCATGCTCGATGTCGTTGTCTCGAAAGCCCCGCAGTCCTCATGAAGTGTGCGACCGTTTCGTTGTGCTGAGTAAGCCCACGATGATCTGGTGCCACGCTTGACAGAGCCATCGGTGTAGATAATGATATCACCTGGGTGGGAGTGCTGATCCACGAATGCAAGAATTTATGCATTGACGACGCCCGGGCCCATTCTCTACAGCGGCGTCCAAGTGTGCTGATAACCCTGGCGTAAGCAGTCATATCCTCTGATATAGGCATCCATTCGTCACCGTGCCTCAGCTCATCTAGAGTACAGACCTGTTTAATAATATCCTCTGCCTCGGCCATCGAGGATCGACCTCTCTTCAATCGCCTTCCCTTGTTCTGATTTATGGATTTGTGAAGAGGATGATTTGTGTCCGCAGAAACTCTCAGATACGCTTTTACCTGTGCGACTTTGTGTCTCGTGGCCATCGTTGGCAATCCAAGGACATAGCGCATTGCCTCACAAGAAGTGTCACGTGTGCAACCGAGTATAAGCCTCATCGCTTCCTTTTGGATCCTTTCTAACTTATCCAGCGATGTTCTGCTTACTGTTAGAAGACCAAGGCCATAGTCCACCACGCTCAGCACTAGTCCTTGATAAAGAAAGAGTAGTAGGCGTTGCTCAATATCCGCCCCCGCCATAACTTTGAGAGCGGTTAAAAGAGAGGGTGGGTAGAAAGAGAGAAGGAGAGAGGGTGAGAGAGAGAGAGAGAGAGGAGAGAGAGGAGAGAGAGAGAAGAGAGAGGAGAGAAGAGAGAGAGAGAAAGAGAGACGAGAGGAAAGATAAAGAGAGGAGAGATAAAGAGAGAGAAATAGAAAAGACAGAGAAAGAGAAGGAGAGAGAGTAAGAGGGAAGGAGAGAGATAGAGAGGAGAGAGGAAGAGAGGCGAGAGAAGAGAGATATCTTTATCTTCATATATTTCTATTTTCCATCCATCTCTTCCTAGTAGTGTCTATACCTTCACTCTTCCTAGTAGTGTCTATACCTTCACTCTTCCTAGTAGTATCTATGCCTTCACTCTTCCTAGTAGTGTCTATGCCTTCACTCTTCCTAGTAGTGTCTATGTCTTCACTCTTCCTAGTAGTATCTATGCCTTCACTCTTCCTAGTAGTGTCTATACCTTCACGCTTCCTAGTAGTATCTATGCCTTCACTCTTCCTAGTAGTGTCTATGTCTTCACGCTTCCTAGTAGTATCTATGCCTTCACTCTTCCTAGTAGTGTCTATACCTTCACGCTTCCTAGTAGTATCTATGCCTTCACTCTTCCTAGTAGTGTCTATGTCTTCACGCTTCCTAGTAGTATCTATGCCTTCACTCTTCTGTCTGGCACATTTAGGATTGCTTAACACATTCAAGAACTCTGTGATATCACCTTTTCTACTTTTGCAAGCTTATTCTCTCTCTCTTTCTCCCCCTCTGTCTCTCTCCCTTTCTCTCTCCCTCTTTCTCTTTCTCCCTCTCTCTTCCTCTCTCTCTCCCTGTCATCCTCTCCCTCTCTCTCTCTCTTTCTCTCCCTCTCTCTCACTGTCACTCTCTCCATCTCCCTCTCTCTTTTCCTCTCTCTCTTTCTCCCTTTCTCTCTCTCATCCTCTCTCTCTCCCTCTATCTCTCATCCTCTCCACCCCCTTCTCTCTCTCTCATTGTCTTTCTCACTTAGTACTCATTGATTGATTGATTGATTGATTGATTGATTGCTTAAATGTCATGACTAAATCGAAGGCCAACTATAAATTGTTGAAAATGTTATTGTACCATGCCAGGTGATTCTGTGACACTGTTTTCTAATCGATCTCTTCAATGTTTATCTCCCAAATATATTGACGTCATCCACTTAACTGCTTACATGCATCCCTTGTCTTCCATTGTCCTCTCCAGAAGCATGTCATGTTTAGTTTTCACAATCATGAACAATCAAAGACATTCATCAATCATAGAAACAGCATGTTTTACTGTTGTTTTAGAATATTTAGTTGAAATAGAGAGTTTAGTTGAAGATATAGCAATGAGAGTTTAGTTGAAATATGAATGAGAGTTTAGTTGAAGATATAGCAATGAGAGTTTAGTTGAAGATATAGCAATGAGAGTTTAGTTGAAGATATAGCAATGAGAGTTTAGTTGAAGATATAGCAATGAGAGTTTAGTTGAAGATATAGCAATGAGAGTTTAGTTGAATATAGATATAGCAATGAGAGTTTAGTTGAAGATATAGCAATGAGAGTTTAGTTGAAGATATAGCAATGAGAGTTTAGTTGAAGATATAGCAATGAGAGTTTAGTTGAAGATAGATATAGGCAATGGAGTTTAGTCAATGAGAGTTTAGTTGAAGATAGATATAGCAATGAGAGTTTAGTTGAAGATATAGCAATGAGAGTTTAGTTGAAGATATAGCAATGAGAGTTTAGTTGAAGATATAGCAATGAGAGTTTAGTTGAAGATAGATATAGCAATGAGAGTTTAGTTGAAGATATAGCAATGAGAGTTTAGTTGAAGATATAGCAGTGAGAGTTTAGTTGAAGATATAGCAATGAGAGTTTAGTTGAAGATAGATATAGCAGTGAGAGTTTAGTTGAAGATATAACAATGAGAGTTTAGTTGAAGATAGATATAGCAATGAGAGTTTAGTTGAAGATAGATATAGCAGTGAGAGTTTAGTTGAAGATATAGCAGTGAGAATTTAGTTGAAGATATAGCAATGAGAGTTTAGTTGAAGATAGATATAGCAATGAGAGTTTAGTTGAAGATAGATATAGCAGTGAGAGTTTAGTTGAAGATATAGCAGTGAGAGTTTAGTTGAAGATATAGCAATGAGAGTTTAGTTGAAGATAGATATAGCAATGAGAGTTTAGTTGAAGATAGATATAGGAGTGAGAGTTTAGTTGAAGATATAGCAGTGAGAGTTTAGTTGAAGATATAGCAATGAAGTTTAGTTGAAGATAGTTAGCAGTAGAGTTTAGTTGAAGATATAGCAATGAGAGTTTAGTTGAATATATAGCAATGAGAGTTTAGTTGAAGATATAGCAATGAGAGTTTAGTTGAAGATATAGCAATGAGAGTTCAGTTGAAGATATAGCAATGAGAGTTCAGTTGAAGATAGATATAGCAGTGAGAGTTTAGTTGAAGATATATCAATGAGAGTTTAGTTGAAGATAGATATAGCAGTGAGAGTTCAGTTGAATGCATACTATTATCAGGCATATTATATCTGTAGGAATGTGTGCTGGATACCAGCGGGTAAAACACACATGAAATGCTTCGATATAGACACCACATGCTGGGAATCCCTTGCGCAAGATCGCCAAATATGGCGCTGTAACAACACAAGAGGAACCCGCATAGCTGAGAATCATCGTGTTGTTAAGGCACAGAGAAAACGAGCTGCGCGAAAAGACAGAACACACAACACGCACATGTCTAACCTTGATCACGTATAGACCTGTAATAGGGGATTGTGTTCTAGGATTGAGCTCTACAGTCACCTCCGCACACACCTGAGAGGTGCAGCAGCACAAGTCTGAGACTGTTGTTATCATCGCTTGCGATGGACGGCTATTATTATTAGCGGGTAAAAGACACATTATGTATGTGATAGATACCAGCAGATAGAACATACATTATATATGTATATGTGATAGATACCAGCAGCGTGTGGAACACACTTTAACTACTTCAGTGATAGTATGATCATTTAATTTAATATGCACTGTTTACTTTCTGTTGCACACCGGGAGTCTCTAAACCATAGATTCCCAAACTTTTTCAGCCCACCGCCAACTTTTCCCATTATAAACTTTGTAACGCCCCATCCACATTATAACAGTTTGACAACGCCCCCACCCCCCTATATACATGCTTTATTTTCTCTTTGACATAGAAAATTTATATCTATTTCTGTCATACATGGTCAATTTTTAAATGATTATATGCATGAAATAGAAAATTGATGAAAAAATTGATCGTGTAAGACGGGTCACCGCCCACTAATCGCTTGAACACCCACAAATTCTTCTGAACCCACTATCACCCCCGCCCTAAGAACGCTTCAGCGCCCACTGGGGCGGCTACGTCCACTTTGGGAAACTGCTCTAAACAATAACCATCACAGAAGTGTCTTTATTTAGAAACTTGACAAACCTAGACTTTAGACGAATTACAAATAACATTGAGAGAAAAACAAAGAAACAAGATAAGTAAAAATACGTCCCAACAACCTATTACTCATCAAACTAGGGTACATTTACTGTTTTTTTTTAAAACGATGTGGCGCTCATAAACATGGAAATTTGATTAGAATCTTGATTAGAATCTTGATAAGAATCTTGATTAGAATCTTGATTAGAATCTTGATTAGAATCTTGATAATAAGCTTGATTAGAATTTTGATTAGAATCTGATTAAATCTTTATTAGAATCTTGATTAGAATCTTGATTTACTAGAATATTATTGCATTCAGAAAGATGTCATTTATGCACATTACTTTTCAGCCTCGCTAACTATGTCCCTTGATCAGTGTAGGTAGCTTTATATCATTTTAGACTCATGGGGCACCAGTTTCACGGTAGTGTGTCAGTCATACTATAATAGAACAACATCACTGTGTTACTGTAAACTTCTGTTGCCCCATTCTCAAGGATAGTGTGTCAGTTATACTATTACATTAGCTACTCTGTATTGTTTTAGCATCACCCAGACCACAGTCCCATTGTTTCGTCTAAGCTTCAATATGTCATATCGACCACATTGAATTTCCATCTTCAATATGTCATATCGACACATTGTATCGTTCCATCTTCAATATGTCATATTGACCACATTGAATCGTTCCATCTTCAATATGTCATATCATTACATTGTATCGTTCCATCTTCAATATGTCATATCATCACATTATGTTCCATTTCAATTTCATATTCAATTGTATCGTTCCATCTTCATATGTCATCACATTGTATCGTTCTATCTTCAATATGTCATATCATCACATTGTATCGTTCTATCTTCAATATGTCATATCATCACATTGTATCGTTCCATCTTCAATATGTCATATTCAATTGTATCGTTCCATCTTCATATGTCTATCTCACATTGTATGTTCATCTCAATGCTTTTGACACATTGTATGTTCATCTATTTGTCATATTGACCACATTGTATCGTTCTATCTTCATAATGCAATACATTGTATGTCATCTTTCAATATGTCATATATCACATTGATGTTATCTTCAATATGTCAGTGTACATTGTATGTTCCATTTCTAATATGTCATATCGACCATTGTATCTTCTATCTTCAATATTCTGATCGACCACATTGTATCGCTTCTATCTTTACACACATGTATTCATATGCTTGTCATTCAATACGCCCTCACCCTCTTTCTGTTCTCCAACTTCTGACACATCTGTTTGTTAATGTTTGTATTAGACTGTTCTTAATTAATGAGACTAATGATGATGTGTTTTGACTTGTTTAAATGATGAACTGTGTTAAGTGTTTCCAACGTCTAATGTCAGTATTTGTTGTGAATGTGATATACTCAATCTAGATATTTCTGATAGACATTGTTGCTCTTGAATGTTTCTTCTGACAGTGTTGATTTTGCTATCTGACAGTGTCTCTGTGAATGTTTGCTATCTGACAGGGTCTGTGAATGTTTGTATCTGTGACATGTTTGTGATATTGCTACATCTGTCCTGTATTCTGTGAATGTTTGACCATCTGACAGTGTGTTCTGAAATGTTTGATATCTGAATGTGTCTATCTGACAGTGTGTTTGCTATCTGACAGTGTGCTCTGTGAATGTTTGCTATCTGACAGTGTATTCTGTGAATGTTTGCCATCTGACAGTGTGTTCTGTGAATGTTTGCTATCTGACAGTGTGCTCTGACATTGTGTTTGCTATCTGACAGTGTGTTCAGAGACCAACCACTGACGACCATCAGAGCGATACATCAGGTGAAACAACTACCAGTGACAGTGGGCGTGGCGGAAGTGAAGAGGATATCCAACTACCTCCCTTGCCGGAGCACTGTGGTAATAACATCTATATTAATATTCTTCCAAAATCGTCCCATTTGTCGCTAATAATTATTCATTTTAATTGTATGTATTTTTGTATTTTCTTCACTGCAAGTTTTATTTTCCACTACAAATGTTTCTTAGTACAAACTTATTTTTTTATAGCTAAGCTTTTTTTTTCTCTATTATCAATTGTTATTTACTACTTTCAAAACGATATTGACTTTTCAGATATTTTTTTCGTTAATTTTACTCAATGAATGTTTTCATTATGTGTCCCATTTATGTGTTTTTTACGTCATTATTTCTCTATTTTTATCTGTTTCTGTTATCGCTATTTGAATCTCTATATTTTTGTCCTATTTCTCAGTCTATGTTATCACTATTTCTCTTCACTTCAATATTTCGTATAGTAAACTGCACAAACAGGAAGTTAAGTATGAAATTCTGTAGACATTGAGACGACAGATGTCACTATCAAACTGGACATTCCATCAAGAATTATAACAGACGTTCTAGTGATATGATTTACAGATAATGTTGTATGTCAATGATACTTTCAGTTGTAGATAATGTTGTATGTCAATGATACTTTCAGTTGTAGATAATGTTGTATGTCAATGATACTTTAAGTTGTAGATAATGTTGTATCTCAATGATACTTTCAGAGACAAATATGCTAAATGAGAAACACTGTCGATGAGATAGTCTTGAATGCAGTAGCATCGATTCTAGTAACTTTGAACATGTATTATTGTAGAGAAGTCAAATATGATCAGAAATATAGATTCACTTAACTTAGTCAAAGTAAGAATGTCGTCATATCAAGAATTGACTTCTCTGTACATACTTCTCAATAACCGAGTTCTGCTTTTTGTATGTGTTCAATAAATTTGATTTGTTTGTGTTCAATAAATTCTTCATATAGTGTATTATTTTGTATGTATTGCTCACTTGTTTTATTGCATTGTAGTAATTGCATGGTGATGTTGTATTAATTAATTTAATAATAATAATTGATGTATGTATATATGTGTGTGTGTGCAGTCCGCAATGATGCTGGTCAAAGCGACTGGTTTGTGGTTGAAACCTGAGTAAAGCAATGTTGTAGTTTATCTCGCTATTGTTTGGAGTGGCCATTGACTGGATGATGCGAAAATGTTGCAGGGGCGAAACTGGCGTCGATTAGGTAGAAAATAGTCAACTAGAAGATTTAGATTTTGCAGATGATATTGCCTTGTTAAGTAGAAACAACCAAGATATGCAAAGAAAAAACAGACAACTTGTCATCTATAGCATCAAAAGTTGGACTGCAGATAAGCTATGAAAAAACAAATATAATGAAGACACCTATGGCAAGTAATCCAGATATCACACTGGAATCTAAAATGATAAAAATAACAGAGCAGTTCACCTATTTGGGTATCAATTTTGATTGCACAGGAAATGTTAAAAAGAAATTATGATACGAATTGGCAAAGCAACATCAGCTTTTGAAAGTCTAAATAAAATATGGAACTGCAAGTTATATAGTATTAAAACTAAATTACGAATTTTCAATTCAAATGTTGTATCAATCATATGCAAGTGAGAGTTGGAAAATTACTAAAGATATAGAAAATAGATTTCTGCGAAAAATAACGAACACAAAATGGAATTCATTCAGAAGTGATGAAATAAGAGAAATGTCTAGTTAACCATTAGTAACAACTGTTATAAGAAAGAAGATGGAGATATGTTGGGCACCTTGAGGAAGTCTGGGCAAACTAGTGACAACTGTTATAAGTAGGAGAAGATGGAGATATGTTGGACACACCTTGAGAAAACAGAATCAAAGAATACCAAAGCATGCATTGAAGTGGGATGTAAAAGGTTTAAGAAAGAGAGGACATCCAAAGGAAACCCTGAAACGAACTTTGTTGAAAGAGGCAAGAAATATAGGACTCAAGTTCAAGGACGAGATTCAGCGAGTTGCCCAGGACAGAGCGGTATGAAGAAATTACTTGCAAATGTGTGTATCTTCTTCTTTCTTCTTTTGTCGTCACACTGCTACCGGGTTGTTGCCCAGTGTCGTGGTTTTCTGTGTTTGTCTTGCGCTGTTCTGGTGGCTTGTCTGATTGTTATTTTTGCTCTTTCACAGGATTCTTCTACGCCATCTAACCATCTTTTCCGTGGTCTTCCTCTTGCCTTCTGACAAATGTGTGTATACATATCGTTTAAGTGTGTGCTATCTGTCTATATTATATAGTGTTCTGCTAGATTAAACTAACAACTGGAGTTCATAATATATACTGGATTATTTTACAATTTATGTAGTAAAGTGAATACTCTGTTTTGTGGAAAGGTGGGTAGGTGGGTGGGAGGAGGAGGAAGGGCGCTGTGTGCAGTGTATTTTTATATATTATATATTCTCTCGCATCATTATTTCTTACATAGGGTCTGCAAGCAATTTCGCAATACCACTCTATCCTAGGCAACTCGTTATATCTCTATTATAGAATTGAGTGCGATATTTCTCACCGCTCTCTCTCTCTCTCTCTCTTTCTCTCTCAGTAAAGCTCGTTTCAGGGTTATGTTTCTTTCTTGAACCATGTGCCTCTAACTTCAATGCTTGCGTTGAGATTCTTTGATAATTTCTTCTCAGAATATGCCCAACATATCTCCATCTTCTCTTTATTTAACAGTTGTTACTGGTGGTTGACCAGACATTTTTATGATTTCATCACCATCCGTGCATTCGTTCCATGTTTTTCGTTATTTTTAGCAATCTATTTTCAAATGCTTTCAGCTTAATCTTGACGTCATGTCCTAACTCTCGTTGATATCTGTTAGGATTGATCATCATCATCAGGTGCCGTGCCTGCTGGCGTAGGCGAACATGGATCTTCACAAATCTCTGTCGCTGGTATATTTTAGGATTGATACAACATTAGAAATGGATATTTTAGATTTAATTTTAACAATAAAAATAAAATGATGTTCCATATTTTATTTTGATATTTAAATACTGCGATTGATTTGACAATTCGTAGTTAAATTTCTGATCACATACATGTATGTTTCAGTATTCATAGTATGTCAAAAGTCATACGTGTATGTTTCAATATGTCATACGTGTATGTTTCAATATGTCATATGTTCATTAACAACTTTCTCGTTTTGGTCTTATCCTCAGAGGACACGTCCAGAATGATCTTCATAAATGTGGGTGCAGGTCTTAAAGATTCTCGTTTTATCCAGTCCGACAATTTGGAATCTGGGAAACGGGACACAATCGCCTTCGAGACGTTCTCTCCAAAAACTCTTCCATCTCTCAGTGGACATCAAGACAAGTTGTCATTAATTGGACGCGATAGTAAGACTCTTGGTCATCCAGAAAAATATAATACGCATCGACAGAACAAGAAAAGCAACATTTCTTATGACCCACACAACCAGCCCTTCTATCTTTTCTCTTCTCTTGAACAGCAGCAACTTCTTCAACAGCAACAGCACAATTCTTGTCCCATCTCAGGACCAGGACAACATACCAATCACATTACCGATCGAGGAGATACCGGTAAAAAAGTTACATTCCAGACAGATCTGACAACACAAAATCTTAAGACCTGGGACCTTTGTCAGAAAATGAATCTACAGCAAGACCCAGAATACCGCGCACCAACAGGTCACCATGGCAACTCCAGATCTCAACGAGCATTGTATTTAAACATGCCGCACGGTCAAGATGATGATGATAATACTACCACGTCTGGAAGTTATACTATTAGCCCAGAGAATGATTGTCTAGATATTCTTGTGGCACCATTTCCACAGGCTTAAAGACTACCCTTCAACTCAACGATTTGTTCTTGAATTCTTTTATTCAATCAACATAAATTGCTTCATTTGATTTCAGTTGCATTTGCAACATTTCCCGCCTTTTCTGAATATATCACAAGATACGCACCAGCAACTTATTTGGTTGTTGCTAACTCAGACGACTTTGTGAAAATGCTCTAACATGAGAACATTCCTATATGTTTAACAACATAAATTGTAGATATATATGATACATATACATACCAAAATGAGGAATGCTAGTAAGAATGTGTTGTCTTTTCAAGTTTTCTATGTTTATCTTTGTATGTACATTTGTTTTCACAATAATACACATTATTTTCACAACTGTAATAAATGCACGTATGTTGTTGTATTTAGCTGGTGAATATCTTTGCTAGTTGAAATATATTTATCTTTTATCTTATTGTCGCTAGTTGAGATATTTATCTTTTATCTTATTGTCGCTAGTTGATTTATTTATCTTTTATCTTATTGTCGCTAGTTGATTTATTTATCTTTTATCTTATTGTCGCTAGTTGAAATATATTATCTTTTATCTTATTGTCGCTAGTTGATATATTTATATTTTTTCTTATTGTCGCTAGTTGAAATATATTATCTTTTATCTTATCAAATTGCTACCATGTTGAGCTTGGAATATAAGTTACAGTATGGATGTGTGTAATATGTAAGCTTAGATAGATGACAAGTCATTATCACAAATGTGACAAGAATACAAGGAATAATGACACCAGTGTTGAACATGGATGATATCCCCACAAATGTAGCATAATCGAGTATGTCCAGCATAATTAACCAATTAAGTACAAATGGTATTCCATATTCTTTCTTATTGACACAATTACCTAATCTGTGTGTGTATACTTCATATGTGTGTACACGTAATGTTATTATATGTGTTTGCTTTCTGTCAGATATGTCTTATTTAATTTTCAATTTTCTATCATTAATCTTCTATAGACATTAGTTACTATTTGATTTGTTTGTTTAGTTCAACAAGTATAGTGTTCACTGTCTGACTAGTCCATGTATTGTCTCGGTATTATATTTATTATAATAATAATTCCTCTCGTACCGTTATACGTTACACAGGGCCTGCAAGTAATTTCTCCATACCACTCTATCCTGGGCAACTTGCTCAATCTCATCCATGGAACTTAGACCGATATTTCTTGCCTCTCTCAGCAAAGTTTGTTTCAGGGTCTTCTTAGGTCGACCTCTCTTTCTTGAATCCTTTGCACCCATTTCAATGCCTGCTTTGATATTCGTCGATCATTTCTCCTCAAGGTGTGTCCAACATATCTCCATCTTCTCTTTCTTATAACAGTTGTCACTAGTGGTTGACCAAACATGTCTCTGATCTCATCACTTCTCCTGAATTCATTCCATTTTATATTCATTATATTAGCTATTGTTTGTACATGAACAAGCATATTTGATATTGATCTGGTTATCCCAGTCTAGTTGTTGTTATTCTAAGAAGGACAGTCTAGTTGTTGTTATTCTAAGAGGGACAGTCTAGTTGTTGCTATTCTAACAGGGTCAGTCTTGTAGGTATCTTTTTCTAAGAGTCAGAAAACCTGAGGGAATATAAGCAAGAAGGGTCACTTCCTGAAACCCGCAGGACAGGGAAAGAATGGGAGACCGAGAAATACATGGAGACGAGATTTAGAGGCAGAGACCAACAATATAAAGAAGAGCTGGAGGGAGCTGCAGGAGATTAGTTATCTGCAGGAGATAGGAAGACTTGGCATGAGTTGGTTGAGGGTCTATGCCCCAATCCGTGTTAAATAGGCATATATATATATATATATGAGGAAGTATATGGTTACTGTACTTAAAGTGTGGTATAGTGGTTACTGTGCAAGTGTCGGTACAGTGGTTACTGTACTTAAAATGTCGGTACAGTGGTTACTGTACTTAAAGTGTCGGTACAGTGGTTACTGTACTTAAAGTGTCGGTACAGTGGTTACTGTACTTAAAGTCTCGGTACAGTAGTTATTGTACTTAACGTTTCGGTACAGTAGTTATTGTACTTAAGTATGTTTGGCCTAATGGTTACTGTACTTAAAGTGTCGGTATACTTCTTTCAGAAGTCAGTCTAGAAGATAATGGTATTAGAGTCAGTGCAATTGTAATAATTCATACAAAATCATTATATTGAATATTCTATTGATAAGTCCTGATTGATATTGTTCATTTAAAGTCAGCATATTTAAAGTCTCTATGGGAAGTGGCTACGTCGTTTGCATGAGTTCTCGGTGTTGTGGGTTCGAATCCGGACCGAGACACGTACAATTTTTTTCCGAAGATCCCTAGAACTGTTGCTGGAGCTAGGAGTTCATGTTTCGTACAACGGTCTCGGCAGGTGGCGTGCTATTATGACTGAGAGAGGATTGAAGCTGTATTGGAAACCTCGGCGAAATGAAGTCAATCCTTCGATATGAGAGACCCTTTATTTCAAGTTAAGTTATTGACTGTTACATTTACTGTACATCTATTATATGTTAATAGTCGTCCTATGCAAGCGATGAGAACAGAGGCCTCCGATGTGTGTTGTTGCACCAGTCTGGTGTGTACGGAGGTAGCTGTAGCATCCAATTCAGAAACACAGTCCCCTACCTCAGGTGAGACATAGACAGTCCCCTACCTCAGGTGAGACATAGACAGTCCCCTACCTCAGGTGAGACATAGACAGTCCCCTATCCCAGGTGGACATAGACAGTCCCCTACCCCAGGTGTGACATAGGCAGTCCATTACCCCAGGTGTGACATAGACAGTCCCCTACCCCAGGTGTGACATAGACAGTCCATTACCCCAGGTGTGACATAGACAGTCCCTACCCAGGTGTGACATAGACAGTCCATTACCCCAGGTGTGACATAGACAGTCCCTACCCAGGTGTGACATAGATAGTCCCTTTTCCCAGGTGTGACATAGACAGTCCCCTACCCCAGGTGTGACATAGACAGTCCATTACCCCAGGTGTGACATAGACAGTCCCCTACCCCAGGTGTGACAAGACAGTCCTTATCCAGTGTGACATAGATAGTCCCTTATCCCAGGTAGTGACATAGATATACAAGGATGGCTATGCTTTATGGAGTTACTGTTATTGTTAGCTTCATTACTGTCCTATATAGATCTCTTGCTCTTTCTTCCTTCATCTGTCAGTCATCAGATCCAGTCACTGATAGATCTCTTGCTCTTTCTTTCTTCATCTGTCAGTCATCAGATCCAGTCACTGATAGATCTCTTGCTCTTTCTTCCTTCATCTGTAAGTCATCAGATCCAGTCACTGATAGATATCTTGCTCTTTCTTCCTTCATCTGTCAGTCATCAGATCCAGTCACTGATAGATCTCTTGCTCTTTCTTCCTTCATCTGTCAGTCATCAGATCCAGTCACTGATAGATACAATAAGCTGTGTGATTGGTTTCAGGTCGTCCATCAAGCAACACAGGTCGGGAAGTATCGTGGCATCAATAGGGCATGTATCGCTTCCTGACTACCCTATGGAGCGGACACATATAAAGGATGTACTACAGACGATAGACAAAGCCCACTCTCCTGGTATAACCTATAGAGCGGACACATATAAGATGTACTAGACGATAGACAACCCATCTGTATAACCTAGGACACAAGATGTTAGACGATAGACAAAGCCCACTCTGTAGATAATGGGTGATTGTATTAGGTGACTTATCGTGTAGTGTTTATTGTGATCTCCATCTGATGTGCTTCTGTGTTTCAATATTTCATAAATGATGATTTGATCATAGATTTCCATTCACTATTTAGCTATTTGTCATTTGTATTCTGTTTGTGTGAGTTACCGTACTTTTACCAATAGGTTAACTTTTTCAATGTCTTGTACAGTAGTATGACATCCATTGCAATACTGCTTCTTTCGATGATGATACTGAGATGCAGTGAGAAGGGAATGAGTTTGTTTTATCTTGAAGTTTTACTGATGATACTGAGATGCAGTGAGAAGGGAATGAGTTTGTTTTATCTTGAAGTTTTACTGATGATACTGAGATGCAGTGAGAAGGGAATGAGTTTGTTTTATCTTGAAGTTTTGCTGATGTAGTATTTTATAATGTACTGTATAAGTCTTGAATGTGTCTGTCTTTGACCAACAGTTCCAGATAAATGTTGGGGTCACAATCAAGAAGATATCTTTATATTTCAGTTTTGTTTCTCTGGTACCAAATTCAGGTTGGATCATCACAAGAGCAGATACAATCGTAAAACATCTCACTTCAGTTGCAGAACTTGTTGATTTGAACAGTTGTCTAAAAAGTATATCCATTATCCACTTTGATATCATGACTTAAGAAGTATATTCATTATCCACTTTGATATCATGACTTAAGAAGTATATTCATTATCCACTTTGATATCGTGACTTAAGAAGTATATTCATTATCAACTTTGATATCATGACTTAAGAAGTATATCCATTATCCACTTTGATATCATAACTTAAGAAGTATATCCATTATCCACTTTGATATCGTGGCTTTCTATCTGATATAGCTCATCTAATATTTATAATTCCGTGTATTTGATAACACTTGAATCTGTTGATTTCTCATACACATTTGAACATTGTGAAGTAATTATACTAAGTGACGTTGTGAAGTAACTTTACTAGGTGATAGTGACATTGTTAAGTCATGATCATCATCAGATTCCCTGCCAGCTGGTGTAGGCAATCAAGGATCTCCACAAATCACTGTCTCTGGTGTTTGCTATCAGTCATCATCAAATAGCTTGTCCTGAGCAGAAATTTGCCACCCTAACAGTCCTCTGGAATTTCTCTCTCTCATAGACCAGATGTCCTGCATCTGCAGCCGTCATGTTCAAACTACCAGTTACATCCTGAATCCATCTTCTCCGTGGTCTTCCTCTTCTTCTCTTTGCCGGTATGCCTCCTTCCATGATGGTCTTCTCCAGTCCTTCATGTCTTTTTATCTGTCCAAAATATCTCAACTTTCTCTGTCTTATTTACTATCAGTGAATTAATATGTCGTAATCGAGAATGTCAATGAGAAACGTATTACTTGAACGCAACAATAAATGTGAAGTAATCGAATCTAATTCTAGATTACCTCTTTACATTTTATTCTGTCTTTCCAGTTTTGCCAGAAGACAGTCTGCAGGGTTCACGTATTCGATTCTTAGTATAATGTCTCGTTTCTGTTTGTGTAAGAGAGAAGAGAGAGAGAGAGAGAGAGAGATCGCTTATGTAATGTTTGTAATAATGTCTATTGACCTGTATCGTGACTTTACTTAAGCTGATTAATGTTGGATGAGAAATATTTAAAAGCGTCATATTACTCGTTTTTCTAATTTTCTAATTTTGTAAAGTCAAATTATATTTTTTAAATTTGTAAACATAGACTATTGAACAAGTTGGTCTATTTGTAAATATAGACTATTGAACAAGATGGTCTTTTTGAAAAGCTCATCAGAAATGCTTTTCTAACTCATTTATGTCGGGTGGGTTTTTCTCCCTCTCTGCGTGTGTCCAATAAAAATTGCAGACGTGCCCAGCACTTTAATTACGGTGATAAATTGTGAGTTTCCCGCTCATGACAGTCATCTGATAACTTCCCTTGTTGTGTTCTGTGTTCACAACGTATTTGAAAACTGATAGCTTTAAATACACTGCATGTAATGAATGTCTTTGAGACAAAGTGGCATTTCTTTAAGACGAATACTTGGGCGCATTCAGAATGACGATAGTGATAAATAAAGAAGGAAATACAATAACAATATTTATAATTTGTTGAAATAAACATTAATTACCACCGTGAAGTCTAACATAATTATAAAGCAAGGATATATTAATACAATGGCAGAGAACATCAGATTTTTAACTGCATATACAATAACACATTGAACTGCATATACAATAACTCATTAAAGCGAACATACACAGAGAGCGATGAAGAAGTCACACGTGTGTTGCCGGGGCTTGCTAGGGGAGCAAAGAATAGTACCACTGCGACCTACAAGGCATGTCATAAGAGGTGACTGAGGTAGGGAACTAGGAAGGTACACTAGTCAATAAAAGCATCGCAGAAATTGGATGTGCTGGCCTACTTGTAGGCCCACGACACAACGAACAATCACTCTCAGGCTCAGATCACATATAAATCTCAAAGAGTTGTTTAGCAAGTGGTCGATATGGAGCGTTAGAAGAAGAAGAAGAAGATTGAAATAGATTTAGAAATACAAGCAGTCAACAATTTGGAAGTCAAGACTAAGATCAGAGATTAAAGGAGGTGACTGATAACTGCAGCAATGTATCTCTAAGAATATGATAACTGAAGGAGATTAAAGGAGTTGACTGATAACTGCAGCAATGTATCTCTAAGAATATGATAACTGAAGGAGATTAAAGAGAAAATTGACTTGATAACTGCAGAAATGTATCTCTAAGAATATGATAACTGAAGGAGATTAAAGGAGTTGACTGATAACTGCAGCAATGTATCTCTAAGAATATGATAACTGAAGGAGATTAAAGGAGGTGACTGATAACTGCAGCAATGTATCTCTAAGAATATGATAACTGAAGGAGATTAAAGGAGGTGACTGATAACTGCAGCAATGTATCTCTAAGAATATGATAACTGAAGACGATGAAGAAGAAGAAGAAAATGTTAACATTTTAATTTGTTACAAATGACTAGTAGAAATTATTTGTTACAACAAGTTCAGTAATTTCAATACTTCCGAGTCCTGGTAACATCAGATGGTGAATGTAGATAAGAAATAAAGAGCAGAATAGGATGGGACAAAGCAGTGTTCCAGAAAATTAGAGAAGTGTTTTAAAGGAGTTTTTAAGCCGAAGGATTAACTTCATTGCACTGGGTTTTACCACATATGGCTCGGTCCCTCTCCGCAGAAATGGCATGCCACCTGCCGAGAGTATTGCACAAAGCACGAACTCCGTAGCTCCAGCAACACTCCTAGGGGTCTCTGAAAAAAAACTGGACTCGTGAACAGAACGACGCGGTCCGGATTCGAAAATACAACATTCGACTCACAAGGCAATGGGTTTAACCACTTAGCCACAGAGACCACCAATGCATGTGAGAAACATTATATGCAACAAGTCATTGTCAATTGAGATCAGAATGAGAGTTATACAGTGCTACATAGAACCAATACTGACATACGGATGCGAGTCATGGACAATAAACAAACCGATCGAAAAATCTCTGAGGGCCACAGAGATATGGCTTTACAGAAGAATGATGAGAATCCCATCGACTGCTAAAATGACTAATGTCGAGGTGTTGAATAAGGTCAAGACACAGAGAAAGCTTATCATCAATAAAGGCAATAACAAACATAAAATAGAACGAATTCAGGAGAAGTGTTGAAATCAGAGAAATGTCTGTTCAACCACTAGTAACAACTGTTATAAGACGTACGATGGAGATATGTTGGGCATACTCTGAGATGAAATGTCTGGTCAACCACTAGTAACAACTGTTATAAGAAGGAAAGATGGAGATATGTTGGGCATACTCTGAGATGAAATGATCAAAGAATAACAAAGCAGGCATTGAAGTGGGAGTCAAAGAGTTGAAGAAAGAGAGGACGACCTAGGGAAACCATTAAACGAACTTTACTGAGATAGGGCAACATATCGGACTCAATTTCATAGCAGCATTCAGTGTGTTTCCCAGTACAGAGCGGTATGGAGAAATTACATGAAGGTCCTATGTAAAGTATAACGGTAAGAGAGGTGTATATATATCTATCTATATACTGTATAAAAATACAAGTCATATTCTAGGAGTTTATCATTCATGTGTTGATGCTGACACACTATCTGTTTAATGTTGTACATGTCTGTGTTGTTGCTGACACATCATCTGTTTAATGATGTACATGTCTGTGTTAATGCTGACACACCATTTGTTTAATGCTGCATATGTCTGTTATGCTGACACACATATGTGTGCGCATAGGTTATTTAACCTATACATCTGTGTTGCAGTTGTGTGACCACTGTTGCGTACATATATATTCATCATAGTAACAAGTCATCTTCATATATTGTCACTTTCATTCTATGAGATAGTCCGACAGTAGAATCTCTCCTTGAGTTATGTTATCATATATTGTCACTTTCATTCTATGAGATAGTTCGACAGTAGAATCTCTCCTTGAGTTATGTTATCATGTATTGTCACTTTCATTCTATGAGATAGTTCGACAGTAGAATCTCTCCTTGAGTTATGTTATCATGTATTGTCACTTTTCTATGAGATAGTTCACAGTAGAATTCTCCTTGAGTTATGTTATCATGTATTGTCACTTTCATTCTATGAGATAGTCCGACAGTAGAATCTCTCCTTGAGTTATGTTATCATGTATTGTCACTTTCATTCTATGAGATAGTTCGACAGTAGAATCTCTCCTTGAGGTATGTTATCATATATTGTCACTTTCATTCTATGAGATAGTTCGACAGTAGAATCTCTCCTTGAGGTATGTTATCATATATTGTCACTTTCATTCTATGAGATTGTCCGACAGTAGAATCTCTCCTTGAGGTATGTTATCATATATTGTCACTTTCATTCTATGAGATTGTCCGACAGTAGAATCTCTCCTTGAGAGATGTTGTGATATAGAATAATTGTCGTACTCTTGGCGCCATATTATTGTATTTGAACATTTATGTTATGCAAGTTTGCTTGTACACATCTGTACATCCTACCATTTACTCTGCAAATGTTCAGTTTCTCCATGAGCATTAATACCAAACATTATTAAATGTATTTCTTATCTCTATTCAAACTGTCAATTTCTGTTTATTGTCTTCTTCTTCTTCTTCTTCTTTGTGTTCGTTCTTTACAACTAACTTTAATCACTCTTCGTGATATGTTTGATCTTTGCCAAGAACGTTTATACGTTGCACATTGGTTTGTAGGCCTAAACGCATAGACTTCTACACGCTTAGGACACGTGCATCCGATTTCAACCAAAACATCCTTAGTCGATTCTTACGACATGTGTGGCAGGTAACAGTGGTTCTATTCTTTACACCTCAAATGTGGGCCGTAAGAGGCGACTAAGGAGGTTTTGCTTAAATCGGATGCACATGTCCTAAACGTGTAAAAGTCTATGCGTTTAGGGCCTACCAAACCAATGTGCAACGTATACACGCTCTTGGCAAAGATCAAACATATCACAAAGAGTGATTAAAATTGGTGGTAAAAAACGAACGTAAAGAAGAAGAAGAAGATATGGTTGCGTTCTATCTTGAATTTTATCGTTTCTAATGAATCACTTCTTATTTTGTCCTAGACCAACTTCAATGTTGTACTCTTCAGAAAAAAAGACTGTAAAATAATGAACTGCCTGTGTACCTGTGAGAATGCGTCCACCTGTATTCAATTCACTTTGTTGTATGTCGTCATGTACCTTCATCTTGATATCTTTATTTATCAGCTCTTTCAACGCTACTTGGTATCTTTTCATAAAGTTTAAACAATTTGTATTTCCTACAACTTCTTCGTCTGTTCTGCATCTTCTCGCTTTATCTGTTTACGTCGTTAATGCTGTTTCCTGTATCTATTCCATAGCTGAGACCAGCGGCGGCTCGTCATTAAGGGTCAGTGGAGCCGGGTACCACCAAAAATAACGTGTAACGTGTATTTATTATTTTATACATTAAAATATATCCTAACTGAAACCATGATTTTTCCGAAAATATCTGTCTGGTCCCACCAACAAAAATGGCGTCAACATCTGAGATGATAGCAAACACCAACGACAGAGATTTGTGGAGATCCATGATCGCCTACGCCAGCCGGCACGGCACATGATGATGATAAGTGAAAATACAATTTTTTTCTTTGTAAATAAATGTGAATATTTGAGTGATTTAATTTATTTATTATGTTCTTACTTAGATATATATTTGATTGATATTACTTAAATGCTTTTGTTTGTCATATTAAATATTGCTCAATGTGTCACACCAGATCAATCGATACGATCGATCACCTGCAAGATGTTCATGTTATTCATCTCTAACAACCTTCTATCTCATGTAATAATGACATATTAGAAGACACTGATATTTGTTCATGTATTGTTATTTTGTTTTCATTTATTGTTTCCATATCTCATTACCAACATTCAGTCATCATATCTTTATCTTTCTCTAATGCCCGCCTGCACAGCGCGTCCGTAGCGCGTTGAACGACGGGTGACAAGCCCCCTGTGAGTGCGGTTCAATTCCGCTGGCTGGCAGAAAACCACACGTTTTCTAGATTTACGGTGTTCATGGCCCCGAGCCGAAGGGTTATGATGTCCATGGCACCGAGCCGAAAAGTTATGATGTTCATGGCACCGAGCCGAAAAGTTATGATGTTCATGGCACCGAGCCGAAAAGTTATGATGTTCATGGCACCGAGCCGAAGAGTTATGATGTTCATGGCACCGAGCCGAAGAGTTATGATGTTCATGGCCCCGAGCCGAAGAGTTATGATGTTCATGGCACCGAGCCGAAGAACTGAAAGCTCAAGTGCTTCTGGATCGGAAAAAATAAAACTCTTTCTCTATATCTTTCACTCTTTTATTCCATCTATTATTTTATTTTATTAATTGTTGTTCTGAACTCTTTCGTCCTGTTAAGTAAATATACAGGCTTGCCGAATTATTTCACGATGACGCAAGGACAGTATACTGGATAGGTCGGTATACATTGTCACAGAAATATGTCCGACAATAAAAAAAACGTCATTACGGAACGAAAGAGTTAAATCTCAATATATGTTTACATATTGATATATGCAGCCACATCTATTGTCAACTTGAATTATGTTGGACATCTAACATCAAACATGGTTTCCACAAAATGTCACAAACTTATCATTTTTCCTTTCTCCTATTTCATCTTTATTATATTATTTAAATTCTATCACTCTTTTAAACACCATTTTCTTCGTCTTGTTGGTGCCACCATTGGTTTCAACTTGATTGCTACACTTTTCTGATATTTTTCCAAGCATTCTTTTTTTATCCAAATGTTTCATTAACATTCTCTCTCTCCAAATATTTTTAATTTTTAACAAATGTTTCTCATAAATTATATGTACAAGAGTGAAGTATGTTTGTTTTTAAATGTGTGCAAACATTTCTAACCCAGCAATTTGTCTTATATGTGTGTGCCGAGTAATTTGTCTTACATGTGTGAGGATGATTTTTTCTAATAAATTTCAGAAATATTTGAATGAATTTTGGTTCCACATTGCTGTTCGTCTTGTGTTCCACATTGCTGTTCGTCTTGTGTTCCACATTGCTGTTTGTCTTGTGTTCCACATTGCTGTTCGTCTTGTGTTCGACATTGCTGTTCGTCTAGTGTTCCACATTGCTGTTCGTCTTGTGTTCGACATTGCTGTTTATCTTGTGGTCGACATTGCTGTTCGTCTTGTGTTCGACTGTCTAAACATCTACATGTGTAAAAGATCTACAGAAATTACTTGACCATTAGAAGAAGATCTGGGTTGAGAGTACGTGTGTAGCATTCTACGATAGATCTACAGACACAGATGGCCAGCTACAACTACAACATCTAAGATAGATCTACAGACACACATGTCCAACTTCAACTACAACATCTAAGATAGATCTACAGACACACATGTACCAACCCTAACTACAACTACAACATCAACCACTTTACATGGAGAGATGAGAGAACCATTCTGTCGGTACTGAACATAACTTGTACGACTTAATATTAGCATGAGCACAATTAGGCCTCAAGATGCTGAGTTATATCGTCCTGCTGAGTTATATCGTCCTGCTGAGTTATATCGTCCTGCTGAGGTACAGAGTAAACGAGCTGTGTGAACAGACAAAACACACATACTCTTATGTCCAAAATCGAGATCATGTATGTCAGCTAAACAGTAAGATTGTATTTCCTCACATTGCTTCAGTCTGAGATTCTGTATGTCGTCCAATGCTTCTGATCGAATTGGTTCGTCAGTGTTCCCATTCGTTCGTCTGTGTTCGTAAACGATCGAGTCACTTGCTGTTCCTCAGTCTAAACATCCAGGAGATCACGAATTCCCAGCTAAAAGATCTGGGAGAGTCGTGTAGTCATCTAAAGATCGAGATCAGATGGCCAGCTACAACAATCTAGATAGATCACAGACACATGTCCCAGCTAAACAAATCGAGATCAAGAAATGTCCAGCTAAACAGACTACACATCAACCATTTTACATGGAGAGATCGAGACCATTCTGTCAGCTGAACAGATCGACATATGCTATGAGCACAAGCTAAACAGATAACGTCTGCTGAGTTATCGTCCTGCAGCTAACGACCCGCTGAGGTACAGAGAACGAGCTGTTGAACAGACAAACAGACAGTATCTGTATGTCCAGTAAACGATCGAGATCATGTATGTCCCAGCTAAACAGATCGAGATTATGTATGTCCCAGCTAAACAGATCGAGATAATGTATGTCCCAGCTAAACAGATCGAGATTATGTATGTCCCAGCTAAACAGATCGAGATCATGTATGTCCCAGCTAAACAGATCGAAATTATGTCCCAGCTAAACAGATCGAGATCATGTATGTCCCAGCTAAACAGATCGAGATTATGTCCCAGCTAAACAGATCGAGATCATGTCCCAGCTAAACAGATCGAGTTTCATGTATGTCCCAGCTAAACAGATCGAGATCATGTATGTCCCAGGTAAACAGATCGAGATCATGTATGTCCCAGCTAAACAGATCGAGATCATGTATGTCCCAGCTAAACAGATCGAGATCATGTATGTCCCAGCTAAACAGATCGAGATCATGTATGTCCCAGGTAAACAGATCGAGATCATGTATGTCCCAGGTAAACAGATCGAGATCATGTATGTCCCAGCTAAACAGATCGAGATCATGTATGTCCCAGGTAAACAGATCGAGATCATGTATGTCCCAGCTAAACAGATCGAGATCATGTATGTCCCAGCTAAACAGATCGAGATCATGTATGTCCCAGGTAAACAGATCGAGATTATGTCCCAGGTAAACAGATCGAGATCATGTATGTCCCAGGTAAACAGATCGAGATTATGTCCCAGCTAAACAGATCGAGATTATGTCCCAGGTAAACAGATCGAGATTATGTATGTCCCAGGTAAACAGATCGAGATCATGTATGTCCCAGCTAAACAGATCGAGATCATGTATGTCCCAGGTAAACAGATCGAGATCATGTATGTCCCAGGTAAACAGATCGAGATCATGTATGTCCCAGCTAAACAGATCGAGATCATGTATGTCCCAGGTAAACAGATCGAGATCATGTATGTCCCAGGTAAACAGATCGAGATCATGTATGTCCCAGCTAAACAGATCGAGATCATGTATGTCCCAGCTAAACAGATCGAGATCATGTATGTCCCAGGTAAACAGATCGAGATTATGTCCCAGGTAAACAGATCGAGATTTATGTCCCAGGTAAACAGATCAGATATGTATGTCCCAGGTAAACAGATCGAGATCATGTATGTCCCAGGTAAACAGATCGAGATCATGTATGTCCCAGCTAAACAGATCGAGATCATGTATGTCCCAGCTAAACAGATCGAGATTATGTATGTCCCAGCTAAACAGATCGAGATCATGTATGTCCCAGGTAAACAGATCGAGATCATGTATGTCCCAGCTAAACAGATCGAGATCATGTATGTCCCAGCTAAACAGATCGAGATCATGTTCCCAGGTAAACAGATCGGATATGTATGTCCCAGGTAAACAGATCGAGATCATGTATGTCCCAGGTAAACAGATCGAGATCATGTATGTCCCAGGTAAACAGATCGAGATTATGTCCCAGCTAAACAGATCGAGATCATGTATGTCCCAGGTAAACAGATCGAGATCATGTATGTCCCAGGTAAACAGATCGAGATCATGTATGTCCCAGCTAAACAGATCGAGATCATGTATGTCCCAGGTAAACAGATCGAGATTATGTATGTCCCAGGTAAACAGATCGAGATCATGTATGTCCCAGGTAAACAGATCGAGATCATGTATGTCCCAGCTAAACAGATCGAGATTATGTCCCAGGTAAACAGATCGAGATTATGTCCCAGGTAAACAGATCGAGATTATGTATGTCCCAGGTAAACAGAATTGATTTTATTGCACCTTGTTTCCACATATGGTTCCATCACTTTCGAAATAAAATACATACCTCCAGTCTAGAGCGCTGCACAAAGCACGACCTCTGTAGCTCCTGCAAAAATACTAGGGATCTCCAAAAAATGCGCATGGGAACTGAACGTGATCCGGATTCGAACCCCCAACCTTCAGAAAGCAAGGCAACATCTTAACCAAGATCCCTAATACTCCACTTGTGGTAGGAGTTTGATATCCTGCATGAACCTCTAGTCATCTCCGCACAAGGGAGCATCTGGCTGAATAAATTAGAGCGCGGCTTCCGTGCAGGAGACCAGGGTTCAATCCACGGTAAGACCGAGGAGGTTTTTTCTGTCGAGGGCATAAAGAAAACATGATAACCTGAATAGTATCGCGGTGACTGTACTAGCAATGCAGCCATTAACTTCCACAGACTTAAGTCCCTCCTGTCCTACACCGCTCACAAAGCGATGTTACAGGCAGTGACGACAGCTATCTCCGCAAAGAGGAGTGCGACAGCAGATGTGTGAGGCTGGTGGCATGAGCGCTTGATATATATCAAGCATGGCAAGCGGCAGTGAGGGGCGGCTCAAAAGAAAAGAAGAAAAACAACATCACATGTGGAGGCAAAGAGAGCACAGAGGGCAGAGAGAACATCCCATGTATCGGCTCTAGTCTCCAGCTTTACCTGCAGCAACTGTGGCAAGGATTGCTACTCCAGAATAGGCCATTACAGCCACATGAAACGTTGTGATTCAGCACAGAACATACTACGTGACGCAACACCTATTGTCTCCTGAGACAAAGAGGCAAATGATGATGATATATATATATATATATACTGAGTATGCATATTTCCAAGATTTCTAGCGAAGAGATAGATTCTAGTTTTATTGCTCACTAAGTGTATGTGATTCAAGTGAGAGAAATGTGAAGACCCTTCTCAGTGTGATCACATCTACCACATGTATAGTAATTCTTCCCTTCTCAGTGTGATCACATCTACCACAAGTATAGTAATTCTTCCCTTCTCAGCGTGATCACATCTACCACAAGTATAGTAATTCTTCCCTTCTCAGCGTGATCACATCTACCACAGTATAGTAATTTTCTTCCTTCTCCAGCGTGATCACATCTACCACAAGTATAGTAATTCTTCCTTCTCAGTGTGATCACATCTACCACAGTATAGTAATTCTTCTTCCTTCTCAGTTTTTGGATCACATCTACCACAAGTATAGTAATTCTTCCCTTCTCAGTGTGATCACATCTACCACAAGTATAGTAATTCTTCCTTCTCTTCCCCACTAAGTTGTATTTTTCACATCTACCATCGATCATTACAAGTATAGTAATTCTTCCCTTCTCAGTGTGTTCCGTGTAATCACGTGCATCTACCACTTAAGTATTCTTCCTTTAGCGTGTACATCTCTTTCCCTTCTCTTCTCTAATCCTGTTTTGTCTTCCAGCGTCATAACAAGAAGATATTTCAGGAACGGACTTGTGTGTGTGATAAATAGTGCTTTTCACTGCCTCTGTTATTTCGAGGTCCTCCTTTGCGTGGACTGCCTTTCGCCTTATAGCCACTGTATTAGAGTTGCGTTGCTCTTTGAGGTGCACTGTCTATTGATAATATGCTTAATTAACTGAACCATTTAATTTGTTGTTTCTTGATGAAGTTCAGTATCGATGTTGTACCCACTTTTTTTCTTGCTACTTCATTTCTCAACTAGTCTCTTCTTGTTGACACACCTAGCATTCTGCGTAGACACTTCATCTCTGTCGTGACTAGTTTTCTTCTATCGTTTGATGTCAGCGTCCAGGTTTGTCACTAATATCATAATATGGGGAGAAAGATTGTGTTGTACAATAATCTTTCAATGTTCATAGTGACATGCTCGTATTTCCCAACTTGCGGCATATTTGAACAATGACTTGATTTGTTTTATAGCATCTACGTTAAATTTTGTTAGTTATTTGATCCATTTGCAAACAAAAGAAAAAAACTCACTTGTTATGTAAAGTCGATGACTTGTTTTAATGGGCGTTTGTCGATTGAAATAATGATTCAAGTTGTATAATTCATGAAACCGATCATGGAAGTAACAAAAGAAAAAGAAACAATTGGGCAACGGTATTCTGAAGCACACATGAAAATCGATACCAGCGGAATCAATCAAAAGTGGACAGAATGAATCAATAATTCAAGATTAATCAAAGGAGTGAAATAAGTTCATAATTATATATCCATTGTAATCTGTTAAAAGCATTCACTCCCTGCTTTAAAATCAAATAACACATTAATACTTTCTTCCCAGTAAATGAACTAATTATTCCCTTCCAGTAAATGAACTAATTATTCCCTTCCAGTAAATGAACTAATACTTTCCCTTCCAGTAAATGAACTAATGATTCCCTTCCAGTAAATGAACTAATGATTCCCTTCCAGTAAATGAACTAATGATTCCCTTCCAGTAAATGAACTAATACTTCCCTTCCAGTAAATGAACTAATGATTCCTTCAGTAAATGAACTAATACTTTCCCTTGCAGTAAATGAACTAATACTTCCCTTCCAGTAAATGAACTAATGATTCCAGTGGCGGCTCGTCCTCATTTTTGTTGGTGGGGACAGACACATTTTCGGAAAATCATGGTTTTGGGTTAGGTAATATTTTAATTTATTAAGTAATAAGTACACGTTACACTTTATTTTTGGTGGAGCCTGGCACCAATGGCCCTTAATGACGAGCCGCCACTGAATGATTCCCTTCCAGTAAATGAACTAATTTTATTGTGAGCACAGGTACATTTCAACTAAAATACTACATTGACCAGAAAAACATTTTTCATGTACAGAAACAGTACATGCACTAAAACATTGACCAGCATATCGTTAAAGACATACAAGGAAGCAACATGACATTAAAAAACATTCTTAGAAACAGGGCGATCTGCACACGTAAACAGAGAAAGTCTAATGTAGTAAATAAAACATTGTTTTAGATTGTATAGATCAGATGATGTTGAACATGATGATCATATTTAAGGCTTGAGAAAATTGAATTTATTAACGAACCGAAGATGAAGAGCATGTGAATACTAAACGATGACTCAAGTATGATGATACCTGTATGATGATACCTGTATGACGATACCTGTGTGATGACACCTGTGTGATGATACTTGTATGATGACACCTGTATGATATCACATATAGACAATCAAGTTCATGATCTCACAAAAGGTATAACATGGTTTGGAGACACTCAATGTCAGACATATCGGTAAAAGAGGGGTGAGATACCACCAGTCAGGTGCCAAAACCTGCCGGCGATGTGTTTCTATTCGACCCGCCGAAGCTACTCAAAGTTTGATGTCTATATCAGTTACAGCAGAGAGGTATATTTTATATTGATATTTAATTATATATCCCCACCCACAAAAAAGGAAGAGGGAGTGAGGGGGTTTGAAAATAAAGTCATGAAAGAGTTCCTTAATTTAAACGTACATAACATACAACATATATCTAACACAATATTTGTTGCATACAACATACAACATATATCTAAACAATATTGTTGCATACAACCTACAACATATCTAAACAACATTTGTTGCATACAAAAAATATATCTAACACAACATTTGTTGCATACAACATACAACACATATATCTAACACAACATTTGTTGCATACAACATATCTAACACAACATTTGTTGCATACAACATATTAAACAACATTTGTTGCATACAACATACAACATTTTCTAACACAACATTTGTTGCATACAACATACTAACACAACATTTGTTGCATACAACATATTAATACAACATTTGTTGCTCAACATACAACATTTAACACAACATGTGTCACCTAAACATGTAACATTTGTGTACACAACACTATCTAACATGTTGTTGCATACAAAAATCTAACACATTCTATACAAATATTTAACACAACATGTTGCAAACATATAACATATTAAACAAATGCTAACAACATAGAAATATCACAACATGTTGCTACTCAATATCTATCCCAACATTTGTTCATACAACATATAACACATTTATACAACATTTAACACCATTTGTTCAACAACATATTAAAAACATTCATACAACATATTTAACAATTTGCATAACATAAATATTAACATGTTATACAACATAAATATTTAACACAACATGGTGCAAAATAAACATTTAACATTTGTTGCACAATATTTAAACAACATGTGTACTATATTTAAACAACATTTTACAAATATTAACAACATTTTTGCATACAACATATTCATTGTTCATACCATATTTAATACATATTTAACACAACATTTTCATCAATACAAATTTAACACAACATGTGCACATACAAATATTTAAACAATTTTATACAAATAATATTAACAACATTTTTAACAATACTAAACATTTGTTGCATACAACATATTTAACACAACATGTGTTCATCAACATATTTAACACAACATTGTTGCATACAAACATATTTAATCAACATGTTTGCATACAACATACACTATTTAAACATTTTTGCATACAACATATTTAACGCAACATGTGTTTCCTCTACGTACTAGGTTTATGACACTGAAAACAATGTGTCACATAATCTTGTGAATATTTGATGGTAATGCACGTGCATATGTGTTTTGGTACAGTGCATTAATCGATTTTTAATCTGTATTGGCACCGATCGGTAAACACTTGATAGTTGTCAGCTCTTGGGATGGCATTGTCACTTGTTCATTTCATCTCATAAATATCATCTGTATTATCTTAGTGATATTATTCGGTCAGATAATATTGATTTACAATTCTAGAAATTATAATATCTTTGAATGTAAGTGTGACAGAAGAGTACTTACACGTATATGTTACAACAGTTTCATTAGACACGTTCTTTTTCATCTTTACAGAAGGTGAAATGTCAAGTGTTTTACTGTAGCAACTTCTGAGTTTGTGCTTGTCTCTCTTGCCTTTACATATGGTCAAATGTCAAGTGTTTTACTGTAGCAACTTCTGAGTTTACTCTTGTCTTTACAGATGGTCAAATGTCAAGTGTTTTACTGTAGCAACTTCTGAGTTTACGCTTGTCTCTCTTGTCTTTACAGATGGTCAAATGTCAAGTGTTTTACTGTAGCAACTTCTGAGTTTACGCTTATCTCTCTTATCTTTACAGACGGTAAATTTGCAAGTTGTTTTACTGTAGCATTTTCCGATTTTGTGTTGTCTCCTTGTCTTTCATTTCATCCCTGAGTCTCTTTGCAAAAGATTCTGTGCCTTTGTGTAATTTTGTTTTCCACACAACTCGAGGATCAGTTAAATTTTTGCATTTTATTGGAACAGATAGAAATATATCTCCATTGAGGTCTTGCAGACATTCTTGTGTCTGAGCAGTGGTCTGTCTTGGAGCCTCTACCGCTTCGAAAGTTTACAGAACAACATTTGTTGTGGTATGCGGGTATCGTCATTCCTCTCACATACCCTAGCTATCTTAGTCTCATACTGCTGAGTATGTTCACTTCTCATATGTTCTAACCATCTTAGTCTCATACTGCTGAGTATGTTCACTTCTCATATGCTCTAACCATCTTAGTCTCATACTGCTGAGGATGCTCATAATGAAAGATAACTTTGCACGTTGCAGTACTTCAAAGTTTATAGAGATTCTGTTTGATAAAGAATATTAAAAAATGACATATTGTGGACATATAAAAGCCAGATAATTCTCTGAAAGATCGTTCTGTGGTGTTCGGCATATGTTCTTACCGAGCAGATGAGGTAGAGGATGGCATGTTACCGAGCAGATGAGGTAGAGGATGGCATGTTACCGAGCAGATGAGGTAGAGGATGGCATGTTACCGAGCAGATGAGGTAGAGGATGGCATGTTACCGAGCAGATGAGGTAGAGGATGGCATGTTACCGAGCAGATGAGGTAGAGGACGACCACGTAGAAGAAGAGAAGTTGAATACTGACATCAAGATAATTGAGTTGTATATGAGCGAACCAGGCGTCAGACACATCATACAGAACCAGGCGGTATTTATAGCTGATGCCATAGGACGCAAGTTCCGAAAGAGATTAGTGAGATGATGATGCTGACGATGAAACCTGAAAATGTACCGCGATTTATTTTAACATTTATTGTTACATAGAAGATATTAAATGGCATAGGCTCATTCTTAGAACTCGTAACACTGGTATTCAAACCACATATATGCTTTTCTAATGCCTTGTTAAATGTCCATGTTTCACTACAATACTCTTACAATGAAAACAGACAAGCTCTTGATATTCTAATCTCTTTTTTCCCTATGAGTTCAACTCATACTACTTTGCGATTATCAAATTTTTATCTGATCCTATCTTATCTTAACCACATTAGCCGTGAAGCGTCGTGGGGAGAGTTAGTTTTCTATCCTGTGCCAGGCGTGTTGCACTTGACGTTGTCAGTCCATGCTTTCGCAGGGACTCTGAGATGTTATCTATCCATCGTGTTCTTGGCCTGCCTCGTGCTCTGCGCCTTGAGTGTCGATTATTATAGGCACGCGATGGTAGTAAATGTGGTTTCATTCTCATTAGATGGCCGAACCACTTGATTCTTTGCTTCTCGATGTACTGTATGCATGGTATAGTACCAACGATGCTTCTGATATTCTCGTTTCTCACTCTATTTTCCTTGTAACTTGACAGCTTTGTAGACATTTCACTCTATCTCTCCTTGTAACTTTGACAGCTTTTCGTACACATTTCACTCTATCTCTCCTTGTAACTTTGACAGCTTTTCGTAGACATTTCATTCTATCTCTCCTTGTAACTGTGACAGCTTTTCGTAGACATTTCACTCCATCTCTCCTTGTAACTTTGACAGCTTTCAGACATTTCACTCCATCTCTCCTTGTAACTTTGACAGCTTTTCGTAGACATTTCACTCCATCTCTCCTTGCTAAATTCACTCTATCTCTCCTTGTTAAATTGTTGTAAGCCTAAGTTTCTTCTTCGTTTGATATCCTTCATTCCATTTCCATCTGTTGTTAGCAGTGAACCGAGATATTCAAAGCCGTTCATCTTTTATATTTCCTCTCAGTTAATTAAAAAACAATATCTTTTATTAAGCTTGTTTTTCCTTTGTCACTATTTATGGTTTATGCTACATTAAGATATAGATTTTGTGTGTCTCTATTCTCTTGCACTTTACTATCCTACAAATTTAAACATAATAATATCTTCGTATTGCGTTGGCTTGTCCACCTACTATGTTTTAATGTGGCAGTTTGCCGATGATGCAGCATTAACATCACACACAGAAGAAGGGCTACAACACCTCATGGACAGATTTGCTGCAGTATCAAATGAATTCGGCTTGACCATCAGCCTGAAGAAAATAAATATAATGTTCCAGGATATTAGCAGAGCCCCATCTATCAACATTGGTAGTCATACACTTGAAGTAGTCAAACCTTTACATACCTTGGCTCTGTCATCAGCAGCAACCTCTCCCTCGATGATGAAATTAGTGGTCGCATTGGGAAGGCCTCCACTGCTATGTTTAAATTAGCAAAGCGTGTATGGGAAAACAGGGCACTCACAAGAAACACCAAGACACAAGTATATAAAGCTTGTGTTCTCAGCACTCTACTGTATGGTAGTGAGACATGGACTACATATGCTAGACAAGAACATCGCCTCAACACCTTCCACATGCGCTGTCTCAGGCGAATATACAATATCCGATGGCAAGATCACATCTCCAATATAGAAGTCCTGAACAGTGCTGGCATTCCAAGCATGCACACTTTACTGAGTCAGCAACGTCTCAGATGGCTGGGACACGTGTGCCGTATGAGCGATGATAGAATTCCAAAGAACATTCTATATGGTCAACTCGCATCTGGTGCTAGACAGCATGGGCGCCAATTATTATGCTTCATTGACACCTGCAAGCGTGATCTAACTTCATGCGACATAGACAAAAAACATTGGGAGCGGCTGGCCAAAAACAGGCAAGCATGGCGAGCGGCAGTGAGGGGCGGCTAAAAAGAAAAGAAGAAAAACAACATCACATGTGGAGGCAAAAGAGAGCACAGAGGGCAGAGAGAACATCCCATGTATCGGCTCTAGTCTCTAGTTTTACCTGTAACAACTGTGGCAAGGATTGCCACTCCAGAATAGGCCATTACAGCCACATGAAACGTTGTGATTCAGCACAGAACATACTACATGACACAACACCTATTGTCTCCTGAGACAAAGAGGCCATTGATTATAATTATTGTCAACAAAAGAAAGCCAGTTTCCCGCTGGTTAGTTGCTAATTCACATATGTATTCATCTGAGACTTTGTATTTTCTTGTCACGTTTCGTATAGCAAGGTCATATCGTGCATTCATTGTTCCTACGATAACTGAAGAATCATGACATTTAGTGGATGGTTCTCACAACTGAAGAATGTTGACTCTCACAACTGAAGAATGATAGTTCTCACAACTAAAGAAGATAGTTCCAACTAAGAATGATAGTCTCACAACTAAGAATGATAGTTCTCATAACTGAAGAATGATAGATAGTTCTCACAACTGAAGAATGATAGTTCTCACAACTGAAGAATGATAGTTCTCACAACTGAAGAATGATAGTTCTCACAACTAAAGAATGATAGTTCTCACAACTGAAGAATGAAGTTCTCACAACTAAAGAATGATAGTTCTAAACAACTAATCAAAAAAATGATGACAATTATTGGAGGGTTCTCATAACTCAAAGACATGGTCACCTCATATGAAAGAACACAGTATATAGAACTTCAACACAGATGTAGAAACTGTGAAATACTGACAATGATCTTCACTGAATTAACAATCTAGTTGAACTCATTAACTTAATTCTTTACAAAAGCGTAACAAAGTGAACCATCTCTTTAGACGAAAGTAGTTGATCCGACAGCACATGTTTGCGATGTTCGCCATCTTTAACCGAAAGGCGAATAACAATACAGAAATGTTACATATTCACAAATTAACAAAAACATAACATTATACTAACATATTATACTAACATATAACCAACACAGAAAAACTGTAAATATCAATGTGTCACAAAATAAGAGACCATGTCTACTATTGTCATGTCTAAGTCTACAATTTGTTGTTACTGCTGGTCATTGAGTGGACAATGCAGAGACAAAATTCAGGAATACTCACAGACTTTCTCACGTAGACTTTTCTAGAAGCTATGAAATGCATATATTATGTCCACAAAATAGATGATGTAACTATTATTCAAGATAAGTGTAAAAGCTGTCAACGTTACACGGAGAGATGGAGTGAGATGTCTACGAAAAGCTGTCAACGTTACAAGGAGAGATAGAGTGAGAAACGAGAATATCAGAAGCATCGTTGGTACTATACCATGCATACAGTACATCGACAAGCAAAGAATCAAGTGGTTTGGCCATCTAATGAGAATGGAACCACATTTACTACCATCACGTGCTTACAATAATCGATACTCAGGGCGCAGAGCACGAGGCAGACCAAGAACACGATGGGTAGATAACATCTCAGAGTCCCTGCGAAAGCATGGACTGACAACGTCAAGCGCAACACTTCTTCTTTTTCTTCTTTCTCGAATCCTGTTTGCCTCACGGCGTCAGGAAGAGATTTCTAAAACGGGCCCTAGTATGCACTTCTTAGATAGTCTCTTTCGTCGCCTCTGTTATCTCTGAGGTCATCTTTTGCGTGGCCGGCCTTTTGCTTTGTACCCATTGTATCGGAGCAGCATTGCTCTTTGGGGTGCACTGTCTGATGGTAATCTGCTTACGTGGCAGAACCATTTAATTTGTTGTTTCTTGATGAAGTCTAGTACTGATGTTGTACCCACTTTTTCCTGATGTCTTCATTTCTCAACCGGTCTCTTCTTGTTACACCCAGCATTCTGCGTAGACACTTCATCTCTGTTGTGACTAGTTTTCTTCTATCGTTTGTTGTCAGCGTCCAGGTTTGGCACTGGTAACATAATGTGGGAGAAAGATTGTGTTGAACATTGCAACACTCCTGGTACAAAATAGAAACTAAATCTCCCACGACGCTTCACGGCAAACGTGGTTAAGATAAGATAAGATAAGATAAGAATTGTAAAATTGGAAATGATTTGATAAGAGATGGAAAAACTGGAAAATACCTTACTAACCTACAAAACATAGAACACCGTTCTAATTGAAGGAATTGGCGAGGCATAACACTCGCAGCAGGAACCAGAAATAATCTGGTCACAGTGATTCTAAACTTGATTAGGACAGCTTTAGATTAGATAATACAAGAGATGTATACAAGACAATACAAGAGATGTATACAAGACAATACAGGGTGTTCAACCTGTGAATGGAACTAATCTGGCATATATGTATGGAAATGAGAAGGTTCAGTTATGATGTAGTATAGGTCAAGGTTGGGTGATGGTGTGTAATTGTAGTGGGGAAAGGGGCGATGAACAAATGTGACGTAGGACAAGCTAGTCAGAACCGGTTTAAATAGACGAGATGCAATGCGTACCTGGCAAATTTATATTTATCACTGGGGCTGCTTTTAAGTTGAACACCCTGTACAAAAGATGTATACAAGATAATGCAAGAGATGTATACAAGATACGGAGATAGAGATGATGCATACATTATATATTATTGTATTATATTTCTCTCGTACCGTCGTTATGTGTTACATTGGATATTCAAGCAGTTTTCTCCATACCGATCTATCCTGGGCAACATACTTAATCTCTTCTATGGAAATGAGTGATATTTCTCTCCTCGCTAGCAAACTTCATTCTAGGGTCTCCCTAATGTGTCCTTTCTTTCTTGAACCCTTTGTCTCCCACTTCAATGCCTGATTTGTGATCATTTAATCATTTCTTCTCAGAGTATGCCCACCATATCTCCATCGTTTCTTACTAATAACAGTTGTTATTAGTTGTTGACCAGAGATTTCTTTGATTTCATCACCTCTCCAGAATGCACAAATCAGATAGCAATACCCATAATATCAGAAGTATTCAATAATAATACATTTAGGAGTGAAACTTGGAAATTCTATGTACTTGCAAAATGTATTAGATAATATAGACTGCGCAGCGATATAGTATTAAATTATAGAATAACAAAATAAATGTACAAATATTGTTGACGAATTCGAAGGAATACTCGAGAAATGTGCACAAACTATGTAGAAATATTATGACAAATGTCACCTGTACTCTACACAGAGAATAGACAGAGAAATCGTATGCCCTCCAGCTGTGTTCGATTGGATCGACATTAATAAATCGGTGATATACCACTTTTAACAGTGACGCAGTTTAGATGAACTCTCTAGAATCTGTTTCCTGTTTCACATTAACATGGATGAATTATTTTACTATTGTGTAATGACATTATTTAATATTGATAAATGTATGGGGGTGGATAGTTGTTTATAATTCTCACACAAATAGTTAGGTGAATAAAAGTGTTAGTTAGTAGATTTTACAGAAGTGATAGTAGATTTTACAGAAATGTTATTAAATTTTACGGATGTGTTAGTAGACATTTACAGAAATGTTATTAGATTTTATAGCTAAACACGTAAACACAGTACTACAGTTTTACAAAATAATCAACAGTGACGATAAACAGCTAACGTTCGACCAAAGGCCTTTTGGTCGAAACGTTGCTATCGTCAGTTGATGTATTTTGTAAAACTGATTGTTTACTGTTAGCTATTTTCAAGTTTACTGCAGCCTCCACCTTTATTAGATTTTACGGATGTGTGAGTAGATCTTACAGATGTGTTAGTAGATTTTACGGTCGGTTCAACGTGGTAAGAAATCCGGCTGGGGTTTCTTGGCTAATGCGCATGGTAGGGTTGTTGCAGAGCGAAGTGGGGCATACAGGACAACTACTTCTAGTATGAGGATGGAGGTTGAGGCTGTTACTGCTGCCTTCCATTGGATTTCTGGGACTTCATTTACTGGGGCAGTTGTTGTATCTGACTCTCAGTCGATGCTTCACAAGATCCAGAAGGGCAGGTTTCGGTATGAGTGGATGTCGTCTATAGAAGTTTCTAACCTCCAGCGGCTTATGTGGATATACTGTCCTGGGCATGCGGGTGTTTACGGTAATGAGAGAGCGGACAGGTTTGCATCAACAGTATCGATTGTTGGTGAGTTGAAGATGGATAAGGGGGATATTCTTCGGTCTCTTCGCGACTGTTGGATGAGGACACTAAAGTCGATGTTGAATCGATCAAGCGATTTAAGCAGTTTGGAGTTACCCGTTGTTCAAGACGAACTGGATGCCTGAGAGACAGAGTGAGAGGTGTGTTTAATCAGCGAGCCACAGGAACCATTAATATGCATACTCTTCGATATATGTTGAGGAGACTGAGCACCTATGGGTCTGCCCGGAGTGCAATGACGTCAGTTTAGTAATCAATAACCAATAGTAGATTTTACAGATGTGTTAGTAGATCTTACAGACAAAACATGTTGACCTGTGTTAACAATCTACAACTAAATAAATGTTGCATGTGCAATGTTTTAACATATTATATCATTTCTCAATTAATCACATCTCTATAAACAATGTCGGCAAATATTCCAGATTAAGAGTCCATTCAATATATGAGCCAATCATACGCTTGATGAGATTACAGTCGATATGGATTTCATACAGTTTCATAAACACAGAAACAAATAAATGAAGAAGTTCTCAACAAGATATAAAGAGGCAAACGTTTAAGGAGATCAAACTAAACAGATATGAAGAGGGACAAGTTTAAGGAGATCAAATCAAACAGATATTAATCAACTATTGTAGACACATAAGGAGTCCGATAACTACAGACAATTTATATGTTATGGAAATATTGATGTAAATACATAACTCTTGTCCTGTAACTGGAGTATTAATACATCAGTCATGTCCAGTAACTGGAGTATTATTTGCGTATTACAAAAAAGGATTAAGAAATTATTAGAAGTGAAAGATAAAAGCGAAAAACAAAATCTATATCTCAATGTGGCAAAAACAAAAATAATGACAACAGATAAAACGAACATGACAAAGGATATTTTTATCAATGGAGAGAAAGTAGAAAATGTGAACAGTTTTGAATATCTTGGTTCACTGCTAACAAGAGATGGAAATGGGATGAAGGAAATTAAAAGAAGAACAAACATGGCTTTACAAAAAAATTAAACAACGTGGTAACGTATGAGTGTGAAGCATGGACATTTAGTAAGGCAGTGGAAAAACATATATGTGCTTTTGAATATAAGTGTTACAGAAGAGTACTTCATATATCTTGGACAGAGAAGAGAACAAATAGATCTATCCAGAAAGAACTCAAAATCAAAGAAAACTGGCTGATGTTACAAATAAGAAAGCGAAAATTGAGATATTTTGGACATATAAAAAGACATCATGGGCTGGAGAAGGCCATCATGGAAGGAGGCATACCGGCAAAGAGAAGAAGAGGACGACCACGGAGAAGATGGATACAGGATGTAACTGATGGTTTGAAAATGACGGCTACAGAGGCAGGACTTATGAGAGAAATTCTGGAGGACTGTTGGGGTGGCAAAGTTCTGCTCAGAACAAGCTAGTTGATGATGATGATGATATATTTTGTGCATATTAGAAAAGATGAACTTGCTTATGTGTATTGTATTTCTCTATCACTAGGTTGTAGCTGCTAAGTGTGACATTCATGTCATGTTTATATTGTCTATGTCAGCTTGGACGTCATACAATTTAGCCACAAGTTGTCAAAGATATTGTTTTTTATGATAAACAACGTTTAGTATATGTATTGTAATTATTTATTTAAACAGTTTAGACAAAAAGTGGAGGTTCATGCTATAACTATGGGTGATATGTAGATCATATGCTAGTTTGGCATTCTTTGCATTTCTTATCTTTGTGAAATTACTGCACGATGAAAGGGGAGGGAGGGGGTGTATAATATATTTTCAAGAAAATTAATTATTTTTTAAAACACTAAATACAGTGCATATACTAATAGTTGTTTATCATCAAAAACAATGTCTTTTACAACATGTAGCCAAATTGTATGACAATATATCTGTTAGTTTTTTCTGTGAATTTTGTAAAAGACAACTCTTGTTCTGGGTGGGTCTCCCAAAACAATTGATCTATCCATCGACTGTGACGTGTTTTGTTTCCGATTGTTAAATTTAGAATTATACAATATGGATGTGATTATAATGAAACTGACTGTACATGTGAACTTAATTCAATAACTGACTGACAGTGAACTTATTCAATAACTGACTGAAGTGAGAAATAATTCAAATGGTACAGTGTGAACTTGAATTCAATAACTGACTGTACAGTGTGAACCTGAATTCAATAACTGACTGTACAGTGAGAACATTAATTCAATAACTGACTGTACAGTGGAACTTAATTCAATAACTGACTGTACAGTGTGAACCTGAATTCAATAACTGACTGTACAGTGAGAACATGAATTCAATAACTGACTGTACAGTGAGAACATGAATTCAATAACTGACTGTACAGTGTGAACATGAATTCAATAACTGACTGTACAGTGAGAACATGAATTCAATAACTGACTGTACAGTGTGAACATGAATTCAATAACTGACTGTACAGTGTGAACATGAATTCAATAACTGACTGTACAGTGTGAACATGAATTCAATAACTGACTGTACAGTGAGAACATGAATTCAATAACTGACTGTACAGTGAGAACATGAATTCAATAACTGACTGTACAGTGAGAACATGAATTCAATAACTGACTGTACAGTGAACATGAATTCATAACTGACTTCAGTGTGAACATGAATTCATAACTGACGTCATGATGAACATGATCAATAATGACTGACAGTGAAATTTGAATTCATATGTTCAGTTAAGACAACAGACGTGCATGAAATGCACAAGTGAGGCCAATTTGGTGAATTATGACTTCTGAGCTTTTGAGACGCAAGTTCGAGGTCAGACGGGCAATTTATGCTTTCTTCCTGTACTCCTCATGAATTGTCAATGAATCTACTCTATGCAATTGCTAGACATCAATTTGGTAATCAGAAATTGCCTGCACGTTGGGTGCTCACAATTCTGACACAGATGCACACAAAAACGTCTGACAAGAATTTGGTTATTCCGGACACGTTACGTAAGTTGCGTCGAAGAGACTAACTATTAAACTAGATTGCAACGTGAGATGAAACATTGGTGTTTTTATGGTAACACTGAATACAAGCACAAGTTTGTCATGGGACCGCGTAGATTGTTGTTTTTATGGTAACACTGAATACAAGCACAAGTTTGTCATGGGACAGCGTATCGACGTATTGAAAGCGATAACGTTTGAGCAGACGACTTCGAAAAGGACGATGATCACACTTTGGGGAGGCGAGGGGGGATAATAAAGTGTTCTCGTCTGGAAATAAGTCGGACCATAAGGTACACCAATCTCAAATCTGCTGTTTAGTGAAATTTAGAGAATGGAATCATGACATTTCATCTCTGGTAGCAATGACATTTCAACTCTGGAATCATGATATTTCAACTCTGGAATCATGACATTTCAACTCTGGTAGCATGACATTTCAACTCTGGTAGCGTGACATTTAATCTCTTTAACTATGACATTTGGACAATTTATTCTTGCACGTTAGCGCGACCAATTTTCAACTCTTTACTTGCTTTCTTTACCGAATTATAAGTTAGATATAGTGATTAATCAATTGATACATTTCACAGCTTATTCAGTCAGCTATTAAACTAGGTCTTTGAACGTGCGAGCAGTAAACAGAAAAATGTCATTGCACCATTTTTAAACGACGAACGTCGAATGGAAATTAAATTTTTCTTATCCAAATAAAAATGACAAATTTAGTTGTTTTTTCCTTCTTGTATTCTATCATGCAAACATGAATTTATTTTGGAATAACAACAAATTTAATGAAATATACAACTTATTTTTTTTGTTGTTGTTGTAAAGTAAAGGAATCCATATTTCTTACCCTGATTTATATTGGTGAAAACGGTGTTGGACCAGTATGTCTCTTTGATCTAACAAACATGATGGTGGATGTTTTCATTCACATGCCAGCCAACTCTGATTTCCCAGTGTTTTCTAGTACCCAGTTGATGTTGCTTTCAACATGTAAGTCGTTACGTTTGGAATAGATTTTACATGCAAAGTTAATATTAAAACTAAATAGTCAAGTTAGTACATTATACGTTCTGATCAAAGTGGAAATCGAAACGAAAACTCACTGACAATTTGTTGAAGTAATCAATTTTCTAATTAACTATTATAATGTTAGAGGAAATTGAATTCAGTGTTTCTTAACTTCACGAAAAGTGAATATCTCAACGACATATCTCTACTGCATGTCGTCTTAATACAAGATTTATCTTTGCTCTACCATATCTGACAGTGAGTTCAGTCAACCATATCTGACTGTGAGTTCAGTCAACCATATCTGACAGTGAGTTCAGTCAACCATATCTGACAGTGAGTTCAATCAATTTTGACAGTGAAGTTATAGTCAACCTAATGAGTCAGTACAGTCAATTATATCTGATTGAGTTGCAAATCTGACAACGAAACTCATCTGACAATTAGTTGAAAGTAACGGTTTTCTGAATTAACTATTATAATGTTAGTATGATATTGACAGTGAGTTAACTCACGAAAAGTGAGTTATCAACACATATCTGACATGATTCGTCAACCAGATTACATTGTTCATCACATATCTGACAGTGTGTTCAGTCAACCATATCTGACAGTGGTTCAGTCACCATATCTGACAGTGAGTTCAGTCACGATATCTAACAGTGAGTCAGGGTAATACATAGTGAGTTCAGTCATGCATATCTGACAGTGAGTTCAGTCACGCATATCTGACAGTGAGTTCAGTCAACCATATCTGACAGTGAGTTCAGCTCATATGCATATTTATTACATGTGAGTTCAGTCAAGAATATCATTTCATAGATATCTTTCACACAAATGTTAATACTGTAATATCACATGATTTTTCATGGGGTCATGATAATCCCGGAGGTATGATACATGAATCTCTGATGTCTATCGATAATGTCACAGTTGTATTAAGTTGCTTCATTATTATCTCCCTTTTCTCCCCCATTTCCTGCTTCTTGCTTGTTCCACTCTTTCTACCACTGACCTATCTTCAACAAATTAAAAAGAAACGTGATCGCTAACGCTGCTTAGCAACAAAAACACAAACACACTTGACACCAAGTGGAAATTTGTCATTCTCTGTCACGCTCTAATGATATCAAGCGCCGGCTTCCAGTCGTCATCAAGTAATTGCTATTTTTTCACCCGTGGGGATTCCTGAAGCGATGTTATCACCAGGGGCATATCGCGTGGTTTAGATAATTCATCATTACGCAAATTTATTTAACACAGTGGATGACCTCATACTGTGCAGTGTTGAAATAACACATTTTAGCAGTTAGTAATCACTGTGCGTTTTCTGTATCCCCAATCAAACATATATGTATTCCAACACAAGCTCAACGGACCAGGCCTACTTAATAATAACTAGTATCAAATTCAGGCAGTTCTAGGGAACAGAAACTCGGAAGACAAAGAGATAACAGAAAACGGTTACAGCAGTAGCTCACAGCAACCAGTAATGGTAATAGACAGAGCCAAAAACCTAGACTTTCTACCTCATCTAACAGCAGAAGTGAATATGTAAAGTATGTAACAGTGTCAGGTGGTGTGCCCTGCAGTGGTACCTTAATAATGTTCCAGTATCAGAGAGATTATTCTATCGCAATGATACCATATCAATGTAACAGTGTCAGTGAGGGGAGGAGGGGTCGTTCTTGACATGGTACCATATTAATGTAGCATTATCAGGGGTGGGGTGTATTGCTGTACACGGTACCATAATAATATAACAGTCCCATCGCCCGCCTGCCCAGCGTGTTCGTAGCGTGTTGGACGACGGGTGACAAGCCACCTGTGAGTGCGATTCAATTTGTGGGCTGGCAGAAAAGCCACAGGTTCTCCAGATTTACAATGTCTGTGGCACCGAGCCGAAGGGTTACGGTGTCCATGGCACCGAACCGAAGGGTTACGATGTCCATGGCACCGAGACGAAAGGTTACGATGTCCATGGCACCGAGTCGAAGAGCTGAAAGCTCAAGTGCTTCTGGATACAAAATTTAAAAAACCAGTCCCACTGCTGTGTACTGAAACATCACCGTTTAAGTAATAGTTACAGGTGTGCTAGTCACAACATAATCGCAGCCTCCATTAACCATACGGCCAGTAAGCTAAGGTAACACAACGAATGTAACTGTTACACGATAGTGACTAATAATACCAGGACATGCCCGCGTGCCCAGCGTGTTCGTAGCGCGTTGGACTACGGGTGACAAGTCCTCTGTAAGTGCGGGTTCAATTCCGCGGACTGGCAGAAAAGCTGCAGGTTCCCCAGATTTACGGTGTTCATGGCACCGAGCCGAAGGGTTACGATGTCCATGACACTGAGCCGAATACTTTCAGCTCAAGTGCTTCTGGATCGGGAAAAAAAAGAAAACAAAATAGCCATCTCCATCATAGCCATCATTTAATGAAGCAACAACGATATAGGTGCATTAACCCTTTCGCTGCTACATACTTTCCGAAGGCTGAGCTAAAAATAGCTACTCTTTGTTTCTAGGTCACAAACGTGAATGTACGCCTATAGCAGTGACAGTAGCAATGTATAACGTGTTAACACGTCTGTAGCCCACAGAGGAGAGATAACAACAGACGTGTTAATGCGTCTTTAGAAGTGAATGGGGAAAACGTATATATACGTCCTTAGCAGCTAATTAATATTTATACAATTTCAAAGTCTTTATTATATGAAGTTTCACAGATTTCAATGAAATATTCATCATCATCAATGTGAGTATTCTTTATATGATGTTGCTCTCTTTGCAGCGGATCTGAAATTCACTCTGTCTCTAGCCAGTTCACCCACTTCGTCGATGGTCATATTCATGGTTTCTTTCATATCTTAATGACATCTTAGAGTAGTAAATAGTTCCTTCTGTGGGGTATTCTAGTCCATACTCCCTCTAGTACTCCTAAAACTTTCTAAGAATATATGTCATCTCTATCCGGACTCGTTCTCTCTCTCTCATCGGCTCTCTTTCTCTCTCTCTCTCTCTCATCGGCTCTTTCTCTCTCTCTCATGGCTCTCTTTCTCTCTCTATCGGCTCTCTTCTCTCTCCTCATCGGCTCTTCTTCTCTCTCTCTCTCATCAGCTCTCTTTCTCTCTCTCTCTCTCTCTCATCGGCTCCCTTTCTCTCTCTCTCTCATCGGCTCTTTCTCTCTCTCTCATCGGCTCTCTTTCTCTCTCTCAGACACACAAGTTCTCTTTCTGCTTGGTTTGTCTCTTGATTTTATATCGTCAAAATCTTTCCGCCAACTTTTCCGACAATTCTAACTGTCAAAGTCAAGTGCCGTAACTAACTACTACTGTGTCCATTATTAACCTATGGTCTCCCCCAGACTGTCAAATTCAAGTGCCGTAACTAACTACTACTGTGTCCATTATTAACCTATGGTCTCCCAGTAGATCTAAAATATCTAGATGTTTTTCAGTGTCAACTTAGCTTGATCGGTCTCATGGTTAGAGTTTGTTTAGTGTCAACTTAGCTTGACCGGTCTCATGGTTAGAGTTTGTTCAGTGTAAACTTAGCTTGATCGATCTCATGGTTAGAGTTTGTTCAGTGTCAACTTAGCTTGACCGGTCTCATGGTTAGAGTTTGTTCAGTGTCAACTTAGCTTGATCGGTCTCATGGTTAGAGTTTGTTTAGTGTCAACTTAGCTTGATCGGTTTCATGGTTAGAGTTTGTTCAGTGTCAACTTAGCTTGACCGGTCTCATGGTTAGAGTTTGTTTAGTGTCAACTTAGCTTGATCGGTCTCATGGTTAGAGTTTGTTTAGTGTCAACTTAGCTTGATCGGTCTCATGGTTAGAGTCCTCTAATTCTGCTGTCAGTATACACAGGGTTCCATTTCCCTAGTCGCAACCCTGTTACAAGTAGCATTGTTGCAATTAACAGTATCATTAATGGTGATCTTACAATGTCATACACAAACACCCACACACAAGCAATACAGTAGGAATGGCTACAGACATTAGGATACATATCATCAACATATGTGGTACAGGAAGTAAACAAAGCCACCACATAACATTCATATACAACACAGAATTCATACATATACACAAAACCATTATGAGAATAGTCGAACCTGCATCAAGCATCACAACACAGTTAGGATTCATACATTCATGTTTTAGTTTCATAACATTAGATCGTGTGTAGCTATACTACAGACATCAAACAAGTGAGTAGCTATACTACAGACATCAAACAAGTGTGTAGCTATACTACAGACATCAAACAAGTGAGTAGCTATACTACAGACATCAAACAAGTGTGTAGATATACTACAGACATCAAACAAGTGTGTAGCTATACTACAGACATCAAACAAGTGTGTAGCTATACTACAGACATCAAACAAGTGAGTAGCTATACTACAGACATCAAACAAGTGTGTAGATATACTACAGACATCAAACAAGTGTGTTGCTATACTACAGACATCAAACAAGTGTGTAGCTATACTACAGACATCAAACAAGTGAGTAGCTATACTACAGACATCAAACAAGTGTGTAGATATACTACAGACATCAAACAAGTGTGTAGATATACTACAGACATCAAACAAGTGTGTAGATATACTACAGACATCAAACAAGTGTGTAGATATACTACAGACATCAAACAAGTGAGTAGCTATACTACAGACATAAACAAGTGTGTATTTAATATAAAGAATAGAGATAGCAAACAGGGAATCGCAATAGTTCAGGTACGCAACGATACATAACCATACACATTAGTCAACATATATGCACCACCAGACTGTAGAGACCTGACACCAACTGTATACACATTAGTCAACATATATGCACCAACAGACTGTAGAGACCTGACATCAACTGTATACACATTAGTCAACATATATGCACCAACAGACTGTACAGACCCGACATCAACTGTATACACATTAGTCAACATATATGCACCAACAGACTGTAGAGACCTGACATCAACTGTATACACATTAGTCAACATATATGCACCAACAGACTGTACAGACCCGACATCAACTGTATACACATTAGTCAACATATATGCACCAACAGACTGTACAGACCCGACCACCAACTGTATACACATTAGTCAACATATATGCACCAACAGACTGTAGAGACCTGACATCAACTGTATACACATTAGTCAACATATATGCACCAACAGACTGTACAGACCCGACCACCAACTGTATGCACATTTGACCTTTGTTACACAAGGGACACAATGTTCTGCTATTTTAACTGTGTCCGTACAAACATGGAGGTTATTGGGTGTTTGTGTGTGAGGGTTGGGGGTGAGAGAGATGTTAGAATTCAAATTCTCAGCTCCAATAAATAAAGCACATACCAGCTAGAAACATTACAGAACATAATGAAAAGACACAGTCTGACACATTGTTACAGACATACACATCCTAACGGCAGTGAAACTGCTACACACACAAACAGAGTGCAAAGGAGAGCAGCACACTTAGACAGAATATATGCACCATCATACCACCACATAGGAGAGCAGCACACTTAGACAGAATATATACACCATCATACCACCACATAGGAGAGCAGCACACTTAGACAGAATATATGCACCATCATACCACCACATAGGAGAGCAGTACACTTAGACAGAATATATACACCATCATACCACCACATAGGAGAGCAGCACACTTAGACAGAATATATACACCATCATACCACCACATAGGCCAAACAAAACATATTCCAGAAATTACTTTGTTTCACATAACTACAAGGTCATCATATCAACCATAAACACCACACACACAGACGAACACACGTGCGCACGCGCATGCATGCACACACACACACATCAACTTCAAGAGTTTCACGCATTGGAAATTCAGTACCACACTTCTTCAAAATAAACCATATACTGAACTCATTAACACATCTTCCTTCCTTCCTTCCTTTCGTTCGCTTGAAATATGTCTATATATTCAATGTTGTCTCTTGTATGAACTTCACTGTCTTTTGTAGCTCACACAGAGGTCCGTGTAGTTTTATGTCGAGTGTTGTTTCGTTAGGCCAGTGAGTTTGCCTCAGTGTATCATATTTGGGGCAGTCTTGAAGTATGTGCTCTGCAGTCTGGTTTGCCTGTCCACATGTACACATGGCTGAATTGCCAATCTTGAATTTTGTATACATGTGGCTGCGGAGCCGATTGTGTCCTGTTCTAAGGCGCAGAATCACAACTTGTTCCAATCTGCTCATATTATAGTAATCGTCTTGTGTTGGTATTTGTGGCTTTCCCATTGATTTAATCATCCTTTTCTTTTGGTGGTAGGTAACTGGCACATCCGGCTGCTCTCCTGCAGCACCTTCCTTGGCCAATCGGTCTGCTGTTTCATTTCCTGGTATTCCACAGTGAGAGGGTATCCACTGCAAGACAACCCTGCGATGCTTGGACAATTTAGACAGTAGGGTCTGTAGACCTGGCAATTTTCGGGACTGAAGTGCTTGGAGTGCTGATTTTGCATCAGTCAAAATACAACAGGTTGAGGATCGGGTCTGGTATTCAACAGTTTTTCAGTTGCCACCTTGATTGCCTGAATTTCTGCATCATAGTTGTGACAGAATTTTCCCGTTGGCACTTTAATCGCATCTCTAGCGTTGTTTGGGTATTCTATGTACACTCCTGCTCCTCCATTCTTCACTGCATTTTCTGCTGACCCATCCGTGTATAACCGGACCCAGAGGTCATGTGGGTATTCTTCATCAAGTAAACTGAGAGTGACTGTCTTGCGTTGTATGCTGTTCTGCTCATCCTTGTAGAATATTCCTTTCACTTCTGTCTGGATACATACTTCTGGTTCAGTCTCCTCTCTCCAAGGGGTTTGCTCTGGCACAGACTTTAGGGGAATGCCAACTTTTGGTAGGTCTGAAGTTTGCCTATTCAGTCTTTTGGCCTGGTGAATAAAGCTGCTTCCTTTCAGCCTCCCCAATGCTAGATTTTTGAATCTGTTTTCCATTGGGTGGCTTGGCATACTCAGAAACTTTTCTGCCTGCGTCATCACTTTTGTATCTCTGCGTTCTCTCAGTGCTTGTATTCCCCCACTCTTTCCATCTCCACTATTGGTGTTGTTTTCATTGCTCCTGTGATGACACGAAGCGCCTGGTTTTGCACCTTATCCAGTTCTCCTAATGTGGTATTTGATGCTGGACACCATGCAGCTGACCCATATTCCAGGTGTGGTCGTATGCCCTGCTGATAAATATTTTTAAGTATTTTTGACTGGCGCCCCATGTGGTTCCACTTAATTTTCTCAGGATGGCTAACTTCCTCCTGGCCTTTGCTGCTGCTTTGTTGATGTGCTGCTTCCACCTCAGTCTATCATCGAATGTAACTCCGAGATAGGTGGGTTGCTTGTCTTCTCTTAGCAGTTCTCCATTTATTTTAATGGTGCCAGCTTTTTGTTTGGGAGAAAGAGTAAAGAGTGTAGTGCTGCACTTATCTGTGTTGATGCTGACACACCATCTGTTTGCCCATGAGGTTAAGGCATCTACAGCTCTTTGTATCAATTTGGTGGCCACTGTTGCATACTCATTTGTGCACCATATTACCAGATCATCAGCGTACATTGCAACTTTTACTTCCTGTGGTAACTCAGCAACCAGGTCGTTGATGAAAATCAAGAAGAGTGTGGGGACAATACTCCTCCTTGAGGGACGCCATGACGCAGTAGAACTTTTTTTACTCTTGAGTCCATCTAGATGCACTCTGGCTTTTCTGTTATGTAAGTATGCTTTATCCATCTGTACATCCTACCCTTTATTCTACTATTTCTCAGTTTCTTCAGCAGTCCTTCTTTCCAAACCTTGTCAAAGGCTTTCCTTAGGTCTATCCATGTCGCTAGTACCAGTTTCTTATCTTGGAACGCGTCCTCAATCTCCTGAGAAAGGTACGTTGCTTGGTCTTCAGTAGAGTAGCACTGCCTGAAACCTGCCTGCTGTGACACAAGAATGTTTTCGCTTTCAAGATACCACTGCAGTCGGAGATTGATTATACGTTCCATTGTTTTGCAGAGACAACTTGTAAGACTGATCGGTCAGTAGCTGGAGGCAGAAGAACTATCTTTTCCAGGTTTCAAGAGCGGTATCATGATTGCTTCTCTCCAGGTCTGTGGAACTTGACCTAAGATCCAACAATTATTGTAAATCTGCAGTAACTTTGTTTTTGCTGCAGTTCCTAAGTTCTTAATCATCTCATTGGACACTCCATCAGCTCCTGGTGATTTTCTCATTTTAATTTGGATATTGCTAGTTCCAGTTCTTTAAATGTGATTGGGGTCTTCATCACTTCAGGTATTGTTTCGTCTTGCTCAACATTTTGCTTTTTCTCACGAATCTCTCGCTGTTTCGTTGTGCTAATTTCAATATTGCTGTCTTTAGCAAAGGAGTCTGCAAAATGATCAGCTGCCTGTTTTCCTGTGAGGATGTTTCCATCTTTGTTTAATGCAATCTTTGGATTTCTTCCTGTACCTTCATCATTAAGTTGTTTTACCAGCTTCCACAGCTTCCTGGTATCTCTTTCAAAGTTTAAGGACTCTGTTTTTCCTTCCAGCTCCTCCGCCTGGCCTGCAGCTTGGCCCTTTGAAATATAGCCTTGGCATGCTGATATTTGTTGTGGTGTTCTTGGCATGGAGTGGTCTCTGCCTGCTTTCGTGAAATTTCTACATTATTGTGCAGTAGTTCCAATTCACTACTCCAGTAAGGTGTGTAGTGCTTCGAGCCCTCTAGGAATTGTTTCGTAGGCAGCCTGTTTTATGCATCGGCTGAACTCATCAACTACCTTGTTGATGTCCTTGTCAGTAGATAGACCTAGTGTCAGTATACTGGTGCGATGCTTATACATTGTCCAATCTGCCTTCTTGTAATTCCACCTAGATAGAGTGCTGCTCTCCCTGATGGGTTGATTTTCAACAGTGAGAAATACTGGCCGATGGTCGCTGCCTCCTAGCTGTTTCCCAACAACACGTGTAATGTTCCATTCCAGGTCTGAGGTGGAATGCCAAGTCTGGTGTAGAGGTGGTGTGCCATGATCTGGAGTAGAAGGTTGGCTGATCTTTGGGCTGATTGACAAGGATTAGTTTGTTGTCATCCTGCCAGTTTTCAAGCTCCTCGCCCCTACTGTCCATGTGGTCATACCCCCAGCTCTGTGAGTGACTATTGAAGTCCCCGCACACTGAGTCTTTCCTTTGTTGGAATTGTGACCAGTGCCAGTGGGCGGTCACTTGGACAGTAGTAGTTGATTAAGTGAAACTCTGTACTTGCCGTCCTAAGATGCAGCATCTGATATTCTGCACCCCCCATTTTACTCCTCAAACTGACATGTGGTGATGTTGTTTCTCACAAGTGTCAGTACTCCACCCTTTCTTCTATTTTTCGGTCTGATCGGTAGCACTGGAAGCCTCTGACTTTGAAGGCTACATCTTCATTCAGGTGGGTCTCTTGCAAACAGCATACATGTACTTGTTCTTCATTTAGGATGTTTTCAAGTTCTACTTTTTTGCTGTAGCCATCTTTTTGCTGTTCACACCCTCAGCATTCCAGTGCATTATTTTAAGAAATTGGCCAGTTGCTCTATTCCCATGCCTCCTGGCTCCACAGGGCAAATGAGAAGGACATCCAGTAGCTGGGGTTGGGCCCTTTCGAGGTAGAGGGCCGGCACTGCACCTGCCTGAGTGTCCGTCACAGGGCGAGCACCATATTTTTTAAATACATAGACATATTCATATGCGTTTATGCGTGGCAACCTGATTGCTATAGTGCGCCTCTTGGCTGGTTGCCTTCGACTTCAGCACTCTTACTGCTAGAGAAGACTGTGGTCTAACTCGAGGGATAGAAAAATTGTAAAAGAAGTAGGAGATAAGACAAGAAAAAGATGCCCTCCTCAAGAGAGAGGAGGGCTGCCATTTAACCATGGTTGGGGGATGGGTTGGTTGCAGCCAGAGCATTTTCCACTCGCCGGTGGGTTCTGCGCTGTCACCTTATGAGGCCCCATCCTGCTCCGCCTTTTGGTCTGGCCTTTCACCTTCAGTCTGTTCGGCTTGGTTAGACCTGCCAGGAGTTAGACTCCCGCCGACATAGCCTGAAGGATCAGCAAGGCACGCAAACCCTCCAACCACGATAAGGTAGGCTAATCTGGAGGGATTAACACATCTCATTCTCACATACACAAACCATATATTGAACACATTAATACATCTCATTCTCACATTCATAAACCATATATTGAACACATTAACCCATCTCATTCTCACATTCATAAACCATATATTGAACACATTAACCCATCTCATTCTCACATACATAAACCATATATTGAACACATTAACACATCTCATTCTCACATTCATAAACCATATATTGAACACATTAACCCATCTCATTCTCACATACATAAACCATATATTGAACACATTAACACATCTCATTCTCACATTCATAAACCATATATTGAACACATTAAGACATCTCATTCTCACATACATAAACCATATATTGAACACATTAACCCATCTCATTCTCACATTCATAAACCATATATTGAACACATTAAGACATCTCATTCTCACATACATAAACCATATATTGAACACATTAACACATCTCATTCTCACATTCATAAACCATATATTGAACACATTAGCACATCTCATTCTCACATACATAAACCATATATTGAACACATTAACACATCTCATTCTCACATACATAAACCATATATTGAACACATTAACACATCTCATTCTCACATACATAAACCATATATTGAACACATTAACACATCTCATTCTCACATACATAAACCATATATTGAACACATTAACACATCTCATTCTCACATACATAAACCATATATTGAACACATTAACACATCTCATTCTCACATACATAAACCATATACACATAGAGAATGTACACCAACAATGTGAACTGTGAGAAAGTAGAACTGTACAAGAAATTACCAATAAATGATTGTATATTGCATTAACAAAGACATAATAGACTTTGCAGCAAATGCGACAAACACCGGTATTTCGTATGTTGAGAAAATGTACTAGAATCTTCTTGTGATTGACACTAAATAATGTGCACAGGTAAACACAGGTACACAGACTGAGTCACATTTGTGGTAATATTGTTTATTCAATGCTAAAAATGTTGAAAATCACTACTGCCAGTTTAGTTGTATTCAGAGCAGCTAGACCAAATTAAACATTTTTTTAATTCTTTGTTTTCACAATTTAGTGATTTATTCCAAACATTTCATGTTAGCGTCAACATGACTTTCAACCAAAAATAAAACATTGTCTGCAGTCTGTATTTGATCACGAAATTGAAATTTGTACATGCATCGTTCAGAAGCTTTTGCTTGGAATCATTTGATTGAAATTGTTGAATGTGTGAGTGAAGATTTTATTCAGACATTCAAGCTTTATAAATTTGACCTGTGTAGTCAATGTATGAATTGAATTCATTGCTATGTTTGCCTCGGTGTATTCTTCTACAAATCTATGATAAACACATGAATTTTATATTTCATTCGTTCAAACTCTCACGAGATCATAAGCGCTGTGTTTTCTTTTCCATTTTTACTGTCAAATATTTAGAATATGTTTAAATGAAAATTATAAATACAAATAAAAAAAGTAAAATCTGGAAAAGGAACATCACAATGACGGACAAATTGGGTCAGATAATAGGAAACTTTGTCGGCCTGGCAGGCCAAAATTATCTCATATCTTGGATCACGACAAGTGGACTTTCCATGCCTAACTGGCAACTGTGTTTCCTGCGTGCAGCTAGATTCACCTTGCATGCACAATTGTGTAATTGCATGTCAGAATTTTTGTAGAGCGTGGGCAAACAGGACTTGGTCAGGGCTAAATACATGAACAGCAGCATAACCACATTGCGGAAATGGAAACAAAATCCAGATTACTCCCAACGGATAATTACAGACTTTTGTTTTCCATCTTCAAGAATGCGCCAAGAATGGACAGGTCTCGTTATGTCTGAACAGTCTGGTAGTGAGTGGTAAATTAAAGAAAATAATGACCACCAAATCTGCTACACACACACATACATATATATATATATGTATATGTGTGTTTTTCACTTTCAGTACCACTGCCAAATTTGCTACATATATGTGTGTGTGTGTATGTGTATGTGTGTGTGTGTGAGTGGTCTATTTCATCTTTCAATACCATGGTCAAGTTTGCTACATATGTGTGTGTGTGTATGTGGCCTGTTTCGGCTTTCAGACAGTCAATTAGCTAAGTGTTTTACTGTGACAACTTCTGAGTTTGCCTTGATGTTTGCTCTCTCTCTCTCTCTCTCTCTTTTATATATTTATATATATGGCTAATGAGAGTAGTATTGACATTAGATGGACACTTATTGAAAGTATAGTACAACTACACAGATGACATTTATGCTTTAGCCACTGACTGTGTTCATGCACAGATGACATTTATGCTTTAGCCACTTAATGTGCTCATCAGATGACATTTATGATGCAGCCACTTACTGTGTTCATGCACAGATGACATTTGTCTTTAGCTCACTGACTGTGTTCATGCACAGATGACATGTATGCTTTAGCCACTGACTGTGTTCTGCACAGATGACATGTATGCTTTAGCCACTGAGCTGTGTTCATGCACAGATGACATGTATCAGCCACTGACTGTGTTCATGCACAGATGACATGTATGCTTGAGCCACTTACTGTGTTCATGCACAGATGACATTTATGCTTTAGCCACTTACTGTGTTCATGCACATATGACATTTATGCTTTAGCCACTGACTGTGTTCATGCACAGATGACATTTATGCTTTAGCCACTGACTGTTCATGCACAGATGACATTTATGCTTTAAGTCACTGACTATTCATGCACAGATGACATGTATGCTTTAGCCACTTACTGTGTTCATGCACATATGACATTTATGCTTTAGCCACTGACTGTGTTCATGCACAGATGACATTTATGCTTTAGTCACTGACTGTTCATGCACAGATGACATGTATGCTTTAGCCACTTAATGTGTTCATGCACAGATGACATTTATGCTTTAGTCACTGATTGTGTGCATGCACAGATGACATGCATGCTTTAGTCACTTACTGTGTTCATGCACAGATGACATTTATGCTTTAGCCACTGACTGTGTTCATGCACAGATGACATTTATGCTTTAGTCACTGACTGTTCATGCACAGATGACATGTATGCTTTAGCCACTTACTGTGTTCATGCACAGATGACATTTATGCTTTAGTCACTGATTGTGTGCATGCACAGATGACATGCATGCTTTAGTCACTTACTGTGCTCATGCACAGATGACATGTATGCTTTAGCCACTGACTGTGTTCATGCACAGATGACATGTATGCTTTAGCCACTGACTGTGTTCATGCACAGATGACATTTATGCTTTAGCCACTGATTGTGTGCATGCACAGATGACATGCATGCTTTAGTCACTTACTGTGCTCATGCACAGATGACATGTATGCTTTAGCCACTGACTGTGTTCATGCACAGATGACATGTATGCTTTAGCCACTGACTGTTTCATACAGATGACATTTATGCTTTAGCCACTTACTGTGTGCATGCACAGATGACATTTATGCTTTAGCCACTGACTGTGTGCATGCACAGATGACATTTATGCTTTAGCCACTGACTGTGTGCATGCACAGATGACATTTATGCTTTAGCCACTGACTGTGTTCATGCACAGATGACATGTATGCTTTAGTCACTGACTGTGTTCATGCACAGATGACATGTATGCTTTAGCCACTGACTGTGTGCATGCACAGATGACATGTATGCTTTAGCCACTGACTGTGTGCATGCACAGATGACATGTATGCTTTAGCCACTGACTGTGCTCATACACAGATAACATTTATGCTTTAGCCACTGATTGTGTTCATGCACAGATGACATTTATGCTTTAGCCACTGACTGTGTTCATACACAGATGACATGTATGCTTTAGTCACTGATTGTGTTCATGCACAGATGACATGTATGCTTTGTCACTGACTGTCTCATGCACAGATGACATGTATGCTTTAGCCACTGACTGTGCTCATACACAGATAACATTTATGCTTTAGCCACTGATTGTGTTCATGCACAGATGACATTTATGCTTTAGCCACTGACTGTGTTCATACACAGATGACATGTATGCTTTAGTCACTGATTGTGTTCATGCACAGATGACATGTATGCTTTAGTCACTGACTGTGCTCATGCACAGATGACATGTATGCTTTAGCCACTGATTGTGTTCATGCACAGATGACATTTATGCTTTAGCCACTGACTGTGTGCATGCACAGATGACATGTATGCTTTAGCCACTGACTGTGTGCATGCACAGATGACATTTATGCTTTAGCCACTGACTGTGTTCATGCACAGATGACATGTATGCTTTAGCCACTGACTGTGTTCATGCACAGATGACATGTATGCTTTAGCCACTGACTGTGTTCATGCACAGATGACATTTATGCTTTAGTCACTGACTGTGTTCATGCACAGATGACATGTATGCTTTAGCCACTGACTGTGTTCATGCACAGATAACATGTATGCTTTAGCCACTGACTGTGTTCATGCACAGATGACATGTATGCTTTAGCCACTGACTGTGTGCATGCACAGATGACATTTATGCTTTAGCCACTGACTGTGTTCATGCACAGATGACATGTATGCTTTAGCCACTGACTGTGTTCATGCACAGATGACATGTATGCTTTAGCCACTGACTGTGTTCATGCACAGATGACATTTATGCTTTAGCCACTGACTGTGTTCATGCACAGATGACATTTATGCTTTAGTCACTGACTGTGTTCATGCACAGATGACATGTATGCTTTAGCCACTGACTGTGTTCATGCACAGATAACATGTATGCTTTAGCCACTGACTGTGTTCATGCACAGATGACATGTATGCTTTAGCCACTGACTGTGTGCATGCACAGATGACATGTATGCTTTAGCCACTGATTGTGTTCATGCACAGATGACATTTATGCTTTAGCCACTGACTGTGTTCATGCACAGATGACATTTATGCTTTAGCCACTGATTGTGTTCATGCACAGATGACATGTATGCTTTAGCCACTGACTGTGTTCATGCACAGATGACATTTATGCTTTAGTCACTGACTGTGTTCATGCACAGATGACATGTATGCTTTAGCCACTGACTGTGTTCATGCACAGATAACATGTATGCTTTAGCCACTGACTGTGTTCATGCACAGATGACATGTATGCTTGAGCCACTGACTGTGTTCATGCACAGATGACATGTATGCTTTAGCCACTGACTGTGTTCATGCACAGATGACATGTATGCTTTAGCCACTGACTGTGTTCATGCACAGATGACATGTATGCTTTAGCCACTGACTGTGTTCATGCACAGATGACATGTATGCTTTAGCCACTGACTGTGTTCATGCACAGATGACATTTATGCTTTAGCCACTGACTGTGTTCATGCACAGATGACATGTATGATTTAGCCACTGACTGTGTTCATGCACAGATGACATTTATGCTTTAGCCACTGACTGTGTTCATGCACAGATGACATTTATGCTTTAGCCACTTACTGTGTTCATGCACAGATGACATTTATGCTTTAGCCACTGACTGTGCTCATGCACAGATGACATTTATGCTTTAGCCACTTACTGTGTTCATGCACAGATGACATTTATGCTTTAGCCACTTACTGTGTTCATGCACAGATGACATTTATGCTTTAGCCACTGACTGTGCTCATGCACAGATGACATTTATGCTTTAGCCACTTACTGTGTTCATGCACAGATGACATTTATGCTTTAGCCACTTACTGTGTTCATGCACAGATGACATGTATGATGTAGCCACTGACTGTGTTCATGCACAGATGACATGTATGCTTTAGCCACTGACTGTGTTCATGCACAGATGACATTTATGCTTTAGCCACTGACTGTGTTCATGCACAGATGACATGTATGCTTTAGCCACTGACTGTGTTCATGCACAGATGACATTTATGCTTTAGCCACTGACTGTGTTCATGCACAGATGACATTTATGCTTTAGCCACTGACTGTGTTCATGCACAGATGACATGTATGCTTTAGCCACTGACTGTGTTCATGCACAGATGACATGTATGCTTTAGCCACTGACTGTGTTCATGCACAGATGACATTTATGCTTTAGCCACTGACTGTGTTCATGCACAGATGACATGTATGCTTTAGCCACTGACTGTGTTCATGCACAGATGACATTTATGCTTTAGCCACTGACTGTGTTCATGCACAGATGACATGTATGCTTTAGCCACTGACTGTGTTCATGCACAGATGACATTTATGCTTTAGCCACTGACTGTGTTCATGCACAGATGACATTTATGCTTTAGCCACTGACTGTGTTCATGCACAGATGACATGTATGCTTTAGCCACTGACTGTGTTCATGCACAGATGACATGATGCTTTAGCCACTGACTGTGTTCATGCACAGATGACATTTATGCTTTAGCCACTGACTGTGTTCATGCACAGATGACATTTATGCTTTAGCCACTGACTGTGTTCATGCACAGATGACATTTATGCTTTAGCCACTGACTGTGTTCATACACAGATGACATTTATGCTTTAGCCACTGACTGTGTTCATGCACAGAAAGAGACAATGAAACATTATAAAAAGAAAGAGTCAAACTAACAAAAATAAGTTGGTAAGAAGTCATCAGAAATCATCAGCAACAATTATTGTAGACAATCAAGTAATACAAGAAGTTAATGAATTGTTAGATCTTGGAAGATACGTTTCACCAGAGCGAAATTCAGAAAAGAATAATCAAGGAATACGATAGCCTTTACTATAGTAAGAAACATTAGAAGATTAATGTACTTTCTGGATACAGCATATCCTGCAAGACTGTCCTCTCCTGGGAAACCTGAAAACTAAGCTTTGGAAACCTGACAGACCTGAAGCTGATTGCCCAGTTGTGGTCCACAGTAAATTAATGCATGACCAGAGATCGCTGAACAAGAAGAAGAGGATCAGCTAAATTCAGAATATACTGAAGTTATATGTAGAAAATATTGATATAGGATAATTATTGTTAGAAATGTACACAGACATGACAAAGTAAATGATATCCGTGTTAAAATGAATGTCTTAGAACAGTTCTGAAATATTTTCATGAGGAAATATTCTAGATGATAAAGTGTAGAAGACAAGTAATTGTACGTTCCTGGCAATCGTGATTACAGGCAGATGATGAATATGTCATGGGCATGTGTATAGAATACTCTGTGTGTGTGTGTGTGTGTGTGTGTGTGTATGTGTGTGTGTCTCTGTGTAAGTATATAGAATACGCTGTGTGTGTGTCAGTGTGTCTGTATGTGTTTGTGTGTGTGTGTATGTTTGTTTGCGTGCGCGTATGCGTGCGTGCGGTTGTAAAAATCAAGTTATATTTAAACATGATCAAGTTCTCAGTAGAAAGTTACCAGCTTAAGATGACATTTGGTGATAATTAAATTTCAAAATCTCTTTCTGAAGTTTCATGTTTCACTTACATATTTAACACCTTGCAGATGTTACTAAATTGAATTATACTTGGTTTGTTTCAACATGGTTTTCAGTGAACAAGAAGAAGAAGGAATCATATGAAACGATTTTTTAAAAATATATATATATTGTGCAAAACAACTTCTAAATCGTAAACAAACAATGAACTGAAGCATTATTTTTCTTCTATATGTGCGATTGAAATATATTTATATATGCAGTGTTGTTGTCTCTTGTATAAACATCCTTGTGTTTTGTAGCTCACACAGCAGAGGTCAATGCAGTAGTTTTACGTCTAGTGTTGTTTCATTAGGTCAGTGAGTTTGCAAAAGAACATCGGGAAAGAAGGCAAGAGGAAGATCACGGAAAAGATGGTTAGATGGCGTAGCAGAATCCTGTGAAAGAGCAAAAATAACAATCACACAAGCCACCAGAACAGCGCAAGACAAAAACAGAAAACCCAGACACTGGACAACAACCCGGTAGCAGTGTGACGACACTGGGCAACAACCCGGTAGCAGTGTGACGACACTGGGCAACAACCCGGTAGCAGTATGACGACACTGGGCAACAATCCAGTAGCAGTGTGACGACACTGGGCAACAACCCGGTAGAAGTGTGACGACAAAACAAGAAGAAGAAGAATTTAATCAGTATATCATATTGGAAGCAGTCTTGAAGTATGTGCACTGAACTCTGGGGTATATGTTCATGGCTTAATTGCTAATCTTGAATTGTGTAGATGCGCCGTTGCGGAGTTGATGATGGCGTGTTGTTCTAATGCCCAGAATGACAATTTGTTTTAATATATTCCTACTTTGATAACCGTTCTGTGTTAGTATTTGTGATTGTCTGATAGATTTAAACATAATTATTTTCTGGTGAGAATACTTGAATGACATATTATTTTGACAAAACGACAGAATGAACTCCTCAAACATTGTTTGAGAACAAAAACACTGAGCTTACCGATGATAACATTAGCGTTGATAACATCGATGATAACATTAGCGTTGATAACATTAGCGTCGATAACATCGATGATAACATTTGAGTTGTTAACATCGATGATAACATTAGCGTTGATAACATCGATGATAACATTAGCGTTGTTAACATCGATGATAACATTAGCGTTGATAATGATCTTGTCGAAAGTGAAGAAAGAGATCAGTTAGCACAGAGAGAGAGAGAGAGAGAGAGAGAGAGAGAGAGAGCGACAGAGAGAGAGACAGAGAGAGAGAGAGAGAGAAAGACACAGAGAGAGAGACAGAGAGAGAGACAGAGAGAGAGAGAGAAAGACACAGAGAGAGAGACAGAGAAAGACACAGAGAGAGAGACAGAGAAAGACACAGAGAGAGAGACAGAGAAAGACACAGAGAGAGAGACAGAGAGAGAGACAGAGAGAGAGAGAGAGAGAGAGAAAGACACAGAGAGAGAGAGAGAGAGTTAACACATCATTCTCAGCGATAAATTGATCGTCGGAGAGACTTTCTGAAATTATGTGGGCGGAATCATCAACACAGATCTTGCAATTTTTTTAAGACTCATGCCGCGACAGTGTTTTCTGAACGCAACAAAGAGTCACGGCTCACCCGGGAAAAAGATTTTTTGATATAATTTCCAAGAGCAAAAAGTGTGTTTCCATTTGTTGCTGGCTAAAGTACATATGATCCATTTACCAATAGTAAGAATGATTAAGTTTATGTAACCGCTGTCGTTAGGAAAATAAACGTACTTGTTAATCGATGAATGCAACAATAACAACAATAACAATAACAACAACAGCAACAGCAACAGCAACAGCAACAACAACAGCAATAACGTTCAGTAAACCAGTAATTGTTTGTATCCTGCACTGGAAGATATTTTATTTATCGTGGTAACAATACATTATTACTGTACCGAACTCATGATGATGATGGTGGTAACACTACATTATTACTGTAGCGAACTCTTGATGATGATGATGGTAACAATACATTATTACTGTAGCGAACTCATGATGATGATGATGTGCCATCTTCCTAACAAGAGGACATTCTAAATGATTCATATTCTAACAATCAAATCCCAACATAAATTCCAATTTAATTAAGAATTCAGATTTAGATGAAAGTTTTCCTATAACTTTGGATTCTGTTTCTTTCCGCTTCGATACCTTCATTGCTATAACATTATAACCTCAGTAATCTCGTTTGATACCTTCATTGCTATAACATTATAACCTCAGTAATCTCGTTTGATACCTTCATTGCTATAACATTATAACCACAGTAATCTCGTTTGATACCTTCATTGCTATAACATTATAACCTCAGTAATCTCGTTTGATACCTTCATTGTTATAACATTATAACCTCAGTAATCTCGTTTGATACCTTCATTGCTATAACATTATAACCTCAGTAATCTCGTTTGATACCTTCATTGCTATAACATTATAACCTCAGTAATCTCGTTTGATACCTTCATTGCTATAACATTATAGACCTCAATAATCTCGTGTGATACCTTCATTGCTATAACATTATAAGCCTCAGTAATCTCGTTTGATACCTTCATTGCTATAACATTATAGACCTCAGTAATCTCGTTTGATACCTTCATTGCTATAACATTATAGACCTCAGTAATCTCGTTTGATACCTTCATTGCTATAACATTATAAGCCTCAGTAATCTCGTTTGATACCTTCATTGCTATAACATTATAAGCCTCAGTAATCTCGTTTGATACCTTCATTGCTATAACATTATAGACCTCAGTAATCTCGTTTGATACCTTCATTGCTATAACATTATAAGCCTCAGTAATCTCGTTTGATACCTTCATTGCTATAACATTATAAGCCTCAGTAATCTCGTTTGATACCTTCATTGCTATAACATTATAAGCCTCAGTAATCTCGTGTGATACCTTCATTGCTATAACATTATAAGTCTCAGTAATCTCGTTTGATACCTTCATTGCTATAACATTATAACCTCAGTAATCTCGTTTGATACCTTCATTGATATAACATTATAAGCCTCAGTAATCTCGTTTGATACCTTCATTGCTATAACATTATAAGTCTCAGTAATCTCGTTTGATACTTTCTATCTAGTAACGGATTTTATAATCTCCAAGAATTGTTTGATCTTCATGCTAAAGACTATGACCTCCAAAGTAATTAGTTTATGTACCGCTTCGTTGAAAAATAAATTAAAACTTTTAATCGATGATAACATATACAATATAACATTATAACACAGTAATCTCAGTTCGAACCTTCATGACATAACGTTATAAGCCCAGTAATTTTGTTCCCAAAATACTTTATTTCTATAACATTATAAGTCTCAGAACTCTGATGATTATGGTGGTATACATTATAGCAGAACTCGTTGTGATGTTGATGTAACATAACATTATAACCTCAGTAATCTCTTTGATACTTCATTGCTATAACAATAATCCACATAATTCCTGTTTGAACTTCATTTATGAAATTATAACTGTCGTCTCGTTCGATACCTTCATTGCTATAACATTATAACCTCAGTAATCTCGTTTGATACCTTCATTGCTATAACATTATAACCTCAGTAATCTCGTTTGATACCTTTATTGCTATAACTTTATAAACCCAGTAATCTCGTTTGATACCTTCATTGCTATAGCATTATAACCTCAGTAATCTCGTTTGATACCTTCATTGTTATAACATTATAACCTCAGTAATCTCGTTTGATACCTTCATTGCTATAACATTATAACCTCAGTAATCTCGTTTGATACCTTCATTGCTATAACATTATAAGCCTCAGTAATCTCGTTTGATACCTTCATTGCTATAACATTAAAAGTCTCATAATCTCGTGTGATACCTTCATTGCTATAACATTATAAGCCTCAGTAATTTCGTTTGATACCTTCATTGCTATAACATTATAACCTCAGTAATCTCGTTTGATACCTTCATTGCTATAACATTATAAGCCTCAGTAATCTCGTTTGATACCTTCATTGCTATAACATTATAAGCCTCAGTAATCTCGTTTGATACCTTCATTGCTATAACATTATAAGCCTCAGTAATCTCGTTTGATACCTTCATTGCTATAACATTATAGACCTCAGTAATCTCGTTTGATACCTTCATTGCTATAACATTATAAGCCTCAGTAATCTCGTTTGATACCTTCATTGCTATAACATTATAAGCCTCAGTAATCTCGTTTGATACCTTCATTGCTATAACATTATAAGCCTCAGTAATCTCGTTTGATACCTTCATTGCTATAACATTATAAGTCTCAGTAATCTCGTTGATCCCTTCATTGCTATAACATTATAACCTCAGTAATCTCGTTTGATACCTTCATTGCTATAACATTATAAGCCTCAGTAATCTCGTTTGATACCTTCATTGCTATAACATTATAAGTCTCAGTAATCTCGTTTGATACCTTCATTGCTATAACATTATAAGCCTCAGTAATCTCGTTTGATACCTTCATTGCCATAACATTAAAAGACCTCAGTAATCTGTTTGATACCTTATTGTATAACATTATAAGTCCTCAGTAATCTCGTTTGATACCTTCATTGCTATAACATTATAAGTCTCAGTAATCTCGTTTGATACCTTCATTGATATAACATTATAAGCCTCAGTAATCTCGTTTGATACCTTCATTGCTATAACATTATAAGTCTCAGTAATCTCGTTTGATACCTTCATTGCTATAACATTATAACCTCAGTAATCTCGTTTGATACCTTCATTGCTATAACATTATAGACCTCAGTAATCTCGTTTGATACCTTCATTGCTATAACATTATAACCTCAGTAATCTCGTTTGATACCTTCATTGCTATAACATTATAGACCTCAGTAATCTCGTTTGATACCTTCATTGCTATAACATTATAGACCTCAATAATCTCGTTTGATACCTTCATTGCTATAACATTATAAACTCATAATCTCGTGTGATACCTTCATTGCTATAACATTAAAAGTCTCAATAATCTCGTTGATACCTTCATTGCTATAACATTATAGACATCAATAATCTCATTTGATACCTTCATTGCTATAACATTATAGGCCTCAGTAATCTCGTTTGATTATTTCTTGAAGTGTCCAGGTTCAATCCAACTTAATATTTTGCAGATCATTCTAATATCGTTAAAACACAAGATTCGTTCTTCTTCCAGTGTTCATAGTTCATAGTTCATAGTTCATAAGTTGAGATGTTGAACAATGTGCAAATGTTATTCAACTAGGATGTTGTTTTCATTGAAATATTTAACAATGCTATGTTAGTAATAGTCGTACAATCATACAGCTTTGACTTCTCGTCATAATTATATGTTAATACATTTGGAATATTATAATATTGGAACCTCTATTTTCTGACACTGACAATGTTCTTCAAAGTATGTAAATATGTTCCTCTGTGAGAAACAATACAGTGTGACTTCAGGTTACATGGTTACTAAACTGACGTCATTGCACTCCGGGCAGACCCATAGGAGCTAAGTCTCCCCGTACAGATATCGAAGAGTATGTATACTGATGGTTCCTGTGGCTCGCTGATTAAATAAACTCAACACTCTACCCCTCAGGCATCCAGTTCGACTTGTACAAAGGGGAACTCCACACTGCCCAAATCGCTTGATCGATTCAACATCTATTTTAGTGTCCTCATCCAACAGACAGTCGCGAAGATACAGACGAACATTCCCCTTATCTATCTTCAACTCCCCAACAATCAATACTGTTGATGCAAGCCTGTCCACTCTCTCATTACCGCAAACACCCGCATGCCCAGGACAGTATATCCATGTAAGCCTGTGGAGGCTAGAAACTTCTATAGACGACATCCACTCATAGCGAAACCTGCCCTTCTGTGTCTTGTGAAGCATCGACTGTGAGCTAAGAGAGTTGAGAGTGACGTCAAGTTGAGAGTGACGTCAAGTTGAGAGTGACGTCAAGTTGAGTGACGCTGGACGTCAAGTTGAGAGTGACGTCAAGTTGAGAGTGACGTCAAGTAGTTATTCTATGATCTATTAGACCACAGTTTTGTTAAACATTCAAAGTGTCAATAGTATATATCTTTTTTTCCAAATTCCTCTCTTCCTTCTACTTCTGAAAGCAATAAAATTCCACTCTTCTACTTCTGAAAGCAATAAAATTCTACTCTTCTACTTCTGAAAGCAATAAAATTCTACTCTTCTACTTCTGAAAGCAATAAAATCTACCCTTCTACTTCTGAAAGCAATAAAATTCCACTTGGGGTGAATCCCATCCTGTATGAGAACCTCTGTACTATACGATATCAATTTTGTCGGCCATGACATGCACATTTAAAAACACAATAACTCAGAAAGTAATGGATTACAAAACAAACAAAATGAACATTAAATGAAAAATGATTGTTAGAAAGATGTTAAATTCATGTTTTGCAGTTAATATTCTGTCTAGTCATAGAGAATTAATGTTAAATCTGGTTTGACTAATGAAACAATGAGTAGGTTGTTATTAATTAATATATCATTATTGTCACAAACTGTTTGTTCATTGTTAACGGCCTTCAAATGCGTTAGGAATATATTGTCTGCTGCTATTTGTTCTGTACCGTGTAAGAAGTGAGGAAATTCACTTCTGTTGTACACTTTGCTTGATAAAGTCCTTTTGGTCGAAACGTTGCTGTTTATTGTTATTGTTTTTGTATTTTATAGAAGTACAGTTCTTTGTTTCTACGTTTTTCGCCATCGTTGATCGCCATAGTTGATCGCCATAGTTGATGGCCATAATTAGAATTTAGACGAAGGGATATAACCAACTTTAACCGAGAACGAAATGGTATTTAGCCAAGAAAGTACACTTACTTCCCTTATAGTTGTAGAAACTATTCTATTCCCGTGTACTATGAGATTACATGGTCCCTATATTGCACATTTGAGATACCTCGTGAAAATAAGACGCAAACCTTATATATACAACGTTCAAATACATTCAACACATTCTATGCTTACAGATGAAACATTTCATCAACAATGTACTCTCATAACAAGGTTAGACTTGAACACGCGTCTACCAAGTGGCGAGTATATTGTGCGAGGATAAATAACTAGAGAAATCATACAAGAAATTAACCTTCGCCGCAGTAGCAGAGAGTAAACTTGTTCTTTCATACAACATCTGTCGAAATGATTTCTTAGTCCCTGGTTTCCTACTGAGTGAAGTGACATATATTTAAGTAAGTGTTTCTGTAAAGTATATGAATATGTGGTAGAACATATCATAAATATAACACAAAATAGTACACCAGCCTTGAACAGCCCATAGTATCAGACGACATGTAAATAGCGTTATTTCAGGACCCTAAATAACTCACTCACTTGACCAGTATGGACAAGTAAGAGGGAAAGTACAAAAGTAATACACCATAATTGCTTCTCTTTTTAACGAACATTTGTTCAAAATGAATGAAATTATTACATGAACCTTTTCTCTAAACATATTATTATTATTATTGATAAAAATCCCCCATCAACGTTTACGACCTAACGCCAGCGTGAGACAAGTGCAAACATGTCTTACCTGTACCTTGATATAATCCCCATCAACGTCTACGACCTAACGCCAGCGTGAGACAAGTGCAAACATGTCTTACCTGTACCTTGATATAATCCCTATCAATGTCTACGACAGTACGCCAGCGTGAGACAAGTGCAAACATGTCTTACCTGTACCTGGTTTTACCCTACATACTTAACCATTTCTTCAGTTCTGTCATCAAATAATTATCAGCATGAAATCTTGCAACATCTAGAACATTTGTTAGTTGATCAAAAATATGAAAATCACATGGAACCAGATTAGGACTGTCAGATAGATTACGAAGTCAACATCATCAGGTGCCGTGCCGACTGGCGTAGTCGATCATGAATCTCCACAAATCTCTGACGTTGTTGTTTGCTATCAACTCAGATGTTGACGCTCTACCGTGCCATGAAGTCAGGCTATCCAAAATTGTCTCTCTCTGTCTTCCTCTGTCTCTTCTAACCTCGATTTTACCGGTTGTCATAATGTGTTCTAAACCTTCCCTCCTCATCACATACCCAAACAATGATGACTGCCTCTTTCTTATATTGATGATAAGCTTTCTCTGTGTCTTGACCTCATTCAACACCTCAACATTAGTTATTTTAACAGTCCATGGGATAAGTACAGCCCAGTAAATCACATGGAACCAGATCAGGGTTGTAAGATAGATTTCGAAGTACAGCCCAGTCCAATTTGTCTATTTTCAATATTGTTATCTGATGAGCATGCGGACCCGCATTGTTGTGTTGGAGGAATAGTTCTGCTGGATTCTTGTTAGACCCAACTCTGCTGGATTCTTGTTAGACCCAACTCTTCTGGATCACTGACTTAGTTCTGTTAGTTCTATCATGTAAGCTTTACAATTGATTCTCTCACATTTTCCTTAGAATCAACAAAAATCATACAAACCATGCATATCTTCCAAAAGATAATCATTATAAAACTAGCTTGTATATTGATTTGTTTTACATTTCTGTCTTTCTTACTGGTGATTATGGATACTGCTGCTTCATTTCACAATTACGATGGCAAATCCCTAACACACTTTGAGAATTATTCATTTCTAAACATCAAAGCTCTCTTGAAGGGACTTTTCTGTCTGCCAAAGAACGTCTATTATCTATTGTCTATTCCCAGGTGGAAGATGTAGTTTGGCTGTCCACTCTTGCCGTTAAGAGTAGAGATGGGAGCTTTACTTTGCGTTCTAGGGCTAGATGAGTTGCCCTTGTTGTGTTGTATCCGTGTATATGTAGTGTGGTCTTGATATTGTCTATCCATCTTTTCTTGGTCTTCCCTTAGCTCTAGTACCTGATCTCTTTTATTGTATGCTGTTATTGGTGGTTGGTTGTATTTCATTCTCATTAAATGTCCAAACCACTGCATTTGTTGTCTTTCGATGTATTCGGTGCATGAAGTTATGCCCACTCTGCTTCTGATGTCCTCATTTCGTAGTCTGTCTTTCCTGGTGACTCCCACTGTCCTCCTCAAGCATTTCTTGCTTCCTCAAACATTTCTTGCTTCTAGAAATCCTCTATTTTTACTTATTCAATAAATAAATGGTGTACAAGTATTAAGAGCTTCCGAAAAAACAAATAGACAAACACAGGATTCGAACCACTTACCCTCATTTCTTACGACACCCATCGCCTAGCCTAGCAATACGAACGTCCTTACGAACACCCATCGCCTAGCCTAGCAATACGAGAGTCCTTACGACACCTATCGCCTAGCCTAGCAATACGAACGTCCTTACGAACACCCATCGCCTAGCCTAGCAATACGAGCGTCCTTACGACACCCATCGCCTAGCCTAGCAATACGAGCGTCCTTACGACACCCATCGCCTAGCCTAGTTATACGAGCGTCCTTACGACACCCATCGCCTAGCCTAGCAATACGAGCGTCCTTACGACACCCATCGCCTAGCCTAGCAATCGGCGTCCTAGACATCCATCGCAGCCTGAATACAGCGTCTACGACACCCATCGCCTAGCCTAGCAATACGAGCGTCCTTACGACATCCATCGCCTAGCCTAGCAATACGAGCGTCCTTACGACATCCATCGCCTAGCCTAGCAATACGAGCGTCCTTACGACACCCATCGCCTAGCCTAGCAATACGAGCGTCCTTACGACATCCATCGCCTAGCCTAGCAATACGAGCGTCCTTACGGACCCATCGCCTAGCCTAGCAATACAACGTCCTTAGCACCCAATCGCCTAGCCTAGCAATACGAGCGTCCTTACGACACCAATCGCCTAGCCTAGCAATACAAACGTCCTTATGGCACCCATCGCCTAGCCTAGCAATACGAGCGTCCTTACGAACACAACTGATGTTATGAGCAAGACGGATGCGGAGAAGAGTTTCGTAGGACTGTTATGGTAGTAAAGTTCTGCTCAGGACAAGCTCTATGATGATGATGATGATGATTACGTAGACCACAGAGCGGTCATATACATCACACAGAACAATATAACTGTAATACGTAACCACAAAGTACTGTAGTTTGTGATTACGTGTTTCGTCAATCAAATAGTTTTACTGCAGTCTCATATATATTGTGAATGTAACTGTAATACTACGCATGGCAACGCTGGGTGCTCGAAATCTCTATATAGCAACCGTTTACGATCTCTAATCACCGTAGTACAAAAATATATTTACGCTATATCTGATCAAATGTGTGGTTGACACAGTTGGTGGGACAATCGGTTGGGACAATGGGTTGATGCTGGGCACGCTGGACGCCATACGCGAGTTGGGCCAGAGCCATCTATAAACATATGGGCCTGCAGATTCAGGTAAGATTTATTTGAAATCAGACTACAACACGTGACCTCTCATTCCAGTATTGTTGTAGAAAGATGAATTCATTTTAAAAACGGTTTTAAAGGGTTTTTAATCCGAAGGATTGGCTTCATAGCACCGGGTTTTACCCCATATGGCACGGTCCTCTCCGCAGAAATGATACGCCACCTGCCGAAAGTATTGCACAAAGCACGAACTCCGTAGCTCTAGCAACAATCCTAGGCGTTTCTGGAAAAAACTGAACTCGTGAACAGAACGGCCGTGGTCCGGATTCGAACCCACGACCTTGGACTCACAAGGCAATGCTAAATCGAAGTTATATTATGCAACAAGTTCAGTTTAATAATAAGGAATATCAATAGTATGAATATTTTCACCAATAAATAACCATAGACTCACAGAATTGAATAAAATTGCAAATAAAGTGTGCAGTGTTCTATCAAACATATATAAATTCCAGCCCTCCGCTGTGATCTAAGTCAGGACTTTCCCCTGTCAGTTGTCATGCCTAGTTATTTAGAGTTGCTTGTGGTTGGGCAGAAGAAGGGGAAACCAAATATACTTCAGGTCATTATAAAACGGTGTAGTTGCATCGCACAGGAAAGTACCAGTGGCGGCTCGTAATCATTTTTGTTGGTGGGGCCAGACACAAATTTTCGGGGAAATCATGGCTTTGGGTTAGGTTATATTTTAATTTATTGAATAATAAATACACGTTAAATATTATTTTTGGTGGGGCCTGGCCCCTCTGGCCCTTAATGACCAGCCGCCACTGCAAAGTACTATCCCTTACTCACTCCTGCCTCACAGCCCGTACCTAATCACCTAGATAAATGCTACCATTACTGCAAATTGCTGCTGCTGCTGGTATTAACTTGTCTCTCTCTCTCTCTCATAGGTTCCGCTTTGCAGCCGTCATGCCCTATGCTGCTAGGGCAACTATTTTTTATCACAACCACTGTTTGTTGAGTGACTAATGGTTCTACTATAACTTCACTATTTCTTTTGTTGTGTAAACTTCACTGTTTCTTCTGTTGTGTAAACTTCACTATTTCGTCTGTTGTGTAAACTTCACTGTTTCTTATCTATGCATACTTCTACTACCACAACTACTGCTATTATGCAAGTTGAATTAGATTATTACTATTGGCGATACTTATACTATACCTGTTTCAGAAACAACTCACACTACAACTGCTACAACTGATACAACTACTACAACTACATACAACTGCTACAACTACTACAACTACTACAACTGCTACAACTACTACAACTACTACAACTGCTACAACTACTACAACTGCTACAACTGCTACAACTACTACAACTGCTACAACTGCTACAACTGCTACAACTGCTACAACTGCTACAACTGCTACAACTACTACAACTGCTACAACTGCTACAACTACTACAACTGCTACAACTACTACCAAGCTATACAACTGCTACAACTACTACAACTACTACAACTGCTACAACTACTACAACAACTACTACAACTACTACAACTGCTACAACTACTACTACGTCTGCTACTTCTAACCTACTACACCACCTAGAAGCAATGTCAAGGTGATTAGATGAAACTAAATATACCTTGGTGTGGGGTGTCAGTGTTGTTTGCGTATTTAGTTGCCAATATATTTAGACCACAAGACAAACACGAAATTGGGAAATCGACTACAAACTTGCCTATGCTCGCGTCCTTAGTGAATCCTGTAAACGTTTCACGTGCAAGATTGCACGCGTGAAATGTGGGGATTGAATGAGAGTGAGAGACAAGAGTCAATGTTAGAATGAGAGTGAGAGACAAGAGTCAATGTTAGAATGAGAGACTCACCAACATTTGAACGTTAACAATTTGTGGTGTTGTAAAGTAGCACCTTCCTCTGTACCTGGCAAGTCTGGCAAGTCAAACATAAAACGACTTCTATTTCTTGTCAGTAAACAAGTGTAGAAAATGTAGCAGAAATGACATGATGGACTTGAGTCTGCTAAAGTCTGTGCTAGACAAACTACTCACGTGTTATGTGAAGGGTAAGGTGTATTGCATAATAACCTGTAAGACGTGTGGTATATGCGTTCTGGTGTAATGATTAAAACTTAACTGTGTAACCTACATTGGAAAATTCCAGCTCTGTTTCCTGCAGATTTACCTTATACTAGTCTCCGCTGTGTACATCGGTACTTCCGTGATGTTAAACGTTGTTATTATTGACTTCCTGTGCTTGTGTAAATAACATAGATGTTGTTGAAGTAAGTAGTAATACAAGTTACCCTTATAGCTTCCTTCCGTGGATGTACTTATCTTTATTGACTGTTTTTGCTGATAAATTAAGCGATAAACAAACAGTTCTGTAATATTAGATTGAAGTGTTGATGTGTTCGGGAATACTTCTTTATTGTGTTAGATCAGTAGTTATCAAACTTCCTAATTCCGCGACCCTTTAATACATTTCCTCATGTTGTGGTGACCACCAATCATAAAATTATTTTCGTTGCTACTTCATAACTATAATTTTGCTACTGTTATGAATCGTAATGTAAATATCTGATATGCAGGATGTATTTTCATTGTTACAAATTGAACATAATTAAAACATAGTGATTAGTCACAAAAAACAATATGTACTTTTATATTGTGAAATATTTATTTCTAATTATGATAAATATGTGTTTTCCCATCATCTTAGGCGACCCATATGATAGGGTCACGACCCACAGATTGAGAACCACTCTGTTAGATAGATATATTTAATTGTTATACATTTGGCTTTCTATTTATCAAATTTATGTTATTTATCACATTTATGTTATTTATCAATTTATTTTTCAAATTTGTTATTTATCAAATTTATGTTATTTATCAAATTTATGTTATTTATCAAATTTATGTTGTTTATCAAATTTATGTTGAACACGTCAAATATTTATTAGAAAACGATTGAACTATTCGACCTTCTGTTTTATTGCTGAAACGATAGTTGATTGACACTTCGTCTTGTCAATCAAAGTATGTTGTGTCTTGATGATTGGATAGAAACCGGGCAACACATATATAGTATTACTATTGTATGTCTGTATACGTATGTATGTATATGGGGGAGGGGGAGTTTGGTATGTATATTATATATGCGTCGCTTTGTATGCATGTTTATATTCGTGTAAGCATGGCTGTGATTATGTGTGACTGTTTACGTATGTGTATGTGATGTATAAGCTACATGTCGATAAAAAAAAATGTCATTAGCATTTGGTGTTGTTTTTCAAATGAATTCGTCTATATACAGCAATACTGGAATGCGAGGTCACGTGGTGTAGTGTCGTCTATTTCCAATATAATCGAGGTCACTGGTTGAGGTCATCATACAGCAATACTGGAATGCGGGTCACGTGGTGAGTGTCATCTATATACAGCAATACTGGAATGCGAGGTCACGTGGTGTAGTTGTGGTCTGATTTCCCATAATCCTTACCAGAGTCTGAAGGCCCATAAGTTTGTAATTGGCTCTGGCCTATGTGTGCTTATGTATGTATTATGCATATGTGTGGCTGTGTGTTTGTGTGTGGCTGTGTGTGTGTGTGTGTGGCTGTGTGTGTGTGTGTGGCTGTGTGTGTGTGTGTGTGTGGCTGTGTGTGTGTGTGTGTGGCTGTGTGTGTGTGTGTGGCTGTGTGTGTGTGTGTGGCTGTGTGTGTGTGTGTGTGTGTGTGTGTGTGGCTGTGTGTGTGTGTGGCTGTGTGTGTGTGTGGCTGTGTGTGTGTGTGTGGCTGTGTGTGTGTGTGTGGCTGTGTGTGTGTGTGTGTGTGTGTGTGTGTGTGTGTGTGTGTGTGTGTGTTGTGTGTGTGTGTGTGTGTGTGTGTGTGTGTGGTGTGTGTGTGTGTGTGTGTGTGTGTGTGTGTGTGTGTGTGTGGCTGTGTGTGTGTGTGTGTGTGTGTGTGTGTGTGTGTGTGTGTGGTGTGTGTGTGTGTGTGTGTGTGTGTGTGTGTGTGTGTGTGTGTGTGTGTGTGTGTGGTGTGGTGTGTGCTGTGTGTGCTGTGGTGTGTGGCTGTGTGTGGTGTGCGTGTGTGCGTGGTGGTGTGTGGCTGTGCGTGGGTGCGTGTGTGGCTGTGCGTGGGTGCTGTGCGTGGGTGCGTGTGGTGTGCGTGTGCGTGGCGTGCGGTGCGTGTGCTGTGCTGTGCGTGGGTGCGGTGCGTGTGTGGATGTGCGTGGTGCGTGTGTGCAGTGCGTGGCGTGCGTGGTGTGTGTGTGTGTGTGATGTATACCTGTGTAGCTGAAGATATATATGTGTGTATATATTGTTGTTCACATGTTTTCTGTATATGTGTTTGTGATTGTTTATGTCTACCTATTAAAATATATTGTGTATGTGTTTGTATTGTCTATAGGGTATGGCTGTGGGTGTACGTATGTAATTGGGCATGCATGTGTGTGTGTGATATTTATATATATGTGTGTGTGTTTATGGGGGATATGTAAGCATGTATATGTGTAACCGTGTATGTATGTATGTCTGAATATATGTGTGTATGTAAATTTTAGATGCAATAACCTTTAATATCGCTATGTTATATCCGGACAAGATGGGCAGGACATGTGGCTCGAATGCCAGATTGCAGAATACCCAAACGACTCTTTTATGGTGAGTTGCATATCGGTAAACGCTGACAGGGTGGTCAGAAAAAGCTATTCAAAGGCACACTCAAGAACTCGATGAAATCCTTTGGCATAGATGTCAACAACTGGGAGAATGTTGCTCAGGACAGATCAGCCTGGCGCACACTTCTTCGACACGGTTCCTCGGCCTGCGAGGCAGGTAGAACAGCCCGGATGGAACAAAAACGTCAAAACAGAAATTCAGTAAAACTCCCCACAAGTGCAATTATACCTTGCCCACACTGTACAAGAACATTTCAACCCCGTATCGGGCTCACTAGTCATCTACGCACACACAGACAAACATAACGCAACTACATTCCCTTGGATGATAAATTGTGTGGTCATCATCACCGTGATGGACGAGCATCATACCCGGACTACTAGTGATGATATAAAAAAAACTCAGTCGGTAACCACTGTCAATTATTGTATCATTTATTTTCGAGTTTATCTCCCCGGCAGTTGGCAATTAGAACAAAAGTTAGATGACACACCCAGACTGTGGACGTGTCCAAATCTATATTACACCATTGTCAAACTGACCTATTTAAGGTAGAAGGGTACATGGTAGGGTCAAAAACTGTAATTTTCATCACAGAATCAAAATGTCAGGGGTGTAGTATAAGTATCCAGAATCAAAATGTCAGGGGTGTAGTATAAGTATGGACTTCACAATTAAAAAAAAATCTTAATTAATTATGCAAATTAGCTATCCAATATGGCGTCCACAGTACATAAATTATAGATCTTTTTAAAATTGCCTAACTTTTGTGTTGATTGCTGGATTTCAGTGAAACTTGGCATATTGATTCATTATATGTAGATTGATGGTCTGATGTAGCAAGATATGGCATATTGATTCATTATATGTAGATTGATGGTCTGATGTAGAATGATAGGGCATATTGATTCATTATATGTAGATTGATGGTCTGAAGTAGAATGATAGGGCATGGACAAAAGTTTTTTTAAAATGAATTTGTAAAATATCAAGTCCAATATGTGTACCTAATTATAAATGCATAATGGTCATAAAACCATAACTATGAATTCAATTTTGTCCATTCTAGGTCAGCTCCTGCAATAGCTTATGACAGATGGTTGTATCAAATTTCAAGCGAATTGAATGATATTAAGCAGAGTTATTATATTTCAAAGATCACGACTTAGTGTAAAACATAATTCTGAGAAAACGAAGAAAAACTGAAAAAGTACTCACTATTTATAGTTTAATTACCTCCGGTTGAATAAAAGTCTCCTTCTATTGCTGCTGCAGTGTCTATGAATCCCTTTCGCAGTGCTCTCAAAGTCTTTTTCCTTTTTTGAGTCTTTTCCTGGAATTTGGTGATACATCCATATATCCGAGTCTCGTCTCGTTTTGTTGATAATCTCATAGTATGGTATCCAAAAAAAAACCTAATATTTCAAACAAATGTACTATTGATCCTGTCCCATCGTTAAAATATGATATTGCACTAAATACAGCCTCCTCTATTGTCTCTCTTTCCACATACACTTCTTTAGCACATCGTTGCAGTTATCAATTTGTTCAGTGCTTCATTGCTATTTTGTGTCTTCCCGTGCAAAACATTTCCTCAATAGATCCTCATTCGATAAATATGTCAAAACTGGTTGTATAAAATCCATGACAGCCTGTGGAAGTTCATGTCTATGACTATATTTTCCTGGATTTAACTTTTACTTGCACCATGAATCATTTGGGCAACCGCCGTAGTTTGGGTTGACATCAGTCGAACTGACATGAGGAAGAACAGCCATTACGTCGCACAACATTTTATCTAAATTTCCTGGATTCTGTCTAATTGCAAAACCATAATAATTTTGAAGAGTGTCTATCTTTTTATCAGTAAGTCTCCCAATTCCCCCTAAACCTTTTCCATCATCTAACTTTAGTCGTTTGTTTTCATTTTTCAACTTCCGCAATCGTGTCCCACATCTTTTCTGAACGTGTTCAACACACTCCAGCTTTTCAATCTCTAAATTCCCATATGCCTTTGTTTCCAGGACTTTCTTGAAAGATACAGAATCTCCATCACCCAAATACTGTTTATATCGTAGTTTTCTCATTTGTTCTGACCCACTAAATATACGAACATCCTCCATTGCCCCGGCACTTCCTGTATGGTTTATTTTGCAGATGTGTGTGCTCACTTTCATAGTCCACAGATTCCTCTTCCTCCCAGTGCTGACATCTTACAAATATTTGTAAGAACTTCAGCATCAACATATCATAGTCCACAGATTCCTTTTGTCTCCAGTGCTGACACCCTTTACAAATATTTGTAAGAACTTCAGCATCAACATTTCATAGTCCACAGATTCCTTCTTTGTCTCCCAGTGCTGACACCCTTTACAAATATTTGTAAGAACTTCAGCATCAACACACTTTCCAGTGTCCACCGATATTGCAGTCACCACTCCATGATGGCTTGCGTGGCCCCGACGTTGCCAGGAACCATCTAATGACACTGCCAGTCTGCGGCATTTGACTCAGTAGGTATATCATTCACCATGCCAGATGTCTTGAGCTCTCTTACTTCCTTTGCAGCAGCATTCATGCTTTCCATTGCAATGTCCTTGCTGAATGGATTCTGTGCATAGTTCTACTGTAGGTTTTTCTTGTCATGGGTTGACTTGAGTTCAAATACATTGAAAAATTCTGCAGAACACTATGGCCTCTCCCAATAGAGCGCACAAATGCTACCATTCTCACATTTACTTCTCTGAGTTTGTGAGTAGCTGTAGATGATCCATCAGAAGTGTTTAAATTGGTATTCCACTCTCCACATTCCAAGCATTTTATTCTAATGTCATGACAAAACCATTTCGAGTGTGTTCCATGAGCTCACATGTCACTGAGTACTGACAACATTTTTCACATCTAAAGTTACTACATAAAAACTCAAACAGCAGCTTTACATCAATAAGGATAAACCCATGTCCTTTGTTGTCTTGATCACATTGTGTTTCACTTTCAAAAACTTTAATTTTCTTTACAAAGGAGCAGACAGGCTCAGTGTATTCACTTTCGACAACATGTGTATCACGTTTATTTATCTTTTTAGTGTACCGGTTTCAACCAAACTTACGCTTACCAAGATTTTCTATTCTGTTTCTTGTTTCCCATTATGAAGAAATTAATGTTACTAACCACTATCACATATAATAAACACGTATATATTATAAAATAGATATGATGTTGGGGAAAATACACAATGTTAGTAGAACGTTCCACAACAAGAAGTCTAGTCAACAGACAATTTTGAATGTTCGTAGCAAATCCCAGAGTGACTTCCTTGAGAACACAGTGTATATGGACTTTTGTTTGCCACAGTATAATTATAATTTCGCAGTTTTAAGATTGTGAATTGTTATGTTCTGAAAGTATTCACATAGTAACCAAATGTAAACATTGGTTGCTATGCAAGTCTATCAAGGAGGTGTGTATAGAGAAACACAGATTCCTACCAAAGCAGAGTACATATATGCTTCTTTAATTATTTATATATTCGAATATGTCACAGATGAATTAGAGCAAGAAAACAAACATGTTGGTATAAAAAATTGTTTTGTATGTATATGTGTGACCGTTTACGTATGTATATGTGATGTATAGGCTACATGTCTAACTGAAAATGTATGTGCATGTATATGTGGGACAGTGTATGTATGTGTGTATATATGTCTGTGTGTGATTGTGTATCTATGTATGTGTGCTTATGTATGTATCATACATGTATGTATATGTGTGGCTGTTTATATATATATATATATCTTGTATATATAAGACAAAGATCAATGAAACTTTTATGTCTGTCCCAATTGTTTGGAGATACCTGGAGGTCGTACAGACTTGAAATTTGGCACGAAGGTGGCTTTCATGGATACGAAGAGGGAAATATTATCAATCTAGACTTTTTTACGTTTCTATAACCATATTCCCAACTTAACGCACATGGTCATTCTGCGTAGAAATCACCGAAAGGGTATATGTAAGATTTCACGACGTTGCCGGTCACGTGATTATGTTGTTACTTTCGGCGAAACCCCCTAATCACAAAGTACGGTAGTTTTACAAAATACAAAAATAATGACAATACACTGCAACGTTTCGACCAACAAGGCCTTTATCAAGCAAACAATACAACAAAGTGACCTATGTCACAGCACACTACATACAGACTTTGACAAAGATTATTACTTTCCGCTCAAGCCCTGTAGTATAATAATGCTATGAAGCGGTACTAATATTATAACAACCTATTTTGAACACATTTATTTATAACTTTCTCTAGGGTAGTTGATAGCGTGTCTGCCTAGATAGAAGTAGACATGCGCTCGATTCAGTCTTAGAGTAGTTTATACAATGTTACATCTAACAATGTTACATCTAATCTTAGAGTAGTTTACATAATGTTACATCTAGTCTTAGAGTAGTTTACGCAATGTTACATCTCACAATGTTACATCTAATCTTAGAGTAGTTTACATAATGTTACATCTAATCTTAGAGTAGTTTATACAATGTTATATCTAGTCTTAGAGTAGTTTATACAATGTTATATCTAGTCTTAAGTAGTTTACACAATGTTACATCTCACAATGTTACATCTAATCTTACAGTAGTTTACATAATGTTACATCTAATCTTAGAGTAGTTTACATAATGTTACATCTAGTCTTACAGTAGTTTACATAATGTTACATCTAATCTTAGAGTAGTTTACATATTGTTACATCTAGTCTTAGAGTAGTTTACATAATGTTACATCTAATCTTAGAGTAGTTTATACAATGTTACATCTAATCTTAGAGTAGTTTATACAATGTTACATCTAGTCTTAGAGTAGGTTACATAATGTTACATCTAGTCTTAGAGTAGTTTACATAATGTTACACCTAGTCTTACGTAGTTTATACAATGTTACATCTAGTCTTAGAGTAGTTTACATAATGTTACATCTAATCTTAGAGTAGTTTATACAATGTTACATCTAGTCTTAGAGTAGTTTACATAATGTTACATCTAATCTTAGAGTAGTTTACATAATGTTACATCTTGTCTTAGAGTAGTTTACATAATGTTACATCTAGTCTTAGAGTAGTTTACATAATGTTACATCTAGTCTTAAGTAGTTTATACAATGTTACATCTAATCTTAGAGTAGTTTATACAATGTTACATCTAGTATTAGAGCAAGTTACATAATGTTACATCTAGTCTTAAGTAGTTTACACAATGTTACATCTAATCTTAGAGTAGTTTACACAATGTTACATCTAATCTTAGAGTAGTTTACATAATGTTACATCTAGTCTTAGAGTAGTTTACATAATGTTCCATCTAGTCTTAAGTAGTTTACACAATGTTACATCTAATCTTAGAGTAGTTTACACAATGTTACATCTTGTCTTAGAGTAGTTTACATAATATTACATCTAGTCTTAGAGTAGGTTACACAATGTTACATCTAGTCTTAGAGTAGGTTACATAATGTTACATCTAATCTTAGAGTAGTTTACATAATGTTACATCTAGTCTTAGAGTAGGTTACATAATGTTACATCTAGTCTTAGAGTAGTTTACATAATGTTACATCTAGTCTTAGAGTAGTTTACATAATGTTACATCTTGTCTTAGAGTAGTTTACATAATGTTACATCTAGTCTTAGAGTAGTTTACATAATGTTACATCTAGTCTTAGAGTAGGTTACATAATGTTACATCTAGTCTTAGAGTAGGTTACATAATGTTACATCTTGTCTTAGAGTAGTTTATACAATGTTACATCTAGTCTTAGAGTAGTTTACACAATGTTACATCTAGTCTTAGAGTAGTTTACACAATGTTACATCTTGTCTTAGAGTAGTTTACACAATGTTACATCTAATCTTAGAGTAGTTTACATAATGTTACATCTAATCTTAGAGTAGTTTACACAATGTTACATCTAGTCTTAGAGTAGTTTACATAATGTTACATCTAGTCTTAGAGTAGTTTACATAATGTTACATCTAGTCTTAGAGTAGTTTACATAATGTTACATCTAGTCTTAGAGTAGTTTACACAATGTTACATCTAGTCTTAGAGTAGTTTACATAATGTTACATCTAGTCTTAGAGTAGTTTACATAATGTTACATCTAGTCTTAGAGTAGGTTACATAATGTTACATCTTGTCTTAGAGTAGTTTATACAATGTTACATCTAGTCTTAGAGTAGTTTACACAATGTTACATCTAGTCTTAGAGTAGTTTACATAATGTTACATCTAGTCTTAGAGTGGGTTACATAATGTTACATCTTGTCTTAGAGTAGTTTATACAATGTTACATCTAGTCTTAGAGTAGTTTACACAATGTTACATCTAGTCATAGAGTAGTTTACATAATGTTACATCTAGTCTTAGAGTAGTTTACACAATGTTACATCTAGTCTTAGAATAGTTTACATAATGTTACATCTAGTCTTAGAGTAGTTTACATAATGTTACATCTAATCTTAGAGTATTTTACACAATGTTACATCTAGTCTTAGAGTAGTTTACATAATGTTACATCTAGTCTTAGAGTAGTTTACATAATGTTACATCTAGTCTTAGAGTAGTTTACATAATGTTACATCTAGTCTTAGAGTAGTTTACATAATGTTACATCTAGTCTTAGAGTAGTTTACATAATGTTACATCTAGTCTTAGAGTAGTTTACATAATGTTACATCTAGTCTTAGAGTAGTTTACATAATGTTACATCTAGTCTTAGAGTAGTTTACACAATGTTACATCTAGTCTTAGAGCAAGTTACATAATGTTACATCTCACAATGTTAAATCTCACAATGTTAAATCTCACAAACAGTGTGTGTGAATAAGAATTCAAAGACAGCAAATAGAGAACTGGGTAACTAACAATATCGGTTGCCCTTTTAAACAATGTCTCCCAGCTTTTTAACCACGACATTTCAAGCTCAGCTTTGATTGAGTTTAGAAGCACATAAGAGAATGGAAGCTGACAGAAGGACAGATAATCTTGCTTGTCTAGACAATGTGATAAAGGAAGGAACAAAGTGTGATAGCTCCTACCTGCATCTTGAAAAGCTGTAATTAAAGACACAATCGATTGAATGTTACTGAAGATTACAAGAGTCAATATCTAAACACAAGGTAAGGTGGTTTAACCTGGTACAAAATCTGCTCAGAGCGACGTCTCGATCAAACGATCGTTTTTTCAGCGGAGAGCAGACAACACATGATACAAAACGATTGTTCTACACGTGACACTGTATAATACACTACTGGCAGGTTGAAGGTTAGAGGAATAATTGTTCCAGATAATGAAAATATATAGCTAAACACGAACTAAATATGGGAAAACGGTCAAGGGATAGGGCGGTATTAGTAAATATATGAACGTCATATGTTGTATTCAAGAGGGTGGAGTAGAAAGAATAATACACATATTAATATCACATATAGTTTGTTGAAACTATTTAGCAATATAACCAGGTATGTTTATAACCAGGTATGTTTATAACCAGGTATGTTTATAACCAGGTATGTTTATATTGGAAACACGGAAGAGAAGATGGAACAATTCGTAAGAATAAGGAAAACATATGGTGACAAATGATAGTTTTAAACGTATTCAACTTTAAGTAGGCTCGGACCACTCGCTTGATATTAGACAATGCCCAAAGAAAAAACTCATCCAAATTTAGCTATGATCCATTGCTAGTCGAGGTTAATCCATCATCATCATCTTGTAGCAGAAACAAAACATATTCCAGGTCCAAAATTATAAAGGCTGTAGTAAATCATAACGACAGAGATGAGGTGTCTTAGAAGAGCTGCAGGTGTGACAATAAGAGACAAAATTATAAATGAAGAAATCAGAAGAAGACTGGATGTGAAACCAGTTATGCAATTCATAAAAGAACAACAGATTAAATGGCTTTTACACCTGACCAGAATGCCCTGGTATCGCCTACCACAGAGCCACACAGAAAAAATATAATGAGTGCAAAGCAAGAGGAAGACCACGCAAAAGATGGAGCAAAGGCATCAAGAACAGCCTTACGAAAATGAATATCAGCTTACAAAGTGCCTTAAAACAAGCACACACAAGATCACTACGTTTCACTCCGGCAACACTTCTATAAAGAAGTCAATGGTGGAAGAGAAGAACAAGCACACACAAGATCACTACGTTTCACCCCAACACTTCTATAAAGAAGTCAATGGTGGAAGAGAAGAACAAGCACACACAAGATCACTACGTTTCACCCCAACACTTCTATAAAGAAGTCAATGGTGGAAGAGAAGAACAAGCACACAAGATCACTACGTTGCACCCCGGCAACACTTCTATAAAGATGTAAATGGTGGAAGAGAAGAAAAAGAAGTCTCAGTTTCAGTTTGGAATTCGAACATGTTCATATGTGCTTCCATCTCCTTCGCAATATCTCCAACTATATTCAACGAATAACCGTACCAGGTCAATGTTGATTGATGAGCCTTACTCATACGCCTGTCGTCTGCTCTTTTCTGACTACCACAATCTTCAATCACAGCTCTGGCAATCCTTGCAGATGACAAGGATTGGTTTAGAATATTCTATATGATAAAAGAAAGTCAAACTGCTCGACGGCTTAATGTTTTACATAGAACAATTCATCAGCTGTACTTCGACTAACTAAACTATATTGCACAACTGTTCAGCTGTACTTCGACTAACTAAACTATATTGCACAACTGTTCAGATGTACTTCGACTAACTAAACTATATTGCACAACTGTTCAGCTGTACTTCGACTAACTAAACTATATTGCACAACTGTTCAGATGTACTTCGACTAACTAAACTATATTGCACAACTGTTCAGGTGCTTGAATGTCATTCTACCCAGGACTACTTCCTTCCAAGTGCCAGACTTTCATTCCACCAGAAAGACAGGTTTAGGGGCCACAATTGTAAGTGTTGGGAGAATCTTGAAATCGTACCGGCTCATGTTGACATGATTATTTACCATTGTTAACACTTGTTAATAAATGACTTTAAAGATTCTAGTCCAGCCGCGATATTGACATCTGCTGTGTGGAAGTGAGTTCCTATTACGTCACAGATACACAACATACATGCAGCTTCCCGCGTTTATTTACAACTGCTGCAACCAGTGTGTAAACAGTATGAGCAACCAAACAGGTCTTGATGAATTTTAAAGCTTGCTTGTGTTTTAGCATTGACCTATTTATTCTTAGAGTGCATTTGTGACGTTGTTCCTACCTGTCATGTTGCTCTCTCTCTCTCGTTTGTACGATGGTATGTTGTTTATGTCATGTCTAGTTATGTTGTGTGGTTGAGTTATGTGTGTATGTCTAGTTACGTTGTGTGGTTGGTTATGTGTGCATGTCTAGTTATGTGTATGTCTAGTTATGAGTGGTTGAGTTATGTGTGATGTCTAGTTATGTTATGTGGTTGTTATGTGCATGTCTAGTTATGTGTGTATTCTAGTTACGTGTGTGTTGTTTGTGTTGTCAGTTATGGTGTATGTCTAGTTATGTTATGTGTGAGTTGATGTTAGTTAGTTTTTGTAGTTATGTGTATGTCTAGTTATGTTGTGTTGAGTTAGTGTATTCTAGTTGTATGTGGTTGAGTTATGTGTGTATATCTAGTTATGTTGTGTGGTTGTGTTATGTGTGTATATCTAGTTATGTTGTGTGGTTGAGTTATGTGTGTATGTCTAGTACAACGTCAATTTCTCTTGTTAACTCTCAACTGTATTAGTTTCTGACTTGTTCTCTCACACATTGGTCGACGTTTCGATCACAGTGTCTTTATCAAGGTAGAAGCACATGAAACATGCATTGATGTAGCGCATTCGTTGTACTACATATTTCATAATATGCCAACAACAGAGTTACTTGTAAGAAAATAGATATCGGAAATGCAGGTCAATAACAAATGTAAATAAATTAGCTTACGTAGTAGTAGAATACGCACACATTATTTGGGTACGTGATCCGACGCTGACGAATATCCTACTCCTCCTAGAGGTAGTGTTCATAGACGCAGGCTGCAAAGGTACAGTCTGACAACATGAGCAGGGATCGAAAAGGAAATCCACCTGTGTAATTGGGCAATAGTTAATCGCAAATGTACACAATATGAACATGTCTCGTACACCTGACGAACGTACTGACTCTTACACGACCTGACGAACGTAATATCTCTTACACGACCTGGCGAACGTAATATCTCTTACACGACCTGACGAACCCCTGTTTCCGTACTCTCTACATGTAAGATTGTAGTGAATATCGCTCTAACAGTCTGGCAGTTGATGGAAACTAATGAATCTCAGAGGAATGTGACATACTCAAACTTTGTATGTGTCTTACAGGATTGTGGTGTAGATTCGTATCTGGTATACCGTCCCCATAGATAACGGTTCAGTGCCTGGGAAACAAGGCTATATTGAGAAGAAACAGGATGGTTGATAGAGATAACGGTTCAGTGCCTGGGAGACAAGACTATATTGAGAAGAAACAGGATGGTTGATAGAGATAACGGTTCAGTGCCTGGGAAACAAGACTATATTGAGAAGAAACAGGATGGTTGATAGAGATAACGGTTCAGTGCCTGGGAGACAAGACTATATTGAGAAGAAACAGGATGGTTGATAGAGATAACGGTTCAGTGCCTGGGAAACAAGACTATATTGAGAAGAAACAGGATGGTTGATAGAGATAACGGTTCAGTGCCTGGGAGACAAGGCTATATTGAGAAGAAACAGGATGGTTGATAGAGATAACGGTTCAGTGCCTGGGAGACAAGACTATATTGAGAAGAAACAGGATGGTTGATAGAGATAACGGTTCAGTGCCTGGGAGACAAGACTATATTGAGAAGAAACAGGATGGTTGATAGAGATAACGGTTCAGTGCCTGGGAGACAAGACTATATTGAGAAGAAACAGGATGGTTGATAGAGATAACGGTTCAGTGCCTGGGAGACAAGACTATATTGAGAAGAAACAGGATGGTTGATAGAGATAACGGTTCAGTGCCTGGGAGACAAGACTATATTGAGAAGAAACAGGATGGTTGATAGAGATAATCTGTTCAGTGCCTGGGAGACAAGACTATATTGAGAAGAAACAGGATGGTTGATAGAGATAACGGTTCAGTGCCTGGGAGACAAGACTTTTGAGAAGAAACAGAGATGGTTGATTCAGTCAATGTTGATACTAACTATATTAGCAAGAAACAGGATGTTGATAAGATAAAGTTCAGATGCCGGGAGACAAGACTATATTGAGATGAAACAGGATGGTTGATAGAGATACGCTCAGTGCCTGGGAGACAAGACTAGCTGAGAAGAAACAGGATGGTTGATAGAGATAACGGTGTAGTCGCTGGAAACAAGACTATATTGAGAAGAAACAGGATGGTTGATAGAGATAACGGTTCAGTGCCTGGAGACAAGACTATATTGAGAAGAACCGATTTGATCTCAGTCAATGTTGATACTAACTATATTGAGAAGAACAGGATGGTTGATAGAGAGATAACGGTTCAGTGCCTGGAGACAAGATATATTGAGATGATAACAGGATGGTTGATAGAGATAACGGTTCAGTGCCTGGGAGACAAGACTATATTGAGAAGAAACAGGATGGTTGATAGAGATAACGGTTCAGTGCCTGGGAGACAAGACTATATTGAGAAGAAACAGGATGGTTGATAGAGATAACGGTTCAGTGCCTGGGAGACAAGGCTATATTGAGAAGAAACAGATGGTTGATCTACGTCAATGTTGATACTAACTATATTGAGATGAAACAGGATGGTTGATAGAGATAACGGTTCAGTGCCTGGGAGACAAGACTATATTGAGAAGAAACAGGATGGTTGATAGAGATAACGGTTCAGTGCCTGGGAGACAAGACTATATTGAGAAGAAACAGGATGGTTGATAGAGATAACGGTTCAGTGCCTGGGAGAAAAGGGACTATATTGAGAAGAAACAGGATGGTTGATAGAGATAACGGTTCAGTGCCTGGGAGACAAGACTATATTGAGAAGAAACAAGATGGTTGATAGAGATAACGGTTCAGTGCCTGGGAGACAAGACTATATTGAGAAGAAACAAGATGGTTGATCTCTAGTTAATGTTGATACTACCGGGTAATAGGAATAGAGAACTTTTAACAAAACGCGTACTCACATCGGATGTGCTTAGCCACAGCCAACTCTAGATAACTAGCCAGACAACTGACTAGGTTTTCCTGACCTAGATCAGAAAATGGGGGCCGGAAAATATAGATGTTTGATAGAACACTGCAAGCTTTTTGCAATTTTATTCAATTCTGTGAGTCTATGGTTATTTATTGGTGAAAATATTCATAATATTGATATTCCTTATTGTTAAACTTAACTTGTTGCATAATATAACTTCGATTTATCATTTTGTGTTGATTTTAAAATGAATTCGTCTATATACAACAATACTGGAATGCGAGGTCACGTGGTGTAGTTGTGATCTGATTTCTCATAATCTTACCTGAGTCCGAAGGCCCATAAGTTTATAGTTGGCTTTGGCTTAGCCGAAGTGGGTAAATAATCAGTTTCGTGTAAACTAGCATCACATGTTACTTACATCCATTTAACTGAGAACATAACATAACATAAGATTAGATTTATCAGGAAATTAGGTCAGTAAAAAAGAACTCTGACCCAGTACAATTTCATGGAAGTCGTCATCAAACTTGAAATACAAATTTGTCAATAAACGTTAATTCATGTTCCAGGCCAGGTGTTATTGTCACGTGATGTCACTGAACTGCGTGAATTATCATCATCATCAAATAGCTTGTCCTGAGCAGAAACTTTGCCACCCCAACAGTCCTCCGGAATTTCTCTCTCTCATAGGCCAGATGTCTGCCTCTGCAGCCATCATGTTCAAACCATCAGTTACATCCTGAATCCATCTTCTCCATGGTCTTCCTCTTCTTCTCTTTGCCGGTATGCCTCCTTCCATGATGGTCTTCTCCAGCCCTTCATGTCTTTTTATATGTCCAAAATATCTCAATTTTCTCTTTCTTATTTGTAGCATCAGCCAGTTTTCTTTGATTTTGAGTTCTTTAAGTGTTTCTATTTTACTTCTAACTTAATTTCTCGGACATTAATTACCATGCTCAACGAAAATTGTTTTTGAATAACCTTTGCAACAAATTTGACGTAATCGTTACATTAGAATTGTTTTTATATTTGTGATCAATACATTTACGGAACAGAGAGAAAACATATGGCCAATCCCCATATCAGTCCAACAGCTATACGGAGATGTACTAGACTCCGGTTGACCACTAACTAATTTAAAGTATACAATCGATGTCAGTCAAGACAAGCTATACGGAGATGTACATAGACTCCGGTTGACCACTAACTACTTTAAAAGTATAGAAATCGATATCAGTTCAAGCGTTGGAAGAATAAGAAGTATCGATATTCTCCTCCAAAAAAAAAAAAGTCCTCCAAATGATACATTTTGTATGTATCCTTCCATGGGACTACTTTATGACGTCATAGACTTGCTCATATGTGTCATCAGACAAACAATAACGCCAGTGAGGTCACGTCCATGTGTCTGGATCTTGTCATGTCAACATTCATCTGAAGTGTGCTGTCATGGTAATTTTATCTTAAGTATCATAACAAAATCGTTGATTATAAACCAATATTTAGCTAAACAGTGAGTATAGTGTTTCCAGATTGTACAGAAGACCTGCTGACTACATCATGTTATCACATTTTACTTGATATCCTGCAGACATGATACGGAAATGATATTCTAAGAACTCACAGTCTGTGAAATTTAGAATAATTTGTTAGGTATTCATTATTCTGGAAGTAGACTGTGTTCTCAAATGTAAAGGAGAGTGAGTATGTATGCGTTACTCACTGACTAGATATTCTACCTCTACACTGGGATGTTGATGTTGATGTTGGATAGAAGACATACCTCACAGATCTAACAGCTTTTATTTTCTTCCAGTGGACACACACACACTCGATCTGAAAAATAAACTTTGGGGAAACCTGACCGACCTGAAGCTGACCGCACAGATTGTGGTCCACAGTAAATTAAGCGCATGACCAGAGATCGCTGAAGAAGATTTTCTTCCAGTCATGTTTAAGTCTTGTAATCAGAGACGCTATAGCGAACAATTAGTTTTCCTGGACTCGCAGTAACTTGACCTTTGACGTCCACGATGTTATCCTGATCAGTTATCAGATGTGATATTTCTCTACTTTCATTATGCAGACATGACGGAACTACTGTTAGACATTTTGTGAAAACATTCGAAAAAATGGAAACTATTTGAATGGACACAGCTTCAAGCTCTTATGACAGCTAGTCCACGTTTTAGTGGCCATTTCTTCCACATCTGTATGACCAGTGTCAATGGGACATGTCAAAGAAAGATGTGATTTACACAGTGAGTACATTTTACAAGTTTTTTTTCTAAATTTCATATTCAACATTGTACATGACAATATGACTTCACTATTTATCATACTATAGCTCACAGCCTGGCTAAAGTTAGTCATTGGCAATCAGAGCATGCCTAAAGTTAGTCTTTGACAATCAGAGCCTGGCTAAAGTTAGTCATTGGCAATCAGAGCATGCCTAAAGTTAGTTATTGGCAATCAGAGCATGCCTAAAGTTAGTTATTGGCAATCAGAGCCTGGCTAAAGTTAGACTTGTCATTGGTAATCTCTTTTCACTTTTACAGATTGAACAATATACTCAGTAATAGTAGTAGTAGTAGTAGTAACATGTCCTTTGTGGAACGTCGCATTCATCACAGCCCGCCTGAAAAGCTCTCTGTCTCTTGCAAGTTCCCCTGCCTCTTCCAGCGTCATGTTCAGGGTTTCTTTGATATCCTGCTGTTACCTTCGTCTTGGTCGTCCCCTGCCTCGTGTTCCAGTAACCATGCCTTCCATTACCTTTCTCTCCAGACCACTGTGGCGTTTAATGTGGACAAAATATTTCATCTTCCGGGACATGATGTTATTTATGAGCAAATGCTTCTTGATATGCAGGTCTTGTAGGATGTCTTTGTTTCTTCTCTGTCCAGGATGTTCTAAGAACTTTTCTGTGGCACCTTGTTTCAAAAGTACTCAGTAAAGAAGCTAAATATAGAATGTACTTAGGAAAGAAGCTAAATATAGAATGTACTTAGTAAAGAAGCTAAATATAGAATGTACTTAGTAAAGAAGCTTTACAATAAAGTATCGAATACGAGACCGACTGCATTATCAAGTCAAGAAATAAGGTCAAGAGCTAACTAACAACGTTACTTAGCAACAAATGGCCACGTTGACCCTCAACCTTTACCTCACCTTGCTGTGGCACGTGTGTTAATGTGCAAGATGACGTCATAAACCTAGTAACACTGATAAAAGAACCATGTGTCAATAATTAAACAAAAAATATGGATTGCCTGTAGTCCAGAATTATGTGTGTTTCAAGACTGTCACTTCTTGTAAAAAGCACTGCCACACATTTCTGGTACAGTCACTCGGGTCGGACAGGTCACCGAGAAGTGGTCAGACTAGATATGACTAAATCTTCCTGTTACTGAAGGTTGGAGGGTTTGACTTGGGACTAAAATTCCATCTTGTAAAACATATGTACGTTATGGAAACAGTAACGAATACAACACTACTTAGTCACAGACAGGAGGGGCTACCAGAGTCATTGACCTCATATGATTGGAAGTAGTGAAAGTCATATGATTGGAAGTGGTGAAAGTCCTATGACTGGAAGTGGTAAAAGTCATATGACTGGAAGTGGGGATAGCCGTATGACTGGAAGTGGTGAAAGTCATATGACTGGACGTGGTGAAAGTCATATGACTGGAAGTGGTGAAAGTCTTATGACTGGAAGTGGTGATAGTCTTATGACTGGAAGTAGTGAAAGTCATATGACTGGAAGTGGTGATAGTTATATGACTGGAAGAGGTGAAAGTCACATGACTGGAAGTGGGGATAGCCATATGACTGGAAGTGGTGAAAGTGATATGACTGGACGTGGTCAAAGTCAAAAGGAAGCAACTTTCACGAGAACATGGAGTCATGAACTAGAATTCGATTACGGAATGTAAGAACAATGTATTGCATGAACAGCTCAGCACCAGTGGTGGACATCGGTTAAAGCGGGGCAAGTCATGGGTTGGCCGTGCCGCAGATATTGTTCAGCTGGTATGCGGGCTCAATAATATTGACCATGGGGAAGAATGGATACTGATGCCTCCAATATACGGGAACACTTTTTCAACCATCATTAAATTTGACAAAGGTTGCAGAGTAGGAAATCCCGTGGCGTTGAATGCAGACGTCAAAGCCATTATCGATGAAAACTGCAATGCAGACGACGTCGTGATTTACACGGATGGATCGGTAGTTCGTCACGAAAAGTTTGCATGAGCCTTCTCTGCAAGCTCATGTGGCAGAATGGTCAAGGAAGCCAGTGGTGCATTCAGTATGACAACAAGCAGCATGACAATGGAGGTACTGGCGGTGACCAATGCACTACTCTGGCTAGAGTCACAAAACTATACTCATGCGTGCATTCTGAGTGACTCATTGAGTATGATGCGAAAGGTAGAGGCCGGTTCGGTGCGCAGACAATGGACTGAATCACTGCAGGCGTCAACAATTTGCAGAATTACACTTGTCTTTGTTCCGGTGCACATGGGTGTCGTTGGCAACGAGAGAGCAGACAGACTGGCTGTGCTGCCATATCAGAGGGCCAGCCAATGGACACAGCTGACATCGTGAACGCCCTCATAGAGCGTGGCCGCAGAGAGACCTTCATCTAAACCAATCCACGTCAACTACTAGATTGGGAGAACTGGGTTTGAAGATTGGTGTGGCAAGAAAAGAACAGTACAACAGGTATACGAGTAGGCTCATCAATCAAAATAGAACTGGTACGGTCAGTCGCTGGATGATGTTGGAGATATTGCGAAGGAGATTGGAGCACCTATGGACATGTCTGGAGTGCAATGAAGATATTTCAAACTGAAACTGAAGAACAATGTTTACGGCAGGAAGACTGTGGAAGATATCAACAGAAAGGAGATGTAATTTACATAATTTGGAGATTAACTAGATCAGGGGGACAGGTTAACGGAAGAAATACCACTATAACAGGTGAAACTGTTCTCTTGGCGAGATCAGGGGGACAGGTAACGGAAGAAATACCCCTATAACAGGTGAAACTTCTCTTTTCTTGGCGAGATCATCGACCAACATCACAACATCTTCGTCATCTTTTTCTTATAATAGTTTTACTAGAGATTGACAGTATACAGTTGTACTAGAGGTTGACTGTATAACATTTGTTACTAGAGGTTAACCAGACATTTCACTGATGTCGTCTTTTCTTCTGAATTCGTCCCATTTGATGTTCATTATTTTTCGTAGAAATCTTTTTTCAAATGCATTCAACTTAATTTTCTATATTTTTTAGTCATTTTCCAACTCTCGTTGGCATATGTTAGATTTGATACAACTCTCACTGACATATGTTGGGATTGATACAACAACTCTCGCTGGCATATGTTAGGATTAATACAACTCTCACTGGCATATGTTAGAATTGATACAACTATCACTGACATATGTTAGGATTAATACAACTCTCACTGGCATATGTTAGAATCGATACAACTCTCGCTGGCATATGCTACAATTGATACAACTCTCGCTGGCATATGCTACAATTGATACAACTCTCGCTGGCATATGTTAGAATTGATACAACTCTCGCTGGCATATGCTACAATTGATACAACTCTCGCTGGCATATGTTAGGATTGATACAATAACTCTCGCTGACATATGTTAGGATTAATACAACTCTCGCTGGCATATGTTAGGATTAATACACCTCTCACTGGCATATGTTAGAATTGATACAACTCTCACTGGCATATGTTAGAATCGATACAACTCCCCTGGCATATGCTACAATTGATACAACTCTCGCTGGCATATGCTACAATTGATACAACTCTCGCTGGCATATGTTAGAATTGATACAACTCTCGCTGGCATATGCTACAATTGATACAACTCTCGCTGGCAAATGTTAGGATTGATACAATAACTCTCGCTGACATATGTTAGGATTAATACAACTCTCGCTGGCATATGTTAGGATTAATACACCTCTCACTGGCATATGTTAGGATTGATACAACTCTCACTGGCATATGTTAAAATTGATACAATAACTCTCGCTGACATATGTTAGATTAATACAATCTCACTGGCATATGTTAGGATTAATACAATCTCACTGGCATATGTTAGTGTTTAAACAACTCTCACTGGCATATGTTAGAATTGATACAACCCCCTGGCATATGTTAGGATTGATACAACTCTCACTGGCATATGTTAGGATTGATACAACATTGAAATTACAAATTATACAATTTAATCTTAATTTAAAAAATAATGACAGAATAAAATACATAACTTTTGTTCCGTAATGTATTATATTATTGTTGTTATTATATATTATTATGTGTGGGGCACGTGTGCCGTATGAGCGATGATAGAATCCCAAAGACCATTCTAAATGGTCAACTCGCAACTGGTACTAGGCAGCATGGGCGCCCATTATTACGCTTCATTGACACCTGCAAGCGTGATCTAACTTCATGTGGCAGACAAAGAACACTTGGAGCGACTGGCCAAAGACAGGCAAGCAAGGCGAGCGGCAGTGAGGGGCAGCTCAATAAGAAGTGGATAAAGGGATATTCTTCGGTCTCTTCACGACTGTCCGTTGGATGAGGACACTAAAATCGATGTTGAATCGATCAAGCGATTTAGGCAGTTTGGAGTTACCCGTTGTACAAGTCGAACTGGATGCCTAGAGGCAGGTGAGAGGTGTGTTTAATCAGCGAGCTACGGGAACCATCAGTATGCATACTGTTCGATATCTGTTGAAGGAGACTGAGCACCTATGGGTTGCCCGGAGTGCAATGACGTCAGTTTAGTAACCAATAACCAATAAGTACAGTTTAAAATGGAAAGCAAACAACCAGGATCGGCGTGATATGATACAGAGAGGCGGCCGCATCAGGCGATACTTAAAGGGGCGGCATAAGCAGCAAAATCACAATTACAATTGTAGGTTATTTTAAGGATAAAACATTTGAGGGGCGGCATTTCGAAGATTTGCATCATTTACAGAAAATATACCGCACGGTCCTGTAAACAGCAGGCACAGTTTCAAATGTGTAAAGTCAAAGAACGATATCAACATTTCTCACGCACATTTTCCTTTCAACAGCCGTTTCTATTTATATCCATGGTCATTCTTCTGTTGTCTGCAGCCATGTTTCTCTTCGTCTCGATGTATGCAAATAAGTAAGATTGCATCATCAAATGTCAGTTGGCTGGGTTGTTAAGATCATTAGAAAGTTCTGCTAAACAAAAGCTATTCTATTTATAGCACATCAATGGATATGTTTAGAAAGATTTGATGAAGATTTATCCACATGTATACACAAGTGCAAGCGTACACGTCATCATTAACCGGTTCTGTATTTCCTCTTTCCTCTCCCAAACCTGATGTGATGTTCTGAGTCTGAACGAGAATTTGACGTCAATAATTTCTTTTCTTCTCACAATCAGTGAATAATTGTCAGTGCTGGACCTACCATTAGAAAGTTGTGTGTTATATTGATATGTTGTCGTGTGAAAAATCTTGTGGTATGATTTAGTATGTGTGTGTTGTACTGTGTGTTGTGTACAGTCGGAACATAACTCGCGTCGAGATCTATAGTTGCACGGTTGCAACATAACTCACCTGAGAGATCTATAGTTGCACGGTTGCAACATAACTCACCTGAGAGATCTATAGTTGCACGGTTGCAACATAACTCACCTGAGAGATCTATAGTTGCACGGTTGCAACATAACTCACCTGAGAGATCTATAGTTTAAAGGGTTTTAAAGCTGAAGGATTGACTTCATTGCACCGGTTTTACCCCATATGGCTCGGTCCCTCTCCGCAGAAATTTCAAGCCACATGGCGAGAGCATTGCACAAAGCACGAACTCCGTAGCTCCAGCAACAATCTAGGGGTCTCTGGAAAAAACTGCACTCGTGAACCTAACGGCGCTATCCGGATTCGAACCCACGACCGACTCACAAGGCAAATGGCTTAACCACTCAGCCACAGAGACCCCCTATCGTTTACAACATACCACTCATACAACATAACAATCCCGATCGGCCTATAGTCTCCCAGTTACAACACAATACTTCTTATTCAAATACAACAAACAACTGTGAGAGAATATATGTGATCGTGTATTTCTGTAGCTCGCTGGTGAATCATACTTTCTTTTCTGATTCTCAGATATGCAGTCCTACTCCTGCAACTTTTAATTCAAACATTTATTTAGCATTATACATATGTCATCAACTCACACAGCCACATCTAACATTTATTTAACATTATACATATGTCATCAACTCACACAGCCACATCTAACATTTATTTAACATTATACATATTTCATCAACTCACACAACCACATCTAACATTTATTTAACATTATACATATGTCATCAACTCACACAGCCACATCTAACATTTATTTAACATTATACATATTTCATCAACTCACACAACCACATCTAACATTTATTTAGCATTATACATATTTCATCAACTCACACAACCACATCTAACATTTATTTAACATTATACATATTTCATCAACTCACACAGCCACATCTAACATTTATTTAACATTATACATATGTCATCAACTCACACAGCCACATCTAACATTTATTTAACATTATACATATGTCATCAACTCACACAGCCACATCTAACATTTGTTTAACATTATACATATTTCATCAATTCACACAGCCACATCTAACATTTGTTTACTAAGAATTCACGGCACTAACAGATCATTAAAAAGAGTTATATCATACGATGTAAAAAATAAACAACCGCACTCAGTCAGAAATGTTGCAAAGTACAAAAGGCTCTTTGGCGTAGATTCAAATCCAAATATACAGCTTTAAATGGATCATTAAAGAGAAATGTACACGCAAAGGAAAGTGTTTGAATGTCAGCAAGACAGACTCGAACATTTCCTTAGGACCAAACATTTTCAGATGCGCCTGTCGTACACTAGTATTGGCTTAACGGGGGCACATCGTTATAGTCGTTCTGGTCAAAGATCACTTATATATCACAATAAGAATGATCAAATTGGTCATTAAGAAAGAGAGCAAACAAGCAACAACAACAAAGAGTTGGATAGTCATTCTATTTTGTTTAAATTCAGTGTAGATCATGATCCACTTATACATTTACACAAACACACATAATTTATTCCTAACTTGACTTTCAGTCATTCTTATCTGACTTTATCCAACGTTTTTCTTTCTGGATCTAACTCAGCGTTTCCCAAAGTGGGCGGTACCGCCACCCAGTAGGCGCTGAAGAGTTCTAGGGGGCGGCGATAGTAGGTTCAGAAGAATTTGCGGAGATAGCGGGTTCAATTCCATAGTGTGGGTGAATGTTTTCGACCGTACTACTCTCAGGTTGACCCAGTCTCAATTGTCTAACAAGAAAAGTAGAAAAGTATTGAGATGTGAAGGCGCCCGGCATTATGTTGATCACATTACCCATCGTGTGCCGAAGATCAATAAAAAATTATGGCATAACATCGTATTACCCTATATACCACTTGGTATAAAAAACGAGTTCCTTTACTTACTTCTGTGATGCCATTTTAGATTCTATTGTACTTGTCTGTGTACTTGTCTGTGTACTTGTCTGTGTACTTGTCTGTGTACTTGTCCGTGTACTTGTCCGTGTACTTGTCTTCGATAGCTGCTTCTTTAAGCGACGTCAGTATCTTCATAACTGATACCATCAGCTCCATCATCACCATCATCATCATCATCGTCATATTTTATTTTATCCTTTAATTTAATTTTAATCATCTCTATAAAAGTAAGTCAAAAATTAAAGGAAGCCTTCATACCTCGTGGTATATAGGCAATACATTGACCGTCGGCACACGATGGGTGATGTGGTCAGCATCACGCCGGCGCCTTTACTTTCCCAGAGCATGTCTGGTACCCAATTGTGGCTAATCTTATCTGTGATGATGTGTATTTCTTCATTCATGTCTGCTCCAGCACTTTAGCTCATCGAGTATGTCTTTTTTTTAGCCTGACCTCTTGTCTTCACCTCTTAGCTCCATCACTCACCACCGTCATCACTACCACTACTAACTCCATCACTCACTGCAGTCATCACTACCACTGCTAGCTCCATCACTCCCCGCCGTCATCACTACCACTACTAGCTCCATCACTCACTGCAGTCATCACTACTACTACTAACTCCATCACTCACTGCAGTCATCACTACTACTACTAGCTACATCACTCACTGCAGTCATCACTACTACTACTAACTCCATCACTCACTGCAGTCATCACTACTACTACTAGCTACATCACTCACTGCAGTCATCACTACTACTACTAGCTACATCACTCACTGCAGTCATCACTACTACTACTAGCTACATCACTCACTGCAGTCATCACTACTACTACTAGCTACATCACTCACTGCAGTCATCACTACTACTACTAGCTACATCACTCACTGCAGTCATCACTACTACTACTAACTCCATCACTCACTGCAGTCATCACTACTACTACTAGCTACATCACTCACTGCAGTCATCACTACTACTACTAACTCCATCACTCACTGCAGTCATCACTACTACTACTAGCTACATCACTCACTGCAGTCATCACTACTACTACTAGCTACATCACTCACTGCAGTCATCACTACTACTACTAACTCCATCACTCACTGCAGTCATCACTACTACTACTAGCTACATCACTCACTGCAGTCATCACTACTACTACTAGCTACATCACTCACTGCAGTCATCACTACTACTACTAGCTACATCACTCACTGCAGTCATCACTACTACTACTAGCTACATCACTCACTGCAGTCATCACTACTACTACTAGCTACATCACTCACTGCAGTCATCACTACTACTACTAACTCCATCACTCACTGCAGTCATCACCACTACTACTAGCTACATCACTCACTGCAGTCATCACTACTACTACTAACTCCATCACTCACTGCAGTCATCACTACTACTACTAGCTACATCACTCACTGCAGTCATCACTACTACTACTAGCTACATCACTCACTGCAGTCATCACTACCACTGCTAGCTCCATCACTCCCCGCCGTCATCACTACCACTACTAAATTCCACAATTTAAATCTTGATAAAAATATGTCTAGCAGCGGTATCCCCTTGTCAACGCTTAAAATGTCGGCAGACTTCTGAGGAAGTTCGCACTTTGCTCTGTCTCAGAATTCTCTTGGCTAACAGACAAGAATGCAGGCGTGGCCGCCATGATCTCATACATGTCGACAGTAGAGAATTCGAATAAGAAGTTTCAGGTCATGGACATATTTGTGCATACCTCAAGTGTTCCAATTGCTGACTCGCGTTACGCTCAACGTCTTCGTGAGATGGTGGTTAGATAAACAAACATAATATCACATGCTTTAATTTACACATTTCCAGACAAGTGCCATAATTTCAGAGAAACTGTCAAGTGAGATAATACAGGGTGGAGTTGGCTGTGCTGATCAAATTCGAGGTGTGAAAAATGTCTTAAAATATACACAGGAAGACAATACTTCTCCTGCAACATTTTCTTGTATATCTCTTTCACTATCTTTCGTAGATGTCCAACATTTTCTTGTATATCTCTTTCACTATCTCCCATAGATCTCCAACATTTTCTTGTAAATATCTCTTTCACTATCTCCCGTAGATGTCCAACATTTTCTTGTGTATATCTTTCACTATCTCCCATAGATGCAGTTTACTACCAGCTCGGTTTGACTTGATTTGTTTGATTTATTTATCATCATTTGCCTCTTTGTCTCAGGAGACAATAGGTCTTGCGTCACATAGTATGTTCTGCGCTGTCTCAGGAGACAATAGGTCTTGCGTCACGTAGTATGTTCTGCGCTGTCTCAGGAGACAATAGGTCTTGCGTCACGTAGTATGTTCTGCGCTGTCTCAGAAGACAATAGGTCTTGCGTCACGTAGAATGTTCTGCGCTGAATCACAACGTTTCTTGTGGCTGTAATGACCTTTTCTGGATTGACACTCTTTGCCACAATTGCTGCAGGTAAAACTGGAGCTGATACATAGGATGTTCTCTCTGCACTCTGCGCTCTCTTTTGCCTCCACATACGATGTTTTTTTCCTTACGTTTAGCATGTCAAATATTATTGTATGGCTGAGACTTCTGTAACAGAGTGTTAGAAATTGTGATCGATAACCTTGTCGTTTTATCATTTTAATTAATGCTCGCCAAAAACGTTTGTATATAAGTGGATCTAATATTACTAGTCACTGAAATCCTCGATAGAAATTGTTAACATCGAATCAAATTTCGAAAATAATATATATATATGTATTCCTCTCATCCAATTATACATTACATAGGATCTGAATGTAATTTCTCCATACCGTTCTATTCTGGACAACCTGCTCAATTTCTTTCAAGTTATTAAGTCCGATATTTTTTGCCTCTCTCAATAAAGTCCGTTTCATGGTTTCCCTAGGTCGTCCTCTCTTTCTTGAATCCTCTGCCTCCCACTTCAATGTCTGCTTTCTTGAATCCTTTGCCTACCACTTCAATGTCTGCTTTCTTGAATTCTTTGCCTACCACTTCAATGTCTGCTTTCTTGAATCCTCTGCCTCCCACTTCAATGTCTGCTTTCTTGAATCCTCTGCCTCCCACTTCAATGTCTGCTTTCTTGAATCCTTTGCCTCCCACTTCAATGTCTGCTTTCTTGAATCCTTTGCCTACCACTTCAATGTCTGCTCTGGTATTCGTTGATCATGTCTTCTCAAGGTATTCCCAAAACATAGTTTTACTGCAGTCTTCCCTCATATCGACAAGCTATGCCTAACATATCTCCATCTTCTACTTCTTATAACAGTGCTTGCTATAATAATCATATACGTTCAGTAATATCTGCATTAATTCCACCGTTACCGGTTCCAAGTCTGGATAAGATAGGACGAAGACTTCAGTATATGGAGGTCATCTACCTCACAACTCGTACTAATAATAGCTACAGAAACGTGCAAGACAAGGACACCGTACATAGGAGCACCTAGTGTATATCAGTGACAGTTGCTGATGACAACCGTTTTTCGGACTTATATTCATTTAATCAGGGAGAAATGATAGAAAGTATATTGAAGGATCGTACATAATGATGGCGGGTAGAATAAGAAAAAGCATGTTAGAATGGGAACTCAGCTCGAGATGTATAACTAGATCTCATTGTGTTACTACTAGCTATGTTAAGATGTCGATACTGCAGCTCTATGCAACAACTAATGAGATAGAAAATAATGTCATTAATCATATCTTGTATCGATCTTCTTCTTCTTCGTCTCCTGTTATCTTGTTATCAATGCATCAAGATATTGAAAGATGTTCACTTTCTATAACTATTATTGCCGTACACAATTACATCGTTCTTAATATACCACAGACAAAATTACATCGTTCTTAACATACCAGAAATAAAGCTTCACCACATCTATTCGCTAAACTGGCTCAGATCATTTTATTTTTGTGTGCACGACCAATTGGTTTATATTTTGTGTGTATGACCAATTGGTTTATATTTTCTTATAGAGTTGGCTAGTACAATATAATTAAAATTGAATTAGTTCAAGAAATGGATGGCTTGTTTTAAATGATCTTCAACTTTAACAGGAATGTTCGTAGACTATTCTATTACTAGTGTTTCAGGTAGTAACATTATCTACTCCAAGCAGAACGTTTCACTGCTAGATCAATGGCTAACGAGGATCTGGCTTGTCTACGGGAATGATAGATAGGTAGGTAGGTAGATAGGTAGGTAGGTTTCCCAAGGTAAGGTGTTCCATTTCACTGTTCTCGGCTGGCCTAGCAAGCAGAAGGGAGATGCTCTAATGCTGGGTTAGATAAAATGAAGTATAAATGGACTGACCCAAACGGATACCGACCTGGAAATATTAGCGACCAAAGAGACAGAAAAACGATTGAAAAATTAGAAATAAACAACCCACAATAAAAATAGATAAAAACGATAAAGAAACGATGGATTGATATAAAGGAGTGATAAATACATCAGAATAAATGGGAAGAGAAGCAAAGAGATACATCAGAATAACATAATCATATATTCATCAGGAGTAGACCATCAGGAGTAGACCATCAGGAGTAGACCATCAGGAGTAGACCATCAGGAGTAGACCATCAGGAGTAGACCATCAGGAGTAGACCATCAGGAGTAGACCATCAGGAGTAGACCATCAGGAGTAGACCATCAGGAGTAGACCATCAGGAGTAGACCATCAGGAGTAGACCATCAGGAGTAGACCATCAGGAGTAGACCATCAGGAGTAGACCATCAGGAGTAGACCATCAGGAGTAGACCATCAAATAAAAGCCAGAATCTACTTCTTTGCGTTCGTTCTTTACGACCAATTTTAATCACTTTTGTGATATGTTTGATCTTCGCCAAGAACGTGTATACGTTGCACATTGGTTTGGTAGGATCCTAAACGCATAGACTTCTACACGTTTAGGACATGTGCATCCGATTTCAGCCAAACCTCATTAGACGCCTTTTACGACATGCGTGGCAGGTAATAGTGGTTCTACTTTACACCCCAAATTTGGGCCCGTAACCACTGAGTGAAAGCAGGAATGAAGTTTGAATAGTCATAGAACGATTCTGTGCAAGAATAATGTACGATATATCAGACAGAATCATATGACAGTGAGAATAAAAAATAGGAAGAAATTATGATATATACAGATAAATACAGATATATACAGATATATAAAGATATACAGATATATAAAGATATACAGATATATAAAGATATATATATATACAGATATATACAGATATATACAGACAATGAAACGCAAATAATAATAATGAAGAAGGCAAATAATTCCTGGAAGAAGTACACTACACATCCAGATTCATACAGAGACAGCAGAGCCAAACGTTCAGCCATGTTACACTATTGCCTTCAAATAGTATATCACACTAGGCAATCATACACAGAAACTAGGGAAATCACCAACTTGCAATCTCTGGATTGATGGAATAACATAGCAGAGTCACTGATCAACCAACTTGCAAGCGCTGGATTGATGGAATAACATAGCAGAGTCACTGATCAACCAACTTGCAATCTCTGGATTGATGGAATAACATAGCAGAGTCACTGATCAACCAACTTGCAATCGCTGGATTGTTGGAATAACATAGCAGAGTCACTGATCAACCAACTTGCAAGCGCTGGATTGATGGAATAACATAGCAGAGTCACTGATCAACCAACTTGCAAGCGGTGGACTGAAGGAATAACATAGCAGAGTCACTGATCAACCAACTTGCAAGCGCTGGACTGAAGGAATAACATAGCAGAGTCACTGATCAACCAACTTGCAAGCGCTGGACTGATGGAATAACATAGCAGAGTCACTGATCAACCAACTTGCAATCGCTGGACTGATGGAATAACATAGCAGAGTCACTGATCAACCAACTTGCAATCGCTGGATTGATGGAATAACATAGCAGAGTCACTGATCAACCAACTTGCAAGCGCTGGACTGATGGAATAACATAGCAGAGTCACTGATCAACCAACTTGCAATCGCTGGACTGATGGAATAACATAGCAGAGTCACTGATCAACCAACTTGCAATCGCTGGATTGATGGAATAACATAGCAGAGTCACTGATCAACCAACTTGCAAGCGCTGGATTGATGGAATAACATAGCAGAGTCACTGATCAACCAACTTGCAATCGCTGGATTGATGGAATAACATAGCAGAGTCACTGATCAACCAACTTGCAATCGCTGGATTGATAGAATAGCATAGCAGAGTCACTGATCAACCAACTTGCAAGCGCTGGATTGATGGAATAACATAGCAGAGTCACTGATCAACCAACTTGCAAGCGCTGGATTGATGGAATAACATATCAGAGTCACTGATCAACCAACTTGCAATCTCTGGATTGATGGAATAACATAGCAGAGTCACTGATCAACCAACTTGCAATCTCTGGATTGATGGAATAACATATCAGAGTCACTGATCCACCAACTTGCAAGCGCTGGATTGATGGAATAACATAGCAGAGTCACTGATCAACCAACTTGCAATCGCTGGATTGATGGAATAACATAGCAGAGTCACTGATCAACCAACTTGCAAGCGCTGGATTGATGGAATAACATAGCAGAGTCACTGATCAACCAACTTGCAATCGCTGGATTGATGGAATAACATAGCAGAGTCACTGATCAACCAACTTGCAATCGCTGGATTGATGGAATAACATAGCAGAGTCACTGATCAACCAACTTGCAATCGCTGGATTGATAGAATAGCATAGCAGAGTCACTGATCAACCAACTTGCAATCGCTGGATTGATGGAATAACATAGCAGAGTCACTGATCCACCAACGGCGCTGGATTGATGGAATAACATAGCAGAGTCACTGATCAACCAACTTGCAAGCGCTGGATTGATGGAATAACATAGCAGAGTCACTGATCAACCAACTTGCAAGCGCTGGATTGATGGAATAACATAGCAGAGTCACTGATCAACCAACTTGCAATCGCTGGATTGATGGAATAACATAGCAGAGTCACTGATCCACTCTAGATACAAAATTGCATAAGAAGACTCTGTCCCGCATTATATATGTAAATTCGACAACGCGATGGGTACCAGAGAAAATCAATGCAATGAGATTCCAGTTGCAGAGAACATGCAGACTTTAAAGACTGACAGTTGACAATAGACAAATCCTTGTCAGAAGGAAACGAGAATACATACACACATGTATACATCTATCTGGAACAAATGTATATCAAATATATACACAGACATGACAATCTAATGGTTCAATAGCATGGAGAACATATGACATAACACACGCAAGTTACAAAAGTACAACTTCTGAGAACACACATGTTTCTTCTGTCAAACATTCTGATAAGAATTGTCAACTACTACATTTACATTCAAGAAGAAATTCGAAACATTTTTAAACAAAGTCTTACAAAATAATACTTACAACTCACAGGTCTAACAGGAGGACACATATAATCTACAATATGTGTACATATAATCTACAAGATGTGTACATATAATCTACAAGATGTGTACATATAATCTACAATATGTGTACATATAATCTACAAGATGTGTACATATACTCTACAAAATGTGGATATATAATCTACAAGTTGTGTACATATAATCTACAAGATGTGGACATATAATCTACAAGATGTGTACATATAATCTACAAAATGTGTACATATAATCTACAAGATGTGAACATATAATCTACAAGATGTGTACATATACTCTACAAAATGTGGATATATAATCTACAAGATGTGTACATATAATCTACAAGATGTGTACATATAATCTACAAGATGTGGACATATAATCTACAAGATGTGTACATATAATCTACAAGATGTGTACATATAATCTACAAGATGTGGACATGGAGGGACATTGCTTCATTAACAATATCTTGTCTGAAAATTTGAAATATTTTGGCAACATTAAATTTCAGCTTATTTGAGAAGAAAGAAAAAGGGGAAAGAAAGAGAGAGAGAGAGTAATACTGGATGACACAGTGGTATAGAAGACAAAGCAGCGGAAGAATCCATCAACAATCTGTCACACTCAGTTTCTTTCGTTTACTTAAAGTACCGACGACAGTACACGTTTTCCACAACGCGCCTAGCGGTTTGCAACTTCTGTTCCTATATTCTCTGGAGTGAAGCACACCTTTATAACTGTGTCGTCGACTGAAGCACCGACAGCATCCAGCTGTAATTAGACTACATTTAGTTTAAACAAACTATCTTGTAACCACATAAATGATAACCAGAAGAAAGAAGAGAATACAGGAGACAGAATCGTCTTTGTTTACAATGAAAAGAACGTTTGTTACGTCGTATTACAGTTTTACTACAAGACAGCGATAACTGTGTGCCTTTCAGCTTTACATCTGCTTTCTCAGCACAATATTGTTGGCACCGGATTTGCCTTCTCTCAACGATCACGAATAGTTTAGTAATACTGCAGTTATACAGCTTGTTACATACAAATATTATAGTTATGGACATACAAATATTATAGTTATGGACATACAAATATTATAGTTATGGACATACAAATATTGTAGTTATGGACATACAAATATTGTAGTTATGGACATACACATATTACAGTTATGGACATACAACCATTGTAGTTATGGACATACAAATATTGTAGCTATGGACATACACATATTACAGTTATGGACATACAACCATTGTAGTTATGGACATACAAATATTGTATTTATGGACATGCAAATATTGTAGTTATGGACATACAAATATTATAGTTATGGACATACAAATATTGTAGCTATGGACATACACATATTACAGTTATGGACATACAACCATTGTAGTTATGGACATGCAAATATTGTAGTTATGGACATGCAAATATTGTAGTTATGGACATGCAAATATTGTAGTTATGGACATACAAATATTATAGTTATGGACATACAAATATTACAGTTATGGACATACAAATATTATAGTTATGGACATGCAAATATTACAGTTATGGACATACAAATATTATAGTTATGGACATACAAATATTACAGTTATGGACATACAAATATTATAGTTATGGACATGCAAATATTATAGTTATGGACATACAAATATTATAGTTATGGACATACAAATATTACAGTTATGGACATACAAATATTGTAGTTATGGACATACAAATATTAGAGTTATGGACATACAAATATTACAGTTATGGACATACAAATATTACAGTTATGGACATACAAATATTATAGTTATGGACATACAAATATTATAGTTATGGACATACAAATATTACAGTTATGGACATACAAATATTATAGTTATGGACATACAAATATTATAGTTATGGACATATAAATATTACAGTTATGGACATACAAATATTACAGTTATGGACATACAAATATTATAGTTATGGACATACAAATATTATAGTTATGGACATACAAATATTATAGTTATGGACATACAAATATTACAGTTATGGACATACAAATATTGTAGTTATGGACATATAAATATTACAGTTATGGACATACAAATATTACAGTTATGGACATACAAATATTATAGTTATGGACATACAAATATTACAGTTATGGACATACAAATATTACAGTTATGGACATACAAATATTACAGTTATGGACATACAAATATTACAGTTATGGACATACACATATTATAGTTATGGACATACAAATATTATAGTTATGGACATACAAATATTACAGTTATGGACATACAAATATTATAGTTATGGACATACAAATATTATAGTTATGGACATACAAATATTGTAGTTATGGACATATAAATATTACAGTTATGGACATTCAAATATTACAGTTATGGACATACAAATATTACAGTTATGGACATACAAATATTACAGTTATGGACATACAAATATTACAGTTATGGACATACAAATATTACAGTTATGGACATACAAATATTGTAGTTATGGACATATAAATATTACAGTTATGGACATACAAATATTATAGTTATGGACATACAAATATTATAGTTATGGACATACAAATATTACAGTTATGGACATACAAATATTACAGTTATGGCCAGGCAAATATTACAGTTATGGACATACAAATATTATAGTTATGGACATACAAATATTATAGTTATGGACATACAAATATTATAGTTATGGACATACAAATATTACAGTTATGGACATACAAATATTACAGTTATGGACATACAAATATTACAGTTATGGACATACAAATATTATAGTTATGGACATACAAATATTATAGTTATGGACATACAAATATTACAGTTATGGACATACAAATATTATAGTTATGGACATACAAATATTACAGTTATGGACATACAAATATTACAGTTATGGACATACAAATATTACAGTTATGGACATACAAATATTACAGTTATGGACATACAAATATTTAGTTATGGACATATAAATATTACAGTTATGGACATACAAATATTATAGTTATGGACATGCAAATATTATAGTTATGGACATACAAATATTACAGTTATGGACATACAAATATTACAGTTATGGACATACAAATATTATAGTTATGGACATACACATATTATAGTTATGGACATACAAATATTACAGTTATGGACATACAAATATTATAGTTATGGACATACAAATATTATAGTTATGGACATACAAATATTACAGTTATGGACATACAAATATTACAGTTATGGACATACAAATATTACAGTTATGGACATGCAAATATTACAGTTATGGACATACAAATATTACAGTTATGGACATACAAATATTACAGTTATGGACATACAAATATTACAGTTATGGCCAGGCAAATATTACAGTTATGGACATACAAATATTATAGTTATGGACGTGTAGGTTGGTCATAAAATAAAATAATGCATTAAATAGTTCATTAAACTATTTATCTTTTGCTTACATTTTTGACATTCTCCTGACAACAATTGTTCGACTGTGGACAAATCTCATATTTCGACATGTAAAATGTGGCAATATCATTGTATAATTTATCAATATTGTGCTATCTAAAATATAATTTGCTTTAAATTAATTCAAGCTCGTTTGTCGTAAAGAGAATGGCGTAGGTAGCAAGTTGGTCTCGCTAGGCAGACAAATGAAGACCATCTTAACAAGACGTTAACTTTAATCCGATAAGATATTTCTCTGCTATTCTCCGTTCTCATTTTGGTTTGGTATGGCCGGCGCAGTAATATAACTCTTTAATAATCTAGTTTTTAAGTTGAAAGTTGCGGGATTCGACTTCAAAAGCTACTCCACTTTGCTATAAAACATCGACTTCGAAGCTACTCCACTTGCTATAAAACATCGACTTCAAGAAGCTACTCCACTTTGCTATAAAACATTGACTTCAAGAAGCTACTCCACTTTGCTATAAAACATGCAGAAATAATACTTGAACAAGATAACTAGAAGAAAAGTCATCATCATCAGGTGCCGTGCCGGCTGGCATAGGCGTTGATGGATCTCCACAAATTTATGTCTTTGATGTTTGCTATCAACTCAGATGTTGACGCTCTACCGTGCCATGATGTCAGGCTATCCACACTTTTCTCTCTGTCTTCCTTTGTCTCGTCTACCCTCGATTTTACCGGTTGTCACGATGTGTTCTAAACCTCCCCTCCTCATCAAATGCTAGAAAAATTATGACAGCCTCTTTATCTGTGTCTTGTTCTCATTCAATACCTCAACATTAGTCATTTTAGCAGTCCATAGGATTCTCATCATTCTTCTGTAAAACCACATCTCAGTGACTCTCAGAGATTGTTCGATCTGTATGGAATTTAGACAACAAAAGTCAGTACCGTGCCGTGCTATGATGCAGAGAGGCGGCCGCATCAGACGGAACCGTAAGGGGGGCGACATAAGCAGTGAAATCAAAATCATAATTGGTTATTTCAAAGGAAAAACATTTAAGGGTCGGCATTTCGAAGACTTGCATCATACTGAGAAAATATACCGCACAGCCCTGATAAAAGTAACATGTGTATGGGATTTAGACTACAAAAGTAACATGTGTATGGGTTTTAGACTACAAAAATAACATATGTATGGGATTTAGACTACAAAAGTAACATATTTCTATACATTGAAGATTTCATGTAATACCTTGAGTCTGATGTCAGAAGTTGTTACCGAGTCAACAAAGTAAAGCGAAAGAGTCTTTGATTTTCATTTCAAGATTATGTTAGAGAGTGAATGTTAGAAATAAACGGATATAATTAAATATTGTTAATGTTACATAACATGTGATGATCATAAAATAATTTCACAAAGAACGCTTTCAAGAATAAACACGGTAAATAAATACGGAGATACGCCGTATGAATCTGTTCCTTGTCGAGTGTTGAATATTTACCGTAAACATCCTAAAATACGCATTTACATACATGCTAACCTGAGATTTCAAAAATAGACAAATATAACAGTGTATGTATTGATTAGGTCATTACTCTCTAACCCTACCTGGCTGTAAAATAAGTTCTAGACTTTCTTAAGAGAAGTTAATGGTAATTATATTTCTTGTATGCTTGGTATTGAAAGTGTTTCAGGTTTGTGTTTGTGCTAAGAATGTGTTAGTACAAAGAGCCTCTCTCCCCAGCTTCTATACAATCTTGATGCAGTCCCAGGCACGATGGACAGGACATGTGGCTCGATTGGAGGAGTGCAGAATACCCAAACGACTCTTTTATGGTGAGCTGCATAGTGGTAAATGCTCACAGGGTGGTCAGAAAAAGCAATTCAAAGACATACTCAAGAACTCGATGAAATCCTTTGGCATAGATGTCAACAACTGGGAGAATGTTGCTCAAGACAGATCAGCCTGGCGCACACTTCTTCGACACGGTTCCTCGACCTACGAGACAGGTAGAACAGCACGGATGGAACAAAAACGTCAAAATAGAAAGGCAGTAAAACTTCCCACAAGTGCAAGTATACCTTGCCCACTCTGTACACGAACATTTCAAGCCCGTATCGGGCTCACTAGTCATCTACGCACACACAGACAAACATAACGCAACTACATTCCCTTGGATGAAAATTTGTGTGGTCATCATCACCCGTGATGGACGAGCATCAATACCCAGAATGTTAACAGTTTTATGTTTGATATATGGGCAAACACTAGGTCGGTTTGAGTTATTATTGTATATGGGCAAACACTAGGTCGGTATGAGTTATTGTTTGGTAAAGTAGAATGTAGAGGGCAACTATTTCTAAGAATGAAGGTTGACGATGAGACTGCTGACAGTTCTAAAAATAACTGTCCATCGCAAGCGATGATGACAACAGCCTCAGTCGTGTGCTGCTGCACCTCTCTGGTGTGTGCGGAGGCGACTGTTCTATTACATATTTATGTGATGTAATTATCAAACATAGAAGAAAACTAGTCACGACAGAGATGAATCGTCTACACAGAATGCTGGGAGTATCAGGAAGAAAACTAGTCACGACAGAGATGAAGTGTCTACACAGAATGCTGGGAGTATCAGGAAGAAAACTAGTCACCGACAGAGATGAATCGTCTACACAGAATGCTGGGAGTATCAGGAAGAAAACTAGTCACGACAGAGATGAAGTATCTACACAGAATGCTGGGAGTATCAGGAAGAAAACTAGTCACCGACAGAGATGAATCGTCTACACAGAATGCTGGGAGTATCAGGAAGAAAACTAGTCACCGACAGAGATGAAGTGTCTACACAGAATGTTGGGAGTATCAAGAAGAAAACTAGTCACGACAGAGATGAATCGTCTACACAGAATGCTGGGAGTATCAGGAAGAAAACTAATCACGACAGAGATGAATCGTCTACACAGAATGCTGGGAGTATCAGGAAGAAAACTAGTCACAACAGAGATGAATCGTCTACACAGAATGCTGGGAGTATCAGAAGAGACCGTAGAATAAAAAGACATCAGGAAAACAGTGGGTACAAAACAAAATTATCACACAAAAATAAAATAAATAAATTACCAAAAGAATGCTCCACTCCTCAAAGAACAATGTTACTGACAAAGCAAAAATCGTAGCCTAGCAAAAGGGGGACTCAAAGATAACAGAAGCCAGAGAGACATTGTTTATAAAGCTGATACAAAAGCCCTTGGAGGAGAATTATCAAATCATAAAGAAGAGCTGGAGGGAGCTGCAGGAGATAGCTAAAGATAGAAAAACGTGGCATGAGTTGGTTGAGGGCCTGTGCCCTAATCCTCGTTTAAAAGGCAAAGAGAGAGAGAGAGAAATCTGTTGTTATCCTGACGTTGTAAGATAAAACAAGATTAGAGAAAAAAGAAGAAGATTTCGTAGTCTTATCATATCAGCTGTTCTCTTCATCAAGCAAGCATTAAATAAACTATTCTACAAAAGATCTGACTTGATATCTTACTCACTGCCGTAGCTATACCATAATGTTACACAGATAAGCAGAGATATCATGGTGTATCTACAAACATTGTGTAGAATTGTTGATATCTACAGAACACAATATCGTTGATTACCAAGCAGAGAAATTCATGTTCAAACAGTCGAAACAGGATTTCTGGAAACTCTCATCTGATCAAATGTTGCTTCAAGTTTCCTTACTCATCTGTTTATTAAACAAAAGCATTTATGAAACCAAGAAATGACAACGTAGACATCTGACGCTTGTAGATCATATAACTGAATATAAACACTATCGTTTCCATGGTTATCTAGGATTGTGGGTAGCGGTAAATGTAAACATCAGCTGATAACAACAACAAAGATGACGTCAGCAGATTTCACGCGCTTAAGTCATAATAATAATTGTGTTATGTTTTGTTTGCTCAGTCATAATCTTTGTCTATTTGCTTATTTTTCATCTGGGGGAGATAGAATGTCTAACTGATAAAGTTAATGTATAACAACACCACGTGATGAACTGAAATTCTTTCTACTGTGTTTGAAGAAGATTTACTATAAGAATAATTTCTTTCTGTGCTCGAATCAATTATGTGCTGCTGCCTGATGCCAATAATGATAATTGTTATATATTTTCACACAAACCATCAGGGTTTCACAAACGTTTACAGTATTCAGCAGCTCTAATATATTTGATCAAAACTGTTGTGTAGTCGACGCTTTTGAAAGACACGGCAAAGTGAAGATATTATGTTGGAACCAGCTGGCCGTGGTTTGAAAAGAAAACACTCGTCTTCGGGACTTGGCGATGAGCGACGATAGACATACGGTTTGTGGTTAGAGTTCAGCGTTTGGTAGCTGTTCTTTCCAGAAGCCCTAAATACCTGTTAATAGCAGGTCATCGCAAACGATGATGACAACAGCCTCAGACGTGTGCAGCTGCACCTCTCTGGTGTGTGTGGAGGTGATTGTAGACTCCAATTATAAAACACAGTCCCCTACCACAGGTGGGGCATACATGATCAAGATTAGACATGTGTGTGTTGTGTGATCTGTCTTTTCGCGCAGCTCGTTTTCTCTGTGCCTCAACAGAACGACGATTATCAGATATGCGGGTTCCTCTTGTTACATCACCACATTTGCGATCATGCGCAGGGATTCCCAGCACGTGGTGTCTATATCGAAGCATTTCATAACACTTTAAAGTGTCTTTAAAGCGTTTTTCTGTCCACCAGCTGAACGTCTGCCCCCTTCAAGCTCGCCATATATCGACTGTTTTTTAATGCGTTTATCAGGCATCCGAGCAACGTGACCGACCCATCTCGTTTGGTATCTTTGCTTTTATGAGGACTTCGGTATCTGGAATTTTGTCCAAATAGTTTATTTTTAGTATTCTGCGTAGATAGCTTGTGTGGAAGTGGTTTAGTTTTCTTGCGTGTCTGCTATACGTTGTCCATGTCTCGCTGACGTACAGCAGCGTGGTTAGCACTATGACCTGGTAAAATTTCAACTTTGTGACTATGCTTATCCCCTTCCGCTCCCACACAGTGACACGTAACCTAACAAACGCAGCACTGTCATTCGATATCCTATTGTTAATCTCTCAGAGTTTATGTTTGCCGATCTGAATAAGATGCATTACTTACTTTCACTTTCAGCCCCAACGAACAGGTCTTCAACACTTCAGCTCTTCATCCTCTCTCTTGGCATCACTTCCAATTCTTTCCATGTTTTACTTATCCTTTTAATATCAGTCCCCAGCTCTCTCCCCAGGTATATCTAGGCCTTCCCTACTCCTCTTTCTCTGCAGGTTCCAAAACAGTGCCTGTCTTTCAATGCTTCCGGTCGGTCTTCTCAATGTGTGTCCTATCCATCGTCTCTTCCTTAGCTCTTTCTCCACTGGTATCTGCTTTGTTCTTTCTCTGAGTTCCTCGTTCGTAATCTTATCATACCATCTCAGTACCTCTATTATACGTAAACATCCATTTATGAAGGTCTGTAGTTTTCTGGTGGTTTTTTTGTTGTCTTCCAGTTTCGAGCCATAGAACAGCACTGACTTCACATTCGATTGAAAAATTCTCAGCTTTGTGTTTGTTTTCACTTTGCAAATTTCTTGTGATGAGGCAGCTGGGCCTCACATACATGTCCTCCTCCTTTTTCATCCGGGCTTGTAACCGGCATTGACAGAGTTCCTGAATATATATAGCATCATCATCAAATGGCATGTCTGAGCAGAACTTTGCCACCCCAACAGTCCTTCGGAATTTCTCCTCTCATAGCCAAATTCGCCTCTGCAGCCGTCATGTTCAAATCATCAGTTACATCCTGAATCCATCTTGTCTGTGGTCTTCCTCTTCTTCTCTTTGCCGGTAAGCCTCTTTTCATGATGGTCTTCTCCAGCCCCTTTTTATATGTCCAAAGTAACGTGTCTTTTTATATGTCCAAAATCCTCAAATTATCTCTTTTCGTTGTGTAGCATCAGCCAGTTTTCTTTGATTTTGAGTTCTTTCCGTATAGATCTATTTCTTCTCTGTCCATGATATACGAAGTACTCTCTTCTGTAACATGTGTCCTGATTTTTACTTTCCTTATTACCAGTGTTCCATGTCATTCAGGTGTACGTTACTCAGACTACAGAGGTACTTGTAATTTCGATCTTCAAAGATCAAGTTGTTGTCAAACCAGACTGTGTTGTCAACCAGTACTTTTGTTGTCAAACCACGTACTGTGTGTTCACTGAGAATCTTTGGCCCACAAGTTGGCCTCGAAGCTCGGAATCTCCCTCGTACGTTGGCACTATCGTGTTTGTTATCAATTTGTTATCGCGAGCTCAATGGTACTCTTAAATCACATGATTTCGTTACACATATCAGATAGTAACTATATTCACAACTTATATATAAAAGATATCAGTTGTGAACTGAAATGTAGAAGAAATGTGAATACTTTTATGAGAGAAAGTTATGGGAGATAACAACATGTTATAAGTAAATTTACAAATGTATTTACTGGGTTAGCTCCGTTTATGAAATCTAACATGACAGGAACCAGTAGGGAAATTCTGGTAACTTGTATTAGCTATAGCCGCCGGTACTTTACAACTAGATCTACCGTCGGGACAAGGTGTTTCTGTTCTGACTACTCACATACTGAAACACTGTATCATCTCTAAGTATAGGACATGTGCTTTGTAGCAATGCTCAACACAATCTTTCTCTCCACATTATGCTACCAGTGCCAAACCTGGACGCTGACAACAAACGATAGAAGAAAACTAGTCACAACAGAGATGAAGTGTTTACGCAGAATGCTGGGTGTAACAAGAAGAGACATGTTGAGAAATGAAGACATCAGGAAAAAGTGGGAACAACATCAGTACTAGACTTCATCAAGAAACAACAAATTAAATGGTTCGGCCACACAAGCAGACTACCAACAGACAGTGCACCTTAAATAGCAATGCTGCTCCGATGCAATGGGTACAAAGCAAAAGAACGACCACGCAAAAGATGGACCTCAGAGATAACAGAGGCGACGAAAGAGACTACGAAGCCCGTTGTAGAAATCTCTTCTTGACTTGACGTTGTGAGGCAAACAGGATTCGAGACAGAAAAATGAAGAAAAAGAAGCAGAACGACACTAAATTAGGGAGGGAGTGGTGGATCTAAACACAAAATGCAAACCATGTTTAAAAATACTAGTACATTCTTCTTCTTCTTCTTCTTCTTCTTTTTCTTCGATCCAGCGACGCTTGGGCTCTACCCATAAGGTACAATACAATATAATGTTTAGTATTGAGAAACTGGGAAGTTTGTGGATTTTTTTTAACCCAATTCGCACATGAGCCACATCTGGGCAGCTCTATTACTAGTAGGTTATCTGTGCTGCTCAATAATACATCAGCAGAGATATGGTTCACTGTGTTCATTCCCCACCACTAGATAGTGTGCTGGTTATGCTGAGATCTACCACACCCCAGGCATGCCCACACATGTTTAGGACGGGAAGGTGGCTCTTGGCGCAGAGGTTAGCTGTTCGTTACTCGTGCCAAAGGTACCAGGATCGCTCCTCGTGGAACCATCTGGATATTTTTCCAGAGATCCCTGATTTCAATGTAGGTGAGATCGAGTTCCTAGTCATATCGGAGATGGACGATAAAACGAATGTTCCGTGTTTAAATTTGAGCAACGTAAACGAACCCTTGAGAGTTCAAAATCGAGAAGAGCAGGCTGGAAAGCCACTGCCCAGACAAAATTCATTAGAAAAGATTAATAATAAAATTCCTGCAAAAATATCTTCACTATTTTGAAAATTACATCGGGGACCCTCGCCGGTGCTACGGAGTAGTGCACTGCAGATGAGATATTCCTTTGTAAGAAAGAGATCAGAGCACACATGGTTGCTCATCGAAGTGCAGTGATGGTGGCCCTATCAATCAATCAATCATGTTTAGGACAAGAGGATCGCCATGTTTTAAGTTACTGTACCTTGACAATGGTTGTGAGTTACCAGACATCTGCCCATATTGGATATCTATCCTCACTTCTAGTCATTATATCTTCTTGCGAACAACAGAGAATGCATGCATATTGATAATAGGACACCAACTTTTACAGATGGACGGACCACTGGTCAGAATTTACCAACGGAAAGCCCCACTTTATAATACCACATCTATTGAGCTATATTATAGCACAGTTTCAGATGTCATGGGTCATATGGTAGAGCTGTCAGAGATGACATATTCCAATAGGGCAGTGGAGAAACATATTTGTGCTTTTGAATATAAGTGTTACAGAAGAGTCCTTCGTATATCATGGACATAGAAGAGAACAAATAGATCTATCCAGAAAGAACTCAAAATCAAAGAAAACTGGCTGATGCTACAAATAAGAAAGAGAAAATCGACATATTTTGAACATATAAAAAGACATGAAGGGCTGGAGAAGACCATCATGGAAGGAGGCATACCGGCAAAGGGAAGAGTAGGAAGACCACGGAGAAGATGGATTCAGGATGTAACTGCTGGTCTGAACATGACGGCTGCAGAGGCAGGACATCTGGCCTATGAGAAAGATAAATTCCGGAGGACTGTTGGGGTGGCAAAGTTCTGCTCAGGACAAACTATTTGATGATGATATCAGAGCTGACTTAATGCTAGTACCGGTATATCAAATATCAACTACAGTGACCTGGAGACAGTCTTCTTGAGTAACTGAAGGATTCTAGACTATCCTGGGAAGCCATCAAGAAAACAGCCAAAGACCGGGCACAACAAGTGGTAAACAAGTGTTGACGCCCTATGCTCCACAAGGACGGAGAGGAGTAAGTCGAGTCAACATTTTGCGTGAATAGAAAATTGAGCAATCTGACATCGTTTGCAAACAGTATGAATAACCACATACTGACATACCTTGATACGACGTCATGTGACAGTGTTAACTGCATGGCGCTCTCAATCTCTCACAGACAGACGGACAAGCTGCTGTAGCAGACGATAGACAAACTTGCGATCTAGGCCAAGATCTGTTTTTGTGTGTTGACGTTCAATATATCAGGCCGTGTGTGTGCTTTCAAACATAAATATTGGATTACTGTTACAGACCACATTTACAGCTAATATTCATATTGATAACCTGTCAGTGTTTGGGCAGTGTGTGTGATATTGATAACCTGTCACTGTTTGGGCAGTGATTTAAATAGTTAGTTACAGCGTTAATACTTGTACCGACAACTGTGTTGTCTATTCTCGAAACTAGGTACACGATCGGATGGAACCACATTAATAGTTCTAATTTCAGACTGCTTCAACTACCGGTGTTTATGTGTGTACATCTATTATATATATATCTTCTTCGAACGTTCCATATCGACCACTTGTTAACCACTTTGTGTGATTTGTATGTAATCTGAGCCTAAGAGCGATTGTACGTTGTGCCAGTTATGCGCCTACACGTAGACCAGCACATCCGATTTCTGCAATGCTTTTTATTTACTAGGTAGCTTCCCTAGGTCCTACATCAGTCGCCTCTTACGATATACATTGTAGGTTGCAGTGGTACTATTCTTTGCTTCCCTTGCGGTACCCGGCACCACACGGCCTATATATATAACTAGGGTATATTACATTGAATATGTAGATATTTCTCAAATATTCTTCTAGTAGTCATGAATAAATTATGTAGATATTTCTCAAATATTCTTCTAGTAGTCATGAATAAATTATGTAGATATTTCTCAAATATTCTTCTAGTAGTCATGAATAAATTATGTAGATATTTCTCAAATATTCTTAGTAGTCATGAGTAATTATGTGATTTTCAAATATTGTTCTAGTAGTCATGAATAAATTATGTAGATATTTCTCAAATATTCTTCTAGTAGTCATGAGTAAATTAGTGATATTTCAAATATTCTCTAGTAGTCATGAGAAATTATAGATATTTCTCAAATATTGTTCAGTGTCATGAATAAATTATTAGATATTTCTGCAAATATTCTTCGTACTGTCATGAATAAATTATGTAGATATTTCCAAATATTCTTCAGTAGTCATGAATAAATTATGTAGATATTTCTCAAATATTCCTCTAGTAGTCATGAGTAAATTATGAAGATTTCTCAAATATTGTTCTAGTAGTCATGAATAAATTATGTAGATATTTCAAATATTCTTCTAGTAGTCATGAGTAAATTATTGATATTTTCAAAAATTCTTCTAGTAGTCATGAGTAAATATGTAGATATTCTCAAATATTGTTCTAGTATCATGAATAAATATCTAGATATTTTCAATATTCTTCTATAGTCATGAATAAATATAATAATATTCTCAATATTGTTCTAGTATATGAATAAATTATGTAGATATTTCTCAAATATTCTTCTAGTAGTCATGAGTAAATTATGAACTATCTCAAATATTGTTCTAGTAGTCAGAAAAATTTTAGATTCTTCAAATATTCTTTTAGTAGTCATGAAGTAAATTATGAGATATTTCTCAAATATCTCTAGTAGTCATGAGTAATTAGTGATATTTCTCAAATATTGTTCAGTGTCAGAATAAATTATGTGATTTTCTCAATATTCTTCTAGTAGTCATGAATAAATTATGTAGATATTTCTCAAATATTCTTCTAGTAGTCATGAATAAATTATGTAATAGTCTCAAATATTCCTAGTAGTCTGATAAATTATGAGATATTTCTAAATATTGTTCTAGTAGTCATGAATAAATTATGAGATATTCTCAAATATTCTTTAGTAGTCATGAGTAAATTATGAGATATTTCAAATATTGTTCTAGTAGTCATGAATAAATTATGTAGATTTTTCTCAAATATTCTTCTAGTAGTCATGAATAAATTATGTAGATATTTCTCAAATATTGTTCTAGTAGTCATGAATAAATTATGTAGATATTTCTCAAATATTCCTCTTGTAGACATGAGTAAATTATGTAGATATTTCTCAAATATTCTTCTAGTAGTCATGAATAAATTATGTAGATATTTCTCAAATATTCTTCTAGTAGTCATGAATAAATTATGTAGATATTTCTCAAATATTCTTCTAGTAGTCATGAATAAATTATGTAGATATTTCTCAAATATTGTTCTAGTAGTCATGAATAAATTATGTAGATATTTCTCAAATCTAAGGGTATCTTATGGAGATGATTTATGCTTCTTCATAGCTGACCGTGTTGTCATATTAGGACATTACTGCGCTCTAGTAGTCGTGAGTAAAGTCGTCATTCAAGGATTAACTGTGGCAAGAACCAAATACAACTGTCGCTAACATGGTGTATAATCTACCAGATAATCTCGTTGACAATACTGATACTGCCTGACAAGTTTAGTGCTCTTCCAGAGTTGTATCATCGCGAAGTTTTTCAAGTTAGGATTTTTCTTTATGCCCCGACAATAAAATGAAGCCTTCCGTGTCTCCCGCACTCTAATCCATTCGACCATAGGTTTCCCTGTCATGGTATAGAAAACTTTATATGATTTTTGTTAATTTTATAACGAGATTATGAGTCTACACAAGGCAATCTATCTGCAGCATCTGACTTTATACTATGGTATAATAATAATAATTCATCTCGTACCGTTATACGCTACATACGGCCTGCAGGTAATTTCTCCATACCGCTCTATCCTGAGCAACTCGCTCAGTCTCATCCATGGAACTGAAACCAATATTTCTTGCTGCTCTCAGAAAAGTTCGTTTCAGGGTCTCCTTAGGTCGTTCTCTGTTTCTTGAACCCTCCGCATCCCACTTTAATGCCTGCTTTGATATTCGTTGATCATTTCTCCTCAAGGTATGTCCAACATAACTCCATCTTCTCTTTCTTATAACAGTTGTCACAGACATTTCTCTGATTTCATCAATTCTCCTGAATTCGTTCGATTTTAAACCAAGTATTACCTGTGTTTTAAAAACATGAAGATCAAAAGGACTTGGTTTGTAAACCAAACTTAGAATATACCAAAGTAACATATGAATATTGTTATAGAAATAGTGAACAATGGCAAACGACTGAAGACATTACATATATATGAGAACTTTTACAATACATGTACGAGTATTTGTGTAATTATGTGAATATTTTAGCTAGATTACGTTACCAATGAAGAGATGTCATAGATCACAAATGACCAGCTGAGATAGATAGATCACAAATGACCAGCTGAGATAGATAGATCACAAATTACTAGCTGCGACAGATCACAAATGACCAGCTGCGACAGATCACAAATGACCAGCTGCGACAGATCACAAATGACCAGTTGCGACAGATGACAAATGACCAGCTGCGACAGATCACAAATGACCAGCTGCGACAGATGACAAATGACCAGCTGCGACAGATCACAAATGACCAGCTGCGACAGATCACAAATGACCAGCTGCGATAGATCACAAATTACCAGCTGCGACAGATCACAAATTACCAGCTGCGATAGATAGATCACAAATGACCAGCTGCGACAGTTCACAAATGACCAGCTGCGACAGATCACAAATGACCAGTTGTGACAGATCACAAATGACCAGCTGCGACAGATCACAAATGACCAGCTGCGACAGATGACAAATGACCAGCTGCGACAGATCACAAATGACCAGCTGCGACAGATCACAAATGACCAGCTGCGACAGATCACAAATGACCAGCTGCGACAGATCACAAATGACCAGCTGCGACAGATCACAAATGACCAGCTGCGACGGATCACAAATGACCAGCTGCGACAGTTCACAAATGACCAGCTGCGACAGATCACAAATTACGAGCTACGACAGATCACAAATGACCAGTTGCGACAGATGACAAATGACCAGCTGCGACAGATCACAAATGAAGAGCCACTCAAGAAATGTAGTTGTAGAGAACTGGTTACCAGAATCAGAGGAAGAATAAGGAGATTCCTTGGACATGTATGTGCATAGAATGTCACTGAACTCTCTAGCAATGAGATCTCTTCGATGGGCATCAGATGGAATGTCACTGAACTCTCTAGCAATGAGAGCTCTTCGATAGGCATCAGACGGAATGTCACTGGACTTTAGCAATGAGAACTCTTCGATAGGCATCAGACGGAATGTCACTGAACACTCTAGCAATGAGAGCTCTTCGAAAGGCATCAGATGGAATATCACTGAACTCTCTAGCAATGAGAGCTCTTCGATGGCATCAGATGGAATGTCACTGAACTCTCTAGCAATGAGAGCTCTTCGAAAGGCATCAGACAGAATGTCACTGAACTCTCTAGCAATGAGAGCTCTTCGATGGCATCAGATGGAATGTCACTGAACTCTCTAGCAATGAGAGCTCTTCGAAAGGCATCAGACAGAATGTCACTGAACTCTCTAGCAATGAGAACTCTTCGATAGGCATCAGATGGAATGTCACTGGACTTTAGCAATGAGAACTCTTCGATAGGCATCAGATGGAATGTCACTGAACTCTCTAGCAATGAGAGCTCTTCGATGGCATCAGATGGAATGTCACTGAACTCTCTAGCAATGAGAGCTCTTCGATGGCATCAGATGGAATGTCACTGAACTCTCTAGCAATGAGAGCTCTTCGATGACATCAGATGTAATGCCACTGAACTCTCTAGCAATGAGACCTCTTCGATAGGCATCAGAGGGAATGTCACTGAACTCTTTAGCAATGAGAACTCTTCGAAAGGCACCACACTGAAGGTGGAGAAAGAGCAGACCAAAGAAGACTTAGACAATGACGGTTGAAATGGGAAATGAAAGAGTGTGGACTGACATGGGATCATTGACTGACATGGTATCAACGAGTAGAAAGCAGACTGACATGGGATCATTGAGTAGAAAGCAGACATGGGATCAACGAGTAGAAAGCAGACATGGGATCATTGAGTAGAAAGCAGACATGGGATCATTGAGTAGAAAGCAGACATGGGATCATTGAGTAGAAAGCAGACATGGGATCAATGAGTAGAAAGCAGACATGGGTTCATTGAGTAGAAAGCTGACATGGGATCATTGAGTAGAAAGCAGACATGGGTTCATTGAGTAGAAAGCTGACATGGGATCATTGAGTAGAAAGGAGACTGACATCAATATGGATCACATGCAGGACCGTGTCGTGTTATGATACAGAGAGGCAGCCGCATCAGGCGGTACCGTAAGGGGGGCGACATAAGTAGCAAAATCAAAATTACAATTGAAGGTTATGATAAGGAAAAAGATTTAAGGGGCGGCATTTCGAAGACTTGCATCATACTGAGAAAATATACCGCACGGCCCTGATCACATGTGAATGTATTGTGTCACCTATGACATGAAGATAATATTAATAGTTGAAGCTGTATACTTCACTACGTTCAAGAAGGAATGCGTCAAGTCAGAACACTTAACTAAAGAAAGTTAAAGAAAACATATTATACTTAATCCCTTCAAATGGCAATCAATCAGTGGCGGCCCGTGATCATTTTTGTTGGTGGGGCCAGACATACATTTTTCGGAAAAATCATGGTTTTGTGTTGTTATGTTTTAATTTATAAAATAATAAATACACGTTAGACATTATTTTGATGGGACCAACCACAGTGGCCCTTAATGACGAGCCGCCACTGCAATCAATATACATCAATTATTCACCTCATTATAAACTTTAATCAATATATTATTATAGCAGAAATCTTAAAACAGTTTACTGTTGAATAAAATAGCTGTTCAAAAATTGTTGTCTCGGGTTCTGTTATTAATGACCACAGACTGTTCTTGAGATTGTTTATATTATAGTAATAACCAATTTATCTTTAATCAGTGGAATAATGAATTTCTTCTTAGTTTATTCCCCCTCCTCCCCACCTCCCCCGTACAGCAACGTAGATTGTTAAGTTCGGTAAATATCACAAGTTCAGTGTTATAGAGGAATAATTGTAGAACAGAGAACGTACTTATGTACTATGAACAATTGTAGAGCAGAGAACGTACTGTGTTATAGATAGAAGAATAATTGTAGAGAAGAGATTATACAGTGTTATAGATAGAAGAATAATTGTAGAGCAGAGAACGTGCTGTGTTATAGATAGAAGAAGAATTGTAGAGCAGAGATTATACAGTGTTATAGAAGAATAATTGTAGAGCAGAGAACGTACTGTGTTATAGATAGAAGAATAATTGTAGAGCAGAGATTATACAGTGTTATAGAAGAATAATTGCAGAGCAGAGAACGTACTGTGTTATAGAAGAATAATTGTAGAGACGAGAACGTACTGTGTTATAGATTACTTGAACCGATGGACTTGTTTCAGTGTTGTGTTATTTATTTTGATATTACAAACAAATCCGCACCCTTCTTATCTATTTCTGACCGTCTTGTGTATTGTGTTCCAGCTATGATTCATTTCTTTCAATTCTTGTTCTACACTTCTCCTCCTGGTCGTTTTCGGTTTTCCACGTTTTCGTTTACCCTCTGGTATTCGTATCAGTGCAGTTTTCATAACAGAGTTAGTCTCCGTGCGTATTGCATGTCCGATCCATTTCCAGTGTCTCTTTTTTATGATGGTCCTCATATTCTCTTCCTGGCACTGTGCAAGCAGTTCTTGGTTAGAGATAGTATTTGTATGATGGTGCTCATATTCTCTTGCTGACACTGTGTAAACAGTTCTTGGTTAGAGATAGTATTTATATGATGGTCCTCATATTCTCTTGTTGACACTGTGTAAACAGTTCTTGGTTAGAGATAGTATTTGTATGATGGTGCTCATATTCTCTTGCTGACACTGTGTACGCAGTTCTTAGTTAGAGATAGTATTTGGCAAAAATACGCGTAAGATTTTTCGCAGACAAATTGTATGGAAGAAGGAAAGTTTGGATATATCATGTTCTGTCATTCTCAGCATTCTGATCCGTACAGTCAAGCAATGCACAGCTGCTGATGTATATATTAATCTTGGTTCTGATGCTGTAATCAGCTGATTTCCAGACCATCTGAGGGATCATGAATGTACTTTGTACCTCACTCAGTCAGCTTTTAATGTCAGATCCAGCGCCTCCTTCGTTGCTGATAACACTTCCTAGCTATGTGAAAGCAGTTGTATTTGGGAGAATTTTATCGTCTAGTTTGACTGGTGCTGCGGTTGCCATGTTCAGAGTAATTATTTCTGTTTTATTATGATTGATTTTCAATCCAACCATCTGGTTGTACTGGTCAAGGCCCGCAAGTCTCTTTCCTGGATATTTGTATGTGTGTGAGATAAAAGTTCGATGTCATCGGAAACATGTATGTCTTCCATGGTGGATGTCAGAGTCCATCTGATACCTCTTGACTTATAATATTAATAATAATAATTCCTATCGTACCGTTATACGTTACATAGGGGCTGCAAGTAATTTCTCCATACCGCTCTATCCTGGTCAACTCGCTCAATCTCCTCCATGGAACTGAGACCGATATTTCTTGCCTCTCTCAGCAAAATTCGTTTCAGGGTATCTTTAAGTCGTCCTCTCTTTCTTGAAGCCTTTGCATCCCACTTCAATGCCTGCTTTGATATTCTTTGATCATTTCTCCTCAAGGTGTGCCCAACATATCTCCATCTTCTCTTTCTTATAACAGTTGTCACTAGTGGTTGACCAGACATGTCTCTGATTTCATCACTTCTTCTGAATTCGTTATATTTTATATTCATTATTTTTCGCAGACATCTATTTTCAAATGCATTCAACTTGCTTTCTATATCTTTAGTCATTTTCCAACTCTCGCTGGCATATGTTAGGATTGATACAACATTTGAATTGAAAATTCATAATTTAGTTTTAATACTATATAACTTGCAGTTGCATATTTTATTTATGTTCAGCTGTTGTACGCGTCACACAATCTATGACACTGTTGAATAGTAGCAGTGACATTATACATCCTTGTCGCACTTCAGCTGGGAAGTGTCAACGCTGAGTGTGAATTTGCTGTAACAACTTTTCATGATGCTTATAAAACACAGTAGAATTCTATACCATTTTAGAATACGTCAAAGACTTTCACGGTGTAAGATATCAAATGCGTTATTGGATGTCAATAAAGTTGATATATAGTTTGCCATTTTGTGCATTCTATGATGTTTTTAATAGCAAATATTTGGCATATCCAGCTCTGTAATCTACGAAACATAGCTTTTTCCTTTCTGTGTTTTACCTACAGCATCAGAAATTCGCTGGTCTATGATTTTGCTAAAGATTTTGCTTGGAATGGACAGTAGTGTTATTCCACGCCAGTTGTTACAATCACCAAAGGAGCTCTTCTTGTGTATCTTGATGATGTATCACGCATCATGTATTATTTGGTGATCGCCAAGGAGCTCTTCTTGTGTATCTTGATGATGACTCCTCTGTTCCATGCATGGGATATTATTTGCGTATTCCATATAGATGTAAACAAGAATTGTAGTATATTATCTGAGAGTCCTGGGTCTATTTTGAATAAATCAACGTTTAAATTATCATACTCTTGTGCCTTGCTATTCCTAAGACATTTCATGCCTGCAATGATCTCACCTTGTCTGGGTGTTTAATATCATGTTCTAGTTTCTCTGTTGGTTCTGGTATGTCTGCTACTACTGTTGGCGGTAGTCTGTTTAACAAGTCTTTAACATTTTCTGTCCAGTTCATTTCTTGTTCCTATATCGTGCGCTGATAGAATATCGTGCGCTGAGAGTCCGAAAGGAGAGACACATGGACACAAGTTCTTGTAGAAGTCTCATGTACCACAATGCCTAATGAAAATTAAATATGTAATCTAGGTCGAACGTTATGGACATACATGATCGCCAACACCAGCAGTGCTACACCTGTTGATTGAGATAACCAATTTTGTACATCCATTATTTATACATTCATTATTTGTACATTCATTATTTGTACATCCATTCCTCGCGAGCGATATACCTAATAGACTGCATTTGTAGATCTAAATTCTCATGAGATCAAGTGCCATCTCCACATCGACTGTCAGCTGTATTTCATCTCAACGTTTTTGATTTCTTACCCGATAATAAAATCTAGCTAGTTCTGTGTACACCTCTTAGTGTTACTTAGGGTTACTGTAAAAGTAGATACTAGTAGCCAATGAGAAACGAAATGAGATAGTTTTCAGTTATATTTTAGCTTTGTTTTTTTTCAGGAGGTGCGCGTTTACTTGTTATGTTATGTTATGCGATCGACGTCATGGCACATTGGGCATTCCCATTCGTGCTCTTGTCCTCCGTTGCAGCAGCCATCCCAATGTCCATTTGCTCACAGTACCCATGAGAAGTTGATTACTATATCTTCTTTCTCTACCACGAAGACGACACTATCTGGCATGTCCACACTTAATGCCTCATTCTCGAACTCGTTGCATTGTTTGAGCGTTTACTTGTGATATATCGACAACGTTGATTTGTGTTTCAAGTGGATCAAATTCTTCATTTAAACTGTGTTATTACTTTTGTGCTTTTGTGAAGTGTTTTCTTTTTTGTAAAGACCTAAACCCTGTATTATACAAAACTATTTGTGTTCATGTCCAGTTCGACTTAGGGTTTGGATCAGATCGACTACAACTGATTAGTGGTTAATGGTGGGCAATTCCTTCCATACTCAGTGCACAAATGTAACGAGGTCAACTAACATTACATGTAAGTTAGAATATAAACATGTAAGCAGTGGTAGTGTCTGAACATCCATCTATATCTGATTCAGTGATTAACTAAAGTTCTTACTCGACATGTAAGCAGTGGTAGTGTCTGAACATCCATCTATATCTGATTCAGTGATTAACTAAGGTTCTTACTCGACATGTAAGCAGTGGTAGTGTCTGAACATCCATCTATATCTGATTCAGTGATTAACTAAAGTTCTTACTCGACATGTAAGCAAGCAGTGGTAGTGTCTGAACATCCATCTATATCTGATTCAGTGATTAACTAAGGTTCTTACTCGACATGTAAGCAGTGGTAGTGTCTGAACGTCCATCTATATCTGATTCAGTGATTAACTAAAGTTCTTACTCGACATGTAAGCAGTGGTAGTGTCTGAACATCCATCTATATCTGATTCAGTGATTAACTAAAGTTCTTACTCGACATGTAAGCAGTGGTAGTGTCTGAACATCCATCTATATCTGATTCAGTGATTAACTAAAGTTCTTACTCGACATGTAAGCAGTGGTAGTGTCTGAACATCCATCTATATCTGATTCAGTGATTAACTAAAGTTCTTACTCGACATGTAAGCAGTGGTAGTGTCTGAACATCCATCTATATCTGATTCAGTGATTAACTAAGGTTCTTACTCGACATGTAAGCAGTGGTAGTGTCTGAACATCCATCTATATCTGATTCAGTGATTAACTAAAGTTCTTAGTCGACATGTAAGCAAGCAGTGGTAGTGCCTGAACATCCATCTATATCTGATTCAGTGATTAACTAAGGTTCTTAGTCTGGCTGATAATGTGTTCATGAAAACGTTTGGTTATTTTTGTAGGACTATTACTCTCCAATAGCAGAATTATTACTCTCCAATAGCAGAATTATTACTCTCCAATAGCAGAATTATTTCCCAACTCACAAACATTTCAAGAGAAGAATAAATTGTTATGTTCACGTGGGGGTGGGTGGTGGATTGAATAAATTTAAACCATACACACTAGATGACACAATGAAGAGAGCACTTTGATTAAGGAACATACTTCAAACATATTTGTATGATCTTTAAGAGAAGACCTTTAATACTGAGATGTCACTCACTAGAAACGTTAACATAAGCTAAACAGTGACGTGTCCGTTATCTTCGTCTATTTCATCAGAGATGTCACTCACTAGAAACGTTAATATAAGCTAAACAGTGACGTGTCAGTTATCTTCATCTATTTCATCAGAGATGTCTCTATCTTGAAGAATAAATGAGTTAGACACTCATTAATTTCTCTCCAAATTCCAGCCATTTTCTGCAGTACCATAGCTGGAACTACAGAGAAACAATAGACAAACATTCTCACAATACAAGCATGCATATATATCTAGCTACAACTCTGAGATGTCGACAGATATAACGCCATCCTTTGATATGCCTGCACACTACTCACGCTCATGTTTTATTGCTGCTGGGGAGCACAATGAGCCGAGGTGCTTCCAATCAATTTCTCGCAATCGTCATAACCTCTCAAATAACAATGAAGTTGATATTAAACCAGGACAGCTCAAAAAGAGATCAAACATCTTCATGTGCGAAACAATATTTCCGAATAATATAACCACCGACAATAGCACATTGTTGAATTCATGTCCAGCAGAATCTTCCAATTCCTCAGAGATCAACCGTGACACTTTATGTGCCAGAAATTCTGATTTCTATCCGGTAACTTTCTGTGGTAACAATATATCTTCAAATATTTCCATGAGGACAAGAAGCAATTTTCAAATGTCTGAGTGCTCATACAAATGTTATAATAATTTGCCAAATAAAAGAACAACAAATGACGTATCAGGTAACAACACAAAATTTGGCAACAACAGAAGCAGTGAACGTACAATAAAACTGAGTTCCCAGTCGAATAACGGCGATATGTCGAGAACAAACACAGAACAATCGTTACAAACGTCGCAGAAATCTTTTGATGATTTTGTATATCAAAGTTTCCATTTTGCAAACACCAACGGTTTGTTTATTACCAACGCTAGTACTGATAATAGAACTTCATCTAGCCGCCATAATGCAAGTTTACCACGACGCAATTCTGAGCAACTTATTCGTCCAACTGCTTCATATGAATCAACAACTCCACAAATTAAACACAAAATAGCCAAAAGTTTGAACAATAGCGAAATTGAGTCAGAGTATGTTAGTTTAAGTAATCGATATGTGCCTCCAAAACACATACGATTGTCCAAAGTGACTGAAGGTGTAGTTTGTCATCAGAATGACCATATAAACGCGGGCCAGATACCGCCTGCTAATGGTTTGTTCATAGCTGACGATCGTGTTCAGAAAACTGTATCCGAGAGTGATGTCATGGACTCACGTGATCACACTGTAACTGCATGCACTAATCAAGTTAGAACTAACGACAGTATGTTAAAAATTAACATGTTCGACTTCAAGAGACAGGTTTCAAAAAAGAAGAACAATATTAGACCCCTTCGGACTATGGCAGAGACCATAGGGTCATTATTTTCTTATAGAACTTCTACTAACGATGTCAGAAGTACAGACATCCCTAGATCTGTGATCAGTGGGATGGGCGCTATGACCATTGTCCAGCAAACTACAAATATGAGTTTTAGACACAACAATAGTATCGGTCAACATAACAACACGTCATCACTGACACGAAGTAAATCAATGTCCGATCTACAGGCCGGAGAGTGTGAGGGTGAGGAAAACAACAGGAACTATAGCGATGACGAAGATGGCGATGATTTTGGCTTTCTCAGTTATCCAATTTCATTCATGCCTTCCTATACCTCTGCAGCTATGAACAAGGCTAAATCTCCATCTCCTGGTAACAGGATCTTCACCAAGCGCTGGAGGAACAAATCAAATGATGTGCCTAGTGGATCCTCGTCAGTGGCTATGTGGACACCTGGACCACAGGTAAGTACTGCATGTGTTAGTTGTATTATATTATAACAAATTATTACTATTTTGACGCTTTACATAGGCGTATACCAGTGATTGTCATCATCATCATCATTGCCATTCAATAACTTTTTCTGGACATAACTATGCCACCCTAACAGGCCTTTTGAAGTTCTCTCTCCGTCTCTCCTAGGCCAGAAGTTCCGCCTCTGCTGTCGTCATGTTTAAATCATCAGTTACACCCTGAATTATCTGTAGTCGTCTTCCTCTTCTCTTTGTTTGAATACCTTCTTCCTCTTCTTCTCTTTGTTTGAATACCTTCTTCCTCTTCTTCTCTTTGTTTGAATACCTTCTTCCTCTTCTACTTGTTTGAATATCTTCTTCCTCTTCTATTTGTTTGAATACCTTCTTCCTCTTCTCTTTGTTTGAATACCTTCTTCCTCTTCTCTTTGTTTGAATACCTTCTTCCTCTTCTACTTGTTTGAATATCTTCTTCCTCTTCTATTTGTTTGAATACCTTCTTCCTCTTCTCTTTGTTTGAATACCTTCTTCCTCTTCTTCTCTTTGTTTGAATACCTTCTTCCTCTTCTATTTGTTTGAATACCTTCTTCCTCTTCTCTTTGTTTGAATACCTTCTTCCTCTTCTTCTCTTTGTTTGAATACCTTCTTCCTCTTCTATTTGTTTGAATACCTTCTTCCTCTTCTATTTGTTTGAATACCTTCTTCCTCTTCTACTTGTTTGAATACCTTCTTCCTCTTCTCTTTGTTTGAATACCTTCTTCCTCTTCTTCTCTTTGTTTGAATACCTTCTTCCTCTTCTTCTCTTTGTTTGAATACCTTTTTCCTCTTCCTCTCTTTGTTTGAATACCTTCTTCCTCTTCTATTTGTTTGAATACCTTCTTCCTCTTCTATTTGTTTGAATACCTTCTTCCTCTTCTCTTTGTTTGAATACCTTCTTCCTCTTCTCTTTGTTTGAATACCTTCTTCCTCTTCTTCTATTTGTTTGAATACCTTCTTCCTCTTCACTTTGAATACCTTCTTTCTCTTCTCTTTGTTTGAATACCTTCTTCCTCTTCTTCTCTTTGTTTGAATACCTTCTTCCTCTTCTATTTGTTTGAATACCTTCTTCCTCTTCTTCTATTTGTTTGAATACCTTCTTCCTCTTCTATTTGTTTGAATACCTTCTTCCTATTCTCTTTGTTTGAATACCTTCTTCCTCTTCTTCTCTTTGTTTGAATACCCTCTCTTCTCTTCTTCTCTTTGTTTGAATACCTTCTTCCTCTTCTTCTCTTTGTTTGAATACCTTCTTCCTCTTCTTCTCTTTGTTTGAATACCTTCTTCCTCTTCTTCTCTTTGTTTGAATACCTTCTTCCTCTTCTTCTCTTTGTTTGAATACCTTCTTCCTCTTCTTCTCTTTGTTTGAATACCTTCTTCCTCTTCTTCTCTTTGTTTGAATACCTTCTTCCTCTTCTTCTCTTTGTTTGAATACCTTCTTCCTCTTCTTCTCTTTGTTTGAATACCTTCTTCCTCTTCTTCTATTTGTTTGAATATCTTCTTCCTCTTCTATTTGTTTGAATACCTTCTTCCTCTTCTCTTTGTTTGAATACCTTCTTCCTCTTCTCTTTGTTTGAATACCTTCTTCCTCTTCTCTTTGTTTGAATACCTTCTTCCTCTTCTCTTTGTTTGAATACCTTCTTCCTCTTTTATTTGTTTGAATACCTTCTTCCTCTTCTATTTGTTTGAATACCTTCTTCCTCTTCTATTTGTTTGAATACCTTCTTCCTCTTCTTTTTTGTTTGAATACCTTCTTCCTCTTCTCTTTGTTTGAATACCTTCTTCCTCTTCTCTTTGTTTGAATACCTTCTTCCTCTTCTCTTTGTTTGAATACCTTCTTCCTCTTCTCTTTGTTTGAATACCTTCTTCCTCTTCTATTTGTTTCAATACCTTCTTCCTCTTCTATTTGTTTAAATACCTTCTTCCTCTTCTATTTGTTTGAATACCTTCTTCCTCTTCTATTTGTTTGAATACCTACTTCCTCTTCTATTTGTTTGAATACCTTCTTCCTCTTCTATTTGTTTGAATACCTTCTTCCTCTTCTATTTGTTTGAATACTTTCTTCCTCTTCTTCTATTTGTTTGAATACCTTCTTCCTCTTCTTCTATTTGTTTGAATACCTTCTTCCTCTTCTCTTTGTTTGAATACCTTCTTCCTCTTCTATTTGTTTGAATACCTTCTTCCTCTTCTCTTTGTTTGAATACCTTCTTCCTCTTCCATTTGTTTGAATACCTTCTTCCTCTTCTCTTTGTTTGAATACCTTCTTCCTCTTCTCTTTGTTTGAATACCTTCTTCCTCTTCTCTTTGTTTGAATACCTTCTTCCTCTTCTCTTTGTTTGAATACCTTCTTCCTCTTCTTCTATTTGTTTGAATACCTTCTTCCTCTTCTTCTATTTGTTTGAATACCTTCTTCCTCTTCTTCTATTTGTTTGAATACCTTCTTCCTCTTCTATTTGTTTCAATACCTTCTTCCTCTTCTTCTATTTGTTTGAATACCTTCTTCCTCTTCTACTATTTGTTTGAATACCTTCTTCCTCTTCTCTTTGTTTGAATACCTTCTTCCTCTTCTATTTGTTTGAATACCTTCTTCCTCTTCTTCTCTTTGTTTGAATACCTTCTTCCTCTTCTCTTTGTTTGAATACCTTCTTCCTCTCTTGTTTAAACCTTTCTATGTTTGAATATTTTTTTGTGAATATTCTCCAAATGGCTTCAACCTTATGTTTTTTATACAAACCTAACTTTCTTATTTGTGCTATCACCAGTTTCTTCATTGTGTTTTCCTCAGATAAACCTGATGTGTTTGTGTTTCTCCCTCCAGATAAACCTGATGTGTTTGTGTTTCTCCCTCCAGATAAACCTGATGTGTTTGTGTTTCTCCCTCCAGATAAACCTGATGTGTTTGTGACAAATCGAGATATATATTTCGCTTCTTTGCACTACTATTATTAAATTCATAATCCATGCCAGTGATACACTGAAGAATTGCTAGTTGGGTAATTATGAAAAGCTTTATTACATAAACTGGTCAGGGTGAAATCGGTATTGATTATTAGTTACTGAACCAACGTAATAACACGTAGGACAGACCCATAAGTGCTCAGTCTCCCCCCCAAAATAAGTCGGTGTATGTATACCGATGGTTCCTGTTGATCACTTGTTAAACACACTCCTCACTCTATCCCTCATATCCAGTTCTACTTGTACAACGGGTAACACCAAACTCTTTTATATCAAAACTGTAATGGCCTGTATATACACGATTTGATACGCATATAAATGTCAATATGTCTGTGTATTTATGTGTTAGCTACATATCATAAACCAAGTCACTGCACTGTAGACTAGGCAGTATAGGTACGCAGCATCCTTCAGCAGATAACGAAGGTACACAATGTTCTCATTGCTTGACGCACATACTCGCTACAGTCTAGGACGGCTCATGTCACTATTGATGCTAATAAATGCTTCCACTCTCAGGACCGTATTCGTATCAAAGGTCCAGTCATTATCTTATAATAGATGTTCTGTGGGAGACCTTCGTATGTCAAACCTGCTCACTACAACATAACATATGTGTGTCTAGGACAATTTATCAACACCAGATTCTATAAACTTAAGGCTGCTCATCATCATCATCAAGGTGCGTATCCTTTATAGGACGTTGCTCTCTTTGCAGCACATCTAAAATTCACTCTGTCTCTTGCCAGTTCACCCACTTCGTCGATGGTCATGTTCATGGTTTCTTTAATATCTTGTAGCCATCTTCTTCTTGGTCTGCCTCTGCGTCCTGGGACCCTGCCCTCTAGAATTAAGGCTGCTATAACAACTAATTTAGTTTATTAAAACTGTTAGACCGTGCAGGACATGCACTGAGAGTAGATATAATGTCTGGCACTCATCGCAGAGATGTAGCCACCGAAACTCAGCACTTAGAGATGTAGCCACCGAAACTCATCGCAGAGATGTAGCCACCCGAAACTCATCGCAGAGATGTAGCCACCCGAAACTCATCGCAGAGATGTAGCCACCGAAACTCATCGAAGGATGTAGCCACCGAAACTCATCGCAGAGATGTAGCCACCCGAAACTCATCGCAGAGATGTAGCCACCGAAACTCATTGTATAGAGATGTAGCCACCCGAAACTCAGCACTTAGAGTTGTAGCCACCGAAACTCATCGTATAGAGATGTAGCCACCGAAACTCATCGCTTAGAGATGTAGTTGCAGCCTAGATTTCAATCTCATATTGAACATGGTTGTCACAGGAACTCATCGCTACTCGACAACAATCCTAACCTACACTGAGACATCAATCCATAACTTGATATTTAACTACACAGAACAGGTTCATCAGTATATTCAATTACACCAGTATCCCTACTGTATCCCTACCAGTATCCCTACAACAAGCAGTCTCACAAAGGAAATAGTAACACAAACTAAAGCGATGGTCTGGCTGGAGTCACAGACTTTTATCCATACATGTTTTCTCAGTGAGTCAATGCTCAGGAAGCTTGAATCAGGATGGGCTCGGTGACAATGAATGGAGTCGCGAGAGGTTCTAAGCTGACAAAAATCAGTTTTATTTATGTACCAGTGCATTCAGGTGTAAGAGGAAATAAACGGACCGGGAGGATATTCCAAATTGTCAAAGATAGAGAGAACGGGTAAATGATTCAAGTAATAGTGGTGAATCTACAACTCTAACCAGACTGCAAGAATTCCCAAGTCAAATGTGGTGTAGCTAGACAAGAACACTATGCTGTTCTCTGTGGTTAATCCCTTTGCCTTGTGAGTCGAAATGTCGTGGGTTCGAATCCGGACCGGGTCGTTCTGTTCACGGGTGCAGTTTTCTCCAGAGATCCCTAGGTTTGTTGCTGGAGCTACGGAGTTCGTGCTTTGTGCAATACTTTTGGCAGGGGGCGTACCATTTCTGCGGAGAGGGACCGAGCCATATGGGGTAAAACCCGGTGCAATGAAGTTAATCCTTCGGCTTTAAACCCCTTTTTTCAACTATGCAGGTAGCCAAAGAAGAATAGTAAACCAACAAAGAACCGGTGTCGTTAGTCGCCACACGATGAGTGACATACTGAGGAGGAGGTGATCGCAGCACTTATACACTTATGGATTATGGATGGATAGATGCATGAACGAGACAATAAGTAAATACGTTGACAGGCAAGACTTCACAAAACAAGGAAGACGTACTCTACATCGTCTCGAACATCCGCGCGCTGGACACAATACACAGTTTGAAACAAATCGTCTTCTGTACGGCAACGGTAGCTGATAAGGACTGACGTCTGGCGTATTGAGTGATGGATGAAAAAAATACTGTCTCTATCATTCATAGATGTCATACTTGTCTAGGCTTAGGTTGTCCTGGGAAATCTAGTGAATGTACGAAGCTTTCGGTGTTCTACCACATGTAAGTCTATTATCAAGGTATAGCAAGGTAGAGCGTAAGCCGAACAACTGTCTGCTGACCTGTTGGTATAAAAAGACAAGATTTTATGAAAGACAGTTGCATGCTAGTTCATTGACTGGATGTACTGGGAAACCGACTACTAGCCCGTGCCACCCCCAAATTACCACTATTCTGAAATGTTTTGGTTTTTTGTTGAATAATGTTGTTATTTTATGGAAGGGAACTGTATTCTATGGAAGGGAACTGTATTCTATGGAAGGGAACTGTATTCTATGGAAGGGAACTGACATAAGAACAAAAGAAACATGGAACATTGACAAAGTGGCGGAGAAGATCATTAATGCCTTTGAATACAAATTCTACAGAAAAGTACTTAGAATATCATGGACAGAGAAAAGAACAAACGCTTCTGTTTTACAACAGCTTGATATTAAAGAGAGTTGGTTATTAAAGAACATAAAATCAAGGATAGTTAGATATTTCGGACACATCAAACGACATGAGTGCCTAGAGAAGATAATTTTGGAGGAATGGTGCCTGGAAGAAGAATGAGAGGAAGACCTAGAAGATGATGGTGCAAGATGTCATTGACGATCTGAGAATGACTGCTGCTGACGCTGGCCAACTTGTACAGAACAGAGAGTTTTTCAGGACTGCTGTCATGGGAGCCAAGTTCCGGAAGGAACAAGCTACTTGATGATGATGATTGCTAGATAGTAAATAGTAGTAGTAGTTCTAGTAGTAGTAGTAGTAGTAGTAGTAGTTCTAGTAGTAGTAGTTCTAGTAGTAGTTCTAGTAGTAGTTATAGTAGTAGTAGTTGTAGTAATAGTTATAGTAGTTCTAGTAGTAGTAGTTGTAGTAATAGTTGTGGTAGTAGTAGTAACATATATGGTAGTAGTAGTTGTAGTAATAGTTGTGGTAGTAGTAGTAGTAGTAGTAACAGATATGGTAGTAGCAGTTCTAGTAGTAGTAGCTTCTCCGTGGTCATCCTCTTTGCCGTGACGCCTCCAACCCTTCGTGTCTCTTTATATGTTCAAAATATTTTAATTGTCTCATTCTTATTTGTAGCATCAACCAGTTTTCTTTGAATTTGAGTTCTTTCTAGATATATCCATTTGTTCTCTTCTCTGTCCAAGATATACGAAGGACTCTTCTGTAACACTTATATTCAAAAGCACACACATGTTTTTCCACTGCTTTATTAAATGTCCATGCTTCACACCCATACGTTGCCACTGGAAAGTGCATGCTTTTAGTATTCTGAACTTTGTTATCCTATCAGTTCCGTTCCATACTGTTTTTAGTTGTTTAATTTTTTTGGCCATGTTTGTTCTTCTTTTAATTTCCTTCATCCCATTTCCATTTGTTGTTAGCATTGTACCGAGATATTCAGAGATGGAGTATAGACTCAAGATAGCTAGAGCATGTGCAGATCTAAAAATAAGTGCTTAAAATGATCACTGATTGCATGATCTGCTCAGCATCAGTAGTAGAAATATGTTAAAGCGAGGCAAGTCGTGAGTTGACCTTTCTACAGATACTGTTCAGCTGGTATGCGGGATCACAAATGCGGGCTCACCCAGGGTAAGAATCGATGCCGATATCATCATTAATGAAAACTGCAATGAAGGTGACGTTGTGATTTGCATGATGATAAGTATTTCGCCACGAAACCCCCGCATGTGCCATCTCTACAAGCTCATACGGCAGAAAGGTCTAGGAAACTAGTGGTGCATTTAGTATAACAACAAGTAGCATGACAGTGGAAGTACTGGCGGTTACTATGGTACTAATCTTGCTGGAGTCACAAAACTACACTCATGCGTGCATTCTGAGTGATTCACAGAGTATCATCTGAAAGGTGGAAGCTGGTTCGGTGTGAAGACCATTGACTAAAAGGTGGAAACTGGTTCGGTGTGAAGACTATTGATTGAAACACTACAAGCGTCAACAGTTTGTAGAATTACACTAATCTTCGTTCCCGTACACATAGATATCGGTGAGAATGAGAGAGCAGACATGCTCTGCCACCATATCTTGAAGCCAGCTAATGGATAGAGCACAGTCATAGAGTGTGGCCGCAAAGAAGATTTTCATTTAAACCAACCCAAGTCAACTGCTAGATTGCGAGAGATTGGATTAAAAGATTGCATTGGCCAGAAAAAAACCGCACAAAAGATATTATAGTACGCGCATCAATGGACATCAAACTGATGTGGTTAGTCGCTGGACAATGTTGAAGATATTGTGTACAAGATCGGAGCAACTATGGACGTGTCCCGGAGTGATATAATGATAGTCTTCATATAACTGATACATTGTTGGACATGCTAACTATTGTTGACGTCTGATGTCAGATGTGTAGAAGACAATGATATCATTACTACAAGATTAAGTGTAGAGTACTATAGAGCGTCTGCTGGTCTCACAATAAGATAAGATGAACACAGTTTGTATCTCTACAACAACTTTACTTGACGTTTTCACATTATTTAAAGACAACTATTTCAAGTAGAAGACACATGTAAGAGTTTGTCGATAGTCGACTGCAGTCGAGTAAAACTTGATAGATAAATGTAGATTGACATCGTTAGTTAACAATTGTTTTAGTTAGCATTTCATTTCGTCAATGTTTATTCGGCAGGGATATATCTTCGTCTTGTTTATTCGGCATGGAGATATGTTTCTCTTGTTTATTCAGCAGTAGGAGGGGGTTGGAAGAGATATGTGATTGACGTCATAGTAAATGGAGATCTCTGTGGCGTAGATGTTAGATGCTCCTCTCTCGTACCAAAAGGTACCAGGTTCGTTCCTTTGGGAAACCTGGATATTTGTCCAGAGATCCCTGATTTCAGTGTAGGTGAGATCGAGTTCCTAGTCATATCTTAGTGTAGGTGAGATCGAGTTCCTAGTCCTATTGAAGACGGACGATAAAACGTAGGTCCCGTGTTTAATTTGAGCACTTAAAAGAACTCTTAGCAGTTCAAAATCGAGAAGAGCAGGCTGGAAAGCCTCTGCCCGGGCAAAATTCATTAGAAAATAATAAAATTAAACGATTTTAAAATTAACGAACAATACATAAAAGCCACCTTTTGCGTGGCGACCGTTTGCTTTATCACTGTATCCTATCCACTGTATCAAGTAACATTGCTCTCTATGGTGCACTGCCACAATCGGAGAGCAATGTTAATCCTATACAGTGGATAATTGATATCAGTGGACATTGATAATTGGGTTGTTGAATGAGAACTATGTCACAAACCATTTGGCTAGATACACTTTCTCTGCTGATCTTAAAACACTACATAGTCAATCGATCCAGTTCTTGTTGAAGGATTGCAGCTTTCTCATTTTTGTCTGACATGTCGGTGGGTCAATCTGCCATCTGAACAAGACAACGTACGCCCCCTAGCCCTGGTATTCTGAACCCGCGTGATACATGCAGAGCGTACGTTGAACCTCGAGTACATGCATTAGGTCAATGCTCCTTCACGCATCATCAAGACTTTTAGTTGAAAGAAAAACTGGTAGGAAGTCAAGAAATGATATCAGATTGACATGTTCGAACTAGAACTTACAAGTAAAGTCATTCACTGACAACTCTCATGACCAAAAATTGTTCAAAGCACTGATGTTGTACATTCACTCAAGCATACTAACTAACTCATAGTTTTTATTCTTTAGTTTTGTATTTTATCAGTCAAAATAATTTGATATGACTTTTCTTGATAGCACAACCTGGTTGAGAAGTCGTTATAGTCATGGGGAGGAGGTAGAACATAACGTTTGAATGTATACAATTATTTCAATGATATCTTGCCTTCATTGACTCGTTATTGAAATCACATCACATCAAGAATACAATATTTGATCAGTCTCTCCCAACAGATGTTCAAAACAAATACGTGCTCATGGTTTTTCTACTGATTGCTACTAAAATATATGTCACTTTCTGTCTCACACATATCCAGTACTACTGGAACTACGTGTGCTTTCAAACTTCTTCCGTTCAGTACAGCTAAGTCTCCAGTTTATGTGCTCTATCCAACCAGAACCACATACTTCAATCCAAGTGGTAGTTGTGGTAGTGGTGGGGTACTTGTCATTAGCCGGCCGCAAGACCTGAACAGAGTTCCGGAACTCGGTATCCGTAGGCGGTCGGGATTGTCCAGTGGTTTCAAAGGTCAAACAGGCTGCGCGGTTTATTCCATTTACGTATTAGGTTTCATGTTGAAAACCTTCGTTTTCCTTTAAAAAATTAGTAGTAACAAACAATCCAAGATTTTATTGGTTAGGTTAGGCATTTCTGTGGTTTTCCTATAATATAATTTCTCTTTCCTGTTTATTGTGTTGTTATCTGTATATGTATCCACAAACTAATGTTTGACTACCTGGGTCCCAAAGTGGACTGTCCACGACTATTTACAACATATCTAAAATAGATGACACTTTCCGACAATTTCTAAAATAGGTCTTCCTTCAGTGGCCGTAATGACAAAGTACCAATTTCTCCACGTCCAGTGGTTACAGCCCAAATTTGGGTGAAGAAGCCACTGTTACCGCCACGCATGTCGAAGAGGCGTCTAAAAGAGTTTTGGCGGGAAATCGAGGGCATGTTCCTAAACGTGAGAAGTTACACGTTTAGGTTAACTAAAACCAACGACGTATGTACACGTTCTTGGCATAGAGCAAAATATCAAAAGTGATTAAGATGGTATAAGAACAATGTAAGAAGAAGAACGTTTAAGCACATGATAGTTGTGCTTCTTTCAAGAACTTCATATACATGTATAGGTACTTGTCATTAGACACATACGATTCAGCCAAAACTCTTTTTACGCCTCTTACGACATAAGCAGGTAACAGTGGTTCTATTCTTACACCATTTGGCGACACTGGACGTGGAGGAAATTTGAAATCAAACGTTGTACTGGTAGAGCTAGCTACGCTCAGGACGATATAAACCGTTTATTTAACTATAGAAGCACATAAACAATAGACCGTTTATTTAACTATAGAAGCACATAAACAATAGACCGTTTATTTAACTATAGAAGCACATAAACAATAAACTGTTTATTTAACTATAAAACTAATAAACTATCATCGTGTATAAACTTCCACATATGTTGGAAAAGTGGTGGGGTGGGGGTGGATCTGGTCATCTATACGTCAGACAGAAGTGACATATTATTGTCAAACATTATTTCAAATTGCTCTCATTCGTCGGTAAACAGTTCCCACCATCAGGAAACATGTGTGTTTTATCTGTTTTATCTGTATTAGATTGTCTTTCTAACAGCTATTTCTTCCTGTCATTTCTCAAATGGTATTTCATATGACGCCTACATGTTGATATTTATTCATATGACGTCTACCGTGAGTTTCTCATATGACGCCTACCGTGAGTTTCTCATATGACGCCTACCGTGAGTTTCTATCTTGATGTTAGATAGTGTGGTGTCTTTGTTTAAAGGGGTTTTAAAACCCAAGGATTGACTTCATTGCACCGGGTTTTACCACATATGGCTCGGTCCCTCTCCGCAGAAATGGCACGTCACTTGCATAGAGTATTGCACAAAGCACGAACTCCGTAGCTCCATCAACAATCCTAGGTGTCTCTGAAAAAACTGCGCTTAGAACAGAACCGCTCGGTCCGGATTTGAACCTACGACCTTCGACTCACAAGGCAAAAGGCTTAACCACTTAACCACAGAGACCCCAACGGTGTCTTTGTTATGTATTCTGAATATTTGATTTCTTTATTTCTAATCTACTTCTAGAAATCTTTCTGTTAATTCATGCTGTTTGTATCACTTTTATATTCCTAGTTTATCTATATCCACTTCGTATCCTGATTGACACATAAGACTTCCACAAGAGACTTCCACTGTTGCCGTTGTGCTGTCTTTCTACCAACCGTCTATCTTCGTGTCCCGATTGACACATAAGGTTTCCACAAAAGACTTCCACTGTTGCCGTTGTGCTGTCTTTCTACCAACCGTCTATCTTCGTACATTGACCACATTTGTAAAATAGCTAACACCAGCGAAGGAAACAACCTCGGAGAACTCTTAAATGAATTTCTTTTTGCAGACGATCAGGCAATCATATCAACAACAGAAGAACAGCTACAACAACACATCAACAGACTCCAGTTAGCATGTAACGAATACAACATGAGAATTAACATCGACAAAACAGAAGTAATGACATTCGCCAGAGAGGAAAACACTACCAACATCTCCGTCGATAATCATCTACTAAATCAAGAAAAAGATTTCACATACCTGGGGAGCATTTTTTCAGCAAATGGAAGAATAACTAATGAAATTCAACACAGATGCAACAAAGCAAATCAAATGATAGGGCAAATGGCGCCAATTTTAAGATGCAAACACGTCACCATGAACACAAAAAGAGCAATGTTCAACACAATCTTTCTCCCCACATTATGTTACCAGTGCCAAACCTGGACGCTGACAACAAACGATAGAAGAAAACTAGTCACAACAGAGATGAAGTGTCTACGCATAATGCTGGGTGTAACAAGAAGAGACCGGTTGAGAAATGAAGACATCAGGAAAAAAGTGGGTACAACATCAGTACTAGACTTCATCAAGAAACAACAAATTAAATGGTTCTGCCACGTAAGCAGATTACCATCAGACAGTGCACCCCAAAGAGCAATGCTGCTCCGATACAATGGGTACAAAGCAAAAGGCCGGCCACGCAAAAGATGGACCTCAGAGATAACAGAGGCGACGAAAGAGACTATCTACGAAGCGCATACTAGGGCCCGTTTTAGAAATCTCTTCCTGACCTGACGCTGTGAGGCATACAGGATTCGAGAAAGAAGAAGAAGAAGAAAGGTTTCACAAGAGATTTCCACTGTTGCCGTTGTGCTGTCTTTCTACCAACCGTCTATCTTCGTGTCCCGATTGACACATAAGGTTTCCACAAGAGACTTCCACTGTTGCCGTTCTGCTGCCTTTCTACCAACCGTCTCCACGTCAGACCATACTCCTTCAACTCTCTCCACCGTTCTTCTCTATGTTTCCTTTGGACGTTCAGGCCTTCTGTTCCCATCCGCTGTCCATATGAGAACTGTCCTAGCCAATGGCGCCCCCACTGGCATGCGACATACATGTCCAAACTACCTCCATCTTCGTCTCTTAATAATGGATGCAAAGTCTGTTCGCTTCAAAAGCTCCTTATTTGTTTTGGTATTTGGCCAGAAAATGTGCTGACTTCTTCTTAAACAATTATTCTGAAATGTCTCCAACTTGTGTATTATGTGTTGGGTCATCTACCAGCATTCACTACTGTATAATAGCACTCCCAGTATATATTACTTCTTCCAGCATTCACTACTGTATAATAGCACTCCCAGTACATTACTTCTTCCAGCATTCACTACTGTATAATAGCACTGCCAGTATATATTACATCTACCAGCATTCACTACTGTATAATAGCACACCAGTATATATTACTTCTACCAGCATTCACTACTGTATAATAGCACTCCCAGTATATATTACTTCTATTATCCCTAGTGTGTTGTAAGTTAATCGCCTAGGACACTTTAATGTTGGTTTTTAAATCACAATTTATTGACAAAAGAACAAACGTATTTGCTGTTTCAAACAGAATTAAGAAACAAAAAAATACACAGATTTGCGTTTAATTTTGCAGGAAAACAAACAATTGAACAATTTTACCAGATCGACATTGGAGGAGAACAAGAATAATAGCAAATTTATTCTCTATTTGAAAACTGACACACTGCGTAAACTGACACACTGCGTAAACTGACACACTGCGTAAACTGACACACTGCGTAAACTGAATGGCTTCATTTTGTTTGATGACCCTATTTACATTTTTATGTTAATGATTTGCGTGTTTTTTGTGTGGTTTAGTTTAAACCAAATTTGATTGAGAATACATCGGGTAAGTACAGGTACATTTACGGTAAACAGGGGGTTGGGGTTTGCAAGTGGGAAGCAATTTGTTTACTTTGAGCGTGTCACTAAACTAATGTTGTCTACCTGCCGGCCACCAAACGCCACACCTCGACTACACGTCACGTCCCTCCTCCTTGACGCTGTAAACGTCTGATGTGAAATAGTTTCACGAATGTCACCTTCAGTTACAGGTAAACGTGAATATAGTCTTGCTACTATCATCCTCATTGTCCCAACTTTCTCACCAGCGTTTGTAAAGGGTGCACCATAACATCAATCACATATGGTTTCTCCTCATGAGTTACTGACCTACTTTCCTGATTCAGTTTTGTTCTTTCATAGAACTAAATCGTTGAAAATTTAGTCTAAAATGGTAACAAGGAACTGATAGGAAAACAAAGATCAGAATGCTAAAAGTATTCATATTTCCACTGGCAACGTAGTGTTGGTCAGACTTATTGTCACACCTGCAGCTCTTCTAAGACACCTCATCTCTGTCGTTATGATTTTCCGCTCATTAGCTGCAGTTATTGGCCATGTTTGACACTGTACAACAGACAACAAATAATAATCATATGTACAGATTATAAATAAACCTTTGATATAATGAATCATTTACCGTTTTCTTTTTTTCTGTCCAATAAAACTCTTTCTTTTCTGTCGCACGCTTAAATTATAAAAGCAGTCTCTCTTTCTACCGCCCTTCCTTCCTTCCTATTTTACGGTTATGTTTTATGTTGTAAACCGTTCTACTGTCCTCTAACCTGTTCCTTTGTCACTGGAGATAAACCGTTCTACTGTCCTCTAACCTGTTCCTTTGTCACTGGAGATAAACCGTTCTACTGTCCTCTAACATGGTCCTTTGTTACTGGAGAAAGCATGGACAGTCTATCTATATTAATATTACTATTGTTCTTCTTCTTCTTTGCGTTCGTTCTTTACGACCAATTTTAATCACTCTTTGTGACATGTTTGATCTTTGCCAAGAACGTGTATACGTCGCACATTGATTTGGTAGCCCCTACACGCATAGACTTCTACACGCTTAGGACACGTGCATCCGATTTCAGCCAAACCTCATTAATCGCCTCTTATGACATGCGTGGCAGGTAACAGTGGTTCTATTCTTTACACCCCCAGTTTGGCCCCGCTAACCACTCGGACGATTACTATTGTTATTATTATTATAGTCTGTCCATTAATTCGTGAGCACGTTTGAAATTGATTTTCTCGAAAACTACCTGTTGGATCTCAGTGATTTTTGCATGCAGCCTTAGAATATCCATGACGCTAAAATAAAGCTAACCAGTAGTCCATAGATGCTACGGATTTTGCACATCGGCGAATTCCTTTGATCTTTTTTGACAATTGCAAATACGGGGGCTCAAATTTTAGATTTTACAGTATCCCTAGATTTTGTCCATGTCAATTCTATTCATAGGTGTATCTCCATATTAACTTGATAGGTCAAGTAATTAAGTGTGTTGCCCTTTATGTGCAATCGTGAACTTGGATACAATATGCAACAGTTAGTCCTCCCTTCGGTCACCATTAGACCCCAGGGTGTCTTAACTTCACCACAAATTGTATGATGGTAGACGCATTTGGATATGGAAATGTATACGTTGCTATTTCTCAGTCTGTAATCAAAATATGATTTGTATCATCCCGAATCTGATGATTCCATGAGGTTGATAATTGTTACTGGCTGGACAAATTGTAATCCATCTCGGTGCCAGTACTCGTCTTCCTCTCGGAGCACATGTTCAACACACTTCTTCCAGAACTGCATGTCTATCATTGAGAAGGACTCACGTGTCAGAACTTCAACATCACACATTTTAAACGTCCTGTTCTGTTCGGCAACTTGCCCTTTTACTTTAGCCCAGACAAGCTCTATCGGATTGAGCATGATATGGAGGTAGTCGCAAAGACGTGTGGCCGTATTCCGCAATGATTTTGTCAATATGAAACACCTTTGTCTTATTTGTCATCCTCATCAGGTGCAACAACTCGGGTTTCAAATATGTATCATCGAAGCTGACATTTTCCTTAGCAAGCCAAGTCCTAATTTGATCTTTTGTATTTGATGCAGTTGGTACTTTGTCTTCCGCTGATACTGCGTTGTGATAGGATGCATTATCCATTACCAAGCATGATGGTCTGTTTAGAATTGGAAGTAGATCTTTCTCCATCCAGTGCCTGAAAATATGTCCATTCATTTCTGTGTGGTAGTCCCTACCGTCGGTACTTTTGATTGGAAAATAAGTCCAGCGTCATGGACAAGACCTTCTTCTCTGCTTCCTGCATGTGTTAGTATAATACGCTGGCCTTTGCTGCTTGGTATTTTTCTTTTCTGTTCACCGTCTACTGATTGCCATTCTTTAGCATTGGTGTGGTGAGCATTGACCCAGGATTCATCCAAATATACAATATCATAGCCTTGCCTCCGCCGCTCACGGATCTGCTTCAGGTATTTACTTCGGGCAGCAATTAAATGTGGCTTTTCACAAATAATATTCCTGCCGCCTATAGTTTTTCTGAAGGTGAAGCCGGCGGCTCTTACAATTTTCCATAGAGTACTTTTAGAATGTCTATGCTGCAATTTGATTGCAGTTTTAATTTCAGTTTCCTGAGAGTAACAAGTTGATTTGTCGCAAACATTTTCAAGAGCTCCCGTCTTATGACATCTATGTCAAAGTCGTCAATTGTTCTTTTCCTTTCTTGCTTGACATTAGTGCACTTTGTGTCCTGTTTAATCCATCGGGAAAAGGATTCTCTATTCAGACCAAGCGCCAGTTGCGTTCGTTTCTCAGGGTTATGAATATCGCAATATAGATGACCTCTCTTAGATTCCCTACGGAAGTGTTGGTATAGTAAAACTGTAACCTTCTGCATTGTTATAAATGTGCACTTCAGACTCATTATGAATGTGATATCAATGTCAGTTTTGATAAGCCAACAAATATGATACAATAGCTTCATACAAATAGCGAGATACACCTATAACTATAAAACGGTATCCCAATTATAACGTCATATGCTTTCCGCTTTCAAAGTCGACTGGGTTAGGTGCACGGAATTCGTGAAACTCACGATATTTCAATGTTACCATAATGTATTTTTAGAACAACGCGTCTGTGTACTGTAGATCTGTTACTATTGTGTACAATCCGGTGAGGTTGATTTTAATATAACCTGAAGAAGAAATATTTCAAACTACATCAAATTTTCTTGGAAAAAATATTTCTCTAGCGTCATGGATATTCTAAGGCTGCTTGCAAAAATCACTGAGATCCAACAGGTAGTTTTCAGAAAATCAATTTCAAACGTGCTCACGAATTAATGGACAGACTATAGTAGTCTTGCCACCATGACATGTCGCCTGTATCTTCACAACCACCAGTCAAATGTGCTGCACCAATATATCGCAACGTTAGACAGCATTAATATAAATTAACAACTTGATAATCGCAAAAAATCCGCACGTTCTGAGCCAATAAATATCGTTTGACTTTATTCACTAGACATGACCTCTGTAAGACAAAGAAGGAAGGATATATGTTAATTTATTTGTCAGACGTTGACGCGCGAGACTTGTCATCATTCTGTGTCTAGTTGACGTGCGACCATGCCGTCATTAAACTGACAAGAGAAGATATCTTCGTGTCGAACTTTCCTTGTCTATTTATTCACAGAGAAGTCGTTCTGTCTTTATTTCTGTCACATTACTAGACACTTGCTTTCTACGGCCATTAAAACTGATATCTGAGTTTCATTGGTTATTGGTGGCGTAACCGACGCCATAGCACTCGTGTCCTGTTTTCATAGCCAGATGAAGGCAGCCGCTCTTTCTGAATGATGTTAACGTCAACCTATCCCGTCTCTTTTCGCGATCACCGCCCAGACCGATGTACCAGACCTCCCCATAAATTCTATTCATGTGGAAAACTGATTCATGCAGCCTTAGCATTGGTGTGTTTTACGTCACATCTTCAGCACTATTTGGAGCTCTGGTGCTTATCCTTTGGCGATGTGTCTAGTTTCAGCCAGCGTTTACTCGGTTCGCTCTCCGTTCTGTAGCCATCTAGGTTTTTTTACGGTGTAGGGTAGCTAGCCCCACGCCCAACCTCCTTAGACGTCTCTTACAACATTCGTGGCAGGTAACAGTGGCTCTATTCTTTACACCCCAATTTGGGCCCCGGTAACCACTCGGGCGGTGATTCCGTCTAAGATCGTTGTGGATAACCAACTCTTTCTAGTAGCTTTTATTGACGCGTGATCCTTCTTTATACCGGTTATGTTAGTGCCTACCTTACAGTAGTCAAGTTGTTAGTGTCTACCTTACAGTAGACAAGTTGTTAGTGTGCCTACCTTACAGTAGACAAGTTGTTAGTGTGCCTACCTTACAGTAGACAAGTTGTTAGTGTGCCTACCTTACAGTAGACAAGTTGTTAGTGTACCTACCTTACAGTAGACAAGTTGTTAGTGCCTACCTTACAGTAGACAAGTTGTTAGTGTGCCTACCTTACAGTAGACAAGTTGTTAGTGTGCCTACCTTACAGTAGACAAGTTTTTAGTGTGCCTACCTTACAGTAGACAAATTGTTAGTGCCTACCTTACAGTAGACAAGTTGTTAGTGCCTACCTTACAGTAGACAAGTTGTAAGTGTGCCTACCTTACAGTAGACAAGTTGTTAGTGTGCCTACCTTACAGTAGACAAGTTGTTAGTGCCTACCTTACAGTAGACAAGTTGTTAGTGTGCCTACCTTACAGTAGACAAGTTGTTAGTGTGCCTACCTTACAGTAGACAAGTTGTTAGTGTGCCTACCTTACAGTAGACAAGTTGTTAGTGTGCCTACCTTACAGTAGACAAGTTGTTAGTGCCTACGTTACAGTAGACAAGTTGTTAGTGTGCCTACCTTACAGTAGACAAGTTGTTAGTGTGCCTACCTTACAGTAGACAAGTTGTTAGTGCCTACCTTACAGTAGTCAAGTTGTTAGTGTCTACCTTACAGTAGACAAGTTGTTAGTGCCTACCTTACAGTAGACAAGTTGTTAGTGTGTCTACCTTACAGTAGACAAGTTGTTAGTGTGCCTACCTTACAGTACACAAGTTGTTAGTGCCTACCTTACAGTAGACAAGTTGTTAGTGCCTACCTTACAGTAGACAAGTTGTTAGTGCCTACCTTACAGTAGACAAGTTGTTAGTGTGCCTACCTTACAGTAGACAAGTTGTTAGTGTGCCTACCTTACAGTAGACAAGTTTTTAGTGTGCCTACCTTACAGTAGACAAGTTGTTAGTGTGCCTACCTTACAGTAGACAAGTTGTTAGTGTGCCTACCTTACAGTAGACTAGTTGTTAGTGTGTCTACCTTACAGTAGACAAGTTGTTAGTGTGCCTACCTTACAGTACACAAGTTGTTAGTGCCTACCTTACAGTAGACAAGTTGTTAGTGCCTACCTTACAGTAGACAAGTTGTTAGTGCCTACCTTACAGTAGACAAGTTGTTAGTGTGCCTACCTTACAGTAGACAAGTTGTTAGTGTGCCTACCTTACAGTAGACAAGTTTTTAGTGTGCCTACCTTACAGTAGACAAGTTGTTAGTGTGCCTACCTTACAGTAGACAAGTTGTTAGTGTGCCTACCTTACAGTAGACTAGTTGTTAGTGTGTCTACCTTACAGTAGACAAGTTGTTAGTGCCTACCTTACAGTAGACAAGTTGTTAGTGTGCCTACCTTACAGTAGACAAGTTGTTAGTGTGCCTACCTTACAGTAGACAAGTTTTTAGTGTGCCTACCTTACAGTAGACAAATTGTTAGTGCCTACCTTACAGTAGACAAGTTGTTAGTGCCTACCTTACAGTAGACTAGTTGTTAGTGTGTCTACCTTACAGTAGACAAGTTGTTAGTGCCTACCTTACAGTAGACAAGTTGTTAGTGTGCCTACCTTACAGTAGACAAGTTGTTAGTGTGCCTACCTTACAGTAGACAAGTTGTAAGTGTGCCTACCTTACAGTAGACAAGCTGTTAGTGCCTACCTTACAGTAGACAATTTGAAGTACTAGTTACTATATAATAACTCCTCTCGTACCGTTATACGTTACATAGGGCCTGCAAGCAATTTCTCCATACCGCTCTATCCTGGACAACTCGCTCAATCTCCTCCATGGAACTGAGACCGATATTTCTTGGCTCTCTCAGCAAAGTTCGCTTCAGGGTCTCCTTAGGTCGACCTCTCTTTCTTGAACCCTTTGCATCCCACTTCAATGCCTGCTTTGATATTCTTTGATCATTTCTCCTCAAGGTGTGTCCAACATATCTCCATCTTCTCTTTCTTATAACAGTTGTCACTAGAGGTTGACCAGACATGTCTCTGATTTCATCATTTCTCCTGAATTCGTTCCATTTTATATTAATTATTTTTCGCAGACATCTATTTTCAAATGCATTCAACGTGCTTTCTATATCTTTAGTCATTTTCCAACTCTCGCTGGCATATGTTAGGATTGATACAACATTTGAATTGAAAATTCGTAATTTAGTTTTAATACTATATAACTTGCAGTTCCATATTTTATTTAGACTTTTAAAAGCTGATGTTGCTTTGCCAATTCCTAGCATAAAGTTACAATATACCTTTCCAAATTAATAAATGTATAGTTTCCATTCCCTATATTAGTTATGTGACCTAAGCCCCACCTACCTAATGAGGCCCCACCTACCTAATGAGGCCCCACCTACCTAATGAGGCCCCACCTACCTAATGAGGCCCCACCTACCTAATGAGGCCCCACCTACCTAATGAGGCCCCCACCACCTAATGAGGCCCCACCTACCTAATGAGGCCCCCACCTACCTAATGAGGCCCCCACCTACCTAATGAGGCCCCCACCTACCTAATGAGGCAAGTGACAAGTCGCCTGTCCTCCCCTATATTTACTGTGTTCTAACAAACTTGGTACAGACTATAGTTAACCAACTTGGTACAGGCTATAGTTAACAAACGTGGTACAGGCTATAGTTAACAAACTTGGTACAGACTATAGTTAACCAACTTGATACAACCTATTGGTACGGCATCCGTTCTACGTCAATATGAGCTGTTGACTGATAACCAGAAACGCCGATCGCTTCCTATGTTGTGTCTGTAAGGCAAAGTTGAAGGTCCACCTATCTTCATAATATTTAAGGGGACATGTTGCTATCTAGTACCGTTGTTCCTCGTGCAGAAGCCCCCACTCTTTCCGCTGCTATCTAGTACCGTTGTTCCTCGTGCAGAAGCCCCCACTCTTTCCGCTGCTATCTAGTACCGTTGTTCCTCGTGCAGAAGCCCCCACTCTCTCCGCTGCTATCTAGTACCGTTGTTCCTCGTGCGAAGTCCCCACTCTTTCCGCTGCTATCTAGTACCGTTGTTCCTCGTGCAGACGTTCCCACTCTCTCTCTCCCTTTCAATTTCTCTCTCCCTTTCACTGTCTCGCACTTTCGCTCTCTCTCTTTCCCTCTATTTTCCTTTCAGTCTCTCTCTCTCTCTCTACCGTTCACCCTCATGCTCTGTGTACGTATGTGTATTGGGACGAGCGCATACACCTCTAGGCTCGTGAATGTATGTTTGTATTTTGCTTGAGACGGTCATACAATATAAAACAAACAATAGAACATGCATTGTGTGTGACTTGTGTCTGTAAATGAACAATTGTTCGTATGGTTTACTTGAGACACGTCTGTTGTGATAACATTTTTCTCAGAAACACATAATCATTTCTCGTCACTATTCTCTCTTGTCTTGTTTCTTATTTGTATCTGACAATCATTACCAAACAATGACAACAGATCGATGGTTTCATACGTCATGTGTGCCTAGCACCTGTTGTATGTCATATTTTCATACGTCATGTGTGCCCAGCACCTGTTGTATGTCATGTTTTCATATGTCATGTGTGCCCAGCACCTGTTGTGTGTCATGTTTTCATACGTCATGTGTGCCCAGCACCTGTTGTGTGTCATGTTTTCATATGTCATGTGTGCCCAGCACCTGTTGTATGTCATGTTTTCATACGTCATGTGTGCCTAGCACCTGTTGTATGTCATGTTTTCATACGTCATGTGTGCCCAGCACCTGTTGTATGTCATGTTTTTGTTTGACGTGCAGTACCTCCCTCCTTACTTCATCTACACAGCCGCCGCCTACAGATATATACAACTAGAATATAGTATTAGACTATATAATTCTTTCTGATCTGTGTTAGATACTAAATATATAAATCCATGGGCGTCCGCATAAACTTTTTTCAGGGGGAGGGCAAAATAATAAAACATAAAACGAATTTTGAAAATTGAGTATACCAGATTCAGATCAGAGTTTGATTGCTGACTTGACGTACATTTAGCAACATTTGATCACAATGTTTTATCAAAAAGTCATTTTCCGGGGAGAGGGCAGGCACTCCTTACCTCCGCCCCCAACCCCACCCCTCCGCGCTGACATATGGATGCCCATGCCACCATCCCATAAAAACCTTGCCATTGCTCTGTAAAGATTCAGTCAGAACCAGTGGCGGCTCGTGATCATTTTTGTTGGTGGGGCCAGACATATTTTACCCGGATAAATCATGGTTTTGGGTTGCTATATTTTAATTTATAAAAATACACGATATATATTATTTTTGGCGGGGCCGGCCCCACTGGCCCTTAATGACGAGCCGCCACTGGTCAGAACTGTGCTGGTCTTTACATGGACAACATCTGTATATATAAACATTTAAGGTGTTAGATCTTCACGTACATATAAGTCAGAAACATCATACAAGTCAGAAACATCATACAAGTCAGAAACATCATACAAGTCAGAAACATCATACAAGTCAGAAACATCATACAAGTCAGAAACATCATACAAGTCAGAAACATCATACAAGTCAGAAACATCATACAAGTCAGAAACATCATACAAGTCAGAAACATCATACAAGTCAGAAACATCATACAAGTCAGAAACATCATACAAGTCAGAAACATCATACAAGTCAGAAACATCATACAAGTCATAAACATCATACAAGTTATAAGCCATGGCTGCGCCTGAAGTCATAGCGGGCAAACGAAGGAAACCGTGGGGAAGATAACAAAATCAGATAGCAAATCCTGTAAACAATCCGTTTATCAAGGATATACTAGTAAACAATCCATCCATCAAGGACATACTATATAGTACTGACCATTATAGTAGTGAGGACAAGAAAGAAAACCTCAACGATAATAATGTACCTGGTGTAGAGGTATATAAACAGACAGTAAACCCCGATGTTCTGAGTTCGATTCACGCTGCGGACGGTTTGGTTGCAAATTGTTTCTTGTGGATTTTTACAAAAGGACAATGGCACCACCCGTTCAGAAAGCACTGGCAAACTACTGAACGTAATAATGTCTAGAAAAATCACAAACAGCGTTAAAAAGCTGGGATTGATTTGCAAAGTCATGTAAAGGATATGCAATTAACTGTTTTTAAAAAAGGGGAATCAGGAAAAAACAATGTATCAAACACAAGATTCAAACCCCAACCTTACTTTTTACGGCACTCATTCCCTAATCGTACAAACGAGCGTTATTCGGAGATCAACAAGATCAATCAATCAAGTGACATTCCTGCCGGCGTAGGCGATCATGTCTCTCCACAACTCCTCTGCTTGGTGCATGTAATCAGTTCCGATGTCCATCTTATGTCGAACCGTGATGTCAGGTCATCCATCATCTTCTCCTCTGTCTTCCACGACCTCTCCTTCCCTGAATTTTACCTGTTGTTACCAAATGTTCTAAACCTTCTCTTCGCATTATTTGCCCGAAGAACCTTGATTGTCTGATTCTTATTCTTTTGATAAGGTTTCTTTGTGTGTTGGACTGATTTAAAAACCTCATTATTTATTTTATTAGCTGTCCATGGAATTTTCAGCATTCTTCTGTAAAACCACATCTCTGTGGTTTCCAATGATCGTATTGATTGTTTATTGATTTTCCATGATTCGCTCTCATACATAAGTATTGGTTCAATATAGCACTGGAGTACTCGTTTTCACAATGTCATTGGTAGTGAGTTCACGCATAGTGTGTTCTTCATTTTCATAAAAGCTGCTTTCGTTTGAGCTATTCTACTCCTAATCTCTGTTGTACATCTTCCATCTGATGTTAGAAATGTTCCCAGATACTTGAATCGATGGACTTGTTTCAGTGTTGTGTTATTTATTTTGATATTACATGTTGGTGTTTCTTGGAGACAACCATAACCTCTGTTTTCTTTATATTCATGCTTAATCCTTTCTTTTCACTTTCTCTCACTAGTATGTCTATCAAGTCTTGTAGATCTTGTTCATTTGTAGCCATGAGAATTGTGTCATCAGCGTATCTTCCATTGTTCTTAAAAAAAGAACTTCACTTGGTCGTGTCTTTTTCGAACAGCTTCGATTACAGAGCACAGAAAGATTAGGTCAGATTCGATCGAACAGTGCTTGCGCAAACAAATGTGATGAGCTTTATTTTGTTTATATGTGAGACGAAACAATAACATACATGCACACAAGTATACACATATAACATACATGCACACAGGTATACAAATATAACATACATGCACACAGGTATACACATATAACATACACACACGTATACACATATAACATACATACACACAGGTATACACATATGACATACATACACACAAGTATACACATATGACATACATACACACAAGTATACACATGACATACACACAAGTATACACATATAACATACACACAAGTATACACATATAACATACACACAAGTATACACATATGACATACATACACACAAGTATACACATATGACATACATACACACAAGTATACACATGACATACACACAAGTATACACATATAACATACACACAAGTATACACATATAACATACATAGCCATATCATCCATAAGTAGCTTCAAGTATATCTGTGGAGAGGTTACTCCAGCTTGGTCTCCAGGTGTTGGCGCATGGACAGCTACCACCTGCCTCCGGTTGGGCAGCGCCCCAGTCACTAAGGTGGTTTGTTTGTTTAGTAAGGGATTTAAAGCCTCTTTAAGCCGATGCACGCCCTTTCAACCTAAGACGAACCTTTTATTGGTTATATCAGAGCGTGTAGGCCAACAAACATGAAAATAAGAATTAACTCAATGTGGTGTTCAGTCTCAGTTTACATTCCTCACTAGTTGCATGCTGCTTATATGGTCCACATCGCATGTCAGTCATTTACTATACAGAACTGACATCAAACATGTCAACTACTGATGCACATTTGTGACATCAAACATCTTGACTACTGACGCACCTGTGTGTGCTGTTGTGTCATATTGTTTCAGAATTCCAACACATTATGATTGTTCGTGTTCTAGTCACAATCGTGTCACGACCTGACGTGCTCACGTCATTGACCTACTTCTCATGTCATTGATCTACTTCTCATGTTCAGTTCTGGAGACGCAACACAAGACAAACATTGTCTCAAGCTTAGAGTGGCTGGAAAAAGAGATCAACAATAGTGGCACGTTTATTATTGCTGCTATACTAGAGCTTAACTGTCGGAAGTAGATTTGTTAGATAATGACAGCTGTGTTCTGCTTCTTCTAACTAAACTTGTGCATGATCTTTGTTGTCAGTAACCATTGGCAGGTTTTTAAGGTTTTTTTGATATTTTTGATGTCCTGCTCTATATTTAGCAAACATACAAATTCTTTGCATTGAAAATAGGCATGTTATATATGGTTGGAAAGCTAATTGGATGGGCTATCTGGATATGTGGTTTTAAAATATGTGTGATGTAATTTATGATATCCGTGACCTACTTATGAAAAGTCTAAAAATAGATTTTTCTACAAATGACAAATAATTTTACAATCACAAAGAAGAAGAAAAAAAAGTATGAGAAATATAATGAAATCTTTTATTACAGTCTTTTAGAATATTCATTTATCCAGGACATATATGAAATTGAACATGTTTGGACAATATGAAAGGCAGTAATCATAAAATTTATAAGACATGCATATTTTCATATTTTAAAGAAAAAAGTCAATAAATATGACATACAAGAGAAAATGATGCCGAATTGGTCTAGTAAGCAGCCCATAAAGAACTAACACTTATAGTATGATACATAAACATTAAATAGGTATATAATTTCTAACCATAGCAAGTAAAAGATATTATTGAACAAAAATATGAGTAAACAATGATATGTGATATACAAAATAGACAGGAAAAAAGTTATCTGGCATCTTGCAAACATGACTCAAGGTAACCCAGGCACAGAACGTTCATCTGACCCAGGCACAGAATGTTCATCAACCAGGCAATTTCTTATCTGATTAAAACAGAAACTTTTTTTACAAATCTGACAAAAAAACTTTTGATTTCTTTTCAACTTTTCTAATCCTATAGCATCTAACACAATTTTTGAGTTTTTCTAAGACCAGGTACTATTTGAGAACATTTTTTACTTCTATTATCAAGCAAGGGAACTTGAATGTCTTTATCAAAGTTAGCTAGCTCTTTAATTAACTCTATAGTAAAATCTAACTGACTATATCTCTTCGGTCTGACCAGTTCCGGAATATCCTGATGTTGGCGGCGGTATTCCTGAAATAGTCTTGCTAAAGTCTTCACCTTTAATAAATCTACAAATAAATGAAAAGAAATATAAAAATTATCCATAAAAATTCGATACCCTTGCTGGAAAATAGATCTACATAATTTATAAACAACATCGTATCCCAATCCTTGAGTTGAGCGAGCTGCGTCTTTCCCTGTATAAACATTGAAATTATATGTATATCCTGTTATTGAATCTGCAAACACCCATAATTTCATCCCCCACTTAGTTGGCTTATCCTTGATGTACTGTCTAAACCCATATCTTTCCTTATTCTTAACCATTCTCTCATCTACACTAATACACTCATGCGGCTGCCAAAACTTCATACATTTCATCCTAAGAAAATCATGCACGAACCTAACTTTTTTTTAGTTTGTCGTTAGCTCGCTCAGTTTCAGGATTGGAGATTTTCAAGAATGCTTGAATTATTTTATATCGGTTTATAGGCATAAAAGCCCTAGCCCACAAAACCATGAAAGAGTTGCTTACTAGACCAATATAACTCTGCATTTGGAGCCTGTACTAGACTCATGTACATGAGCAGACCAACAAATTTTAAAAGTTCCTCTTCATGTAGGTCTGCCCATGTACCATATGATGGCTTTGTGTGCCCTGTTGCAGCTGCTTGTTGGTTGGTAAAATTGCACATTTGCTGCAACAATTCTGTACAAAAATACAGCTTGAAGAAGCTTACTGTAGATGAGGAAAAAGATTTTTAAAAACATTATATTTGTGAAATTATTTTAGTTAAAATACACTGACTGGGAATTCAGAATCAAAACCTGCAATACTACTTTACAAAATGCATGGAAAAGCAGTTAACACAATGTGAATAACATGAACACACAGTTGTCAGTTTTACATACATTAAAATCAGTCATAACGCACTTATCAATCACAAAATCAGTCATAATGCACTTATCAATCACATCTTTTCCATACTGTAAGATGAGAAAAATTGCCATGAGAAAAATTGCCATAACTCCCCTATTGTTAATAATTACTTACGAGGGGTGAGATACTGCCGATGATCGTTTCTTGTTATGACATCTGGCAGATGCAGACCAGGGAGCCTTGCAGGTCGAAAAGGTGGCAATGTATCTTCTGGACCACAGTCAAGATTGTCGTAGGACTGGTCATGTCCTACAGGGCTTGACAAAAATAGAAACAAATATAATTGTTAGCATATAGGAATAAGTAAATAATTTTAACATTCATACAAACATACATAGTGTAGGAACATTGCATCTGACCTGAAAATCACAAAAACGTGGAAATAAACAAGATCTAACAAGTACAATAGCGTAAACAAGAAGCCTGTATCTTGAATAACAAATTATAGCTTTCTCCTAGCAACCAGTTGCTAAGCATATTAAATATCAATAACTTATTTTTTCTAGCATTTATAACAATATAACTCATCAACATTGCTAATTTATTTAACAAGACAACATATTATTATCACAGAATCCACCATAGTCCCCATAACAAAAAAACAATGTTAGTTTCAGTTTCACATAGGTAAGTCTAATGGCGAAAACGTAAACTCCTACCTGTTCAATGCGACAGTGTTCAGGGATAGTTTTGTTATATTTTCCATCTCCGCTTCGGATATGTCAACTTCTGATGTTAACAAATTCGAAGATTCACTGTTGTCTTCATCAGGACAGTAATTTGGGTTGTTAGAATCCATTTAATTAAAAATATTTCGATTTTGGCTGGAGCAAGTTGAAACGAAGTCAAGACTATTTTGACAAAATGGCGTAGGTTCAAATGTGCCGGTTAGAAAATAAGCGTGCTTCAAACAACGAGATTAGACATCTTACAAATATATAATATATTTTTTTACAATTATTTATGAAATTATCATATGTTTTGCATTAGATAACATAACTTATATGACTTTAAATGTAAAATTAATACAAAATTACGGCCACTGAAATAAGCATGTCGCGTCGAGGCTAACTTTTCGAGTTTTTCATATCCAGAATGTTACGGACTTAACGAGACCATGATTTGTCTAGAGCATGGGTTCCCATAGTGGGCGGTACCGCCCCCAGTGGGCGTTGAAGCCTTCCAAGGGGGGCGATAGTGGATTCAGAAGCATTTGTGAACTACCCCTATAGCAGACTGGTGAATAAGGACAGATTCTTCTTCTTCTGCGTTTTCACTAGATGGGATTTCGGATTCTCTAATAAAGGCAGCCGTCTGTCTCAGATTATCAGCCACGCCATACAGTTTGTCTTCTGCGTTTTCACTAGATGGGATTTCGGATTCTCTAATAAAGGCAGCCATCTGCCTCAGACTATCAGCCACCCCATACAGTTTGTCTTGACGCTAGTGTAAGTGGGCCACCTCTTTCTTCTCAAGTCTACATACTGGGGCAGTCTCGTAGGATATAATTTCTATGATTTCTGCTTCCCCGTTTGTGCCGACCTCTTCCCGCAGTAAGTTTTCGCCACCCTCTTGATGGTAGGTCTGACATTCTTACTGCGTGGCTAAATCTCCGAGGCAGATTGGCGACCGTAGAATCCGTTATCCCATTCCTCATTGTGAGGGGTCGTTGCACCATGTTATGCGCCTTACGGCCTGGTGCATCCGTTTTCTTTGGCAAGCATGTGTTTCGGGTTAGCATTTCCTAGCGCACACGTGTATCCGATTTCAGCCAAACTTCCTTAGTCGTCTCTTACGACATTTGTGGCAGGTAACAGTGGTTCTATTCTTTACACCCCAAATTTGGGCCCCGGTAACCACTCGGGCGAGACAGATTCAGAAAGTACATGTTTTAAAAAAACATTCTTTTCATCACGACATCACAGAACAAGATAGTGTAGTAGGATAAGATGTTCTAGACGTAGCATTCATATTGGTAGAAGAAAATGATGATAACAAACCCTTTGATGTGATGATGAAGTTAAGTAGACGCTGTTGGACAAGTGGTATGCTTGAGGGTGTGACATGAAGTTAACTAGACGCTGTGTTGGACACGTGGTATGCTGTGAGGATGTGACATGAAGTTAACTAGACGCTGTGTTGGACACGTGGTATGCTGTGAGGGCGTGACAAAATATCAAGAAGAGCAGAACCACTCGTCCTTGTCACATCCTGCAGCTGAAACTAGATATCAATAATTCAAACAGTATGTTTCAAAACACTGGCAAAGACTTATCAAACTGAGTAATGTGCAGAGTATGTAAAAAAAAAAAAAAAAGGATGAGCAATGACAGACTTGTGTTCTAGCAACTTCACAGAAAGCAATGGCAAACTACTGAACGAATAAGTGGTGCTGCGAAAAATCGACGAATCGGTTTTCTGTGGTTGATGGCCAAGTCCTGTAAAGAATATGCCACGATTTTCATTTTCATTTAATCGATCATCTACTTTTAAAAAACCCACACATTTGGCCAGACAGTAACTTCAATTATAACTTCATGATACTGTTGCATCCTAGACAAGGTTGTGTGTCGGTCATTGATCGTAGAAACTAAAGCTGGTTTCAGATGACATTCTCTCAACTTGTAATTTCACTTTGAAATATTATACAACCACAAAAGCTGCCAGCATATCGTATTACATGAGTACTCTCGAACAACAAGGAAGTTTTGTATGTCATGTCATCAACAATGAAATCTTGTATGTCATGTCATCAACAATGAAATCTTGTATGTCATGTCATGTGAAGAATGAAGTAAAACAAATCTATCATTACAATTCTCTCAACATAAATGATTAGAACTAATGCGTAATCTACATCAATAATTCCTCTCGTACCGTTATACGTTACATAGGGCCTGCAAGTAATTCTCCATACCCCTCTATCCTGGGCAACTCCCTCAATCTCCTCCATGGAACTGAGACCGATACCTCTTGTCTCTCCAGCAAAATTAGTTTCAGGGTCTCCTTAGGTCGTCCTCTCTTCTTGAACCCTTTGCATCCCACTTCAATGCCTGCTTTGATATTCGTTGATCATTTCTCCTCAAGGTGTGTCCAACATATCTCCATCTTCTTCTTATAACAGTTGTCACTAGTGATTGATCAGACATTTCTCTGATTTCATCACTTCTCCTGAATTCGTTTCATTTTATATTCATTATTTTTCGCAGACATTTATTTTCAAATGCATTCAACTTGCTTTCTATATCTTTAGTCATTTTCCAACTCTCGCTGGCATATGTTAGGATTGATACAACATTTGAATTGAAAATTGTAATTTAGTTTTAATATTATATAATTTGCAGTTCCATATTTTATTTAGACTTTTAAAAGCTGATGTTGCTTTGCCAATTCGTATCATAATTTTTTTTAACATTTCCTGCGCAATCAAAATTGCTACCCAAATAGTTGAACTGCTCTGTTATTTTTATCATTTTAGATTCCAGGGGATATCTGCATTACTTGCCATAGGTGTCTTCATTATATTTATTTTTTTTCATAGCTAATCTGCAGTCCAACTTTTGATGCTATAGATGACAAGGTGCCTGTTTTTCTTTGCATATCTTGGTTGTTTCTACTTAACAAGGCAATATCATCGCAAAATCCAAATCTTCTAGTTGACTATTTTCTACCCAATCGATGCCAGTTTCGCCCCTGCAACATTTTCGCATCACCTAGTCAATGGCCGCTCCAAACAATAGCGGAGATAGAATACAGCCTTGCTTTACTTCGGTTTCAACCATGAACCATCGCTAATCTACATGTTCTTACCATAATATGGAGCAGTCCAGATCTGTACTCAAGTTTCCAATTTAACCTATTTCATTAAAGATGAATATCACACAGTATGTCTCTCCAAACTTTATAAATAAGACAGGTCGTTAGATACTGGTTAATCCAACCCGTTGCACATTATGTCACATGTTTAATTAATCTGCTTAGTTTATGTCAACCTCGAGAAACAAAAGGAAAATTCATTAATAAGTCCTTTGTTCTCAACATTTCAACAAAAATATGTGATCTAACTTTGTCAGACAATAGTCTTCTTTGTTTCTCTAATCTGCTCTTACCTGTACAGCGTCAGGGTCACAAGACATTTATAGAACGGGTTTTCTGGGATCTTCTATAACAGTGTCATTCACTGCCTCGGTTATTTCCAACAATAAAAATCGAATACAGTGAACAATTTGGATTATTTGGATTCATTGATAACATCATTTAAGAAAAGGAAGACCAAGACAAAGATTCACGCAAGAAGTGAAAGCAAGCAGCTAAGAAAAGGAAGATCAAGCTATATTTGTAAATAAGATTCATTTGTGAATTGTTAAATCAATAAATATCACCATTAACAGTACAATATGGGTGAGGTGTCCTGTAGTTTGAAGTTTGCAACAAAAGTGTCACCCAACTGGACGTCGAACCCTGACATCTAGGAATTTGGTACATTAACCACTACACAGTTCTCACTCTCATTATTTGCCTGCTTCGTCTAACGATATACGAGTTCTATTCAGTAGTGTAAGTGTACACACGGTGTCATGGTGACATGTTGATGACCCTCCCTAGCAGCTTGACTTATTTCGACCACATATCATCATGATAGTATACACCACAAACTTCTCATTAATCAGACTATATTAAATAGATGGATATTAAATATATTAAATAGATGGATCCTAACAGATGGAAGATGATGAACTATCTCAACGTTATCATTACTCTTGGAAGATAATGTAGAGATTGGGGCAACATGAAGGCTGATCTCGCAGTTAAGCAGCAGATAGAAGATAATGTAAGGGATGATGATGTTGTTGTATATACCGATGGGTCGGTTCAACGTGGTGAGAAATCCGGATGGGGTTTCTTGGCTAATGCGCATGGTAGGGTTGTTGCAGAGCTAAGTGGGGCATACAGGACAACTACTTCTAGTATGAGGATGGAGGTTGAGGCCGTTACTGCTGCCTCCATTGGATTTCTGGGACTTCATTTACTGGGGCAGTTGTTGTATCTGACTCTCAGTCGATGCTTCACAAGATCCAGAAGGACAGGTTTCGGTATGAGTGGATGTCGTCTATAGAAGTTTCTAACCTCCAGCGGCTTACGTGGATATACTGTCCTGAGCATGCGGGTGTTTACGGTAATGAGAGAGCGGACAGGCTTGCATCAACAGCATCGATTGTTGGGGAGTTGAAGATGGATAAGGGGATATTCTTCGGTCTCTTCGAGACTCTCTGTTGGATGAGGACACTAAAATCGATGTTGAATCGATCAAGCGATTTAAGCAGTTTGGAATTACCCTTTGTTCAAGTCGAACTGGATGCCTGAGAGGCAGAGTGAGAGGTGTGTTTAATCAGCGAGCCACAGGAACCATCAGTATGCATACTCTTCGATATCTGTTGGGGAGACTGAGCACCTATGGGTTTGCCCGGAGTGCAATGACGTCAGTTTAGTAACCAATCTCTCTCTCTCTTTGCCTTTTTACCCGGGTTGGGGCATAGGCCCTCAACCAACTCATGCCAAGTCTTCCTATCTTTAGCTATCTCCTGTAGCTCCCTCCAGCTCTTCTTTATATTGTTGATCTCCGCCTCCAAATCTCGTCTCCATGTATTTCTCGCCTCCTTCTTTCGCTGTCCCTGCGGGTTCCAGGCAAGGACCCTTCTTGTTATATTCCCTCCGGTTTTCGCAAAGTGTGTCCTATCCAGCGCCAGCGTCTTTTTAACCTGTTCGTTCACTGGAATCTGTCTTGTTCTCTCCATAAGTTCCTCATTTGTGACCCTATCATACCATCTTATTCCCTCCATTCTGCGCAGACACCAGTTGATGAATGTTTGCAATTTATGCGCTATTGTTTTAGTTGTTCTCCATGTTTCTGACCCATACAGTAGAACTGCTTTAACATTAGAGTTAAATATCCGAATTTTTGTTCTAGATTTGATTTCTTTGGACTTCCAAATGTTTCCCAGTGCAATGAAAGCTCCTCTTGCCTTCTGTATTCTTATTTTAACATCTCTATCTGTTCCACCCTCTTTGTCTACGTTGCTGCCCAAATATGTGTATGATTCTACCTCTTGAAGTGGGATTTCCCCCAAGGAGATCGAGTTGTCGTTTGCTTGGTTAATTCTCAATATCTTTGTCTTTCCCTTATGAATGTTCAGCCCTAGTTGCTGGGACCTTTGATTCAATGTGTTTAGCTTATCCTGCATCTGATTTCGTGTATGTGACAGAAGGCTATATCATCAGCGAAGTCCAGATCATCTAGTTGCTCTTTCAGAGTCCATTGGATTCCATTTCTGGTGTTAGTTACTGTGGTCTTCATAATCCAGTCTATTGTCAGTAAGAACAACAAAGGTGATAGAAGACATCCCTGACGCACTCCTGTTTCTATTCCGAAAGTATCTGTTAGTTTACCTTCATGAAGAACTCTACATTTCATATCTGTATATGTTGCTTTTATTAGGTTAATAATTTTCTGTGGGATTCCATAATGCCTCATTAATTTCCAAAGGGTTTTCCTATCAATACTGTCAAAAGCCTTCTCATAATCAACAAATCCGATATAAAGTGGGGATTTCCATTCAATACTTTGCTCTATTATTATACGTAATGTGGCTATCTGGTCAGCACAGGATCTATTTGGTCGGAAGCCTGCCTGTTCATCTCTTAGCTTTATATCGATGGCATCTCTCAGTCTCTCCAGGATGACTCTGCTTAGTATTTTCCCAGGTACTGACAACAGCATTATTCCCTATAGTTTTCACACTTCTGAAGGTCCCCTTTCTTTAGTAACCAATAACCAAATAGAACTTTCTTCGCTTCACTCATACACCAGTCCATTGACAACTTATGTCAACATTCACTTTCGTTTCTTGTATCAATTTCTGTTATTATTTTTCTGCAAACTTTCTCTGTTAACTTTGATTATATCTTCTATTAGGCTCGAAGTTAGCCAAGTTGTATAAATAGATAGATAGATTAATTATATACCACCGTGGTAAAAGATAGAAAAATTGCAAGATCTTGGATTGAAGACTGGAGTGGACATAAAAGAACAGCATAACGGATATATGAGAAAGCTCATCAATGAACATAGAACTGGTAGGGCTAGTCGCTTGATCGCCCATTTGTTGCTGAGGCCCGCAAGGAAAGCAAAGAATAGTACCACTGCGACGTGCAAAGCATGTCGTAAGAGGCGACTGATGTAGGACCTAGGAAGCTACCCTAGTAAATAAGCGTCGCAGAAATCGCATGTACTGGCCTACTTGTAAGCGTATAACTGGCACAACGTAAATCGCTCTTAGGCTCAGATCACATACAAATCATACAGAGTGGTTAACAAGTGGTCGATATGAAGCGTTCGAAGAAGAAGAAGAAGTCGTTGGATGATGTTGTAGATGTTGTAGATGTTGTGAAGAAGATCGAAGCATCTATGGACATGTTCAAAATGCACTACAGATATTCCAAACTGAAACTGAAGAGATATAAAATGAAAGATCACTTACATCCATCTCCTTAATAATCACTTACATCCATCTCCTTAATAATCACTTACAGCCATCTCCTTAATAATCACTTACAGCCATCTCCTTAATAATCACTTACATCATCTCCTTAATAATCCTTACGCCATCCTTAATAATCACTTACAGACGTCTCCTTAATAATTGTTGCACACCTTTTGTAGTTAGTAGCCTACAGATATAGTTTTAATATCAAGTTAGAAGAATCAATCATATTGTTGGGAAATAAAGAAAAACATTGCTCTTGCTCTGAACTGAAACTGCCTGCTCCGCTTAAATGGCAGCGCTCTAGCTCTGAACTGAAACCGCCTGTTCCACTTAAGTGGCACCGCTCTAGCTTTGAACTGAAGCCGCCTGTTCCACTTAAGTGGCACCGCTCTAGCTCTGAACTGAAACCGCCTGTTCCATGGGCACGTCTAGCCTGACTGAAACCGCCTGTTCATAGTGGCACCGCTCTAGCTCTGAACTGAAACCGCCTGTTCCACTTAAGTGGCACCGCTCTAGCTCTGAACTGAAACCGCCTGTTCCAATTAAGTGGCACCGCTCTAGCTCTGAACTGAAACCGCCTGTTCCACTTAAGTGCCAGTAGAAAGGTTAATAGCGAAACACGTACAAAGTACTATAGTTTTACAAAATACAGAAACAGTGACGATTAACAGCAACGTTTCGACCAACAAGGCCTTTATCAAGCAAACGAACAAACAGGAGTGACAAATTAAAATGAAACACAAATGGACGACAAAATACAAACGTATCTAAGGAAAATCTGGAATAAAAACGAATAACGAAAGAAATGTAACACAAAAACACACATAAAAACTAGAAATAGAACGGAAAAGAAACAATGAAAAATCTAGTAAATATATAACTTGAATACATGCAACATATACCCATATAGATTACAAAGCATGGGAAGAGAAAGTACTAAGAAGCATAAGAATGTAATACGTTGAGCCTGCGTGGTCGCAAGGTACCATACAAAGAAATCAACCGATTCTCCAGAGCAAATCTACTACGATCATCAGAGGAACATGATCGGATGGCTGTGACCTGGACATCGCAAGCTCCTGAATGGCCAGTATGATTGAAATGGGTAGCTACAGGGGTCACAGAGCATTGGCGTATATCGCGCAAGTGTTGGGCGAATCGGTCACTGAGTCTCCTGCCGGTTTCCCCAATATAGGCCTTGTTGCACTGCTTGCAGATAATGGCATAGATAATATTACGGGACTCGCACGTGAAACTGTCTTCAACAACGAACGTGGCTTTTGGAAAAGACACCGTGCGGGTCTGTATTACATAAGCACAAGTGTTGCAGCGCCGACGGCCACACTGGATGGTGCCAAAATGACTGGATATTAGGCTTGAGGCGACTGTGAACCAACATATCCTTAAGGCTTCTGTCCCGTCTGTACGCCACCAAAGGATAGTGTTGGAAGATTGAACGTGTCTCAGGATCAGACTGAAGAATGGAGAGATGACGGAATAAGACTTTCTTCACAAGGGAACTATGAGGGTGGAAAGTTAAGACAAGTTTCACCCTGTCAGAATTGGAAGTTCTATGCTGGTTAGAGAGAGCCTCCTGGCGAGAAATTTGCTGAACGCGCCGCATAGCAGAAGCAAGCACCTTATCCGGGTATAAGCGCTTACGAAAGAAATCCAGCATCTCGTGAGCTCTATCGAGAAAATCGTCGTCCTCGCTACAGAGGCGACGAAGGCGCAAGAGTTGAGAGAATGGTAAAGAGTCACGACAAGCCTGGGAATGGGAAGAGGTATAAAGAAGAAAACTATGTGCATCAGTAGGCTTGTAGTATACTGATGTAGTGATGGTGGATATGCTGATAGTGATAGTGATGTCAAGAAAGTTGACACAAGAGGTAGAGATGTGAGATGTAAACCGAATAACCGAATAGTAGAAAGGTTACAACAGAAAACAGTATTCCAGAATTAAGAAGACTTTCAAAGGAAGGAGGAGCTACCAGACAGACTGAAACATACTGTTACTTTATAAATACTTTATTTTTTAAAATTCTGTTTAACGTTACAGGCCGACGTAGTAAAAATAGGGCGCCAGGCGCTTGCAGTCGCCACGTTGGATATCTCTGATGTATAGAAATATTTACTACACTTGTGTTTGTCTAGTCTGTCGTTGAAGATGTATTCAAAAGGACACCTGTACACCATTAATTGTTTTCAAATGTTAATTTGCACTTGAACTAATGCCTGGTTTAACAGAGAACTTTAAGGTCATACTACCTGTTAGCATTTTTAACATAGCAACCATTTATCAACTAACAATATTTTGTCTGTGTTACATTCATATGTTAAATGATCAAAATTGTTCACTCTGATCTTGTCTAAATTATGTGTATGTTTTATAAACGACATATCAGTGAAGCATACAGTCATGATATCAGTTCAAATATAATAATGCACTAGTTTGCATATGTTGAATACCACATATTACTGAACTAGCTAAAGCCTATCAATAATGACGGCACGTACGTGATCACATGATTACCCATGTCACTCGAACGTGATCACTTCATCAACTTTTTTTTTTAAACAATCACATGAAATACATTGTCATTCCTTCTCTATTGTCGGCACTAACAAAACTATAACCGATCAATCAATCAATCAATCACGGATGTGCCGTCTTAGTATCGAAAGTTGCGTGTTATGACTCTCCAAGTCTTCCTCTTTGCTCTGACGGTACATTCCCTGGGAACACAGTCTGGCTAACGGATCAGGGATCAATATAATCTCCGCCGCAGCGACATTCATTGCGGACATATACCTGGTTGCTAGGAGACAACATCACCTGAACAATTTAGTTGTAAATTGTTTCGCGTTGATTTTTACAAAAGAACGATGGCACCACCCGTTCAGAAAGCAATGGCAAACTACTGAACGTAATAATGTCTAGAAAAAACACAAACAGCGTTAAAAAGCTGGGGTTGATTGGCAAAGTCCTGTAAAGGATAACTTTTAAAAACATTCGAGTATTAAGAAAATCTCATTTTCAAATGAGATACTACATGACTCCGGAACTAGCCGTATTTCTTGTATTATTTATGAATATAAATGCAAATATAATATATGTTACATAATGCAAAACATGATATTACATCATAATAAATTTGTACAAATATAAATCATTTATTTTTACGATGTCTAATCTCGTTGATTAAAACATGCTCTTTTTGTTGTTGTTCTTCTTCTGTGTTCACCCGCTATAAATACATGCGTAGTCAGGGAGCCTGGTACCGCACTTCTAACTGGTTTTTGCGTGAAAGTCTACTTATCGTATCTACAGTGTCTCTAGCCATTCAGACGAACCGTCTCCGACTTTAGAAATAAAAAGCATGCTTTGATTACACCGGCATATCCGATCGTGCTGCCATTTTGTATAATCTCTGCAGACGTGTTTTCACTTGCTCTTGTTAAAAAAAACAACACAATTGCTTATAAAACGCCATCTAATTACTCCTGGTCTTCAAACGCAACGTGTAGGTGTTTGCCAGATTCCACTAACTGCCAGAGTGTGAATATTGCCTCGTCACAGCTTCTTTTCTTCAGAGGAACATAAGATTATGAAAGATACAGTACATTATTCATAGAACCATCATCTTTATCTACTATTCTTGTCCTCATCATCTTATTTGCTATTCTTGTCGTCACACAGGATTCGTACACATGGTCAAGCGTTAGTGGACGGAGAGTTCAACTACGTCCTGCAAGTATTCTCAGCCTGACAGAAGCCGAGAGACTAGCTCTGCAGAAAATAGCTCTCTTGAAGCTACAAAGTCTGGATATAGGTTGCACGATCCCAGTACCAAAAAGTGAGTATTAGTATTTTGTATTGTATGTTTACACTGTCATAACAATGATTCTTAGTTTTTGATTACTAAACACAGAACCACACAGAAAAAATATAATGAGTACAAAGCAAAAGGAAGACCACGCAAAAGATGGAGCAACGGCATCAAGAACATTATGACGAAAATGAAAATCAGCTTGCAAAGTGCCTTAAAACAAACACACACAAGATCACTGCGCCCCCGCCCTAAACACTTTTATAAAGAAGTACATAGTGGAAGAGAAGATTACTGAATCATAGGCGTCATAGTACTTTAGACAGATCTATAGGTGTTCAGTCTCGTACGGCATACTGCGAAGTCTGGGCAGGCTATTTGTTCACGCTACTAACTGTTTGTTCACGTTGCTAACTGTTTGTTCACGCTGCCAGCTGTTTGTTCACGCTACTAGCTGTTTGTTCACGCTACTAGCTGTTTGTTCACGTTGCTAACTGTTTGTTCACGCTGCCAGCTGTTTGTTCACGCTACTAGCTGTTTGTTCACGCTACTAGCTGTTTGTTCACGCTGCCAACTGTTTGTTCACGTTGCTAACTGTTTGTTCACGCTGCCAGCTGTTTGTTCACGCTACTAGCTGTTTGTTCACGCTACTAGCTGTTTGTTCACGCTGCCAGCTGTTTGTTCACGCTGCCAGCTGTTTGTTCACGCTACTAGCTGTTTGTTCATGCTGCTAAGCTGTTTGTTCACGCTGCTAGCTGTTTGTTCACGCTTACTAGCTGTTTGTTCACGCTACAGCTGTTTGTTCACGCTGCCAGCTGTTTGTTCATGCTGCCAGCTGTTTGTTCACGTTGCTAGCTGTTTGTTCACGCTGCCAGCTGTTTGTTCACGCTGCCAGCTGTTTGTTCACGCTGCCAGCTGTTTGTTCACGCTGCTAGCTGTTTGTTCACGCTGCTAGCTGTTTGTTCACGCTGCTAGCTGTTTGTTCACGCTGCCAGCTGTTTGTTCATGCTGCTAGCTGTTTGTTCACGCTGCCAGCTGTTTGTTCACGCTGCCAACTGTTTGTTCACGCTGCTAGCTGTTTGTTCACGCTGTCAGCTGTTTGTTCACGCTAACGTTTCCTGCATTTGTTCACGCTACCAGCTGTTTGTTCACGCTACCAGCTGTTTGTTCACGTTGCTAGCTGTTTTGTTCACGCTGCTATCTGTTTGTTCCCGTTGCCAGCTGTTTGTTCACGCTGCCAGCTGTTTGTTCACGCTCCAGCTGTTTGTTCACGCTACAGCTGTTTGTTCACGCTGCTAGCTGTTTGTTCACGCTGCTAGCTGTTTGTTCACGCTGCTAGCTGTTTGTTCACGCTGCCAACTGTTTGTTCACGCTGCTAGCTGTTTGTTCACGCTACCAGCTGTTTGTTCACGCTACCAGCTGTTTGTTCACGGTACTAGCTGTTTGTTCACGTTGCTATCTGTTTGTTCGCGCTACTAACTATTTGTTCACGCTGCTAGCTGTTTGTTCACGCTGCTAGCTGGCATGTGTATCTCATCTAGGGACAAAGCCAGGAATGTCTTCACTTCTGTTATATATTTTGTTGGAATTAATGAAGTTCAGAAAATGAAGTTCTAAGTCACTTTCAAATGAAGCTCTCTAACTCAGTTTCAAATGAAGCTCTCTAACTCAGTTTCAAATGAAGCTCTCTAACTCAGTTTCAAGTAAAGCTCTCTAACACACTTTCAAATGAAGTAATTAGAAATGTTACTTCAATGAGATAGTTATCATCTTCGCCGTGAATTCGTGGGTTGTGATCCAATATACAATTGTTGTTGGTTAATATCAGGACGATGGCACCACCCATTCAGAAAGCAATTACAAACTCATCATCAGGGTGCATATCCTTTATTAGGACGTTGCTCTCTTTGCAGCACATCTGAAAGTACAAACTACTGAACGTAATAATGCCTAGAAAAATCACAAACGGCATTAAAAAGCTGGGGTTGATTAGTAAAGTTGATTCGTAAAGGATATGCAATTAACTTTTTAAATATTTCTCAACAGCATGTTGAGAGATCCAACTTTCAGAATTACATGCATATATTGCATTGACATTGCTCTTATCTTCCCCAAATCCACGTTATTCTTTAACAATTTCCGGTATTTTACTGTAAAATAGGCTTGTATTGCAGTTATTTCTGAAGATCATACCACTATCCATCCACATGTGGACACACTTAGTTGTGTCGGTCGCTACTTTCTCTCTCAGGTTACCTGTCATTAGATCTTCAGAGTTTGTTTTCTTAATGAAATCTCCAGCCCGTCTGCCCAGCGTGTTCGTAGCGCGTTGAACTACAGGTGACTATCCCTCTGTGTGTGCGGTTCAATTCCGCGGGATGGCAGAAAAAGCCACAGATTCCACAGATTTACGGTGTTCATGGCACCGAACCGAAGGGTTACGATGTCCATGGCACCGAGCCGAAGAGCTGAAAAGCTCAAGTGCTTCTGGAAAAAAAAAAAAAATGAAATCTCCATGATGATTGTAATGATAAATGTGTATTGTAAAACTATGGTAAACAAATCAGTTCGAATCTTGTGTTTGGTTTTTAAAAATAACATTTTCTGGACTCCATTAATATGTGTTTACTGTCTGTGTGGATAGCAAGGAACTTGACCGTCTGCCTCCAAATGTTAGCTCCCTTAGACTTCTAATTGTTCAGTGACCTCAGTGTTACTATAGTAGACCTACTTAGTTAGTCTTTCCTCTTGGGCCTGTGGGCGGCGCATAGGGCAGAGGTCATAGCTCTCCATATCTCGCTGTTCGTTGCTATCTGTTTTAGGTCTTTAATGTTTACTAGGCCCATCGTTGAGCCTTCTCTGATGATGGTTCTACTCAGAGTCTCTCTTGGTCTTCCTCGTTTTCTTTTTCCTCTGGTGTCCATATGAGGGATTGGTAAGGAGTCTTCTCTCATCCATTCTAAGTGTGTGGCCGATGTAGTTCCAGCGGCGCTTTCTTATAAAATTTGATACATTTTCTTGCTTGGTCTCTTGTCTTATTTGTGTATTAGGTCTGAAATCTGACCATTTGAGGTTCAATATTCTTCTAAGACATTTATTCTCAAAGTTATCTAATTTTCTTTCTAGAGCTTTTGTTGCTTTCCAACTCTCGCATCCATAAGTTAATACTGGAATCACACAAGAGTTGAAGATCTTTAATTTTAAGTGCTTACTGAGTGAATTGGACTTCCATATATTTGACAATTTGTTAAAAGCACTTGATGCCAATGCGATTCTGTATGGAATTTCTGGCGCTGTATCCCCGTAGATGTCATCATACTCCCCAGGTATGTAAAACTTTTGACTTTTTCAAGAGTGTAGTTTTTAGTTGGATATTTTCTGGACTGCTGGTAAGGTCAACAATTTGTGTTTTCCTTATTACTATAGTATTTATTAGTTTATTATTAGACCTACTACTATAGTATTTATTGATTTAATTTGGTGTTGGAGAAATAGGACGAACATAATCTGATCTGTACCAAATATTATTAGTAAAATTATCAATCTTTATGAACATGTACACGCCTTAATTCATTTTTGAAATACATATTCAGTAGACAATCTCTTCTTCTTTGCGTTCGTTCTTTACAACCAATTTTAATCATGCTTTGTGATATGTTTGATCTTTGCCAAGAACGGGTATACGTTGCACATTGGTTTGGTAGGCCCCTAAACGCATTGACTTCTACACGTTTAGGACACATTCATCTGATTTCAGCCAAACCTCCTAAGTCGCCTCTTACGACATGCGTGCAGGTAACAGTGGTTCTATTCTTTACATCCCAAATTTGGACCCCGGTAACCGCTCGGGCAGTAGACAGTAACTTGATGATAAATTACTGGATGGTATTAGTAAATACAATATTTAAATGTAGTATAATCAAATGACATTCACAATTGCATATACTTCGCAACGCAGAACTGAAAACAGGATTAAAGTACTAAAACTTTATTATAGCATAATAATGTCAGTGACACCAGGTGTATATGCATACACAAAGAAAGGTATCTTCAAGGAGCTCATCAGTAAAGCTAGCAATAAAAGAAGCAAGACTTTCCAGTCACCGACAAACAATATGCAGATGAGAGTTATATATAATGTTGATAAATCTTATTAATATGCAAAGCTTGATTCTTTGTTTTATTCACTTATATTTTATTTTTTCTGAAAGCCAGTTATATGTCTCACTTTTGTTATTACATACCCCAGTCGTTAACTTCCTCATTGTATGCTACTGAATAGCAGACTTTGTCAAGCAATGTTCACGTCCATCTGATCCGTCTGACAGCTGCTCTTTCCGATAATATGTCGGAGAGATTTAGCCAGGAACAAAAAAACATTGCCTTACCTAATGCTGACATGAAACATTGGAGCCTGTATATATAAATAAAGAAACAATGAAATATCTAAGATTGTTTCCTCCAAATTATCAGTGTTTCTTTTCTGTGTGAGTTATTTTGTGTACTTGTGAGTTATTTTGTGTACTTGTGAGTTATTTTGTGTACTTGTGAGTTATTTTGTGTACTTGTGAGTTATTTTGTGTACTTGTGAGTTATTTTGTGTACTTGTGAGTTATTTTGTGTACTTGTGAGTTATTTTGTGTACTTGTGAGTATTGTTGAGTTTAGATTAGCTTATATATGTTATTGTGTCTAGTTGTGAGTTTCTATTAGTCTGTATATGTTATTCTATATTAGTCTGTATATGTTAATCTATATTAGTCTGTATATATTATTCTATATTAGTCTGTATATATTATTCTATCAACTCGTTGTGTTTTGGTTACTATATAGTCAATGCAGTACTATATTGAACCAATACTTGATGGCAGCAATCATGGACAATGAACACACAATCAATAAGATCATTGAAGCCATAGAGATGTGGTTTTCAGAAGAATGCTAGAATCCTGACATGAAATAAATTAGGTTTTAAATGAAGCATGCACACTAGAGAAACCTTTATCAAAGAATAAGAATCCAACAATCAAGGTGTGGGTATATAATGCGAAGAGAAGGTTTAGAACATTTGGTGACAACAGGTAAAATTCAGGGAAGAAGAGATCGGGGAAAACAGAGGGAGAAGATGTTGGATGGCCTGACTTCATGGTTTGACAAAAGATGGATGTAATAACTGTTTATATGCACTAAGCAAAGAGAGTTATGGAGAAACATGATCACCTACGCCGGCCAGCATGACAGTTGATTGATTGAATTAGTCAACCAGATGAGTTAGTATATCCTCTGCAATGCTGTTACTATTGTCAGTACATTCTCTATGTGGATGTTTCTCATTTCATGAAATAGATTGCTACTTGTTCCCTGACAATATATTTGTGTTATTTCTCTCTGTAGACACCGGTGATACACCGAGATCGAAAAAGTCACCATTATCATTGAAAAGACGATCTAAATCAGTTAGTGCATCAGCTTTAGACACAATGGTCAAAGGTAAGTAACAGAACTTAGAAAGTCAAGTGTTAATGTTGTTGAGAAGAATTGTAACATCTGCTTCTTTTTACCGTTCGTTCTTTACGACCAATTTTAATCACTCTTTGTGATATGTTTGATCTTTGCCAAGAACGTGTATAGTTGCACATTGGTTTGGTAGGTCCCTAACGCATAGACTTCTACACGTTTAGGACACGTGCATCCGATTTCATCCAAACCTCCTAAGTCACCTCTTACGACATGCATTGCAGGTAATAGTGGTTCCATTCTTTATACCCCAAATTTGGACCCGGTAACCACTCGGGTGTGAATTGTGACATAAAATTGTACCATGAGAAAATTGATAGCCAGAGAAGATTGCAGTCAAACATTGTACTAATGGTGGAACATTGTACTAATGGCGGAACTAATGGCAGAACATTGTACTAATGGTGGAACATTGTACTAATGGTGGAACATTGTACTAATGGTGGAACATTGTACTAATGGTGAAACATTGTACTAATGGTGGAACATTGTACTAATGGTGGAACATTGTACTAATGGCGGAACATTGTACTAATGGTGGAACATTGTACTAATGGTGGAACATTGTACTAATGGTGGAACATTGTACTAATGTGTAATGGGAACATAAAATAAAGTAGTCTCACCAAGTATACAAACATAATATACGGACTTGTTGACCAAATGATCTAAGCAGAAGATAGCAAAACAACATGGGATGGATACAAGACAAGAAGATGTGTCAGTTTGTTATCATCATTCACAAGTTGTGCATACAAACATCAGTATATTATAAGCCTACTAATACATATAGTTTTCTTCTTACTTCTCTACTTCCCATCCTCAGCTTTTATTTACTAGGTAGCATCCTAGAGCCTACATCAGTCGCCTCTTACAACATGCATTGTAGGTTACAGTGGTACTATTCTTTGCTTCCCTTGCTGACCCCGGAACCACATAGGCAAAGAAGACTTCAATCTCCCCACTACTCTTAAAGGCAAATATGGGGGGAGGGGATGCGTATGAGTGCGAGAAACTGGGTGACTGATGGCTGGGTGATTGACTGACTAACTATTCTAGCCATTTTATTGTTGGGAGAGATGGAGAAAGTTGACAAAGATGTGATTCAAATCTGATGCATTAGCATATTTGCTCCCACTATGAGTATACAACTGCAAGAGGAAGACCACAAAGATGGAGTAGGGATACTAACAGCCTTATGAAAATGAATATCAGCTTACAAAGTGCTTTCAAACAAGCACACATAGACATATTTCCTCCCAACTTCTTCATAAAGAAGTAAATGATGGAAGAGAAGAAGAATATATGAGTATCTGTCAATCACAGCTGTTAAGTAAATATGTGGTTGTATAGGATGTAAATAACTCAGCATGATAATCTAGACCATACATTCTACATATTACCTTGATCAGACATATGTTATCTTTATATTACAAGATGGAACAGTTATGGATGGGTCTAGCATTTGAGTATACTCTCACTTTACCTGATGCATTTTTATGAATGATCGTGAGCTGGACAAAAGACTTGCTGTTGCTGGCTCCGCAGAATCACAGAGAACAGACAACAGTGACAATTTGCTCGCTTTTAGATCAGTACGAAAATCTAGTAGTTCATCACAAGGATCTGTTGATAACATTATCGGTGCCGCCCGGCCAGACTCTTTGACAGTTCCATCTCACAAGGTCAGTTACTTTTTTCTATTGCATCTCTTACTATTCCTGAAATTGTTAAACTCCCGCTTTTTTCCTCTCTCATGTTCTTATTTTTGCTGTTGCTTCCTTCTCTCTCTTTCTTTGCACCTTTGTCTTTCTATTTTCTGTCTTCTCTCCTGTTTGCTTCTCTCTAACTCTTGCTCTCTCCTATTTGCTCCTCTCTAACTCTTGCTTCTTCACCAATCTGTCAAGCTACAGCCTCTGTATTCCTACTTTGTCTCTCTCTTGCCCTTCTTTCTCTTGCTCTCCTCCATAATTGTTATTTTTCCTCAAACATATCTCTCGCTACTGTCTCTTCATTTCTGCTTCATATCTTGCCACCTTTCTCTTGTTCCATCATCTATGTTTCAACTTCCTCTCTATTTTGATGCCTCATCTCTCTTGTTTCCTCCTCTCTAGTTATCCCTATTCTCTCTCTATCTCTCTCTCTGACTATTCCTATTTCTTTTGACTACATATTGCATGCAGAGAGAGAGAGAGAGAGGGGTGATACTCAAGCTAGTGTGTTAGTGTATTCCGACCACAATGACCCTTAGGTCAACCCAGTCACAGTCTGGTACCAGAGAAACACTGGACTGTAAAGTTGTCAGTTAAATGTTGATCTTAACTTATTTTGTGCGTGATCAAAGAACAATATGAACCTAACAAAGTATTTACCAATAGAAAATGTATTATTGAAATGGGCTCATTATTTTATTTTGTACTTAGATATATCTATATTGAAATATCAACCTCATGGTTTGTGTACATATTTGCAGAGAACAGTTAGTTGTGATAGTCTGTCTGAATCTGAGTGCAGTCACAACACAAACTCCAACTTAATAGATGCCCTGTCACTGTCTACGTCAAACCCAACCTCCTCAAGACCTAGCAGTTTGACAATAGACAACATTCAACTGAACAGTCGGGGCGAGGCCCAGGTACCTTATGTTGTCAGATCATGTTTCAAACATATTGAGACTTATGGTAAGTAAAACAACAATACTTTTACAATAAATTCTGCAACATATTCATGTCAAATTGAGGGTATGGTTGTCATTGATTGTATCATTTACAAATGTACTCAGTTTACTAGAAATGTATCATTTACAAATGTACTCAAGAAATGTATCATTTACAAATGTACTCAGTTTACTAGAAATGTATCATTTACAAATGTACTCAAGAAATGTATCATTTACAAATGTACTCAGTTTACATGAATTGTATCATTCACAAATGTACTCAGTTTACAAGAATTGTTTCAGTTTGGAATATCTTCATTGCACTCGGACATGTCCATAGGTGCTCCGATCTCCTTCGCAATATCTCCAACAGCGTCCAGCAACTGACCATACCAGTTTGATTTTGATTGATGAGCCTACTCATGTACCTGTTATGCTGTTACAAGAATTGTATCATTTACGAAATATATCACTCACAAATGTACTCAGTTTAGAAGAAATGTATCATTCACAAATGTACTCAGTTTTTCATTCGTGACTGTCCGTTGGAGGAGGACACTAAAATAGATGTTTAATCGATCCAGCAATTTAAGCAGTTTGAAGTTACCCATTGTACAAGTCGAACTGGATGCCTTAGGGGCAGAGTGAGGAGTGCGTTTAATCAGCAAGCTACGGAAACCTTCCAAACCTTCCATATGCATACTCTTTGATATCTGTGAAGGGAGATTGAGCACCAATGACGTCAGTTTAGTAATCAATAACCCACTTTACATTAATTATATCATTCAGAAATGTAATCAAACTATCTGAGATTTGTTTAAATCTCAATAAATTTACTAGGTGACAAAAAATTGAACACTTCAGATGTTTCCTGAATATAAAACAGAAAATCTCACACATTTTCTTGGTGATTTTTTTCTCTCAGTGTTCATTATCAGTTTAAAGATATCTGTGTAATCTTATACAAAAATATCAAAGTAGAAATTCAGTAACAATTAATTCTATCGTGATTGATTATATGAGCTAAATACCAGACACACATATACATATATATATATATATATATATATATATATATATATATATATATATATATATATATATATATATATATATATATTTATATGTTGTAGAATATGTTATCATATGTTTTTCTATTCCAGGTTTACAAACACTTGGTATATTTCGTATTGGCTGTTCAAAGAAGAGAGTTAATCAGGCAAGTGTTGGATTCAGATTTGTAACAGCCAGTAACATATTGCAATGTTTTTCTATTATTCAATTATTTGTTTTCTGTTTAACAATTATAACATTAAGACAAGTTTTTATCCAACAAAAATTATACCTTTACAGTTACAACATCATTATTGTTTTTATTCCGAGAGAAGATTAGCAAATAGACTGTTTTCTTTGAAACGTAAAAAGTGTTTAAAGATAACAGATTGACTTCAATGCACTAGGTTTTCCTATATGGCTTGATCCCTCTCTGCAGAAATAGCACTCCACATGCCAACTGTATTGCATAAACTATGAATACATCCACCCCCTCAACCATTCTTTTTGCGTCTCTCTTGCTTGTTTTTAGACTGATTTCTTTGCAGATGCTGTGCATATAAGTTATAAATAAGAGAAGATAGGATGCTGTGCATATAAGCTATAAATAAGAGAAGATAGGATGCTGGTTGCAGAGTCAGGCATAGAACATACCATTATATTTTGTTGTTTTATTATCAAATATAAATATCAAATTTGCTTATGAATCATATTTAGACTGACCTAAAGTAGGAAATTATGATTTTTTAATTAATATTTTATATTCATGGTAGTACATTTGTTTGATAATAACTAATTAAAATATTTATGTTAAACTTGACAGCTTCGAGAAGAGTTTGACTGTGGGAGAGAAGTTAAGCTCACAGAGGAACACAATCCACATGATGTAGCTGCACTATTGAAAGAGTTCTTTAGAGGTCTTCCAGAACCTTTGCTTACTAGAGAACTCTATTTACCTTTCTTGTATGCTGAAAGTAAGTTTATTTCGATCTTTTCTTTTTATATGGCGCAACGGCATTGCACATTAAGAAAAAGTAAATAAGTTTATTTCTAGCGTTTGTTTTTATCAATTATATGAGGACTATCATCATAACACTCCGGACATGTCCCTAGGTGCTCCGATCTCCGCCTCAATAAATTCAGCAGCGACCCAACATGCCAGTTTGATGTTGATTAATCAATATTTTTGCATATTTCGTATATCGTTCTTTTCGGGCTGTACCAATATTGACACCCATCTCTCTCATTCTGGTCCACAACTGGGATTCACAACCCTTGAACTCCACTGTTTGGAAAGATTCTCTCAATGTGTTAAGAATGTCAGTCCGGTCCTTTACAATTCCCTCTGATATCGTAGCTATGCCAGCCAATCTATCAACTCGCTCATTACTCCTAACTCCTGCATGCTCAGGAATGAAAATGATGGTGATTTTTCTGATCCCTGTCTGTACCAGTACATCCAGCCAGTTTCATTTCACCATTCCTGTTTCAACTATACAAATCATACTCTTGAAGTCACTGAGTATGGAAATACAAGTGTAGTTATGAGATGCCAACCACACCACCACATCTGTAACCGCTTGCACCTCCATTGTCAAACTACTTATGGTTGTCTCATTGTTCCCATGGCCTCTCTTATTATTATTCCTCCTGAGCTTGCTGAATAAGATCACATACATTGTTGTTGTTCCTCCTGAGCTTGCTGAAAATGCCCACGTACATCGTTGTTGTTCCTCCTGAACTTGCTGAATAAGCCCACGTACATCGTTGTTGTTCCTCCTGAGCTTGCTGAAAAAGATCACGTACATCGTTGTTGTTCCTCTTGAGCTTGCTGAAAAAGATCACGCACATCGTTGATGTTCCTCTTGAGCTTGCTGAAAAAGATCATGTACATCGTTGTTGTTCCTCCTGAGCTTGCTGAATAAGCCCACGCACATCATTGATGTTCCTCTTGAGCTTGCTGAATAAGCCCACGACATCGTCCGATGTTCCTCCTGAACTTGCTGAATAAGCCCACGTACATCGTTGATGTTCCTCCTGAACTTGCTGAATAAGCCCACGTACATCGTTGATGTTCCTCCTGAACTTGCTGAATAAGCCCACGTACATCGTTGTATGTGAATAACTACATCTGTCATGGGCCTCAACTTCCACATTAATTATTTTTGTTTCTGTAACTACGTTCTTTGTTAGATGTGTAGTTAGCCCATCACACAATCCTCAACCTGGAGCTTTGTTAGATGGATGTGTAGTTAGCCCATCACACAATCCTCAACCTGGAGCTTTGTTAGATGGATGTGTAGTTAACCCATCACACAATCCTCAACCTGGAGCTTTGTTAGATGGATGTGTAGTTAACCTATCACACAATCCTCAACCTGGAGCTTTGTTAGATGGATGTGTAGTTAACCTATCACACAATCCTCAACCTAGAGCTCTGTTAGATGGATGTGTAGTTAGCCCATCACACAATCCTCAACCTAGAGCTTTGTTAGATGGATGTGTAGTTAGCCCATCACATAACCCCCAACCTGGAGCTTTGTTAGATGGATGTGTAGTTAACCCATCACACAATCCTCAACCTAGAGCTTTGTTAGATGGATGTGTAGTTAACCCATCACACAACCTCCAACCTGGAGCTTTGTTAGATGGATGTGTAGTTAACCCATCACACAACCCCCAACCTGGAGCTTTGTTAGATGGATGTGTAGTTAACCCATCACACAACCCCCAACCTGGAGCTTTGTTAGATGGATGTGTAGTTAACCCATCACACAACCCCCAACCTGGAGCTTTGTTAGATGGATGTGTAGTTAGCCCATCACACAATCCTCAACCTGGAGCTTTGTTAGATGGATGTGTAGTTAGCCCATCACACAATCCTCAACCTGGAGCTTTGTTAGATGGATGTGTAGTTAGCCCATCACACAATCCCCAACCTGGAGCTTTGTTAGATGTGTAGTTAACCCATCACACAACCCCCAACCTGGAGCTTTGTTAGATGGATGTGTAGTTAACCCATCACACAACCCCCAACCTGGAGCTTTGTTAGATGGATGTGTAGTTAACCCATCACACAATCCCCAACCTGGAGCTTTGTTAGATGGATGTGTAGTTAGCCCATCACACAATCCTCAACCTGGAGCTTTGTTAGATGGATGTGTAGTTAGCCCATCACACAATCCTCAACCTGGAGCTTTGTTAGATGGATGTGTAGTTAGCCCATCACACAATCCCCAACCTGGAGCTTTGTTAGATGTGTAGTTAGCCCATCACACAATCCCCAACCTAGAGCTTTGTTAGATGTGTAGTTAGCCCATCACACAATCCCCAACCTGGAGCTTTGTTGGATGTGTAGTTAGCCCATCACACAATCCTCAACCTGGAGCTTTGTTAGATGGATGTGTAGTTAGCCCATCACACAATCCCCAACCTGGAGCTTTGTTAGATGGATGTGTAGTTAGCCCATCACACAATCCCCAACCTGGAGCTTTGTTGGATGTGTAGTTAGCCCATCACACAATCCCCAACCTGGAGCTTTGTTAGATGGATGTGTAGTTAGCCCATCACACAATCCCCAACCTGGAGCTTTGTTAGATGGATGTGTAGTTAGCCCATCACACAATCCCCAACCTGGAGCTTTGTTGGATGTGTAGTTAGCCCATCACACAATCCCCAACCTAGAGCTTTGTTAGATGGATGTGTAGTTAGCCCATCACACAACCCCCAACCTGGAGCTTTGTTAGATGGATGTGTAGTTAGCCCATCACACAATCCCCAACCTGGAGCTTTGTTAGATGGATGTGTAGTTAACCCATCACACAATCCTCAACCTAGAGCTTTGTTAGATGGATGTGTAGTTAGCCCATCACACAATCCCCAACCTGGAGCTTTGTTAGATGGATGTGTAGTTAACCCATCAGACAACCCCCAACCTGGAGCTTTGTTAGATGGATGTGTAGTTAACCCATCACACAATCCTCAACCTAGAGCTTTGTTAGATGGATGTGTAGTTAGCCTATCACACAATCCCCAACCTGGAGCTTTGTTGGATGTGTAGTTAGCCCATCACACAATCCTCAACCTAGAGAACCAGGAGGCCACATTTGGTCTAACCTCTGTCCTTTGACCTGTCCGGCTTGGGTAACCCTGCCGGCAAAGCTTTCCGGGTCATTGAGATATGCAAGCCACCACCACTACAAGATAATGGCCTCATGGGGGGTTCCTGCATTAATTATTAATGGATTATTTTGTTCAGTTTTTCTTAAAGAATATAATATTATAATATTTGTGAAAGCAGTCTGAACTTGACTTGTTATATGGCTATGGCACACAAACATCACACATAGTTACACATAGTCACACATAGTTACACATAGTTACACATAGTTACACATACGGGGTTTTTTTTTACTACTGTCTAGTGCCATATAGATTTTTTTAATGATGACATATATGTCGATTTAATAATTAATTCTCCGAATACTATGAACATAGAAAGAGACATTGATGATGTTACAAAATCAATGAAGTCGCACAATGTAATCTGAATAAAGTGATCAGAAAATAGATCATGATCTCCAAGATACATTTTATAAAATGAGTTTGATGAGAGCACATTTTGTCAAGTAATATCATTATATTAGAGTACAGCCTATTGTTGAAAGGAATGAGATTTCTCTGGCTGTACGCAGACTTGTAGTCTTTATACAGGAAACGAATCAATATGGTCACAATGTTCCTATTGGTTTGAGGTTATATAGTGAATACTAGGAATGAGTTCAAATCTCTATTCTAACAATTCTGTTATTGATCAAAATTATCTGATATAGCAAAAATGACTTGTCTATGGTTGATGGTCAGTTTTGTTCTATCTATCTCTTGATGTTTCTCTACTTCTTGATATTGCTCTGTTTATTTGTTGATGTTGCTCTTGTATGCTGCTTGAGATTGCTCTGTTTATTTGTTGATGTTGCTCTGTTTGATTCTTGATATTGTCTTGCAAAATTTATTGACATTTCTCTACTACTTTATTCATTTTTATCACTCTTATTAGTTATTGGTAACTAAACTGACATTATTGCATTCCGGGCAGACCCATAGGTGCTCATTCTCCCCCAACAGATATAAAAAAGTATGCATACTGATGGTTCCTGTGACTTGCTGATTAAACAAACTCTTAACTCAGCCAATAAAGCTTTCATTCTCTAATTCTTGCATATTTCTTGCTATTGTCCTTCATTTTTCTTTAACACTTTTCTATTTCTTGAGTCTCCTGCTTATTTTTCAATATTCTCCTGTTGATTTTTTGATATTGCTCTGTCCAGTTTTTGCTGTTGGTATGTCTATTTCTTGATGTTGCTTTGTGCATTTCTTTGATATTTTCTGCCTATTTCTTGATATTGTTCTGTCTAGTTTTTTGGGGTCAATATCTTTATGTTTGCTTAGTTTATTTTTGGGTATTTATTGTCTTACATATTTCTTGATAATGCCCTGTCTATTTCTTGATAATGCCCTGTCTATTTCTGGATAGTGCCTTGTCTATTTCTGGATAGTGCCCTGTCTATTTCTGGATAGTGTCCTGTCTATTTCTGGATAGTGCCCTGTCAATTTCTGGATGTTGCCCTGTCTATTTCTGGATGTTGCCCTGTCTATTTCTGGTTATTTTTCTGCTCTTTCATCTTATTCAGCATTTTAAAATCATTGTTGTTTTATAGATATCGCCAGCCTCATCATCTCTTTTCTTTGCCTTCTCTTTCCAGTTGTTGACTCTTAGTATTTCTAGGACTACTTAAATGTTAAAAAGCACAAATAACAATCACCCAAGCCACCAGAACAGCGCGAGATGAAAACAGAAAACCACAACACTAGGCAACAACCCGGTAGCAGTGTGACGACATTAGGCAACAACCCAGTAGCAGTGTGACGACACTAAGAAACAACCCGGTAGCAGTGTGACGACACTGGGCAACAGCCCGGTAACAGTGTGACGACACTAGGCAACAACCCGGTAACAGTGTGACGCAAAAGAAAGAAGAAGAAAGACCAAAACTCTATTCAAAATCATGTTTTCTATTTTCATTTAACACTAACTAGTAATTATTATCTATACAGGAATCAAGGATGAGCAGAAAAGACGCATGACTATTAGTCTATTGATTTCTATGCTACCGGTACCGAATAGAGACACACTTTGGGCTCTGTTGAGATTTTTAGCATTAGTCAGCCAGCATGCATCAGATGCAACAGATGGAAGAGGTTCAATAGTGAGTTCTTTGTGTTCTTGTTGTTTTTCATACTCATTACTAAACTATAGAGATATAAGTAGGAAGAGTCAATGAGGAGATTTGAGGAGAAACTATATTGTACAACAGAATTCACCAGCTCTGAAGATCATAGACTGCAGGAGAAGTTCATGTAGAAGTTATATTGTTTCTGTGGCACGCTGTAATCTCTTATTATCCTCTAGAGCAGGGTTGTCCTGCCCACAACACATTTCTGTGTTCCCTAAGTTACTTTGTTGACTTCAACAATAATCAGAATTTAAAGGAGAAATAAAACATTTCTGAATAACAGATTATTAGTATTTTGTCCCAGGGCTCCGTAGAACACCATCTTACAGTTTTTACAATCTTGTTTTTCTTTTATAACAATTCTACTTTCCTTAACCACACCATTTACTTTTTTACTGAAGAACATTTCGATTTCATCTCTGTAGTCATCTCTTTCAAACAAATCACACATATGAGCCGGTTCTTTGAGAGTTCGGCCATGAACACATAATTGTAGCTTCAAGGAGTAGCACTTTCAGTTTCATTTCAGTTTCAGTGTTGAAACAGCATGTTCTTTATCAGTGATTGTTATTTTATCTTCTAAATTGATATTATAAATTAATCTTTATTAGCTATGGAAGGTGTGCAGTATTTCCTCATTATTATCATGTGTTATAAATAAATGGGGTTAAACGATAGCGGAACTACATTTCAAATTCTGATTGAGAATATCATTATTGTATTATTGAATATATAACGGCAAATCTGTCTGTGTTTATTTGGCAATGGTAGCTTATCTATTAGTAAAAATAAAAGTAATATAGAGCAGTATGTCTTCACTAATCTAAGTGAAGTTTTATTTGTGAATGTATTGTGATATCTAAACTAAGAGAACTTTTATCCAAATTAACATTACAACAGAGTGTGTTTACAAAAACAGTTGAGCAATCAAGTAAGTCATAGATTACCAAACTTTTTCGACCCACCGCCCACTTTGCACAACATAAACTTTGTAACGCCCCCCTCCGCATTATAAGTTTGCCAACGCCCCCCTCCCACATATATACATGCTCTATTTTCTCTTTGATATAGAAAATTAATATATATTTCTGTAATACATGGTCAGTTTTTAAATGATTTTATGCAAAAAATAGAAAATTGATGTAAAAATGGATCGTGTAAGACGGGCATAAGAGGAAATCAAATGCAGAATTCAAATTTTAAATGATTATTCAATCGCAAAATCACGAATATAATTTATTTTTAAATATTTATTATTAATTCCTTCTTTAAGGAGCCCTGTACACCTTCCCCCAATTCTTCTGAACCCACTAACCCCCTAGAACGCCCACTGAGGGGTCGGTACCGCCTCTTTTGGGAAACGCTGAGGTAAGTTGACAATACCTCAATAACTTCTCACAAAATCTGTCAGTTTAGTTTAGTCGTCGGATCACCATCACTGCACGTCGAACAAATTAGTCCATAAGTGCTCCGATCTCTTCCTTAGTATGTCCATCAGCGGTGGCAACTAACACACCGGTTCTTTGTTGGTTTACAATTCTTCTTTGTCTGCCAGCATAGCGTTCTTGTCGAGCTACACCACACTTAACTTTGAGTTCTTGCAGTCTTGTTAGTGTTGTGGATTCATCACTATTACGTGAATCATGTACACGCCTCTCTCCCTTAAGGAATTTATAATATCAGCCTGGTCCATTGCTCGTCCACTTTGGACAGCAGCCATACCTGCAAGCCTATCCGCACGTTCATTCCCCTTACACCTGCATGCCCTGGCACAAAAATAAAACTGATCTTTGTCAGCTTAGACTTCCCCAGCGATTCTATCCCATGTCTCCTAGCCCATCCTGTTTCAATCTTCCTGAGCATACTCATTGAGTCACTGAGAAAATCTGTCATGTATTAGCTAAAAGAAAGAAACATTTCAGTGATGGAGAAATAGACATAGAAGGAATGAACATTGCAGCTGAAACACTGTTCAATGATTATAACGATAAATCGAAACATATGTCTTTTCACAATAATAACCACCAGGATTCTTTATGCACAAAAGTGCTGAAGTTTGAGCTTGTCATGAAAGTAGTAACTCATATTAGAAATTACATCAAATCATCATTGATTGTGATGTAACTCTTTATAGAAAAGTTAGGTGACTGAGTGGGGAAAGACAATGGAATGATTCTGCAGTCTTCCAACTACAATAAGGCAATTTCTGAAATCATCTCCAAGAGGACATGATGATATATCATGGCTATATGATTTAACTGTCTCAACAGATATTACTTTCGCATTAAATGTTTGAAATCTCAAATTACAATGGAAAGATTGGGAAATCTCAGGAAATATATTTTCAGTAAGCGATTTTCAAAATAAATAAAATTTTAGATTGAACATTTCAGCAAAAATAAAATGACTTTTTTATATTAGAAGAAGGTGGTAACTATTTTTATAAATTATGTATTGTTGTTGAAATATGCTGAAAATAAATTGTTTGCTTATAAATTGTTGTTTCCAAGATTGCTGGTAATAAAATGGATTCCCACAACTTGGCTACACTCTTTGGGCCGAATATTCTGCATCGTATAAGGTTACCAGCGAGAAGGAATTTATGTCCGAATCAGTGGAACATGTTGAACAAAGTAAAGAAGTAATAGAAGTAGTCAAGGATATGATTGACAACCATCATGAGCTCTTTGAGGTGAGAGATTCAATCACACATTATATCATTGTTATCTCAAGATAATAAATAGCTAGACTTTCTATTGAAGGTTTTTTTTTCTCTCAATCTTTGTCATCTCTTGTTTCTTTCCATTTCCAATAAAACATTGGGCTACAACTTGTCACTTAACATTTATCTTATCGAGTCTCTGTGGTTAAGTGGTCTTTGTCTTGCGTTTCAAAGGTTGTGAGTTAAAATCCAGTTCATGCTGTTCTGTTCACTGGTTCATTTTGTCCAGAGACCCCTAGGGTTGTTGCAGGAGCTACAGAGTTAGTGCTTTGTGCAATATTTCTGAAAGGGACCAAGACATATGGGATCAAACCTGGCATGGGTAGGTGTCAAACACGGCTCAGTAGGTGTCAAACCCGGCTCGATGAAGTCAATTCTTCAGCTTTAGACCCTTTCTTCAATCTGATGTTTTCATCACGTTAGCATTTCTTTGTTGAACATAATGTTGAAATAGTTTTCTTATATACTATGTCAGGTTATTCATTCTAGTTTCTGAAACATCATTGTTAGAAATAAATGCTGCTTGTTTGACCTGATACAACTCTGAGGAAATACTTTCCAATAGTTACGTCAAATTGATACTGATGGCTGGGTTAGTGATAACGATTAGAAATACAAAATCACAATTTTGTAGAATCACAGTTTCAGTTTGGAATATCTTCATTGCACACTGGACATGTCCATAGGTGCTCCGATCTCCTTCGCAATATCTCCAACAGCGTCCAGCGACTGACCATACCAGTTCGATTTTGATTGATGAGCCTACTTTCATACCTTCGACGCCCGTCTGCCCAGCGTGTTCGTAGCGCTTGGACTACGGGTGACTATCCCTCTGTGCTGCAGGGTTCAATTCCTCGGATGGCAGAAAAAGCCACAGATTCCCCAGATTTATGGTGTTGTAGTACCGAAGGGTTACGATGTCCATGGCACCAAGAGCTGAAAAGCTCAAGTGCTTCTGGATCGAAAAAAAAAATACCTGTCGTACTGTTCCTTTCTAGCCACACCAATCTTCAAACCCAGCTCCCGCAATCTAGTAGTTGACGTGGATTGGTTTATATGAAAATCTCTGCGCCACGCTCTATGAGGGCTTTCAAGATGTCAATTTCACAGCTACTGAGTAATATTGTAGCATAGTTTCAAATTTGATTGGTCATAAAAAAGGCCATCAGAGCTGACCCATACCTATTTATAGGCTATCAGCTGCAGTATTTGGTATAATGATGTAGAATCTGTTGCTTTCTACCAAATTAAACGCCAAATATCTGTAAACACCTGTATCCAAGTTTCATTGGGATATTGTTTTAGAAACTTTGAAAGCAGCAGATTTTGAATGCAAAATAACTAGTCCTGACAGAGATGAAGTATCTATGCAGAATTCTGGGAGTATCAAGAAGCGACCGGATTCTAAATAAAGTGGATACAACACCAGTACCAAACGTCGTCAAGAAACAACAAACTAAATGCTTCGACTACTTAAGCAGATTACCAATAGACAGTGCATCTCAAATAGCAATGTTACTTCACTACAGTGAACACAAAGCAAAAGATCATCCATGCAAAAGATGGACCACAGAAATAACAAATGCACTGAAAAACATTATTGATGAAGCGCACACAAAAGCCCACTGAGAAGTCTTTTTGTGGTGAAGGGGAAAAAGGTTGTTGTATCTTTTAACACTTTATTGACAAGAAATCCAGAGCATTATTGTTTCCATTACCAAGAGTGTTTGCAGACTTCTTTCAACATAGCTGGGGTTTTTAAAAATCATTCTTCTTCTTTATCGTCACAATGCTACCTGGGTTGTTGCTCCAGTGTTGTCACACTGCTACCGGTTGTTGCCAGTGTCCCTGCACGGTTAGTGTCGTCACACTGCTACCAGGTTGTTGCCCAGTGTCGGCACACTGCTACCAGGTTGTTGCCCAGTGTCGTGGTTTTCTGTTTTTGTCTTGCGCTGTTCTGGTGGCTTGGGTGATTGTTATTTTTGCTCTTGCACAGGATTCTGCTATACCATCTTTTTCGTGGTCTTCCTCTCGCCTTCTTTCCTCGATTTCTGTTGTAGAAGACTTTGTATACTGTTTGAGTTTGGATGCATTCTTAGTGAGTGGCCAAACCACTTCATTCTGTGTTTCTCAATGTAATTCAAGCACGATTTTGTGCCAACTTTCTTTCTTATGCTGATGTTGGTGATTCTGTCTTTTCTTGTGTTGTTGGTAACTTTTCGCAGGCAACGCATTTCACATGTAGTTATTTTTGTGACTGCGCTTTGCTCATTGTCCATGTTTGGCTCTGGTAACACAAAGTTTAAAAAATCATTAAAAATTTATAAGCAGACATATTGTTTTGAAAATTTTAGAATACTGTTATGAATGGCTGCTACACCGCAGAAAAAGTATTTTATGCAAATAAGTCATGTGATTATGATAGACATCTTGATTTTGTGTGTCAATTTTTTCTAGAACTTTTAGGATTTGTAGTGAGTTTGTTCAATTTCAAAGGCAATAAAATGTTGAGGACATGGTTGGCAATAAATAAAACACGTTCATTTGGAAGTATACATATATAGTTTTACTGCAGTCTCATCTATATTGTGATTACATTACTGAAACTAAATTGTGATTACAAATATATGAATAACTTGAGATCTGGGATTATTGACAGGTTAATATATAATCTCACCAAATATAATCTCACCAAATATAATCTCACCAAATACATGGAAACAATAGTGCTTTTAAACAAAATCTGAAAGGAACACAGAACTAAATGATTTCAAGTCAACCTTAGCCCAGTTGTTCCATGATTCTGAGAGGGTAGTAATCCAGTGGATACCATCACACTGCAAGATCAAGGGAAATGAAGATGCTGACAGACTGGCTAAAGAGGGTACAGGAATTCCCCAAGATAACAACCAGGTTAGCTATGAAGAAGCAAAAACCATCGCCAAAGCCGCACTATAAAGCAAAATGAGATAAAGGACACCCAAAACACAACAAGAACAATGGATATTACCAACTGTCCAGACGGGACCAGACTGTCATACTTTGCTTGCGGAGGGGTCAAAACAGAATGAGACACCACCTGTACACTAAATTCAAGATAGGCACCAACGACCTGTGCTCCTGTGCCTTGATGAGTATGACAACAGAACACATCCTACAGAACTGCCCTCAGTGTGCAGACATGAGAAGAAAGAGGTGACCCACTTACACCAGTGCCCAAGACAAACTGTATGGCATGGCTGATAATCTGAGGTAGACGGCTGCCTTTAATAGAGAATCTGAAATCCCAATCTAGTGAGAATGCAGAAGAAGAAGATTTATAATATGTAATGTTCATATTTGCCAGATATCTGCCAGTCTCAGAGATGATATTTTGAGGTTACTTGCTGAGTCCAGTCAAGAGACTGTCAACAAAATATTAAGACATTTAGCTAATCAAAACCAGTAAGTCAACTGTTTGTTTTTTGGGGGGTTTTGTTTTGACATTATTATTTCAATAATTATTTTTGCTTTTTATTAATATGAATTCAATCATATTGACATCCTAACCCAATGCAACAATGCCTGTTCTTCAGTTACGCTTGTTTGACCGCTTGTTTACCTTCAGTTGTTTGACCGCTGCTTCAAGTTGTTTGACCGCTGCTTCAAGTTGTTTGACCGCTGCTTCAAGTTGTTTGACCGCTGCTTCAAGTTGTTTGACCGCTGTCTGGGTTCAAGTTGTTTTAACCTTTGTTTCATTGCAAAATTTATTGCTTTTTCTCAAATCATAAAATTATTAATTTTTTGGTGAAGATTAAGAGCACAAGGAACAGGTGACAGGAGTGGTTAGGACACCTGTCTCTCAGACATGAGAACTTGGGTTCAAGCACAGTACAAACTAGGTTTTATTTTAAATTTCAGCTAAAAAAAAACACAACTTGCATGCTATATTTTTCCAGCTACGGCAAGCAGCCTTTAATCCTCAAGCCAGAGCATCTCCCTCAGCCCAGAGCATCCCCCTCAGCCCAGAGCATCTCCCTCAGCCCAGAACATCTCCCCATTAACCTCCTAACCAAAATATACACTATACAAGCTCTTTTATTTGACTAATTAGCAAATACTTATTTAACTCCTTGGGGACAGCCAAAGGTTGACTGAGAGCGAACCAAGTAAACACTGGCTGAAACCGGATACTTCGCCGAAGGATAAGCACCAGAGTTCCAAATGTCACTGAAGATGTGACGAAACCCACCCATGCTAAGGTTGCATGAATCAGATTTCCACGTGAATATTATGGAGAAATCTGGTTCATCGGTCTAAGGGTGATCGCAAGAGAAAGAGAGAGACAATGCTTTACCATTTCCTTCTATATATTTTTAAAAAAGGTGACATTTTGACTGAATATTGATTCGAAATGAAAGTTCCAGCAGAAGAGCTCTTTAATTTTAAAATAATGAAAATACAACATATCTCATCATATTTGAGGCAAGCTACACACATACTCAAGAAACACTGAGTAGCACCAACATGTGGGGGGGGTGTGTCTTACAAGAGAACACTAACCTGAAAATAAAAGTCAAGGACAATTCTTTGACAGAAGTTTAGCAAGATGTTTCTAGATAACAAACCTGGAGATTTTTTACATAAAAATCGAGAAATTTTGGAAGTATTTATACCGTAACTCCTTTAAGTCGCACACTGCACCACGGCAAAAGTCGTTGCATGGTATCAGCCACACTGCACCATAGAGTTGCTTTCCTTATAAGAAGTCTTTCTAGTTTTACTTCTACTGTTTTACTTCTACGACTTTTTAACTTTGTTATTCTATTGGGTTGTCCAGTTTTATTCAATTTAGTATATAATAATATATATGTTTATTTATTGATGAGTAGTTGGGATGTTTTTTTCCTCCCTTGAATTAACTGCTTAAAAATTGAGGAAATAACCGCGTGGAAAGAATTAACAGATTTTTCCCCCCACCACACCACCGCCACCACAAGAATAGTGTAACTAAGCTTCTAGATCAGCATAAAATCATGTTATGTGAAGAAATGTGATTGCCATATTTAGCACAAAATGTTGTTAGTGCAGCCTGCCGCCTGCATCTGGCTCTCAAACCAACAAAAACTTGTGCCCATACCTGCTATAGTTAGTGTATATTATTTTAATTCTTTCTCCTTATTATGAAATATAATAGCCTCCATCGAAGCGATGATGACAACAATCTCAGACATGTGCTGCTGCACCTTTCTGGTGTGTGTAGAGATGACTGTAGAGTCCAATCCTAGAACGCAATCCCCTACCACATGATCGCGGTTAGACATGTGCATGTTGTGTGTTCTGTCTTTTCACGTAGCCCGTTTTCTCTGTGCCTCAACGGTACAATGATTCTCAGCTATGCGGATTCCTCCTGTGTTGTTACAGCGCCACATTTGACGATCTTGCGCCAGAGATTCCCAGAACGCAGTGTCTATATTGAAGCATTTCAGAGACACTTTAAGAGTGTCTTTAAGCGTATTTTCTGTCCACCAGCAGAACGTCTGTCCCTTCGAGCTCGCCATACATCAACTGTTTTGGGATGCGTTTATCAGGCATCCGAGCAACGTGACTGGCCCATCTCACGTGGGCCTTCTGCAACAGGGTGTTGACGCTTGTGATTTTTGCTCTTGTGAGAACTTCGCTATCTGGAATTTTGTCCTGCCAGTTTAATTTTAGTATTATTACATTGAACATTTGAGCAGAACATTAAACTAAGAAATATTTGTCATTTTGCAGAATTGAGACAGATCCTGAGTCCATGGGCAGTGTGTTTGAAAGGGTACCTCCAATAGTCCTGTGTTATATCACCCTACAAACAGTGATGCAGATCTCATTGAATTTGCCCGCAAACAAACTGCAGCATCACACCGTCTGCTGAGGGTAACAAAAAGTGTCGATGATAACTTAGACTTGCCCACATCAAATCTGCTAGATCCTCTCTTACCAGATTCTCAAACAATATCTCCAGTATCAAAAGACAGTCAGAAAACTTTACCATTTGACCAAACTCCTGGAGTACAACAAAGGTTTAATTCAAGTCACAGTTATCCCAGTCCTACTCCAAGCAGGATGCCACTTTTGAAGATGCCTGATGATCCGTCAAGTCCTGAAGTGGTTCTTCGAGGCAGATTAGAAACAGGTAATTTTGAACGTCCATACTGGAAGGAGTTACAGAAGCCTGAACATTCCACGACCACTGTATCTCCGAGAAGATAGCAACTCAAGTATAAGCAGTGCTCTGTCATCTCCTTTAAACAATTATGGTGGATCAAGCAGCAGTCAATTTCGGCAATGGATACTTCTAACTCCTCCAACATTGCAAGCTCCATCTCCAAAGCAGCTTTACCGATCTGCATCATCTTCTTCAACGTTAATAGTCTCACCTTCAACTACCCAATATAACTATACTCATTCAGATGGTGACAATAGCATACCCATTGCCCCAGTAGAAAGAGAAAGGTGGAAAACTGGGAAAATACCTGCACACAGAAAGACAGTGGATGCAGAACAAGAAACTCTAGTATGAAATGATATACCAATCATGGTATGTACAGTGAAAGTCATAGAATATAATTTCCACATAACCTTTGTGTGTAAAATGTTACATGTTACATAAAATATAATTTCCACAGTGTGTAAAATGTTACAGATGTTACAGTATTATGATTTACCATTTGTTAGTGAAATAACCCTAAAAATGAGAATGATCAAATGCTATATATATCCTATATTTAAGGTATAGTTTGAAACATTGACAATGAATAAACAGTTAGAAGACAGAATTGATGCATTTGAGATGTGGATATATAGAAGAATAGGCAGAGTTTCATGGACAGAAAACAAACAAATAAACAAGTTTTAGAAAACTAGGCATGAAGAAACAATTATTAAGAGAAATAAAATTTAGACAAGTAAAGTATTTTGGGCACATAAAAAGACATGACACCATGATAAAACATTTACTAGAGGGGAAGTTGAGGGGGAAGAGCAAGAGGAAGACCGAGAGATAAGTGGAAGGGAAACTTTAAGAAATGGACAGGTTACAGTCTGACAGGTGCAACACCAAGGCGAAAGACAGAGGATGCTGGAGATTCATTGCAGTCAACCTTTGATGTGGAGACGGCACCTGATGATGATGATGAGTGAAATGGCCAGTTTTTATCCTAGGAAACTTGAGCAATCAGGTTTGAAAGCTGGTCATATTTACTGATATCTGCCTGTCTGCCCAGCGTGTTCGTAACGCATTGACTACGGGTGACTATCCCTCTGTGTGTGCAGGTTCAATTCTGCGGATGGCAGAAAAGCCACAGATTCCCCAGATTTACGGTGTTCGTGGCACCGAACCGAGGGGTTACGATATCCATGGCACCGAGCCGAAGAGCTGAAAAGTTCAAGTGCTTCTGGATCGGGGGGGAAAAAATATTTACTGATATTCATAATCTATGTTTGTTTTCTGCAACTCTGAAGTGTTAGCACTGTTAACATTTGACTTTACGTTAACACTTAACTGTACGTTTAAAACTTGACTTTAGGTAAATTAACACTTAACTGTATGTTAACATTGACTTTACGTTAAAATTTGACGCACGTAACATTGACTTACGTTAAAATTTGACGGTACGTTAACATTTGACTGTATGATAACATTTGACTGTACGATAATATTTGACTGTACAATAACATTTGACTGAATGAACAATCCAAATGCTGATAGACATTGGTAACAAAATGAACAGTTGGTGGGTCCCTGAGGTAAATGTTAGGGACTGTTGGAGGCATCTAGGGAGGCATAGTTTAACAAACCCACGCTGATATTGAATGTACTGGGTTAAAAGATGTCAAATATTTCAGCATTGCCCCAGTAAACTGCGACACTAAATAATGATGCTCTTTGCTGCAAATCGCATAAAGATCATGAAAAGTGATTGATAAATGATTGTTTAAAGCATACACAATACTTTATTATATATGTAATATTCTTGGATAAATCTCTATCCATATATTGTCTATAGTTCATTCTTATCGTATATATGTTTGTACGAGGTGTGTTCAAATGAAAACGGGACTTGTGAATTTATTTAAAAAGTATCATACGCAAATTAATAGTTTCAACGGAATTAAACAAAGCAACCACTTGTGAATAAGAATGCACCTGGGTTCATCAGAAAAATCTCCGTATGCATTTAGGCAAGCATCCCACTGTTTAGGTAGACGCCGAATGCCGTCCGAGAAAAAGGTGCGTGGCTGCTCATTGAACCATGTGGTCACCGCTGTCTTCACGTCTGCGGCGCTGTTGAATCGCTGTCCCTTTAGTGCTTTCTTCAACGGTCCGAACAAATGGAAATCACACGGGACAAATCGGGACTATAGGCTGGTGATGAAGAACTTCCCAATTCTTCTTTGCCAATGTTTCCTGCACAATTTTTGCGACGTGGACGCGCTTGTCATGGAGAAGAATCACACCTTGAGAAAGCTTGCCTGGTCGCTTAACCTTGATGGCCTTATGCAGCTTGTCTAAAGTGTCTTTATAATGGGCGGCATTGATGTTGACACCAGGTTCCTTAAAATCGGCCAACAAAAGCCCTTCATGGTCAAAAATGCGGTCACCATAACCTTCCCAGCAGAAACCTGTGTCTTGAATTTTTTGGGTTTTAGTGAACCTGGATGTTTCCATTGCATGCTGTCAATTTTGCTGCTCGGTTCATAGTGGTGGCACCACGATTCATCACCTGCCACAATGCTCAACAGAAATGCATCACCCTCTGTCCTGTAACGCATCAAGTGGTTCAAACTCCACCCCATCCGGTCTTCCTTATGGTGGTCAGTCAACATCCGTGGGACCCACTGTGAACACACCTTCCGATAGTTCAATTTCTTCCGAACAACCATGTGGGCTGTCCCAATTGACATATGGAATTCTTCTGCAAGCGAACGAATGCTCCGACGACGGTCAGTCAGTACTGCTTTATCAAGTAAGGCTATGGCTTCTTCTGTTGCAACAATATGCGCCTGACCTGACCTTCTCCACGACAACGCTCGTCCGCACATCGCAAAAATTGTGCAGGAAACATTGGCAAAGAAGAATTGGGAAGTTCTTCATCACCCAGCCTATAGTCCCGATTGTCCCCGTATGATTTCCATTTGTTCGGACCGTTGAAGAAAGCACTAAAGGGACAGCGATTCAACAGCGACGCAGACGTGAAGACAGCGGTGACCACATGGTTCAGTGAGCAGCCACGCACCTTTTTCTCGGACGGCATTCAACGTCTACCTAAACAGTGGGATGCTTGCCTAAATGCATACTGAGATTTTTCTGATGAACCCAGGTGCATTCTTATTCACAAGTGGTTGCTTTGTTTAATTCCGTTGAAACTATTAATTTGCGTATGATACTTTTTAAATAAATCCACAAGTCCCGTTTTCATTTGAACACGCCTCGTATCTTCATATCTTTAAGTATATGTTTGATTGCTTTCTCTTATTGAATGAAGAGAAGAATGAATATTTGTGAATGAATACGTCACATTCATTCTGACAGAGATCTAGAATACTTCAACTATTTGGTATAATATATATAATCTAGGTGTCTCCTTTATCGACCTGACGATGAAAGGTAAACAGGATTAGAGAATAGATAGATAGATATAATATATTTGACTTGATTTTATGTGTGCACATTTATCAACAGTTGTACTGTAGTCTTACATATTATATCGGTTGCTAGTAGCAACATCTCTCTCGTGATCACAGCCCAGACCAATGTACCAGATTTTCCCATAAATTCTATTCATGTGGAAATATGATTCATGCAGCCTTAGCATTGGTGTGTTTACGTCACATCTTCAGCACCATTTGGAGCTCTGGTGCTTATCCTTCGGCAATGTGTCCAGTTTCAGCCAGCGTTTACTCAGTTCGCTCTCTGTTCTGTAGCCATCTAGTGTTTTTACAGTGTGGGGTAGCTAGCCCCACACCCAACCTCCTTAGTCGCCTCTTACGACATGTGTGGCAGGTAAAAGTGGTTCTATTCTTTACACCCCAATTAGGGCCCCGGTAACCACATGGGCAGTAGCAACATCTAGACTGCATGGGTCAACAATGTTTGTGGAGATATCTGCACTCACAATTCATGAAATCAACAAATATCTCTTGATCACAATGACTTTCTTAGAGAAACTGCAAGGAATTACTGACATATATTATTTATAATCAACTTCAGTACTATATGTTCCTTTCAGTACTATGTCTTCCTTTCAGTACTGTATGTTCCTTTCAGTACTATATGTTCCTTTCAGTACTGTATGTTCCTTTCAGTAACTATATGTTCCTTTCAGTACTATATGTTCCTTTCAGTACTATGTCTTCCTTTCAGTACTATATGTTCCTTTCAGTACTATATGTTCCTTTCAGTACTATATGTTCCTTTCAGTACTATATGTTCCTTTCAGTACTATATGTTCCTTTCAGTACTATGTCTTCCTTTCAGTACTATATGTTCCTTTCAGTACTATATGTTCCTTTCAGTACTATGTCTTCCTTTCAGTACTATGTCTTCCTTTCAGTACTATACCTCAGTAAAAATTCTTCCTTTCATACTATATGATCCATTTCTGATACTATATGTTCCTTTCAGTACTATATGTTCCTTTCAGTACTATATGTTCCTTTCAGTACTATGTCTTCCTTTCAGTACTATATGTTCCTTTCAGTACTATATGTTCCTTTCAGTACTATGTCTCTTTCAGTACTGTATGTTCCTTTCAGTACTATAGTTTCCTTTCAGTACTATATGTTCCTTTCAGTACTATATGTTCCTTTCAGTACTATGTTTCCTTTCAGTACTATATGTTCCTTTCAGTACTTATGTTCCTTTCAGTACTATGTTTTCCCTTTCAGTACTGTATGTTCCTTTCAGTACTATATGTTCTTTCAGTACTATGTTTCCTTTCAGTACTGTATGTTCTTTCAGTACTATATGTTCCTTTCAGTACTATGTCTTACCTTTCAGTGCTGTATGTTCCTTTCAGTACTATATGTTCCTTTCAGTACTATGTCTTCCTTTCAGTGTATGTTTTTGCAGTAATATGTTCCTTTAAGTGATATGTTTATTCAGTACTATGTTCCTTTCAGTGATATGTTCCTTTCGGTTCTATGTTCATTTCTGTGCTATGTTCCTTTCTGTGCTATGTTCCTTTCAGCGCAAGAAATATTGAATTGAGAAACTACTATAAACATGAGTGGTAAGTTGTGGCTCTGTGTTAAAATGACAACAGAAATAAATTTGACAAGTATTTCAAATGTCACTGAGCAAACACAATATATATTATATTATATTTATCAGAGTGTATTACAATAGACAAGATAGAGATGAACAAATTTCTCATTAATGTACCATGTCATCAAATTACTTCAATAGAAATTCAGCTGAGAATATTTGTAAATATCAAATAGAGATATTACAGGCAAGTGTTATGTTAACTCATCATCATCATCATTGGCCTCTTTGTCTCAGGAGACAATAGGTCTTGCATCACGTAGTATTTTGACCTCTCCGCGACTCATGCCTGGGCGATTTTATGCAGTAGCTGAGTTGCCCAGCGTCAACTACCCTCTCGACTTCGCTGATAGAATCCAGAGGAGTGCAAGCACGACATCTGGTATCAGTTCGGTTGCAGAAGCTGCCGTTAGGACATCACTTGATGCCTGTCCGCCTTAGGGGCTCCGCTCTGGATTTTCTGTTTGGGTTTACTCCCATAGCCTTTGTCTGTCCCAGGGCTCCCACAGGGCAGTGGGGCTATTTGCTCATAGCTAGGGGTTTGGATATCAGGGTAAATCCACTGATATCACAAGTTGGGGGCCAGACCTCCACCAAAATTTGTTGTCGGGTAAACTCCCCAAGGATATGTCAACTACTCTGATATCCTACTATTTGATATTACTATTGTTGTTATGTCTTAGTGTCACTTGGTGATGTTTCTCTTGGTGTTGTATCCAGTATTTAGTTTATATATTGTTAACTTGATCAATTACAATGATTATAATATAAGATATAACACAGTTGTTTTGTTTGATATTTCATATTGTTTGTGTTTAAGTTAGATTATCTCAGACTTTGATCGTCATCATCAGGTGCCGTGTCGGCTGGCATAGGCGATCATGGATCTCCACAAATCCCTATCTTTGGTGTTTGCTATCAACTCAGATGTTGACACTCTACCGTGCCATGAAGTCAGGCTATCCAAATTTTCTCTCTCTGTCTTGCCTATCCTCGATTTTACCGGTTGTCACAATGTGTTCTAAACCTCCCTCCTCATCACATGCCCGAAGAATGATGACTGCCTCTTTCTTATATTGATGATAAGCTTTCTGTGTCTTGATCTCATTCAAAGGGCTTTGATTGGAAAACAAAAACAGAATACTAAAAGTATACATACTCCCAGTGGTAATATATGGGTGTGAAACATGGATATTTACAAGGCAATGGAGAAGCATATGTTAAAGAAAAGTCTTCCGTATACCACGGACAGAGAAAAATCTTCCGTATACCACGGACAGAGAAGAGAACAAATGCATCTATCCAGAAAAAATTTAAAAAATCAAAGAAAACTGGCTGATGCTACAAATAAGAAAAGAGAAGTATTTTTGACATATAAAAAGACAAATGGTTGGAAAAGACTATTATGGAAGGAGCAGAATGTTGCCACCGCAATAGTACTTCGGAATGTCTCTCATAAGCCAGATGTTCTGCAACCATCATGTTCAAATCATCAGTTACATCCTGAATCCATCGTCTCCGTGGTCTTCTCTTTGCAGGGATGCCTATTTCTATAATTGTCTTCAACTCTTCATGTCTTTGTGTATGCTCACAATATTTCAATTGTCTCATTCTTATTTGTAGCATCAGCCAGTTTTCTTTGACTTTTTTCAAGATATATCTTTTTTTATCAGTTATCTGAGGACCATAATCATAGCACTCCAGACATGTCCATAGGTGCTTCGATCTCTACCTCAACAAATCCAGCAGTCCAACACACCAGTTCGATGTTGATATTAATCAATCTTTTTTTTGCATATTTGATATCTCGTTCTTTTTGGGCTGTACCAATATTAACACCCATCTCTCTCAATCTGGTCAATGAATGGGATTCCCAACCCTGAACGTCTTGTTTGGAAAGTCTCTTAATGTGTTAAGGATGTCATTTCAGTCCATTGTAACTCCGATACCATAGCCATGACAGCCAATCTTTCAGCTCGTTCAGTATCCCCTGCCCACTACTGTCTTGTAGTTCGATTAGGGACAATCAAAGGCTAGCAGAGCAAACCTTACACAAAACTGGACGGCAGGCAAACCAAGTAGTCAAAAAAAGACTGGTAGCCTGGGCAGAGAACACTCAACATCTCGGGAGGGAAGGTTGTCTAAGGGTAGCTACCCTAAAAGAAAATAGCAACCTGCTGCCTTGCAGGTCGGCTGGGGACAACAGAAGGCTGACGGAGAGCGAACCCAGTAAATGCTGGCTAAACCGACACATCGCTGAAGGATAAGCACCAGAGCTCCAAATGGCGCTGAAGATGTGACGAAACACACCCATGCTAAGGTTGCATGAATCAGATTTCCACAAGAATGAGATTTATGGGGAAATCTGGTACATCAGTCTAAGTAGTGATCGTGAGAGATATGACACCTGCATGCCCATGGACATAAACGGGTAATTTCTCTGATCCCTATCTGTACCAGTACCGCCACCCAGTTTCATCTCAGCATTCCTGTTTAGACTTTACGAATCATACTCTTGGAGTCACTTAGTATGAAAACACAGGTTTAGTTATGAGATGCCAACAACGTCACCACCTCTGTAACCACCCATACCTCCATTGTCAAACTACTTGAGGTTGTCACATATCCCCTTATTATTTTTCCTTCTGAGCATGCAAAAAAGCACACAACATCGTTGTTGGTGAGTGACTGGACCATTTGTTCTCTTCTCTGTCCATGATATAACACAGTACTCTACTGTAACACTTAGGATAAGACTATTATTGTCAAATACAATAAGATAGCTATCATCTGCTCCTGAGATGGGACTAGGTTATAACTTTCTGACCACACACAGGGCACAACAGTCTCAGACACTATCTATACAACAGATTTAGAATTGGTACAACAGATTTGTGTATCTGTTGTAGGCAGCTAGTTGTTAGTTACTGCGACACCATGCTACAGTATAACTAAGTAGATGTACTACTATAAAGTGAAGACTTTCTGTTTGTAAATTTGTACCAGTAGTCCATCAGTACAAGTCTTGTGTCCTATTGAACAGTTAGCATGCACCTTCTGTGGTTAGAGAGAAGCCAGAATGATTCTGACTATGATCATCATCATCAGGTGCCGGCTGGCATGGGCGATCATGGATCTCCACAAATCTGTCGGTGTTTGCTATCAACTCAGATGTTGACGCTCTACCGTGCCATGAAGTCAGGCTATCCAAAATTGTCCCTCTCTGTCTGACTATAATACAGTACTTTATTCCCATTTCTGAACATACGCTGGGGGATTGTATAGGGCAGAGGTAATGAGTCTGCTTCCTCAGAGCAGTCTCCTTGCATGTGCAGTTCTTCAGTTTTATTTTCTCTCCAACAGAAGAAACTTTGACCATACAGGAGCCGTATACAGAAGCTTTTCATTCAGACATACCACCATGTTTCACTACTCGACCACCCCCGCTCTCCCACATGACTACTGACATCCATTATAAAGTAGCAGTGATAATCCCCTTCTCTCTCTGCCTTTTTAACCCGGATTGGGGCATAGGCCCTCAACCTTTTGGTTTGCTTTGTTGCATTCAACACAGATGCAACAAAGCAAACCAAATGATAGGGCAAATGGCGCCAATTTTAAGATGCAAACACGTCACCATGAACACAAAAAGAGCAATGTTCAACACAATCTTTCTCCCACATTATGTTACCAGTGCCAAACCTGGACGCTGACAACAAAGCGATAGAAGAAAACTAGTCACAACAGAGATGAAGTGTCTACGCAGAATGCTGGGTGTAACAAGAAGAGACCGGTTGAGAAATGAAGACATCAGGAAAAAGTGGGTACAACATCAGTACTAGACTTCATCAAGAAACAACAAATTAAATGGTTCGGTCACGTAAGCAGATTACCATCAGACAGTGCACCCCAAAGAGCAATGCTGCTCCGATACAATGGGTACAAAGCAAAAGGCCGGCCACGCAAAGATGGACCTCAGAGATAACAGAGGCGTAGAAAGAGACTATCTACGAAGCGCATACTAGGGCCCGTTTTAGAAATCTCTTCCTGACCTGACGCTGTGAGGCATACAGGATTCGAGAAAGAAAGAAAGAAAGCCCTCAACCAACTCATGCCAAATCTTCCTATCTCTAGCTATCTCCTGCAGTTCCCTCCAGCTCTTCTTTATATTGTTGATCTCTGCCGCTAAATCTCATCTCCATGTACTTCTTTGCCTCCCCCTTCTTTCAATGTCCCTGCGAGTTCCAGGCAAGGACCCTTCTTGTTATATTCCCTCAGGTTTTCGTAAAGTGTGTCCTATCCAGCACCAGACTCTTTTTTTTGTAACCTCTTGGTTCACTTGAATCTGTCTTGTTCAGTGATAATCTAGCGAACTGGAAATAAACATAGTGAACCCTACTGTGGCTGTTCTAACATAATATAAATGTATAATGCGATACGTATAACATAAATAAAACATGACATTAGGTCAAAGGTTAAAAGCCCAAGCACTGCGGAATCATTGAAAAAGTAAGCCTGTGATACCAGCTGTATGACGCAAATATCATTTGTAGACCTGAACAACACATGATAGTGAACAGAGAAAAACATGTCTCTCATATCTCCATTCATAAAATAATGTATTGACAATGTTGGTGATGATGCTCGTCCATCACGGGTGATGATGACCACACAATTTTCATCCAAGGGAACGTAGTTGCATTATGTTTGTCTGTGCCTAGATGACTAGTGAACCCGATACGGGCTTGAAATGTTCTTGTACAGTGTAAAGTAAAAGTAAAGGAACCCTTTCATACCTCGTGGTATATGGGTCAATACAGTGTTAGGCCTGTATTTTTCATTGACCGTCGGCACATTATGGGTGATGTGGTCAGTATCACGCCGGCCGCCTTTACTTTCCCAGAGAATGTCTGGTACCCAGTTGAGGCTGGGTCGACCTGAGAGCCCTCGTGGTCGGGAAAAATTCCACGCGCATTGCGGGAGCTAAACCCAGACCACCAGCCTTGCGAAGCGAGTTCATTAACAAGCTCCTCTTGTACAGTGTGGGCAAGGTATACTTGCACTTGTGGGGAGTTTTACTGCCTTTCTATTTTGCGTTTTTGTTCCATCCGTGCTGTTCTACCTGTCTCGCAGACCGAAGAATCGTGTCGAAGATGTGTGCGCCAGGCTGATCTTCCTGAGCAACTTTCTCCGAGTTGGACAATGTTGTCAAGACTCATTAACATGAAAGACTTGAAGGTAAACCAAGAAGACAAAACATATATCTACTATAAACTGAATAAAGGATGTCAATGATAAGACAAAACATATATCTACTATAAACTGAATGAAGGATGTCAATGATAAGACAAAACATATATCTACTATAAACTGAATGAAGGATGTCAATGATAAGACAAAACATATATCTACTATAAACTGAATGAAGGATGTCAATGATAAGACAAAACATATATCTACTATAAACTGAATAAAGGATGTCAATGAGTTTGTACACTTGGTGGGTTCAACTATCTCTGAAAACTTCTCTTTTGATACTGAGGCTGCCAGTGTGTTGTTGGGGTCCACATTGGAAGAATAGTACCACTGCCACCTACAAGGCATGTCGTAAGAGGCGGCTGATGTAGTACATAGGGATGCTACCCTAGTCAATAAAAAGCATAGCAGAAATCGAATCTGCTGGCCTACTTGCAGGTGCATAACTGGCACAATGTACATTCGCTCTTAGGCTCAGATTACATACAAGTCACACAGAGTGGTTAACAAGTGGTTGATATGGAGCGTTCGAAGAAGAATGATACTGAGACCAACATGATCATTGGCAAGGCTGCAACTGTATTGTCCAGTCTGACAAAGTAAATTAGGGAATACTCAACACAATAACTAGGTCACTAATCTATGGGTTTAAATCCTGGATAGTTTATTCACAAGAGAGAATGCTCAACTCTACCCACATGAGATGCCGTAGACGTATTATTGACATATCATAGAAAGACAAAATAAATAATGTCTCTGCTGGCTGGGCCTCATCTTTTGCATGGAAGATGGTTGAATTTCCAAGGTTCTCCTTGAAGGAGAACTGATCTCTGGGAAGAGACCAACTGAAAGACCCCCAAAAGAGATATTAGAATATTTGTAAGCAAGATTTGAAGAGTCTTGACATGAACACATGGGAGGAAGTTATCTAGACAAGATGTAACTAGAGACAAAATGAGTTGTGCATGTTGAGAGCGCTCTGATCAAACAAGTACAGGAAAAGAGGTTTCACTCAAGGATTCAATCCCATCATGAGAGACCTGTCTCATTAATTAGTTGTGAGAATTGTGATAGAGACTTATCACTCGCTGCTTCAAACTTTACAGTCACCAACAGTACTGCAAAAGCACATGTCCATTGGCACAGCTCTATTGTCCCTCAGGACTTAAAGAGACCTATTACTCTAACATTTAATGTTCTAAACACCCGCATGTCTAACGTGTTCGTAGCGCTTTGGGCGATAAGCCCTCTGTGAGTGCTGGTTCAATTCCGCGGCTGGCAGAAAAGCCACAGGTTCTCCAGATTTATGGAGTTCGTGGCATCGAACCGAAGGGTTACAATTCCATGGCACCGAGCCAAGAGCTGAAAGCTCAAGTGCTTCTGGATCACCCAAAAAAAGTTCTAAACAAACACAGAATTTGTGAGTTGTAGTGATAATGAGAGGTAATCATGATGGTCGAATGCAATGGCAAAATGTATTTTTGATGACGTTGAAGACAGTGAGGTATCATGTGATACTGTTGCAGACATATAATGATGACACAAACTCAGTTATTCAATAATATCTTCTTTTTTTTTATTTCAAGCACAAGTTCAGAAACTCAGATAGACATTCCATTATTCAAACTATCAATCTATAACATGTGTATGTATGTATATATATATATATGCTATGATAATGAGAAACTATTTAATTATGAACATGTATGATAGTATATATATTGATACTATGGTTAAAGATGACCAAACTAGTATTCTATAACATATTATGTATTATATATATATACATATTAGATACTAAAAGATTATGATTCAAACTATCAATCTATAACATATGTATGTATGTATATATATATATATATGATACTATGTTATAATGCACTGCAAAGGGAGCAATGTCCTATAAAGGATATGCACATTGATGATGATGACTATGTTATATGTTCTGGTTAGTTTATGTCAACTAGAAATAAAGGAGTCTGTGGTTAAGATGTTTACCTAGCGCTCGGAAGGTTGTAGGTTCAAATTCAGGTTGCATCTTTCAGTTTACATGTGAATTTTTTCTCCAGAGACCCCCTGGGATTTGTGGGGGAAGCTATGAAGTTAGTGCTTCACTCACTGCAGGTGGCTTGCCATTCCTGATGAAAGGGACAAAGCCATATGAGGAACCCAGTGCAATGAAATGAATCCGTCAACTTTTTTTTTTTTTTAAAGTCAGAAATAAACATGTTTCTCATACTACTTCTAAGGCTAGGTTTTGTACTTTCATCTAAATGGTTAAACTGGTTAGTGAGCTAGGTAGTGAACTAGTTAGTGAACTAGTTAGTGAACTAGTTAGTAAACTAGTTAGTGAACTAATTTATTCAAACTTCAATGTTGTACATAGAACGTGGTTTAGTATAGTCATTGCTCCAGTGGAACCTATGTATGGATCCATGACTCTAGTCAGTTGGTGTGTATTGATACCAAACACTGTTTTACTGCACAGTCACAACTCCCATAAACTGTCCAACGCTCACAAATAAATTTCATAACATCAGATTTATCCATATAAAGCATCTTTTACCAAATTAAACTCCTGCAAATCAAAGCATGTGATACTTATACTCAAGCGTGTTTCCATTTATGCATAGTATCAGGTGTCAATTTCAATCATTTCAAAGCAATCAATTTATGATCAGAATAGCCTGCCTGCCAACGCGTGTTCATAGCGCATTGGACAACTGGTGACAAGCCCCCTGTGAGTGCAATTCAATTCCGCGGGCTGGCAGAAAAGCCAGTTTCTCCAGATTTACGGTGTTCGTGCACCGAACCGAAGGGTTACGATGTCCATGGCACCGAGCCAAGAGCTGAAAGCTCAAGTGCTTCTGGATCACACAAAAAAATCGCCAGAATACGTCTGTAGACATCATCACAGAGTTTGTCGTAGAAGGGTATTGTGATTACCATTTTCCCTGGTATTTTAAATCCAGCAAAACTATGTCACAAGCATGGATGTCAAACATTCACTTATGTTGGTCTACTTTTATATTACAAACTGCTTCAGATCATGTACCATCTCCACATCAAAGATTGACTGTAATATACATTTAATAGTTTGTTTTGTTCTATTGTTCACATAAAATAATACTATTATTTCTCCACCTCTTGATTATTATTATTTTTCAAAATCACTTAACTGATTAGCTCCCATAAGCCATTGGGAGAGCCACTAGTTATTTGTTTTAGAACGATCTTAAAGAAAATTCATTTACCTACAAAATGCTATATTGCTTATAAAAATCTGTTCATTATTGAGAAAACTGCAGCTGAATTTTTACATACATCTACCAATGTGAAAATAGGACATCAATTTAATTCAGCCACAATCCGTTCTTCAATTCGGTAGCTAATGAGTTAAAGCATTGTCCTTCACTGGACTTGATATTGTCCTTCTAATATGGTTTGACTTATGACTTTTCCTGTGTCCATAATATTTGATTGTTGTTCTTTCTATGTCCACATATAACTGATAATACTTGCATCAATCAGAAGATATGTAACAATAAAAGAAAAATATACAAAAACTAAACACTAGTACTACAGATTGACTGTGCAAGTATCCAAATTGGCACTTGTAGAAAATGTTACAACAAATAAGTGTTAATAGATTAGTGTTATTATACAGGGTGTTCAAGATAAAAGCGGGCTGAGTGACAAATCAAAAGTTGCCAGTTACTTATTGCCATTGTGTCTATTTACTATTTAAACCAGTTCTAACTAGCTTGTCCTACGTCACATTTGTTCATCTCCCCTTCCCGCACTACAATTACACACCATTACACAACCTTGACCTATACTACATCATAACTGAACCTTCTCATTGTCATAAACATATGCCAGATTAGCTCCTTGCGACGATGCTGCTTTTATCTTGAACACCCGATATTTACACTTCTGTCTTCTGCATAATATCTCACGTATCTCTTTAGAAACTGGGTTCTTGACTAGACTTTTCAATAGAAAAACTGAGTTTCAAACTTCAACTAGAATCATGACGAACTAACATTGTCATGAGAATGCAACCATGTTTAAACACTACCACTTGGTGTAGTATCCAGTTGACAGATATATTGGAATTTATATAACAAGTTAGAACTTAGTATATACACAATGTCATAAGATATTGATCTAACTTAGTATAAACACACTTTCATAAGAACATCATTTATCTATTTTATTTGATCTATTCTAATTTATACTGCAAGTTATATAGTATTAAAACTAAATTACAATTTTCAATTCAAATGTTGTATCAATCCAAACATATGCCAGCCAGAGTTGGAAAATGACTAAAGATATAGAAAGTAAGTTGAATGCATTTGAAAATAGATGTCTGAAAAATAATGAATATAAAATGGAACGAATTCAGAGAAGTGATGAAATCAGAGACATGTCTGGTCAACTACTAGTGACAACTGTTATAAGAAAGAGAAGATGGAGATATGTTGGACACATCTTGAGGAGAAATGATCAACGAATAACAAAGCAGGCATTGAAGTGGGATGCAAAGGGTTCAAGAAAGAGAGGTCGACCTAAGGAGACCCTGAAGCGAACTTTGCTGAGAGAGGCAGGAAATATCGGTCTCAGTTCCATGGAGGAGATTGAGCGGGTTGCCCAGGATAGAGCAGTATGGAGAAATTGCTTGCAGGCCCTATGTAACGTATAACGGTACAGAGGAATTATTATTATTTATTCTAATTTATCTATTTTATTTAATCTATTTTTCTTCTTGGAACACTTCATATCAACCATTTGTTGACCACTCTTTGTGATTTGTATGTGATTCGAGCCTAAGAACAATTGTGCATTGTGCCAGTTATGCTTTGACAAGTAGGCCAGCACATCTGATTTCTGCAGCGCTTTTTATTTACTAGGGTAGCTTCCCTAGACACCTATCTCAGTCGCCTCTTATGACATGCATTTTAGATCTATGCAATGTTAATATTCTTTGCTCCCCTTGCAAGCCCTGAAAACACGGGCGGATCTATTCTATTCCATCAATTCTATTCCACCTCTGTATACTTTATTCCCAAGCCCCTCTTGTATGTAATCTCATTGACATCCTTCATTCAGTTTATAGTAGATATATGTTTAGTCTTCTTGGTTTACCTTCAAGTCTATTCATGGGTCATCTTGAGCACCTAGTATGGAATTCCTATGATGGCCCTCTTCCGTCTGTGTATCATAGATACATTGATGATTGTATTGGCATTACCGATATGCCTGAAGCCGATTTGTCACGCTTCATTAATTTCATTAATGTCTTCAATCCGGCTATTCGGTTTACATCACACATCTCTACCTCTTGTGTCAACTTTCTTGACATCACTATCACCCTATCCACCATCACTACATCAGTTTACTACAAGCCTACTGATGCACATAGTTTTCTTCTTTATACCTCTTCCCATTCCCAGGCTTGTCGTGATTCTTTACCATTCTCTCAACTTTGCGCCTTCGCGCCTCTGTAGCGAGGATGACGATTTTCTCGATAGAGCTCACGAGATGCTGGATTTCTTTCGTAGCGCTTATACCCGGATAAGGTGCTTGCTTCTGCTATGCGGCGCGTTCAACAAATTTCTCGCCAGGAGGCTCTCTCTAACCAGCATAGAACTTCCAATTCTGACAGGGTGAAACTTGTCTTAACTTTCCACCCTCATAGTTCCCTTGTGAAGAAAGTCTTATTCCGTCATCTCTCCATTCTTCAGTCTGATCCTGAGACACGTTCAATCTCCAACACTATCCTTTGGTGGCGTACAGACGGGACAGAAGCCTTAAGGATATGTTGGTTCACAGTCGCCTCAAGCCTAATATCCAGAGTCATTTTGGCACCATCCAGTGTGGCTGTCGGCGCTGCAACACTTGTGCTTATGTCATACAGACCCGCATGGTGTCTTTTCCAAAAGCCACGTTCGTTGTTGAAGACAGTTTCACGTGCGAGTCCGTAATATTATCTATGCCATTATCTGCAAGCGGTGCAACAAGGCCTATATTGGGAAACCGGCAGGAGACTCAGTGACCGATTCGCCCAACACTTGCGCGATATACGCCAATGCCTGTGACCCCTGTAGCTACCCATTTCAATGATACTGGCCATTCAGGAGCTTGCGATGTCCAGGTCACAGCCATCCGATCATGTTCCTCTGATGATCGTAGTCGATTTGCTCTGGAGAATCGATTGATTTCTTTGTATGGTACCTTGCGACCACGCGGCTCAACGTATTACATTCTTATGCTTCTTAGTACTTTCTCTTCCTATGCTTTGTACTCTATATGGGTATATGTTGCATGTATTCAAGTTATATATTTACTAGATGTCTCATTGTTTCTTTTCCGTTCTATTTCTAGTTTTTCTGTGTGTTTTTGTGTTACATTTATTTCGTTATTCGTTTTATTCCAGCTTTTCCTTAGATACGTTTTTATTTGGTCGTCCATTTGTGTTTCATTTTAATTTGTCACTCCTGTTTGTTCGCTTGCTTGATAAAGGCCTTGTTGGTCGAAACGTTGCTGTTTATCGTCACTGTTTCTGTTTTTGTAAAACTATAGTACTTTGTTTGTACGTGTTTCACTATTTACCAAGTTTTACTGCAGTCTCCCCCTATTTCGATATACTTTATTCCCATCATTTCTCTAAGATCTATGAATATCAAGTAAAAGACGCACTAACCAGTCACACTTCTAACCTAGAGTAACATAAGTTGAGGTGCACATTTGTAACTCATTCAAAGTGCACTGTGCACTGATTGAATGAAAGTTATATAAATGTTATGATTTGTTATACTGAACAAAACAGCTTAACTTTTTTGTAAAGACATCACTGCCAAGACAGATCAAAGACAAAACAGAATTAATTTGACAAATATAGAATATGATTTGAGAGTGCATGTTACGATAAGAAAAGCTGCAAATCTAGTTGGTTCTTGGTGTAAATATCTCACACATTAACTAACTCTTTCTTTCACTCATGCGTCTAATAGGTATTTCATGGTTAGACACAAACAAAATATTACACAACATTTGTCGAAGCAGTCAAACATATCAGATTTGATTCTACAACTGTCTCAACATTCAAATTATATACTTTTCTCTTTCTTTCTCTCTCTCGTAATCTGAATAATAATAACAAAATATCATGTGAGATGACTTGAAATATGCTGACACAACAACACCTGTCAACCCTGAATGACATTCAATGAATATCTCTCTCAGGTGAACCTGTGCAGATGAAGATGTCTCTTACAGCTTCATATTTCAGATATACTTGGCAGTTGTAGACATCAATAGTATAGTGTCTGTCTAATATACATGAACCATTCCATAGAGAAACCTATCAACAAGAGAGAAACAAGAGTCAACTGTTACATGGTATACAAACACAAACTTATACGTCACATTTCCTGATTAGTCACACTGCCACTCATTTTGTGCTTCTGTAATGAAAATTCAGAACTTGAATATTTTCTTCTTCCCCTTTGAACGCTCCATATTGACCACTTGTTAAACGCTCAGTGTGATTTGTATGTGATCCAAGCCTAAGAGCGATTGTACACTATGCCGGCCTACACACTTCCGATTTCTGCTACGCTTTTTATTTACTAAGGTAGCTTCCCTAGGTCACCTCTTATGACATGCCTTGTAGGTTGCAGTGTTACTATTCTTTGCTCCCTTTGCGAGCCCTGGCAACACATGAGCTAGAACTTGAAAAGAGCATTAAAAATTATCCCACTAAAACAAAAACTTGACAACTAACATCAAGTCTAGTAGCTCAGTATTATTTATCTGTATATATGTTTAACTTCCCCGCTCAGCTCATCACGAAATGCTCATCACACAAGAAATGCTTATTCACTAACAAAATATGTTTAACTTCCTCGCTTAGCTCACATCACACAAGAAATGCTCACATCACACAAGAAATGCTCACATCACACAAGAAATGCTCATTCACTAACAAAATATGAATTGTAATTAATCAAAAAGTATCATAAAAGAAAAAAAATGAAACAAATTAACAAATTCATTTAATTAGAAAAATATTTCACAACTAAAACTAACAGTAGACGGTGACACATAGAATACTTACGTCCAAAACAATACATATGTCTTGAAATAATGGTTAAGGGCTTTAATAAAAAATTTTGATGAGGAGAAAAGAAGGGAACCTATAGTTAACACAAAGACATGAAAGCATCTTATTTAACTAATCTCATAGCACTGAGAGCGTAGCGAGTTGTTAGTGAACTCGCCAGGCTGGTGGTCGGTTCAGCTCCCATAGTGGCGTGAATTTTCCGACGCGGTGGTTCAGGTCGACTCCAGCCTCAACTGGGTATCAGGACATGCTCTGGGAAAGTAAAAGCGGCCGGTGTGATGCTGACCACATCACCCATCGTGTGCCGACGGTCAAAGAAATATACAGGCCTAATACTGTATTGCCCTATATACCCCAAGGTATGAAAGGGTTCCTTTACTTACATAGCACTCAGCAAACACATATAGTTGCCTAGTCTTTCTATATAATATAAGTCACCTCATAGTAAACACAACATTAGTTCAGTGTTTGTTAAATGTATATAAGTCAACCTCATAGTAAACACAACATTAGCATAGTGTTTCTAAGATCATATACTGCATCACCCTCAAATTGTAATGCCATTATAACTAGTAACGTCTCGCTTCTCTATAATAACTGTCGTTATGGATGGATTCATGAATACAAATAATATTACATTATTTTTGTTTCAGAAAACTTCTACAAATAGTTGGTGATCAACTTTTAATGAAAATAAGACAATTTTAGGACACAGAGGATAGATCCGGACAAGAAAGAATCTCATGTATGAGAAATGTCTTCTATTACCAATACTGTACATTGTACTCAGCATGAAGTCAATATTTGTTCATTTTTACCTTTATCATACACTACCACAAAGTTGGTCTTTCAATCCATTTATTTATCATCCCATCGGACAGATAGATACAATTATAATGTATAGTTTCCAAGTGATGAGAATATATCAAATTTAGTTCAGGTTCATCTACGTCGTCATCATCAGGTACCGTGCCGACTGGCGTAGGCAATCATGGATCTCCACAAATCTCTCTCTTTGCTATCAACTCAGATGTTGACGCTCTACCGTGCCATGAAGTCAGGCTATCCAAAATATTCTCTCTCTTGTCTTCCTCTGTCTCGTCTACCCTCGATTTTACCACTTGTTACAATGTGTTCTAAACCTCCCTCCTCATCACATGTCCGAAAAATGATGACTGCCTTTTTCTTATATTGATAATAAGTATTCTCTGTGTCTTGACCTCATTCAACACCTCAAATACTCAGAAAGGTGAAATAAGTGAAGACAAAGAAAGGTAAGTTTTACAAAAACAAGGATGTTTGAACAAAGCAAAGGATACAAAAACAACATGGGATACAGGGCAGCGATAAAAGCATTTTGGTTTATAAGTTGCGGTATCTTGTTTTTGTACTTTGTAAAACTATCTAACTGTATGTTTATGTCTACTCCTGTTTGTACTTTCTAAGCAGAAGTAAAAATTCACACATCTACCCACATTTCACAGCATTGCATAGGTGTTATTTGGATTTATTTTGTTGGCAGAAATGTGTACGCTAAATATATACACATTATCCCTGCCTACAATTGATTACATCTCAGAAAAGGATACAAAAAGTCCACCAAACAAACCACTGTCAAAGACCACTTTTCGTGTCATAAAATATGCATTCCACTGCGTTCCTGCCTTGACAAGCAAGAGAACCTACAATGTAAAATAAAAGATATACAAATGTTTAACTCATAAGATACTCTAACATAACCGGTATGTTTAAGTATTGCTTTGTTAAATATAATAATAATAATTCCTCTCGACGTATATGTTACATAGGGCCTGCAAGTAATTTCTCCACACCGCTCTATCCTCGGCAACTCACTCAATCTCCTCCATGGAACCGAGACCGATATTTCTTGCCTCTCTCAGCAAAGTTCGTTTCAGGGTCTCCTTAGGTCATCCTCTCTTTCTTGAACCCTTTCCATCCCACTTCAATGCCTGCTTTGATATTCGTTGATCATTTCTTCTCAAGGTGTGTCCAACATATCTCTATCTTCTCTTTCTTATAACAGTTGTCACTAGTGGCTGTTAAATATGCTTGTATGTAAATAAATACATGCATGTCTAAACATCAAGAGCAGTAAAAAACATAGCAGACAGTGCAACTGCTTCATAGGTGAGTGGTCTGAGGATCAAATTTTTTCAGTTGGAGTGAGATTTTCTTAGGTTGCAACAGCTCTGACGTCGGCCCAGTCTCAATGTGGCACCAGAGGAACACTAGAAAGTGAAGGTAGCTAACCACTTAATGAATTGTGTATCATTGATCACAGTAAAATACAAGTCTAACACAGTATTTCCTAATATACCTGATGCTTAAAAAACAGGTTCATCACAACTTTTACTATCGGTAAACATCAATTTATTTCATCCAAATTCTCAGAATCTCATTGTCTAATACAATGAACAAGTAAGAACTAGTCTCTCTGAGAATATTGCCAGATATGCATCAACAATACAACTCTGAAATTGGATTAGTTATATTCAAATAAAAGATCCTGTCAACACCGCCAGAACTAACATTTCATGAACCCCAGAGAGTAAGTCTAAAGGGCCTAAAGTCGAAGGATTGACTACACTGCACCAGGTTTTTACCCCATATGGCTCAGCCCATCTCCACAGAAATGGCACTCCATATGCCGTAAATATTGCACATAGCACGAACTCCAGCAAGTCCTAGAAAAAAAATACACTTCTGAACAGAACGGTCTGGATTTGAAACCACCACATTTAGAGCGCAAGACAAGGGCGTTACTACTTAGACCCCCAGAGAAAGGAAAGACTAAAGACAATATGGTGGAGATCTGTGGAAGCTGAAGTAATGAGCCAGTTCTGTGACAACCTAGGAATTATGCCACATACTCAGCAAAGTAGAGATAGTGAGAGTGGGTTATTGCCACCTTCTAGAAGGTTAGATAGTCACAGACAGCTTTGAAATCTTCTAGTAACGATTGACAAAGAAATCTTCTAGTAACGATTGACAAAGAAATCTTCAAGTAACGATTGACAAAGAAATCTTCTAGTAACGAATGACAAAGAAATCTTCTAGTAAAAATTACATAGAAGAAAAATTCAGATTGAAATTCCATTATGTTAACCAATGTCTAGCAATAAGGTTTGAAAACATTTTTAACATCATGGAAGGCTAGATCAGCAGATAGAGCTTATTTAGGAACATATGCTTAACTATTCAATTATTTATATACTTCTCCTTCTCTTCCAGCATTGACTTCTTTATAGAAGTGTGTGGTGTGTGTGTGGGTGGTGGTGGGGCGAGACGTAGTGATCTTGTCTGTGCTTGTCTTCTCTTCCACCATTTACTTCTTTATAGAAGTGTTGGGGTGAAACGTAGTGATCTTGTGTGTGCTTGTTTTAAGGCACTTTGTAAGCTGATATTCATGTTCGTAAGGCTGTTCTTGATGCCTCGCTCCGTCTTTGCGTGGTCTTTCTCTTGCTTTGTACTCATTATACTTTTTATGTGTGGCTCTCTGTGGTAAGCAATACCAGGGCATTCTTGTCAGGTGTCCAAACCATTTAATCTGTTGTTCTTTTATGAATTGCATGACTGGTTTCACATCCAGTCTTCTTCTGATTTCTTCGTTTCTAATTTTGTCTCTTATTGTCACACCTGCAACTCTTCTAAGACACCTCATCTCTGTCGTTATGATTTTCCGCTCATTAGCTGCTATCATTGGCCATGTTTGATACTGGTAACATAGTGCTGGTCAGACACACACACATATACATATATTACCAATATATATATTGGTTACTAAACTGACGTCACTGCACTCCGGGCAGACCATAGGTGCTCAGTCTCCCCCAACAGATATCATAGAGTATGCATACTGATGGTTTCCGTGGCTCGCTGATTAAACACACCTCTCACTCTGCCTCTCAGGCATCCAGTTTGACTTGTACAACGGGTAACTCCAAATTGTCTAAATCGATTGATCGATTCAACATCGATTTGAGTGTTCTCATCCAACAAACAGTCACAAAGAGGCCGAAGAATATCCTCCTTATCCATCTTCATGCATATGGCAAAATATAATTTGTTTAATAGTTGTGTATGGTTTTCTTTTGGGTACAAAAAAGAATAAGATCTTTAAAACTAATTATTAGAAAAAGTTGACAAAAGAAATCATGATTTCTATTGATGATCTCTAGTAAGATGAATGATGGGATAGTTTGCCAGCACTAATTTGTTATTTGTTTGCGTTTAATTTTGTTCTTGCATTGCTATTACATTCTGACAGAAGTATATTTATCCATATATTAATGTCTAATTTCATTTCTCACCGCTAATCTTTACCATGCGCCTTTTTTAAAAAAAAGTATGTCCTTTCTCTTGAATTGATCCTAATTTGTTAGCAATTTGTACCCTCTTTCAATCATTTTCTGTCCATTCTTTATTTTTCCATGATTATTTTATTTCATTTCCTTTCATTCTATGGATGTTTTGATTAAAGATTTCAACATGAAGCATATGTTTGTCTGATAGTTAGTAGAATCAACACGATAAAGAACCTCATACAGATATGTTTGTCTGATAATTAGTAAGAATCAACCCTATTAAAGATACCAACATGAAGCGTCGATATGTTTGTCTGAAGTTAGTAGAATCAACACGTTAAAGATACCAGACATGAGCATATGTTTGTCTGATAGTTAGTAGAATCAACACGATTAAAGATACCAACATGAAGCATATGTTTGTATGATAGTTAAAGTAGAATCAACACGATTAAAGATACCAACATGAAGCATATGCTTGTATGATAGTTAAAGTAGAATCAACACTCAAAGAAAGAACCTTCACTCACAGACAATAAGAGTGCTGTAATAAAGTAAAATATAAATCCCCATAGGCTTGTCAATCCCATGATCCCTGCTGTAGCCCCGGACAAAGCTGACACTGACGTCCGGCAATACTCCAGAATAAAGGCATTTTGTCGCAAAGACTGCTCACTGTATGCAATTCCATCAGCTGTAAAGATAAAATAAGTGCACAATGTAGCAATAGTTTATGAGATAAGGATCCAACATGTATAAATAAAGGAATGGATATAGAACCAGCATCATGAGAAGGACTGACTGTACTCATCAGAATCTTATACTTGCTGGTAGTCTTCTTCTTTTCTTCTGCGTTCTCACTAGATTGGGATTTCGGATTCTCTAATAAAGGCATCCGTCTGCCTCAGATTATCAGCCACGCCATACAGTTTGTCTTCTGCGTTCTCACTAGATTGGGATTTCGGATTCTCTAATAAAGGCATCCGTCTGCCTCAGATTATCAGCCACGCCATACAGTTTGTCTTCTGCGTTCTCACTAGATTGGGATTTGGATTCTCTAATAAAGGCATCCGTCTGCCTTAGATTATCAGCCACGCCATACAGTTTGTCTTCTGCGTTCTCACTAGATTGGGATTTAGGATTCTCTAATAAAGGCATCCGTCTGCCTCAGATTATCAGCCACGCCATACAGTTTGTCTTCTGCGTTCTCACTAGATTGGGATTTCGATTCTCTAATAAAGGCATCCGTCTGCCTCAGATTATCAACCACGCCATACAGTTTGTCTTCTGCGTTCTCACTAGATTGGGATTTAGGATTCTCTAATAAAGGCATCCGTCTGCCTCAGATTATCAGCCACGCCATACAGTTTGTCTTCTGCGTTCTCACTAGATTGGGATTTAGGATTCTCTAATAAAGGCATCCGTCTGCCTCAGATTATCAGCCACGCCATACAGTTTGTCTTCTGCGTTCTCACTAGATTGGATTTAGGATTCTCTAATAAGGCATCCGTCTGCCTCAGATTATCAGCTCGCCATACAGTTTGTCTTCTGCGTTTCACTAGATTGGATTTGGATTCTCTAATAAGGCATCTGTCTGCCTCAGATTATCAGCCACGCCATACAGTTTGTCTTCTGCGTTCTCACTAGATTGGGATTTTGGATTCTCTAATAAAGGCATCCGTCTGCCTCAGATTATCAGCCACGCCATACAGTTTGTCTTCTCGTTCTCACTAGATTGGGATTTTGGATTCTCTAATAAAGGCAGCCGTCTGTCTCAGATTATCAGCCACGCCATACAGTTTGTCTTGGACGCTGGTGTAAGTAGGCCACTTCTTTCTTTTCAAGTCTGCATACTGGGGCAGTTCTGTAGGATATAATTCCTATGATTTCTGTTTCCCGTTTGTGCCGACCTCTTCCAGCAGTAAGTTTTGACCACCCTCATGATGGTAGATCTGACATTCTTACTGCGTGGCTAAATCTCCTATGCAGATTGGCAACCGTAGAATCCGTTATCCCATTCCTCATTTTGAGGGGTCGTTGCACCATGTTATGCGCCTTACGGCCGGTGCATCCGTTTTCTGCAAGCATTTGTTTGGGTTAGCATTCCCTAGTGGACACGTGCATCCGATTTCAGCCAAACCTCCTTAGTCGCCTCTTACAACATGCATGGCAGGTAACAGTGGTTCTATTCTTTACTCCCCAATTTTGGGCCCCGGTAACCACTCAGGCGTGCTGGTAGTTAAAAAACATGAAAACTATTGTACCACTATGTCGGCATATGAAATGTTAAAACCCATTACAAGAAAATCTCAGAGTCTTGAAAGAAACTATTTTTTTTATCTTCTACTCTGTGATATCATAGACAGATGTTATCTTTTCATCAAACGCTTCATATCAACCACTTGTTAACCCCTCTTTGTGGTTTATATGTGATCTGAGCCTAAGAGCGATTGTACATTGCACCAGTTATGCGTCTACAAGTCGGCCAGGACATCTGATTTCTGTGACGCTTTCTATTTCCTAGGGTAGCTTTCCTAATACCCTACATCAGTTGCTTCTTACGACATGCCTTGTAGGTCGCAATGTTACTATTCTTTGCTCCCCTTGTGAGCCCTAGCAACATATGGTCAAAGATGTTATCAGATGCTAGCTGTCATGCTGACGTTTAGTGCAACATGATATGGTAATCGTTATCTTTTCATTTACACTAAGCTCTTGTACAGAGATTAATTATCAGAGTTCTGCCAGATTTAAATACAGTCTGACAGAAAATAGATCTCTTTTCAGTAGCAAAGAGCAAAATGATGACCATGACACAAATTCTATTGAATGGTTCAGTATGAAATGCCAGAGACATTTAAAATAAACATGCAGACTTTGTACGAGGCAGGAAAGATGATTAACTTGATTTTTGAAGCAATTACTCATCATCATCAGGTGCCGTCTCCACATCGAAGGTTGGCTGCAATGAATCTCCAGCATCCTCTGTCTTTCGCCTTGGTGTTGCACACTGCCAGACTGTAACCTGTCCATTTCTTGAAGTTTCCTCCCACTTATCTCTCGGTCTTCCTCTTCTCCCCTCAACTTTCCCTCTAGTAAATGTTTTATCATGGTGTCATGCCTTTTTATGTGCCCAAAATACTTGTCTGAATTTTATTTCTCTTAATAATTGTTTCTTCATGCCTAGTTTTCCTAAAACTTGTTTATTTGTCTGTTTTTCTGTCCATGAAACTCTGCCTATTCTTCTATATATCCACATCTCAAATGCATCAATTCTGTCTTCTAACTGCTTGTTCATTGTCCATGTTTCCGAGCCATACATTAATATAGGATATATATAGCATTTGATCATTCTAATTTTTAGCCTGTTTGTAATTTGTTTGGATGTCAGTAACTTTCTCATACTATTGAAATTATCCTTGGCCATTCCTATTCTCTGAAGCAATTACTATGAATGTAGAAACATTAGGTGTAGCAGAAGACAATGTAAATGTAGAAAGATGCACAGCAAAGATTTAATATTGCATTCTGACACAAACATTTGCACCAACCTCACTCACTACACTCGAGTTTACGGCAATGAACAAGGAATACTTAGCTAGACTTAATTAATTGCCGGCAAATAACAAGGAACACTTCTTCTTCTCTTCCACCATTTACTTCTTTATAGAAGTGTTGGGTGTGAAATGTAGTGATCGTGTGTGTGCTTGTTCTTCTCTTCCACCATTTACTTCTTTTTAGAAGTGTTGGGGTGAAACGTAGTGATCTTGTGTGTGCTTGTTTTAAGGCACTTTGTAAGCTGATATTCATGTTCATAAGGCTGTTCTTGATGCCGTTGCTCCATCTTTTGCGTGGTGTTCCTCTTGTCTTGTACTCATTATACTTTTTCTGTGTGGCTCTCTGTGGTAGGCGATACCAGGGCATTCTGGTCAGGTGTCCAAACCATTTAATCTGTTCTTTTATGAATTGCATGACTGGTTTCACATCCAGTCTCCTTCTGATTTCTTCATTTCTAATTGTGTCTCTTATGGTCACACCTGAAGCTCTTCTAAGGCCCCCTATTCTGTCGTTATGATTTTCCGCTCATTAGCTGCTGTTATTGGTCATGTTTGACACTGGTAACATAGTGTTGGCCAGAAAATCGTTCTTATGAGATTTGTTTTAGTTGTTAGCAGTATCTCTTTATATGACAACAGTGGTGTTAACTGTCCAGTACCTGGTTAGCTTCTTCTTTGCCTTCGTTCTTTACGACCAATTTTAATCACTCTTTATGATATGTTTGATCTTTGTCAAGAACGTTTGTACGTTGCACATTGGTTTGGTAGGCCCCTAACGCGAGACTTCTACAGGACACGTTTAGGACATGTGCATCCGATTTCAGCCAAACCTCCTTGGCCGCTTCTTACGGCATGCGTGGCAGGTAACAATGGTTCTATTCTTTACACCCCAAATTTGGGCCACGGTAACCACTCGGGCGCTTGGTTAGCTTTTGTGCAACGATTGCTGATTTCGCTATTGATACTTCCATCTGCTGTGAAAATTGCTCCAAGAGACACAAAATCAGTAAAATCAAACCTTGTCTTCTTTGTTATGTACGATTGCTCTATACCTATAGTATTTATCTTGTTCTTGTTTATTGTAGTATAAGTAAATATAAATATGTACGGTACTATATGAGTATAATTAGTAATAACTACTTGACTTTCGCCGTACCCGCTACCGACCGACCGATTAAAACTCAATCATTGCTCATTTCGTCGTGGTTTCAAATCCAACAAATCGATATTTTTATTATTAACTTTAATTCCGTATCATCGTACTTGAACCTGCAAGTATTCCCGTATATCAATTATAGTAACTATTTATATTTTGTAAATGTGAATGAATTCGAACCAGTGCTTGTATTAATACGTACATTTTCTACTCTTTCTTGTCCTAACAGCTATGGTGGCCATTTCTGGACTTGTCACTGCTGCTGTAGTGATGTCCCTTGCGTGACCTCTGAATGTGATTCCACAATTAAACGAGTCGACTTCTTCTTCTTTAGTCACATCAAGCGTCACGATGGCCTGGAGAGAACAATCAGCAGGGTCCCAGGATGCAGAGTCAGACCAAGAAGAAGATGGCTACAAGATATTAAATAAACCATGAATATAACCATCGACGAAGTGGGTGAACTATCTAGAGACAGTGAATTTCAGATGTGCTGCAAAGAGAGCAACGTCCTATAAAGGATACGCAACTTGAAGATGATGACTTCTTTGCGATCGCTAATTTTATACCGTTGGACGCGTTCTTATGACGAAGTCGACTGTCTTGAGCTCATCTCTGATGCCATGTAGTTTTGAATGTTGTGTTGTAGGGCCAGCATCCTTTTCTGAGGGGAACATGCAGGGACAGTCTTGCAGGACCGTGTTCTGTGGTTTGATCAGCGGTGCTACAGGGACACAGAGGGGAAGGAGACAATCATAGCCTGTGCTAGTGTTTGTGCAATCTGTTATGCTCTGTCCTTGTCTGTCAAATGTGTAGTAGACATCATTAGATAGTTTAGGTTCTTTTCTAATGTCCATGATAGCTCTTTTTTTCAAGGTGTGTAATTTCGTTTTCTTTTTTTCTCCAATCGTTTTGTCTGACAGCGTCAGGATAAGAAGAGATTTCTAGAACAAGCTTTTGTGTACTTTTCATAAACAATCTTTCGTCGTCTCTTTTGACTCTGAGGTCCACCTTTTCCGTGGCCTGTTTTTTTGCTTTCAATTCATTGTATCGGGGCAACATTGCTATTTGAGGTACACTGCCTGTTGGTAATTTGCTTTCGGTTTCAGTTTGGAATATCTTCATTGCACTCCGGACATGTCCATAGGTGCTCCGATCTCCTTCGCAATATCTCCAACAGCGTCCAGCGACTGACCATACCAGTTCGATTTTGAATGATAAGCCTACTCGTATACCTGTCATGCTGTTCTTTTCAGGCCACTCCAAGAATTCCGGCTCTTGCAATCTAGTAGCTGGCGTGGATTGGTTTAAATTAAAATTCCGTCCACACTCTATGAATGCTTTCAAACTGTCAGCTCTCTCCATTGGCTGGCCCCAATGATCCATATCCTGAGCAAAGTCAGCTTGTCTACCTCTCATTGCCATCGACATCCATGTGCCCCGGAACGAAGATAAGTGTAGTTCTGCAAATTGTTGACGCGTGTAGTGAATCAGTCCGTTGCCTGAACACCTAGCCAGCCTCAACCTTTCGGATCATACTCAATGAGTCACCCAGAATGCACACATGAGTAGTTTTGTGACTCTAGCCAAAGTAGTGCCCTAGTCACCGCCAGTACCTCCATTGTCATGCTGCTTGTTGTCATACTAAATGCACTACTGACTGCCATGACTATTCTGCCACATAAGCTTGCAGAGAAGGCCCATGCAGACTTTTCGTGACAAACTACTAAAACATCCGTGTACATGACAACGTCACCTTCATTGCAGTTTTCATCAATGATGACTTTAACGTCTACACCCAACTCCCTGGGATTCCTCTCTCTCTTTCTCTGCAACCTGTGTTGAATTTAACTCCTTGTGAACCAGGAGCTACACTAAGTGGCGTTTTTATTCTGTAATGGCTTTTGTCCTGGTCCACTAGAGTTAATAATGATTGAAAAAGTGTTCCCGTATATTGAAGTCATCAGTATCCATTCTTCCCCATGGTCGATATTTGTGAGCCCGCATACGTACCAGTTGAATAGTGTCTGCGGCACGGCCAACCTACGACTTGCCCCGCTTTAACAGATTTCCACCACTGGTGTTGAGCAGCTCGTTAAATGGGTGATTCTTTTTAGCACTTATTTTGAGATACTTACGTGCTCTAGCTATCTATACTCCATGGTCAGAAAATCTAGGAGAAACCTCATCGCCATGCAGGGTGTATCCCTTGCGCAGCCGAGGATGATACTCATAGCTTCATTCTGTATTCTCTCGTCTTTCAATTTGCGTATTACTTCTTCTTCTTCTTCTTTTGTCGTCACACTGCTACCGGGTTGTTGCCATGGTCACACTGCTACCGGGTTGTTGCCATGGTCACACTGCTACCGGGTTGTTGCCATGTTTACATCATTTCTAATCTCTGAAAGTGTTATACTTGGTTCTAGCTCTGTAGTTATGTTTATTGTGTTTTTCTTGACTGTTTAATTGGTCCTCGTGTTGTAGATGGAGACGACGTTAGTTAAAGTATTGCTACCATCTGTTCATTATAATTTTTGGTTCATTTAGAACATGTCCGTTTTCACCATTAATAATTTCATTTGGATCATATTGTTCTTTTATATCCCGCACGGCTTTCATTTTCTTGTAGAACTTTCTCGTTGCACTTTTGTAATCTGAATTTAATCATGATCAAGGTGCGTATCCTTTATATGACGCAGCTCTCTTCGCAGCGCCTCTAAAATTCACTCTGTCTCTAGTCAGTTCACCCACTTCGTCGATGGTCATATTCATGGTTTCTTTAATTTCTTGTAGCCATCTTCTTCTTGGTCTGCCTCTGCGTCCTGGCACCCTGCCCTCTAATATTGTTCTGAATTTAATATTTCGCCATAATCTTGCCATGTTTAGACTTCTTTATAAACTCTTTGGCTTGTTTTCTTGCAGATCTGTACTCAGTGAGGTCCATTTGTTGTTTGCTTTTTGCCCATATGTTGTATCTACGTTTTTCCCCCTTTACTGTCATTTTACATTACATTACAGAAGAAACACTGAAACTTATAGAAAACGAAAGCAGGCAGGGATAGATCGTAATGATGTCAAATACAGAAACTACACAAGAGAAATCAGGAGACAGAGATCAGAATAGACAGGAAACTACACATAATGGGCATTTGTAAGAAAATCTTCAATTGCAAGGGAAAGATGGAGGAATGTTCACAGAAGTTAAAGCACTAGCAGCTGAATTCAAACCATCATTGAATACGATAAATGACCAAAACACAATGGTGGAAACCAAGGCAATATTTGAATGTAATCTGAGTCTATTGTACATTGTGGCAGTTATGCGCCTACAAGCAGGCATCGATTTCTGTGATGCTATTTATTGACTAGGATTGCCTGTGTGGTGTTGGGAATCACAAGGGATGCACAGAATAGTAACACTGTGATCTACAGGGCATGTCGTGAGAGGCGACTGATGTAGGCAGGCCCTAGGGAAGCTATCCTAGTAAATAAACAGCATTGCAGAAATCCTTAGTCGCCTCTTACGACATGCATGGCAGGTAACAGTAGTTCTATTCTTTACACCCCAAATTTGGGCCCGGTAACCACTCGGGCGAGGCTACATCTGATCGTGTTAAAAGCTTTGGAGTTTAACCTAGAGTTACACATCTGGAAATGGGGGTCCCAAAAACAGTTTGCCGCTGTCTACAATGTAGTTCTGGTAACTACAATAACCATAGCCATTACCAGCGAACATTAACCTGTTACAACAACAACCAGTAACAGGATCAAATAACAATAACAAATAACCATAACCAATATCTAGTATTAACATGCAATAGCCAGGAACAGTCTCCCTATTCTTCTGTAAACTATTCAGCAAATTATCCAAGCGAGCGTGGGACAACACAAAACTAACATTGCTGAAGATTGAAATATATTGAGCCTGTGTAATTAGTTCTTTACTATATGGCTTCAGAAACATGGACAGCCTACTCAAGGCATGAGAGGAGACTTTAACATCTTTCATGTCTCCGCAAGATTATGAACATCAGGTGGTACGACAAGATAACCAACTCTGAAGTAATGCAACTTGCAAACCTGCCTTCCTTCATGGACATGCTCAGCAGTAGACGACTAAGATGGTTGGGGCATGTGAGAAGAATGAAACTTATCGCATACCAAAACAAATGTTGTTCTGTGAATTTTGGAGGAAAGAGACACTAGGGCAGACCACTGCTCAGATATAAAGATGTCTGCAAAGCCTCAATGAAAAACTTTTCTATAGGTCCCAGCACATGGGAAAAACTAGCTGATGACAGAGTTGTGCGGAAAGCGATATTATGTAAGGGCGCAGTCTTTTGAGAAGACATATGTATGAGCTGAAAGACAGAGAAAAGCGATAACTCAGAGGTTGTCACAGTAAAACACTTGCCAAGTGAGTCTGTGAAAAAGGCCATATATTCTTCTGTATATCTACATTTCACAAGCTTCACTTTACCTTTGTACATGTACAAATGTACATATCAATATATGACACTCTGGTGACATTCAAACATGATGGTCAAATGAAATAATCAAAAGTAAACAATCAAATAATTTGTAAGCATTTCATTTATTTGTGTACCTGAAAGTTGATGTTCAAATGATGAGAATAAAGAAGAGAAGCTGTAAATTGATAAGGCATATGCTTAAGAAATAAACAACATTATAACCATACATGACTGCAAGAGATTATGGGAGTCTCTGTGGTTAAGACATTTGCTTTGCATTCTGTAGGTTCGATTCCAAACTGAATCACAAGTTCAATTTTTTCTGGAGACCCTAAGATTGTTGCTAGTCTACAGGAATGTATGCTTAGTGCATCACTCTCAGCAGTTGGTGCGTAATTTCAGTTGAGAGGGAGAGAGCCATATAGGTAAAACCCTGTCCAATAAAGACAATCCTTCACCGTATAGACCTTGTTGAGATGACAAAGAGAATACGAATATCCAAAACTAGAAGAAGTAGAGGTTAAACAAACAATGTTACCATGAAACTCATAAACACAAAACTGACAAAGCAAAAGGCTCACCTAACATCCAATAATGTTACCATGAAACTCATAAACACAAAACTGACAAAGCAAAAGGCTCACCTAACATCCAAATAAACAATAAATAACTCCAATGTGTAGAGAGCTAAGAATACCTGGGCTCAATAGTTAACACTAACGGTGACTGCTCCAAAGAGATCTCAAGAAGATTGGCAATAGCAATCAAGAAGTTAAACACAATGAAGAACATGTGACAAAGCACCAGCAAAATATTTAAAATATTGAAAGCATGCATTTTCCCAGTGGCTACTTATGGTTGCGAATCATGGACTATTACACAAACAACTAGAATGAAAATCCAGTCCTTCGAGACTAAATGCTACAGAAAGATCCTACGAATACCATGGACAGAAAAAATAAAGAACACTGACGTCCTGAAAGAACTAAATGTTAAAGAGAATTGACTGATAAACAACATACTATACATAAAAATTAGATACTTTGGTGATATCAAGCGTCACGATGGCCTGGAGAGAACAATATTAGAGCGTAGGACGAGAGCAGACCAAGAAGAAGATGGCTACAAGATATTAAAGAAACCATGAATATGACTATCGCGAAGTGGGTGAACTGGCTAGAGACAGAGTGAATTTCAGATGCGCTGCAAAGAGAGCAACGCTCTATAAAGGATACCCACCTTGATGATGAAACTCACAAGGCAGCTTAAATATAATGAGCTATTGGACATACATGACCGGATATTGGACAGACCCACTAGTGTTAAGTCTCATCCAAGAAAATGATTGTAAGCAAATGTTGCACAGAGAACAGGAATGTCTAAATAAATACAAATAATGTTGGTGTATAATTAAATAATACAATCACATTTTCGCTGGATTCATTGTAACAATATCTGATTTGTTACTTCAGATGATCTATTTTACACATTGTATTATGAGGAGTTTTCTGCACACAGTCATGTGTGTAGCATTGCTGGTTGTGTGGAGTGGAGTTTTCTGCACACAGTCAAGTGTGTAGCATTGCTGGTTGTGAGGAGTGGAGTTTCTGGCACAGTCAAGTGTGTAGCATTGCTGGTTGTGTGGAGTGGAGTTTTCTGCACACAGTCAAGTGTGTAGCATTGCTGGTTGTGAGGAGTGGAGTTTTCTGCACACAGTCAAGTGTGTAGCATTGCTGGTTGTGAGGAGTGGAGTTTTCTTCACACAGTCAAGTGTGTAGCATTGATGGTTGTGAGGAATGGAGTTTTCTGCACACAGTCAATGTGTAGCATTGCTGATTGCGAGGAGTGGAGTTTTCTGAAAAAGAGTCAAGTGTGTAGCATTGCTGATTGCAGAGTGGAGTTTTCTGAAAAGAGTCAAGTGTGTAGCATTGCTGATTGGAGGAGTGGAGTTTTCTGCACAAGTCAAGTGTGAGCATTGCTGGTTTGAGGAGTGGAGTCATTGCATTGCTGGGAGGGGGTTTCACAGTCAAGTGTGTAGCATTCCTGGTTGTGAGTCTATAGTGTTGTAAAGTTTCTATAAAGCTTTCATCTATATTTACAATAGCTACGGTATCCCCCTTCCATTCACTACAAGGACTCATGACAACAATAATTAAAGGCAGTTGATATGAATACAACAAACTGGGGTAAGCTCGCTAGGGGCAGTTTCAGCGGGAAGCAGGCTCTGAACAATGATGAAGCCAAACTCAAGCATCTCAATGATATAAAACACATCAGAAAGAAACTCACGACAATCCCTCTCAGGATGCTAAACTCATCACACCTCTCTCTCTCTCTCGAGAGAGAGAGAGAGACTAAGAGGATGTCTTCAATGTCAACATGGAACATGCTCAGGACGGACAGAATTGTGTTGGTATTAGAATATGATTTATCAGTCATACTGATATTGAAATAATTCCAAACATTAAAATAAACAAAATGGTTTAAATGATCACAACCAGTTTCTTGTACATTGAATAAAAAGTTCTTCTACAGTGGAATAACAAGTTTCTTTCAACAATGGAATGTTAAGTTGTGGAATGTAGTCAAATCAATGTTGATCATTTACAATATTTCTAGGAATGAATTTGATCACATTGATTCTTGCAACAGAATTGTGATTATTATTTCTATAACAACAAAGTTGTGATGATTATTTGTGTTGGGACCAGAAATAAGATATATTTATGCAATAATAAATTGAGAGCTTTTGTTTTCAGACAGGACTGAAGTCTATTTGACACCTAGTTATGTATGATAGACAATGTTTTAAATAATTTCCTTCACTCTTTACAGATATTTCTTACATTCAAAAATTACATTCTTTGTGGCTAAGTAGTTACGCCGTTGCCTTAGCTTCGAAAGTTGAAGTTTGAATCGGACGGTGTCGTTATGTGTATTTTTTTCTAGAGATCCCTCAGATTGTTGCTGAAGTTATGGAATTTGTGCAATATTCTTGGCAGGTGGCATGTCATTGTTGTTGAGAGGGACTGAGTCATATGGAGAAAAATACCCAGTGCACTGAAGTTATTCCAACGACTTTAGAACATCTTCAACATGTTTAAACATTGGATACGTTAATGTCATAAATATGAATACACATCAACAACTCCACCCATAGGTACTCAGTATTCCACAGCAGCTAATTATGAAGAGTGGACAATCCCGGTTCTTGCAACTGACATATAATATTCACTCAATGTTTAATCAATCACAACATTTAGTGATGTAATGTGACATTTCAAATTCCTGCAGACCTGATGTGTATAGATGTATCCTAATATCTGTATCATCCTCCAACATGACAACTTCAGTATCTTCTTCACCTTTTAACTCCCAATGGAGCACAGGTCTTCAACAAACTTCTAGCTCTTTCTCTCCCCCGTCATGCCTTCCAATTCTTTCTGTGTTTTACCTATCCTTTTAATATCAGCCTCGAGTTCTCTTCTCGTTATGTCTAGGCCTTCCATCTACAGGTTCCAAAACATTGCATGTCTTGTTATGCTTCCAGTAGGTTTTCTCAATGTGTGTCCTATCCATCAACTCTTCCTTATCTCTTTCTCCACTGGTATCTGCTTAGTTCTTTCTTTGAGTTTCTCATTTGTAATCTTATCATACCATCTCAGTCCCTCTATTCTAGGTAAACATCCATTTACGAAGGTCTGCAGTTTTCTGGTGTTTTTTTTGTTGTCTTCCATGTTTCCGAGTCATAGAACAGCACTGACTTCACATTTGATGGAAATTTTCTCAGCTTTGTGTTTGTTTTGATCTCATTTGACTCCCATATTTTGAAAATGAAAATCGTGGCATATCCCAAAGGACGTAGCCATCAACCACAGTAAACAAGTCGTTGATTTTCTAGGCACCACTTATACGTTCAGTAGTTTGCCATTGCTTTCTGAACAGGTGGCGCCATCGTCCTTTTGTTAAAATCAATGGAAACAATTTGCAAGCAAACTGTCCGCAGCGTGATTCGAACTCAGAACGTCAGGGTTAATAGACCGAGTCACTAACCCCTAGGCCACAGACGCCACATATTTTACCCAGTACAATAAAGATTCTCATTAGTGTCCTCATTATTCCTATCAAATGTCCCAAATATAGCAACTTTTAATAAATTATTCTGTTTGCTTCTTTGTCTACAACAGAATACTCCTGCTCAGAATAGTGCATGCTTCACTCAGACAAGCATTCCTATAGCAATAATTTATTACTGTAAGCATAAACAAGTTCATTGTAAACATTGATATAAAAAAATTGAATATTGATGTCACTTGTCATATAATCAACAATAACTCAGAATGTTAAATTGATTACATAAATTGTAACCACCAAAATACAAGAATTTTCAGAAAATATAAAAGTTAATTCTATCTGTTATCAAAACAAACAAATATGATTGTGTTAAAACATGTTTCATGAATAATGTCAAAGCTTTAAAAAATAAAAGAATGTTTTATGTGAATAGTGGGTCACTGAAGAAAATTACAAAGTACAACAGCTGACCCCCTCTTACCCCATCCTCGTCCGGCTCTTCCCCCCCTCCCACCTATTGTGCGGTGTCTATTTACTATTTAAACCGGTTCTGACTAGCTCGTCCTACGCCACATTTGTTCATCACCCCTCCCCGCACTACACATCATCACACAACCTTGACCTATACTACGTCATAACTGAACCTTCTTATGTTCATAAATATATGCCAGATTAGCTCCATTGATCTGCTTTTATCTTGAACATTCTGTATTACTGTCAGTGGGAATCAATATCTTTCTCTGTAAATAAGATCTTTGTGTTGACCATGTGCTGTCATACGATTCACAAAGCTTGTTCTATGACAGTGTTCTGCACAAGCTGACCATGTGCTGTCATACGATTCACAAAGCTTGTTCTATGACAGTGCTCTCACAAGCTGACCATGATATATCTAATCACAGATCTTGATACTAGACAGAGTGAAAGCTGACTAGAAGGATCTAAATAGACTGAAGCAGACAGGTGAAAGTACTAGACAGAGCAGTGTGAAAGTAGCTAGACAGAGCAATCTGAAGGTGGCTAGACAGAGCAGTGTGAAGGTGGCTAGACAGAGCAATGTGAAGGTGGCTAGACAGAGCAGGTAAGTGCTAGACAGAGCAAGTCTGACAGAGGGTAGCTAGACAGAGAATCAGTAGAAGAGTGAAGGTGGCTAGACAGAGCAGTGTGAAGGTGGTTAGAGTGAAAGTAGCTAGACAGAGCAGTATGAAGGTAGCTGGACAGAGCAGTATGAAATTAGCTAGACAGAGCAGTATGAAGATTTCAAGACACAATCACCTCCAGTATCAGGATACACATCAAGGCTGATCTTGTGTAAGATGAGATGCATGAGAAGAGAGTAAACAAGATAGAATGAAATACAATAAGAAAGATAGCAGTAACATGTACCAGCTAGGGATAATGTCTACATAGTTTGTGAATAACAGATTGAATAGTGACCACCTAGAATACTCGTATGAAGGTCTATGTTTGCTAACAGAAAAGTAAGAAATAAAGACATCTGTACCGATATCCCAGATCACATATTCAAAAGTTCAAGATTTCATTAAAACATGTTAACCCTTTCAATCTTCTGAGGCAGATACACTGGATTACTGTAAGTTTTTAAGAGGACACAAAACCAATATACTGGCTACAAAAAGTATACATTGCAATAAATTGAGTCCGAACTTAACAAATAATTACGGAGTGAGAGAGTTAAATTATAGTTGTAAGTTCGAGTAGTTGATAGTAGCTCGGCCTGCTAGCTGTGAGACGCATCATAGCTCGGGTTCGAACCTACTGTCCGGCATTTGTTCGAGTCCCTGGTCTTACTCAGGACGATAACATGAGTACCTCTGAAGTCGGGAGAAAATCTGCCTGTATGGCGAGGGAATACTAATTACCAGTACATTGAGCACACGGCTGCCAGTGTAAAGTAATTTACAATGTGCAAGCTGCTGCCATTGTAAGAAATTGGAAAAACAGATTTTCACGCAAAAATCAGTTTCAGAGATGAAACTCGTCTGAGTTGAAAGCGGACGAAAGAAAAAAAAAAAGTTGTAAGTTCAACATTTAATCAAAACAATACATTATTATAGTTGATACACTAGATATTCTGTTTCTCTTTATAATTTAAGCTCTGTCCAATTCAGTCTGTCTTTCACAATTGTGCTAAATTATTTTAAAAGTGTACTAATGTCTCCACAAATACAAAAGTAAAATTGTAAAGTTATTGTTACAATGAAAAAATAAAATTGTGACAAATAAAAAGTAAAATTATTGTTACAATGCAAGTGTAAACTATTTTCACAACCGGAAGAGTAGAATTATTTCCAAAAATCAAAACATAAAACATTTGTTACAAAGTGCAAAACTAACATAAAGTTGATATCAAAAATGATGTGCAAAAAGTTATTGTTTTTTTCTTAGATGGTGATTGGGGATCGTGAGAGAGAGATGGTGATCGTGAGATAGAGATGGTGATCGAGGATCATGAGAGAGAGATGGTGATCGGGGATCGTGAGAGATGGTGATCGCCTGTGATAAGTTTCACGTGGGCTCACACAGGTCGAAGCTCGGACCCTAGGTGGAGGCCTGAGTTGAGCCATGTGTCCGGACAGCCTAGAAACATGGTAAATGTGAGCACGGTGAGAACTGATGGAGATGGTGGGGCAGGTGTGCACAGGGCTGATGAGGTGTGGCAGACGTGAGGGTGAGTGGACCACCCAAATGTGCAAAAAAACTGGAAAGTCCAGCAGAGGTTGAACCCAGTGCGTGTTTTCGCTCGCAGGAAACTAGTACTGCCTTGTAGTTTGATTGGGGACAATCATAGGCTAGTGGAGTAAACCGTACACAAAGCTGGATGGCAGGAAAACCAAGTAGTCCATAAAAAGACAGGTTTCCTGGTCAGATGATGCTCAACAACCCGTGAGGGCAAGTCATCTAAGGGTCACTACCCTAAAAGAAAATAGTAACTGCTGCCTTGCAGGTTGGCTGGGGACAGTCAAAGGCTAACGGAGAGCGAACCCAGTAAACGCAAGTTGAAATCAGACACATCGCCGAAGGACAAACACCACAGCTTCAAATGGTACTGAAGATTGTAGCGTAAAACATGTTCTTGGCAAAGGCTTTTTATATATCATAATAAGAATGATAAAAATGGCAGAAAAAGAATGATCACAAAAGAGAGAGATGGTGATCATTGTAACATAAAGGCTTTCTTCACATAAAGAATTGACAGCAGCTAGGAGACATGGAAATATTTACTGACTGAATTAACCTACAAATCTCAACATCAGATATCTATACTATCATCTCTATATGGAGGTGGACCTTTCTGTGCCGTTGAGTGTAGCTCCAATTCTTCCATTTCTACAGCGTCTCTGTATTCAGTGAGTTCTTTTGAAATCTTGATACGAGTATAATTTGCTGCTAGAGTCACCAGAAAATGTATCTGTCATCAAGAGCACACGAAAGCATTAGACAATAAATCATGAAGATAGAGTGTCAACAGAACAATCAAAATTATCATGTTTAAATTAGTTTGAAATTGATTCATTTTTTAAACAATATTTTTACAATACATTTGTTTTCCATTTCCCCATAAATATGTTATTTTTAAATAAATGTATTTTTTTGTGCGTAATTTTTACACAATGCCGGGGTCATCAAATATACATGTTTTTGTACAAATTTTTAAGGGTGTATATGTGTGTTTAGTTTTTAGTATATTAGCAATGGCAGACACTAATGACAATAGAACAATAAGAATTATCATGTTTCAATTTAATGTTATGTAAACATTTGTATTTTTCACAATGCCGGGGTCATGAATTTGTTATTTTTTTTATAAATGTGTTTTTAAGCTTTCATTTTTGTATGTTTTAGTACATTAGCAAGAGAACGCCCGAGTGGTTACCGGGGCCCAAATTAGGGATGTAAAGAATATAACCACCGTCACCTGCCATGCATGTTGTAAGAGGCGACTGAGGAGGTTGGTCGTGGGGCTGGCTACCCCACACTGTAAAAACACCAGATAGCTACAGAAACCACAACCAAGAAAATTCAAAGCAGAGACATGGAGAACAACTAAGGTGAGCACCAAAAAGTTCCAGACATTCATCAATAGATGCCTACGCAGGATACTCCATCTCAGATGGTACGACAGGACCACAAACAGAGAACTGTGGGATAGGGCAGGACAACGGCAGGTGGAACAAGAGATAATGAGCAGAAGGTGGAGATGGATAGGACACACACTGAGGAAACACCCTGACAGCATCGTGAGACAGGCTCTCCGATGGAACCCCAGGGCAATAGAAGTAAGGGAAGACCCAGAAACACCTGGAGACGGGAGTTAGAGATGGAATGCAAGAGGACGGGGAGAGAGTGGCGAGATCTGGAAAGGATGGCCTTGGATAGGCGGGCTTGGAAGGCCTTGGTTGCAGACCTATGCTTCCCTAGGAGCGAAGGGTGAAGAGAGAGCAAGAGAACGCAAAGAATATAAGAGAACAATAAGAATTATCATCTTTAAATTAGTTTGAAATTGTTGCAATTTTTGTGTACAATACCTCTGACAATACAATACTGTAATTATACGTATACTTTTCATATTTCAATAAGTGAAACAATATACTTTACCATTCCTAAAATAATAACAGCAATTGCTCCAAATGCAACACAAAATAAAGGTCCTGCTTCTGTCACCTTTGGAAGATAAAACAAAGCAGAAAAAAGATATAACTCCAGTATCCATATATGCTTCACAAAACCCTACAACATCATTATAATATATGTCACAACATCCTCCCTCCAAAATCAATATAGCATTCACAACATCCATCCATCAATATACCTCTCCCAACATCCTCCCTCCAACATCAATATAGCATTCACAACATCCATCCATCAATATACCTCTCCCAACATCAATATACTACATGTCATAAAATCCCTCCAACGTCAATAAAATATCTTTCACAGTATACCTTGAATAACCATTATCAGATAGCTTGTCCTGAGCAGAACGTTGCCACTCCAACAATCCTCCAGAATTTCTCGCTCTCATAAGTCAGATGTCCTGCCTTCGCAGCCATCATGTTCAAACCATCCGTTACATCCTGAATCCATCTTCTCTGTGGTCTTCCTCTCTTTGCCGGTATGCCTCCTTCCATGATGGTCTTCTCAGCCCTTCATGTCTTTTTATATGTCCAAAATATCTCAAATTTCTCTTACTTATTTGTAGCATCAGCCAGTTTTCTTTGATTTTGAGTTCTTTCTGGATAGATCTATTTGTTCTCTTCTCTGTCCATGATATCTCTTGAATAATATACTATCAATATCAGCCATAGTCTTAGAAGAGCTGCAGGTGTGACAAGAAGAGACAAAATTAGAAATGAAGAAATCAGAAGACTGAATGTGAAACCAGTCATGCAATTCATAAAAGAACAACAGATTAAATGGTTTGGACACCTGACAAGAATGCCCTGGTATCGCCTACCACAGAGAGCAACAGGAAGACCATGCAAAAGATGGAGCAAGGTCATTAAGAACAGCCTTACGAAAATGAATATCAGCTTACAAAATGGCTTAAAACAAGCCCACACAAGATCACCACGTGTCCGCCCCTACTATAAAGAAGTAAATGGTGGAAGAGAAGAAGAAGGAGAATATCAGCCATTTTACTTCTCATACACACATACACATGCGTCTGAACAACAAGATTTTAATCAACAAAGATTGATCTCAATAAAGAAAATAGTCTGTGTGTGTCTAATACCTTATTACACATAGCCCCAAGTCGACTATGATCACATAAGTGATCTGAACCCTCCTCACTTCTGTAGACACCTGCAACAGAAAACAAATACTTTCATTAGATTTACAGCTGATTACATAGCCCCAAGTCGACTATGATCACATAAGTGATCTGAACCCTCCTCACTTCTGTAGACACCTGCAACAGAAAACAAATAAAAATGCTTTAATTAGATTTACAGCTGATCACACAGCTATGGCACAGCCAAGCTGTTAGACATTTGCATAAATAGCGATTTAAATAAGGCAAATGCAGTGACCTACCAGCTGGCACCATTACTACAACACCTAAAGATCAAGATGGAAGTGAAAAGACAGATGATTAAAAGTATTTTTCTACCAACACTTTGTTACCAGTGCCAAACTTTGTCTCTGACAGTAACACACCACAGAAAGCTCACCATGCGGGAAATGAAATGCTTGAGGAAGGCGGTGGCGGTCACCAGGAAAGATAGACTATGAAATGAGGACATCAGAAGCAGAGTGGGCATACCTACATGCACTGAATACATTGAAAGAGAACAGATGCAGTGGTTTGGACATTTAATGAGAATGGAATACAACCAACCACCAATAACAGCATTCAATAAAATGAGATCAGGTACTAGAGCCAAGGGAAGACCAAGAAAAGGTGGATAGACAATATCAAGACCACACTATGTAAACACAGATATAACGCAACAAGGGCGACTCATCTGGCCATGGAACGCAAATTAAAGCTCCCATCATTATGCTTAACGGCAAGAGTGGACAACAATTACATCATCCACCTGGGGAAAGACAATAGCGATTTGGGTGCTGGGTTGAATTCTACCGATAGATAAAACTAGTGAATCCATTACTTTTGCCTCAAATGGTCGCTACTTAGTACAGGTACTTCTACACTATACAGTTTCCAAGGTGATAAATTTCATTTGGGGGTGATTCCTACATGATATATTTTCTCAAACTCAAAAAAATATAATATGTTGTAGACACTTTAATTAAAATTCAAGGTATCCTATGGCGGGCACATGCATCATTAATTTCCTGCACCATGCAAATTTAAATTGTTGCAATAATTTATCGGACGGCAAGCCAATGGATTGAGCTGATATTTTGAACGCCCTCATAGAGTGTGGCCGCAAAGAAGATTTTCATTTAAACCATTGCACATCAACTACTAGATTGCAGGAGCTGGGTTTGAAGATTGGAATAGCAAGAAAAGAACATCATAACAGATATATGAGTAGGTTCATCAATCAAATTCGAACTGGTATGGTCAGTCGCTGGACGCTGTTGGAGATATTGCGGAGGAGATCGGAGCACCTATGGATATGTCTGGAGTGCAATGAAGATATTCCAAACTGAAAGTGAACTTTGTACAATAAATAAGTTTGACAAATGAGAGATCTGGACAATATGAGAAACTATTGTCTATTATAAAAAATGAATAAAAATTGCAGTGGTATGACAATTAAGTGTATATCCAGATGAGAGAGAAATCACATCAAACCAAACAATATTCTATTCTGTTCTCTGCAATGTTTTTTAGTACAGGAGTCATCATCATCCTATAGCTTATCCTAAGCAGAACTATGCCCTGTTAACAGTTCAGAACTTTTCTCATAGGTTAGATGTCTCAGCTCCGCTGACATCATGCTCAAATCATCTATCACATCTTGAATTCATCTTCTCCATGGTATTCTTCTTTCTGCCAGGATGTTTGACTTCATATTATCTTCTCCAATATCAAAAATACTTCCATTTTCTCATTCTTATTTGAAGCATCAACCAAGTTTTTTTCATTTTTTAAATTTGTGGTTCCTTCTGGATAGATTTAAGTTTTCTTCTCTACTATACTTTTCTCCTATCATCATGTGTCCTGCCTAGTAACCTTAACTATCAGTTTCTAAGATACAAAAATGTTTCACGGTGGGTACAACATTAGTGAGAGCCGCTGTAGCGTAGTTGTTAGTGAATTCGCTTCTCAAGGCTGGTGGTCTGGGCTCAGCTCTCGAATGCGCTGGAATTAGCTATGTAATCAATTTCTTCGTCACCTTTCAACTCCCAATGGAGCACAGGTCTTCAACAAACTTCTTCCAGCTATGTAATCAATTTAGTAACTTAATTAAAATCAACAAAACAAACTCACCAAATCTTGTCAGATTAAAGCAGTAACGAGAATCTTGTAATTCTTGAGCAGTTTTACTGTAAATCTCAGTGCTACAGATGGAATCCATGGCAGCATACACAATGACAGTAACCATGGAGCAACACAACACTGCCATCCAACCAATGGTTAATAAGTAAGAAATAACCATGAACTGTGTGACAAGAGAAATCAAGAATTCATCAATGATATATTCATCTCTACAATCACTGTGATCATCAATGATATATTCATCTACAATCACTGTGATCATAATGATTATCATCTCTACAATCACTGTGATCATAGATATTCATCTTACAATCACTGATCATCAAAGATATATCATCTCTACAATCACTGTGATCATCAATGATATATTCATCTCTACAATCACTGTGATCATCAATGATATATTATCTCACAATCACTGATCATCAATGATATATTCATCTCTACAAACACTGATCATCAATGATATATTCATCTCTACAATCACTGTGATCATCAATGATATATTCATCTCTACAATCACTGTGATCATCAATGATATATTCATCTCTACAATCACTGTGATCATCAATGATATATTCATCTCTACAATCACAAGGAAACAATGTCTATATTCTTTTTCTTCTCTTCCACCATTTACTTCTTCATAGAAGTGTGCGTTTCTAGTCCTATCGGAGACAGATGATAAAAACATAAGTCCCGTGTTTAATTTGAGCATGATTTGTTTTTCACTTGAATTGATCAGTTCTATTGATTGTCTTCAGTGATATGTCTAATATGTTCACTCTGTCTTCCTATGACTCATTTTTCAATAAGTTTGCTTCTTGATATGTCACTATCACATCTAGCCCCTTGATATGGTTCTCCATCAGGTTCTTGGGCAGTGCTTGTACTTGTGTATAGAACACAGACAATATCATCTTCAGTTAGTAGATCAATATAATGTTGCCCTATAATGGTGTTTCCAAGGGCATGTACACTGATCTTAAGCCCCTCTTTACAACCCAGTGTCGTTAATCGCTGAGAAACACTGAGAAAACTGAGGGGGAGATCGGAGCACTTATGGACTAATTGGTTCGATGTGCAGTGATGATGATCCGACAACTAAACTAAACCCCTCTAATGGCGCTTCAAAGGTCATGTACATAAAATTAATCTGAGACTGGCTAACAATTAAGAAAACCTCACCCCTTCTTCTAGTACAACATTAAGAGTGAAACTTAATGAGTCCTGTAAATATGGTCGAGGATGGCTGGCAATCTTTCTCTTTACACTTGGATACGTTCTTCTTCTTCTTCAAACTTTTCATATCGACCACTTGTTAACCACTCTGTATGATTTGTATGTGATCTGAGATTAAAAGCAATTGTACGTTGTGCCAGTTATGCGACTACAAGTAGGCCAGCACATCCAATTTCTGCTATGCTTTTTTTTTACTAGGGTAGCTTCCGTAGGTCCTACATCAGTCACCTCTTACAACTTGCCTTGTAGGCCACAGTAGTACTATTCTTTGCTTCCTTAGCAGCCCTGGCACCACAAGAGCAACTTGGAAACAGCTGTCCGAACATATGTATAAAGCTATCACTACTAACATGAGTTATTCTGCATACAACAAACTGATACAGCTGTCCGAACATATGTATAAAGTTATCACTACTAACATGAGTTATTCTGCATACAACAAACTGATACAGCTGTCCGAACATATGTATAAAGCTATCACTACTAACATGAGTTATTCTGCATACAACAAACTGATACAGCTGTCCGAAAAATATGTATAAAGCTATCACTACTAACATGAGTTATTCTGCATACAACAAACTGATACAGCTGTCCGAACATATGTATAAAGCTATCACTACTAACATGAGTTATTCTGCATACAACAAACTGATACAGCTGTCCAAACAAATGTATAAAGCTATCACTACTAACATGAGTTATTCTGCATACAACAAACTGATACAGCTGTCCAAACAAATGTATAAAGCTATCACTACTAACATGAGTTATTCTGCATACAACAAACTGATACAGCTGTCCGAACATATGTATAAAGCTATCACTACTAACATGAGTTATTCTGCATACAACAAACTGATACAGCTGTCCGAACATATGTATAAAGTTATCACTACTAACATGAGTTATTCTGCATACAACAAACTGATACAGCTGTCCAAACAAATGTATAAAGCTATCACTACTAACATGAGTTATTCTGCATACAACAAACTGATACAGCTGTCCAAACATATGTATAAAGCTATCACTACTAACATGAGTTATTCTGCATACAACAAACTGATACAGCTGTCAGAACGGTACTTTGATACAATTTCACCCGAATACTCGACTTGACCTAGGTCATGTAACGTTACTAGGTTAGGATATGCCAAGGATAGGTGACCGAGGTTAAAGGTCACTTCGTGTAATAATTAGATTTGAGTTTGAATAAGAAGTGTTAGGTTTTATTTCTTTGTATAGCCCTTAAAAGGACTGTGAGAAGATTAGACAACGGGACTGTGAGTGGTATAAGGTAACTGTAGGGGCCAGAAGCTTACAATGTCTGCCATAATTGCTTCAAATGGGTCCAAACCTCTGGATTTTGTTCGACGGCGCCACATAAACTCACTCATGTATGAATGCAAGAGATGTCATTTTGTTTCTTGTGTTCCATTATTTTTACATTTCCTTCCTGAATGTAAAATCCTATGGTCTTGTAGATAAACAACACTACTATTTTTGTCGCTAATCAATGTTGACAATAACAAAAAATTCATTTTTAGGCGGGCGGAAGTAGTAATGTTGATCTGGTAACGTTACTTGACCTAGGTCAAGTCGGATTCTCCAGTGCTCGGGTGAAATTGTATCAAAGTACCGTCAGAACATATGTATAAAGTTATCACTACTAACATGAGTTACTCTACATACAACAAACCACTAGCTCATCAATCATGTACCAATTAACAAACTTACAAAAGCTGCTGTTATCCTACCACCCATAATACATCTAGCACCAGAGTAAATATTACTTCTTGTTGCTCCTGTAGCTAGGAAGCCAAATATAAGGAGCACAATGGCAAACACTCCCATAACAACACCAATAACAATGAACATTTTTTGAAGAACTTCCAACCTGAAAAAGAAACCAAAAAAAGAAACTAAAACATAATACAAAAATCCAAATATATAAATAAATGAATCGATCGTGTGTTGATGTGGCTCTCAAGGGGAACAAGAATAGTACCTCTGTGACCTACAAGGCGTGCCGTAAGAGGCGACTGAGGTAGGGAAGCTACCCTAGTAAATAAGGCATCACAGAAATCAGATGTGTTGGCACATAACTGGCACAACGTACAATCACTCTTAGGCTCGCATCACATACAAATAAGAAAGAGTGGTTAACAAGTGGTCGATATGGAGTGTTCAAAGAAGAAGATTTGTAAAACTGTAGCTGCAAATTATATTTTAATTACTCATTCCCATATTGATACAAATTTTTACTGCAATCTTTCTTGTATTAACTAACAGTCTCTCATACATTTGGATGATTTAGTCATATTTGCATTCTGGAACACCAAAAAGTTGCAGACATTCATCAACTGATGCCTGCGCAGGATACTCCATCTCCGATGGTATGACAGGACTACAGAGAACTCTGGGATAGAACAGGACAATGACAGGTGGAACAAGAGATAAGGAGCAGAAGGTGGTGATGGTTAGGACACACACTGAGAAAACCTAACAGCATCACAAGACAGGCTCTCTGATGGAACCCCAGGGTAATAGAGGATGGGAAGACCCAGGAACACCTGGAGACGGGATGCAAGAAAATGGGGAGAGAGTGGAGAGATCTGGAAAGGATGGCCTTGGATAGGCAGGCTTGGAAGGCCTTGGTTGCGGACATATGCTTCCCTAGGGGCAAAGAAGAATGCTTGCATTCTGATGATTGATTTGTGGATACCTTTTTAAAAAAAAACTTACCAATTAACGCTGAAGCCAAACTGATCATTGAATACTCCAACAATTATTAGTTGCAAAGCTCTAAATGATGTCCCACAAAACACACATGTTCCAATGATAACCAGTAACGCTGCCAGCAATGAAGCAAATGGTGTCTGTCCCAAACATCGAAAGACAGTTGCTGTCGAGGCCAAAGAAAAACAATGTTTCAATGTATACTCAATTATAAATGTTATTTTTCTCCAGTGAGTTTGCCTATTCATATCATATTCGGGGAAATCTTGAAGTATGTACTCTGTAGTCTGATGCGCCTGTCCACAAGTACACATGACTGAATTGTCAATCTTGAATTTTGTATACATGTGGCTGCGGAATCGATTGTGTCCTGTTCTAAGGCGCAGAATGACAATTTGTTCTAATCTGCTCATATTAAAGTAGTCGTCTTGTGTTGGTATTTGTGGCTTTCTGATTGGTTTAATCCTCATTTTCTTTTGTTGGTAGATAACTGGCACATCCGGTTCCCCTCTGCAGCACCTTCCTTGGCCAGTCGGTCTGCTGTTTTATTTCCTGGTATTTCACATCAAGACGACCTTGCGCTGCTTGCACAACATTGTGCGGTGAAGCTGAAGTGGCCTCGCCAGGTTATGCTAATATGGAGGATCTCTGTTGTCCATGCAGCAATTTTCCCCTTTCTAGCTGACAATCCAAGAGAACAGCAAGGCCTAAACAATGTGGCCCTAGTGATGTTGCAGGAGTTGCCATAATACCAATGAATAGTGATATACTGCCTTAGGCATTTCTGCTACAGATTTGACATCCCTAGCCTTTCCCATTAACCACGAATACAGCAGCAAAGGTTTGAAATCTGAGTATACCTTCTCCTAAATGAGTTACCTACCAAGACCAATGAGCCCCCATCTGCCCAAACTTCTGTTATTATGTGTCGAAGATATACATAACTTGACATTTGTTCCAGTCTTTCTACATTTACCATTATATGCAAAGTCTGTGTTTCTCTTGTTTTTCTTACTGCAATTGTTTTTTTTTTTTTCATATTAATATCCAGGCCATATATTTTATTTCTGTTGTTTGCTTGTCCTAATAGTTCATTGTCCGCCAATATCCCTGTATAATCTGCATATCTTAGGTTATTTATTTTTCATCCATCATTCTTACTCCATTTATTAGGACCGTTGTCATATCTGACTTTGAATAGATGCTTTATAAGATCCAAAAGGGCAGGTTTCTATGAGTGGATGTCGTCTATAGAAGTTTCTAACCTACAGAGGCTTACATGGGTCTACTGTCCTGGGCATGCAAGTGTTTGCATCAATGAGAGTGGACAGGCTTGCATCAACAGCATCGATTGTTGGGGAGTTGAAGATGAATATGGGGGATGTTCTTCGGTCTCTTCGCGACTGTCTGTTGGAACACTAAAATCGATGTTGAATCAATCAAGCGATTTAGGCAGTTTGGAGTTATCCGTTGTACAAGTCAAACTGGATGCCTGAGAGGCAGAGTGTGAGGTGTGTTTAATCAGCGAGCCCAGGAACCATCAGTATGCATACTGTTCTATATCTGTTGGGGAGAATGTAGGCACCTATGGGTCTGCCCGGAGTGCAATGACATGAGTTTAGTAACCATATCCATTGATGTTGAGCCGTGGTGTCCCTTTTCTATTTGTTTGAATACTTTTTTCTGTATATATCATGTCATTGTTAAACAGGCAAGAAGGCAGAACACATACTTGTCTCACTCCCCTCTTAAGGTCAATATATAGCGTGTAGTTTACTGCTGCCGCTTGTTGTTCCCAGTATAGGTTGGCAGTTCTATTGCTGACCATTCTGATGACTTTCCCATCCATGTCTATCTCTTCGAAACCCTCAGATATTCTCATATTGAATTCTGTCAAAAAGCTTTTCTCAACTTTTCTATAATCTATCGTATAGTTGGTATCAAAATCAAACATGTACTTTAAATAAATACCTTTCCTGATTTCTGTTAACAAACAATTAATACTACTAAGACTAAAGTAGTATAATTATTATTTAAATATTACGAAATAACTTACCCATTTCGTTAAATGATGACACAGATCAGGTATGGAGAGAAATAAATTGTCTTGATTCTGTACACCTGTTTCTTGTTACCACCACACAAACTTCAAAGCTCTCCTTGCTTGCACTTTTTACCAGTTTGTTAAAACGAAAATGGTCCGGTACATGATGAATGATTCAAATGACTGTTTGAGTTTGAATCGAAGTTTAATTGTGAAATCTGGAGTCGAATTTTCAATATTCTATGTGTGTGTGTTGCAGTATATGGAATAATGTATGTGTTTATTCATTTATAACTTGCCCGAAGTAAACATAAAGTTTGCCATAATGTTTGATGGCAAAGTTAAAACTTTGTTCTCCTCATATTTCCTTATTTAAACAATGTTCACAAGTAGTCTGCCGTTATTGTTACTTTACTTCCGGGATTTGTCGGCCATAATAAAGCCAGATAAATATTTCAAGTACATGTTTTAAAATAATTAACTAGAAAGAAGATCAAGTGAAACATGGTATATTTCCTTTAAAAATTGTTATTAAATTTGAAGAATAATATGCAAAGAAATGTGCACTAATGTGATAGTCTAACAAAGTGTAAATACATATTTTCAAATCTCAGTTAGTCCATTCCGGCATATATATTTGTGTGTTTAGTAAGATATATATAGTCTGTGGCCTAGGGGTTAGTGACTCTGTCTATTAACCCGACGTTCTGAGTTCGAATCACGCTGCGGACAGTTTGCTGGCAAATTGTTTCCGTTGATTTTAACAAAGGACGATGGCGCCATCCGTTCAGAAAGCAATGGCAAACTACTGAACGTATAAGGTGCCTAGAAAATCAACGACTTGTTTACTGTGGTTGATGGCTACGTCCTTTGGGATATGCCACGATTTTCGATTTTTCGATATATATTTGTGTGTTTAGTAGATACCAGAGCCAAACATGGACATTGAGCAAAGCGCAGTCACAAAAAATAACTACATGTGAAATGCGTTGCCTGAGAAAAGTTACCAACAACACAAGAAAAGACAGAATCACCAACATCAGCATAAGAAAGAAAGTTGGCACAAAACCGTGCTTGAATTATATAGATAAACAAAGAATGAAGTGGTTTGGCCACTTAATAAGAATGCATCCAAACTCCACAGTATACAGAGTCTTCTACAACAGAACATCGGGAAAGAAGGCAAGAGGAAGACCACGGAAAAGATGGTTAGATGGCGTGGCAGCATCCTGTGAAAGAGCAAAGATAACAATCACACAAGCCACCAGAACAGCGCAAGACAAAAACAGAAAACCACGACACTGGGCAACAACCCGGTAGCAGTGAAGAAGTAAGATATGAACAATCTAAGACACGCTGATGACACAATTCTCATAGCTACAACTGAACAAGATCTACAAGACCTGATAGATATATTAATGAGAGAAAGTGAAAAGAATTGATATTATTAAGCACGAATTTAAAGAAAACAGAGGTTATGGTTGTCTCCAAGAAACAGGAAATACCAATATGTAATAAATAACATAACACTGAAACAACTCCATCAATTCAAGTACCTGGGAACATTCCTGACATCAGATGGCAGGTGTAAAACACAGATTAGAGGTAGAATAGCTCAAGCGAAAGCAGCATTTAGGAAAATAAAAAAAGCTACTATGAATTCACTACCACCAATACTTATGTGTGGCAGCGAATCATGGACAATGAATAAACAATCAATACGATCATTGGAAGCCCCATAGATGTGGTTTTAAAGAAGAATGCTGAAAATTCCATGGACAGCGAAGCAAACAATTTTTTAATCAGGTCTGCACACGAAGAAACCTTATCAAAAGAATAAGAATCAGACAATCAAGATTCTTCGGGCATATAATGCGAAGAGAAGGTTTAGAACATTTGGTGACTACAGGTAAAATTCAGGGAAGAGATCGTGGAAGACAGAGGGAGAAGATGTTGGATGGGCTGACGTCATGGCTCAACACAAGATCGACATCAGAACTGATTACATGCACCAAGCAAAGAGAGTTGTAGACGAAGAAGCATGATCGCCTACGCCGGCAGACATGGCAATTGATTGACTGAATGTAATATGGTACATAAGACAACGTTTTAATATAATTGGGGCACATCTTAATGATAATTGTGGAGGAACAGGCGTACTGTGACGATTGAAATATTACTACTCCTACTACTGCTAATAGTAAAAAAAATATTAATAATGGTATAATATAGCTGAGATGCCAACGCTCTTCTTTAGTGAAATAATGATGGTGTTAGGGATATGGACGTATACATAACTTGTTCCAGGATGATAGAAATAGGGACAATATGAACTTTAACTAAATTTAGTTGGTAGTTTAGTACGCGGAAATGTATGAAGACCAGGTTCAGGCCAGATTTTTTCTTCTTCTTCTTTGCGTTCGTTCTTTACCACCACTTTTAATCACTCTTTGTGATATGTTTGATCTTTGTCAAGAATGTGTATACGTTGCACATTGGTTTGCAGGCCCCTAAACGCATAGACTTCTACACGTTTAGGACATGTGCATCCGATTTCAGCCAAACCTCCTTAGTCGCCTCTTACGACATGCGTGGCAGGTAACAGTGGTTCTATTCTTTACACCCCAAATTTGGGTCCCGGTAACCACTCGGGTGAGATCAGATTTTGATTGCGGGCTACTTCATGTATCTAAATATGAACTTCTTATACATGTTTATATCAACGGTCAATCACAATGATTTATCAAATAGACCCCCACCCGCCCCTTTGCCTTAACGTGTGGACCCGACACCCTCTCCCATGGTTAGGCTGACAGTAGAATGACTATAAAATAAAACAAGATTGCAAAATGGGAAGATAGTTTTCATGGGAGTGATTAAAAAAACTGAAAATAGTTTCTATCTTGAAATCTGATTAGTACGAAAGCTGCGAAGTAAAAGAGGACGCCAGTAATGTGTCAGATAGACGCGATATTAATTTGTTTTAATATGGAATTTTCGTACCACCTGATGTTCATAATCTTGCCGAGACATCGAAGGTGAAAGATGTTAAGTCTACTCTCGTGTCTTGAGTAGGCTGTCCATATTTCTGAGCCACATAATAAAGAGCTAATTTCACAGGCTCGATAGATTTGAATCTTCGTCTGCAATGTCAGTTTTGTGTTGTCCCACGCTCGTTTGCCGAATGTAGTAGCCGCACTCCTATACGAGCGTTGATTTCTTCATCAAGAGAAAAGCTGGCAGTGACTATGGACCCAAGATAGCAAACTGTTTGAACTGGTGTTAGATGGTTACCATTTAAAGTAAAATTTGTTGATGTGTTACTTCCCTGAAATCAAACTACTGTATTGGTGACAGTTACAGTCAAAGAAAATAGGTCACAGTGCCCTGGCCAAATTATTGATTAGAGATTGAAGGTTAGTCTCACTGTGTGCATCTAGAGCAGCATCGTCAGCTTCTCCTTCTACTTTGAACACTCCCTATCGACCACTTCTTAACCACTGTGTGATCTGTATGTGATCTGAGCCTAAGAACGATTCTACGTTGTCCCAGTTATGCGCCTACAAGTAGGCCAATCCTATTTCTGCGACGCTTTTTATTTACTACGGTAGCTTCCCTAGGCCCCTGTCTCTGTCTTGTAGGTTACAGTGGTACTATTATTTGCTTCCTCAGGGCCCCTGCCACCACATGGGTGGCATCGTCAGCAAAATTGAGTTCCTTGAGAATGATTTCTGTTGTTTTTGTCTTGGCTCTTAAGCGAGTCATGAAAGTGATGTCATGAAAGTGATGTCATGAAAGTAATGTCTTGAAAATGATGTCCTGAAAGTGATGTCCTCCTTCTTCTTCTGCTTTTGTTCGTTCTTACGACCAATTTTAATCACTCTTGTGATATGTTTGATCTTTGCCAAGAACGTGTATACGTTGCACATTGGTTTGGTAGGCTCCTAAACGCATAGACTTCTACACATTTAGGACACATGCATCCGATTTCAGCCACACCTCCTTAGTCGCCTCTTACGATATGCGTGGCAGGTAACAGTGGTTCTATTCTTTACACCCCAAATTTGGGCCCTGGTAAACACTCGGGCGTGTATTTTATTCTAACCCCCTCCCATCACGCACCCCGACTGCCCAGTTTGTCTGACTTGTCCGTCTAGTCACAACGTCACATAACCTTGGAGATCAAGCGATGACGTTTTAATCATTGTCTACCGACTAGCTTGGCGCGTGCGTGTCCTACTTATTTATCTGTGTTAGTCAATGATCTCTCATTTGTTCTAGAATGTTCTGTCATGTCATTCTGCAAGAGCTAACATTTTTTTTGTGGGGAAGAAAGAAAAAGGAGGGAGTGAGAGTCTGTGGTTGGTGGTTACCTATTCTCCATTCTCTTCTTGTGATAACAAATTAACAGAAAATAAAGTTATACAAATTTAGATCAAAGTCAATCAAGTCTGTCCTCCTCATTCAAGTACAGTATATCTCAACTTTAGTCTCCATGTATCTTGAAATCAAACGTTCCAAGAGCGGGGCTTTTATACCACCTGCTAGATTTGCATTGAGATTAGAGATGTAGATTTTTATACAAATTTCGTTAGTGTATATAGTCTTCATCTCGGCTTCTTTCCTGATGTTCTGAAGATGTAGAATAGGAAACATCTTGTGATGTTCTGAAGATGTAGAATAGGAAACATCTTGTGATGTTCTGAAGATGTAGATAGAAACATCTTGTGATGTTCTGAAGATGAGCATAGAAACAGCTTGTGATATTTGGGGTGGGGGAGGAGGAGAGGGGGATAAGTGGGACCTTTAAACGATAACGCAGATTTTGACAAAATAAGAGTTTCTGCAATCAAACGGATCTGTAAATAATGACACACAACGATTAGTGCTCGTCAAAGCAATGTAGAATCATGTCAAGTAATAGATAAGTCGGAGGAAAATAAGATTTCGTCATGCGAACTAGTTGTCTAGAAAGTGAACTAGTTGTCAGAAAGGAACTAGTTGTCCAGAATGTGAATTAGTTGTCTAGAAAGTGAACTAGTTGTCTAGAAAGTGAATTAGCTGTCTAGAAAGTGAACTTGTTGTCTAGAAAGTGAACTAGATGTATAGAAAATGAACTAGTTGTCTAGAAAGTGAACTAGTTGTCTAGAAAATGAACTAGTTGTCCAGAAAGTGAACTAGTTGTCCAGAAAGCGAACTAGTTGTCCAGAAAGTGAACTAGTTGTTCAGAAAGTGAGCTAGTTGTCCAGAATGTGAACTAGTTGTCAAGAAAGTGAACTAGTTGTCCAGAATGTGAACTAGTTGTCCAGAAAGTGAACTAGTTGTCCAGAAAGTGAACTAGTTGTCCAGAATGTGAACTAGTTGTCCAGAAAGTGAACTAGTTGTCCAGAAAGCGAAATGCTGATCTGGAAATCGAGATTTTAGTCTGCAAACATGTAACAAAAAAAAACAAAAAAAGAAACTGTGGTTTGGATTTCATTAGTGGTTCACTTCTTCTTCTAACGCTCCATATCGACCACTTGTTAAACCACTCTTTGTAATTTGTATGTGAGCTGAGCCTAAGAGTGGTTGTACTTTGTGCCAGTAATACGCCAGCAAGTAGGTCAGGACATCCGATTTCTGCGACGTTTTTTATTTACAAGGGTAGCTTTCCTAGCCCTCTACCTCAGTCGCCTCTTACGACATGCCTTGTATGAGTTACTTCTCCTACCTTAACCAGTCGCCTTCTACGACATGCCTTGTAGGTCATGTATTGTAAAAACTATTCGTTTCTTCCATTTCAAGAAGGTACACGTAGATGCTAAAACATTTCAAGATAGGGTACTACTGGTACTGAATGCATGAAGACATTTCAAGATAAGGGTACTACTGGCGTACTGCATGCATAGAAGACATTCAGAGATAAGGGCACTACTGGCGTACTGAATGCATAGAAGACATTTCAAGATAAGGGGTACTACTGGCGTACTGCATGCATAGAAGACATTTCAAGAAAGGTACTACTGGCTACTGCATGCATAGAAGACATTTCAAGATAAGGGGTACTACTGGCGTACTGCATGCATAGAAGACATTTCAAGAAAGTACTACTGGCTACTGCATGCATAGAAGACATTTCAAGAAAAGGGTACTACTGGGTACTGCATGCATAGAAGACATTTCAAGAGAATACATTACACAAAGGCTTTGTATGTATAATCTTCAACAGGATCTTTAATATATATGATGAGCACACATTATGTACATTATAAGTAACAAAGTGGACACCATCTGCACAAGTTGGGAACCACTGTTCTAGAAAATAATGTGTACACTGTAGAATATTGCAAACTGAACAGCAGAAGAAATATAACAGTTATCTGTACATATATCAACTCTATGTAACAAGTATACGAATCAAAACCTAATAGTTTAATTGACATTTGAAAATAATGAGTATGTTCATTGGCGGCCCGTGATCATTTTTGTGGGTGGGGCCTGACAAAAATTTTCGGGAAAATCATGGCTTTGGGTTAGGTTATGTATTAGTATTTACATATTAGTTATACATAATTTTTAGTGGGGCCCGGCCCCACTCACCCTTAATGACGAGCCGCCACTGAGTATGTTATATTAGACAACTGTAACATGATATTTATTTAGCATCATCATCATCATTATCATACAGTAACAACACAACATTACAAAAAATGATGGATATTACCAACTGCCCATAAAGGGACCAGACTGTCATACAACGCCTCATAACGATTCACAACAGAATGAGACACAACCTGTACCTAGATTCAAGATAGGAAGGAACCAACGGCATGTACCACTGTGACTTGGCGAGTATAGTGACAGAGCATTCCTACAGAACTGTCCCCCAATATGCAAACCTAACAAAAAAGATGTGACACACTGATACCAGCGTCAAAGACAAACTGTATGACGTGACTGATTAGCTCTCTCTCGCGGTCACCGCTTAGACTGATGTACCAGATTTCCCCATAAATTCTGCTGTTGTTTTACTAAATTCTAAATATTTTGTCCTATTCTTGTGGAAATCTGATTCATGCAGCCTTTGCATATGTCTGCTTGTCACATCTTTGAGCAAAATGTGGATTTCTGGTGCTTATCCTTCGGCGATGTGTTCGGTTTTAGCCAGAGTTTACAGGGTTCGCTCTCCATTAGCCTTTGGTTGTCCTCAGCCAACCTGCAAGACAGCAGGTTGTTATTTTCTTTAGGGTAGCTTACCCTTAGACAACCTTCCCTCCCGGGTTGTTGAGTGTCATCTGCCCAGGTTACCAGTCTTTCTTTGGACTACTTGGTTTTGCCTGCCGTCCAGTTTTGTGTACGGTTTGCTCCGCTATCCTTTGATTGTCCCCAACCGAACTACAAGGCAGTAGTAGTTCTCTGCGATGGGAAACGTGGTTATTCTTCTCTGGATGGAGACCCCATCGTCGAGGCTCTCCACCGTTTTGTCCACCTCTCGTTTCTTTGGGTGCCCTCGTCCACCGACTCGGCCTGCTCCCCCTTTTTTCCCTGCTTCAAGGATTTCCCTTGTAGCTTTCACGATTGCTCCCTTCCACACTTTTGTGCCGCACACGTTTAGCACTCCCATCATCAGTCTCACTGTCACAGTTACCCATTCGTAACGTTTGCCTACTTGGTGCCTGTCACCTGCTATCGGCGTTCCAGGTTTTCTACACTGAGCTGTGGCCGCACTCACCCCACGCTTTGAGCCATTTCCTCGCTCCATCATCATGCTCTTATGTTTTTTGTTCAGCTTCCCTCGGCCGGGATGTGCATCTCCATAGTATCGATTCTGCCTGCTCACCGTGTTTATCAGGTTCTCATTCAACATTACTATGCCTGATACTGCAGGAGACGCGTCCGTATTAGAGACCCCCACCTCAGAGGATATGAGTTTACACCCAGTGGTCATGTCACTCCTTGATGCACCCATCTCTCTTTTTTTTTTTTCATTTCCCATGGCCGGGAAAGAGATTGTGCATTAATAGTCAGAATCTGGGGATTTACTGTGTCTGATGCTGACAGGACGTGATCTCATTCCAACATAACGTAAACTAGCTATAAATCTGTGAGCAGACGGCGTCCGGTGCTATTTTTAGGGAGAATCCGGAACATCCAATCTGGTGAAAGAATCACAGTTAAAAAATACACCCAGGTTGAAATGTGTGCTGTTTCATCTTAGATGGATTGTCCTGCTCGTACTGCATTACAGTCACAAAAGACGTAATTCAACAAAGAACAAACTCATCATCATCATCATCAGGTGCCGTACTGGCTGGTGAGGCGATCACGGATCTCCCTAAATCTCTGTCTCTGGTGTTTGTTTTCATCTTAGATGATGACGCTCTTCCGTACCATGAAGTCAGGCTATCCAAAATGTTCTCGTCTCTGTTTTCCTCTGTCTTGTCTCCCCTTGATTTTTCGAATGTTAATTTATGAAAACCCGTCTGAGGACGATGAAATTATTAACACAGGTGGGTCAGTGGTTCTGCACATGTGAAGCTCATGGACTTTCACTGCTCTGGATGTTTTGAAGGAAGCCAGTAGTGGCTTTGACGTGACTACCAGAATCATCACTATGGAGATCATGGCAGTAACTAAAGCGATGGTCTGGCTGGAGTCAGACTTTATCTATGCATGTTTTCTCAGTAACTCAATGAGTATGCTCAGGAAGATTGAAACATGCTATGCTCGAAGACAACAGCTAAAGTTGCTGAAGTGGTCTAGGCTGACAAAAACAGTTTTATTTTTGTGGCAGGGCATGAAGGAAAATGAAATCGTTGAGATACTTGCAGATATGACTGCTGTCTGTGGCTTAGGGATAGTGACTCGGTCTATTAACCCCGACGTTCTGAGTTCGAATCATGCTGTGGACAGTTTGGTTGCAAATTTTTTCGCATGGATTTTTACAAAAATTTTGACAATGGCACCACCCGTTCAGAAAGAAATGGCAAACTACTGAACATAGTAATGTCTAGAAAAAATCATAAACAGTGTTAAAAAGTTGGGGTTGATTTGGTAAGTCCTGTAAAGGATATGCAGTTAGCTTTAACTTTAGAAAGCGGGCAAGCAATGGAACAAGAGAGGAAGAGGATGTGTAAACGATTCAAGGAACAGTTGTGAATCTACAACCCTAACTAGACTGCAAGAATCATTTTCTTCTTCTTCTTTGTCGTTACATTGCTACCTGGTTGTTTCACAGTGTCGTTACATTGCTACCTGGTTGTTTCACAGTGTCGTTACATTGCTACCGGGTTGTTTCACAGTGTCGTCACATTGCTACCGGGTTGTTTCACAGTGTCGTCACATTGCTACCGGGTTGTTTCACAGTGTCGTCACATTGCTACCGGGTTGTTTCACAGTGTCGTCACATTGCTACCGGGTTGTTTCACAGTGTCGTCACATTGCTACCGGGTTGTTTCACAGTGTCGTCACATTGCTACCGGGTTGTTTCACGTGTCGTCACATTGCTACCGGTTGTTCACATGTCGTCACATTGCTACCTGGTTGTTTCACAGTGTCGTCACATTGCTACCGGGTTGTTTCACAGTGTCGTCACATTGCTACCGGGTTGTTTCACAGTGTCGTCACATTGCTACCGGGTTGTTTCACAGTGTCGTCACATTGCTACCGGGTTGTTTCACAGTGTCGTCACATTGCTACCGGGTTGTTTCACAGTGTCGTCACATTGCTACCGGGTTGTTTCACAGTGTCGTGGTTTTCTTTTGTTATCTTGTGTTCATTCTTGTGGCTTGGGTGATAGTTATTTTTGCTTTCTGACAGGATTCTGCTATGCTATCTAACCATCGTTTTCGTGGTCTTCCTCTCGCCTTCTTTGAGGACTCTGTATACAGTGGGATTAGGTTGTATTATTATTAAGTGACCGAACCACTGCAAGAATACCGAACCACTGCAAGAATACCTGAACCACTGCAAAGAATATCGAATCAAATGTGGTGAAAGCAGAACTAAAACTCGCCATACGCGATACATCTTCTGTCTTACTATCTCGAATAACATGATGGCATTCATCTTCACCATCATCTTGATATCTTAGGATATCAAAAGCAAAGACATCCGAATTGAAAGTTTGGTACTGAAGAAAATAATTACAGCATAAAGCTATCAAATCTGCCGTTTCCATCATCCATATCACTCTCATTTGTAGTACCGTTTATGTACACTCAGCCAACCTTAACAGTAAAGTACGCACAGGGCACCCATTTCTTCTTCTGCCGTTAAAAACAAAAACTATCGTTACTGCATGTAGTACCGCTTTTATAGCGAGTTGTAAGACAGGTGGCACGAGAGCTTGAGGGATTTAAGGGCTGCATGGCTAGTGCAGTCGCCACGAAGCTGTTCATGTTAGGATGTTACACTTATGCCCACAACAGAACACACATCTTTGCCCTTACCGTAGATTAAACACGAGTCTCCCGCATGGAAGCCACGATCTAATCCAATCCTCTTCTGTTGCATGCACTATTCCATAGTGCTTACACGAGCACATTGTGAAATATATGAATGTCATCTTCTGAGTTGCCTGTTACTGGAACATAAATCTGCATAACATTAACATCTCCAGGTCTTCCATTCATCATCATGACTTTATCATCATCATCATTCCTTTCATCATCATGACTTTATTTAATAATGTTTAGAATTTCTTCAACGATTTTATCCTTGTGAATCGAGTATTATTCTAAGCAAACAGAACAAAAAATCTCCGAGGTCCACAGAGATGTGGTTTTACAGAAGAATGATGAGAATCCTTGGACTGCTAAAATAACTAATGTTGAGGTGTTGAGTGAGGTCAAGACACAGAGAAAACTTATTATCAATATAAGGAAGAGGCAGTCATCATCTTTCGGGCTTGTGATGAGAAAGGAAAGTTGAGAACACATTGTGACAACCGGTAAAATCGAGGATAGATGAGACAGAGAGAGAAAATTTTGGATATCTTGACTTCATGGCGCGGTAGAGCGTCAACATTTGAGATGATAGCAAACACCAGGGACAGAGATTTGTGGAGATCCATGATCGCCTACGCCAGCCGGCACGGCACATGATGATGATCTAGCATGTATGTTTTCTCTAGAAGAAATGATTTTGATAGTTTTCTGGCAATGGGAAGAAGGAAATGAAAAGAACAAACATGACCTTACAAAAGCTTAAACAACTAAAATGGTATGGAACAGAACTGATAAGAAAACACAGATCAGAATACCAAGAGCGTGCATATTCCCAGTGACAACGTATGGATGTGAAGCATGTACATTTAATAAAGCAGTGGGAAAACATATATGTGTTTATGAATATAAGTGTTACAGAGAATCAACCGTATGTCATGGACAGAGAAGAAAACAGATATATTTCCAGAAAGAAAACAAAATCAAAGAAAAACTAGTTACTGCTACAAATAGAATGTGAACATTGATGTATTATCAACATATAGAACTACACGAAGGGTTGGAGAAGACCATTACAGAAGGAGGAATCCCGACAAAGAGAAGACAACGGAAAAATATGGATTCAGAATGTTAATGATGATTGGAGACATCTGCAGGAGTGGGACATCCGGCATATGAGAGTGGGACATCCGGCATATGAGAGTGGGACATCCGGCATATGAGAGAGAGAAATTACGAAGAGCTGTTAGTATGTCAAAGTTCTGCTCTGGACAAGATAATGGCTGATTACTATGAATTGTTATAAACGTAAAAACGGGCTCATCATCATTATCAAAAAGCTTATCCTGAGCAGAACTTTGCCACCCCAACAGTCCTCCGGAATTTATCTCTCTCAGATGCCAGATGTTCTGCATATGCAGCCGACCTGTTCAAACCATCAGTTACATCCTGAATCTATCTTCTCCGTGGTCTTCCTCTTCTTCTCTTTGCCGGTATGCCTCCTTCCATGATGGTCTTCTCCAGCCCTTCATGTCTTTTTATATGTCCGAAATATCTCAAATTTCTCTTACTTATTTGTAGCATCAGCCAGTTTTCTTTGATTTTGAGTTCTTTCTAGATAGATCTATTTGTTCTCTTCTCTGTCCAAGATATACGAAGGACTCTTCTGTAACACTTATATTTAAAAGCACATATATGTTTTTCCACTGCTTTATTAAATGTCCATGCTTCACACCCATAAGTTGCCACTGGGAATATGCATGCTCTTGGTATTCTGATCTTTGTTTTCTTATCAGTTCCGTTCCATACTGTTTTTAGTTGTTTAATTTTTGTGTGAAAAAAGCATTTTCTGCTAAAAATGCAGAAATCATGAATCATTTACTTATCAAGAATCACTGCGTTTAATTTTTTTATAATAATAATAATTCCTCTCGTACCGTTATACGTTACATAGGGCCTGCAAGTAATTTCTCCATACCGCTCTATCCTGGACAACTCGCTCAATCTCCTCCATGGAACTGAGACCGATATTTCATGCCTCTCTCAGGAACGTTCGTTTCAGGGTCTCACTAGGTCGACCTCTCTTCTTGAACCCTTTGCATCCCACTTCAATGCCTGCTTTGTTATTCGTTGATCATTTCTCCTCAAGATGTGTCCAACATATCTCCATCTTCTCTTTCTTATAACAGTTGTCACTAGTGGTTGACCAGACATGTCTCTTATTTCATCACTTCTCCTGAATTCATTCCATTTTATATTCATTATTTTTCGCAGACATCTATTTTCAAATGCATTCAACTTGCTTTCTATATCTTTAGTAATTTTCCAACTCTCGCTAGCATATGTTAGGATTGATACAACATTTTCCAACTCTCGCTGGCATATGTTAGGACTGATACAACATTTTCCAACTCTCGCTAGCATATGTTAGGATTGATACAACATTTTCCAACTCTCGCTAGCATATGTTAGGATTGATACAACATTTTCCAACTCTCGCTAGCATATGTTAGGATTGATACAACATTTTCCAACTCTCGCTAGCATATGTTAGGATTGATACAACATTTTCCAACTCTCGCTAGCATATGTTAAGATTGATACAACATTTTCCAACTCTCGCTAGCATATGTTAGGATTGATACAACATTTTCCAACTCTCGCTGGCATATGTTAGGATTGATACAACATTTTCCAACTCTAATTTTGTATGAGAAGCTCATATTATGCGAACATATGTTATTAGTATGTCAAACCACAATTCTAATATGTTAAACAAGAATTCAATTGTTTGGAACTGAATCCAAGATGGAAGTGGATCCAAAATGGAAGTGAATTCAAGATGGAAGTGAATCCAAGATGGAAGTGAATCCAAAATGGAAGTGAATTTAATATGGAAGTGAATTCAATATGGGCGTGAATCGAAGATGGAAGTGAATCCAAGATGGAAGTGAATCCAAGATGGAAGTGAATGCAGTGTTCATAAATATTCTGTAACATTACATTGATTGGTTAGTTTTATGATGATCATTGCACTTCGGTGAATAACCATATGGGCTCAGATCTGTTTCTTACACATGATGATCTCAGCGACAGAGCACGAACATCATAGCGATGGTCTCACATTTTAAAATCTTTCTAATGAATTTGTCCCGGGCAGCGACTTTCCAGCCTTCTCTTCTCGATTCTAAACTTCCCATGGTTCTTTTACGTGCTCAATTTGAACACGGGACCTACGTTTTATCGTCCGTCTCCGATAGGATTAGAAACTCGATTTCACCTACACTGAGATCACGGATCTCTGATAAAATATCTCGATGGATCCACGAGGGTGCGAACCAAGTAGTTCTGGAACGTGAGGTGAGCTTATAACCTCTACGCCAACGATACCATACTGTGGCATGACATTATCAGTGATACCATACTGTAGCCATGACATTATCAGTGATACCATACTGTGGCATGACATTATCAGTGATACCATACTGTGGCATGACATTATCAGTGATACCATACTGTAGCCATGACATTATCAGTGATATCATACTGTAGCATTACATTATCAGTGATACCATACTGTAGCATGACATTATCAGTGATACCACACTGTAGCATGGCATTATCAGTGATCATATGTGCTACAATCAGTACTGTAGCATGACATTATCAGTGATACCATACTGTATCATTACATTATCAGTGATACCATACTGTAGCATGACATTATCAGATGCATAGCCATGACATTATCAGTATCAACTATACATTATCAGTGATACCATACTGTAGCATGACATTATCAGTGATACCATACTGTATCATTACATTATCAGTGATACCACACTGTAGCATGACATTATCAGTGATACCATACTGTCATGACATTATCAGTGATACCATATGCATACATTATCAGTGATACCATACTGTAGCATGACATTATCAGTGATACCATACTGTAGCATACATTATCAGTGAATATCATACTGTAGCCATGACATTATCAGTGATACCATACTGTAGCCATGACATTATCAGTGAAATAAATTGTCAATTTGACGAAGATCAAGTTATGATATGAAGACTATTTGAGATATAATATCACATAAAAGTCACTCGCTTTGCTTGCGCCTCTGAAAGAAAGGATAGAGGATCGACACCATCGCTGTCGCTCTCGTCTGCTAGAGAGGATGCTGTGAAAGTCAGTCCATCATATTCTTCCGATTCTGCTTCTCTGACACCATTTATTCTTTTGATATTCGTTGATTCTAAAGCACTGGTTGCTGATTTAGGGCGGGTCAGAGGTGATCCATGACCAAATGTATGTAAAAATTGTAGTTCAGTGATGCCAACTGCGACGCCTGTTCTAGAATTGGAGTCACTGATCTCCGAGTTACGATCAAACGATTCTCCAAGTCCCTCATCTTTTCTGTCGAATCCGTCCAGCTTGGGAAACTCTGTAAGGTTGGCGATGTCATCGCTAACGAAGGCTGCTGCTGTTCGAGCCACTGCCATCAAAGAAGAATGTGAAGATCTGCCTTTAGACGCAGCTGCAATGATGGAAGAAATGTTTGTACATGGTGAAGCAGAACTTGCACCACCTGTATCTTTTGCAATTGAGAATTTTCTGCTTCCCGTTCCGGCTAGCAAGCCTACTCTTGGGATCAGGGACTCGCGTCTGATTCTTTCAATCTCTTCCTCTGGAATTGTCTCTGGAGGGTTAATCCTACACTTGAGACTATTTGTTTGTCGTTCGACAACTGTGTCGTTTGTATCTGTGCCAGGGTTGTCTATCTTACACGTCTCTAGCGACATTGAACGACGTAAACGGTCTAGCGACACATGGCTACGTTTGCGAGACAAACGGCGATCTGAGGATTACAAAACAAGAATGTTGTTACCAAATATACAATCTTTAGAAATTCATTAACCTGTTCACAATTATACTGCACATTCACACTTACACACATTCACACATAGTCAGGAAAGTACAATACGTGCTCTAGTCTTCTGCTTCTTCTTGGAAAGCTCCATATCGACCAGATGTTTACCACATAAGAGCGATTGTATGTTGCGTCAGTTATGCACATACAAGTAGGCCATCACAGACAATTTCTGCGACCATTTTTTATTTACTAGGAGATTTTTAATTTTTTTCCGATCCAGAAGCACTTGAGCTTTTCAGCTCTTCGGCTCGGTGCCATGGACATCGTAACGCCACGAACACCGTAAATCTGGGGAATCTGTGACTTTTTCTGCCATCCCGCGGAATTGAACCCGCACACACAGAGGGATAGTCACGCGTAGTCCAACGCGCTACGAACACGATGGGCAGACGGGCATTTACTAGGATAGCTACCCTAGGTCCCTACCTCAGTCATCTCTTACGACATGCCTTGTAGGTCGCAGTGTCACTATACTTTGCTCCCATTGATGGCTCCGGCAACACACGGGTGTGTGCTCTACCGTTGTAGCATACCTCATCTTCTGTTTGTAATGGTAATATCAATATAACTACTATCAACATCGCAAAAAGGGATTTAGAAATGAATAAGGAAAGTGACAGAGAAAAACAGAATCCATATCTCATTGTGACTTTTAAACAAATTTATGACAACATATTAAATAAGCATGACAAAGGATATTTTTATTATCTATTGTCTATTCCCAGGTGGAAGATGTAGTTGGCTGCCCACTCTTGCCGTTAAGCGTAGGGATGGGAGCTTTAATTTGCGTTCTAGGGCCAGATGAGTCGCCCTTGTTGTGTTGTATCCGTGTTTATGTAGTGTGGTCTTGATATTGTCTATCCATCTTTTCTTGGTCTTCCCTTAGCTCTAGTACCCGATCTCTTTTTATTGTATGCTGTTATTGGTGGTTGGTTGTATTTCATTCTCGTTAAATGTCCAAACCAGTGGCGGCTCGTGATTATTTTTGTTGGTGGGGCCAGACACTTTTTTCCGGATAAATCATGGTTTTTTTTGTTGCTCTATTTTAATTTATAAAATAATAAATACACGTCATACATAATTTTTAGTGGGTCGGCTGAACTGGCCCTTAATGACGAACCGCCACTGGTCCAAACCCCTGCATTCGTTGTCTTTCAATGTATTCGGTGCATGAAGTTATGCACACTCTGCTTCTGATGTCCTCATTTCGTATGAGGCTAAGTCGGAAATTGTTATTAAATGACAGAAAGTAGATAATGTGAACTGTTTTAAATTTTGGTTCACTGCTAACTAGAGATGAAAATTAGATGAAAGAAATTAAAAGAACAAACATGGCTTTACAAAAAATTAAACAGCTAAAAACAGTATGAAACGGAACTGATAAAAAAAAACAATGATCAGAATACTAAAAGCATGCATATTCCCAGTGGCAACGTATGGATGTCAAGCATGGACATTTAATAAAGCAGTGGAAAACATATAAGTGCTTTTGAATATAAGTGTTACAGAAGAGTCCGTATATCTTGGACAGAAGAGAACAAATAGATCTATCCAGAAAGAACTCAAAATCAAAGAAAACCGGCTGATGCTACAAATAAGAATGAGACAATTGAGATATTTTGGACATATAAAAAGACATGAAAGGCTGGAGAAGACCATCATGGAAGGAGGCATACCGGCAAAGAGAAGAAGAGGAAGACCACGGAGAAGATGGATTTAGGATATAACTGATAATTTGAGCATGGCGACTCATCTGTCGTATGAGAGAGTGCAATTTTGAAGGACTGTTGGGGTGGCAAAGTTCTGGACAAGACAAGTTATATGATGGTGATCAACTTTACTGCTGTCATACATATAAGGAACTTGTGTACTGTTTACATGTTTCGCCATTATTACTATACACCATCTTTTGTTTTAATGGTAATATCAACTTAATTGTTGTAACATCATCATACATCCTTAGTCTTGTCGGTGATCCCTTCCTACGTCTGCTAATCTCTTTACCTGTACAACCAGCAGATTATCCATTTGATGTCTGCTTCTCTTATCTGATGATTTCCAACTTAGCTTGAAGATTTCTAACATTGGTTTGGTAGGCTCCTAAAACGCATAGACTTCTACACGTTAGGACACATGCATCCGATTTCATCCAAACCTCCTTAGTCGCCTCTTATTTGTCGGTGATCACTTCTACGTCTGCTCCTTTACCTACAACCATAGTTGTCCATGGATTTCTGCTTCTTATCTGATATTCCAACTTAGTTTGAAGATTTCTTGATGTGTCAACTATTTGAATATTTCTGATGTCAACTGTTTGAAGATTTCTTGATGTGTCAACTTAGTTTGAAATTTCTTGATGTTCAACTTAGTTTGAAGATTTCTGTGTGTCAACTTAGTTTGATCGATTTCTTATTCAACCTCTAGTTTGCAGATTTCTTGATGTGTCAACTTAGTTTGAAGATTTCTTGATGTGTCAACTTAGTTTGAAGATTTCTTGATGTGTCAACTTAGTTTGAAGATTTCTTGATGTGTCAACTTAGTTTGAAGATTTCTTGATGTGTCAACTTTGTTTGAAGATTTCTTGATGTGTCAACTTAGTTTGAAGATTTCTTGATGTGTCAACTTAGTTTGAAGATTTCTTGATGTGTCAACTTTGTTTGAAGATTTCTTGATGTGTCAACTTAGTTTGAAGATTTCTTGATGTGTCAACTTAGTTTGAAGATTTCTTGATGTGTCAACTTAGTTTGAAGATTTCTTGATGTGTCAACTTAGTTTGAAGATTTCTTGATGTGTCAACTTAGTTTGAAGATTTCTTGATGTGTCAACTTAGTTTGAAGATTTCTTGATGTGTCAACTTAGTTTGAAGATTTCTTGATGTGTCAACTTAGTTTGAAGATTTTTTGATGTGTCAACTTAGTTTGAAGATTTCTTGATGTGTCAACTTAGTTTGAAGATTTCTTGATGTGTCAACTTAGTTTGAAGATTTTTTGATGTGTCAACTTAGTTTGAAGATTTCTTGATGTGTCAACTTAGTTTGAAGATTTCTTGATGTGTCAACAGCGTGCTCCTATTCTTCTTCCCTTAACTTCCTTGAAGCATTAAGTATCAACACATGTACTCCAACCAGGTCTGTCTAGTTTAGTTCACTCCAGGTCTTTCCCACCTCTTCTTTATCTCTGTGTACAGTTCGTCTTTATGTTTCGTGTCAAGTAGCATAATGACTGGATGGATTAGCGTAATGTATAAGCGTTCGTTTGTCGACTCACGCACGAGGGGTTTAATCCCACACTAGACGTACCACACGCGAGAAAAGAAATTGGTCCTCCTACCTGCTGCATACTAGGATCTAGAAATGTGAAGTTACAAGCACTTCATACACTCAAATCTGAAGAGGTAACGGGAACAGTAGTAATAGCGCCATGACGGCACTGATATTCACGTGAACTAATAACTCCGTATGTCCACGGATCGACAACATTTGAAGTCTTCTTGTCCTTTTTGTACAAACATTGCATACCAACTTACCCTAATCTTGAAACACCCAGCATTTCCAGTAGAGACTAAAAGACATATTATAAATGCAATCTTCATACCAACATGTACTACGTGCAACATGGGCACTGACAAGACAGATTATAAATGCAATCTTTATACACACTGTGCTACCCGTGTCAAACACGGCACTGACAAAAGAACAAGAAAGGAGAATTGCCTCATGCGAAATGAGATGCTTGAGGAAAGCGGCAAATAAAACAAGAGACCATATAAGAAATGAGGAAATTAGAAGAACAGTCGAAACATCACCTGTTGTTAGATTCATTGAAAAACAGACTCAAATAGTTTGACCACTTGGTGAGAATTAACCAGAATACATCAGTTGCAAGAGCGTACAACTTGAAAATAGAAGCATCTAGAGGAAGAGACAGACCAAGAAAAAGATGGATTGATAGAACTACAGATATCTTAAAACTCCACACTACCACAACATATCAAGCGACCGAGCAGGCACTATCTCGGAATCGATCATCAGTTAAACCTGCGAGGTCTAACAGCAAAAAACAGAGACGGACTGTTGTAGTGGGGGGTATCTTATGATGATTCATGATGATGGTGGTAAAATAAACCCCACTACAGTACATCACACAGTCATGGATGGAATAACTATGTTTATATAGTTGTACTTCATAACTTTATTGATATTATTCCAACATCAACAAAAACATGTCCTTCCATGTCAATGGTTTATGCTGTTCTCTTTCTCCTATGTTTACTAATTGTTGCTAACTCGTAACTACACAACACTACGTCGATTGGTTTTTACTACGTCATTGTCTCGTTTTAGTGTCACCCCTCTGCTTAGAGAGTGTAAACACTAGGTCTGTTAATAAAATATCTAATTATATATATAAACTACACACTAAAGCTAACTGTCTGGTTCATCAGCTGACACCTGGGGAGGGGCTATAACAGGACAACATAAAAAATGAGTTGTCCTTCCTGTAACAAGCAAATCTCCTCTTGACACAGATCTCCTCTTGACATCAGATTTCCTCTGACACAGATCTCTCTGCTTTTGACACAGATCTCCTTTTTTGACACAGATCCCTCTTGACACACGATATAATCCTCTTGACTATCAGATTCTCTGATTATCTTGGACACAGATTCCAGATACTCTTGAAGCACAGAATCTCAGTTCTACTTGACAATGATCTCTCTGCTTGACTATTTCAGAGAAGGATTGCTGTCCAACATTTCAACTCTCAGCCTGGAGGAGACATGGTTCTTGTTTATTCTGCTCGTCTCTCTTAAAGAACCTGTCTAGTCTTGATTAAATCTGTCAGGAGTTACCAAGACTTCCAGGAAATGTACGATCTCTGAGTAGTTAACAGAGATTCTCCAGTTGTCCTACTACTTTCCAATGAAAGTTAAGGTAGCAATGTGAGGATTTCTCTCATGGAGTTAGTGCAATGTGAGAGATTCTCTCATGGAGTTAGTTGCAATGTGAGGATTTCTCTTGCATGGAGTTAAGTGCAATGTGAACGGGAGATTTTTCTCTCAGTAATGGAGTTAGGGTGCAATTTGTGAAGAGGATTTCTCTCATGTGAGTTAAGTGTTCTAGAATGTGAGGGAAGTTTTCTTTATGGAAGATGTGTGATGGGGACAATGTAAAATGAGATGACTACTCTCTATGGAAGGAAATGGAGACTTTACTATAGGAGAGTGCAATGTGAGAGATTTTCCTCATGGGAAAGTGCAATGGAGAGATTTTCTCTTTCATGCAAATGCTACAAAAGATTTCTTCATGGAGAGTGCAATGTAAAGTAAATAGGATTTCTCTCATGGAGTAGTGACAATGTGAGAGTATTGAATTCATGGACGAGTAGACAATGTAAGAGATTCTTCAGATTCATGCAATGGAAGATATCTCATGGAGTTAGAATTCAATGGAAGAGAAAACATGCTCAAGAGTTATGCAATGTAGACAGAGATAGAAATGCAATGGAAGAGTCTCTCATGGAAGTAAGAAACTGAAACTGATCAAGGATTCAGAGATAGAACAATGTAAATCTAGAGTAGTGACATATGAGGGAAATTCTGCTCAGGAGTATAGAATCAATGTCAGAAGAACTGCTCAGGAGTTAGGAATGTCATGGACATGAGAAGACAAATGATACAGAGGTTTTAGAATATCATGGACAAGAAAAGAACAAATGCTAAGAAGAGTGCATAGAATATCATGGACAGAGAAAAGAACAAATGTACAGAAGAGACTATGAAGAATATCATGGGACGAAAAGAACAAATACAAGAAGAGTACTTAGAATATCATGGACAGAGAAAGAACAAATGCACAGAAGACTTCAAATATATGGACAGAAAGAACAAATGCTACAGAAGAGTACTTAGAATATCATGGACAGAGAAAAGAACAAATGCTACAGAAGAGTACTTAGAATATCATGGACAGAGAAAAGAACAAATGCTACAGAAGAGTACTTAGAATATCATGTACAGAGAATAGAACAAATGCTACAGAAGAGTACTTAGAAATCATGGACAGAGAAAAGAACAAATGCTCCAAAATACGGAATACAGAAACAATTTTGCAACTTGTAAAAGAGTTGGCTATTAAAGAGCATAAAATCAAGGAAAATTAAATATTTGTAAACATTAAACGATATGAGTGTCCTAGAAAGATAATTTTGGAGGGAATGATGTCTGGAAGAAAAATGAGAAGAAGACATAGACGATAATAGATGCAAGATGTCATTGACGATCTGAGAATGACTGGTGCTGACGCCGGTCGACTTGCATAGAACAGAGAGTTTTTCAGGACTGCTGTTATGGGAGTCAATTCTCTGAAGGGGCAAGCAACTTGATGATGATGACGGATTACTAGTGTATTGTAACATAAATGATAGAATTGTGTTAGTTAGTTAGTTAGTCTTTCCTCTTGGGCCTGTGGGCGGCGCATAGGGCAGAGGTCATAGCTCTCCATGTCTCGCGGTTCGTTGCTATGTTTTAAGTCTTTAATGTTTACTAGGCCCATCGTTGAGCCTTCTCTGGTGATGGTTCTACGCAGAACTGTGTACATGCATGTTAAAATTATTCGCACGTGTAGTGCCGGGTCCCGCAAGAGAAGCAAAGAATAATACCACTGCGACGTACAAGGCATGTCGTAAGAGGCGACTGATGTTGGACCTAGGAAGCTACCTAGTAAATAAAAAGCATCGCAGAAATCGGATGTGCTGGTCTACTTGTAGGCGCATAACTGGCACAACGTACAATAGCTCTTAGGCTCAGATAACATAGAGTGGTTTAACAAGTAATCGATATGGAGCGTCAAAAAGAAGTAGGGATCATGATGAGAACAGCATACACCGAGACATGACTGAGAACAGCATACACCGAGACATGACTGAGAACAGCATACACCGAGACATGACGAGACAGCATACGAGCACTGAGAACAGCATACACCGAGACATGACTAGAGCAACCCAGCATTAACAATACACCGAGACATGACTGAGAACAGCATACACCGAGACACATGAAGCACTTTAGAACAGCATACACCGAGACATGACTGAGAACAGCATACACCGAGACTATGACTGAGAGAACAGCATACACCGAGACATGACTGAGAACAGCATACACCGAGACATGACTGAGAACAGCATACACCGAGACATGACTGAGAACAGCATACACCGAGACATGACTAGAAGCATCACCGACTGACTGAGAACAGCATACACCGAGACATGACTGAGAACAGTACAGGACATGAGAACAGCATACACCGAGACATGACTGAGAACAGCATACACCGAGACATGACTGAGAACAGCATACACCGAGACATGACTGAGAACAGCATACACTCGAGACGAAAGATTAGAACAGCATACTACGAAAAACACCGAAATTAGAACAGCATACGACCGAGTATGAAATGTGAGAACAGCATACACCGAGCATGAACATTGAGAACAGCATACACTCGAGACATGAGCAATTAGAGAACAGACAAATAACACCGAGATGAAATTAGAACAGCATACACCGAGACGACATTAGAACGCATACAACGAGACAAATTAGAACAGCATAACCGAGACGAAATTAGAACACATATACCGCGAGATGAAATATTAGAACAGCATACACCGAGACGACATTAGAACCGTTGTATTCAACATTTATATGTTAACAGATTGAACACATTTCAGTGAAATTATGTTATGTTATGTTATGCGATCGAGGAAAGAATGGGAATTCCCATGCGTGCTCTGTCCTCCGTTGCAGCAGCATCTCAAAGTCCATTTGCTAACCGTACCCATGAGAAGTTGATTAGTATACCTTCTCTCTACCACGAAGACGACACTGTCTGGCATGTCCAAACTTAATGCCTAATTCTCGAACTCGTTCCAGTGTCTGAGACCCGCCCATGTCACACAATTGAGAGCGTACCGCATTGTTGATAACGGCTCTGTCCATACTTCGGTCGGCTTGAGTTGTGACATTGTTTGCAAGTAAGTCAGCACGCTCGTTACCCTGCGCCCCAGCATACATTCCAGCTTCATGGGGACTATCATCATAGCACCCCGAACATGTCCTAGGTGCTCAGATCTCTGTCTCATCAAACTCAGCAGCGTCCAGCGGTCCAACACACCAGTTCGATGTTTATTAATAAATTTCTTTGCATATTTGGTATGTCGTTATTTTTGTGCTGTATCAACATGTCAATAGTTGAATAAATTCTTGACACAGAGAGTGTGTCGTTGCGAGTGTGTCGTTGCAAGTGTGTCGTTGCGAGTGTGTCGTTGCTTTAAACACGCGTCAGAAGGTGTTCATCACGTACATTGACCACATTTGTAAAATAGCTAACACCAGCGAAGGAAACAACCTCGGAGAACTCTTAAATGAATTTCTTTTTGCAGACGATCAGGCAATCATATCAACAACAGAAGAACAGCTACAACAACACATCAACAGACTCCAGTTAGCATGTAACGAATACAACATGAGAATTAACATCGACAAAACAGAAGTAATGACATTCGCCAGAAAGGAAAACACTACCAACATCTCCATCGATAATCATCTACTAAATCAAGCAAAAGATTTCACATACCTGGGGAGCATTTTTCAGCAAATGGAAGAATAACTAATGAAATTCAACACAGATGCAACAAAGCAAATCAAACGATAGGGCAAATGGCGTCAATTTTAAGATGCAAACACGTCACCATGAACACAAAAGAGCAATGTTCAACACAATCTTTCTCCCACATTATGTTACCAGTGCCAAACCTGGACGCTGACAAGAAATGATAGAAGAAAACTAGTCACGACAGAGATGAAGTGTCTACGCAGATTGCTGGGTGTAACAAGAAGAGACCGGTTGAGAAATGAAGACATCAGGAAAAAGTGGGTACAACATCAGTACTAGACTTCATCAAGAAACAACAAATTAAATGGTTCGGTCACGTAAGCAGATTACCACCAGACAGTGCACCACAAAGAGCAATGCTGCTCCGATACAATGGGTACAAAGCAAAAGGCCGGCCACGCAAAGATGGACCTCAGAGATAACAGAGGCGACGAAAGAGACCATCTACGAAGCGCATACTAGGGCCCGTTTTGAAATCTCTTCCTGACCTGACGCTGTGAGGCAAACATGATTCGAGAAAGAAAGAAAGAAAGAAGGTGTGTTCTTCTTCTTCTTCTTCCAACCTCTATATCAACCATTTGTTAACCACTCTTTGTGATTTGTATGTGATCTGAGACTAAGAACGATTATACATTGTGCCAGTTATGCGTCTACAAGTAAACCGACACATCCGATTTCTGTGATGCTTTTTATTTACTAGGGTAGCCCCTACCTCATCGCCACTTACGACATGCCTTGTAGGTCACAGTGCCATTATTCTTTGCTCCCACTGCAAGCCCCGACGACATTCGGTAGAAGAATATGTGCAATATCCACTGACTGCTTTGTTCCTTAACCTTTTCACTCCATAATTTTGTTCTGTCATCGGACGCATTCATAATTGTGTTCTATCATCGGACGCATTCATAATTTTGTTCTATCATCGGACGCATTCATAATTTTGTTCTATCATATGACGCATTCATAATTTTGTTCTATCATCGGACGCATTCATAATTTTGTTCTATCATCGGACGCATTCATAATTTTGTTCTGTCATCGGACGCATTCATAATTTTGTTCTATCATCGGACGCATTCATAATTTTGTTCTGTCATCGGACGCATTCATAATTTTGTTCTGTCATCGGACGCATTCATAATTTTGTTCTATCATCGGACGCATTCATAATGTAATGCTGAAATAAGACAGTGTACCGGCTTTGTGTCGTCTTAAAATTTACTGTGAGCCAATTTATCGGCACAGAGGAGCGAACGGTTTAATTAAACCAAGAACATATCAAGAAACTCAGTATTACTGTATATAGAAATAAACTAAATTTAGCAAATATTTTGAAAAAAGCCGAAAGATTGGAAAGTTAAGATAAAAATTATCAATACAAAAGGGTCGTTAAGGATTTATTGTCTGTCTGTATATGTTATGTCTGTCTGTATATATTATGTCTGTCTGTATATGTTATGTCTGTCTTTATATGTTATGTGTGTATATGTTATGTCTGCATATGTTATGTCTGTCTGTATATGTTATGTCTGTCTGTATATGTTATGTCTAGCTGTATATGTTATGTCTGTCGTATATGATTATGTATGTATATGTTATGTCTGCATATGTTATGTCTGTATATGTTATGTCTGTATATGTCATGTCTGTATATGTTATGTCTTTCTGCATATGTTATTTCTGTATATGTTATGTCTGTCTTTATATGTTATGTCTGTCTGTATATGTTATGTCTGTCTGTATATGTTATGTATGTCTGCATATGTTATGTCTGTCTGTATATGTTATGTCTGTCTGTATATGTTATGTCTGTCTGTATATGTTATGTCTGCATATGTTATGTCTGTATATGTTATGTCTGCATATGTTATGTCTGTCTGTATATGTTATTTCTGTATATGTTATGTCTGTCTGTATATGTTATGTCTGTCTGTATATGTTATGTCTGTATATGTTATGTCTGTCTGTATATGTTATTTCTGTATATGTTATGTCTGTATGTGTTATGTCTGTCTGTATATATTATGTCTGTCTGTATATGTTACGTATGCATATGTTATGTCTGTATATGTTATTTATGTATATGTTACGGCTGTCTGTATATGTTATGTCTGTCTGTATATGTTATGTCTGTCTGTATATGTTATGTCTGTCCGTATATGTTATGTCTGTATATGTTATGTCTGTCTGTATATGTTATGTATGTCTGTATATGTTATCCTGGCCAAAGGAATGGAAAAGATCAGTATTTATACCTATTCCAAAGAAGGAAACCTGAAACTATGCACCAACTACAGAACTATTACCTTTATAAATCACGCCAGCAAAATCCTACTAAGAATCATAATGAAGAGGATGGAACAAAAATTAGAAGATGAAATACACGAAACACAAGCAGGTTTCAGAAGAAGTGGAGGCACTAGAGACCATATTTGTAGCATGAGACTTATTATCGAGAAATGCAGAGAATACAACATAGACCTGCATACATGTTTCATAGACTATAGCAAGGCTTTCGATCATATACACCAGAAAATGTGGAACATCATGAAAGACATGCACTTTCCAACACACATAATACAACTCATAGAATCTCTATACCACGAACAACAGGCAACCATTAAAATAGGAGAAGAAATAGCTGAATGGTTCGAGATTCAAAAGGGGGTACGACAGGGATGTATTTTGTCACCATACGTATTCAACATATATGCGGAGAACATCATGAGGAATGTAAAAGAAGATGCCAACTATGTGAATTACGACCCTCTCACTATAGGCGACAAATGCATACCGGAGCTTAGATACGCAGACGATACAGTATTATTATCCACCAGCAATGAAGGTTTGGAAAACCTAATCATGACGACACCAAGAAACATAGTGAAGACCAACATCTATATTTGAATACACAAAAATCAAAAAAAATTATGTCAACTGACAAAGCAAAAGGCTCACCTAACATCCAAATAAACAATGAAGAACTCCAATGTGTAGAGAGCTACGAATATCTGGGCTCAATAATTAACAATAACGGTGACTGCTCCAAAGAGATCTCAAGAAGATTGGCAATAGCAATCCAGAAGTTAAACACAATGAAGAACATGTGGCAAAGCACCAGCAAAATACTAAAATTAAAAATATTGAGAGCATGCATTTTCCCAGTGGCTACTTATAGTTGTGAATCATGGACTATTACACAAAAATTAAGAATGAAAATCCAGTCCTTCGAAACTAAATGCTACAGAAAGATCCTACGAATACCATGGACAGAAAAAAAAGAACACTGATGTCCTGAAAGAACTGAATGTTAAAGAGATAAATGTGGCTGATAAACAACATACTATACAGAAAAGTTACATACTTTGGTCACATCAAGCGTCACGATCGCCTGGAAAGAACAATACTAGATGGCAGGGTCCATGACCAGAGGCAGACCAAGAAGAAGATGGCTACAAGATATTAAAGAAACCATGAATATGACCATCGACGAAGTGGGTGAACTGGCAAGAGACAGAGTGAATTTTAGATGTGCTGCAAAGAGAGCAACGTCCTATAAATGATACGCATCTTGATGATGATGTATATGTTATGTCTGTCTGTATATGTTTTGTCGTCTGTATATTTTTGTCTGGGTGTATATATGTATGAAGTCTGTATTTATTTAGCTTCTTCTGTATCCTTTATCTGATAAAGACATTTTGGTAGAAACATCGCTGTATATTGTTTGTTATATCTTGTAAAACTATAATACTTTGTTGTTGCTACATGATTCGTCTTAGAAACAAGATGTCGCAACAAGGAGACGCAACGGATTAAGTAGAGATCAACTATCACAGACTAATATACAACAGGAAGCAACGTTAAGTAGATGCAACATCACAGATAATGATACAACAGGAGACGCAACGGATTAAGTGAGAGATTCAGCAACTATCACAGACTAGATGATACAACAAGGAGACGCAACGGATTAAGTGAGAGATTCAGCAACTATCACAGACTAGATGATACAACAAGGAGAGCTAACGGATTAAGTGAGAGATTCAGCAACTATCACAGACTAGATGATACAACAAAGAGAAGCAACGGATAAGTGAGAGATTCAGCAACTATCAGAGACAAGAACGGATGTAATGTTCTAGATAAAGTTACTTCAAGCATTATATATATATTATTAATATGCATCAGTATAACCATGAGGTACATGTATTCTTCTCTGGGTGTAACGTCAACGTCAGTACAAACTTAGGGTGGAAAACTACATGGGGACCTCGCCCGTGCTATGGAGTTCGTGCACTGCAGCTGAGATCTTCCTGTGTAAGAAAGAGATTTGAGCATACATGATTACTCACCGAAGTGTAATTATAACGGACCAATCAATCAATCAATCAATCAATCAATCAATCAATCAATCAACCAATCAATCAATCAATTCATCAAACAACCATGAAGTACATGTATTCTTCTCTGTGTGGCTTTACGGAAACTGTAAGAATACATGTGCCACATACAATGTAACCTTCACATACAATATAGATATATACACACATAGTTATGTATATACACACACAAGAAATTGCTAACATTAACTCATTCAACGTTCTAAGCCGATATACAAGCTCACTGTATATAAGGTTACGCAAAGGATGATGGTGGCCGATTCTGTATACATGTAATATAAATGCGTCTGAATGTAACATAAATATACAGTGGGAAAAGGTTAAATAAAGACAGCAAGTACATTATGATGTACAGAACGAGCATGCTAACAAAGCGTACACAACAATGTAAGCGTACACAACAATGTAAGCAAACAAGCGTGCAATAGAATAGCAATGCAAAATCACAAAGAACTAAAATTAAAATTTAAATAAAAATGAAATAAAAATGTAATGACTAAAAATTTGATTGAGTCCATAAAACTAGAACTAGTACCCAGAAATGTAAATACTTTAAAAAAATAGATGCTTAGACACGCTAAAACTGCCCGTGGAAAAACTATCTTTTCAATACTTGTTCATTCGAAACAAATTAATTTTCAATGAAATATTTTCTTATGCAATCTTTAAGTGTATATTTTAATTTCGTATGTAATCTTCAATTGTATATTTGAATTAGCAGGAACAAGAAGACAGGTAACAATAAATAGAGAAGATAATTAAACGATTCTCTTTATGACATTGAAGAAACCAGCAGTGGAGATGCTCTCCAGCAATAGTTAAGGCCAGGTCCCACTCCTAAACATAAGTTTTGAGAATCTAGGTTTTATTTATAATTCTTAATTATCAACGTGATGTTAAGACTCAATAAAAATTATTCACAAAATCCAAGCAAGTATATTCTGTGAACAAGTTTGAATATTGAGGTTTTCTAATCGAAAAATGCACAAAAAAGTAATAGTGTAAAATACAGGATGATTGAAGTTCTTTTGAGATTGGTGATATATATATTTCTGATGTTTCCAAGACCTGGTTATATCTTGATTGAGTAGCAGAAGATATAAAACGTATTATGAAATAAGGTTTACCTGCATTTTTGTAATGCACATCCAGATTTTTGACCAACAGAGTATGTGGTAAGCGATATCTTTTTTGCATGAGACACAAAAACTGTTTAATGAATTATAATAAGCGTGGTAGAGGATGATAATGTGTGCTTAAGAAAGAAGTGTACAAATTTTGACAGCAATCCTTTGTGTAGTTTCTGAAACAATATTGTATTTAGCGACATACATTTATGGAAAATACAATTTTTTTAGAAATTGCGAAAAAACTCACATATTTTCAATTATTGATCAAATTAATTTACTTCACCCCCTCTCTTCCATCAACCCTCCCCAGGAGCATAACACTTTTCTTTAGCCAATGCTTTAGTCGTTAACACTAACTTTTCTAAATCTTTCTACTTTTTGTGTGTCAAATTGTTTATTAGCAAGGAAGATATGCGATTTTTATAGGTGACTGCAAAATATTGAAAGTAATGCTTTCTAAAGAAAAAGTGAAATTAAAACAAAAGTATCATATCTGCACAATTTTACATTATTAACTATAATATTGGCATCATTGATAGTTACTTTTAAGTTCCTCCTCACAGTAAATGAGATCTTAGGATATCACGTCCATATAAGACTATAGAAAGAGTCATTAGTATTGTGTATGAATGTTTCACCATGAATGTATTTTGTCAACGAAGTCGCAAGACAGCTTAACAAATATTTACATTATGGTGTCCACACAAACTTAGACAGTTTGTTTCTAACATCTATAACTTTATATTTAGCCACTAACTACTCAGTCTATTGCAGTTCCCATAATTATCTTTGTGATGTTTAAATATGGCTCAAATACTATTTATCCAATGTGCTCTAGTTTCCCAGAATTGTTCATACAAGCTACATCATAATGATGCTGCATGAGTTTAATGGTGCTATTAGTTAATCTATCTGCACTACCATATTACTATAAACACTTTGCTACCATCTGTTGAAACATAGATGGTTTCTATGTGTATATATTTAGCTTAAAGAAACGTATAAATTGCCTAGTTTTAAAAATGTAATTAAAATAGGAAACTACATTTTTTGGAGGATAAACTAAAGAAAGTTTCTTGTTCAAAATTGGATGTAATACCTAAAATATAAATAAATATAAATTACATTTTAAAAAGTAAATGGTTAAATGTGTAGGTGTAATCTCCCCTTAATAAAATAAACATGTAGATGTTCTCCGGTACAGGTAACAGAAAACTGTAGAGATGTTCCCCAGCACAGGTAACAGAAAACTGTAGAGATGTTCCCCAGCACAGGTAACAGAAAACTGTAGAGATGTTCCCCAGCACAGGTAACAGAAAACTGTGGAGATGTTCAACAGCACAGGTAACAGAAAACTGTGGATATGTTCAACAGCACAGGTAACAGGAAGTTGTGCAGATGTTCCCAAGAACAAGAAGTTCCCCAGCACAGGTAATAGAAAATTGTTGCGATGTACTAGCTATATGTGAAAGTAAGTGTAATGTACTATTGTATTAGTAGAACATGTGAAAGTAAGCGTAATGTACTATTGTATTAGTAGAACATGTGTAAGTAAGCGTAATGTACTATTGTATTAGAAAAACATGTGAAAGTAAGTGTAATGTACTATTGTATTAGAAAAACATGTGAAAGTAAGTGTAATGTACTATTGTATTAGAACAACATGTGTAAGTAAGTGTAATGTACTATTGTATTAGAACAACATGTGTAAGTAAGCGTAATGTACTATTGTATTAGAAAAACATGTGAAAGTAAGTGTAATGTACTATTGTATTAGAAAAACATGTGAAAGTAAGTGTAATGTACTATTGTATTAGAAAAACATGTGAAAGTAAGTGTAATGTACTATTGTATTAGTAGAACATGTGAAAGTAAGTGTAATGTACTATTGTATTAGAAAAACATGTGAAAGTAAGTGTAATGTACTATTGTATTAGTAGAACATGTGTAAGTAAGTGTAATGTACTATTGTATTAGAACAACATGTGTAAGTAAGTGTAATGTACTATTGTATTACTAGAACATGTGATAGTATAATGTACTATTGTATTAGTAGAACATGTGTAAGTAAGTGTAATGTACTATTGTATTAGTACAGTGGTTTTCAAAGGGTGTGCCCAGGTGACCCACTGTGCCCGGTAACATTCCTAGGTGCACCCTAGGAAATCCCAGATCAGGAGTCGACATCACGGTGCTAGCGGAGACCAGGGTAAAGAAAGATCACCAAGACATATCAGGTCCATGCTTCTCATAGGCAGACATTCAATGACAAATAAATGTACGTAGCCTTTTCCAATTATTTCTGTATCTCTTTCCTTTTTGATTTTCATTTATTACTTTTTTGTGTATAGTTCGCATACGATTGTCTTGTAAGACTTCTCTCTCTCTTTCCCCGCTTAGACTGATGTACCATATTTCCTCATAAATTCTTCTGTTGTTTTTAGGACTCCGTCCTCCGTACCTTCTAATTTAGTTCGGTATTTTCCGGCCAGGTTTGGTTTCTTAGGCCTGCCAGCAGTGGGCAGTTCTGCAGTATGTGCTCTGCCGTCATGTCCGTCTTTCCGCAGTGGCACAAGCTAGTTGTGCAGATTTTAAATTGTAAGACTTCAAGTGTGTCACAATTTTAACAAGTTTGAGAACTACTGGATTAGTAGAAAATGTAAAAGTATAAGATACAATATCACAACAAACATGGAAACGAAACAAATAACTGAAACGAAAGTTGACTGGTTTCTCTTCATTTATTTCACGTCACACAACCAAATTTGAGGGTCTCAATGGCGCAGTGGTTAAGTCGTTTGTCTGACATTTTGAAAGCTTGTGGGTTTAGACTAAACCAAGTCTGAACCAAGACACATGTGCATTTTTTTCATGAAATCCCTAGGATTGTTGCCGGAGCTAGGGAGTTCATGCTTTGTGCAATGCTCTCGGCAGATGGCGTGCCATCTCTGCCGACAGGGACGGATCAATGTGGGGAAACCCTCTACAATGAAATCAATCGGTTGCCTTTGGACCCTTTAGGGAGGGGGTACTCAACAAATTGGTTAATACATTTTTTGGAATTATTTAGACCTTCAGGTTATTGCGTCATTTAGTCTATTGCGTCATTTAGTCTATTGCGTCATTTAGTATATTGCATCGTTTAGTCTATTGCATCATTTAGTCTATTGCATCATTTAATCTACTGTGCCATTTAGTCTATTGCATCATTTAGTCTATTGCATCATTTAGTCTATTGCTTCAATTAGTCTATTGCTTCATTTAGTCTATTGCGTCATTTAGTCTACTGTGCCATTTAGTCTATTGCATCATTTAATCTACTGTGCCATTTAGTCTATTGCATCATTTAGTCTATTGCTTCAATTAGTCTATTGCTTCATTTAGTCTATTGCGTCATTTAGTCTATTGCGTCATTTAGTCTATTGTTGATTTAGTCTATTGCTTCAATTAGTTATTGCGTCATTTAGTCTATTGCGTCATTTAGTCTATTGCTTCAATTAGTCTATTGCTTCATTTAGTCTATTGTGTCATTTAGTCTATTGTGCCATTTAGTCTATTGTGCCATTTAGTCTATTGCATCATTTAGTCTATTGCGTCATTTAGTCTATTGTGTCATTTAGTCTATTGTGCCATTTAGTCTATGTATTTATTATTACTTTATTATTATTGTTATGAAAAGAGAAAAGTTCCACACAATCTTTCTTCCAACATTATGCTATCAGTGACAAACATGGACGCTGACATCAAATGATAGAAGAAAACTAGTCACGACAGAGATGAAGTGTCTACGAAGAATGCTGGGAGTAACAAGAAGAGACAGGTTGAGAAATGAAGACACCAGGAAGAAAAGTTGTTACAACATCAGTACTGGACTTCATCAAGAAACAACAAATTAAATGGTTCTGTCACATAAGCAGATTACCAACAGACAGTGCACCTCAAATAGCAATGTTGCTCCGATACAGTGTATACAAAACAAAAGGCCGACCAGGCAAAAGGTGGACCTCAGAGATAACAGAAACGACGAAAGACACTATTTATGAAGCGCACACAAGGGCTCTTTCCAGAAATCTCTTCTTATCCTGACGCTGTGAGGTTTATCCTGACGCTGTGAGGCTTATCCTGACGCTGTGAGGTTTATCCTGACGCTGTGAGGTTTATCCTGACGCTGTGAGGTTTATCCTGACGCTGTGAGGTTTATCCTGACGCTGTGAGGTTTATCCTGACGCTGTGAGGCTTATCCTGACGCTGTGAGGCTTATCCTGACGCTGTGAGGCTTATCCTGACGCTGTGAGGCAAAACAGGATTTGAGATAAGAAAAAGAAAGAAAGATTATTCTTACGCAATTGTCAAGGCGCCCGCGCCTCCACAATTATTAATCAGATGCGCACAAATGTTGGATAACGCTGAACAATTTCACAAACTGAAGGTGGGGCAGATGCGCACAAATGTTGGATAACGCTGAACAATTTCATAAACTGAAAGTGGGACAGTTGCGCACAAATGTTGGATAACGCTGAACAATTTCACAAACTGAAGGTGGGGCAGATGCGCACAAATGTTGGATAACGCTGAACAATTTCACAAACTGAAGGTGGGGCAGATGCGCACAAATGTTGGATAACGCTGAACAATTTCATAAACTGAAAGTGGGACAGTTGCGCACAAATGTTGGATAACGCTGAACAATTTCACAAACTGAAGGTGGGCAGATGGCACAAATGTTGGATAACGCTGAACAATTTCATAAACTGAAAGTGGGACAGTTGCGCACAAATGTTGGATAACGCTGAACAATTTCACAAAGTGAAGGTGGGACAGATGCTCGTTTTAAGCAATCTAATAGTAATACAGTCAAGACATAGTAAGTTTCATTCTTCACCCTTCGCCTAGGGAAGCATAGGTCCGCAACCGAGGCCCTCCAAGCCCGCCTATCCAATGCCATCCTTTCCAGATCTCTCCACTCTCTCCCCATTTTCTTGTATTCCGTCTCCAACTCCCGTCTCCAGGTGTTCCTGTGTCTTTCCCTACCTCTGTTGCCCTGCGGGTTCCATCGGAGAGCCTGCCTTGTGATACTGTTAGGGGGTTTCCTCAGTGTGTGTCCTATCCATCGCAACCTTCTGCTCCTTATCTCTTGTTCCACCTGTCATTGTCCTGTTCTATCCCAGAGTACCCTGTTTGTAGTCCTGTCATACCATCGCAGATAGGGTATCCTGCGCAGTCATCTATTGATGAATGTCTGCAACTTTTGGTGTTCCCCTTAGTTGTTCTCCATGTCTCAGCTCCATGTCTCAGCTCCATGTCTCAGCTCCATGTCTCAGCTCCATGTCTCAGCTCCATGTCTTAGCACCATGTCTCACCTCCATGTCTCAGCTCCATGTCTCACCTCCATGTCTCACCTCCATAAAAAGAAGGAAGCCTTGATATTTGAGTTAAATATCATTATCTTAGTTTTATTCCTGATCATTCTTGAACTCCATATGTTCATCAGAATGGCACATGCTGATCTTGACTTTTGTATTCTAATCCTGATCATCAATATAGTAATCTTATCATCAGTATAAGAACATATTGTAACAACCGGTAAAATAAAGGGGAAACGAGACACTGGAAGACACTATGTAATGCTTTACAGAAAATTTTACATAGCTTGACTTCATGGCATGAAAGAGTATCAAAATCTGAGATGATAGCAAAAACCAGAAACAGAGATTTGTGGAAATCTATGATCGCCTACGCCAGCCGGCACCTGATGATGATGATGAATAGTAATATCAAGATTAGTGGAGGCACGTTTGAATGGAAACTATCATTACTTAAACATGTTCAACAATTAATGTATAATTTATTTACATTATTAATAATAATTCAACATTAAGAAATAATTTATAAAATGGAAACACATTATCAATATTACATTATATATGATTATAAACTACTTACACCTTGCTGTCTACAGCCTACATCTTACCGCCTACAGCTTACACATTGCTGTCTACAGCTTACACATTACTGCCTACAGCCTACATCTTACTGCCTACAGCTTACACATTACTATTTACAGTCTTTATATTTCATTATATTACATGTAATTTTTACTATTTCGATATATTTTATGTATTCCTTTCTATTTAATACTTTGTTTTATGATATTACTAATATTCATGTAATTTAATATTTTAATATTCCATGTAATTCTTAATATTTTGCTATATTTCATGTAATTCTTAATATTTCTCAATATTTAATGAAATTCATAATATTTCTCAATATTTAATGAAATTCATAATATTTCTCAATATTTAATGAAATTCATAATATTTCGGCTATATTTCATACTATTTTATGTATTTATTTATATTTCTTTATATTTCATGTATTTCATGATATTTCACATTTTGTTATATTTCATATTTCAAGTATTTCATGATATTTCATCCGCTGAAATGTAGAAATAAATGAGAGACACACACACTACTGTCACAAGAGTCCATGAAAGTTGAGCAAGTATGGTGGCTAAGTGCTGTCATCACATTCAGTTGGCTCTTTAGTTCATATTTTCTTTTTTTATTTCTCAACTTCAAAGGCATAACAATTCTAAATTGGACAAAAGTTCAAAACCAAAAAGTCACATGATCCTTCTCCCCCTTCCCTCAATGTTTAAAAAACCAGTAGAATGTATAAAGTATTCAAGAAATTGACAAAAAATACTTGGCCGCTCAAAAAATACTTGACTGCTCAAGAAATACTTGGCCGCTAAAACAACACATGGACGCTAAAACAATACTTGGCCACTACAACAATACTTGGCCGCTGAAAACAATTCTTGGCCGCTAAAACAATACTTGGCCGCTAAAACCAAAAACATGTCCCTCTGGAATCTTTAACCAACTTTTTAAAAGTCAAACATAATATAAGACTTCAGGTTCAATTGCCTGACGTCAAACATAATATAAGACTTCAGGTTCAATTGCCTGACGTCAAACATAATATAAGACTTCAGGTTCAATTGCCTGATGTCAAACATAATATAAGACTTCAGGTTCAATTGCCTGACGTCAAACATAATACAAGACTTCAGGTTGAATTGCCTGATGTCAAACATAACACAAGACTTCAGGTTGAATTGCCTGATGTCAAACATAATACAAGACTTCAGGTTGAATTGTCTGATGTCAAATATAATACAAGACTTCAGGTTGAATTGTCTGATGTCAAACATAATACAAGACTTCAGGTTGAATTGCCTGACGTCAAATATAATACAAGACTTCAGGTTGAATTGCCTGACGTCAAATATAATACAAGACTTCAGGTTGAATTGTCTGATGTCAAACATAATACAAGACTTCAGGTTCAGTTGCCTGACGTCAAACATAATACATAACTTAACAAGCTTCTATATTAATACAACTTGTCTATTGTGTTTCCCCAGGTGAATGATGGGATTGATTGTCCACTCTTGCCGTTAAGCGTAGGGGTGGGAGCTTTAATTTGAGTTTCAGGGCCAGATGAGTCGCCAGATGAGTCGCCAGATGAGTCACCAGATGAGTCACCAGATGAGTCGCCAGATGAGTCGTCAGATGAGTCACCAGATGAGTCGCCCTTATGTTCTATCCGTGTTTATGTAGTGTAGTAGATAACAGGTGAGCGTCTGTGGCGTAGTGGTAGTGCGCTCGATCACAACCCATGAGTACCTGGTTCAAACACCGCGACGGAAGTTTGGAAGCAAATTTGTTCCTGTGAATTTTTAGGAACGGTACACATAGACCTCACCGTTCAGAAAGCATTGACAAACTACTAAACGTATAAGTAGTGCATATAAAATAAATCGACGAATCGTTTACTGTGGTTGGTGGCGACGTCCTGGTAAAGGATATACCACGATTTTCATTTCCATATAAACTTATGTATCACAACAATAAGGTTTTATATAAACTTATGTATCACAATAATAATGTTTCATGACAAAATAATCACATGCAACATAAGATTTCACATTGAACATAAATCACATGAAATACACCAAAAAAAATAGAAAAACTAAATAGTATAAATGTAAATGAAATCTTCTAGATCAGCGCTGCCCAACCCGATGCCCGTAGGCGCCATGGCGCCCGATTTATACATTTATGGTGCCCTATGCTACTAAGCAGGTTTCAACGTTAGTCGAAATTTTAAGTGGAAAAAAAAATTAATTTCGGAATAAGATAATGCTTGATTTCATTTCTTTCCACAGTTCTCTCTGAACCGTCTTCCCAGATTTGTTATTTTGTCATGTTCTATTTTGTTTGCAACCATTCTACTTTACCACTCTCCATCTCTCTCCCCCTCCCCCACCCCCACCTTTGTTTTCTCAATGAAGAACCTAAGTAAGTAACATGTAAATACAATATTTTGGAATTCGGATTTTCGAATATTAGGATTATAAGTCAGGATTCATTTTTCATGTTATTTATTATTTGTTAAAAACAAGTTATATTACTTTCAATATCAATTTATTACTATTGTTATTGGTATTATTATTGCTAGTGTCACACTGCGCCCGCACATCCACAATCATCAGGCAGATGCGCCCCGGTATATATAAAACGTTGTAAAGCACTGTTCCAGGGGCGGCTCGTCATTAAGGACCAGCGGGGCCCGGCCCCACCAATTATAATGACCACGAGCCGCCACTGCACTGTTATAAATTATAATAACACTTAACATAAAGTTAACAAACATCTCAGCAAGCATCAATTGAATATACAACAAATCACGCATAGAAACATTCACATATAACATTGAATCAAAATAACATGAACCACATATAACATAGATAAAAAGTTACTTAAAACATAATATCGTCTACTTCCATATCAAGCACTTGTTTGTTAATTAATCACTCTTTGTGATTTTTATGTGATCTGAGCTTAAGAGCGATTGTACGTTGTGCCATTTACAAGTAGGCCAGCATATCCGATTTCTACAACGCTTTTTATTTACTAGGGTAGCATCCCTAGGCCATTACCTAACTAGCCTCTTACGACATGCTTTGTAGGTCGCAGTTTATTATTCTTTGCTCCCCTTGCGAGCCCCAGAAACACACGGGGAGTTATAACATAATATAAGAAGAAACAACAGCAGGTCAAATGGTTTGGACACGTATCAAGAGAGAGATCGATGTCGATACTGGTGCAGCCCGAAAAGAACGACATACTGGATATGCATAAAGATTGATTAATCAACATTGAACTGGCGTGTTGGGTCGTTGGACGCTGCTGGAATTGTTGAAATTGGAGCACCTAAGGTCGTGTCCGGAGTGCTATGATGATATTGCTCATATAACTGATAACTGATGGCTGTTAAACCACTATAAAATAGAACAAGATAATGAATAATACGGACAGTACTAGCAATATCAATATAGATGGAGACTGCAGTAAAACTATGTCGAATGGCGAAACACGTAATAACAAAGTACTGTAGTTTTACAAAATACAAAAAAAAACAAGGACAATACACAGCAATGTTTCGACCAAAAGGTCTTTATCAAGCAAACGATACAACAGGTGTGACGAATTTCACAGCACACTACATATAGACTTCGACAAAGTTATTACAACGATCAGAAATCCGTTTCGTTACCTTTGTAATATATTTGTCGAAGTCCATATGATGTGCTGTGAAATTCGTACCTTGTATCTTTGCTTGATAAAGACCTTTGTCGAAACGTGCTGCATGTCCTTCTTGTGTATTTTGTAAACAAAGTACTTGTTATTAAGTGTTTCGTGATAGATACTTGAAAATGTCATCTTGGTTATTTTGAGAAACTGATTGGACGGATCTCACAGGTACTTGATCATCCTGATGTAGTTAGAGAATGAGATATTGAGAAACTGATTGAGCTGATCTCACAGGTACTTGATCATCCTGATGTAGTTAGAGAGATGAGACTATTGAGAAACTGATTGAGTTGATTACAGGTACTTGATCATCCTGATGTAGTTAGAGAATGAGATATTGAGAAACTGATTGAGCTGATCTCACAGGTACTTGATCATCCTGATGTAGTTAGAGAATGAGATATTGAGAAACTGATTGAGCTGATCTCACAGGTACTTGATCATCCTGATGTAGTTAGAGAATGAGATATTGAGAATAATATCTGAGACTGTAATCAAATAATTTAATATAGGTCGACTTAACCATAGTTCCCCCTGAAGTCGGAGTAAGGTCGCCTGGATGAGTAAGGACACTTATGATAAGGATAGCAAACCTTCATACAAAAATCAGCCATCAGTCATATTCGTCATATTAGGCGCAATAATCACTCATGATTTTACAGAAGGTGAACGTAAACAAAAAGGACATCAACTGGAACACACAAGAGGCAGAACAATTGAAGAAAATTATGATGAGGAACGAGAGAATAGTAGGACAGTGTAGCTCAAGCAATATTGACTGCCAAAGGATTCAATTTAAAGTGAAGGATTTACTTCATTACATCGGGTTTTACCCATGTAGCTCAGTCCCTCTCCTCAGGAAATGGTATGCCACCAGCCGAGAGTATTGCACAAAGCGTTTACCCATGTAGCTCAGTCCCTCTCCGCAGGAAATGGGATGCCATCAGCCGAGAGTATTGCACAAAGCGTTTACCCATGTAGCTCAGTCCCTCTCCTCAGGAAATGGTATGCCACCAGCCGAGAGTATTGCACAAAGCGTTTACCCATGTAGCTCAGTCCCTCTCCGCAGGAAATGGGATGCCATCAGCCGAGAGTATTGCACAAAGCGTTTACCCATGTAGCTCAGTCCCTCTCCTCAGGAAATGGGATGCCACCAGCCGAGAGTATTGCACAAAGCGTTTACCCATGTAGCTCAGTCCCTCTCCTCAGGAAATGGTATGCCACCAGCCGAGAGTATTGCACAAAGCGTTTACCCATGAAGCTCAGTCCCTCTCCTCAGGAAATGGGATGCCACCAGCCGAGAGTATTGCACAAAGCGTTTACCCATGTAGCTCAGTCCCTCTCCTCAGGAAATGGGATGCCATCAGCCGAGAGTATTGCACAAAGCGTTTACCCATGTAGCTCAGTCCCTCTCCTCAGGAAATGGTATGCCATCAGCCGAGAGTATTGCACAAAGCGTTTACCCATGTAGCTCAGTCCCTCTCCTCAGGAAATGGTATGCCACCAGCCGAGAGTATTGCACAAAGCGTTTACCCATGTAGCTCAGTCCCTCTCCTCAGGAAATGGTATGCCACCAGCCGAGAGTATTGCACAAAGCGTTTACCCATGTAGCTCAGTCCCTCTCCTCAGGAAATGGGATGCCATCAGCCGAGAGTATTGTACAAAGCGTTTATCCATGAAGCTCAGTCCCTCTCCTCAGGAAATGGTATGCCATCAGCCGAGAGTATTGCACAAAGCGTTTACCCATGTAGCTCAGTCCCTCTCCTCAGGAAATGGTATGCCATCAGCCGAGAGTATTGCACAAAGCGTTTACCCATGTAGCTCAGTCCCTCTCCTCAGGAAATGGGATGCCATCAGCCGAGAGTATTGCACAAAGCGTTTACCCATGAAGCTCAGTCCCTCTCCTCAGGAAATGGGATGCCATCAGCCGAGAGTATTGCACAAAGCGTTTACCCATGTAGCTCAGTCCCTCTCCTCAGGAAATGGTATGCCATCAGCCGAGAGTATTGCACAAAGCGTTTACCCATGAAGCTCAGTCCCTCTCCTCAGGAAATGGGATGCCATCAGCCGAGAGTATTGCACAAAGCGTTTACCCATGTGCTCAGTCCCTCTCTCAGGAAATGGTATGCCACCAGCCGAGAGTATTGCACAAAGCGTTTACCCATGTAGCTCAGTCCCTCTCCTCAGGAAATGGGATGCCATCAGCCGAGAGTATTGCACAAAGCGTTTACCCATGTAGCTCAGTCCCTCTCCTCAGGAAATGGTATGCCATCAGCCGAGAGTATTGCACAAAGCGTTTACCCATGTAGCTCAGTCCCTCTCCTCAGGAAATGGTATGCCACCAGCCGAGAGTATTGCACAAAGCGTTTACCCATGTAGCTCAGTCCCTCTCCTCAGGAAATGGTATGCCACCAGCCGAGAGTATTGCACAAAGCGTTTACCCATGTAGCTCAGTCCCTCTCCTCAGGAAATGGGATGCCATCAGCCGAGAGTATTGTACAAAGCGTTTATCCATGAAGCTCAGTCCCTCTCCTCAGGAAATGGTATGCCATCAGCCGAGAGTATTGCACAAAGCGTTTACCCATGTAGCTCAGTCCCTCTCCTCAGGAAATGGTATGCCATCAGCCGAGAGTATTGCACAAAGCGTTTACCCATGTAGCTCAGTCCCTCTCCTCAGGAAATGGGATGCCATCAGCCGAGAGTATTGCACAAAGCGTTTACCCATGAAGCTCAGTCCCTCTCCTCAGGAAATGGGATGCCATCAGCCGAGAGTATTGCACAAAGCGTTTACCCATGTAGCTCAGTCCCTCTCCTCAGGAAATGGTATGCCATCAGCCGAGAGTATTGCACAAAGCGTTTACCCATGAAGCTCAGTCCCTCTCCTCAGGAAATGGGATGCCATCAGCCGAGAGTATTGCACAAAGCGTTTACCCATGTAGCTCAGTCCCTCTCCTCAGGAAATGGTATGCCACCAGCCGAGAGTATTGCACAAAGCGTTTACCCATGAAGCTCAGTCCCTCTCCTCAGGAAATGGTATGCCATCAGCCGAGAGTATTGCACAAAGCGTTTACCCATGTAGCTCAGTCCCTCTCCTCAGGAAATGGGATGCCATCAGCCGAGAGTATTGCACAAAGCGTTTACCCATGTAGCTCAGTCCCTCTCCTCAGGAAATGGTATGCCACCAGCCGAGAGTATTGCACAAAGCGTTTACCCATGAAGCTCAGTCCCTCTCCTCAGGAAATGGTATGCCACCAGCCGAGAGTATTGCACAAAGCGTTTACCCATGTAGCTCAGTCCCTCTCCTCAGGAAATGGTATGCCATCAGCCGAGAGTATTGCACAAAGCGTTTACCCATGAAGCTCAGTCCCTCTCCTCAGGAAATGGGATGCCATCAGCCGAGAGTATTGCACAAAGCGTTTACCCATGAAGCTCAGTCCCTCTCCTCAGGAAATGGGATGCCATCAGCCGAGAGTATTGCACAAAGCGTTTACCCATGTAGCTCAGTCCCTCTCCTCAGGAAATGGTATGCCATCAGCCGAGAGTATTGCACAAAGCGTTTACCCATGTAGCTCAGTCCCTCTCCTCAGGAAATGGTATGCCATCAGCCGAGAGTATTGCACAAAGCGTTTACCCATGTAGCTCAGTCCCTCTCCTCAGGAAATGGTATGCCATCAGCCGAGAGTATTGCACAAAGCGTTTACCCATGTAGCTCAGTCCCTCTCCTCAGGAAATGGTATGCCATCAGCCGAGAGTATTGCACAAAGCGTTTACCCATGTAGCTCAGTCCCTCTCCGCAGGAAATGGTATGCCATCAGCCGAGAGTATTGCACAAAGCGTTTACCCATGTAGCTCAGTCCCTCTCCTCAGGAAATGGTATGCCATCAGCCGAGAGTATTGCACAAAGCGTTTACCCATGTAGCTCAGTCCCTCTCCTCAGGAAATGGGATGCCATCAGCCGAGAGTATTGCACAAAGCGTTTATCCATGTAGCTCAGTCCCTCTCCTCAGGAAATGGGATGCCAGCAGCCGAGAGTATTGCACAAAGCGTTTACCCATGTAGCTCAGTCCCTCTCCTCAGGAAATGGTATGCCATCAGCCGAGAGTATTGCACAAAGCGTTTACCCATGTAGCTCAGTCCCTCTCCTCAGGAAATGGTATGCCATCAGCCGAGAGTATTGCACAAAGCGTTTACCCATGTAGCTCAGTCCCTCTCCGCAGGAAATGGTATGCCATCAGCCGAGAGTATTGCACAAAGCGTTTACCCATGTAGCTCAGTCCCTCTCCTCAGGAAATGGGATGCCATCAGCCGAGAGTATTGCACAAAGCGTTTATCCATGTAGCTCAGTCCCTCTCCTCAGGAAATGGTATGCCACCAGCCGAGAGTATTGTACAAAGCGTTTACCCATGTAGCTCAGTCCCTCTCCTCAGGAAATGGTATGCCATCAGCCGAGAGTATTGCACAAAGCGTTTACCCATGTAGCTCAGTCCCTCTCCTCAGGAAATGGTATGCCAGCAGCCGAGAGTATTGCACAAAGCGTTTACCCATGTAGCTCAGTCCCTCTCCTCAGGAAATGGTATGCCATCAGCCGAGAGTATTGTAGAAAGCGTTTACCCATGTAGCTCAGTCCCTCTCCTCAGGAAATGGGATGCCAGCAGCCGAGAGTATTGCACAAAGCGTTTACCCATGAAGCTCTGATAAAATTTCTAGAAGTCTCTGGGAGAAAAAAATGCACTCGTGAACAGAACGGCGCGGATTGGAACCCACGACTTTCCCAAAAACAAGGCTAGCGCTTCACCACCCAAATTGACACACCTCCAATTGGAAAAGGACACTGATGAATAAAATGGGAAAAAATGTCACAAAATAAAGAAAATAAAAGAAAACACTGAATCCTCCTTTTGCAAGAAGAACAACATTCTTAAATATAACATAATTGCAAAAACAACATAACATTAAATATAACATATAACAACATAATTGCAAAAACATTCTTGTAGCATCAACTAAAAAAACCACAACTACAGCAAGCGATGAACATTAAGATAATGAGAACATATAGGCATAGTTTTCATTGCACCGAAAATATTGAAAAAAATTATGCTACGAATTGTCAAAGCAACATCAGCTTTTAAAAGTCTAAATAAAATATGCAACTGCAAGTTATATAGTAGATTAAAACTAAATTACGAATTTTCAATTCAAATGTTGTATCAATCCTAACATATGCCAGCGAGAGTTGGAAAATGACTAAAGATATAGAAAGCAAGTTGAATGCATTTGAAAATAGATGTCTGCGAAAAATAATGAATATAAATGGAATGAATTCAGGAGAAGTGATGAAATCAGAGATATGTCTGGTCAATCACTAGTGACAACTGTTATAAGAAAGAGAAGATGGAGATATGTCTGGTCAACCACTAGTGACAACTGTTATAAGAAAGAGAAGATGGAGACATGTCTGGTCAACCACTAGTGACAACTGTTATAAGAAAGAGAAGATGGAGATACCTCAAGACGTAATTATCAAAGAATAGGAGGAGTGGGGTCTCTATGGCATAGAGTTAGATGCTCTCTCTCGTAGGGAGGAGTGGAGTGGGGGTCTCTATGGCATAGAGGTTAGATGCTCTCCTCTCGTAGGGAGGAGATGGGAGTGGGGGTCTCTGGCATAGAGGTTAGATGCTCTCCTCTCGTAGGGAGGAGTGGGAGTGGGGGTCTCTTGGCATAGAGTTAGATGCTCTCCTCTCGTAGGGAGGGAGTGGGAGTGGGGGTCTCTATGGCATAGAGGTTAGATGCTCTCCTCCGTAGGGAGGAGTGGAGTGGGGGTCTCTATGGCATAGAGGTTAGATGCTCTCCTCTCGTAGGGAGGAGTGGGAGTGGGGTCTCTATGGCATAGAGGTTAGATGCTCTCCTCTCGTAGGGAGGGAGTGGGAGTGGGGAGCGAGGAGTCTCTATGGCATAGAGGTTAGATGCTCTCCTCTCGTAGGGTGGGAGTGGGGAGCGAGGGAGTCTCTATGGCATAGAGGTTAGATGCTCTCCTCTCGTAGGGGGGGATGGGAGTGGGGAGCGAGGGGTGGCATGAGGTTAGATGCTCTCTCTCGTAGGGAGGAGTGGGAGTGGGGAGCGAGGGAGTGGCATAGAGGTTAGATGCTCTCCTCTCGTAGGGAGGGAGTGGGAGTGGGGGGAGCGAGGGAGTGGCATAGAGGTTAGATGCTCTCCTCTCGTTCCATAGATACCGTGTTCGCTACCTCGTTGAGATATTTTTCAAGAGCTCCATAATCTCATTGTAGGTGAGATCGAGTTCCTAGATCTATCTGAGACGGACGATAAAAAGTAATTCCCATGATAAATTTGAGCAAGTAAAAGAACCCGTGGTAGTTCAAATCTAGAAGAGCAGCCTGGAAAGCTGCTGCCCGGGCAAAATTCATTATAAACGTTTAAAAAAAATTACTACAAAATATCTTCTAAATTAGAGTTCGTGAACTGCCGCTGAGATGTGAAAGAAAGAAATCGGAGCACACATGGTTACTCACCGACGTGCAATGATGATGGTCATATCAATCAATCAATCAATCAATCAATCAATCAATCAATCAATCAATCAATCAATCAGTCACAGATTACATTGTAGTAGATCATCTTCATTTGGTGATAGGATTTCCTGTGTCAATTGTAACTGGTTGGGTGGTGGTGGTGTGGGACAATATAGACTGCAATAATAGCGGCATGAACAGAATACACGTTAGTAAATAATTGATTCACTCATCAATCAATCAATCAATCAATCAATCCTTTTGTTTAAAAAAAAACTAAATCAATTAAAGAAAGAAATTTATAAAAAAATAAAACAATGGTGACCAACTAATAAACAAGTCCAGCAAACATAAACAACAAATTCAAATCAATAATGTTTTGTTGTAAAAATATGCAACATACAACACAAAAAGCTACAATGTCAAAAAAAAACCATAATATAAATATTGTTGTATATATATATTTGTTATAATATTTAGTAAGATAAACTCATAATCGCAGTAGCGTAGTTGTTAGTGATCTAGCTTCTTATGTTGGGTAGCTATAGAAACCGCAGTAGCGTAGTTGTTAGTGACCTAGCTTCTTAGACTAGCGATTCGGGTTCAATTCCCCAATGCATGTGGACTATTATTTTTTCCGACCGGTACGGCTCTCAGGTAGACCAAGCCTCAATTTGGTACTAGGAAAAGCACAGGTAGACTAAGCCTCAATTTGGTACTAGGAAAAGCACAGGTAGACCAAGCCTCAATTTGGTACTAGGAAAAGCACAGGTAGACCAAGCCTCAATTTGGTACTAGGAAAAGCACAGGTAGACCAAGCCTCAATTTGGTACTAGGAAAAGCACTTTAAAGTCAAGGCGGCTTGTGTGACGTTGACCCCGTCGTGTGCCGACGTTCAGTGAAAAATACCGGCCTAACACTGTAGCACCCTATATACCTCGAGTATACCTCGAGGTATGAAAAGAGGTGAAGAAGAAGAAGAAGATAAACTGTACACATCAAACAAGAATCAGTTATCCAAATTTAACATCTCAATTTAAAAAAAAGGTTAATGTTACTATAATAGTCACATGAGCATTAATCAATGATTATAATTACACCAAAGTAATATGAAAACGAACATGTATGGTAAACTTTATGTAATGTTAACTAAAATATACTTTTTAACTCTCAGTATACGCATAAAATAACTACGCTTTTACACGATATTTTAAAGAATTCAATATTCCGCCCTAACGAAATCTAGGGTACCAGAATGTCATATCAGGTGCCAGGATGTGCAGAGTTTAAAACTGTATTTTATGAATTAATTTGTTGTATTTTTCTAAGAATTGTAAACACGTATCATTGCTTAGATATTGTAAATGCATGTTTTTAAAAGTTTGGCATCTGAATTGACTTTTCGGAAAATCGTTACTGTCCGAAAGACTTATCATGTGGCTTGACGTAATAGAGGAGTTAAGAGTTGAAATTTATTCAAATATGGTTTTTATATTTATTTTTATTATTTGTTCTAGAATATAATTTGAATATAGAAGAAGCAGATGATTAAATGTTGCAATTATGTAATGATGTTGTAACATCTCTAAATATTAGAGAACTTGTAGAATTAGAATTTACAAGATGATCGGCAAGAGTACAGCAACATTTATATAACAAACGAGAAATAACAAAATACAAAGTATGTTAGATTTATAGAGCATATAAACTGGTTAAAACGACGTTTCGACTAAAATGACGTTATCAAACAAAGGAAACATGACGTCAAGTGTCAAAAGCGATGATCTCATGCAGAGCCCAACATCTTCACAATGACAGACCAGTTTAAAGTCGATATATGAATCGAAATATGAATCCAAATAAATCTAGAAAACTGTATATATATATTCCTTTTGTATCATTATAGGTTACACAGAACCTGAAAGTAATTTCTCCATATCGCTCTAGCATTGACAACTCTCTCAAAATCTTCCGTGAAATTATCTATTGAGTACGATATTTCTTGCATCTCTCAGCAAAGTTCGTGTCAGGAGGGTTTCGCTAAGGTGTCCTATATTTCTTGAACCATTTGTCTTCCACTTTACTTCCTGCTTTGTGATTCTATGATCATTTGTTCTCAGAGTATGCCCAACATATCTTCATCTTCTCTTCCTTGTAACAGTTGTCACTAGTGGTTGACCAGACATTTCTCTGATTTCATCGCTTCTCCTGAATTCGTCCCCATTTTATGTTCATTATTTTTCACAGAAATCTATTTTATAATACATTCATCTTAATATCTATATCTTTATTCATTTTCCAACTCTCGCTGGCATATATTAGAACTGATACAACAACTCTCGCTGACATATGTTAGAATTGATACAACAACTCTCGCTGATATATGTTGGAATTGATACAACAACTCTCGCTGGTATTTGTTAGAATTGAAACAACACCCGTCTTGTGTACGATTCGATAGACGAACGCTTATGCATTACATTATGTAGAAGGTAGGAGATCCAATTCCTCTTCTCCCGTGTGGAATGTCGAGTGTTGGATTGTCCAACACCCGTCTTGTGTACGAGTCGATAGACGAACACTTATGCATTACTCTAATCCGTACCACAGCTTTTGGGTTTTTTTTCCCGATCCAGAAGCACTTGAGCTTTCAGCTCTCCGGCTCGGTGCCATGGACAACGTCATCCTTTGGTTCGGTGCCACGAACACCGTAAATCTGGAGAACCTGTGGTTTTCTGCCAGCCCGCGTAATTGAACCGCACTCACAAGGGTGATTGTCACCCGTCGTCCAACGTGCTACGAACACGCTGGGCAGACGGGCGACCCACAGCTTTAAAATAGCATACACAGACATATTTATATGTATATAATTGACCCAAAAAATGTTGATTTCATTTCATATTTAGTCATATTATTTTATTTGAGAAATTCTACTGAAGTCACTGTGACTTTGTGATGTATTCCTTTATGATTAACTCTCTTCGTCTCTCTGTCATTGTCTCTTGTGTCCTCTTTGTGTCCTCTGTTCTTCTCTTTGTGTCCTCTGTTCTTCTCTTTGTGTCCTCTGTCCTTGTCCTCGTTGTTTCTCTAATCATGTTTGTCCTCACAGCGTCAGGATAAGAAGAGATTTCTAGAATCAGTTTTTGTGTACGCTTCATAAACATTTTTTTTCGTCACATATCTTACCTCTGATGTCCGCCTTTAGCTTCTGATCTTGTAGTCTTGGAATTTGTCTTAATGAAGACCTACATGCCGAAACGTCGTTTTTGCCTGTTTGTATGCTTCCTAAAACTACTGTTTTTCGTGTTTTGATATTTCACATTACAAGTTAAAAGTTGAGAGTGGGATTTCTCGGTTATTTTTCTAACAAGTAACGTGCACATAGTTATAAGTGATCCAACAGCACCATCTAATGTTAACATGCTATAGGGGACGTTCCTTGTATCTTTCAATTGTTAAAGCGCTCTAACCTCTTAACGCCAGCCACAAACTCAAGCGTATAATATATATCAATCAAATACCATGCCTGCCGGTGTGGGCGATCATGTCTGTCCACAACTCTCTCTGTCTGGTGCATGTAATCAGTTCTGATATCGATCTTTTGTCGAACCATGAAGTCAGGCCATCAACATTTTCTCCTCTGTCTTCTACACTCTCTCTTTCCCTGAATTTTACCTGTAGTCACCAAATGTTCTAAACCTTCTCTTCGCATTATATGCCTGAAGAACCTTAATTGTCGGATTCTTATTCTTTTGATAAGGTTTCTTTGTGTGCATGTCTGTATTTCACATTAAAAGTTTACAAGTATTAAAGTGATTAGTTTGTCTTTTCATTATCTTTCTAACAAGACACATACATATAGTAACCCCACCACCACCAACAGCTAGTGTTAACATGCTATAGGGAACTTTCCTTGTCTTTTTCAAGTATTAAGCGATCTAACCACTTAACGCCAGCCACAAATTCAAACGTATTATATATATCAGTGGCGGCCCGTGATCATTTTTGCTGGTGGGGCCAGATATTTTCCGGATAAATCATGGTTTTGGTTAATATATTTTAATTTATAAAATAATTTTTGGTGTGGCCTGGCCCCACTGGCCCTTAATGACGAGCCGCCACTGATATATATATATATATATATATATATATATATATATATATATATATATATATATATATATATATATATATATACATCCGATGTTTGTATACACACCCACACAGGCAGACAGAAACAATAAAACATCAAATACATATACATGCATGTCAGACTGGTATAAGGCACAGTCAATAAATCACACTGTTCAATAAATCAATGAAGAAATTTAAGCGTGATCAATCACATGACTAACTGCATAATTGTTGCAACGATAAAAATATACCTCATCGTTCAGAAAGCAATGACAAACTACTGAACGTATAAGTGGTGCATAGAAAATCGACGACTCGTTTAATGTCGTTGATGGTGACGTCAGAAAAATATACTAGGATTTTCAGTTTGTTCAACAAACGGCTCTCAGGTCGACCCAGCCTCAATTGGGTAACCAAAAGAAAACACTGGGAAGTTAGTGAGACCAGCGTGGTGTTGACCACATCACTCATCGTGTGCCGACGGTCAATAACAAATACGGCTCTAACACTGTATTACCTTATATACCACGAGGTATGAAAAATGGTACCTTTTTTACTCCACTACTTTCATCATGAAACTTCTAGCAAGTCGTCTTGGACAATCTGATCTAACATTAATATAGTCTCTGTCTGATAGACGAAGGAAAAGTTACACTTTATTAAGGATTAAATAATCTTCGTCGCACAATGTTGGACAGTGCCTCCGATAACATAGGGTCAGCGGGCTCAGGTAAAACAAATTTCTAGGAAATAAGACCCCAACCGCCGAGTGACCGTAAATTCCAGTATTATTGTATACAGATGAATTCACTTTCCAAACAAGACAATATGCTAAATCAAAGTTATATTGTGTTGCGAATTAATTTTAACAATAAGAGATATCAATATTATTATTATTTCTCATCAATAAATAACCATAGACTCATAGAATTGAGTAAAATTACAAAAAGCTTACAGTGTTCTATCAAACATATACAAAAACCAGTCCCCCTCCCCCATCCACATACATCTTGGTTTTCTCGGCTGAGCTAGTCGGCCTTATAATTACCAGCGGCTATGGCTGAACATCATGAGTTAGAAATAACGAACGAGCTGATAGATTTGCTAGTACGGTCGCCTGGGTGTTGCCGGAGCCAGCAAGAGGAGTAAAGAATAGTAACACTGCGACCTACAAGGCATGTCGTAAGAGGTGACTAAGATAGGGGAGGTATGGAAGCTATCCTTATAAATAAAAAGCGTCGCAGAAATCGGATGTGCTGGCCTACTTGTAGGTGCATAACTGGCACAACGTACAATAGCTCTTATGCTCAGATCATATACAATCACGGAGAGTGGTTTAACAAGTGGTCGATATGAAGCGGTCGAAGAAGAAGAAGTACAGTACGACTAGAACATTCGAGGAAGCTATAATGGATCAACCGACATGACATTCTTAACGCACTGAGAGAGTCATTCCGAACAGAGGAGTTTCAGGATTGTGAGTCTCTCTCGCTGACCAGATTGAGAGAGATTGGTGTCAATATTGGTACAGCCCGAAAAAAACGACATACCAAATATGAAAACAGATTAATTAACCACCATCGAACTGGCGTGTTGGGCAGCTGGACGCAGCTGGATTTGTAGAGGTGAGGATCGGATCACTTATGGACATGTCCGGAGTGCTATGCTAATAGTCATCTGTTTACTAATGTTGGACAACTCTTAAAGTGTCTGTGGTGCTTCGATGTGGACACCACGTGCTGGAATTCCCTTGCACAGTATCGGCAGGTGTTGAGCTGTGGCGGCACAAGATGAGCTCACTATTGCTGAGAATTGACGTACTGTTTGAGTGCAGAAAAGGAAAGTTGCGCGAGAGGATGGGACGCACAAAACCCCCATGTCTAACCGCGATCAGATATGCTCCACCTGTGGTATGGGACTGTGTTCTAGGATTGGAATTTACGGCCACCTCTGCACGCGCCAGAGAGGTGCAGCACCACACGTCTCAGACTGTTGTCATCATCGCTTGCAACTACGGCTACTATTATTATATAGAACATCATATAATTTATCCACAATCTTCAATATTGACAAATGACAGTCTTTAGATTTGAAAGATAAGTTTCGTTAATGACACTCAAATGTGGGCATTTAGTTTGTGGTACTGTTTGTTAGTTTTATTTCTGCTGGTTATTGTTAGTTTGTTATGTGGGGGACGAAAGCCGCTTTAAGCCGAGACACGCCCATTTCAACCTAAGGATGAGCATTTTTGTTGGTTATATCACAACTTTTAGACCAGAAACATGAAGAAAACAAATAAACTTCTTGCAGAGAACAAATAAAAACCAAAATAAAACCTGTCTTTACTTCCTGTAATACCGCCTTTTTAGGGGGCGGTGTAGGACAGATGGGAACGTGACGCTTAATGACGTCATGGTTTGTACAGTCGATGCGAAACTGTTCAGGTTATAATTTTTCTTTATGCCCCGACAAACAAAAAACCCAACTCCTTAGCTTTACCAGAGATTGAACCCAGGTCTCCTGAATTAAAGCTCGCGCCCTAATCCATTCAGACACAAACAATATTTGTACTAAGCGAACCACCGTTTACACTATTCATCACTTAGTCATATTTTCATTGTCTAAACTTCTAGTCAACTTTCTAAACAAAACACACACACAAAAATATAGCACAATAAAACAAACAAAGAACCAAAACAAGTCCCAAAAACAAATTAAAGTGTTATTCAATTGAATGTAATACATTTCTCTTCAATTTGCACACAACTACTAAACATCTCCCTCCTCCGCACCCTTCCCTCCCTCCGCAACTGATCTGCAAAATGTGATCTTATTATTAATGACTATTTCTGACTGCGAGGTCAACCTTGACCTAGATACCTTCTGTCACAGCCAACTATAAACTCATACGGGCCGGCGGACTCAGTTAAAATTATGGGAAATCAGACCACAACCGGTCACGTGACCTCGCATTCCAGTATTGATGTATATAGACGAATTCATTTTAAAATCAACACAAAATGCTAAATCGAAGTTATATTATGCAACAAGTTAAGTTTAACAATAAGGAATATCAATATTATGAATATTTTTACCAATAAATAACCATAGACTCACAGAATTAAGTCAATGGTTATTTTGCAAAATTGCAAATAATCTTGCAGTGTTCTATCTATTGTCTATTCCCAGGTGGAAGATGTAGTTGGAAGTCCACTCTTGCCGTTAAGCGTAGGGATGAGAGCGTTATTTTGCGTTCTAGGGCTAGATAAGTCGCCCTTGTGTTATATCCGTGTTTATGTGGTGTTCTATCAAATATATATAAATCCAACCCCGAACTGAAACTAGGTGAGGGTTTCCCCGGTAAATTATGTGACCCAATACTAGAGTTGGGTGTGCTGTATATCGCTAAGATATCGCTCAGATTGTATCGTTATCTGAACTAGCTAGAGAGTCGATACTAACATTACCAACCAATGACTTCCAATATCTGAGTTTCTTACTTGTAGGTTTGGCTTGGTTTATGTTGGGTGTCTTCATGCCGTTGTTACGTAGGATCTCCAGTAACTCGAACCGGAAGGAAGATACATCTTGTTTGAGTTCATTAATGTCGTCCTCGCTGACTCCATCTCCTTTCTGTGAGCCACGTTGTTTCTGCATGATGTACCTCTTGATGAGGTCTCGCATAACAGCCTGTAATAGAGAGATAGAGAGAGGAATAACAGAGAGAGGAGTAAACTATTGGGATGTAAAACCATACACGATCTCCAACTGCTAGCAAAGAATCGCATCACATGGAGATCTAAAACCTCTTCCCTATGTGCCGCCGTTGGCACGAAAGGAACACACTAACTAATAGAGAGAGGAGTAATAGAGAGAGGAGCAATAGAGGGAGGAGCAATATAGAGGAGCAATAGAAAGAGGAAAATTATGGAGGGAGGACGCTATTTGTTTTGTTTTTGGCACTCGCACCTAACTTTTTCTTTCTTTTATTTGATTCCATCCATCAATTTGATATCTTCTTCTTCCTCTTCTTCTTCTGCTTTGCGTTCGTTCTTTACGACCAATTTTAATCACTCTTTGTGATATGTTTGATCTTTGCCAAGAACGTGTATACGTTGCACATTGGTTTGTAGGCCCCTAAACGCAGATACTTCTACACGTTTAGGACACATGCATCCGATTTCATCGAAACCTCCTTAGTCGCCTCTTACGACATGCATGGTAGGTAACAGTTGTTCTATTCTTGACACCCCAAATTTGGACCCCGGTAACCACTCGGGCGATCAATTTGAAATAATTATCATACATATTTAAACACACACACACTGACAAACTAAATGTAGCTGATTACTTGATAGAAGTAGGTCAATATTGGGGCAGACATGGACCTTATTCTGCACATACTGTATGGAGGGGAGATGGCTAGCGCTTCATTTGGGACGCACATATTGTACGGGGGTGGTACAGAGGCGGAAGTGCTTCATACGAGATGTCAGAGCCAGGATACATACTTTCTGGGGTGCTTAGACGTCTCGCACACACAAGACTTACAGACATGTACACACAACACACACACGTGCACATATCACATACATACATACGTACACACATACGTACATACAGACGTACACACACAAGAAGGCATGAGAAAGGTGATCCTTCCTTTAATTCGCCTGAAATATTGTCTATATATTCAATATTGTCTCTTGTATAAACTTCACTATCTTTTGTCGCTCACACAGAGGTACGGGTAGTTTTCTATCCAGTGTTATTTAACTAGGACAGTGAGTTTGTCTCAGTATATCATGTTGGGGTAACAACACAAGAGAAACTAGCATAGCTGAGAATCGTTGTGTCGCTGAGGGACAGAGAAAACGAGCTGCACGAAGAAAAGACAGAACACACAACACGCACATGTCTTACCTTGATCATGTATGCCCCACCTGCGGTAGGGATTGTGTTCTAGGATTCGACTCTACAGTCACCTCCGCACACACCAGAGAGGTCCATTTTCATATATATATATATCAACATTTGGGGGTAGTAAAACGTATTTAAAAGGGGGTCCTTGATAATGCAAAGTTTGAGAATCGTTGTTCTAGACTGAAACACTTGGAAGGCTCTGTCAAAAACACAACATGTTGTGTATCAAGTTCGGTATTCAACAGTATCTCAGTTACCACCTTTGATTGCCTGAATTGTTGCTTTATTGTTGCAACAGAATCTCATAGTTGCTACTTTAATCGTATCTCTAAAATACCTGATCTCAGTGTAGGTGACATCGAGTTCCTAGTCCTATCGGAGACGGACGATAAAACGTAGGTCCTGTGTTCAAGTTGAGCAAGTAAAAGAAAGCTTGGCTGTTTCAAATCGAGAAGAGCAGGCTGACAAAATATTTTCATCACCTTCTAAATTACATCGGAAACCTTGCTGATGCTACAAAGCTCGGGCACTGTCGCTGAGATCTTATTGTGTAAGAAAGAGATCGGTGCAAACATGGTTACTCACCGAAGTGCAATAATGATGGTCCAATCAATCAATCAATCAATCAATCAATCAATCAATCAATCAATCAATCAATATTTAGATAACACGACAAATGGTTAGTTAGATCATCATCATTAAATAGCTTGTCCTGAGCAGAACTTTGCCACCACCAACAGTCCTCCAGAATTTATCTCTCTCATAGGCCAGATGTCCTGTCTCTGCAGCTGTCATGTTCAAACCATCAGTTACATCCGGAATCCATCTTCCCCGTGGTCTTCCTCTTCTTCTCTTTGCCGGTATGCCTTCTTCCATGATGGTCTTCTCCAGTCCTTCATGTCTTTTTATATGTCCAAAATATCTCAATTTTCTCTTTTGTAAAATATGGTTAGTTAGATACTCAAAAAAACAGAAAAAACCGAAATTGTCGTACAAACAGACAATCATACAAACATACAAACAGACAAACATACAAACAGACAAATAAACTAACCTGATAACGAATCTCTTTTTCATTGATTTTCTTGACAATTTTCTGCAAACAGAAACAGACAAAATCAAAGGAGACTAAAGATATAAACATTTTTTCTTTCCAAATTGTAATTTGAGTGTTATTTATATTTTAGCTAATATATCTCCAACATTGAACAAGAAATCATCCGCGTGTTGTCGGTGCTCATAAGGGAGCAAAGAATAGTAACACTGCCACCTACAAGGCATGTCGTAAGAGGCGACTGAGATAGGAGCCTAGGGAAACTACCTTGTAAATTAAATACGTCGCAGAAATCGGATGTGCTGGCCTACTTGTAGGCGCATAACTGTCACATTGTACAATCGTTCTTAGGCTCAGATCACATACAAATCACACAGAGTGGGTAACAAGGGGTCGATATGGAGCGTTCGAAAAAGTAGTTTGAATAATTATTGGAAATTAGAGCAAATCAGATAAATAATATATCAATCATATTTAAACTGGGGATAGTGACTCGGTCTATTAACCCCGACGTTCTGAGTTCGAATCACGCTGCGGACAGTTTGGTTGCAAATTGTTTCGCGTGGATTTTACAAAAGGACGATGGCACCAGCCGTTCAGAAAGCAATGGCAAACTACTGAACGTAATAATGCCTAGAAAAATCACAAACAGCGTTAAAAAGCTGGAGTTGATTCGCAAAGTCCTATAAAGGATATGCAATTAACTTTTAAAGATAACTATGAGAACTGCAGTAACTTGTCCCCTAAAGATAACTATGAGGACTGCAGTAACTTGTCCACTAAAGATAACTATGAGAGCTGTCGTAACTTGTCCCCTAAAGATAACTATGAGAACTGCAGTAACTTGTCCCCTAAAGATAACTATGAGAACTGCAGTAACTTGTCCCCTAAAGATAACTATGAGGACTGCAGTAACTTGTCCCCTAAAGATAACTATGAGAACTGCAGTAACTTGTGTCCTAAAGATACAGTATTGATGATGAAAACAAACTGTCTAAGTTTGTGTGGATACCATAATGTAAATATTTGTTAAGATATCTTGCGACTTCATTGACAAAATACATTCATGGTGGTTCTCACAATGCTAATGATTCTTTCCATAATCTTATATGGACTTGGTATCCTAAGATCTCATTTGCTTTCAGGAGGAACTTAAAAGTAACTGTCAATGATACCAATATTGTAGTTAATAATGTCAAATTGTACCGATATGATACTTTTGTTTGAATTTAACTTTTTCTATAGAAAACATTATTTTCAGCATTTTGCAGTCACCTATAAAAACCACATATCTTCCTTGCTAATACAGAATTTAGACACACAAAGTTAGAAAGATATCAAAACAATTTAGTGTTAGTAACTTAAAGCATTGGCTGAGGATCATTGTTATGCTACTGTGATGGGGGAGGGAGTGGGAGGGAGGAGGAGGGAGTTTAAAATAAATTAATTTGCTCAATAATTGGAAATATGTAAGTTTTTATTAATTTTCTCAACATTATTATTTTGCATAAATGTAAGTCACTAAATATAATATTGTTTGAGAAACTACTCAAAGGATTTCTGAAATTTGCACATTTCTTCTGTCCTCTTCTTCTTTTGTCAGCACACTGTTACCAGGTTGTTAACACAGTGTCATGGTTTTATGTATTTGTCTTGCACTTCTCTGCTTTTGTCAGCACACTGTTACCAGGTTGTTAACACAGTGTCGTGGTTTTATGTATTTGTCTTGCGCTTCTCTGCTTCTGTCAGCACACTATTACAGGGTTGTTAACACAGTGTCGTGGTTTTATGTATTTGTCTTGCACTTCTCTGCTTTTGTCAGCACACTGTTACCAGGTTGTTAACACAGTGTCATGGTTTTATGTATTTGTCTTGCGCTTCTCTGCTTCTGTCAGCACACTGTTACCAGGTTGTTAACACAGTGTCATGGTTTTATGTATTTGTCTTGCACTTCTCTGCTTTTGTCAGCACACTGTTACCAGGTTGTTAACACAGTGTCATGGTTTTATGTATTTGTCTTGCGCTTCTCTGCTTCTGTCAGCACACTGTTACCAGGTTGTTAACACAGTGTTGTGGTTTTATGTATTTGTCTGCCCCCGTGCCCAGCGTGTTCGTAGCGCGTTGGACTGTGGGTGACTAGCCCCCTGTGTGTACGGGTTCAATTCCGTGGGCAGGCAGAAAAAGCCACAGATTCCCCAGATTCACGGTGTTCGTGGCACCGAACCGAAGGGTTACGATGTCCATGGCACCGAGCCGAAGAGCTGAAAAGCTCAAGTGCTTCTGGATCGGAAAAAAAAAAAAAAAGGATTTGTCTTGCGTTTCTCTGCTTTTGTCAGCACACTGTTACCAGGTTATTAACACAGTGTCATGGTTTGATATATTTGTCTTGCGTTTCTCTGCTTTTGTCAGCACACTGTTACAGGGTTGTTAATACAGTGTTGTGGTTTTATGTATTTGTCTTGCGTTTCTCTGCTTTTGTCAGCACACTGTTACAGGGTTGTTAATACAGTGTCATGGTTTTATGTATTTGTCTTGCACTTCTCTGCTTTTGTCAGCACACTGTTACCAGGTTAACACAGTGTCATGGTTTTATGTATTTGTTTTGTGCTTCTCTGCTTCTGTCAGCACACTGTTACCGGGTTGTTAACACAGTGTCGTGGTTTTATGTATTTGTCTTGCACTTCTCTGCTTCTGTCAGCACACAGATACCGGGTTGTTAACACAGTTAGTTAGTCTTTCCTCTTGGGCCTGTGGGCGGCACATAGGGCAGAGGTCATAGTTCTCCATGTCTCGCGGTTCGTTGCTATCTGTTTTAGGTCTTTAATGTTTACTAGGCCCATCGTTGACGAAGTTCTCTGATGATGGTTCTACGCAGAGTCTCTCTTGGTCTTCCTCGCTTTCTTTTCCCCTCTGGTGTCCATATGAGGGATTGGTAAGGAGTCTTCTCTCATCCATTCTAAGTGTGTGGCCGATGTAGTTCCAGCGGCGCTTTCTTATAAAATTTGATACATTTTCTTGCTTGGTCTCATGTCTTATTTGTGTATTGGGTCTGAAATCTGACCATTTGAGGTTCAATATTCTTCTAAGACATTTATTCTCAAAGTTATCTAATTTTCTTTCTAGAGCTTTTGTTGCTTTCCAACTCTCGCATCCATAAGTTAATACTGGAATCACACAAGAGTTAAAGATCTTTAATTTTAAGTGCTTGCTGAGTGAATTGGACTTCCATATATTTGACAATTTGTTAAAAGCACTTGATACCAATGCGATTCTGTGTGGAATTTCTGGCGCTGTATCCCCTGTAGATGTCATCATACTTCCTAGGTATGTAAAACTTTTGACTTTTTCAAGAGTGTAGTTTTTAGTTGAATATTTTCTGGACTGCTGGTAAGGTCAACAATTTTTGTTTTTGTGGTGTTTATTTGGAGACCAATTTGTCCTGAGATATTTTGGAGAAGGTTTGTTTTCATTTGAATATCTTGATGTGATGAACTCAAAAGGGCTATATCGTCGGCAAAATCAAGGTCTTCTAAAATTTTATCAACCCACTTGATGCCCATATTTGCGTTATTGGTGTATTTTCGCATGACCCAGTCAATTGCTATTCCAAAGAACATTGGCGATAAGACGCAGCCTTGTTTCACTCCTGTTTCCACTGGGAACCAGTCAGAGTTACCGAAATCTGTTCTTAAACTGCAGCGCGATTCACTGTAGAAGGATTTTATGATGTTGATGAATTTAGCAGGAAACCATAGTTTTTGAGTAGTTTCCAAAGCGTAGGACGGTGAATACTGTCAAATGCTTTCTGAAAATCAACAAAGTTGATGATTAAATTCGATTGAAATTCTACGAACTCTTCAATGATTACTCTTAGTGTGAAGATGTGATCTATGCATGCTCGTTTTGGTCTAAACCCTGCTTGTTCTTCTCTTAGCCTTTCATCTAACACAGTGTCATGGTTTTATGTTTGTCTTGTGCTTCTCTGCTTCTGTCAGCACACAGTTACCAGGTTGCTAACACAGTGTTGTGGTTTTATGTACTTGTCTTGCACTTCCTCATTGTCAGATCAAGTTATGACGATGTACTCTAACATCTGATACTTATACAGTGCTAATCTGTGAATAGAACTTCAAATAATCCTGCATTTCGCAAAGTTACTTTTTGAGCATTTTTCGATTGAAAAATCCTCTTTATGAAATATTTTAAAATATAATATACTTTCTTGGATTTTTCAAATAATTTTAACATCATCATCAAGTAGCTTGTCACTTCCGGAACTTGGCTGCCATGACAGCAGTCCTGACAAACTTTGTATTCTGTACAAGTTTACTGGCGTCAGTAGCAGTCATTCTCAGATCGTCAATGACATCTTGCATCCATCGTCTTCTGGGTCTTCCTCCCATTCTTCTTGCAGGCCCCATTCCCTGCAAAATTATCCTCTCTAGGCACTTATGTCGTTTGATGTGTCTGAAATATTTAGCATTAAGTTGATAATTTCACATCATAAATAAAACCGGATTTCTCCAAATTTAGATTTAAGGGTTTAGTCTGGACTTAAGTGTAGACATGGATTTCTCAAAATGTAGGTTTAGGGGTTTAGTCTGGCCTTAAGTTCAGACCTTGATTCTCAAAATGTAGGTTTAATGGTGTAGTCTGGCCTTAAGTACAGAACTGGTTTCTCAAAATGTAGGTTTAGGGGTGTAATCTGGCCTTAAGTACAGATCTAGATTTTCAAAATATAGGTTATTGGGTGTAGTCTGGCCTTTGGTACAAACCAGGATTTGATCTGTACCAACCTTGATGCTTTGCCACCGGTTATGTTTCTGCTGTTTGGAACAAAAACAGGAAGAGAGTTTATTCCTGCACCAGAACAAGATGTAATACACCGTCTTCGGGCTCGGTATCACGTTGAAAGGAGGTGCCAGCGTCCCACAATCTTCAAAGTAGCTGATCCACAACTTGGAACGTGCAAACTTCCATTCTTCATCTGCTTGACTCTAAACAAACAAAACATACAGAAAAAATCATTTATTTTGTAGGTTGTACACATTACAAAGAGAATAGGAATGACCAAGGATAATTTCAATAGTATGAGAAAGTTACTAACATCCAAACAAATTACAAACAGGCTAAAAATGAGAATGATCAAATGCTATATATATCCTATATTAATGTATGGCTCGAAACATGGACAATGAACAAACAGTTAGAAGACATAATTGATGCATTTGAGATGTGGATATATAGAAGAATAGGCAGAGTTTCATGGACAGAAAAACAGACAAATAAACAAGTTTTAGGAAAAATAGGCATGAAGAACCAATTATTAAGAGAAATAAAATTCAGACAAGTAAAGTATTTTGGGCATATAAAAAGACATGACACCATGATAAAACATTTACTAGAGGGGAAAGTTGAGGGGAAGAGCAAGAGGAAGACCGAGAGATAAGTGGGAGGAAACTTTAAGAAATGGACAGGTTACAGTCTGGCAGTGTGCAACACCAAGGCGAAAGACAGAGGATGCTGGAGATTCATTGCAGCCAACCTTCGATGTGGAGACGGCACATGATAATGATGATGATGACTGTACATAATTAAAAAGTTAAATTATATTTTAGTAGTACGATCGTTACATATACTTATTGATTTGATCGATTTATTGATAGGACAATCATCACTGTACTTCGATGAGTATCCATGTGTATTCCTATATCTTTCTTACACAAGAAAATCTCGACAGCAGTGCACGAACTCTGTAGCACCAGCTATTGTTCCCCGATGTAATTTAGAAGATGGGTAACCAAAGGATAAGCACTTGAGCTCCAATTGGTACTGAAGGCTGTGCACGTATATCACGTTCTGATGTTTGGCTGCTTATATACCACAATAGAATGATAAAAACGACTTAAGAACGATCAGAGAGAGAGAGAGAGAGAGAAAGAGAGAGAGAGAGAGAGGAGAGAGAGAGAGAGAGAGAGAGAGAGAAGATGGTGAAAATATTTTGAAGAAATTTTATTTTGTAAAATCTTTCTAATTAATTTTTTATGGATAGCGGCTTTTCAGCTTTGAAATGTCAATGGTTCTTTTACATGCTTAGCGTGAACACGGGGCCTACGTTTTATCGTCCGTCTCTGATATAGCTAGGAACCCGATCTCCGTGTATAGTCAAGCGGTCAGAGATGCTGACGTAGTCATATGAATAGAGCATAGCCGTAGTCACGTAATTAAGGGCGATGGCGTAGTGTACTAAGACCGTTTGTTTAGTTGAAAACTGAACTATATGTTTATATAACAGTTGTAAACTGAACTATATGTTTATATAAAAGTTAAGTTTAATCTTCTTCTTTTGTCGTCACATTGTTACCGGGTTGTTACCCAGTGTCGTCACACTGTTACCGGGTTGTTACCCAGTGTCGTCACACTGCTACCGGGTTGTTGCCCAGTGTCGTCACACTGCTACCGGGTTGTTACCCAGTGTCGTGGTTTCTGTTTTTGTCTTACGCTGTTCTGGTGGCTTGGGTGATAGTTGTTTTTGCTCTTCCACAGGATTCTGCTACACCATCTAACCATCGTTTCCGTGGTCTTCCTCTTGCATTATTTCCCGATGTTCTGTTGTAGAAGACTGTATAATGTGGAGTTTGGTTGCATTCTTATTAAGTGACCAAACCACTTCATTCTTTGTTTCTCAATGTAATTCAAGCAAGGTTCTGTGCCAACTTTCTTTCTTATGCTGATGTTGGTGACTTTGTTTCTCAATGTAATTCAAGCAAGGTTCTGTGCCAACTTTCTTTCTTATGCTGATGTTGGTGACTTTGTTTCTCAATGTAATTCAAGCAAGGTTCTGTGCCAACTTTCTTTTTTATGTTGATGTTGGTGACTTTGTTTCTCAATGTAATTCAAGCAATGTTCTGTCCAACTTTCTTCTTATGCTGATGTTGGTGACTTTGTTTCTCAATGTAATTCAAGCAAGGTTCTGTGCCAACTTTTTTTCTTATGCTGATGTTGGTGACTTTGTTTCTCAATGTAATTCAAGCAATGTTCTGTGCCAACTTTCTTTCTTATGCTGATGTTGGTGACTCTGTATTTTCTGGTCTTGGTAACTTTTCACAGGCACCACATTTCCCATGTATATCAAGCCAAGTTGAATAAATAGTAACATAGTCAGCAAAGGAGTAATTACTCTGTAAACGTATTTACTTATTCCCCTTTTCGCTCCTTGTGGAGCATAGGGCTTCAACAGTTGTTCGCCACTCTTCTCAACAGTTGTTCGCCACTCTTCTCAACAGTTGTTCGCCACTCTTCTCAACAGTTGTTCGCCACTCTACTCAACAGTTGTTCGCCACTCTTCTCAACAGTTGTTCGCCACTCTTCTCAACAGTTGTTCGCCACTCTTCTCAACATTGTTCGCCCCTCTTCTCAACAGTTGTTCGCCACTCTTCTCAACAGTTGTTCGCCACTCTTCTCAACAGTTGTTGGCCACTCTTCTCAACAATTGTTCGCCACTCTTCTCAACAGTTATTCGCCACTCTTCTCAACAGCTGTTCGCCACTTCTCCCGGTCTCTGACTGTTTTCTTTATCGTCTCCCAGAATAGTCAAGCACCCTTCAGTTCCTCAAGAAGACCCCGTTTCCAGATATGTTTAGGACTCTCCCATTTCCGTTTTCCTTGCAGGTTCCACTCAAGTGCTTGTAGAACCGGCAACCCGGACCAGAACCGAGGAAGACTAAGAACCCGAGGATAGATAATTTCACAAATATTCTGCTACATATTTTTGTTTTCCATCCAGAAGCACTTGAGCTTTCAGCTTTTCGGCTCGGTGCCACGGGCATCGTAACCCTTCGGTTCGGTGCCACAAACACCGTAAATCTGGAGAACCTGTGGCTTTTCTGCAAGCCCGCGGAATTGAACCGCACTCACATGGGGCTTGTCACCCGTCGTCCAACGCACTACGAACACGCTGGGCAGGCGGGCATCCTACGACATCAAAGACTAACAACTACAGATATAACACACCTGGCACAAGATAGAAAACTGAAATTGCCCACGACGCTTCACGGCACATATTAATAAGACAATATCATCATCATCATCAGGTACCGTGCCGGCTGGCGTAGGCGATCATGGATCTACACAAATCTCTGTCTCTTGTGTTTGCTATCAACTCAGATGTTGACGCTCTACCGTGCCATGAAGTCAGGCTATCCAACATTTTCTCTCTCTGTTCTCCTCACAATAAGACAACACAAGAAATTAATAAAGAAAGAAACATAACCCATGCAGTAACTATTACTTACGTAGATAAGCTGGTAAGAGTTACTCATCATGGCTATAAGCATATTGAGTAAAACAATCAGGGCGATCCAGCTGTAGACGCCAAACATAAGCTTGCCTACAAACTCGGTGAATTCGTGTTCGAATCTAGGACGTAATTCTGCGTGGTCGAGGTCAACCAGTCCGTAGATGGCCCAGTACAAGGATTGAACAATCTCAAATAGACTGAATGTTTGAATATGCGTAGAGACATTCATATGATTAGAAGCATTATAGTAATTGTTATGTCCGTCCATCCATCCATGCATCCATACATCAATTTATACATCCATTCACATATCCATACATCCATTAATTCACCCACCCATCCATCAGTACGCCCATCCATCCATCAATCCATCCATCAGTCCACCCATCGATCCTTCCATCAGTCCGCTCATCCATCCATCCATTCATCGACCCCTCCATCAGTCCGCCCATCCATCCATCCACCCACCCACGCACCCATCCATCCATCCATCCATCCACCCATCCATCCATCCATCCATCCATCCATCCATCCACCCACCCACCCACCCACCCATCCATCCATTCATCCATCCATCCACTCAGCCATCCATCCATCCACCCATCCATCCATCCACTCACCCATCCATCCATCTATCCACCCACCCACCCACCCATCCATCCATCCATCCATCCACCCATCCATCCACCCACCCACCCACCCATCCCTCCTCCATCCATCCACCCATCCAACCACCCATCCATCCATCCATCCACCCATCCACCCATCCATCCATCCATCCATCCACCCATCCATCCATCCACCCACCCACCCATCCATCCACCCACCCACCCACCCATCCATCCATCCACCCATCCATCCATCCACCCATCCATCCATCCATCCATCCATCCACCCATCCATCCATCCATCCACCCACCCATCCATCCATCCACCCATCCATCCACCCATCCATCCATCCACCCACCCACCCACCCATCCATCCATCCATCCACCCATCCATCCATCCATCCATCCATCCATCCACCCATCCACCCATCCATCCATCCATCCACCCATCCATCCATCCATCCACCCACCCCCCATCCATCCACCCACCCACCACCCACCCATCCATCCATCCATCCACCCATCCATCCATCCACCCATCCATCCATCCATCCATCCACCCATCCATCCATCCACCCACCCAACCACCCATCCATCCATCCATCCACCCATCCATCCACCCATCCATCCATCCATCCATCCACCCATCCATCCATCCACCCACCCACCCACCCATCCATCCACCCATCCATCCACCCATCCATCCATCCATCCATCCATCCATCCATCAGGTTCTTCTTCATCCTTCACTTCTAGGGAAGGCATAAGTACGCAACCAAGGCCTTCCAATCCGGTCTATCCAACTCCCTCTTTTCCAGATCTCTCCACTCAGTCCCCACTTTCTTGTATTCCGTCTCCAACTCTCATCTCCATGTGTTCCTGGGTCTTCCCTTACCTCTATTGACCTGGGGGTTTCCATCGGAGAGCCTGTCTCGTGATGCTGTAATGGGGTTTCCTCAGTATGTGTTTCTTTTTTTTTCGATCCAGAAGCACTTGAGCACTCTTCGGCTCGTTGTCATGGACATCGTAACCTTTCGGTTCGGTGCCACGAACACCGTAAATCTGGGAACCTGTAGCTTTTATGCCAGTCCGCGGAGTTGAACCCGCACATACAGAGGACTTGTCACCCGTAGTCCAACGCGCTACGAACAAACTGGGCACGCGGGCGAACAGTATGTGTCTTATACATCGCCACCTTCTGCCCCGTATCTCTTGTTCCCCTTCCGTTGTTCCACTCTATCCCAGAGTTCCCTGTTTGTAGTCCTGTCATACCATCGCAGATGGAGTATCCTAGGCAGACATCTATTGATGAATGTCTGTAATAAGTTGAATACAGATCCCATATCCCATATTTTCTTTCCCCAAGGTGGATGATGGAATTGGTTATCCACTCTTGCCGTTGAGCGTAGGGGTAGGAGCTTTAATTTGCGTTCCAGTGTCAGATGAGTCGTCCTTTGTGTTTTATATCCGTGTTTATTTAGTATGATCTTGATATTGTCTATCCATCTTTTTCTTGGTCTTCCTTAGCTCTAGTACCTGATCTCTTTTTATTGTATGCTGTTATTGGCGGTTGGTTGTATTCAATTCTCATTAAATGTTCTTCTTCTTCTTCTTCTTCAGCGATCTTCGGTCATGCGCTTAATTTACTGTGGACCACAAACTGGGCAGACAGCTTCAGGTCTGTCAGGTTTCCCAAAGCTTAGTTTTCAGGTCGACTGGGTGTGGCCACATGTTGCTTCTCAGCTCACACAGAAGACGACAGTCTTGCAGGATATGCTCTGTGTCTGTTCTGCCTGCTGACACTGGCAGAGAGCTGTTTGACTTATTCCTAGTCTGTATAAATGTTTGTTGAGTCTGCAGTGTCGGTGCGTAGTCGAAATATAATGACCTGGTCTGTTCTGCTTAGGTCTTTGAGGAGTCTTTTCCATAATCATATCCAGTGTTTGTCTTCCAGTCTACTGCAGATTTTCTCTGTATGAGGATTTTGACCTCTTGAAAAGACAAGGGTTGGTAAATTTGCTCTTTGGCACTGCCCTCCTTAGCTAAGACATCAGCACTCTCATTGCCTGCAATGCCACAGTGAGATGGAATCCACTGCAAGTGAATTTCTGCCTTTTCTGAAAGCTGAGCAAGTTCTCTTTGTAGTTTTTGTACTGTGCTGTCAGTGGATTTAGCCTCCATGGCTTGTATAGCTGACAATGAGTCTGTAAGAAATACCATCTTGCTTGCAGCTGCTTGCAGCTTATTCATGTGCTGTGCTGCCATCAGAAGGGCTATGAGTTCTGCTTTGTAGTTGGAACATATTCTTCCAGTAGGAGCCGCTAGAGACACAGTGGTAGCATCTGGGTGCCTAATGTACACTCCTGCTCCACCATTCATGGTTGCCTCCATTGCCGATCCATCTGTGTAAATTCTTATCCAGCTGTCTTCTGGAAACATGTAATGGAGATGTTCCATTGTAATTGCTTTTTCACTAGATTAGGCTCCGCATCTTTGCTTAATAATTTAGGGATGGAGGTTGAGAAGTTTAGTGGTACTGAGTCTGGTTCCCAGTGATCAAAAGCAATTCTTCAGGTATGGAATTATGATTTAGTAGTTCCAAGTATGACTTTCCTATTTCTTTTGCTTTGTGGTTTAGACTTGTGCGCTTTAGTCTGTTCTTTGTTCTAGCCGCCATTTTTTCATGCAGTGGATGGTGAGGCATTCTTTGATCCTTTCAGTCTGTAGAATCACTTTTCTCCTTCTTCTGTCTTCCAAGGGCTGGATGTTGGCTGCCTTTTCCATTTCTACAATTGGTGTAGATTTCATGGCTCCCAAAATAGTACGCAGACACCTGTTTTGTGTTTTCCAGTATCGATTTGTTTGAATGGGCTGCTGATATCCATGTCGATGATGCATATTCGAGGGTCGGTCTAACTGCACCAGTGTACACCTGACTCAGGATTCGAATATCAGCTCCCAGGTAGTTCCAGCCAGCTTCCGCATCACACTTTGTTTCCTCATAGCCTTTCTGTTTGTTTCCATTATGTGATGTTTCCATGTCAGACGACTGTCGCTTAATTCCCAAAAAGGTTGGAGTATGGGAACGGGAACGATATCATCGTTAAATTTCAGTCTGAAGTGTTCTTCCTTTGTTGACAATGAGAAAAGCGTTGCTATAGTTTTGCTCCGGTTTATTTCTAGACCCCATTTACTTGCCCACATTATGACGCTGTTCAGGCTGGCCTGGAGTTTAAAGATGGCAGGACCCAGAAACTCTGAGTGTACCACAGCTAGATCATCAATTAAATGTTCAAACCACTGCATTTGTTGTCTTTCAATGATTCGGTGCATGAAGTTATGCCCACTCTATTCATATTATGATTCGGTGCATGAAGTTACGCCCACTCTATTCATATTCAATTACTGAAAGAAATCATCTCACATTCATTAGGTAAACACAACAAATACACTTACTTGGCAAAACTCGATACTTTCTATCGCATGTTATTGTAATATTTTGCCTGCGGCGCAGTCACTTGCTTGTTTGCTTGCATAGTACCAGTACAGATGATTGAGCCCACAGGCGAACGAGATAAGAACCAACAGAAATACACAGCCAAATTTGACAATGTCCATGACCATTCTCCCAAGGGAGATCTGCAAAGGTCCCAGGTAGGGACTAACTGTGAATATGTTGACCAGTTTGAGGGAGCTGAAGATGTTGGCTGCAGCAAAGAGTGCTTCAGCGATGAGATTAGGGTCGTAAGGAGGCCAACGTTCACGATCGACGTCAGCCAGTGGATTAAGCCTTGCTCTCTCGTCTTGCACCTGTGGACATAGGTAGGCTAAGTTTTGTCACTAGATAAGAGCTAGTTAGCTAAATATTACAAGGATACTGCAAGATTTAGTTCAATGTCGGAGGGATACTGGCACCCATGTTGCCGAGGCTCGCAAGGGAGCAAAGAATAGTACCACTGCGACCTGCAAGGCATGTAGTAAGAGGCGACTGAGGTAGGGCTTAGGAAGCTATCCTAGTAAATAAAAGGCGTCGCAGAGATCGGATGAGCTTCTTCTTCTTCTTCTTTGCGATCACTATTTTGATGATTATACCGTTAGACGCGTTCTTATGATGAAGTCGACTGTTGTCTGAAGCTCATCTCTGATGTCATGTAGTTTTGATGATTATATCGTTAGACACGTTCTTATGATGAAGTCGACTGTTGTCTGGAGCTCATCTCTGATGTCATGTAGTTTTGATGATTATACCGTTAGACGTGTTCTTATGATGAAGTCAACTGTTGTCTGGAGCTCATCTCTGGTGCCATGTAGTTTTGATGATTATATCGTTAGACACGTTCTTATGATGAAGTCGACTGTTGTCTGGAGCTCATCTCTGATGTCATGTAGTTTTGATGATTATACCGTTAGACGTGTTCTTATGATGAAGTCAACTGTTGTATGGAGCTCATCTCTAGTGCCATGTAGTTTTGATGATTATACTGTTAGAGGTTCTTATGATGAAGTCAACTGTTGTCTGGAGCTCATCTCTAGTGCCATGTAGTTTTGAATGTAGTGTTGTAGGGTCCAGCATTCCTTTCTAGGAGGACGTCAGGGACAGTCTTGCAGGACATGCTCTGTGGTTTGATCAGCGGTGCCACAGTGGCACAGAGGGGATGGGGACAAGTGTAGCCTGTATAGGTGTTTGTTCAGTCTGTTATGACCTATCCTGAGTCGGAAGATGATAGTCTGTCCTTGTCTGTCAAGTGTGTGGTAGTTATCGTTTGGGGGGTTAGGTTTTTCTAATGTCCACATAGTTCTTTTTTCATTCAAAGTATGTGATTTCATTATCTATTTGTTCACATTCTGCTCCCTTTTAGCAAGTTTGTCTGCCTTCTCGTTACCTGGCACTTCGCAGTGTGATGGTACCCACTGAAGTGTAACTCTTTTGTTGGTAGAGATCTTGCTGATCTCTTTTCTCAGGGATATCGGATGAGCTGACCTACTTGTAGGCGCATAACTATCACAACGTACAATCGATCTTAGGCTCAGATCACATACGACTGAAAAGAGTGGTTAACAAGTGATCCTTGAGGCTCCGCAACACACGAGACAAAAGGAAACAAATAAATGGAAATACAAAATGCTAACCTGCAAGTAAGCCAGTAGACGTAGTGTAAATGTTGCAATATAGAGTGAGTTTGTAAAGAAGTCCAGGATATTCCACATATCATGTATATATTCAATGGCTCCTTCATCCCAAAGCTGTTTGATCTCGCTCCACATCAAACCTGAAAGTAAACAGTTATGAATATGTTGACAGTTCTGGAGAGAGATAGAGAAGAGGACACTCTATAGGACAGATAATATTAAGCACATACACTACATAGCACATACAACATATAGGACAGACACTATATAGCACAGAAAATGTATTTTTCCGATCCAGAAGCCCTTGAGCTTTTCAGTCTTCGGCTCGTGCCATGGACACCGTAACCCTTCGGTTCGGTGCCACGAACACCGTAAATCTGAGGAATCTGTGGCTTTCTGCCATCCCGCGGAATTGAACCCGCACACACAGAAGGATAATCACCCGTAGTCCAACGCGCTACGAACACGCTGGGCAGACGGGTACAGACAATGTATAGCACAGACATTCTATAACACAGACATATTATAGCACAGACAATCTATAACACAGACATATTATAGCACAGACATTCTATAACAGACATATATAGCACAGACATTCTATAACACAGACATATTATAGCATAGACAAGCTACAGTACAGAACAACACAGACAATAAGGTTCGAACCTCCGACGTATGCAAGAATCACCCACTCCACAAGAGACGCCTCCGACCCGCGGAGTTCTTGCCTGACTCCATGCACGATTGTTCCATCATCGCTGATCTTCATCACCTCCACTCTCTGGGATACCAAAATCAGCAAAACTGTAAGAGAAGAAATCATGTACAACATTTGATTATTCTCAGAGTTCAAGACAAACTTTAAATAAACTTGGGCAGTAATATAATTTGGCATTTATAGATATACAAAAAATTGTGGTATCTATGACGAAATAGAGCCGCTGTAGCATAGTTGTTAGTGAGCTCGCTTTTTGTGCTAGTAGTCCGGGTTCAATTCTACAGTGGGTGTGGAATATTTTTCCGATCGTAACAGCTCTCAGGTCGACCCAGCCTTTATTGGGTACCAGGAAAAGTACTGGGAAGTAAAGGTGGTCGGCATGATGTTGACCACATCACCCATCGTGTGCCGACGGTCAATGAAAATAGGGTCCTAACACTGTGTTCTAAAAATTAAAATCGTGACCTATCCTTTACAGTAAACTTCTCACAGTAAACTTCTCACAGCTCTCAAAACTTCTCACAGTAAACTTCTCACAGTAAACTTCTCTACAGTAAACTTCTCACAGTAATTCTAAACTCTCACAGACTAGAAACTACTCTCACAGATCAAACTTCTCGAACTAGTAAAAACTTCTCACAGTAAACTTACAGTAAACTCTCACAGTAAATCACAGTAAAGAGTCATTGACGTTCTAGGCACTACTTATATGTTCAGTAGTTTGCCATTGCTTTCTGAACGGGAGGTCTACTTTTACCGTTTGCTAAAATCCAAGGGAAATAATCTGCTTCCAAACTTGCCCGCTGTGGAATTTGAACCAAGAACGCTTGGGTTGTGATAGAGCTCACAACCGCTTAAGTTACAGACGTTGTGGGTTTGAATCTGCATCGAGTCACATGTGCAATTTTTTATGAGATCCCTAGGATTAGTGCTGGAGCTACGGAGATCGTGCTATGAGCAACCCTCTCGGTATAGGGCGTGCCATCTCTGACGAGAAAGACGGAGTCATTTGGAGAAAACCGGTGCAATAAAGTCAAGCTTTCTCCTTTACGAAGGGGTATCTGTGGTTAAGTGGTTAAACCCTTTGCCTTGTGAGACTAAGGTCGTGGGTTCGAATCCGGACCTCGCCGTTCTGTTCAAGAGTGCAATTTTTTCAGATACTGCTAGGATTGTTGCTGGAGCTACGGAGTTCATGCTCTGTGCAATACTCTCGGCAGGTGGCGTACCATTTCTGCGGTGGGGGAATGAGCCATATGGGGTAAAACCCGGTGCAATAAAGGCAATCCTTCGGCTTTAAAACCCTTTAAAAGAAAGTAATAAGAAGCATCCACAAAGTTGAATATTTATTACACCAGTGTCCACCACGCTGTTTGATGTACACGCAATGTGTCCACCACGCTGTTGCTGTACACGCACAAGCTGTCCACCACGCTGTTGATGTACACCAATGATACATGGAGACACACAAGGAAACTAAACGACTTTCACTCCAGAGTTTCCACAAGCTGCTCAAAATAAAATGACAGAGCAAAATTATAGATACTGAAATTCTCATTAGAGTTATGATTCCGAGTATCCACACTCGGATGCAGAAGACCACGGGGACGTGGCGAGGATGAATGTTAAACGCAAACTAAAACAGCTGATGTATGACGAACTGAATGTGGGTACTGCTGACCATTGCGACCTACAGGGCATGTCGTAAGAGGCGACTGATGTAGGACCTAGGGAAGCTTGCCTAGTAAATAAAAAGCATCGCATAAATCGGATGTGCTAGCCTACTTGTAGGCGCATAGCTGGCACAACGTACAATCGTTCTTAGTCCACCAGATCAATACATCACACAAAGTGCGACAAGTGGGATACTGGAGCACGAGAAGAAAAGAATATATCAGACCATACACAAATATCACAAAACACACACACAGTAAGTACTACACAGAAACACACACAGCACAGAAAATACCACACAGAAGTACTCACACAGAAACACACACACAGTAAGTACTCACACAGAAACACACACACAGTCAGTACTCACACAGAAACACACACACAGTAAGTACTCACACAGAAACACACACAGTCAGTACTCACACAGAAACACACACACAGTAAGTACTCACACAGAAACACACACACAGTCAGTACTCCACAGAAACACACACACAGTAAGTACCACACAGAAACACCACGTAGTAGCACGAAACCACAGTGAATTAACGAAACTCACACACAGTAAGTGACCACTGACACCACAGTATACCACCAACTGTAGTGCCCGCCATAGTAGAACGAAACAGTAATATCACGAAAGACTTGCAGTGAACCCCGGGTGCAATTAGTTCCTGGATATATAGCCAACTTGTTATATAGACGATAAGACGACCTCCTGAAGCCAGGTAAACCTTCGTACCAAAGTGAGGCTAATAGCTGCTGACAGTTAGGGTGTGCAACAAACTGAAAATAGAGAAATTATTTTATATTTATGCAGAACGTAACGTCATAATTATTTATCATCTTTATCACTGTTGTATTTATCTCTGCTTATAGCCCGCGTGCCCAGCGTGTTCGTAGCGCGTTGGACTGCGGGTGACAAGCCCTCTGTGAGTGCGGGTTCAATTCCGCAGGCTTGCAGAAAAGCCACAGGTTTCCCAGATTTACGGTGTTCGTGGCACCGAACGGTTACGATGTCCATGGCTCCGAGCCGAAGAGCTGAAAGCTCAAGTGCTTCTGGATCGGGAAAAAAAAAAAATCTGTGCTGTATAATAATTATTATATTCTATCATTGATGTATTTAAGCTTTTCTCTTACTCCCGCCTCTAAAATTATATTGTTGATATCTGCTTCCAAATCTTGTCCCCGTTTATTTCTCGGTCTTCCCTTCTTTCTCTGTCCATGTGGGTTCCAGGAAAGGACCCTATTGTTGTATTCCCTCAGGTTTTCGCAAAGTGTGTCCTATCCAGCGCCAGCGTCTTTCTTAACCTATTGGTTCACTGAAATTATATTTAGCCTGGCGTATCATAATTATCATTGTTGTAATTAGCCTTGTTCAGTTATCAGTTCCTTCCACATGAAGCTATTTACCTTGTAGTGGTGTTTAGGAAGCGGGACTTGTGTATCTCAATGACCAGGAGAACTATGCCGCCAGGGTTACCCAAGCTGGACAGGTCAAAGTAGAGAAGTCAGACTAAATATGGTCTCCTGGTACTCCAGGATGTGGGTAGTGCAATAGCTAAGAACACCATCCATTTTTTAAATGAAAGTTGTTACAGAAATAATAGCGTTACTAGACAAGCACTTGAGTGGAACCAGCAAGGATAACGGAAAAGACGACATCCTAAACAGACCTGGAGACGAAGTTTTCTTGAGGAACTGAAGAGTGCTCAACTATCCTGGGAGACCTGGGAGACCTGGGAGACCTGGGAGACCTGGAGACGAAGTTTTCTTGAGGAACTGAAGAGTGCTCAACTATCCTGGGAGACTATAAAGAAAACAGTCAAAGACTCAGAAGAGTTGCGAACAAATGTTGAGAAGAGTTGCGAACAACTGTTGAAAGATTGCGAACAGCTGTTGAGAAGAATGGCGAACAAACTGCTGAGAAGAGTGACGAACAGCTGTTGAGAAGATGCGAACAAACTGTGGAAGAGTGGCGAACAGCTGCTGAGAAGATGCGAACAACTGTTGAGAAGAGTGGCGAACAAACTGTTGAGAAGTGCAACAGTGTTGAGAAGAGTGGCCAACAACTGTTGAGAAGAGTGCGAACAAACTGTTGAGGCCTATGCTCCACGATAAGCGAGGGCACAAATAAGTTATCAGTTATATAACAAAGGGTCATTATAGTATCGACATGTGCTAGCACTGACATGTGCATAGCACTGACATGCATATCACTCTGACATGTGCATGCACCGACATGGGCATAGGTGCTCCAACATGCATAGCACTGACATGTCATAGCACTGACATGTGCATAGCACTGACATGTCATAGCCTGACATGTGCATAGCACTCACATGTGCTAGCACTCCGACATGTCATAGCACGACATGGCATCGGTGTCGACATGCATAGCCTCGACATGCAAGCACTCGACATTAGCATAGCACCGACATGTGCATATCACCCGACATGCATAGCACCGACATGTGCATACACTGACATGTGCATAGCACTCCGACATGTGCATAGCACTCCGACATGTGCATAGCACTCCGACATGTGCATAGCACTCCGACATGTACATAGGTGCTCCGATCTTTGCTTCAACAAATCCAGCAGCTTCCAGCTGACCAACATGTTCAGTTCAATGTTGATTCAATAATGTGTTGACATATTTGATATGTTGTACTTTTCTGTCTGTACCAGTATCGACGTCCATCTGATCAGCGACTGGGATTCACAATCCTGAAACTCTGTTATGAAAGACTCAACGGTTTTCCTTAGCGTTTACCAAGTATTACCGCAGCCTCTCCACGGTTTTCTCCAGATCTGATCCGGTCTGACCAGCACAGTTTTGAAGGTGTCTGTACATCGCTTGAAGTCTTCAAACAGGTGGTCAGGTTCAAAGTTATTTCTTCTCTTCTCGTTACTAGTGACCTTCCTTTTTTAGATACGTCTGCTGGTGTCTTCATTTTAGATACGTCTGCTGGTGTCTTCATTTTAGATACGTCTGCTGGTGTCTTCTTTTTAGATACGTCTGCTGGTGTCTTCATTTTAGATACGTCTGCTGGTGTCTTCATTTTAGATACGTCTGCTGGTGTCTTCTTTTTAGATACGTCTGCTGGTGTCTTCATTTTAGATACGTCTGCTGGTGTCTTCATTTTAGATACGTCTGCTGGTGTCTTCATTTTAGATACGTCTGCTGGTGTCTTCTTTTTAGATACGTCTGCTGGTGTCTTCATTTTAGATACGTCTGCTGGTGTCTTCATTTTAGATACGTCTGCTGGTGTCTTCTTTTTAGATACGTCTGCTGGTGTCTTCATTTTAGATACGTCTGCTGGTGTCTTCATTTTAGATACGTCTGCTGGTGTCTTCATTTTAGATACGTCTGCTGGTGTCTTCATTTTAGATACGTCTGCTGGTGTCTTCATTTTAGATACGTCTGCTGGTGTCTTCATTTTAGATACGTCTGCTGGTGTCTTCTTTTTAGATACGTCTGCTGGTGTCTTCATTTTAGATACGTCTGCTGGTGTCTTCTTTTTTTTCGCCTATAATCCTTTATTTCTTTTAAGATTTGACCTATTTAATTGTGTTGTCTCCGTCCAGACATGTTATATTTGACATGTCCAGACTTGCGTGAAATAGTTTCGTGTCCAACCACAGACATGGATGACGTTGAGACTTTATGTCAATGAAAATAACGGACAAGAAGATTAGTATCATATCGTGAATGATAATAACACATCCACACGCTCGAACGACCAGTCGCGTGTGCACACGAACATATATATATACATATATATAAAATGTCTCTCAGGTTCCACGTCAAATGAAGCAGACGAATAGAAATCTCGTCAACACCCCCCCCCACACACACACACATCGTTTTGATGCTACATTGAGAGTATTACTTTCTGCTGTCCTAAGTCGGTTCTTGAGATTCGTTGTCAACTACGCCAGCCTGTGTACTGTACTACTGCGCAGTCCAACGCGGTGACCCGCAGACGCCATGGCGCCCGTATCATAAATTTATGGCATCCTATTTTACTCTGCTGGATTTAAGGAAAATCATATTTCATTTGTTTAGCACTTCCATGATCACGATCTTCCCATTTTTACAATCTTGTTTTATTTTGTGACCATTTCCTTAACCATCATCATCAAGTAGCGTGCCCCTTCCGGAACTTGGCTCCCATGACAGCAGTCCTGAAAAACTCTCGGTTCTGAGCAAGTTGACCGGCGCCAGCAACAGTCATTCTCAGATCGTCATTGACATCTTGCATCTATCGTCTTCTAGGTCTTTCTATCATTCTTCTTGCAGGCCCCATTCCCTCCAAATTTATCTTCTCTAGACACTCATGTCGTTTGATATGTCCAAATTTATCTTCTCTAGGCACTCATGTCGTTTGATCACGGTCCGAAATATTTAATTTTCCTTGATATTCTTATGCTGCGTTCGCCCGTTGTAAATTCGAGCGTTTGCCATGACGTCTGGTATGGTGCTTCTGACTGATTTTTGCGTGAAAGCTTGCTTTACCATTTGACTGGTGCTCCTAACCATGCAGGCGGGCCTTCGTCAACCTCAGAGGTATTCCCCTTGATGTTATGCTCTTTAATAACCAATTCTCTTTAATATCAAGCTGTTGCAGAAGAGAAGCGTTTGTGCTTTTCTCTGTCCATGATATTCTACGTACACTTCTGTAGCTTTTGCATTAGCGAAACACGTACAAACAAAGTACTATAGTTTTACAAAATACAGAAACAGTGACGATAAACAGCAACGTTTCGACCAAAAGGCCTTTATCAAGCAAACGATACAACAGGAGTGACGAATTTGCATTCAAAGCATTAACATTGATAGCATTTGCATTCAAAGGTATTAATGATCTTTACGGCTTTGTCCACGTTCCATGTCTCACAACTATCTGTTGCTAAGGAAAAAACCTAATCATATCCTTTGCTTTTTGACTGGAGAAAGCGTCTGAATCTTAACTATATTAATATTACTATTGTTATTATTAGATTTGGAAAATGGCTAACGATATAGAAAGAAGTTGAATGCATTTGAAAATAGATGTCTGCGAAAAATAATGAATATAAATGGAACGAATTCAGGAGAAGTGATGAAATCAGAGAATGTCTGGTCAACCACTAGTGACAACTGTTATAAGAAAGAGAAGATGGAGATATGTTGGACACACCTTGAGGAGAAATGATCAACGAATATCAAAGCAGTTATTGAAGTGGAATGCTGAGGGCAACTCGGTCAATCTCTTCCATGGAACTGAGAACGATATTTCTTGCCTCTCTCAGCAAAGTTAGTTTCAGGGTCTCCCTTGGGCGTCCTCTCTTTCTTGAACCCTTTGCATCCTACTTCAATGCCTGCTTTGATATTCGTTGATCATTTCCTATCAAGGTGTGCCCAACATATCTCCATCTTCTCTTTCTTATAACAGTTTTCACTAGTGGTTGACCAGACATTTCTCTGATTTCATCACTTCTCTGAATTCGTTCCATTTTATATTCATTATTTTTCGCAGACATCTATTTTCAAATGCATTCAACTTGCTTTCTATATCTTTAGTCATTTTCCAACTCTTGCTAGCATATGTTAAGATTGATACAACATTTGAATTGAAAATTCGAAATTTAGTTTTAATACTATATAAGTCTTGTAGAGGATATGCAATTAACTATATAAAGACATATACTTATTTAAACATGTCTGTACTCTAGACGAACTGAGGTATGGGGAAGAATGGATGTCTATATCAGAGGATATGATTGATTACACCAAGGTTGTCAGTACACTTGGACGTTGCTGTAGGGAATGGCCCCCGGGCGTTGTCAATGTGGAGATTCCTGCACTCGTGGATCAGCACTCCCATCCAAGTGATATCATTATTTACACCGATGTCTCTGTCAGACACGGAACTAGATCATCGTGGGCTTATTCAGCACAGCGAAACAGTAGCAGACTTCATGAGAACTCGGCGCTTTGAAACAAGAATATCAAGCATGACTATGGAGATCACTGCTGCTTCTGGGCCTACGTCGATTGCATAACATAACACAACGCAACATAGCATTACACAACATAGCATAGCATAACACAACATAGCATAGAATAACATAGCATAGCATACATAACACAACATAGCATAGAATAAATTGCATAGCATAACACAACATAGCATAGAATAACATAGCATAGCATTTACTTACTAAATCAAAAAATAAACGATTAAAAAAACGAATATAAATGCCTACCTTCTTTTGTTTGTACTTAATAGCCAGCTTGAGCCTGGATAAACGAACTTTATCACAATTCTGATCGTCAGCGGTGGAGTTATCATGGTTAAGAATAATGGCGAGTTCTCTAGAACCACGAGTCTGCTCCAACAGATCCACAGCAAACTCCTGACATTTATCCGCTAATTTTTCATAATCAGCCTTAAACTCGTTCTCAAGTTTGCTGAGCTGTTTCAGCTCACAGCTAAGTTCAAACGAAGTTAATATAGGGTCCTTACTGGATAGACATATAAGAGATGGACTTGCAAGTGCCTTGTAAGCGTTGATACGAGATCGTGAATGTCTGAGTGAGTCTTCTTGGCTGCCAGTAATGCATTCCTTACAGCTGCAGCGAGCGTTGTGTGGCTTGGGGATACGGTAACCTCTGTCCAAGAGAATTTTGATAATCTCGTAGTTATCTCGATGTCCTGCTAAAATGATGGGTGTGATATCTGGTGTGAAGGAGCTAGAAGGAACTGTGGTCATCAATGGCTGAGAAAAGAAGAAAATAAAATCTGGAATAAACATGAAAGATGTGTTCTTATCATCATCAAGGTACGTGTCCTTTATAGGACGTTGCTCTCTTTGCAACGAACGCATCTGAAGTTCGCTCTGTCTCTAGCCAGTTTACCCACTTGTATTGTACAATGCCCTTCTAATGTTTATGGTGACATGTTTGCATTTCAAAATGAATGTCATTTAACCTATAATTTGATTGGTTTTACTGCATCCTTATAAAATATGATATGATCTTGCGTGTCCCATCATCATTTCTATTACTATATGCTCATCATCATCATCACCAAATGGCTTGTCCTGAGTAGAACGTTGCCACCCCAACAGTCCTTCCGAATTTCTCTCTCTCATAGGCCAGATGTCCCACGTGTGTATCACGTGCTTATAACATCATCAACATTTCCCTAGTTCAAGTATCACTTACATTTAGTTTTATACATAAACAAGCTGTATATGTCTTCTTTACCTTTCAGCTCCCAACGGAGCACAGGTCTTCAACAAACTTCTTCCAGCTTTTATTCTATTTTGCTATCTCTTCCATTTCTTTCCAAGTTTTCTCCGTCTCCAGTTCTCTTCTCCATGTATTTCTCTAGACCTTCCCCCTACTCCTGTGTCCATGCGGGTTCAAAAACAGTGTCTGTCTTGCAATGCTTCCGGTCGGTCTTATCAATGTGTGTCTTATCCATTACCAGCGTCTCTTCCTTAGCTCTCTCCTGTTTAGTTCTTTCCCTACTGGTATCTGTTTAGTTCTTTCCCTACTGGTATCTGTTTAGTTCTTTCCCTACTGGTATCTGTTTAGTTCTTTCTCCACTGATATATGTTTAGTTCTTTCCCCACTGATATCTGTTTAGTTCTTTCTCTGAGTTCCTGGTTCGTAATCTTATCATACCATCTCAGTCCCTCTATTCTACGTAAACATCCATTTATGAAGGTCTGTAGTTTTCTGGTGGTTTCTTTTGTTGTCCTCCATGTTTCAGAGACATAGAACAGCACTGACCACATTTGATTGAAAGATTCTCAGCTTTGTGTTTGTTTTGATTCTCCTTTGACTTCCATATCTTACTCAATGCAATAAAGTTTTCCCTTGCATTTTGTATTCTTATCTTGACGTCTTTGTTTGTTCCTCCTTGTACTACAGTTTTACAAAATACATAAACAGTGACGATAAACAGCAACGTTTCGACCAAAGGCCTTTATCAAGCAAACAATACAACAAGAATGACGAATTTCGAGGAACACTACAAATGGACGATCACATGTGGAAACATAAACCTATCTAATGAAAATCTGGGAATAAAAACAAACAACGAAATGAGTGCAACACAAAAAACCGAAAGTGGAAAAGAAGAGAAACAATAAACAATATAGTGGATAAATGACACATATATGGAGCAAACACACATATAGATAACAAGGCACGAGATAAGACAGTACTAAGAAGCATAGGAATGTAATGCGTTGAGTTCAAGAGGTCGCAAAGTGCCATAGAATGAAATAAAACGGTTCTCCAGGGCGAATCGACTGCGATCATCGGAGGAACATGATCGGATGGCTGTGACCTGGACATCGTCAACTCCTGAATGGCCAGTATCGTTGAAATGAGTGGCCACAGGAGTCCTGAAACGTTGGCGAATATCGCGTAAGTGTTGGGCGAATCGGTCACTGAGTCTCTTACCGGTTTCGCCAATATAGGACTTGTTGCATCGTTTGCAGGTGATGGCATAGATGATATTGCGGGACTCACACGTGAAACTGTCTTGAATGGCATACGTGATCACGCTTCATCACCTTCATCAATGCCTTCAATCCTGCTATTCGGTTCACCTCTCACATCTCTACCTCCTGTGTCAATTTTCTTGACATCACTATCACCATCAGCCTATCCACTATCACTACATCAGTATACTACAAGCCTACTGATACACATAGCTTTCTTCTGTATACCTCTTCCCATCCCCAGGCCTGTCGTGACGCTTTACCTTTCTCTCAACTCTTACGCCTTCGTCGGCTCTGTAGTGAGGACGACGATTTTCTTGATAGAGCTCACGAGATGCTGGATTTCTTCCGCCAGCGCCTATACCCGGAGAATGTGCTTACATCTGCCATGCATCAGGTTCAGCTAATTGCTCGCCAGGAGGCCCTTTCTCACATACATAGAACCCCAAGTCTGACAGGGTTAAACTTATCTTAACTTTCCACCCTCATAGTTCCCTGGTGAAAAGGTCTTATTCCATCATCTCCCTATTCTTCAGTCTGATCCTGAGACACGTTCAGTCTTCCAACACTATCCTTTGGTGGCTTACAGACGGGACAGAAGCCTCAAGGATTTGTTGGTACACAGTCGCCTCAAGCCTAATATCCAGAGTCACTTTGGCACCATCCAGTGCGGACGTCGGCGCTGTAATACATGTGCATATGTAATACAGACCCCACTGTCTCTTTTCCTAAAACTACGTATGCCATTCAAGACAGTTTCACGTGTGAGTCCCGCAATATCATCTATGCCATCACCTGCAAACGATGCAACAAGTCCTATATTGGCGAAACCGGTAAGAGACTCAGTGACCGATTCGCCAACACTTACGCGATATTCGCCAACGCTCTGTGACTCCTGTGGCCACTCATTTCAACGATACTGGCCATTCAGGAGTTGACGATGTCCAGGTCACAGCCATCCGATCATGTTCCTCCGATGATCGCAGTCGATTCGCCCTGGAGAACCGTTTTATTTCATTCTATGGCACTTTGCGACCTCTTGGACTCAACGCATTACATTCCTATGCTTCTTAGTACTGTCTTATCTCGTGCCTTGTTATCTATATGTGTGTTTGCTCCATATATGTGTCATTTATCCACTATATTGTTTATTGTTTCTCTTCTTTTCCACTTTCGGTTTTTGTGTTGCACTCATTTCGTTGTTCGTTTTTATTCCCAGATTTTCATCAGATAGGTTTATGTTTCCACATGTAATCGTCCATTTGTAGTGTTCCTCGAAATTCGTCATTCTTGTTGTATTGTTTGCTTGATAAAGGCCTTTTGGTCGAAACGTTGCTGTTTATCGTCACTGTTTATGTATTTTGTAAAACTGTAGTACTTTGTTTTAACGTGTTTACCTATTTTTCCAAGTTTTACTGCAGTCTCCACCCTTTTTCGATTTGTTCCTCCTTCTGAGTGTATGTTACTACCAAGGTATGTGTCTATGTTGCTACCAAGGTATGTGTATGTTGCTACCAAGGTATGTGTATGTTGCTACCAAGGTATGTGTATGCTGCTACCAAGGTATGTGTATGTTGCTGCCAAGGTATGTGTTTGATTCTACATCCTGTAGAGCTGTTTCCTTGCTTTGTAAATAATTATATTTTTATCATCACGTAATAATGTTCAATATATTTCTTCTCTCCCTCTCTCTCTCTCTCTCTCTCCGTGTGTAGCTATATTCTTTCTATCTCTCCTCTCTCTCTCCGTGTGTGGTCATATTTCTTCTCACCCGTGCGTGTCATTTTCTCACTCTCTCTCCGTGTGTGGTTACATTCTCTCTATCTCTCCTCTCTCTCGTGTGTGGTTACATTCTCTCTATCTCTCTCTCTCTCCGTGTGTGTACATTCTCTCATCTCTCCTCTCTCTCCGTGTGTGGTCATATTCTCTCCTCTCTCTCTCTCCATGCGTGGTCATATTCTGTCTATCTCTCTCTCTCTCTCTTCTTGCGTTGCCATATTCTCTCCTCTCTCTCTCTCTCTCTCTCTTTCATCCCCACCCTCTCTCTCAATGCGTGGTTTGTGTTGAGAAATGGCAAAACACGACATTATTTATCCCCGCTTTATAACAATTGCATTGCCACCAAATCAAATCGTGTGAACCAAAAATCAATCCAACATAAATATAGAACTCTCAAGATCTTATAAAAGTTGGCGGTGTAGTTGCAACAAAAGATACATACTAGGAACATGTCCCAGAGATATTGCTATGTTAAATGTAGTGCCCATTTCGAGATGTTATTCCTATCAATCATTACCCGATTGCTGAATTATTGCTACACGCCCCTGATAACTGACAAGAGGCAGTTGACTTTAAGAAAATAGAACGTAAAATGAACGTGTTGTAATGTGAAGATAACAGAGGCGACGTTAGCTGGTGGTTGTGTCTGGGTTAGTTTAGTTTGTTCCTTTCGTGCCAAAGGCGGCACATAGGGTAGAGGTTTTAGATCTCCATGTGATGCGGTTCTTTGCTAGCAGTTGGAGATCTTGTGTGATTTTACATCCCAATAGTTTACTTTCTTGTTGGATGGTTCTTCGAAGAGTGGTCTTTGGTCTTCCACGTTTTCTTTTCCCAACTGGTGACCACATAAGGACTTGTCGATTTAGTCTCTTTTCGTCTGCTCTAAGAACATGAACTAAATATTTCCACCTTCGTTTCCTTATAATATTTGATACGGTTGTTGGTGTGTTCTATCTCTCACTGTGTTGTTAGAAACGAAATCACTCCATTTTACTTTTAATAATTTTCGTAGACATTTATTCTCAAGGCTGTCCAGTTTCTTATCAATTTTCTTTGTTGATTTCCAACTTTCACAACCGTAGGTCAGTACAGGGAATCACACATGACCTAAATAATTTAACTTTTGTGCATATACTAAGGTCTTGGATTGCCAGATATTCGTTAATTTAGTGAAGGCACTAGCTGCTATAGCAATACGAGAGTTTATTTCTTTCATCGTGTCTCCGTTGTTTGACACTTTACTACCCAAATATGTAAAATGTTTAACTTTCTCCAGTGTTTGGCATTTATTACGATGTTGTCTGTCGAGTTTGTGAGGTCCATAATTTTGTGTCTGGGTGCGTACAAAAAATAACACATCTTAATTATGTTATCTTTGATGGGTTCTGTGATTACAGAGTGACCGTTAAAATCTGATTGATTGATTGATAGGACCAGCGCTTTTGTCAGCGCTGAGGCTTTCCAGCCTGCTCTTCTCGATTTTGAACTACACAGGGTTCTTTTACGTGTTCAACTTGAACACGTGACCTACGCTTTATCGTCCATCTCCGATAGGAGTAGGAACTCGATTTCACTTACACTGAGATCAGGAATCTCTGAAAAAATATCCAAATGGCTTCACGAGGGATCGAACCTTTGACACACGAGACGAGGACATAAACTCTACCTCACAGAGATCCCAATAAATCTGAACCCTCCCATTTAGCACTCGATATTGTTAAACTGGTTATTGGTTACTCAACTGACGTCACATCAGTCCGGGCATACCCATATGTGCCCAGTCTTCATCAATAGATTTTAAAGAGTATACATGCTGATGGTTCCTGTGGCACGCTGGTTAAACATTTCTCTATCTCTCTGCCCCTCAAACATCCAGTTACACTTGTACAATATGTAATACCAAACTCTAGAAAACACTGGATTGATTCAATATCTATTTTAGTGTCCTCATTCAATTGTAGGTCGCAAAGGCAGAGAAGAACCTCCCTCTTATAAACTCTCCAACCACCCGTGTGTTGTTGGGGCTCTCAAGGGGAGCAAAGAATAGCACCACTGAGACCTACAAGGCGACTGAGATAGGGGTCTAGGGAAGCTACCCTAGTAAATAAAAAGCGTAGTAGAAATTGTATGTGCTAGCCTACATGTAGGCGCATAACCGGCACAACGTACAATCGCTCTTAGGCTCGAATCACATACAAATCACAAAGAGTGGTTTAACAAGTGGTCGATATGGAGCGTTGAAAGAAGAAGAAGTAGAAACTCTCCAATAATCAATGCGAGCATGTCCACTCTCTCGTTACCACCAACACCCTTGTTACATCCCATTTCAACATTTGTACATCACATGACATCAACATAACTATGCAGTGGATGCCTTGACATTCAAACACACCTTAAAATGATAAAACAGATAGGCTAGCCAAGAAAGGGTCAACACAGGAACAGCCAGTCACGGCAACAACTCTCCATACAGCAAAGCAAATCCTAATGACAATAAATAAAGAAATTTGGCTGAACAGATGGGCCATGGGAGACACGGGAAGAGAGGCGTACAGCCATATGGCCAGCCCTAACCTTAATGACAACATCAACCATCTTACAAGAAGAGATCAGAGCACCATTTTTAGACTTCGAACCCAACACATAACACTTAATAATCACTTGAACAGAATTCATCCACAACACACTCCAGAGTGCCAACTGTGTGCACATCATCATGAAACCGTTCACCACCACCTCTTCAAGTGCCAAGCACTAGAAGACATCAGAAAGACCTCCTTCCTCCAAGGCCAGATAAATGGAACACATTATACAGAACAAAAGAACATCTTACAAACACATGCAGATACCACTACATAGCATTGGGTCGAAGGGCAAGAGCTCAAGTGTAGCTGGATCATTGAAGAAGAAGAAGACAATTTGTTGGTGACAGACTATTTTCTGTCTGTCGTCTATTTCTATCTGTATGTCTATGTTCTGTTTTTTTCTCGTATATTGGTATCAGATGTGAGTCATGGACAGTAAACAAACAGAAAGCACAATCGGTGGAGGCCACATAAACACAGATACAACACAACAAGGGCGACTCATCTAGCTCTAGAACGCAAATTAAAGCTCCCATCTCTACGCCGGCAAGAGTAGACAATCAACTACATCTTCCACCTGGGAATAGAAAATAGGCCACAGAGATGTGGTTTTACAGAAGAATGGTGAGAATCCCATGGACTGCTAAAATGACTATAATGGAGGTGTTCTTCAAGACACAGAGAAAACGTATTGTCAATGTAAGAAAGAGGCAGTCATCATTTTGTGGGCATGTGATGAGAAGGGAAGGAACAGACCACATTGTGACAACTGGTAAAATCAAGGGTAGACAAGACAGAGGAAGACAGAGACCAGTTTGGACGGCCTGACTTCATGGCACGGAAGAGTATCAATATATGAGATGATAGTGAAAATACGACAGAGGTTTGTGGAGATTCATGATTGCCTACGCCATCCGGCACGGCACGTGATGATGATGATGAATATTAGTATCACATAATCAATCAATCAATCAAGTGCCGTGCCTGCCGGCGTAGGCGACCATGTCTCTCCACAACTCTCTTTGCTTGGTGCATGTAATCAGTTCTGCCGTCGATATTTTGCCGAACCATGATGTCAGGCCATCCAACATCTTCTCCTCTGTCTTCCACGATATCTCCTTCCCTGAATTTTACCTGTAGTCACCAAATGTTCTAAACCTTCTCTTTCCATTATATGCCCGAAGAACCTTGATTGTCGGATTCTTATTCTTTTGATAAGGTTTCTTTGTGTGCAGGCTTGATTTAAAACCTCCGCATTTGTTTTCTTTGCTGTCCATGGAATTTTCAACATTCTTCTGTAAACCACATCTCTGTGGCTTCCAATGATCGTATTGATTGTTTGTTCATTGTCCATGATTCGCTGCCATATATAAGTATTGGTTCAATATAGCATTGCAGTACTCGTTTTCGCAGTGTCATTGTAGTGAGTTCACGCATAGTGTGTTTTCATTTTCATAAAAGCTGCTTTCGTTTGAGCTATTCTACTTCTAATCTCTGTTGTACATCTTCCATCTGATGTCAGGAATGTCCCCAGATACTTGAATTATACAATAGAAGATCTAGTTTAGTCCCTTAGAACTTCTAGAAAACAAAATATATATCTCGAAAGTAAAGTTTAAATACGTATATGACACAGAAACAATTGTATAATATAACCAGACACGTAGTGGAGTGGAACCAACAGAGAAATATAAGAAGCATATTTAGAAAAAAGTTGTCGATGAGAGCAAATAAACTAAAAATAGGGGATTGAAGAGGGGAAGGGAATGAAGATGAATACAGAGAGAAGTAATGAGCAGGGGAAAGACATCAGATGTTCACAAGGAACGAGAAGAGAACAAAAGTTATGAAAGCACTTTACGTCTGCAATATCGGTTCTAAAAAAATCTAATATATATATATACTTTTTTTGTCTTATCATGTGATCTGTAGAATCACGTGGATAATGTGGCTAATATCACGTGACATTGGCACAGCAGCATTCAATGATAAACAATGAGGTATAGCCAAGGAGCAGGACGTATATACGTGTACATCATCAGGCCAGCACGCGCAGACCTTCATCTAGCACGTGCTGGAAGCAGAAATAACCAATAAAAACATACATAAATCTCACGGTTGCTTGCTCGATATTATAAATAGATTTTTTTATGTTTGAAATATTGCCAACCCACGGACACAAATCAGCAGAAATCTATCATATTCGGTTTATTTTTTCATTAATTTTTTGTTGATTATATATTTTATGTTTTAAACAAACGGATACATTGATGAGTTCCAGCTTCTTCTTGGAATGTTCCATATTGACCTCTTGTTAAACCACTCTTTGAGATTTTTATGAGATCTGAGCCTAAGAGCGAATGTACCTTGTGCCAGTTATGCACCTACAAGTAGGCCAGCACTTTCGATTTCTGCAATGCTTTTTATTTATTAAGATAGCTTCCCTAGGCTTCTACATCAGTCACCTCTTTCAACATGCCTTGTAGATTGCAGTGTTACGATTTTTGCTCCCATTGCGAGTCCCTGCAAAACACGAGCAAATGAGTTCCATCAATATCCGTTTACTAGGACCGTTGTTGTTTCTGACTCTCAGTCGATGCTTCGGAAGATCCATAATGGTAGGAGGCGGTATGGATGGGAATCATCTATAGAGGTTTCTAACCTCCAGAGACTCATGTGGATCTACCAGAGACTCATGTGGATCTACCAGAGACTCATGCGGATCTACCAGAGACTCATGTGGATCTACCAGAGACTCATGTGGATCTACCAGAGACTCATGTGGATCTACCAGAGACTCATGTGGATCTACCAGAAACTCATGTGGATCTACTGTTCTGGTCATGCGGGTGTTCGCGGCAATGAGAGAGCGGACAATTCTTGTATCGAAATCATCGATTGTTGGGGAGTGTAAGATGGATAAGTGGGATGTTCTTCGATATCTTGGCGACCTACTGTTGGATGAGGACACTCAAATTGAAGTTGAATCTGTCGTTACTGCTTGTAATGTCGTTACTGCTTGTAATGTCGTTACTGCTTGTAATGTCGTTACTGCTTGTAATGTCGTTACTGCCTGTAATGTCGTTACTGCCTGTAATGTCGTTACTGTCTGTAATGTCGTTACTGTCTGTAATTTCGTTACTGCTTGTAATGTCGTTACTGCCTGTAATGTCGTTACTACCTGTAATGTCGTTACTGCTTGTAATTCCGTTTTTGTGGGCGGTGTGGGACATGGCAGCGGTGGAATTTAATGGTCGAATGGCTAGTGCAGTCAACGCGAAACTGGTTCAGGTTAGGATGTTTTCTTTATGCCCTCGACAGAAAAAACTCCTTGACCTGACAGTGAATTGAACCCGGAACTCCTGTATGGGAGACGGGCTCTAATCTCTTCCATCAGATGCTCCACTACGACACGTTGTATTAATACAACACATTAAGAGGTTTGGTATGATACATTGTTCATGTAGAGCTGGATACTAGGGTAGAGAGAGAGATAGAGAGAGGGAGAGGGAGAGAGAGAAGAGAGCAGAGAGAGATAGAGAAGGAGAGGAGAGAAGAGAGATAGAGAGTGAGATAGAGAGAGAGTAGAGAGAGTGAGAGAGGAGAGAGAGCGGAGAGAGGCGCGAGAGAGAGCGCGAGAGAGAGGCGAGGAGATAGAGAGAAGAGAGAGAGAGAGCGAGATAGAGAGCCAGAGAGCGAGAGAGCGAGATAGAGAGCCAGAGAGAGAGAGCGCGCGAAAGATCGAGAAAGTGAGAAGAGCAGAGAGAGAGAGAGCGAGATAGAGAGAAGAGAGAGAACGAGCGAGATAGAGAGCCAGAGAGAGAGCGAGATAGAAAGAGAGCCAGAAAGAAAGCAAGAGAGAGAGAGGCTAGAGAGAAGAGAGAGAGGCGAGATAGAGAGAGAGCCAGAAAGAAAGCAGAGAGAGAGAGAGAGCGAGATAGAGAGAAGAGAGAGAGGCGAGATGAGAGAGCGAGATAGAGAGAAGAGAGAGAGAGGAGGCCAGAAGAAAGCAAGAGAGAGAGAGAGCGAGATAGAGAGAAGAGAGCCAGAGAGCGAGAGAGCGAGATAGAGAGCCAGAAGAGAGAGCGCGGAAAGATCGAGAGAGAGGAGAAGAGCGAGAGAGAGAAGGCGAGATGAGAGAAGAAGAGCGAGATGAGCAGAAGAAAGCCAGAAGAGAGAGAGAGAAGAGAGAGCGAGCGAGAAAACCAGAGAGAGAGGAGAACGAGCGAGAGAAAGCCAGAGAGAGAGAGAGAGAGAAAAGTATGTCTAATCTGCGAACTGCATGAACCATCAGTATGCATCACTATGACACCTGCTGCTAGAGACTGAGAATCTATGAGTTTGTCCGAGGGAGAGATGTGACATCAGTTCTGTAACTAATAATCGTCATATGATCATTTCATCGTTCACATCTTCTAGCTTGACTTAGTGCTCCCTGCCCACAACATGTTCTCTCGAGTCCATGGTATAGATGTTAGTTGTCGCCTCCGTGACCTAAAGGTCTGATTGTGCTCTCCTGGAGCCTTGAGTATTTCTCCGATATCCTCCATCTCAGTGTAGGTCACATCCAGTCGACGTAAAATCAATTGTGCTCGTCCATCACGGGTGTTGATGATCGTCCATCACGGGTGTTGATGATCGTCCATCACGGGTGTTGATGATCGTCCATCACGGGTGTTGATGATCGTCCATCACGGGTGTTGATGATCGTCCATCACGGGTGTTGATGATCGTCCATCACGGGTGTTGATGACCACACAATTTTCATCAAGGGAATGTAGTTGCGTTATGTTTGTCTGTGTGTGCGTAGATGACTAGTGAGCCCGATACTGGCTTGAAATGTTCTTGTACAGTGTGGACAAGGTATACTTGCACTTGTGGGAAGTTTTACTGCCTTTCTATTTTGACGTTTTGTTCCATCCGTGCTGTTCTACCTGCCTCTCAGGCCGAGGAACCGTGTCGAAGAAGTGTGCGCCAGGCTGATCTGTCTTGAGCAGCATTCTCCCAGTTGTTGACATCTATGCCAAAGAATTTCATCGAGTTCTTGAGTGTGTCTGTAAATCGCCTTTTCTGACCCCCCTGTGTTTGTGGTTTGTGGTCCACAGTAAAGTAAGCGCATGACCAGAGATCGATTGCTAAAGAAGTGTAGGTGAGATCGAGTTCCTAGTCCTATCGGAGACAGACGTTCAAAAATAGATCACGTGTTCAAGTTGAGCATGTAAAAGAACCAATCAGGCAGTTCAACCTTAGAGATAGCAGGCTGGAAAGCTGCTCTCTAAGCAAAGTTAGAGAATAGCAGGCTGGAAAGCTGCTCTCTGAGCAAAGTTAGAGAATAGCAGGCTGGAAAGCTGCTCTCTGAGCAAAGTTCATTAGAAAGATTAACAAATAAAATTACTATACATAATGTTTCGCAATCTTCTAAGTTACATCGGGGACCCTCGCCGGTGCTACGGAGTTCGTGCACTGCCCTGATATCTTCCTGTATAGAAAGAGATCGGGCACACATGGTTACTCAACGATACGATGATTTCATGAATATTCAATCAATAATGAATCAATACTCAATTAATCAATCAATCAATCAATCACCAATTGATCAATCAATCAATCAATCAATCACCAATTGATCAAATCAATCACCAATTGATCAATCAATCAACAATCATGATCAATCATTCTTTCAATCAATCGATAATCAACCAATCAAGTGATGTATGAACGTTTATTGATGTCTGTGATGGCAATAAAATCAAAAACAGTTCCCAGTGATATATCATTATTTATTTAAGAACATTTTCCCATATTGTTTTTCTCTTCCATACATCTTTGCATGAGTTTCTGCCTTCTCTCTCCCTCTCTCTCTCTCTATCTCTCTCTCTGGGCTGTTAGATTCGCCGCGATAAAGCAGAAAATTGTCTAAACCCCGATAAACTCAACGTCGCAAACATGCTAATTGTCTCAGCGATGATAAATTTCAAGTTCGTTTGACCGATCTGTCAAACTCGGCTACTGTTTAGACCTGTTTGTAATTCGTTCGAATGGATATGTGTTCTGTTAAGACTTTGTTTATTGGTGCTGTCTTAAGATAGTTTGCATCGAGATGCTAGATATCGTGACTGTCTCTGTCTCTTTCTGATTTATTTGTCTGTCTGTTTGCTTACATGTGTATTTTGTCTGTCTGTTTGCTTATGATTGTCTGTCTTTTTGCTTCTGTTTATTTGTCTGTCTGTTTGCTTACATGTGTATTTTGTCTGTCTGTTTGCTTACATGTGTATTTGTCTGTCTGTTTGCTTACATGTGTATTTTGGGAGGATTTTCTAATTATTATGAGGGTTATCCCTTCACGAACCTTTCTGCCCACAAGTGTGGTGTAAGTGTTTGTGTGTGTTAAGTGTGTGTGTGTGTGTGTGTGTGTACGTCTTGTAGCTTAAGCGGTTAGAGCTCAATCATAAACCAAGCGTACCTCGTTCAAACTCCACGGCGGGTAGTTTGGAAACAACTTTGGTCCTATAGAAAAGAACGGTAATAATATACCTCATCGTTCAGAAAGAAATTTTCTGAGCAACCTACTGAGCGTATAAGTGGTGCCAAGGTTTAAAAATTCAATGCTGTTTATTGTGATTGATGGCTGTCCTGTAAGTGATATGCATTGTGTTGTTTATTGTGATATTGATTGTGTTGTTATTGTGATATTATGTGTTATTTATTGTGTATTGCATTGGTGTTTTCTGTTCATGTTTATGTTTGTGACATGCACACTCGGTTATTTTGTGAGATTGATATTTTTCAGAGATCCTTGATCTCAGTGTAGTTGATTGTTCTATTCTATCGGAGATGGACGATAAATGTGGTTCCATTGTCGAAGTTTCAGGTAAAAGAATTCCATTGGTAGTAAAATCAGAAGAGTAGTCTTGTTTCAGTATTGTGTTATTTATTGTGATATTGCATTGTGTTGTTTATTGTGATATTGCATTGTGTTGTTTATTGTGATATTGCATTGTGGTGTTACAATGTCACCAGTCATGCAATTCATAAAAAGAAGAACAGACAGAATTTGGTTTTGCACACCTGACAAGAATGCCCTGGTATCGTCTACCACAGAGGAGCAGCATTGAACAAGATAACGAGTACAGAGCAAGAGGAAGACCACACAAAAGCTGGAGCGATGGCATCAAGAACATCCTTAAGAAAATGAATATCATCTTACAAAGTGTTTTAGAACAAGCCCACACAAGACCCTACATATCCCTCCCAAATACTTGTATAAAGAAGTAAATGGTGGGAGAGTAGATCTATTTTTTATATTGGTTTTTATTTTTCGACCCAGAAGCACTTGAGCTTTCAGCTCTTCGTCTCGGTGCCATGGACATTGTAACCCTTCGGTTCGGTGCCACGAACACCGTAAATCTGGATAACCTGTGGCTTTCTGCCAGCCCGCGGAATTGAACTCACACTCACAGAGGGCTTGTTACCCGTAGTCCAACGCGCTACGAACAACACGCTGGACAGACGGGCAAGAAGATCTAAAACAATCTGTGCGAGGAACAAGGTTTGAATAGAACAAACCACAACATTTTTTTCTCTGTGTTAACAAGGTGAACTCTAGATGTTTTCTTTGCTGGTAACTTCTCTACTTATCTGTCATGATTGCTTGCGATTGATTGATTGATGATAGGATCATCATCCTTGCACTTCGGTGAGAAACCGTGTGTGCTCCGATCTCTTTCTTATACAGGAAGATCCCCCCAACCTCCCCAAGCACTTCTATAAAGAAGTAAATGGTGGAAGAAAAGAAAACAAAAGTGTGGGTGTTTCTTGTGTCTTGGAGATAGCAATTACCTTATGTATAACTCGTCATCAAATAGTTTGTCCTGAGCAGAACTTTGCCACCCCAACAGTCCTTCGGAATTTCTCTCTCATAGGCCAGATGTCCTACCTCTGCAGCCATCATGTTCAAACCATCAGTTACATCCTGAATCCATCTTCTCCGTGGTTGTCCTCTTCTTCTCTTTGCCGGTAGCCTCCTTCCATGATGGTCTTCTTCAGCCCTTCAAGTCTTTTTATATGTCCAAAATATCTCAATTTTCTCTTTCTTATTTGTAGCATTAGCAAGTTTTTTTGATTTGTATTCTTTCTGAATAGATCCATTTGTTCTCTTCTCTGTCCAAGATTACTAAGTATTCTTCTGTAACACTTTCTGATAGATCTACTTGTTTCTTCTCTGTCAAGATCTATTTGTTCTCTCTCTGTCAATGATATATTAGTACTCTTCTGTATAACTACAGCTTTGTAAAATCGTATTGTTGCTAGATGTGGAAGAAGATTATAATCATATTTGAGAACAGCGTCTTGCTGGCGTGTTAATATCCTGAAACATAGGTTGAGAGTTCTTACACGTGCTAGGCTAAGATTGTACAGAGCAAGCGATACTTATAGACAGACTAAACTCTGCACTCAGTGGTAGGTTGGTCTGTTCTGTGTCAGGACAATAGCCTAACGATTTGTAATTTGAATCAGATATATAACATCACTGTTTACCAACATTGAATTATAGGATATCATGATATAACTCGGAAAAATCAGCTAAATTGGAGGCTTTAAGAAACAACATGCGTCTTGCCGGCGGTTAATATGCGCTTGGACTACGAGGTGCTATTCCTCTGTAAGTGCGGTTCAACTCCGCGACTGGCAGAAAGCTACAATTCCTCAGTTTAGGTGTTCGTAGGCACGATGACCGAAGATGTTACGATATCCACTGATACGAGCCGATAGCTGGAAAGCCATGTTAACTCGGATCGGAAGAAAAAGAGAAACAAATGTGAGGATTAAATAGTAAAACAATTTCCTGAGTGTAAACTGAGTCAGGCTATCGTCGTGTGTTGCAGGGCTCGCAAGGGGAGCAAAGAATAGTAACACTACGATCTACACGGCATGTCGTAAGAGGTGACTGAGATAGGAGCCTAGGAAAGCTACCCCAGTAAATATAAATCGTTGTAGAGATCGTATGTGATGCCCTACTTGTAGACGCATAACTGGCACAACATACAATCGCTCTTAGGCTTGGATCACATACAAATCACAAAGAATTGTTAACAAGTGGTCGATATGGATCATTGGAACAAGAAATAGACGAAATGATAGGACAAACGGTGTCAATTTTGAAATGCAAACATGTTACCATGACAACTACAAGAGCATTATACAACACAATATTTCTTTCAACATTATGCTATCAGTGCCAAACCTGGACTCTGACATCAAACGATAGAAAAAAAACTAGTCATGACAGAGATCAAGTGTCTATGCAGAATGCTGGGGGGTAACAAGAAGAATCCGGTTTAGAAATGAAGACATCAGGAAATAAAAGTAGGTACAACATAAATACTAAACTTCATCAAGAAACAACAAATTCAATGACTCGGCCACATAAGCAAATCGCCAGTTCTCACTCATTGTCCCAGCCACATTATTGTCCAGTTTTCGGTCATCCTGAACATGTTGACGGTTGATTCAGTCCCCTCACAGGTTCCACGGTCAATGTCCAAAGACGTGTAGTTCTCTCAACCCAGAATCAGACTTAATATATTTTCTATTCGACGAATAGATAATTTATCTAATCCCAAAGTCTCAGAAATGGTTGGCTCTACACGGCGCGTGCCCAGTACAAGCCTTGTTATTTCACTAATTATGTCGTCATTGCCATATTACTTGCCACATACTTTTTAGTTATTTCATTAATTACCAGGTTAGGTCATAGTTTATTTCGACGATTTGTTCCATATTGATTTGTTTTATATTCTGCCGTTATTTTACATCGATATTTCTATACATACCGCATAAATATATTTAGTTGATGACAGCAGTAGAAACTGACAGCATGTTATAAGGTGACATTAACGGTCATAGCTTCTGTATCGGTACACCTCACGAGATAGGGATGGATAATACATCTCACTCGTGTCTTTGTCAGAATTCCAGCATGCTCGAGAGGGGACACCGTCTCATGAAGTGTGGCGATCATGCCCATTTTGTCCCATCCAGTGGCGGATCGTGATCCTTTTGTTGGTGGGGCCAGACATAAATTTTCGGAAAAATCATGGTTTCGGTTAGGATATATTTTAATGTATAAAATAATAAACACACGTTACACCTTATTTTTGGTGGGGCCCTCACCCACTGGCCCTTACTGACGAGCCGCCACTGGTACCATCCCATCTAACACATAAAAGTCTGCTGTTATCCCGTAAAGTGAACTGACAATCCAAGTTATCATTTCTCCTAGGGATTGTCTTTGATGGTGTTGATTGTCGAGGTCGACAATTAAATCAGAAGCTGGATGTCTGATAGGATCAGGACAACGACAGAAGATGGATGTCTGATAGGATCACTACAACAACAGAAGATGGATGTCTGATAGGATCAAGACAACGACAGAAGATGGATGTCTGATAGGATCAAGACAACGACAGAAGATGGATGTCTGATAGGATCAAGACAACGACAGAAGATGGATGTCTGATAGGATCAAGACAACAACAGAAGATGGATGTCTGATAGGATCAGGACAACGACAGAAGATGGATGTCTGATAGGATCAAGACAACGACAGAAGATGGATGTCTGATAGGATCAGGACAACGACAGAAGATAGATGTCTGATAGGATCAGGACAACGACAGAAGATGGATGTCTGATAGATCAGACAACGACAGAAGATAGATGTCTGATAGGATCAGGACAACGACAGAAGATGGATGTCTGATAGGATCAGGACAACGACAGAAGATGGATGTCTGATAGGATCAGGACAACGACAGAAGATGGATGTCTGATAGGATCAGGACAACGACAGAAGATGGATGTCTGATGGGATCAAGACAACGACAGAAGATGGATGTCTGACGGATCAGACAACGACAGAAGATGGATGTCTAATAGGATCAAGACAACGACAGAAGATAGATGTCTGATAGGATCAGGACAACGACAGAAGATAGATGTCTGATAGGATCAGGACAACGACAGAAGATGGATGTCTGATAGGATCAGGACAACGACAGAAGATGGATGTCTGATAGGATCAGGACAACGACAGAAGATGGATGTCTGATAGGATCAGGACAACGACAGAAGATGGATGTCTGATAGGATCAGGACAACGACAGAAGATGGATGTCTGATAGGATCAGGACAACGACAGAAGATGGATGTCTGATAGGATCAAGACAACGACAGAAGATGGATGTCTGACAGGATCAGGACAACGACAGAAGATGGATGTCTAATAGGATCAAGACAACGACAGAAGATAGATGTCTGATAGGATCAGGACAACGACAGAAGATGGATGTCTGATAGGATCAGGACAACGACAGAAGATGGATGTCTGATAGGATCAAGACAACGACAGAAGATGGATGTCTGATAGGATCAGGACAACGACAGAAGATGGATGTCTGATAGGATCAGGACAACGACAGAAGATGGATGTCTGATAGGATCAGGACAACGACAGAAGATGGATGTCTGATAGGATCAAGACAACGACAGAAGATGGATGTCTGATAGGATCAGGACAACGACAGAAGATGGATGTCTGATAGGATCAAGACAACGACAGAAAAACAGGTGATGACAATACCGCGACACGACATAATATAGTGGAGGAGTGCACGCGTTGGTGTCAACGAACAAAGGTATGCACGTGTTGGTGTGCAACGCACAAAAGGTGTGCAAGTAAAAGCATCAGATAGGGGAGTTAGATATGACGTAAGTAACAGACGACAGTAAGAAAAAAGCCGACGGAGGACAGAGAAAGACAATGTAGGTATAATATCCGTAATAAATAATGTATAATTGTATAAGTATATCAAATACAGGTTACTACCAGACGAAAGAAGTTATCGTATTTATTATATTATTCACCCTAGCATATTTGTATCAGAACATGATACCTCACCCTTCTAGTCTCTTCAAAAGGGGGTTTAAATCCGAAGGATTGACTTCATTGCACGGGTTTTACCGGTCCCTCTCGGTCCCTCTCCAGAAATGGCACGGCACCTGCCGAGAGTATTGCACAAAGCACGAACTCCGTAGCTCCGTCAACAATCCTAGGGTCTATGGAAAAAATTGCACTCGTGAACAGAAAGGCGTGGTCCGGATTCGAACTCACGACCTGTGACTCGCAAGGCAAAATGCTTAACCACTCAGCCACAGAGACTCCCTAGACTCTTATGTGTTTCAGAACAAACAATGAAACAGATTGAAAATCAGATATAGAAAGAGATAGAAAGAGAAGAGAGAGAAAAGAGAGAAAGAGATAGAGAGAAAGAGAGAGAAAGAGAGAGAGATATTTATAAGTAGACGAAGAGCCCAATGTTTAAAAAATGAATACCCTTGCGTCAAGGAAATTAATGTCAAATAGATGTTTGATCTGTGAGATCAAGCTTTGTCGACCAGAGAAGAGCTGAGGTTATAAACATCCAAGCCTCCATTAATGAAATATATATATATATATATATATGTTATAGCTATGTCATAGATAGATACGTGATATATATATATATGTCGTTAGAGCTAAAGAAACTATTTTTGTTAGCACACATTCATTCTCATGCTTCTTTGAAACACTGGTCCCTCAAAGTTCCCCATGTAAAATCGATGAAATAAAATAAAGATTAATTTTACGGTTGGATACGAAATTCGACATTTTACTAATACTGTGTGTCGTGAATATATGGACATTTTACTAATACTGTGTGTCGTGAATATATGGACATTTTACTAATACTATGTGTCGTGAATATATGGACATTTTACTAATACTGTGTGTGTCGTGAATATATGGACATTTTACTAATACTGTGTGTGTCGTGAATATATGGACATTTTACTAATACTTTGTGTGTCGTGAATATATGGACATTTTACTAATACTGTGTGTGTCGTGAATATATGGACATTTTACTAATACTTTGTGTGTCGTGAATATATGGACATTTTACTAATACTGTGTGTCGTGAATATATGGACATTTTACTAATACTGTGTGTGTAGTGAATATATTGACATTTTACTAATACTGTATGTGTCGTGAATATATGGACATTTCACTAATACTGTGTGTGTCGTGAATATATGGACATTTTACTAATACTGTGTGTGTCGTGAATATATGGACATTTTACTAATACTGTATGTGTCGTGAATATATGGACATTTTACTAATACTGTGTGTGTCGTGAATATATGGACATTTTACTAATACTGTATGTGTCGTGAATATATGAACATTTTACTAATACTGTGTGTGTCGTGAATATATGAACATTTTACTAATACTGTGTGTAGTGAATAGATGGACATTTTACTAATACTGTGTGTAGTGAATAGATGAACATTTTACTAATACTATGTGTAGTGAATAGATGGACATTTTACTAATAATGTGTGTAGTGAATAAATGGACATTTTACTAATACTGTGTGTAGTGAATATATGGACATTTTACTAATACTGTGTGTAGTGAATAGATGAACATTTTACTAATACTGTGTTTTAGTGAATATATGGACATTTTACTAATACTGTGTGTGTCGTGAATATATGGACATTTTACTAATACTGTATGTGTCGTGAATATATGGACATTTTACTAATACTATGTGTGTCGTGAATATATGGACATTTTACTAATACTGTGTGTGTCGTTAATATATGGACATTTTACTAATACTGTGTGTGTCGTGAATATATGGACATTTTACTAATACTGTATGTGTCGTGAATATATGGACATTTTACTAATACTGTGTGTGTCGTGAATATATGGACATTTTACTAATACTGTATGTGTCGTGAATATATGGACATTTTACTAATACTGTGTGTGTCGTGAATATATGAACATTTTACTAATACTGTGTGTAGTGAATAGATGGACATTTTACTAATACTGTGTGTAGTGAATAGATGAACATTTTACTAATACTATGTGTAGTGAATAGATGGACATTTTACTAATACTGTGTGTGTCGTGAATATATGGACATTTTACTAATACTGTATGTGTCGTGAATATATGGACATTTTACTAATACTGTGTGTGTCGTGAATATATGAACATTTTACTAATACTGTGTGTAGTGAATAGATGGACATTTTACTAATACTGTGTGTAGTGAATAGATGAACATTTTACTAATACTATGTGTAGTGAATAGAATGGACATTTTACTAATAATGGTGTAGTGAATAAAGGACATTTTATAATATATTCGTATGAATAGATGGACATTTACTAATACTGGTTTATGAATAGATGAATTTTTACTATTATGTACTAGTATTTGAATAGATGGTACATTTTACTAACTACATTTTGTATGAAATGGTGACACTTTACTTTATACGGTTTTAAGCAAGTGATATTGCAGGTTACAGTCTTTCCTTAATACTGACTGTGGTAGTGACAAGATGAACATCTTTCACTAATCTAGTGTTAGTGAATAGATGACATTTTAACTAATACTGTGTGTAGTTCGAACAGACTGGACTTTCTAAGCAAAATGTTATACATAGCATGGACATCACTAATCTTATGTGTTTCAGAAACAGATGGAACATTTGAAAATAGATATAGAGGTAGAAAAGATGGAATTTAAATGATGGGTAGGAAAGATGGAATTACTAATACTGTTTTAGTAACAGATGGACCCATTTTACAAAATATTGTGTGTAGTGAATAGTATGGATTTTATACTGTAGATATGTGACATGATGGACAGTTTAACTCAAGCCTCATGTAATGTTATGATATAGATAGCATTTTATAGATACTGTATAATGTCGTAGTAGAACTAGTGTTGACATTATTCTCACTTTAACACTGTTGAGTTAGTAAAATGATGAACATTATAATAAAATTAATTTGTAGTTGGATAGAATGGACATTTTACTAATACTTGTGTGTAGTGAATAATGGACATTTTACTAATACTGTGTGTGATATATGGACATTTTACTAATACTGTGTGTAGTGAAAGATGGACATTTTACTAATACTATGTGTGTAGTGAATAGATGGACATTTTACTAATACTGTGTGTAGTGAATAGATGGACATTTTACTAATACTGTATGTAGTGAATAGATGGACATTTTACTAATACTGTGTGTGTAGTGAAAGATGGCATTTACTAATATGTGTGTGTAGTGAAAGATGGACATTTTACTAATACTGTGTGTGTAGTGAATAGATGGACATTTTACTAATACTGTGTGTAGTGAATAGATGGACATTTTACTAATACTGTGTGTGTAGGGAATAGATGGACATTTTACTAATACTGTGTGTGTAGTGAATAGATGGACATTTACTAATACTGTATGTAGTGAATAGATGGACATTTTACTAATACTGTGTGTGTAGTGAATAAATGGACATTTTACTAATACTGTGTGTGTAGTGAATAGATGGACATTTTACTAATACTGTGTGTGTAGTGAATATATATTGTTTGGGTCTGTTTTATTTCGTTTATGTGTACCAGTAGATGTTTCAATATTTGTTCTGATCAACGGTAATGGTAAAAGTGGTGGTACCTAAATATATATTTATCTTCATCGTATCCAGTTTTTGAGATACTATCATTTGAATCCATCAGTTTTGAGATACCTTATCCAGTTTTTGAGATACCTTATCCAGTTTTTGAGATACCTTATCCAGTTTTTGAGATACCTTATCCAGTTTTTACACCAGGATCTAAATTATAAATGCTTCTGAAGTTGTAGTAAGGCTCACCTGAACACCTGTTCTCTCACTTGACCTTATCTCTCCATAGTGTCCTGTTTCTCTCTCTCACTTGACCTTATCTCTCCATGTGTCTGTCTCTCTCTCACTTGACCTTATCTCTCCATATTGCCGCTCTCTCTCACTTGACCTTATCTCTCCATAGTGTTTTTACTCCTTATTCTCTTCTCTCTCTCACTTGACCTTTCTCTCCATAGTGTCTGTCCTGCCTTCTCTCTACACTCTTCACTTGACTTATCTCTCCATAGTGTCCAGTTCTCTCACTTGACCTTATCTCTCCATAGTGTCCAGTTCTCTCACTTGACCTTATCTCTCCATAGTGTCCAGCTCTCTCCTTGACCTTATCCTCCATAGTGACCTATTCTCTTCACTCTGACGCCTTATCTCTCCATAGTGTCCAGCTCTCTCACTTGACCTTATCCCTCCATAGTGACCTATTCTCTCACTTGACTCTACCTTCCTGTCTACGTTATCATGGACTATGTTATCGACTCCGGCACCTGAGACCTGGTTATGTTTATAGGACCTGTCTAGATTGTTCGTTGCCGACATCTTCGAATAGGTAAACATTTCTCACCTGATTCAGCACTTCAAAGTAACGACAGACTACTTTGTGCATTTACCTGTAGTAATAACAGGATGATATAATGATAACTTGGTTCACAAATACAGACAATATCAATAAACCTGCCCACAATGAGCTCCGACTGATGGCAGATGGCGTCTAGAAGACTGATCGTTGCATGCATGATGATTGCACCATCTGGGATGCTGATATCTGTTCCATTTGATATTTACTGTCTGCTATCTGATGTGATGTTATTCATGGAAGGGTTCTTCTTCTTCTGCGTTCTCACTAGATTGGGATTTTGGATTCTGTAATAAAGACAGCGGTGTGCCTCAGATTAGCAGCCACGCCATACAATTTGTCTTGGATGCTGGTGTAAGTGGGCCACCTCTTTCTTCTCAGGTCTGCATACTGGGGGCAGTTCTGTAGGATATGTTCTGTTATCATACTCACCAAGCAACAGGAGCACAGGTCGTTGGTGCCCATCTTGAATTTAGTGTACAGGTGGTGTCTCATTCTGGTGTGACTCTTCGGAGGCGAAGTATAGCTGTCTGGTCCATTCTGGACAGTTGGTAATATCCATCATTCTTGTTGTGTTTTGAGTGTTCTTTATCCCACTTTGCCCTGTAGTGCCCTTTGACGATGGTTTTGCTTCTTCATAGCTAACCAGGTTGTCATCTTGGGGCATTCCTGCTCCCTCTTTAGCCAGTCTGTCAGCATCTTCATTCCCTTGATCTTGCAGTGTGAGGGTATCTACTGGATTACTACCCTCTCAGAATCATGGGACAACTTAGCTAAGGTTGACCTGAGATCATGTTGTTCTGTGTTCCTTCCAATTTTTGCAAGTGTTCAAAGAAGGGTGCAAAGAGGGGTTCCTGTGTTTCGTCTTCACTATGTACATACTGGGGCCTCTGTGCCGTAGAGGTTAGATGTTCGTCCTTCACTATGACATACTGGGGCCTTTGTTCCGTAGAGGTTAGATGTTCGTCTTCACTATGTACATACTGGGGCCTTTGTTCCGTAGAGGTTAGATGTTCGTCTTCACTATGTACATACTGGGGCCTTTGTTCCGTAGAGTTAGATTATCTTCACTATGTACATACTGGGGCTCTTTGTTCCAGGTAGAGATTAGATGTCTGTCTTCACTATGTACATACTGGGGCCTTTGTTCCGTAGAGGTTAGATGTCTGTCTTCACTATGTACATACTGGGGCCTCTGTGCCCTAGAGGTTAATGTTGTCCTCATATGTACATTGAGTTGTTTTCATGTTGCGTTTATGTAATGTGCACGCAGTTGTTGCCTTCTTGTCTCAGAGTAACATATCTCAGAGTAACATATCTCAAACATATCTCAGAGTAACATATCTGAGAGTAACATGTGTTAACATTGATAAGTTTGGTTACAAGTTCTCTTCCTCGATAATTTCCCTTCCCTAACTCATCATGTAAGGCATTGAGTTACAGATTCGTCGAGCGTACACAAGAGAAGTTATCCGGTTTCATTTACAGTGCAATGTCATAACTCTAATCACATGCCATCACTCATCAACATTAAGTGGACTAGAGTTGAGAGAAAACATAGAACAATAATTGGATGATTTCCTCACGGAAATATGATATGCCTGCTACGATCTATAGATCTCTGTTGTATAGAACAAAATTTGAATAGAACAAACAAACCACACTATTTTACTGCCCTAGCAATGTGCTGGCTGATGCTACAAATAAGTTCCTAGAAAATGTGCTGGCTGATGCTACAAATAAGTTCCCTAGCAATGTGCTGGCTGATGCTACAAATAAGTTCCCTAGCAATGTGCTGGCTGATGCTACAAATAAGTTCCCTAGCAATGTGCTGGCTGATGCTACAAATAAGTTCCCTAGCAATGTGCTGGCTGATGCTACAAATAAGTTCCCTAGCAATGTGCTGGCTGATGCTACAAATAAGTTCCCTAGCAATGTGCTGGCTGATGCTACAAATAAGTTCCCTAGCAATGTGCTGGCTGATGCTACAAATAAGTTCCCTAGCAATGTGCTGGCTGATGCTACAAATAAGTTCCCTAGCAATGTGCTGGCTGATGCTACAAATAAGTTCCCTAGCAATGTGCTGGCTGATGCTACAAATAAGTTCCCTAGCAATGTGCTGGCTGATGCTACAAATAAGTTCCCTAGCAATGTGCTGGCTGATGCTACAAATAAGTTCCCTAGCAATGTGCTGGCTGATGCTACAAATAAGTTCCCTAGCAATGTGCTGGCTGATGCTACAAATAAGTTCCCTAGCAATGTGCTGGCTGATGCTACAAATAAGTTCCCTAGCAATGTGCTGGCTGATGCTACAAATAAGTTCCCTAGCAATGTGCTGGCTGATGCTACAAATAAGTTCCCTAGCAATGTGCTGGCTGATGCTACAAATAAGTTCCCTAGCAATGTGCTGGCTGATGCTACAAATAAGTTCCCTAGCAATGTGCTGGCTGATGCTACAAATAAGTTCCCTAGCAATGTGCTGGCTGATGCTACAAATAAGTTCCCTAGCAATGTGCTGGCTGATGCTACAAATAAGACAGAGAAAATGGAAGTATTATGGACATATAAAGAGACAATCATGGAAGGAAACATCCCGGCAAAGAGGAGAAGAGGAAGACAACGGTGAAGATGGATTCAGGATGTAACTGATGGTGTTAGCATGACGGTTGTAGAGGCGAGACATCTGGCCTACGAGAGAGATAAATTATGAAGGACTGTTAAGTTCTGCTCAAGACAAGCTACTTGATGATGATGATGATTACCAAGGTACACAATATGTTTCCTGGGGCATCTCTGTGGCTAAGTGGTTAAGCCTTACATTGCGTTCCAAAGATCGTGGATTGACCACGCCGTTCTGTACAAGAATGCAGTTTTTCCAGAGAGCCTAGGATTGTTGCCGGAGCTACGGAGTTTGTTAATTGTGCAATACTCTCGGCAGATGACGTGTTATTTCTGCAGTGAGGGACCCAGACATGTATAATAAACCCGGTGCCATGAAGTTGATGCTTCAAGATTAAACCCTTCATTTATAGACTATATATTTTCTTTACTCTTAACATCTCTATTGATCTGTCCTGATTGCTTCTTCTTCTTCTTCTTCTTCCAACGTTCCATATCGACCATTTGTTAACCATTCTTTGTGATTTGTATGTGATCTGAGTCTAAGAGTGATTGTACGTTGTGTCAGTTATGTAGCTACAAGTAAGCCAGCATATCCGATTTCTGCGACTCTTTTTATTTACTAGGGTAGCTTTCCTAGTCCGCTACATCAGTCGCCTCTTATGACATGCCTTGTAAGTCGCAGTGTTACTATTCTTGACTCCCCTTGAGGGATTCAGCAATACACGGGCGCCCTGATTGAGATTTATTGATTAAATAGGAGCATCATCATTTTACTTCGTTGAATAATAACAATAAAACTGTCCTTATTGCATGTAGTACAGCTTTTTAGGACGGTGTAGAACATGTGGGACGTGAATCTGAGGAATTTAATGTCCGCTAGTGCAGTTGCCGTGAAGCTTTACAGGTTAGGATTTTCATTTATGTCCACAACAGAAAACAATCCTTGATCTTACCGGGAATTAAACACGGATCTTCCGTATGCAAGCCGCGCTCTAATTCAATCCACTCGACCTTCTACTTTGGTGAAAAACCTCCAGTTATTCAACGTTTGTCAGAACCGTATATCAACATTCGAACATCAATTCTCTTCCATCAGTTTTCTTTCATCAATTCTTACTATGAAATACATGGGAAATGTGATGCCTGTGAAAAGTTACCAACAACATCAGAAAAGACAGTCACCAACATCAGCATAATAAAGAAATTTGGCACAAAACCTTGCTTGAATTACATTGAGAAACAAAGAAGGAAGTGGTTTGGCCTCCTAAGAATGCATTCAAACTCCACAGTATACAGAGTCTTCTACAACATAACATCGGGAAAGAAGGCGAGAGGAAGACCACGAAAAAGATGGTTAGATAGGATAGCAGAATCCTGTCAAAGAAAATAAATAGCCACCAGAACAGCGCAAGACAAAAACAGCAAACCACGACACTGGGCAACAACTGGGCAAAGAGAAAGAGAGAGAGAAGTACACTCATGCTATTGTCTATCCCCAGGTGGGTGACGGAACTGGTTCTTCGCTCTTTCCGTTAAGTTGGGGTGGAGTTTTAATTTGCGTTTCACGGCCAGATGAGTCACCCTTGTGCTATATCCGTGTTTATTTAGTGTGGTCTTGATTTTGTCTATCCATCTTTTTCTTGGTCTTCCCATGGCTCTAGTACCTGATCTCTTGTTATTGTATGCTGTTATTGGTGATTGGTTGTATTTCATATTCATTAAATGTCCAAGAACTGTATTTATTCTCTTTCAATGTACCCGGTACATGAATGATAAACACGTTAAAACAAAATACTGTAGTTTTACAAAATACAAAAACAATAAAGAGCAACGTTTCGACCAAAAAGCCTTTATCAAGCAAAGAATACAACAGACGTGAAGAAATTCCCTTTTTTGATTTTACGTGTTCCGCTATAGCTACACAGTTTTAGTGCAGTTCTCTCTTATATCGATCCCACATTCTCATGCTATTATCTGCAAGGGAGCAATGCCATTTTTATAGATACATTAATTTTAAAACTACAGCCATCTTCAAGAATACAACATATAGACAGCATTGACAAGAGATCTCAAACATTAATTTTCAGAAATATAGAAATCAGATTTGTTGAACACCTGCCTCTGGATGATCGGATTTTGGGAGGTAATGGAAGCTCCCAGTCTGTGAGTCGATTGTCTTGAAGATACATTTAACGAGAGATGCCTGTTTCCGTTTATTTATGTATGCCATTAGCCTTTAATATATTGTTTATCTTTTCCTTAATGTTTCCAAAACCGAATTATGAAAACAGGAAGCTATGTTTTTCTTTCCTTTCTTCCTGGTCTCTATTTTACCTCACATCGTCAGGATAAGAAGAGATTTCAGGAACGAGCTTTTGTGTGCGGTTTATAAATAGTGTTTTCGTCGACTCTGTTATCTCTGAGGTACATCTTGTGTGGACGGCCTTTTGCTATTTCAGCTATCAGTTATATGAGAATTATCATCATAGCACTTGGGACATGTCCATAGATGCTCCGATCTCTGCCTCAACAAATCCAGCAGCGTCCAGCGACCCAACACGCCAGTTCCATGTTGAGTCATCAATCTCTTTGCATATTTGGTATGTCGTTCTTTTCGGGCTGCACCAATATCGATAACCATCTCTCACAATCTTGTCAGCGAGTGGGATTCACAACCCTGAAACTCCTCTGTCCGGAAAGACTCTCTCAATACGTTCAGAATGTCTTGCTTTGTACCCACTCTATCGGAGTAACATTGCTCTTTGAGGCACACTGTCTGCTGGTAATTGTTTTATGTGGCCGAACCATTGAATTGAATTTGTTCGTGTTGGGAGTTCAGGACTGGTATAGAAAGCTATGTAGTTTTACAAAGTACGCAAACAAGACAAAGCGACGTTTCGACCAACAGATTTTTATCCAAGCAAAGGAAACAAGACAATGAGGGATATACACAGACATTGATTAATTAATTGATAGGTACATCATCATCATTGTACCTCAGTTAGTAGATGTGTACTCCAATCTCTCAATCTCTTTATTACACACTAAGATCTCAGCAGCAGTGCACGAACTCCGTAGCACCGGCGAGGGTCCATGCAATTTAGAAGATGGTGAAGATATTTTTATAAGAATTGTATTTTTAATCTTTTCTAATGAATTTTGCCCAGGATACATTTTTAGGACAGGCTGGAAAGTCGCTGCATAAGTAAAAAACCTTAGAAAAGATTACAAGTAAAATTCCTACAGAAATATCTTCATCTTCAAATTACATTGGGGACCCTCGCCGGTGCTACGGAGTTCGTGCACTGCCGCTGAGATATTCCTGTGTAAGAAAGAGATCGAGCACACATGGTTACTCACCAAAGTGTAATGATGATGGTTCAATCAATCAATCAAAACCATCAGGTAGGTATTGTTGTCAAGAAAACGGGGATCGCGAGAGAGAGATATCAAGAAAACAAAAAAACACAATAATTGTAGATAATATCAAACAACTACTTCTAGTATGAGGATGGAGGTTGAGGCCGTTACTGCTGCCCTCCATTGGATTTCTGGGACTTCATTTACTGGGGCAGTTGTTGTATCTGACTCTCAGTCGATTCTTCACAAGATCCAGAAGGGAAGGTTTCGGTATGAGTGGATGTCGTCTATAGAAGTTTATAACCTCCAGCGGCTTACGTGGATATACTGTCCTGGGCATGCGGGTGTTTACGGTAATGAGAGAGCGGACAGGCTTGCATCAACAGCATCGATTGTTGGGGAGTTGAAGATGGATAAGGGGATATTCTTCGGTCTCTTCGTGATTGTGTGTTGGATGTGGACAATAAAATCGATGTTGAATCAATCAAGCGATTTAAGCAGTTTGGTGTTACCCGTTGTGCAAGCAGAACTGGATGCCTGAGGGGCAGAGTGGGAATGTGTTTAATCAGCGAGCCACGGGAACTATCAGTATGCATGCTCTTCGATATCTGTTCGGGGAGACTGAGCACCTATGGGTCTGTCCAGAGTGCAATGACGTCAGTTCGTTAATCAATAACCAATAACACAACATCAAGAAAACATAGACACAATAGTTGTACATAACATCAAGAAAACAAGGACACAATAATTGTACATAACATCAAGAAAACAAGGAAGACGATATAAACAACTGAGAGAAATTGTTTAGTCTAGCAAGAAACAACATAGCAACAAGATGATTATCAACAATCCAGAAAGAAAACAATCTTCAACGTTCGGGAATATTCTCAGAAGTGGATGTCTGGAGTACACTGTAGCAACGGAGACAATCAATTTGGTACTAGACTGAGAGAGAGAGAGAGAGAGAGAGGAAGAGGGAGAGAGATATAGAGACAGAGGAAGAGAGAAAGACATAGAGACAGATAAAAAGAGAGAGAGAGGCATAGAGACAGAGGAAGAGAGAGAGAGAGAGAGAGAGCGATAATACTAGATATCTTTAGTTTATAAAATCAATGCCGACTAGCAGAGACAGAGAGAAGAGAGAGAGACAGAGAGAGACAGAGAGAGACAGAGAGACAGAGAGAGACAGAGAGATAGACAGAGAGATAGAGATACAGAAAGAGAGTACTAACATTATGTTCATAAATTCTAAGGTAACTAGACAGAGTGAGGGAGAGAGAGATAGAGAGGGAGTGGGAGTGGGAGAAAGAGAGCGAGGAAGTACTAAACTTATGTTTATTACATCTTAGGTGACTGGCAAGGATAGACAGAGAGCGAGAGAGAACACGCGAGAGAGAAAGTACTAAACTTATGTTTATAAAATCTACGATGACTAGACAGAGAGAGAAAGAGAGGACAGAGAGAGACAGAGAGAGAAACAGAGAGAGAAGAAAAAGAGAGAGAGAGAAGGGTACTAGACTTTATTGATAAAATCTATGGTGACTAGACAGAGAGAGAGAGAGAAAGTACTAGACTTTTAGTGATAAAATCTATGGTGACTAGACAGAGAAAGAGAGAAAGTACTAGACTTTTAGTGATAAAATCTATGGTGACTAGACAGAGAGAGAGAGAGAGAAACTACTAGACTATTATTGATAAAATCTATGGTGACTAGACAGAGAGAGAGAAAGTACTAGACTTTTATTGATGAAATCTATGGTGACTAGACAGAGAGAGAGAAAGTACTAGACTATTATTGATAAAATCTATGGTGACTAGACAGATAGAGAGAGAAAGTACTAGACTTTAGTGATGAAATCTATGGTGACTAGAAAAGAGAGAGAGAGAAGTACTAGACTATTATGATAAAATCTATGGTGACTAGACAGAGAGAGAGACAAGAGAGAGAGAAGAGAGGAAGAGAGAGAGAGAGACAGAGAGAAGAGAGAGAGGAAGAAGAGAAGAGAGAGACAAGAGAGATAGAAGAGAGAGAAGAGAGAGAAGAGAGAGACAGAGAGAGAGAGATGAGAGAGAGAGAGGAAGAGAGAGGAAGAGAGAGACAAGAGAGAAGAAGAGAGAGAGAGAGAGGAAGAGATGAGAGGGAAGAGAGAGAGAAGGAGAGAGACAGGAAGAGAGAGAGAGAGAGAGAGAAGAGAGAGGAAGAGAGAGACAGAGAGAGAGAAGAGAGAGAGAGGAAGAGAGAGAGAGGAAAAAGAGAGAAGAGAGAGAGAGGAAGAGAGGAAGAGCAGAGAGAGAGAGGGGACAGAGAGAGAAGAGGAAGAGAGAGGAAGAGAGAGACAGAAGAGAGACAGAGAGGAGAGGAGAGAGAGAGAGAAGAGAGAGAAGAGAGAGAGAGAGAGAGAGAGAGAGAGAGAGAGAGAGAAGAGAGAGAAAGAGAGAGACAGAGAGAGAGAAAGAGAGAGGAAGAGAGAGGAAGAGAGGAGAGAGAGAGACAGAGAGAGAAGAGAGAGAAGAGAGAGGAAGAGAGAGAGCAGAGAGAGAGGAGAGAGAGAGAGAGAGAGAGAGAGGAAGAGAGAGAGAGAGAGAGAGAGAAAGAGAGAAAGAGAGAGACAGAGAGAGAGACAGAGAGAGAGAAAGAGAGGAAGAAGAGGAAGAGAGAGACAGAGACAGAGAGAGAGAGAGAAGAAGAGAGAGAGAAGAGAGAGACAGAGAGAGATAGAGAGAGGAAGAGAGAGAAAGAGAGAGAGAGAAGAAGGAGAGAAGGAGAGAGAGAGGAAGAGAGAGACAGAGAGAATAGAGAGAGAGAGGAAGAGAGAGAAGAGAGGAAGAGAGAGACAGCGAGGACTAGATGGTTGTGAGTTCAATCTCACACTCTAGGGTCGACACGTGATGACAGGAATTGGCAATCCTACCTCATACACACTAGGATCTAGAAATATGAAGTAAAGCGACTTTATATCTATCCATTTTACTATCTCCAGACACAGATTGATATTGTAATGAATACAGAAATAATTCAGTATACCAGCTCGTACCTTTTTCTCTTATCCTGTTTTGCCTTTCAGCGTTAGGATTAGAAGAGATTTCTAGAACGGACTTTTGTCTGCGCTTCATAAATAGTATCTATCGTCGCCTCTGTAATCTCTGAGGTCCACCATTTGCGTGGCGGGCCGTTTTCGTTGTATCCACAGTATCCGAGTAACATTGCTCTTTGAGACGTCTATTGATAATCTGCTTATGTGATTGACGCATTGAATTTGTTGTTTTTTGATGAAGTTCAGTACTGATGTGGTAGCCACTGTACCCCAAGTATGAAAACTGGCTCCTTTCATTTGTTTAACTCAAGGCGGTAGAATGTTGTTGATATTTTCATCCAAGTTCATTATCGTAAACATGTAAACCTGGTCTACATTCTTCTGTTACACGCGACATGTTAGTAATTTTGGCACACCCAAAGTAACTGACAGCTGTCATAGTGACATGATAGACACATAGATACAGAACATCGTGTGCCACAGGTGTGCCACAGGTGTGCTCTTGGCAATGTTTAGAGATCCATTATACTAAAGTTTAGACATCAAGTTGCAAGTAATTTGTCTTCATGTGCTAACTGTTAAAGTGATATGGCAAAGGTAAACTGAGTTAAGTAGGTAATCTTCATTATTTAGACTTGAAGAATGTTGTCTTATACGATCGACGTCATGGCATATAGGACATTCCTACTCGTGCTTTATCCTCCACTGCAGCAGACATCCATTTGCTCACCGTACCCATCAGAAGTTGATTACTATATCTTCTCTCTCTACCACGAGAAGATGACACTGTCTGGGATGTCCAAACTTAACTCCTAATTCTCAAACTCGTTCCAGTGTCTGAGACTTGCTCATGTCACATAATTGAGAGCGTGCCCCGCATTGATGATATCGACTCTGTCCATACTTCTTGAGTCGGGGCATTGTTTGCAAGAAAGTCAGCACGTTCGTTAGCCTGAACTCCAGCATGTCCAGGTGTGTACAGCCAAGTCACTACTACTGCTACTACTGTTACTAATGCTACTACTGCTTGAGACGTGATCTCCGAATACTGTAAACAAATTTGATGAAGAGTTGAAGGGGGAAAACATTTTGTCACATCGCGAGCAAGCAAACAAGTTGCACGATTTTCTAACTGATTTTCTGATTTTCTTCCTTTGTCGTCACACTGCTACCGGGTTGTTGCCCTTTGTCATCACACTGCTACCGGGTTGTTGCCCTTTGTCGTCACACTGCTACCGGGTTGTTGCCCTTTGTCATCACACTGCTACCGGGTTGTTGCCCTTTGTCGTCACACTGCTACCGGGTTGTTGCCCTTTGTCATCACACTGCTACCGGGTTGTTGCCCTTTGTCGTCACACTGCTACCGGGTTGTTGCCCTTTGTCATCACACTGCTACCGGGTTGTTGCCCTTTGTCGTCACACTGCTACCAGGTTGTTGCTTTTTGTCGTCACACTGCTACCGGGTTGTTTCCCAGTGTCGTCACACTGCTACCGAGGTTGTTTCCAGTGTCGTCACACTGCTACCGGGTTGTTGCAAAAATGTCGTCACACTGCTACCGGTTGTTGCCACAGGTGTCACACTGCTCCGGGTTGTGCAATGTCTAGAACCATTACTGGAAGTTTAGACATCAAGTTGCAAGTAATTTGCTCATGTCTCAACTGCTACGTTGTATGCCAATGGTCACACTGAGAGTTTGAAGTGTAATCTTCATTATTTAGACTTGCAGAGTGTTGCCCTTATCATCACTGTCTTGGCATTGGACATCTGCTCCCGGGTGTTGCTTTGTCCTCCACTGCAACAGGTTCCATTTGCTCCCCACGCTCCAGGGTTGATTGCTTGTCCTCTCCTGCTACGGGTGATCCTGTCTGGGATTGTCAAACTAATCTAATTCTCAACTTGTTCCAGTGTCTGAGACTGCACCATTGTCACAAATGTGAACGTGCCCGGGTTGATGATATGTCGCCCATACTTTTTGAGCGGGCATTGTTGCCAAGAAAGTCAGCACGTTGTTGCCAAATCCAGCATGTCCGGTTGTTCAGCCAAGTCATCACACTGCTACCTTGTTGCCTTTGCTACTGCTCTTGTGCCGTGATCTCCGGTTGTTGACATTTGATGAGATTGCTACGGGAAATTTTGTCAAATCGTCGTACATGCAACAGTGTTGCAATTTCTCACACTGTTTTCGTTATGTTCCCTTTGTCGTCACACTGCTACCGGGTTGTTGCACATTGTCGTCACACTGCTACCGGGTTGTTCACATGTCGTCACACTGCTACCGGGTTGTTGCCCAATGTCGTCACACTGCTACCGAGTTGTTGCCCAATGTCGTCACACTGCTACCGAGTTGTTGCCCAATGTCGTCACACTGCTACCGGTTTGTTGCCCAATGTCGTCACACTGCTACCGGGTTGTTGCCCAATGTTGTGGTTTGCTGTTTTTATCTTGCGCTGTTCTAGTGGCTTGGGGGATTGTTATTTTTGCTTTTTGATAGGATTCTGCTATGTCATCTAACCATCGTTTCCGTGGTCTGCCTCTTGCCTTCTTTCCTGATGTTCTGTTGTAGAAGACTCTGTATACTGTGGAGTTTGGATGCATTCTTATTAAGTGGCCAAACCACTTCATTCTTTGTTTTCAATGTAATTCAAGCACGGTTTTGTGCCAACTTTCTTTCTTATGCTGATGTTAGTGATTCTGTCTTTTCTTGTGTTGTTGGTAACTTTTCGCAGGCATCGCATTTCACATGTAGTTATTTTTGTGACTGCGCTTTGTTCATTGTCCATGTTTGGCTCTGGTAACACAAAGTAGGTATGAAAATGTCTTGATCATCTGTTATTTAGCTGTCAGTGAGATATTTGGGTGCCTTAATGTATAATTCGCGTTACTCAAATAACTGCTTCATGAACGTTAATTCAAATGAAAGGTTTGGGAACCAACTCAATACAGAAGTGAGATGAAGATTAATACAGTTGTGTCGAGTACTGTAGGAATCATATCCACCAAGCTGTGGTTTGGAATAAACTTGTATAAACGTACCACCAAGCTGTGGTCACTGTAGCTACCTGGGAGTGAATCATACCACTAAGCTGTGGGCGGTAAGTCACTGTGTCGTACTGTATAAACTGTACCACCAAGGAAGACAATATTATATTAAATAAAAGACACAGATAACAGGTAATAATAATACGCTTGGCCGGTGCACTCATCCCTTCTTCTATTCGACTAAGCTTTAAGCAGATATAGTCGAGCAGAATATCAGACCAGACATGAAATAGATCTGATTCTACGCCCAATCTGTCACATCAAAGATAGACAACTGTCAAACAAAACGCCAATGAAACTCGTCTGTTAGATTTATGATAGCTCGTTCTAAGACTTGAGAGAGAGAGAGAGAGAGTGAGAGAGAGATAGAGAGAGAGAGAGAGATAGAGAGAGAGTGAGAGAGATAGAGAGAGATAGAGAGATAGGAGCTTAGTAAACAAGGAAAACTACAGACGGTATTACAGATCACACAAACAGGCTTATTTTGATGTAAACTTATTCTGTGATTTTGTCTTTGTTTCACTTGGTTGTTGTATGTGTTTGTTATTTTATCTCTTTTTCTGTCTATGTCTATGTTGTGTAGTATGTGTTATTATGTATGTGTTTTGTGTGTATGTCTGATATGTGTATGTGTATTGTGTGTATGTATGTTGTGTGTATGTGTGTTGTGTGTATGTTATATGTATGTGTTTTGTGTATGTCTGTATGTGTATGTGTATGTGTGTAGTATGTGTGTATTGTGTGTGTGTATGTGTATGTATGTGTTGTGTGTATGCTGATGTGTGTATGTTGTATGTGTTGTGTGTATGTGTGTTGTGTGTATGTTGTGTTGTTGTGTGTATGGTGTGTTTGTGTATGTTGTGTGTATGTGTGTGTGTTGTGTTTGTATGGTTTGTTTGTTGTTATTTTTGTGTGTTGTGTGTATGTGTGTTTGTGTATTTTTATGTTGTGTGTATGTGTGTTGTGTGTATGTGTGTTGTGTGTATGTGTGTTATGTGTATGTGTGTTGTGTGTATTTTTCTTCTTCTCCTTCGAACGCTGCATATCGACCACTCTATGTGATTTACAGGTGATCTGAGTCTAAGAGCGATTGTGCGTTGTGCCAGTTATGCGACTACAAATAGGCAACACATCCGATTTCTGCAATGTTTTTATTTACTAGGGTAGCTTCCCTAGATCCCATGTCAGTCGCCTCTTACGACATGCTTTGTAGGTCGCAGTTGTACTACTTTTTTGTTTCCCTTGTAGACCCTGACACTACACGGGCGGTTGTGTGTATGTTGTGTGTGTATGTTGTGTGTGTGTTGTGTGTAGATATATATATGACTATCATCAGCCTATGTCTCGGGATACGATAAGTTTGACATCATGCATGTTAGGTTATAGTAAGAAACAACTGGTCATATGCTTCGGACATGCACCAAGGTTAGGATAGGACAGTCTCACACATAGATCACTAGTGGTTAGATACAGTAGGTCAGTAGGTCAGTGGTCAGTAACAAGACACAGAGGATAAACAAGTAAACGATGGATCGATTGAATATCCGAGGCACTAAATTTCATCTTGTACAAAACGCATAAAGAGGCTCACTCCAAGTGGTTCATTTTTGGCATGAAGCCAAAAGGCAAATCAGGATTATAAATAGACGGTGTGTTATGTGGTGTGTCAGATCGTCCGTTGTGAGTGTAGGGGCATATCCTGGAGTACAAATCCTGGAGGACAAATCCTGGAGGGCATATCCTAGAAGGCATATACTGCAGTACAAATCATTGCTGTAGGTCATTGCTGAGGATTGGAGCTGATGCAGAGGATGGTACATCTTTGTGTTTGTACATCTTCAAACATGAGAACTCTTCCACAGCTTCAAACATGAGAACTCCTCCACAGCTTCAAACATGAGAACTCTTCCACAGCTTCAAATATGTACAGCTTAATCAAACTAATAATATGTCAGACAGATTCATATTAAGAGAAGACTGACAGCGCAAGCGGAAATGCGCCTTAGCGGTGTCAATAAAAATGTCTTTTTGTAGCAAGTTTCTACACACGAGTAGTATATGTGTTAGTTGAGGTTGGTGTCTGTAGTTGGTGTCTGTAGTTGGTGTCTGTAGTTGGTGTCTGTAGTTGGTGTCTGTAGTTGATGTCTGTGGTTGGTGTCTGTAGTTGGTGTCTGTAGTTGGTGTCTGTAGTTGGTGTCTGTAGTTGGTGTCTGTAGTTGGTGTCTGCAGTTGGTGTCTGCAGTTGGTGTCTGTAGTTGGTGTCTGTGGTTGATGTCTCTCTCATCTACATGTCTCTCTCCTACCCGTCTTTTTCTCTCTCTTCTTCTTTTTCTAACACTCCATATCGACAACTTGTTAACTACTCTGTGTGATTTGTATGTGATCTGAGCCTAAGAGCGATTGTAGTCCCAATTATGCGACTACTAGTAAACCAGCACATCCGATTTCTGCAATGCTTTTTTTTTTAAATTATGATATCTTCCCTAGGCCCCTACAGTAGTCACCTCTTACGACATGCCTTGTAGGTCGCAGTGGTACTATTCTTTGCTTCCCTTGCAGGCCCTGGCACCACACGTGCGCTGTTCTCTCAATCTGAAACTCCCCCAATCTCTCTAGCTCTCAGCAGTCTATTTCTCTCCCTCTTTCCCGTCGTATTATTTCTCTCTCTGCAACTTAAACGCCGTTCACTTTCTCTCTCTCCACTGTCCATTCTTCCCTCCTTATCCTTTCTATCTCCCCACAAGCCTTTCCCTATTCGTTCTTTCTGTCTATCATTGTCTCCAACCCGCTTTTCTTTCACTCCCTATCCCCGAGTAGCTCCCGTTCAATTTCCCTTACCGCCATTCAACCCTCCTTCCGATTTTGTATATATGAAATTCATATATGTCTGTCTCAAGGTCATCACCCAGTTTCGGACAAGAAACTCAAACCCAGCCCTGCTACACACTTTGAAAAAAAAAACCAACACAACGTGTTTCTTTGTATGAAACCGGACAATCTTGCATCTTACACAAGGAATTCATTCTTATATTTCATGTTTATTTGTTGGTCTACATCAGCGGTTCCCAAACTATACATTACCGCGGACACTCTTTTAAATATAATTTGCTGCAGCAGACCCCTACAGTTTATATATATATGACCAGTGGCGGCTCGTCATTAAGGGCCAATGAGGCCGGGCCCCACCAAAAATAATATCTAACGTGTATTTATTATTTAATAATTTAAAATATAACATAACCAAACCATCAAGGTTTCCCTGAAAATGTGTGTCTGGAATCGGATGCGCCAGCCTACTTGTAGGCGCAAAACTGGCACAACGTACAATCGTTCGGATCACATAAAATCACAAAGAGTGGTTTAGCAAGTGGTCGATATGGAGCGTTCACAGAAGAAGAAGAATGTTGTCATAATGCACGTGCACTTTTTTGTGTGCATTCTGGTGAGATGGTAACCGTTCAAATCTTTCCTCGTAAAGTGTGGCTGTTTTACCAGTATAGAAGAGACCCTGGTTACAAAACCACCAACATCTACCACTTCTGTGATATAATATATGGAGGGAGATCTACCCTTGTGAAACATGACACATTTGAATATCTATTCACAAGATAATAGAAGATCCACAAGGTTAAAGAGGGTATCTGTGGTTAAGTGCTTCAGCCGCTGTCTTACGTTTGGAAGGTCGTGAGGTTCAAATCCAGACTTCTACGTTCTGTTCATGAGTTCACTTTTGTCGGATAACCTTATGTGTGTTGCCTCAGCTGAGGTGTTCGTACTGTGTGTGATAGCCTCAGCAGGTGGCCTGCAATTTTGAATGGAGGTTGACCGAGCCACATAGGGCACACCCAGTTCAATGAAGTCTTTTATAATACTTTTTAGACCACTCTTGACAATCGTGAAACGGCGTAAACTTGCGATGTTCAGGCATGTGATGAGATATAGCTCACTCTCTAAGATTATCCTACAGGAAACAGTTGAAGGTGGAAGAAAGTATGTGATGTGACATAGCTCACTCTCTAAGATTATCCTACAGGGAACAGTTGAAGGTGGAAGAAAGCATGTGATGAGACATAGCTCACTCTCTAAGACTATCCTACAGGGAACAGTTGAGGGTGGAAGAAAGTATGTGATGAGACAAAGCTCACTCTCTAAGACTATCCTACAGGGAACAGTTGAGAGTGGAAGAAAGCATGTGATGAGACATAGCTCACTCTCTAAGACTATCCTACAGGGAACAGTTGAGGATGGAAGAAAGCATGTGATGAGACATAGCTCACTCTCTAAGATTATCCTACAGGGAACAGTTGAAGGTGGAAGAAAGCATGTAATGAGACAAAAGCTCACTCTCTAAGACTATCCTACAGGGAACAGTTGAGGGTGGGAGAAAGCATGTGATGAGACATAGCTCACTCTCTAAGACTATCCTACAGGGAACAGTTGAGGATGGAAGAAAGTATGTGATGAGACATAGCTCACTCTCTAAGACCATCCTACAGGGAACAGTTGAGGATGGAAGAAAGTATGTGATGAGACATAGCACACTTCTAGACCATCCTACAGGGAGATCAGTTGAAGGTGAAGAAAGTATGTGATGACATAGCTCATTGTCTAAGACTATCCTACAGGAAGACAGTTGAGGATGAAGAAAGCATGTGATGAGACATAGCTCACTCTCTAAGATTATCCTAAGAACAGTTGAAGGTGGAAGAAAGCATGTGATGAGACATAGCTCACTCTCTAAGACCATCCTACAGGGAACAGTTGAGGGTAGAAGAAAGCATGTGATGAGACATAGCTCACTCTCTAAGACTATCCTACAGGGAACAGTTGAGGGTAGAAGAAAGTATGTGATGAGACATAGCACACTCTCTAAGACTATCCTACAGGGAACAGTTGAGGATGGAAGAAAGTATGTGATGAGACATAGCACACTCTCTAAGACCATCCTACAGGGAACAGTTGAAGGTAGAAGAAAGTATGTGATGAGACATAGCTCATTGTCTAAGACTATCCTACAGGGAACAGTTGAGGATGGAAGAAAGCATGTGATGAGACATAGCTCATTCTCTAAGACTATCCTACAGGGAACAGTTGAGGGTGGAAGAGAGAAAGGAGGGCAGAGAAAATCCTGGTTTGACAACATCAAGAGCTGGTCGGAGCAGAGTTTCTCCACTCTCGCACGAGGAGTTGAAGACAGAGACTCATGGCGTGCTTTTTGTGCTGATGTCTCCACGGTGACACCCCTACGTCCCTAACGGGTTATGGGTTTTAATATTATTATATATATTGACACAGATGATGATGATCATCAAATAGCTTGTCTTAAGCAGAACTTTGCCACCTTAATAGCCCTTCGGAATTTCTCTCTCTCATATGCCAAATGTTCAGCCTCTGCAGCGGTCATGCTAAAGCCATTAGTTACAACCTGAATCCATCTTCTCCGTGGTCTGCCGTCATGCTAAAGCCATTAGTTACATTCTGAATCCTTCTTCTCCGTGATCTTCCTCTTCTCTTTCACACAGCTACTACCACTAAATAGAAGCTACTTGGGGTGTCCATGCGATGTAGTTAAGACATTTCTGTGAACTTTCTGAAGGGAAGAGGCTCCAAGGTAGACCACTGCTCAGATAAAAGGATGTCTACATGTCTCAATGAAGAGCTTTTCTTTCAGTGCAAACAAATGAGAAAAACTAACTGATGACTGAGTTATGTGGAAAACAACATTACGCCAAGTCGCTTTTGAAAAGAGACATAGGGATGAGCTGAACGTCAAGATAAGCAAGCGTAAACTCAGAAGTTGGCAGAGTAGAACACTTGTCAATTGATCGTATAAAGTAGTGGTTCTCAACCTTCCTAATGCATCGACACTTTAATACAGTTCCTCATGTTGTGGTGACCCCCAACCATAAAATTATGTAACAATATGTATTTATAATTATGATAAATATGTGTTTTCCGATGATCTTAGGCGACCCTTGTGAAATGGTCATTCGACTCTCAAAGGGATCGCGACCCACAGTTTGAGAGCCACTGCCATAACAGATCTAAAGCCGAATGTTTTACTTCATTGCGCCCGGTTTTACCACATTGCGCCCGGTTTACCACATTGCGCCCGGTTTTACCACATATAACTCGGTCCCTCTCCGCAGAAATTACACCCCTCCTGCCGAGAATATTGCATCAAGCACGAGCCCAGTAGCTTCGTCAACAATCCTAGGAATCTCTGTACAAAATATCCAACGTGAACATAACGACGTAATACGGATTCGAATTAAAGACCTTTGGAAATCAAGGCAAAAGCTTATCCACTTAGCTACATGAGAGCTACATGAGAGCTACATGAGAGCTACATGAGACATACGTGAGAGCTACATGAGACATACGTAGAGCTACATGAGACATACGTGAGAGCTACATGAGAGCTACATGAGAGCTACATGATAGCTACATGAGAGCTACATGAGACATACGTGAGAGCTACATGAGACATACGTGAGAGCTACATGAGACATACGTGAGAGCTACATGAGAGCTACATGAGAGCTACATGAGAGCTACGTGAGAGCTACATGAGAGAGAGCTCCATGAGAGAGAGCTACATGAGAGAGAGAGCTACATGAGAGCTACATGAGAGCTACGTGAGAGCTACATGAGACATACGTGAGAGCTACATGAGAGCTACATGAGAGAGAGCTACATGAGAGCTACATGAGAGCTACATGAGAGCTACGTGAGAGCTACGTGAGAGCTACATGAGACATACGTGAGAGCTACATGAGAGCTACGTGGAGAGAGCTACATGAGAGCTACATGAGAGCTACATGAGAGCTACGTGAGAGCTACATGAGAGCTACATGAGAGCTACATGAGAGCTACATGAGAGCTACATGAGAGCTACATGAGAGCTACATGAGAGCTACATGAGAGTTCAGTGAGAGCTACATGAGAGCTACATGAGACATACGTGAGAGCTACATGAGACATACGTGAGAGCTACATGAGAGCTACATGAGAGAGAGCTACATGAGACATACGTGAGAGCTACATGAGAGCTACATGAGACATACGTGAGAGCTACATGAGAGCCATGGACTACAGTGAGAGCTACATGAGAGCTACATGAGAGCTATGAGGCTACATGAGAGCTACATGAGAGCTACATGAGGCTACATGAGAGAGAGCTACATGAGACTACATGAGGCTCGTGAGCTACGTGAGAGCTGAGGCTACGTGAGATCTACATGATAGCTACATGAGAGCTACGTGAGAGCTACGTGAGATCTACATGAGATCTACATGAGAGCTACATGAGAGCTACATGAGAGCTACATGAGAGCTACGTGAGAGCTACATGAGAGCTACGTGAGAGCTACATGAGAGCTACATGAGAGCTACGTGAGAGCTACGTGAGAGCTACGTGAGAGCTACATGAGAGCTACGTGAGAGCTACGTGAGAGCTACATGAGAGCTACATGAGAGCTACGTGAGAGCTACGTGAGATCCCCTAAGTTCTTCTTCTTCTTTTGTCGTCACACTGTTATCGGGTTGTTGCCCAGTGTTGTGGTTTTCTGTTTTGTCTTGCGCTGTTCTGGTGCCTTGTGTGATTGTTATTTTTGCTCTTTGACAGAATTCTGCTATGCCATTTAACCATCTTTTTCGTGGTCTTCCTCTCGCCTTCTTTCCTGATGTTCTGTTGTAGAAGACTCTGTATACTGTGGAGTTTGGTTGCATAATTATTAAGTGACCAAACCACTTCATTCTTTGTTTCTCAATGTAACAATCCCTCAATGTAACAATCCCTCAATGTAACAATCCCTCAATGTAACAATCCCTCAATGTAACAATCCCTCAATGTAACAATCCCTCAATGTAACAATCCCTCAATGTAACAATCCCTCAATGTAACAATCCCTCAATGTAACAATCCCTCAATGTAACAATCCCTCAATGTAACAATCCCTCAAGTTACCGTTTGTAAAGACGAAAAAAATCATACACATACATGCGCGTGTGCGCGTGCGTGCGTGCGTGGCGTGTGCGCGTGCGTGCGTGTGTATGTGTGTGTGTGTGATTTGATGTCTTCCTAGACTGCAAGACAAGGAACAAATTAGAAAGATTTGTTAACTACAAATATACGAAAAATAATTAACATACAATAGAACGAATTCAGGAGAAGTGATAAAATCAGAGTAATGTCTGGCCAACCACTAGTGACAACTGTTATAAGAAGGAGAAGATGTTGGACACACCTTGAGAAGAAATTATCAAAGAATATCAAAGCAGGCATTGAAGTGGAATGCAAAGGTTTCAAGAAAGAGAGGACGACCTAAAGAGACCCTGAAACGAACTTTGTTGAGAAAGGCAGGAAATATCGATCTCAGTTCTATGGAAGAGATTGAGCGAGTTGCCCAGGATAGAGCGGTATGGAGAAATTACTTGCAGGCCCTATGTAACGTATAACGGAACGAGAGGATTTATTATTATTATGTATTTGTTAACCAGAAATATAAGACTCACCTGCTGCTCTCCATTTGTTAATATCTCGTGATTCAACAACATTTCAACAGCCTCAACATTCTCCTCGTTGATGGCATGCAGTAGGGCGTCCCCAACCTCAACTTCCCGAGACAGAAGCAGCTCAATCATCTCAATATTTTCATTTTCAATAGCAATCAACAACGCTGTCCTTCCTAGAGGATCCAGACAGTTGATGTTCATTCCTGACTGCTTAGCATTGTTAAGGTACTGCCTCGTAGACGGTACATCTCCTCTCTCCACCTGAGGATACAATAAGTATATATTCTTTAACATATATCTTTCATGTATGCATCTGTGTTTTATATAACAATGTGCAGACAATTCTTCTTCTTCAAACGCTCTATATCGACCACTTTTAAGTACTCTGTGTGATTTGTGCGTGGTTTGAAGCGATTGTATGTAGTGTCAGTTATGCGCCGCATACAAGTAGGCCAGCACATCCGATTTCTGCGACGCTATTTATTTACAAGAAGAAGATGGTTACAAGATATTAAAGAAACCATGAATATGACCATCGACGAAGTGGGTGAACTGGCTAGAGACAGAGTGAACTTCAGATGTGTTGCAAAGAGAGCAACGTCCTATAAAGGATACGCACCTTGATGATGATGATTTATTTACTAAGGTAGCATCACTAGGGCCTACATCAGTCGTCTCTTACGACATGCCTTGTAGGTGGCAGTGGTACTATTCTTTGCTTTCCTAGTGGACCTCAGCACCACACTGGTGGTGCAGGCAATAACACAACACAAACTGACAACAGTATTGTACACACTTATAGAAGATCAAATCACATATATAGCAGGCATATATATATGAACATATAGATAGATAGATAAATAAAGAGATATATAGATGGCTAGATAGATAGAGAGAGAGAGAGAGAGAGAGAAAGCTAGATAGATACAATAGATAGATAGATGAACAGATAGAGAGATGGATAGATGGTTACGTAGATATATGGATATATATAAAGAAAAATGGATAGATGGATAGAAGCAGCGGCGGCTCGTGATCCTATTTGTTGGTGGGGCCAGACTCAAATTTTCGGGAAAAATCATGGTTTTGGGTTAGGTTATTTTTTAATTTATTAACTAATCAATACACGTTACACATTATTAATGACGAGCCGCCACTGGATAGAAGGATGGATGGATGGATGGATGGATAGATAGATGAATAGATAGAAATATGGATAACTGGTTGGATAGATGGATACGTAGATATATGGATATATATATATAGAAAAATGGATAGATGGATGGATAGAAGGATGGATACATATTTGTATAGATACATATATAGATAGATAAATAGAAGGATGGATAGCTACACAGTAATAGAGTGCACAAACAGAAAACATATAATGGAATAGAGAATGCAGTCTAGATATTTCATAGACACACATTAGAATATTTGCGAGGACAAGTTTAGACAGAGACAAAATACTTGTGTTTAGATAATGAATAAATCCATTGTTATATTTGATGAGAAAGATTGTATTGTGTAAGTTGGACTTGAGAGAGAGAGAGAGAGATAAATATAGAACTAGACAAATATGTGTATGAATGTGTATGCTCTTGTGTATATATTTACAGTGCTGACATTCCAAGCATGTACACCTTGCATGTACACCTGGCATGTACAACCTTGCATGTACACCTTGCATGTACACCTGGCATGTACAACCTTGCATGTACACCTTGCATGTACAACCTTGCATGTACAACCTTGCATGTACACCTTGCATGTACAACCTTGCATGTACACCTGAAAGCATCTAGTTTTAAACACACATAGAATATTTCGCATTTGACAACCTTTTTATAATGAATAAACCTTGTATTTATGAAAAGATTGCATGTAAACTTGGAGGAAGTAATTGAATAGACAAATGTGTTGAATGTGTACTCTTGTGTATATTTTGCAGTGCTACATTCAAGCATGTACACCTTGCATGTACACCTTGCATGCCTGCATGTACACCTTGCATGTCACCTTGCATGTACACCTTGCATGTACCTTGCATGTATACCTTGCATGTGCACCTTGCATGTACACCTTGCATGTACACCTTGCATGTACACCTTGCATGTACACCTTGCATGTACACCTTGCATGTACACCTTGCATGTACACCTTGCATGTACACCTTGCATGTACACCTTGCATGTACACCTTGCATGTACACCTTGCATGTACACCTTGCATGTCACTTCATGTACACTTCCATGTACACCTTGCATGTACACCTTGCTATCGTTCACGTGGTGCCTGGGCTCGCAAGGGGAGCAAAGAATAGTAACACTGCCACCTACAAGGCATGTCGTAAGAGTCGACTGAGGTTAGGGCTTAGGAAGCTACCTAATAAATAAAAACGTCGCAGAAATAGGATGTGCTGGCCTACTTGTAATGCATAACTGGCAGAACGTACAATAGCTCTTAGGCTCAGATCACTAAGAGTGGTTAACAAGTGGTCTATTTGGAGCGTTCGAAGTAGAAACCTTGCTGAGTCAGGGACGTCTGAGATGACTGGGACACGTGTGCCGTATTAGCGATGGTAGAATCTGAAAGGAAAATCTACGAATATGATCAACAAGCAACTGGTACTGGTAGCATGGGGGCCCATGACTATGCTTCAGTGACACCTGCAATCTTGATAAAACTTCATGCAACATAGACAAAGGAAATCAGTAGCGGTTGGCCAAAGACAATCAAACATGGCGATTGGCAGTGAGAGGTGGCTCCAAAACAAAGAAGAAAAACACCATCACATATGAATGCAAAAGAGAGCGCAGAGTGCAGAGAGAACATCCTATGTATCAGCTCCAGTCTCCAGTTTCACCTGCAGCAACCTGTGGCAAGGATTGCCACTCGAGAATAGGTCATTACAGCCACAAGCAATGTTGTGATTGAACGCAGAAAAATCATCATCATCAGGTTCCGTGCCAGTTGGCGTAGGCGATCATGGATCTCCACAAATCTCTATTTTTGGTGTTTGCTATTAACTCAGATGTTGACGCTCTACCGTGCCATGAAGTCAGGCTATCCAAAATTTTCTTCTCTGTCTTCCTCTGTCTCGTCTACCCTCGATTTTACCGTTGTTACAATGTGTTCTAAACCTCCCCTCCTCATCACATGTCCGAAAAATGATGACAGCCTGTTTCTTATATTGATGTTAAGCTTTCTCTTGTCTTGATCTCATTCAACACCTCAACATTAGTCATTTTATCATTCCATATGATTCTCATCATTCTTCTATAAAATCACATCTCTGAGGCCTCTAGAATAAACTACGTGACGCAAAGCCTATTGTCTCCTGAGACAAAGATGTTAATGATGATGATACATTTACGTGTTTCAGTTTGGAATATCTTCATTACATTCTGGACATGTCCATAGGTGCTCCGATCTCCTTCGCAGTATCTCCAACAGCGTCCAGCAACTGACCGTACCAGTTCGATTTTGATTGGTCTACTCATCTACCTGTTGTGCTGTTTTTCTGGCCACTCCAATCTTCAATACCACTCTTGCAATCTAGTAGTTGACGTGGACTGGTTAAAATGACAATCTCTGCGGCCACACTGTCAGCGAGTTCAAAATATCAGCTCTATCCATTGGCTGAACCCCCCCTCTCTCTCTCCTCATATGGTGGCAGAGCTAGTCAGGCTGTCTGATCTCTTATTGCAATCGACAAGCATGCTTAAGGAACGAGGTTTGTTAAGCAAGGAGACGTATTCAACCTGGCTTCTCCATAATAAGAACATGGATAATGAGCAAAGCACAGATTCAAAAACTACATGTAAAATGCGCTGCCTGCGAAAAGTTACCAACAACAATAGAAAGAGTCATCAACATCAGCATAAGAAAGAAAGTTGGGACAGAACCTTGTTTGAATTACATTGAGAAACAAAGAATGAAGTGGTTTAGCCACTTAATAAGAATGCATCCAAACTCCACAGTATACAGAGTCTTCTACAACAGAACATCAGGAAAAAGGCAAAGGAAACACTACGAAAAAGATGGATAAATGGAATAACAGAATGCTGCAAAAGCAATAATAAAGATCACCAAAGCCGCTAAAGAAGCGCAAAACAAACAAAAAACCCTAGAGAACCACGACACTGGGCAACAACACAGTAACAGTGCGACTACACTGGACAGCAATACGTAAGAGTGACAACACTGGGCAACATCACATAACAGTGTGACGACCTGACAACATCAACAGTGTGACGACACGCAACAACACAGAACAGTGTGACAACGGGAACAAAAGTAACAGTGTGACACACTGGGCAACAACATGTAAGAGGTGACGACACTGACAACAATACAGTAAGGGTGACGACACTGGCAACAACACAGTAGGGACGACACTGGGCAACAACACGTAAGGTGACGACACTGGGCAACAATACAGTAAGAGTGTGACGACAGGCACAACACAGTAAAGTGTGACGACACTGGGCAACACACAGTAAAGTACCGACACAGGGCAACAACACAGTAAGAGTGTGACGACACGGAAACAACACAGTAAGAGTGACAACGAAACACAGTACCAGTGTGACAACACTGGGCAACAACATAGTAAGAGTGTGACGACACTGGACAACAATACAGTAAGACTGGGACGACACTGGGCAACAACACGAAGGTGGGACGACACGGACAACAATACAGTAAGAGTGACGACACTGGGCAACAACACAGTAACGTGCGACTACCTGGGCAACAGCACAGTAACGACACTGGGCGACAACACAGTAAAGTGGGACGACACTGGACAGCAATACAGTAAGAGTGTAACAACACTGGGAACATCACATAACAGTGTAACGACACTGGACAACAATCACATAACAGTGTACGACACTGGACAACATCACATAAAGTGTGACGACACTGGGCAAACAATCAGTAACAGTGTGACGACACTGGGAAACAACACAGTAACAGGTGCAACCGGACAACATAGTAAGAGTGTGACGACACTGGACAACAATACAGTAAGAGTTGACGACGCACTGGAAAACAGTAAGAGTGGACGACACTGGGCAACAATACAGTAAGAGTGGGACGACACTGGCAACAACACAGTAAGAGTGTGACGACTGGGCAACAACACGTAAGGTGACACAGGGCAACAACACAGTAAGAGTGGACGACACTGGGAAACAAACAGTAAAGGGACGACACTGGACAACAAACAGTAAGAGTGGAGAAAGGACACACTGAGCAACAACAACAGTAAAGTGTGACGACACTGGGAACAACACAGTAAGAGTGGACGACACTGAGCAACAACACAGTAAGAGTGGACGACACTGGGCAACAACACAGTAAGAGTGTGGACGACACTGGACAACAACACAGTAAGAGTGTGTAAGGACGACACTGGGCAACAACACAGTAAAGTGTGATGACAACAGAAGAAGATGAAGAAGAGGTAACTCACAGTAGTGTGACCTCTAGAAAGATTCTGTACATTTGAGAAACTGGAAAAAAATGATACCTGACAGCATACGTAAAGTGACGTATGGGCAGTTTCTAGACGATCTTGTAACAATCTGACAAAAACTGATTGTACAACAAAGGTGAAAGGTAACTAGTGTTAGTTTCTAGACGGTTCTTGTACATCTGACAAACTGATATGTACCTTGTGTACGTACGTTATGTCAGTTTCTAGACGGTTCTTGTACATCTGACAAACTGATATGTACCTGGTGTACGTACGTTATGTCAGTTTCTAGACGATTCTTGTACATTTGACAAACTGATATGTACCTTGTGTACGTACGTTATGTCAGTTTCTAGACGATTCTTGTACATCTGACAAACTGATATGTACCTGGTGTACGTACGTTATGTCAGGAAGGAGACCAGGAGACCACAGCTTAAACTTTCGCTAGAATAAGAACTGAATTTTGGATGTATCATCGATCTGTGTCAAAGAGCAATTCTAAATGACAATCGACCTTGTGTAAGAAATGTGTTCATATTAAGCTGTGATTTTCCACAAAACTTCAAACGTTGTCTCCTGGGGCAGTATAACGAATATCAACGAAACGTGGGTCAAAAATGCATCGTTATGAAGTCATCTTGTGGAGCACAGATTCCTGTTACGACCATCAGTTCTTCTGAACAAAATAAATTCATTGAATTGTCTTGCCTTTTAGGCAATGAACAAATGACAAAGGACATTGATTGAATTGTCTCTGAATTTATTGAGCACAAGAGAATGATGAACAATAAAAATATAATTTATTCAATTATTTTCGGTTCAGAATTTTCACAATAACTGTTTGATTTTTTTCTGTTGTTCGCTTGAAATATTGTCTATATATTCAATGTTGTCTCTTGTATCCTTCCTTCCTTTCGTTCGCTTGAAATATTGTCTATATATTCCATGTTGTCTCTTGTATCCTTCCTTCCTTTCGTTCGTTTGAAATATTGTCTATATATTCCATGTTGTCTCTTGTATCCTTCCTTTCCTTTTGTTCGCTTGAAATATTGTCTATATATTCAATGTTGTCTCTTGTATCATTCCTTCCTTTCGTTCGCTTGAAATATTGTCTATATATTCAATGTTGTCTCTTGTATCCTTCCTTTCTTTCGTTCACTTGAAATATTGTCTATATATTCAATGTTGTCTCTTGTATCCTTCCTTCCTTTCGTTCATTTGAAATATTGTCTATATATTCAATGTTGTCTCTTGTATCCTTCCTTCCTTTCGTTCGTTTGAAATATTGTCTATATATTCAATGTTGTCTCTTGTATCCTTCCTTTCCTTTTGTTCGCTTGAAATATTGTCTATATATTCAATGTTGTCTCTTGTATCATTCCTTCCTTTCGTTCGCTTGAAATATTGTCTATATATTCAATGTTGTCTCTTGTATCATTCCTTTCTTTCGTTCACTTGAAATATTGTCTATATATTCAATGTTGTCTCTTGTATCCTTCCTTTCGTTCGTTTGAAATATTGTCTATATATTCAATGTTGTCTCTTGTATCCTTCCTTTCGTTCACTTGAAATATTGTCTATATATTCAATGTTGTCTCTTGTATCCTTCCTTTCGTTCGCTTGAAATATTGTCTATATATTCAATGTTGTCTCTTGTATCATTCCTTTCTTTCGTTCGCTTGAAATATTGTCTATATATTCAATGTTGTCTCTTGTATCCTTCCTTCCTCTCGTTCACTTGAAATATTGTCTATATATTCAATGTTGTCTCTTGTATCCTTCCTTTCGTTCGCTTGAAATATTGTCTATATATTCAATGTTGTCTCTTGTATCCTTCCTTCCTTTCGTTCGCTTGAAATATTGTCTATATATTCAATGTTGTCTCTTGTATCCTTCCTTCCTTTCGTTCGCTTGAAATATTGTCTATATATTCAATGTTGTCTCTTGTATCATTCCTTTCTTTCGTTTGCTTGAAATATTGTCTATATATTCAATGTTGTCTCTTGTATCCTTCCTTCCTTTCGTTCACTAGAAATATTGTCTATATATTCAATGTTGTCTGTTGTATCCTTCCTTTCGTTCGCTTGAAATATTGTCTATATATTCAATGTTGTCTCTTGTATCCTTCCTTTCTTTCGTTCGCTTGAAATATTGTCTATATATTCAACGTTGTCTCTTGTATCCTTCCTTCCTTTCGTTCGCTTGAAATATTGTCTATATATTCAATGTTGTCTCTTGTATCCTTCCTTTCGTTCGCTTGAAATATTGTCTATATATTCAACGTTGTCTCTTGTATCCTTCCTTCCTTTCGTTCGCTTGAAATATTGTCTATATATTCAATGTTATCTCTTGTATCCTTCCTTCCTTTCGTTCGCTTGAAATATTGTCTATATATTCAATGTTGTCTCTTGTATCCTTCCTTTCGTTCGCTTGAAATATTGTCTATATATTCAATGTTGTCTCTTGTATCATTCCTTTCTTTCGTTCGCTTGAAATATTGTCTATATATTCAATGTTGTCTCTTGTATCCTTCCTTCCTCTCGTTCACTTGAAATATTGTCTATATATTCAATGTTGTCTCTGTATCCTTCCTTCCTTTCGTTCGCTTGAAATATTGTCTATATATTCAATGTTGTCTCTTGTATCCTTCCTTCCTTTCGTTCGCTTGAAATATTGTCTATATATTCAATGTTGTCTCTTGTATCCTTCCTTTCTTTCGTTCGGTTGAAATATTGTCTATATATTCAACGTTGTCTCTTGTATCTTCCTTCCTTTCGTTCGCTTGAAATATTGTCTATATATTCAATGTTGTCTCTGTATCCTTCCTTTCGTTCGCTTGAAATATTGTCTATATTCAATGTTGTCTCTTGTATCCTTCCTTCCTTCGTTCGCTTGAAATATTGTCTATATATTCAATGTTATCTCTTGTATCCTTCCTTCCTTTCGTTCGCTTGAAATATTGTCATATATTCAATGTTGTCTCTTGTATCCTTCCTTTCGTTCGCTTGAAATATTGTCTATATATTCAATGTTGTCTCTTGTATCCTTCCTTTCTTTCGTTCGCTTGAAATATTGTCTATATATTCAATGTTGTCTCTTGTATCATTCCTTTCTTTCGTTTGCTTGAAATATTGTCTATATATTCAATGTTGTCTTTTGTATCCTTCCTTCCTTTCGTTCACTAGAAATATTGTCTATATATTCAATGTTATCTCTTGTATCCTTCCTTCCTTTCGTTCGCTTGAAATATTGTCTATATATTCAATGTTGTCTCTTGTATCCTTCCTTTCGTTCGCTTGAAATATTGTCTATATATTCAATGTTGTCTCTTGTATCCTTCCTTTCTTTCGTTCGCTTGAAATATTGTCTATATATTCAATGTTGTCTCTTGTATCATTCCTTTCTTTCGTTTGCTTGAAATATTGTCTATATATTCAATGTTGTCTCTTGTATCCTTCCTTCCTTTCGTTCACTAGAAATATTGTCTATATATTCAATGTTGTCTGTTGTATCCTTCCTTTCGTTCGCTTGAAATATTGTCTATATATTCAATGTTGTCTCTTGTATCCTTCCTTTCTTTCGTTCGCTTGAAATATTGTCTATATATTCAACGTTGTCTCTTGTATCCTTCCTTCCTTTCGTTCGCTTGAAATATTGTCTATATATTCAATGTTGTCTCTTGTATCCTTCCTTTCGTTCGCTTGAAATATTGTCTATATATTCAATGTTGTCTCTTGTATAAACTTCACTGTCTCTTGTAGCTCACACAGAGGTCCGTGTAGTTTTCTGTCGAGTGTTGTTTCACTAGGCCAGGGAGTTTGTCTCAGTGTATCGTATTCGGGGCAGTCTTGAAGTATGTGCTCTGCAGTCTGGTGTGCCTGTCCACGTGTACACATGGTTGGATTATCAATGTTGTAGTTTGTATACATGTTGTTACAGAGTGGATTATGTTATGTGGCAGCAACAAGTGCTAAAGTTTGACCTTGTGGTGCCGGGGCCCGCAAGGAAGCAAAGAATAGTACCACTGCAACCTGCAATGCATGTCGTAAGAGGCGACTGATGTAGGCCCTAGGAATGCTACCCTAGTAAATGAAAAGCATCGGATGTGCTGGCATACTTGTAGGCGCATAACTGTCACAACGTAAATCGCTCTTAGGCTCAGATCACATACAAATCACACAGAGTGATTGACAAGTGGTCGATATGAAGCGTTCAATGAAGACGTAAAGTGCTTAAATTGTAGACATTTCTAGAACAAAATAATTGTAGACATTTCTAGAACAAAATAATTGTAGACATTTCTAGAACAAAATAATTGTAGACATTTCTAGAACAAAATAATTGTAGACATTTCTAGAGCAAAATAATTGTAGACATTTCTAGAACAAAATAATTGTAGACATTTCTAGAACAAAATAATTGTAGACATTTCTAGAACAAAATAATTGTAGACATTTCTAGAACAAAATAATTGTAGACATTTCTAGAACAAAATAATTGTAGACATTTCTAGAACAAAATAATTGTAGACATTTCTAGAACAAATTAATTGTAGACATTTCTAGAACAAAATAATTGTAGACATTTTTAGAACAAAATAATTGTAGACATTTCTAGAGCAATAATCTTGACATTTCTAGAACAAAATAATTGTACATTTCCAGAACAATAATTGTAACATTTTAGAACAAAATAATTGTGACATTTCCTAGAACAAAATAATGTAACATTTCTAGAACAAAATAATTGTAGACATTTCTAGAACAAAATAATTGTAGACATTTCTAAAGCAAAATAATTGTAGACATTTCTAGAACAAAATAATTGTAGACATTTCTAGAGCCAAATAATTGTAGACATTTCTAGAGCAAAATAATTGTAGACATTTCTAGAACAAAATAATTGTGGTATACGCAAAAATGTCGATGTGACAGCATGTATCACTTCTCCTTCTTCTTCTTTGCATTCGTTCTTTACAACCAATTTTAATCACTCTTTGTGACATGTTTGATCTTTGCCAAGAACGTGTATACGTTGCACATTGGTTTGGTAGGCCCATAAACGCATAGACTTTACACGTTTAGGACACATGCATCCGATTTCAGCCAAACCTCCTTAGTCGCCTCTTACGACATACGTGGCAGGTAACAGTGGTTCTATTCTTTACAGCCCAAATGTGGGCCCCGGTAACCACTCGGGCGAGCATGTATCACTAATATAACTATGGATGATGTCGCATGATAAAAAACAAATTGTGTTGTTAACATATTTATTATCATCAAATAGCTTGTCCTGAGCAGAACTTTGCCATCCTTACAGTCCATCGGAATCCTTCTACAGATGCCATGCTCAAATCATCATTCACATACTGAATCCATCGTCTTCGTGGTCTTCCTCTTTCCTTCTTGCCGGTATGCATCCTTTCATCTGTCTCTAATCCTTCATGTCTTTTATATCTCAAATACTCAATTATCTTCATTTGTGGCATCAACCGTTTTTATATGCTCAAAATACTTCAATTATCTCATTCTTATTTGTAGCATCAACCGTTTTTATATGCTCAAACTCAATTATTCATCTTTTTTATCAACGTTTTATTGCTCATCTCTTATTCATTCATTTGTGGCATCAACCGTCTTTATATGTAAAATACTTATTATCTATCTATTTGTATCAACCGTTTATAGATTTTAAGTTCTTTCTGGAGAGATCTATTTTTTATTTTCTCTGCCATAATATGCGAAGGACTCTTCTGTAACACTTATATTCAAAAGCACATATATGTTTTCCACTGCCTTGTTAATTAAATGTCCATGCTTCACACCCATACGTCGCCACTGGGAATAATCATGCTCTTAGTATTCTGATCGTTGTTTTTTTTGACTCAGTTCCATTTCCCACTGCTTTTAGTTTTTTTTGTAAGTCCATGTTTGTCCTTTTTAAATTTCCGTCATCCCATTTCCATCTGTTGTTAGCAGTGAACTGAGATATTTCCATCTGTTGTTAGCAGTGAACTCAGATATTCAAAATTCACATTTACTTCTTTCTCTCCGTTGATAAAAATATCTTTGTCATGTTTGTTGTTTTTGCCACATTGAGATTGTATTTTTCATTTTTCTCTTGTACCTCCATTAGTAATTTATCAATCCCTTTTTGAGATGTTAACAGTAACACTGTATCGTTAGCATGTCTTAGTTTAGATTTTTCTTTTACTCCGATTATAAAAGGATTGTATTGTTTTTCCCGCGCTATCTGTAACGTTTCTCGTGATTTTGTTGACATACGTAACAAACAGACAAGGGGACATAATACAGTCTTGTCCGACTCCCTGTCTTATACTAAACTAATGTCTGCCTGTCTTATACTAAACTAATGTCTGCCTGTCTTATACTAAACTAATGTCTGCCTGTCTTATACTAAACTAATGTCTGCCTGTCTTATACTAAACTAATGTCTGCCTGTCTTATACTAAACCAATGTCTGCCTGTCTTATACTAAACTAATGTCTGCCTGTCTTATACTAAACTAATGTCTGTCTGTCTTATACTAAACCAATGTCCGTCTGTCTTATACTAAACCAATGTCCGTCTGTCTTATACTAAACCAATGTCTGCCTGTCTTATACTAAACTAATGTCTGCCTGTCTTATACTAAACCAATGCCCGCCCGCCCAGTGTGTTCATAGCACGTTGGACGATGGATGACAAGCTCCATGTGAGTGTGGTTTAATTCCGCGGGCTGGCAGAAAAGCCACAGGTTCTCCAGATTCACGGTGTTCGTGGCACCGAACCGAAGGTTACGATGTCCATGGCACCGAACCGAAGAATTAAAAAGTTCAAGTGCTTCTGGATCGGGAAACAAAATACCAAACCAATCTGGTGTATCATCGCATGTTCTTACAGCCGCCATTTTGATCTCTATAAAGTTCTTTTATGATCTCTATCATCATCATCATCATCATCAAGGTGCGTATCCTTTATAGGACGTTGTTCTCTTTGCAGCACATCTGAAATTCCTCTGTCTCTAGCCAGTTCACCCACTTCGTCGATGGTCATGTTCATGGTTTCTTTAATATCTTGTAGCCAACTTCTTCTTGGTCTGCTTCTGCGTCCTGGGACCCTGCCCTCTAGTATTGTTCTTTCCAGGCCATCGTGACGGCTGATGTGACCAAAGTATGTAATTTTCTGTATAGTATGTTGTTTATCAGCCAATTCTCTTTAGCATTTAGTTCTTTCAGGACATCAGTGTTCTTTCTTTTTTCTGTTCATGGTATTCGTAGGATCTTTTATGTCATATAAATCCCATTTCTCCCATAATCTTCCACAATTCCTGATTTTCTACACAATCAAATGCCTTTGAGTAGTCAATAAAGCATGAGTATAGATCTACATTATACTCTCTAGATTTTTCTATGATTGTTCTCATGTTAAATATATGGTCACGTGTACCTCTGTTCCGTCTAAACCCAGCTTGTGTTATGTTTATGTTTTTTTCCACTTTCCTACAGAGTCACTTTTCTACAGAGTCACTTTTCTACAGTCTTCCGTTGTTAGATCTTGGTTATTTGTTAATGAACTGACGCCACAACACTCCGGGCAGACCTATAGGTACTCAGTCTCCCCCAACAGATATCGAAGAATATAAATACTGATGGTTCCTGTGGCTCGCTGGTTAAGCACACTTCTCTCTCTGCCCCTCGAACAACCAGCTCTACTTCTACAATCTCCCTAATTCGTTCAATTGATTCAACATCTATTTTAATGTCCTCATCCAACAGAAGGTCGCCAAGAGTTTAAAGACATCCCCCATGGTACCCATCCTCCATCCTAAACTCCCCAACAATCGATGCTTTCGATACAAGCACGTCCACTCTCTCGTTGCCGGGAACACCCGCATGACCAGGACAGTAGATTCACGTGAGTCTCTGTAGGTTAGTGACTTCTATAGACATCCACTCATACCACAACCCGATCTATGTTGCATAAAACTGTTTATTGAAACAAAAGCTAGCATGCTGTCTGAATATGTTCAGATATTCAATTGATGTTTTCACTGAAGTATTTAAAGAGAAATGTCCATCATGAGAAATGTTCAATGATTGAAGTAATGAGAGAGACAGACAGACAGTGAAAGAATGAGGAGATGAAGACATAGATAGCATGTTCGTTGAAACCAGACTGTGAAAGAAGACTAGTTAGGAAATCAGAATGACAGATTCAACGTGCGGGAGAAAGAGTGGTGGAAAATGAGAGACTGTAATGTTGGCAGCTGGAGGAAGAGGAAAGAGGGAGAAAAATACAGACCGAGAGACGAGTGTATTGGAGTAGGAGAGAGAGACGTGGACAGAGGGTGTGCGAGAGTGATAGGTCAACTAGATGTCGACACTAGAGAACTAACTACACAACTTGAGCGATACACGAGTCGTATTTGGTCTTGTAATCTGGATAATAAGTATGTAACGAGAGAACGGCGAGTACAGGAGATCAGACGGAGAGACGAGAAGGCCAAACAGCATGACTCACATGAGGAGAACATGGGCCCGAAATTAATTGAGAAATAAATACATAAAAAATAAAATTATTGAATAATAATTTGACAAGAGATGAGGATAATTGATCAAACATTATCAAATCACATTATCGTCTTATAACTCGGTTTGATTGATTGATTGATTATTTGATTGATTGTACTTTCGATTGATATACCATTTTAAAGTTATACATTTAGAAATTATTTCTTTGATGGGGGTGGCGGCATGACTAGAATTACAAAAATAACAAACTATCACGTGATATGTAAAGAGTAAATATTATTGAGAACTTTTGACATGAACATTTGACGCTCCCTACGGAGTATGCGAGTACAACCATAACGGTACAACTTACAAGTATTAAATCTCTTCATTTTGATATTACTAGTTCGTTGTTTTTTTTTTAAAACAAGACGTTTGGTACGGTATTATTGTTATCTTAACGTACACGTCTCTTTCTCTCTCTCTCCCTCTCACTCTTTCTTCTCTCCAACTCTCTACCTCTCCAACTCTCTTTTTCCTCCTCTCTCTCTTCCCAACGCTCTCCTCCAACTCTGTTTCTCCTCTCCATCTTCTCTCTCCCTTCCAACTCTTTCTCTCCCTCTCTCCCTCTCCAACTCTTTCTCTCCATCTCTCCCCCTCCCAACTCTTTCCCTCCCTCAACTCTTTCCTCCTCTCTACAACTCTTTTTCTCCCTCTCTATCTTCAACTCTTTTTCTCCCTCTCCAACTCTCTCTCTCCTCTCTCTCTTTCTCTCCCTCTCCAACTCGTTTTCTCACTTTCCAACTCCTTCTCTCTTCTTCTTCAACTCCTCTCTCCCTCTCTCTTTCTCTCTCTTCCTATCTCTTTCTATCTTTCTCTCTCCAATGAAATGTTACTACTTCGTCGGGATAGAACATTATTGTCTAATTCATTGTTGGCATCATGTACATCTCTCTCTTTATCTCTCTCTCTCTCTCTCTCGCTCTCTCCTCTCTTTTCCTCCACCTTTCAACTCTCAACGGAGCACAGGTCTTCAACAAACTTCTTCCAGCTCTTCCTCTCTCCTGCCATCCCTTCAAATTATTTTCATGTTTTACCTATCCTTTTAATATCAGCCTCCAGCTCTTTTCTTCAGATCTGTCTAGGTTTTCCCCTAATCCTCCATCCCTGCGGGTTCCAAAACAGTGCCTGTCTTGTAATGCTTCTGGTCGGTTTTCTCAATGTATGTCCTACCCATCGCCAGCTTCTCTTCCTTCGCTCTTTCTCTCCTGGTATCTGCTTAGTTCTTTCTCTGAGTTCCTCATTCGTAATCTTATCATACCATCTCAGTCTCTCTATTCTATGTAAATATCCATTTATGAAGGTCTGTAGTTTTCTGGTGGTTTCTTTTGTTGTTGTCCATGTTTCAGAGCTATAGAACAGCACTGACTTCACATTTGATTGAAAGATTCTCAGCTTCGTGTTTGTTTTGATCTCCTTTGACTTCCATATCTTACTCAATGCAATAAAGTTTCCCTTGCTTTTTGTATTCTTATCTTGACATCTTTGTTTGTTCCTCCTTCTGTGTCTATGTTGCTACAAAGGTCTGTGTATGATTCTACATCTTGTAGAGCTGTTTCCTCCAGCATAATCTGGTTTACATTTACTTCATTCATTCTCATGACCTTAGTCTTTTCCCTTGTGTATTTTCAAACCTAGTTGCTGAGACTTATTATTTAGGGTATTCATTTTATCTTTAATTTGTGCGTGATTGAGGGACAGCAATGCCAGATCGTCTGCAAAATCCAGGCCCTCTAGTTGTTTCATAAGTGTCTATTGTATTCCCCATCTGTTATCTGTTGTTGATTTCATGATCCAATCTATGGCCAGCAAGAACAGGAATTGTGATAACAGGCATCCTTGTCTCACCCCGTTCTTATCTCAAAGGATTCCGTCAATTGGCCCTCATGTATGACTCTGCATTTCATTCCTTCATATGTTTCCTTCATTATGTTTGCAATCTTGGATGGAACTCCATAGTATTTTAATAGTTTCTACAATGACTCTCTATCTCTAGGCTATCAAATATCTTTTCATAGTCCACAAAACCTATGTATAGTGATGAGTTCCACTCTAAACTTTTCATAGTCCACAAAACCCATGTATAGTGATGAGTTCCACTCTAAGCTTTTCATAGTCCACAAAACCTATGTATAGTGGTGAATTCTACTCTAAGCTTTGTTCTACTATAATGCGCAGTGTAGCTATCTGGTCTGTGCAGGATCTATTCTTGCGAAACCCTGCCTGTTTTTCTCTCAGTTGTTCATCTATGGCCTCTTTAAGTCTATCAAGCATAATCCTGTTTAGTATTTTGCCTGGCACTGATAACATCATTATCCCTTTATAGTTTGTACATTCATGCATGTCTCCTTTCTTTGGTAGTTTGACCAAGTGATCTTCTTTCCACTCTACTGATATCTCTTCTCTCTCCTTTATCTTAGCTAGTAATTTGTATAGTAACTCTGTTGAGATATCTTTATCTGCCTTTGATGGCCTCTGCTGGAATGTTACCTAGTAATTTGTGTAGTAACTCTGTTGAGATATCTTTATCTGCCTTTGATGGCCTCTGCTGGAATGTTACCTAGTAATTTGTATAGTAACTCTGTTGAGATATCTTTATCTGCCTTTGCTGGCCTCTGCTGGAATGTTACCTAGTAATTTGTATAGTAACTCTGTTGAGATATCTTTATCTGCCTTTGATGGCCTCTGCTGGAATGTTACCTAGTAATTTGTATAGTAACTCTGTTGAGATATCTTGATCTGCCTTGATGGCCTCTGCTGGAATGTTGTCTGGCCCTACTGCTTTTCTATCTTTTAAGTGTTTTATGGCTTTCATTATTTCTTCTTTACTTGGTCTTTCACAGTTAATTTGTAGCTCCTCTTCAGCTGACTCTATTTCTGGTGGAACCTGTGGTTTTGCATATTAAGCAGTTCTTCAAAATGTTCTTTCCATCTCTTCATTTGTTCTTTAGTGTTGCTAATTACTTTGCCTCTCTTGTCTTTTATAAGGCCACTTGATTGTTTGTATTTTCCTGTTAACTTCATTGTGATGTTATACAAGTCCCTCACATTTCCATTTTCTGCTGCTTCTTCTGCTTCACCTGCCAACTCATCTATATATTTTATTTTATCCCATCTTATGTTTCGTTTAAGGTACTATGCTACTGACAGTTGGGTCATTTTATGTTAAATATATCGATTTTTCAAATTCAGCATATTATATTAGTATTGCATCTCTACAATCAAATTATGCAAAGTGTTTTTATTTGTGATCCCGAAAAATGCTTTAAAATTATTATTGAACATCCCTACCCTCTAAAAATTCGTTATAGAAAATGTCTACAATTATCTTTCTTTTGTCCCTAGATACAGTGTATGGCATTCAATTAACCCAATCGAGTTATATATCATTTTAAAGCTTGATCTGAGTACTAACAGATATATTAGATTTAATTAGGCTAGACAATGACTGTATGCTCTAACAACGATTTCCTGACAATTTAGACTGAATTCACATTACATTTTTCAAACACAGTTTTCTCCCATTTGTAAGTTTCATAAATGTGGGTAATGTAGGTTTTACACTATTAAAGATATCTTCAAGATATCAATATGAGATTAGGCACAAACATGTGTCTATCAATATGGAAGGCTACAACAGTATCTAACAAAAAATATGAATTAAACTAACCCAGTGTCTATTATTTGAATTGGCGCATGTATCTATTTTAAAGATCAGTTACAACAGAAAAATTTAATTTCTACCAATATGATATTTAGGCTGCAGAATCAATTGTATTTATTTCATTGTTTGAGACTGCACAGACATGTATCTATCAATATGAGATTAGGCACAGACATGTGTCTATCAATATGAGATTAGGCACAGACATGTGTCTATCAATATGGAAGGGACTAAACAACAGAAAATACACCTTTCTCAAGCGAATAAATATATATGAATTTTTAAATTAACCAGTGGGTCCTATTTTTGGCCGTGAATTGGGTAGGTCTTATTCGTTGCACCCCAGAGATCAGTTGCATGTTACAGAACAATTTAAAGTTCTCAGCGGGCCAGAATATTGGTATATTTAGGCTGTGCAGTCAAAAAAAATTGCATTTGTTATTTATTTCACTCTGTTTGGAGACTGTACGACGTTGTTTACAATCCAACATGGCTGCAGGTTTTCCAAGACAACGCGATAATTTATTAATTTCGAAATATATATACATTTTCATTATAGACCACCCTAGTAGTAACTGCTATGTAGACCACTCTAGTAGTAACTGCTATGTAGACCACTCTAGTAGTAACTGCTATGCAGACCACCCTAGTAGTAACTACTATGTAGACCACTCTAGTAGTAACTGCTATGTAGACCACCCTAGTAGTAACTGCTATGTAGACCACTCTAGTAGTAACTGCTATGCAGACCACCCTAGTAGTAACTGCTATGTAGACCACTCTAGTAGTAACTGCTATGCAGACCCCCCTAGTAGTAACTGCTATGTAGACCACCCTAGTAGTAACTGCCATGTAGACCACCCTAGTAGACTTGCTTATAAATCCAACTCTCAGTAGTAACTGTATTATACCACCAAGTAGTAACTGCCATGTAGACCACCCTAGTAGTAACTGCTATTAGACCACCTAGTAGTAACTGCTATGTAGACCACCCTAGTAGTAACTGCCATGTAGACCACCCTAGTAGTAACTGCTATGTAGACCACCCTAGTAGTAACTGCTATATAGACCACCCTAGTAGTAACTGCTATATAGACCACCTAGTAGTAACTCTATTAGACCACCCTAGTAGAACTACTATTAGACCACTCTAGTAGTAACTGCTATTAGACCATCTATATAACTGATATAGACCATCTAGTAGTAACTCTACTATAACCACCTAGTATATGTATTGACTCACCCAAGTATAATCTTAGACCCTAGTGTACTCTATGTATCACCTAGTTTTAGCATCTGTTTAGATCTGCTTCCCTGTTTTTTCTTCTCTTGACCATTTAAAGGGTTGATCTGTTGTTATCCCAATCTTTTGTTTATCCGCTTTCATCTTTCCAAAACTCTAGATGTATCTCTTTTATGTCTTTATCTTCCAATGTTCTCCCAAAGCTTTTATCTGTCTTCCAGTGTTCAATGCTTGGTCTGATACTGTGACTGCAAATCTGTCTCTGACTTCCTGGTTCTTAAGCTCTTCTACTTTCAACTGTTTTAATTAACAAATTATCACGCAATATGTACAGAGTAAATTTTGTTGAGAACTTTTGACATGAACATTTGACGCTCCATACAGAGTATGCGAGTACAACTATAACGGTACAACTTACACGTCTTTAATCTCTTCATTTTGATATTACTAGTTCGGTTTTTTTTTTTTTAAACAAGACGTTTGGTAGGGTATTATTGTTATCTTTACGTACACGTCTCTTTCTCTCTCTCTCTCTCTCTCTCTCTCACTCTTTCTCCTCTGCAGCTCTTTCCCATCTTCTCTCTCTCACTCTTTCCCCTCTCCACGTAACTCTCCAACTCTTTCTTTCCATCTTTCTCTCTCCCCTCTCTCTCTCAACTTCTCCTTTCTCCCTCTGCAGCTCTTTCCAACTTTTTCTCTACTCTTTCCCTCTCCATAATCTTAACTCTTTCTTTCCATCTTTCTCCTACTTTCTCTTCTCTCCAACTTTCTCCTTTCTCATCCTCCTGTCCCTCTTCCAACATTCTCTTTTCACTCTCTCCTTTCTTTTCTCTCTCTCCAACTCCCTCTTCTCCCTCTCCAACTTTCTCCTTCCTATCACATTCATTTGTGCCTTCAAATTTCCCCATAGATCTCAGTCATCTCTCCTCTCTCTCTCTCTCTTCACTCTCTTCCTTCTTATCTTTCTTATCCGGGAAATGTTACCACTTCGTCAGGATATGACATCATTGTTAATTGATTGTTAGTAACATTAGAGGGCAGAGAAAATCTTGGTTTGACAACATCAGAGCTTGGTCGGGGCAGAGTTTCTCCACACTTGCTCGAGAGTTGAAGACAGAGATTCATGGAGATGGCGTGCTTTGTGCTGATGTCTGCACAGTGACACCCTACGCCCTAACGGGTTATGGGCTTTATTATTATTATTATTATTATTATTATTATTATTAGTATCATGTACATCTCTACCTCCCTCTATCTTATCTTGCTCTCTCACTCTGCTATCTCCCCCTCTCTCTCTCTCTCTCTCTGTCCCCTCTCTCGTCTCTCACTCTGCTCTCTCCCTCTCTGTCCCCACTCTGCTCTTCACTCTCTCTCTCTCCTCTCTCTCACTTTGCTCTCTTCCACTCTCTCCTCTGCCTTCCTCTTCCCTCTGCCTCTCTCTCTCTCTCTCCACTCACTCTTCCCTCTCTCTCTCTCTCGCTCTCTCCTCTCTCCTCAGAAATGTTACTACTGCTTGAATAACCTCACTGTCTAATTACTGGCATTTGAAACAACTGCTCAGGCTGAATGTCTCTCTGGCATTTCTAAATAGAAGGCTACCACAGTCCACAAATCTTATGTTGCGATCACCCATGGTAGGGCTCGCACGGACAAGAATAGTAACACTGTGACCTCAGGCATGTCGTAGAGGCGACTCAGGTAGGGGCCTAGAGCTACCTTAGTAAAAAAAGCGTCGAAATGGGATGTTCTGGCCTCTTGTGGCCTAATGCACTAACGTACGATCGCTCTTAGGCTCAGATCACATCAAATCACACGAGTGGTTTAGTGATTGTTGTGGAACGTTAAGAAGTGAGAAAAGAAGATGGAGTATGTTGGCACTGTTATAAGAAGGAAATGATGGAACATAGTGGCAACTGTATAAGAAGAGAGATGGAGATATTTTGGGCAACTTTAGAAGAGAATGTCTGGAGATATGTAGACAACTGTTATAAGAAGGAGAAGATGGAGATATGTTGGCACCCCTTGTAGAAGGAGAAGATGGTCAGACCTACATGTTAACAACTGTTATAAGAAAGGGAGAAGATGGAGATATGTTGGCAACTTGAGGGAAATGGAAATGTATGACACTGATTCATAAGAAGGATGACGATGGAGATGAAGTTTAAAAAGAAGATGGAGATATGTTGGAGCAACGTTAAGAAGAGAAGATGGAGATATGTTGGGCAACTGTTATAAGAAGGAGAAGATGGAGATATGTTGGACAACTGTTATAAGAAGGAGAAGATGGAGATATGTTGGCAACTGTTATAAGAAGGAGAAGATGGAGATATGTTGGGCAACTGTTATAAGAAGGAGAAGATGGAGATATGTTGGACAACTGTTATAAGAAGGAGAAGATGGAGATATGTTAGACAACTGTTATAAGAAGGAGAAGATGGAGATATGTTGGGCAACTGTTATAAGAAGGAGAAGATGGAGATATGTTGGACACACCTTGAGAAGAAATGTCTGGTCAGCCACTAGTAACAACTGTTATAAGAAGGAGAAGATGGAGATATGTTGGACACACCTTGAGAAGAAATGTCTGGTCAACCACTAGTAACAACTGTTATAAGAAGGAGAAGATGGAGATATGTTGGACAACTGTTATAAGAAGGAGAAGATGGAGATATGTTGGACAACTGTTATAAGAAGGAGAAGATGGAGATATGTTGGGCAACTGTTATAAGAAGGAGAAGATGGAGATATGTTGGGCAACTGTTATAAGAAGGAGAAGATGGAGATATGTTGGACAACTGTTATAAGAAGGAAAAGATGGAGATATGTTGGGCAACTGTTATAAGAAGGAGAAGATGGAGATATGTTGGACAACTGTTATAAGAAGGAGAAGATGGAGATATGTTGGACAACTGTTATAAGAAGGAGAAGATGGAGATATGTTGGGCAACTGTTATAAGAAGGAGAAGATGGAGATATGTTGGACAACTGTTATAAGAAGGAGAAGATGGAGATATGTTGGACACATCTTGAGAAGAAATGATCAACGAATAACAAAGCAGGCATTGAAGTGGGATGCAAAGGGTTCAAGAAAGAGAGGACGACCTAGGGAGACCCTGAGACGAACTTTGCTGAGAGAGGCAAGAAATATCGGTCTCAGTTCCATGGAAGAGATTGAGCGAGTTGCCCAGGATAGAGCGGTGTGGAGAAATTATTTGCAGGCCCTATGTAACATATAACGGTACGAGAGGAATTATTATTATTACTATTATTATGTGAGAGGGTACACAGAAAATAAAATGTTATAAAATGAAAAGCTTGTCCACGCAAAATGTAGACCACAGAAATAACAGAGGCAGTGAAAAACACTATTTATGAAGCGCACACAAAAGCCCGTTCTAGAAATCTCTTCTTATACTGACGATGTGAGACAAAAACATGATTAGAGAAACGAAACAAAACAAACAGAAAACCAACCTGTTCATATTACTACACCACATGTTCTATATATATTTATATATACACATGTTCAAATCCTGCACGAAGTACTGTTTGAATGTGATCAACGTGTAAGCAAATATCTTGCTTTGGCTATCTATTCAATATGTTTCTAATAATGATACCATCACAGTCTTATGTTACCAACAATACAGTCAGTGGCGGCTCGTCATTAAGGGCCAGTGTGGCCGGGCCTCACCAAAAATTAGGTATAACGTGTATTTATTATTTCATAATTATTACTTTTAACGTGATACTGATTAGCTTTGAAAGTTGAATATCTTCCCCGGAATGGACAAATAATAGTAAATACAAAAATGTAATGTAACCCAAAATAATGTCTTTTCCTAAAAATGTTTGTCTGGCCCCACCAATAGAAATGTTCACGAGTCGCCACTGAATACAATGCAGATACACAAAACTTCACTAAGGAAAAAACAAAACATATACAAGTCAATCCTGTCTGCAGAAGCTCTTTATTTGTTAGAATTGTCAGAAATAAGAACCAGGTTTGTGGTGCACTTAAGAGTAAACTTAATAAGCAGATTATTAACCTACTTAGCAATCTGCAGGAATGATCCTGTTTGGAGAGAAGGCGCAGCTAATTAAGTCAAGTAGTTGTTGCTTTTTTCTCTTAACGATATCAATATTGATGTGAATATTTGGTGAGATTATCTTCGTTAGTTCATGTTTTCAATGTCAAATATCAGCAGCAGGAAGGACAGACACAGTTGAAGTTAGGCATCAGACATCGTTCTTATTATAAAAGTATTATTGAATGAGATATATGTTAGCAACTTCACTGATATGCTAGCTGTATGCTCATGTTGAAGGGAAACATGCAAGAAAGTACACATGCTGTCTATGTTCACATTGAAGAGAAACGTGGATGATATCATTGTGTCTATCTTTATATTGAAGGATACATGGAAGCAGACATGACTTTAAATGCAAATGCTACAGAAGAGTATTTAGAATATCATGGACAGGGTCAAGAACAAATGATTCTGTTCTGCAACAGCTTGATATTAAAGAGAGTTGGCTATTAAAGAGCATAACATCAAGAAAAATTAAATATTTAGGACACATCAAACGACATAAGTGCCTACAGAAAGTTATTTTAGAGGGAATGATGTCTGGAAGAAGAATGAGAGGAACACATAGAAGACGATGGGTGCAAGATGTCATTGACAATCTGAGAATGACTGATGCTGACGCTGGTCAACTTGCACAGAATAGTTTTTCAGGACTGCTGTCATGGGAGCCAAGTTCTGGAAGCGACAAGCTACTTGATGATGATACATGATGTCTATGTTCATATTGAAGAAAAACATGGAACATAGACATCATACACTCTTCAATGATTTCTTCAGTATGAACATAGACAAGTTGAGATTGTGTTGAAGATAGATAGGCTCATGTTAGATTGTGTTGAAGATAGATAGGCTCATGTTGAGATTGTGTTGAAGATAAGGCTCATGTTGAGATTGTGTTGACGAGAGTGTACAAGACAAATAAAACATACATTATGTGTACATAGAATTGTACATAGACTAGATCTCTTTCAGTAACCAAATAAATAACTAGTAACGACAGAGATAAAGTGTCTACGCAGAATGTTGGGAGTATCAAGAAGAGACTAGTCACGACAGAGATAAAGTGTCTACACAGAATGCTGGGAATATCAAGAAGAAAACTAGTCACGACAGAGATAAAGTGTCTACCAGAATGTTGGGAGTATCAAGAAGAGACTAGTCACGACAGAGATAAAGTGTCTACACAGAATGCTGGGAATATCAAGAAGAAAACTAGTCACGACAGAGATAAAGTGTCTACACAGAATGTTGGGAATATCAAGAAGAAAACTAGTCACGACAGAGATAAAGTGTCTACACAGAATGCTGGGAATATCAAGAAGAAAACTAGTCACGACAGAGATAAAGTGTCTACGCAGAATGTTGGGAGTATCAAGAAGAGACTAGTCACGACAGAGATAAAGTGTCTACACAGAATGCTGATAGTATCAAGAAGAAAACTAGTACGACAGAGATAAAGTTCACACAGAATGCTGGGAATATCAAGAAGAAAACTAGTCACGACAGAGATAAAGTGTCTACACAGAATGCTGGGAATATCAAGAAGAAAACTAGTCACGACAGAGATAAAGTGTCTACACAGAATGCTGATAGTATCAAGAAGAAAACTAGTCACGACAGAGATAAAGTGTCTACACAGAATGCTGATAGTATCAAGAAGAAATCTAGTCACGACAGAGATAAAGTGTCTACACAGAATGTTGGGAATATCAATAAGAGACTGGTTTAGAAATGAAGACATCAGAAAAAAGTGGGTACAACATCAGTACTAGACTTCATCAAGAAACAGCATATTACATCGTTGAGCTATGTAAGCAGATTACCAACAGATAGTGCGCCACAAAGGGCAATGTTACTCCGATACAGTGGATACTAAGCAAAATGTCGACCTTAGAGATAACGGAGGCGACGAAAGACACTGTTTATGATGAGAACACAAATGCTCGTTCTAGAGGTATTTTCTTATTCTGTCAGACAAAACAAGATTAGAGACAAGAAATAATAAATAATAAATTGATGACAATAATAAAAACAATTGATGACTTACCGACAACAGATACTGTTTCTCTTCGTTGGTCAGGTCGACATCCTTCCGGAAGACTCCCCTGCCAAGGAAGTCTTCCCCAGTGTCCATGCCCAATTCTTCCATCATTCTCGGAGCTGCTTTAAGCAAAGACTCCGATATGCAAGGTAAACTTTGTCCATGATCCCGAGGATCGGTTCAACCCTGCAACATAATACAAATAAATATATTAAATTAACTACCAAAAACGCAGGATTTAACTTTATTGTATCGGGTTTTCCCCATGTGGCGTGATCAGTCTCCCCAGATATTACACGTAATCGGCTGAAAGTATTGCATAAAGTACGGACTCCGCAGCTCCAGCTACAATTTATAAGGATATTTAAGACAAAAGGCGAACTGCACGAAGCGGTCTGGATTCGAACTCACGAACTTCAGAATGCAGGCTGAATCACTTCGATACAGAGACACTTCCCCCTTATCCTCCAGTCAAAAATAAAATATTACGTAAAGCAAGTGGGTAATGTGATTGAAATTAACAAAGGTAAAAACTGCAGCCACACATACACTCACACATACACCCACACATAATACCCACATTTACACCCACATGAACACAATACACCTGCCTGAATACAACACTTACACACAAATCAACAAGAAAACCAGCAACACACGCGCGCGAATACACGTGCTCAAACACACCTGAACAGGACATCTACACACACGATCGCTTCCCATGTGTGCACACAAACAGATGAGAGACACATAAACACAGCACCCCCATATATTGATGAATACAACAGTAAATACAACACACACAATCAAATCATTCACATACGCACACACACATACTAACACAGCACCCACATATCTATGAGTACAACAGCATTCACACAAACGCACACACACATGAATACATGAAAAAGAGATATAGGGAGGAAACAAAAGAGAGAAAGAGAGAACAAGACAAAGAGAGAGTGAGAAAAAGAGGAAAATAGAAAGAACAAGAGCGAGAGAGAGAGAAGGATAATGGTGCTAGAAAATGAATAAACAACAGAAGAGAACAATTAATATATATACTGAGAAGAAACATGCACAGATTAAAAGATGTCATTATGATGTATCTCCTCCATATTTCTATCTTAATTTCAAACTTCAACTTTAAATCGGTTGCTAGGACAGGAAATCCGGCTCTTAACGATGTTACCTGACGTCAGAAAATAACATCTTCAAGTTAATATCGTTCTTCAAAACACCGTAAATCGAGAATATGTACAGTTGAAGGCCGTAAATCGAGAATATGTACAGTTGAAGGTGAACATGTCGAATATCTTGACTAGCTTGACACAGAGAAAGACTCTTTACAAAATTAATTAAAACAAATACAATTATGTCCTGGGAAGTCAGAAAGAGCCAGATCTATCATGAATTTCATGTAGCCAAGATTTTAGTGAGTTACATGGAGTCAAGATTTTAGTGAGTTACCTGGAGCTAAGATTTTAGTGAGTTACCTGGAGCTAAGATTTTAGTGAGTTACCTGGAGCTAAGATTTTAGTCGTTATGGAGTTAGTTACCTGGAGTCTTTAAGAGTTTTGAGTAAGACTGGTTATCTGGAGCCAAGATTTTAAATGAGTTACCTTTTTAGTTTCCAAAGAGTTTTGGCAGAGTGAGTTATAGTAGAGTCACGACAGTTTTGGAGTTACCTGGAGTCAAGATTTAGTGAATTATATGGAGTCAAGATTTTTGTGAGTTATATGAGCGATTTAGATTTATGGTGAGTAGGAGTTATATGAAGCCAAGATTTTAGTGAGTTATATGAAGCCAAGATTTTAGTGAGTTACCTGGAGCCAAGAGTTTAGTGAGTTACCTGGAGCCAAGAGTTTAGTGAGTTACCTGGAGCCAAGAGTTTAGTGAGTTACCTGGAGCCAAGAGTTTAGTGAGTTACCTGGAGCCAAACTTGTCATGTTTAGTTTAGTTTTAGTTTAGTCGTCTGATCATCATCATCACCGCACATCGAACCAATTAGTCCATAAGTGATCAGATCTCCTCAGTATGTCTCTCAGCATGTGGCAGCTAATGACACCGGTTCCTCCTCAGTATGTCTCTTCTCAGCATGTGGCAGCTAATGACACCGGTTCTTTGTAGGTTTACAATTCTTCTTTGATTACCAGCTTAATGCTCTTGTCCAGCTACACTACACTTGACTTGAAATTCTTGCAGTCTTGTTAGTGTTGCAGATTCATCAGTATCACTTGATTCGTGTACACTTCCTCTCTCTTCTTCTTCTTCTTCTTCTTCTCCCTTCGCCAAAGGAGGCATAGGCCCCCAACCAAGGCCTTGCCAGCTCTCATGACTTGGTTACGGTTTTATAACTGAGTAATTTTTACTGTTTGGGGTAGCTAGTCTCATCTCTCCCTTAGGAGTTTATAATATCAGCCTGGTCCATTGCTCGCCCGCTTTGTACAGCAGCCATACCTGCAAGTCTATCCGCACGTTCATTCCCCTTTACACCTGCATGTCCTGGCACAAAAATAAAACTGATTTTTATCAGCATAGACCTCCCCAGCGACTGCAACCAATGTCTCCATGCCCAGCCAGTTTCAATCTTCTTGAGCATGTATCACATGATACCAAACGTTTCATGAGTATTCATTTTAACGGAGTTTTAAGCCGAAGGATTGATTTATTGCACCGGTTTTATCTCATTTGGCTCGGTCCCTCTCCGCAGAAATGGCATGCCCTCTACTGAGTGTATCGCAAGCACGAACTCCTAGCTTCGTCAACAATCTAGGGCTCTCTGTGAAATGTGAAATGTGAATGTGAAGAAATGAAAAATGTGAAGAATCTAGAAAAATTGAAGAAATTCTTCTGAGTCAAAATCCTGTGCGAAAACCAGATAAGAAGTGATTTCTAAAACGAGATAGTGTTTGCTTCATAAACAATATTTTCCCCCGGCAAATGTTATCTCTGAGCTCGATCACAACCCAAACATACATGGTTTTAATCTCGCGGCAGGAGTAGTGAGCCAATGAAGATGAAACCGGTAGTAGTGAGCCAATGAAGATGAAAGAGGAGTAGTGAGCCAATGAAGATGAAACCGGTAGTAGTGAGCCAATGAAGATGAAACCGGAGTAGGAGCCAATGAAGATGAAACCGGTAGTAGTGAGCCAATGAAGATGAAAACGGTAGTAGTGAGCCAATGAAGATGAAACCGGTAGTAGTGAGCCAATGAAGATGAAACCGGTAGTAGTGAGCCAATGAAGATGAAAACGGTAGTAGTGAGCCAATGAAGATGAAACCGGTAGTAGTGAGCCAATGAAGATGAAACCGGTAGTAGTGAGCCAATGAAGATGAAACCGGTAGTAGTGAGCCAATGAATATGAAACCGGTAGTAGTGAGCCAATGAAGATGAAAGATGATTCTTGGATGTTTTCTAGTATTCTTCACAATTATTTCCATTTTTTCTACGTCACATCCTGTATCTTCCATGTTTGCGGACGATGTTAGCTTATTTTTCACGTGCTCAAATTGAACACGTGACTAACGTTTTATCGTCTGTCTCCGATAGGAATAAGAAACAAATTCATTTTCGTGGGATTGTTACGAAATATAAAAATAGACCTCACCGTTCAGAAACCAATAGTAAACTACTGAACGTATAAGTGGTGTCTAGTAAATCAACGACTCGTTTACTGTGGTTGATGGCTACGTTCTGTAAACGATATGACAAAATTTTAATTTCATGTTATCTCTGAGATCCATCTTTTGCGTGGACGCCTTTTTGCTTTTGTTGTCCAATATATAGAAATAGCCTTACTCTTTAAGGCACACTGTCTGTTGGTAATCTGATTATTTTATTTAATCAGAGCCATTTAATTTGTTGTTTCTTGATAAAGTTCAGTACTGACGTTGTACACACGTTTTTCCTGATGTCTTCATTTCTAAACCAGTCTTTCTTGTTATCCCTCAGTATTCTGCGTAGAGACTTCATCTCTGTTGTGACTAGTTTTTTTCTATCATTTGTTGTCGTGGCCAAGATTTGGCACTGGTAGTATAATGTTGGGAGAACGGTTGTGTTGAACAGTGCTATTTTAGTGTTCATGTTGACATTTTTGCATTTTAAAATTGGTATCATTTGTCTTACGATTTGATTTGCTTTATTGCATCTATGTTGGATTTCCATCAATAATATTGTTTCTTTATTACATATCTGTACTCTAGAGTGTACCGAATACATCGAAAGACAACAAATGCAGTGGTTTAGACATTTAATGAGAATGAAATACAACCACCTTCCAATACCAGGATACAATTAAAAAGAGATCGGGTACTAGAGCTAAGGAAGACCAAGAAAAAGATGGATAGACAATATCAAGACCACACTACATAAACACGGATACAACACAACAAGGGCGACTCATCTAGCCCTAGAACGCAAATTAAAGCTCCCATCCCTACGCTTAACGGCAAGAGTGGACAGCCAACTACATCTTCCACCTGCGGAATAGACAATAGACAATAGACTCTAGGGGAATCAGAGAAAATTATTACTAAGGATTCATGTGTGGAATAACAAGAAAGAAAAAAACAAAGAAGTATAAGACAAGTCTAACAAATTATCAAATAAATATCATCAAATGTTATTAATGATTGCACAATATCATTTGTTGAACATACTTGGGTTTCATATAAACAGATTAGAACTGCATGATGAAACAAGATATTACAGAGACATCAGATACACACGCCTATTATATAATCGGTTATTAATGAATCATAATAATCAATGTGCTTATGGGCGGGGCAGGTGAAATATAATATATATATATATCTTCTTCTTTGCGTTCGTTCTTTACAACCAATTTTAATCACTCTTTGTGATATGTTTGATCTTTGTCAAGAACGTGTATACTTTGCAAATTGGTTTGGTAGGCCCCTAAATGCATAGACTTCTACACGTTTAGGACACATGCATCCGATTTCAGCCAAACCTCCTTAGTCGCCTCTTACGACATGCGTGGCAGGTAACAGTGGTTCTATTCTTACACCCCAAATTTGGGCCCCGGTAACCACTCGGGTGATATATATATATATTTATGTATATATGCCCGACATTTATGTATATATGCCCGACTGCCCAGCATGTACGTAGCGCGTTGGATGACGGGTGACAAGACCCCTGTGAGTGTGGTTCAATTCCGCGGGCTTTCAGAAAAACTACTGTTTCGATTTACGGCGTTTGTGGCACCGAATTGAAGGGTTACGGTATCCATGGTACCGAGCCGAAGAGCTGAAAGCTCAAGTGCTTCTGGATCGAAGAAAAAAATATATATATATATATCTTAGCTCTATAATTAGCAACAATGGAGACTGTACGAAAGAAGTTAGAAGAAGACTAGCCATGACTTTCCAGAGGGTGGTTAGCTTGAAGAAACTATGGCACGACACAAAGAAACAAAAGTAAGACTTCTGAGAACATGTATATTCTCTGTGACAACATATGGATGCGAATCGTGGAACATAACACAAACATTAAAGAAAAAAATTGAAGCTTTTGTAACAAGGTGCTACAGAAAAGTTCTTAGAACATCCTGGACAGAGAAGAAACAAGACATCCTGGACAGAGGAAAAAGACATCCTGGACAGAGAAGAAACAAAGACATCCTGGACAGAGAAGAAACAAAGACATCTGACAAGAAGAAATAAGACATCCTACAAGACCTGCATATCAAGAGCATTCATAAATAACATCATGTCCCGGAAGATGAAATATTTTGTCCACATTAAACGCCACAGTGGTCTGGAGAGAAAAGTAATGGAAGCCATGGTTCCTGGAACACCAGGCAGGGGACGACCAAGACGAAGATGGCAGCAGGATATCAAAAATACCTTGAACATGACGTTGGAAGAGGCAGGAGAACTTGCAAGAGACAGAACTTTTCAGGCAGGCTATGATGAATGCGACGTTCTACAAGGGACATACTACTACTTGATGTATTGATTGATCGATTGATTGATGTGACCATCATCGTTGCACTTCAATGAAATAATCATGTGTGCTTCGATCTCTTTCTTACACAAGAAGATCTCAACTGCAGTGCACGAACCCTATAGCGCCGGCGAAGGTCCCCATGCAATTTGAAGATTTGAGGTAGGGTTCTTATTTGAATCTTTTGTCTCATGAATTTTGCACGGGCAGCGACTTTCCAGCCTGATTTTCCCGAGTTTGAACTGCCAAGGGTTCTTTTAAGTGCACAAATTGAACACAGGACCTACGTTTTATCGTCCGTCTCCGATAGGACTAGGAACTAGATCTCACCTACACTGAGATCAGGGATATCTGGAACAATATCCATATTACTTCACGAGGGAGCGAACCTGGTACATTTGGCACGAGAGAGAAACACTTAACCACTGCACTACGCCACAGAGGCCTCTATGAGTAGATATATATACTGATAGAACAGCTGATTGATTGGAGGTTTGTGAGGTACTCACAGGGGTCCGTCTCCGAGGTACTCACAGGGGTCCGTCCCGAGGTACTCACAGGAGTCCGTCTCGAGGTACTCACAGGAGGTCCGTCGCGAGGTACTCACAGGGGTCCGTCTCCGAGGTACTCACAGGGGTCCTCTCGAGGTACTCACAGGGGTCCGTCTCGAGGTACTAACAGGGGTCCGTCTCCGAGGTACACAGGGGGTCCTCAAGCGAGGTACTCACAGGGAGTCCGTCTCCGAGGTACTCACAGGGGGTCCGTCCGGAGGTACTCACAGGGGGTCCTCAGCGAGACACTCACAGGGGTCCCAAACGAGGTACTCACAGGGATCCTCAAACAGAGTACTACAGGGGTCCTCAAGCAGAGACACTACAGGGGTCCTCAAACGAGGCACTCACAGGGGTCCTCAAGCGAGGCACTCACAAGGGGTCCTCAAGCGAGACACTCACAGGGGGTCCTCAAACGAGGTACTCACAGGGGGTCCTCAAGCGAGACACTCACAGGGGGTCCTCAAACGAGGCACTCACAGGGGGTCCTCAAACGAGGTACTCACAGGGGGTCCTCAAGCGAGACACTCACAGGGGGTCCTCAAACGAGGCACTCACAGGGGGTCCTCAAGCGAGGCACTCACAGGGGGTCCTCAAACGAGGCACTCACAGGGGGTCCTCAAGCGAGGCACTCACAGGGGGTCCGTCCGCGAGGTACTCACAGGGATCCTCAAACGAGGTACTCACAGGGGTCCGTCCACGAGGTACTCACAGGGGTCCTCAAACGAGGTACTCACAGGGGGTCCTCAAACGAGGTACTCACAGGGGGTCCTCAAGCGAGGCACTCACAGGGGGTCCGTCCGCGAGGTACTCACAGGGGGTCCGTCCGCGAGGTACTCACAGGAGGTCCGTCCGCGAAGTACTCATAGGGGGTCCTCAAGCGAGGCACTCACAGGGGGTCCGTCCGCGAGGTACTCACAGGGGGTCCTCAAGCGAGGCTCTCACAGGGGGTCCTCAAACGCTTGAAAAAAATATTATGATCCTTGAAATTCCAAACAGAAATTGTTTTTTTTAAAAAACAGTTGTGAACTAGATTCTCTGCGAAATCAAAGGACATTGACCAGACCGGAGACTAAATGTCTGACAGGACCAAATAAAAGATTATTTGAAGTTTCCCGAGTTTGAGAAATTCGCCAGCTTGGCTGTTGGTGTGGTGTAATAATAACCCCATCGCTAGAAGATTTTTATATATAGAAAGTTTTGGGGGTCGCGGAAGCAATATGTATTTCAAAGAGGGTCTGCGGTAATGTACAGTTTAGGTAACGGTGACATAAGACCCCAGAGATGTACCCAAGGGAGCCATGATGCCAAGGGTACAGGATTGGACATCGATGCCTTCTAGGATCTGCCTATGATATACTACCCAAGCTTGTAATTCAGCTTCAAACATGTTTAATGGTGAACTTGTTCCTAGATCTAGACAAAGAGATGATTTATGCGGTGCATATTGCTTTTTGTGGCGTTAAGACTGTTTCATTCTAGAATTAGTTCACATAGGAGACAGTGAACAGTTGTTAGCATTTCGTGCTATTTTCGTTGGCACAGGAACGGAGCAATTATGGGGTGACCCGTTGCAGTAAAGTTGGAACTGTACATATGAAATATGAACTATGAAAGAGATTACAACTGAGAGAAATAGATCAATTGGTGATTTTATTTTTTTTAAATTGGTATTCTGCTTAATTGTGTACTGACGGCAAAGCTTCAATATCAGAGGGAGCTGCCATGTACCGAAATGACATTCTTAACGCATATTAGAATCTTTCCGAATAGAGAAGTTTCGGGTTTGTGAATCCCACTCGCTGACCAGATTGAGAGAGATGGATACCGATATTGGTGCAACCCGAAAATAACGACATATAAAATATGCAAAGTGATTGATTAATCAACATCAAACTGGTGTGGTGGGCAGCTGGACGCTGCTGGATTTGTTGAGGCGGAGATCGGAGTACCTATGGACGTGTCCGGAGTTCTATGATGATAGTCCTTATATAACTGATAACTATGCTCTGTTATTCACTGAAATATACCATAATAACAACACAGTACTATTATCAACTCTGTAACTGTATGAACTATATTTGCAACTAAACGATCTGGGATACAGGGCAATGAGAGAGTGGATACACTGGCGAGTAATACTGCCATCAAAATTGAACCTTCTATGGACAAGAGCGACATCATCAATGATTATAAGAGCTAACATATGCTCTGAAGATTTCAACGAAGAAGATAAAGGGTATTCTCTATCTCGGTTGCGCGTTATGCATACCGATAGTTGGTGCGCAAGACGGAAAAACCATGAGAGAAACCCTAGTAGATACATCAACTAACACATAACGGAAGTTGCTAGTTTAATCACACCGAACTACATGCTTGCGAGGAGATGGGAACAATTATGGACATGTTTGATGTGCAATGTTCGATGTTCGATGTGCGATGTGTGATGTAGATCATCCTCAAATAAACAATGAACAATTGAAAAATAAAATGAAAAAGTTGGCATATTCTTTACAGGACGTTGCCATAAGCTACATTGAACGATTTTCTTTGATTTTATAGGCACCACTTATACGTCCAGTAGTTTCGCATTGTTTTCTGAACGGTGAGGTCTCTTTTACCATTCGTAAAAATCCAGGGATACAATTTTTTTCAAATTTGCGCCTCGCTTATTTTGAACCAGTACACTTGGTTTATGACCGAGCTCACCACCTCTATGCTACGGACGCCCACATAAATAATTGAGCAATCAATAATGGTTATTGGGGAAAACCGTAAATAACAGAATGTATTTATTGACGTAACTTATTACAAATAAATAAACAAGAGTAATGGCAACAGATAAAATTGACATATTCAAGTGATATATTTATCAATGAAGATTAATGATATTTAGTGAATACTTGCATAATTCTATTGAGCATAAATTAGATGATATCACTATCGGCTTGCTAGGTATGTCAAAATGCTTCAGTATCCACTAGATGGGTCACATATATCACTGTCGGCTTGCTAGGCATTTTCAGTGGCTTCAGAATCCTCTAGATGGGTCACATTATCCTGTTGGCTTGCTAGGCCTGTCATCATGGCTTCAGAATCCTCTAGATGGGTCACATTATATCACTGTCAATTGCTAGGCTGTCATACTGGCTTAGAATCCTTAGATGGGTCACATTATTCCACTGTCGGCTTGGCAGACATGTTCCAGTGGCTTCAGAATCCTCTAGATGGGTCATATTATATCACTGTTGGCTTGCTAGGCAAGTCATACTGGCTTTAGAATCCCTTAGATGGGTCACATTATTCCACTGTCGGCTTGGCAGGCATGTTCCAGTGGCTTCAGAATCCTCTAGATGGGTCACATTATATCACTGTTGGCTTGCTAGGCAAGTCATACTGGCTTCAGAATCCTCTAGATGGGTCACACGGTACACTAGTCTATCACATGCTGGCTAGAATACACAAATTCCCTCAAAAGAAAACTGAAAATCAATTTCGGTTAGATGCCGGCTGAGATTCACACCAAGAGTACAGCGTTATCTTGACCGGAAGTCCCATTTTGACCGCAAGTTTAGAAATTATGACATCACAAAAAAAGTGGGTAAAAATTCAGTACTGAACTTCATCAAGAAACAACAAAGTAAATGATTCGGCAACATAAGCAGATTACCAAAGTCTCACAGAGCAATTTTACTCTGATACAATGAATACAAAGCAAAAGATCTTCCACGCATAAGGTGGATCGCAGAGATAACAGAGGCGATGAAAAACACTGTTTATGAAGCACACACACAATTATGTTCTATAAATCTCGTTTTATCCTGACGCTAAATCTCGTTTTATCCTGACGATAAATCTCGTTTTATCCTGACGATAAATCTCGTTTTATCCTGACGACAAATCTCGTTTTATCCTGACGATAAATCTCGTTTTATCCTGACGATAAATCTCGTTTTATCCTGACCCTCGTGAGCAAAACAGAGATTGAAGTATAGAAAAAGAAAAAGTCGATTTCGATGATCAACAACTAGAAATGATAATCAAACTAGAAATGTTATAATAAACTATAGAAATGCATAATCAAGACATAGGAAATGATAACAAACATAGGAAATGATAACAAACATAGGAAATGATAACAAACATAGGAAATGATAACAAACATAGGAAATGATAACAAACATAGGAAATGATAACAAACATAGGAAATGATAACAAACATAGGAAATGATAACAAACATAGGAAATGATAACAAACATAGGAAATGATAACAAACATAGGAAATGATAACAAACATAGGAAATGATAACAAAAATAGGAAATGATAACAAACATAGGAAATGATAACAAACATAGGAAATGATAACAAAATAGAATGATAACAAACATAGAAATGATAACAAACATGGGAAATGATAACAAAATAGGAAATGATAACAAACATAGGAAATGTGCTGGCATAATTAAAAAAGTCCATACATTATTTCCCAAAAACATAAAGACAGCGGTTATGACGAACAAGCTCAATCTGCCGTATGCAATTATATTGCGGGTGTAGAAAGCTGGATTTTGTTGTGATTGATGTTCCCTTCGATAAGAATTGCAATTCAAGTGATGAACAGTTTTGTGTTGCTACATTAGCGACGGCCATATGCATTGTATGCGGTGCAGGTTGTATTGTGGGGGTACGCGGCTGTTTCATTCTGGAATTAGTTCACACAGGAGACATTTCACATTTGTTAGCATTTCGTGTGATTTTCATTGGCACAGGAACAGAGAAATTATGGGGTGACCCGTTGCAGTGAAGTTGGAACCGTACTTATGAACTATGAAGGAATTGAAATATGCATTGAGGGAAACAAACAAATCATAAAAATAAGAGTAAGCATATACCCAACAGCAACATCTGTTCAAGACCTGGACATGAAACAGAACAGGTAAATGCGTGACATAAATTAGTTGATAAGGTTGTGACAGAAAGTAACAACAAAGGACTCAGTTTGAATATTAAGAAGACAGAAGTTATGCTCATATAAAAAAAGGCAGACTAAGACAAAATGCACCATCACAGTAAATGAGGCTGAGTTAAAACAAATGCAGCAATTTAAATACCTCGGAGTCCTGGTAACATCAGAACGCAGATGCAGATAAGAACTAACGAGCAGAATAGGGCAGGCGAAAGCAACGTTTGAGAAAATGAGAAGCATTATATACAGCAAGTCCTTGTCAGTAGAGATCAGAATGCGAGTTATTCAGTGCTACATAGAACCAATACTGACATATGGATGAGAGTTATACAGTGCTACATAGAACCAATACTGACATACAGGATTAGTCAGGACATAGAACCAATACTGACATACGGATGCGAGTCATGGACAATAAACAAACAGATCGAAAAATCTCTGAGGGCCACAGAAATGTGGTTTTACAGAAGAATGATGAGAATCCCATGGACTGCTAAAATAACTAATGTTGAGGTGTTGAATGAGATCAAGACACGAGAAAACTTATCATCAATATAAGAAAGAGAGCAGTCATCATTTTTCAGACAGTGATGAGGAGGGAGATTTAGAACACATTGTGACATCTGGTAAAATCGAGGGTAGACGAGACAGAGGAAGACAGAAAATTTTGGATAGCCTGACTTCATGGCACGGAAGAGTGTCAACATCTGAGTTGATAGCAAACAATAGAGACCGAGATTTGTGCAGAACCCTGATCGCCTACGCCAGCTTTCAAGACATCTGATGATGGAACGTTGTGCCAGTTATGCGCCTACAAATAACCGCATATCAGATTTCTGCAACACTTTTTATTTACTAGGGTAGCTTTCCTAAGCCCCTACCCCAATCGCCATTTACGACATGCCTTGCAGGTCGCAGTGTGACTATTATTTGCTCCCCTTGAAGATTTTGGCAACACACCAGCGGTTTTCATAAATTAATAAAAAACATTATTTCTGTTTCTCGGTCAAAACAAAACTTGTAACAGTAAATAATAATCAGAATAAAATCAGGCAGAAATAGACTCCAGATGTTGTCTGTAAAAGAAACGACTGAAATAGACAAAGTTAATCATTAAAATCGGAACATATTTCATTAAAATAGACATGAATAGAACTTGTCAAGGAAAATAGACATGAATAGAACTTGTCAAGGAAAATAGACATGAATAGAACTTGTCAAGGAAAATAGACATGAATAGAACTTGTCAAGGAAATACTTTGTAACCTGTTTATAGAGTTGTCAGTGAGATCTTTGGTTAAAAAAAAATACAAGATTAAATGTCTGAGCCCTTAGGCTTACAATCGTGTTTGTTATAATCTCCCCCTCCCCCTCTTCTCAGATGAAGTATTGTAATCAGTAGATCAATATATTAAAAACAAAACGATACCAAATATCATCTCTGAACTAGTTTAGTATTAGGTTTCTAGGGCGTCAAATTTATCTAATACCATATATGAGAAACTTAGAAGTGAAGAAAATCTTGAACTCCACGTGATTCATGCACTAAGTATATTCATGATATGGCACATTCAGAACTTATGTTATCTTGACTTTGGTCGACAGTGCCTTAGTTTATGAGAATACAGAGTGTGTAATAACTACAATTCCAACAGGAAATAGGTCAACTTGACAATCATATTCTGCAGATATGCGCTATTGCGTATTCCCAGAATGGTAAGTTGATTATAGTCTTTGATAAAGGAACCCTTGCGACGGTTTCTAACACAACATGGGACCTTACTGTTTAGTAGTTATGTGTATTTAATTTACTGCTTGCAAGAAATTCTTTTGAAGATTTTCTTTTTCAAGAAATGTTTTCTTTTCTCAACAAAAGACAATACTTCTGCTTCTTCTTCTTCTTCTTCTGCGTTCTCACTAGATTGGGATTTCGGATTCTCTAATAAAGGCAACCGTCTGCCTCAGATTATCAGCCACGCCATACAGTTTGTCTTGGACGGTAGTGTAAGTGGGCCTCTTTCTTCTCAAGTCTGCATACTGGAGGCAGTTCTGTAGGATATAATTCCTATGATTTCTGCTTCCCCGTTTGTGCCGACCTCTTCCCACAGTAAGTTGTGGCTACCCTCGTGATGGTAGGTCTGTTATTCTTACTGCATGGCTAAATCTCCGATGCAGATTGACGACCGTAGAATCTGTTATCCCATTCCTCATTGTGGGGGTCGTTGCACCATGTTATACGCCTTACGTCCTGGTGCATCCGTTTTCTGCAAGCATTTGTTTCGGGTTAGCATTCCCTAGCGGACACGTGCATCTGATTTCAGCCAAACCTCCTTAGTTACCTCTTACGACATGCGTGGCAGGTAACAATGGCTCTATTCTTTACACCCCAAATTTGGCTGCAGATGCGGGACATCTGGCCTATGAGAGAAATAAATTCTGAAGGACTGTTGGGGTGGCAAAGTTCTGTTCTGGACAAGCTAATTTGATGATGACAGTATAGCCTGGAAATATATCGGTCATACCATGACACAGTTATAGTAGATGAGACGTCAATAGTTCATGTAACGACTTAGTCATGTAAATACATGGTAATTCTTATTTGACAAACTTACTTTAGGGACGTCTTCATGTAACCGACTTAGTACACTATGGATAAATACATGTACATTCTTATTTGACAGACTATAACTCTATCCGTTGCTACAGTATAAGTGAAATGATTTCTAGAACGGGCTTTTCTGTGTGCTTCGTAAACACAGTCCTTCACTGCCTATTATTTCTTTAGCTCCACCTTTTGCGTAGATGACCTTTTGCTTTATAGCCTTCACTGTATCATAACATTGCTCTTTGTAGCCTCCACTGTATCGGAGTAACATTGCCCTTTGAGGTTTGTTTGTAATCTGCGTATGTGTCCGGAACATTTAATTTGTTGTTTCTTGATAAAGTCTAGTATTGATGTTGTAACCACTTTTTTCCTGATGCCTTCATTTCTCAACCGGTCTCTTCTTGTTACTCCCAGCATTCTGCGTAGACACTTCATCTCTGTTGTGACTAGCTTTTATTCTATCGTTTGCTATCAGCGTCCCGGTTTGGCACTTCTAACATAACTTACTGTTAAGTGAAGGTTCCCAATATTTATATTTGATGTTCCCCACATTCATATGTTTATGTTCCCCACATTAATATTTTATGTTCCCCACATTCATATTTTATGTTCCCCACATTCATATCTTTTTGTTCCACATTCATATTTATGTTCCCCACATTCATATCTTATGTTCCCCACATTCGTATTTTCTGTTTCCACATTCATATTTTCTGCCATTATTGTTCCCACATTTATATTTGTATGTTCCCACATTATATTTTCGTTTTATATGTTCCCCATTCATATATTTTCTGTTCCCACATTCATATCTTATGTTCCCCACATTCATATCTTATGTTCCCCACATTCATATTTGATGTTCCCCACATTCATATTTGATGTTCCCCAACAGAAGCAACATTTATGAAAGCAAGTAGAAAGCTGATTAGATCAAGACAACTATACCGGAACAACATAAGTATTGCATAACAACACATAATCAAACGTAATCTACATCAAATAGCTTGTCCTGAGCAGAACTTTGCCTCCCTAACAGTCCTTCAGAATGTATCCTTCCTATAGGCCAGATGTCTTGCGTCTGCAGTCGTTATGCTAACATTATAATTAACATCCTCAATCCATTTACTCCGTGGTCTTGCTCTTCTCTTCCTTGTCAGTGTGACTCCTTCCATAATAGTCTTTACCAATCCCCCGTGTCTCTTAATATGTCAAAAATAATTGAATTTTCTCATTCTTATTTGTAGCATCAGCCAGTTTTCTTTGATTTTGAGTTATTTGCTTTTTCTTTTCCTTTCTCCGATTCTGTTTGCCTCACAGCGTCAGGTCAAGAAGAGATTTATAAAACTTGTCTTGTTGTGCGCTACGTAGATAGTGTCTTTCGTCGACTGTGTTATCTCTGAGGTCCATCTTTGGCGTGGTAGGCCTTTTTGTTTTGTACCTGTTGTATTGAGTTCTTTCTGGATAGATCTATTTGTTCTCTTCTCTGTACATGATATACGGAGGACTCGTCTGTAACACTTATATTCAAAAGCAAATATTTGTTTTTTCCACTGCCTTGTTCATGTTCCTGCTTCACACCGCACGCATGCACCCCCACAGAGACACACACACAGAGACACACACAACACATCAGACACAAACGTACATACATACACATACATACATACAGTATATATATTTCATTATACAGAGATTTGATGGACGTCTGACGGTAATATCGTAATAAAGATTAATTCAATGTTTAGTAGCGACAATACCAGCCCCTATATTTCGATATAAAAACATGTCAATAGAATCTCGTGTGTGTGAGAGATATGTATAACAAACACGGATTTGTCGTCAATGAAGTTGGCACCAGGTGGTGAAGTATTACCTGGTATAGATCAAACGATATGAGAATGTTTTAAATATCATTTCATTTTTACTCAAATCGTTTTACTTTAGTGTGTGTATATAATGTTCATGACAAATTGAACTCCACAGAAAATGGTGACGTAACACATTTTATGTGTCACGTGTCTGTGTGGGTGTCTGTAGCTTAAGTGGTAGTAAGCTGGATCACAACCCAAGCGTATCTGGTTCAAACTCCGTAGCAGGATGGTTTAGAAGCAAATTCGTTTCGAGGATTTTACGAAAGATAAAAACAGACATCACTGTTCAGAAAGCAAAGACAAACTACTGAATGTATAAGTGGTGTCTTGAAAATCAACGACTCGTTTACTGTGGTTGATGGTTACGCCCTGTATGCCACGATTTTCATTTTCATATCTGTGAAGTGTTTGACTTAATGGATTATAACGCTGGTCACATGCGAGAGACTCGGGTTCAATCCTTGGTAAGGTCAATGTTTTCTTTCTGTCAAGGTCATCAGGAAAACATCATAACCTGAACAGTATCACGGCGACTGTACTAGCAATGCGACCATTAAATTCAACATGCCCTAAAACCGTTATCACAGACAGCGAGAGACAGTTTGTATATTTCTGTAATTTAAACCAGTACATTGTTGACAATCTCAATGTGGCAAAAACAAAAATAATGACAGTGGATAAAACATATTCAGAAAAGATATTAAGAGACTAAAAAATATTCCGAAAATTCGTGAAGATTAACAACGTGTCTATAATAATTTTTACTCTTATTAGAACCAATACTGACATACGGATGCCAATCATGGACAATAAACAAACAGATCGAAAAATCTCTGAGGGCCACAGAGATGAGGTTTTACAGAAGAATGATGAGAATCCCATGGACTGCTAAAATGACTAATGTTGAGGTGTTGAATGAGATCAAGACACAGAGAAAGCTTATCATCAATATAAGAAAGAGGCAGTCATCATTTTTCAGGCATGTGATGAGGTGGGAGGTTTAGAACACATTGTGACAACCGGTAAAATCGAGGGTAGACGAGACAGAGGAAGACAGAGAGAAAATGTTGGATGGCCTGACTTCATGGCACGGTAGAGCGTCAACATCTGAGTTGATAGCAAACATCAAAGATAGAGATTTTGCGGAGATCCATGATCGCATACGCCAGTCGGCACGGCACCTGATGATGATGTAATAATTAGCATAAATAGTCGGAAAGAAATATGTAGGAAAGAAAGATAAATACACAAGATAGACTCACCGAATATGAAGTAACATTTCTGTTACATTGAAGGTAAACTTAAGAGAAAACGAATGTCAACAAATGTTTATCCACCTACATGAAAACATCGTTACACGTGAAGTCAACATTTAACTTGAGCAGACTATATAGATGTCTGCATGAAGGCAGACTAGGAAATGTTGTTTGTAACGAACTGTATATACAATTTGTAAACATATACAGTCTTGAAGTGCGTGTGTGTAGCACATGAAGAACTAATTACCACTCAATTAGATCTGTGCTTGATACGATGTTAGTTCGTGTAGAAGCTCTCTTTCATAAGTGTTCATTCTGCGTATTATGCAATCACTGTGCACTACGACTACTAGTGCTACTACTATTACTGCTACTGCTGCCACTGTTGCTGCTACTACTACCACACAACTACTAACTACTACTACTACTGCTACTACCACCACTACCTGCCACTGTTTCTGCTCTACTACCACAACTACTAACACTACTACTACTGCTACATCACCATGCTGTCATGCTGTTTCACTACTACTACCACAACACTACTAACTACTACTACTACTGCTACTACCACCACTACTGCTGCCACTGTTGCTGCTACTACTACCACACAACTACTAACTACTACTACTACCACTACCACCACTGCTGCTGTCACTGTTGCTGCTACTACTACCACACTACTACTACTAACTACTGCTACTATCACCACTGCTGCTGTCACTGCTGTTGCTGCTACTACTACTAACTACCACAACACTACTAACTACAACTACCACCACTACTACTTCTGATACAACTGCTGCTACTATTACTACTACCACCACTGCTGTTGCTGCTACTACTACCATACCACTACTAACTACAGCCACCACTACTACTAATGATACAACTACTACTGCTGCTACTACTATTACTGATCCTACCGTCAATGTTGTTGCTGCTACTACCACATACCACATACCACTATTAACTACAACTACCACATACCACTATTAACTACAACTACCACTACCACTACTGGTACTAATGCTGCTAGTAATACCACTATCACTACTGCCAAAACTTCTACTCCCCCTGCCAATGTAACTACCTCTACTACTATTACCATTACCAGAACCACTACCACACACACTAACACCATCACTACTTATCGCTACTGCTGTTACTACAACTACTACCGTCATTATTACTGCTATTGTCGCTATCGAGGTTACTGCTACAGTTGCTACCACCCCTACTCCGCAAGTTTGGAAGCAAATTAGTTCCCTTGGCTTTTACGAACGATAAAATAGACCTCACCGTTCAGAAAGAAATGGCAAACTACTGAACGTATAAGTAATACTAATAATAATAAATAATAATTCCTCTCGTACCGTTATTTATTACATAGGGCCTGCAAGTAATTTCTCCATACCGCTCTATCCTGGGCAACTCGCTCAATCTCCTCCATGGAACTGAGACCGATATTTCCTGCCTCTCTCAGCAAAGTTCGTTTCAGGGTTTCCTTAGGTCACTCTCTCTTTCTTGAACTCTTTTCCTCCCACTTCAATGCCTGCTTTGATATTCGTTGATCATTTCTCCTCAAGGTGTGCCCAACATATCTCCATCTTCTCTTTCTTATAACAGTTGTTACTAGTGGTTGACCAGACATTTCTCTGATTTCATCACTTCTCCTGAATTTGTTCCATTTTATATTCATTATTTTTCGCAGACATCTAACGCATAAATGGTGCCTATCTCGAACGTATAAGTGGTGCCTAGAAAATCAACGACTCGTTAACTCGATTTGTTGATGACTAAGTCCTGTCCAGGATATGTCACGATCTTCATGTCAGTATAATATTATATCAATAGTGTTATCGATATAAGAGAAGACTGAAGTCAAATACAACTATATTGTTGTACTGAATTATACAACAATATAAAATATATTGTTATATCAATATTGTAAGAGAACCGCTGACCAACACTGTATACTACCAATTCTTTGATAGCTCAAGGTATTAAGTATTAGAATACACACGCAATCAGCGACAGTGCACGAGCTCCGTAGCACTGATCATGTAAACAAACAAACACAGAATGATGTCATCTTTCTCGTCTAACAGTAAACTTAACGATGTAACCATCAGAGTTATCCATCGTTGTTAATTAAATTACGTTTACAATCTGACATGGTTATTTCCCTTTGACATATTGTTGGTTTCATAATATATTGCCCGGGTCCTGGTCGTAAACACTTAATTAGAAGCTTCCTGTATAGCGTTATTGACAGTTTTTGTCGTAAATTTGACACTCATATTATTTGGTCTCAGACATTGTTTAAATCTGAAGTCTGTTTTCTGTTTGCGTGACGTAAGCTCTCTGGTTAAACTTGTTTTCTGTTGGCGTGACGTAAGCTCTCTGGTTAAACTCGTTTTCTGTTGGCGTGCCGTAAGCTCTCTGGTTAAACTCGTTTTCTGTTGGCGTGACGTAAGCTCTCTGGTTAAACTCGTTTTCTGTTGGCGTGACGTAAGCTCTCTGGTTAAACTTGTTTTCTGTTGGCGTGACGTAAGTTCTCTGGTTAAACTTGTTTTCTGTTGGCGTGACGTAAGTTCTCTGGTTAAACTCGTTTTCTGTTGGCGTGACGTAAGTTCTCTGGTTAAACTCGTTTTCTGTTGGCGTGACGTAAGTTCTCTGGTTAAACTCGTTTTCTGTTGGCGTGACGTAAGTTCTCTGGTTAAACTTGTTTTCTGTTGGCGTGACGTAAGCTCTCTGGTTAAACTTGTTTTCTGTTGGCGTGACGTAAGCTCTCTGGTTAAACTCGTTTTCTGTTGGCGTGACGTAAGTTCTCTGGTTAAACTTGTTTTCTGTTGGCGTGACGTAAGTTCTCTGGTTAAACTCGTTTTCTGTTGGCGTGACGTAAGTTCTCTGGTTAAACTTGTTTTCTGTTGGCGTGACGTAAGTTCTCTGGTTAAACTTGTTTTCTGTTGGCGTGACGTAAGTTCTTTTGTTAAACTCGTTTTCTGTTGGCGTGACGTAAGTTCTCTGGTTAAACTTGTTTTCTGTTGGCGTGACGTAAGTTCTCTGGTTAAACTCGTTTTCTGTTGGCGTGACGTAAGTTCTCTGGTTAAACTTGTATTCGTTAAACCGTATGTTGGATGTTATATAGCCCGTGTTTGTCGGGGTTCACAAGGGAAGCAAAGAATAGTAACACTGCTTCTGAGTTTAGTGGTCCAGTTTCAATTTGACACGTGTGATTTGAACTTTTCCGACATTAACGACTTTCAAGTGGACCCCGCCTCAATTAGGTACCAGGAAAAGCACTGGGAACTACCTGGCAGCCGGTGTAATGTTGATCACATAACCCATCGTGTGCCGAATGTCAATGAGAAATAAAGGCCTATCACTGTATTACCCTATACACCACTTGGTATGAAAAGGGTTACTTCCCATGTATAATGATGGTTCCTGTTCCCTCGCTGGTTAAACACACTCCTCAATCTACCCTTCAGACATTCAGCTCTACTTGTAGCCTGGCGCACACTTCTTTGACACTTTCTCGACACTGTTTTTCGGCCTGTGAGACAGGTAGAACAGCACGGATGGAACAAAAACGTCAAAATAGAAAGGCAGTAAAACTTCCTACAAGTGCAAGTATACCTTGCCCACATGTACAAGAACATTCCAAGCCCGTATCGGCTCACTAGTCATCTACGCACACACAGACAAACATAACGCAACTACTTTCCCTTGGATGAAAATTGTGTGGTCATCATCACCCGTGATGGACGAGAATCATCATCCGTGATGGACGAGAATCATCATCCGTGATGGACGAGAATCATCATCCGTGATGGACGAGAATCATCATCCGTGATGGACGAGCATCATCATCCGTGATGGACGAGAATCTACTTGCATACATCCTGGGTAACCTCCAAACTTCTTAAATCGCTGGATAGACTTAAGAACTATGTTAGTATTTTTATCCAACAGGCAGTCGTGAACAGTTTCAGTTTGGAATATCTTCATTGCACTCCAGACATGTCCATAGGTGCTTCGATCTCCTTCGCAATATCTCCAACAGCATCCAGCGACAGACCGTACCAGTTCGATTTTGATTGATGAGCCTGCTCATATACCTGTTGTGCTGTTCCTTTCTGGCAACTCTAATCTTGAAACCCAGCTCTTCCAATCTAGAGTTGACGGGGATTGGTTTAAATCAGCGGTTCCCAAACTTTGCATTACGCGAACCCTGTTTCAATACATTTTGCTGCAGTTGACCCCAAAAATGTATTTTTTTTTCTTTCAAATGTCAAAGATTATAATATTTTTTCAAACGCTTAAGGACCCCAGGTGAGTACGTCGTTGAACCCCGGGGTCCACGCACCTAGTTTGGAAAAAGCTGTTTTAAATGAAAATAATCTTTGCGGCCATTTTCTATGAGAGCGTTCAGAACGTCAGCTCTATCCACTGATTGACCCCCTGATATGATCACAGAACCAGCCTCTCACTGAGTCTACACTCCCATTGCCAATGACACCCTGTGCAGTTGATAAACCGCGAAGGATCCCCGCCTACACGTTCGATCTCCGTTGCCAGGCAGAGTATCCATTTCCACGTTAGAGACAGGCTCTACCGCAGTCGTTCAGCTCATCGGCACGTGGACACACCTTAAGCTTGTATAGATACGCTTGCACCTTTGCTCTAAACAGTCTCTCTCTATCTCTCTCTCTATCTCGCTATCTCTATCTCTCTCTCTCTCATCTCTCTCTCACACACACGATCGTACTCTAAACAGTTTAAAAACTGCGTCGTTAGCTGTAACAGCAAATTTTACAGGAAAAAAGAAATCACCTTCAGTTGTTTCATCCCTGAGCACGCAGAAGTCAGGTGTAATGAACAAGCTGATAGATTGTCTGCCATAGCTACAATATCAGAGCGAGCTGCGATGCGATGTGCCGAAATGACATTCTTAACGCATTGAGAGAGTCTTTTAGAACAGATGAGTTTCACGATTGTGAGTCCCACTCGCTGACGAGACTCAGAGAGATGGATTTCAATATTGGTACAGCCCGAAAAGAACGACATACCAAATATGCAAAAGATTGATTAATCAACATCGAACTGACATGTTCGGCCGCTGGACGCTGCTGGATTTGTTGAGGCTGAGATCGGAGCACCTGTGAACATGTCCGGAGTGATATGATGGTAGTCCTCTGATAAATGATAACGGTAAGTATGCGTACGCCATTTTTGTTGACACCGGAAGCAAATCTAGTTGTAAACAGAGAAAAGAACAGCCCCCTTATCCGTCCTCAACTCTCCAACAATCAATGCTGTATACAAATGCCAACCGACACCACCACTGACATTCAATATGACAACCATGATCTGAATAAAATTAATTCTTTCATTTAAAAATTGTGTCCAGTGAATGTCAACAAGAAATATGAAATTATTCTGAAATATCTGGATTGTTATTTGTGAAGAGTAAACTGGAAACTTTAATACACAGGAAATGTTAACAAAGAAATTCTGATACGAATTGGCAAAGCAACATCAGCTTTTAAAAGTCTAAATAAAATATGGAACTGCAAGTTATATAGTATTAAAACTAAATTACGAATTTTCAATTCAAATGTTGTATCAATCCAAACATATGCCAGCGAGAGTTGGAAAATGACTAAAGATATAGAAAGCAAGTTGAATGCATTTGAAAATAGATGACTGCGAAAAATAATGAATATAAAATGGAAGAATTCAGGAGAAGTGATGAAATCAGAGATATGTCTGGTCAACCACTAGTGACAACTAGTTATAAGAAAGAGAAGATGGAGATATGTTGGGCACACCTTGAGGAGAAATGATCAACGAATATCAAAGCAGACATTGAAGTGGGATGCAAAGGGTTCAAGAAAGAGAGGTCGACCTAAGGAGACCCTGAAACGAACTTTGCTGAGAGAGGCAAGAAATATCGGTCTCTGTTCCATGGAGGAAATTGAGCGAGTTGCCCAGGATAGAGCGGTATGGATAAATTACTTAGGTAGCTATGTAACGTATAATACGAGAGAATAATGATTATAATAAGAAGAAAGTTGTATAAAAATGTTACATAAAGTTGTTACATTGTTACATAAAGTTGTTACATTGTTACATAGTTGTTACATTAAGTTACAGTGTCAGTTACATTGTACCATAAAGTGCTGTTGAACATTTGTTTACAAAAGCTTGTTAGATTGTTACATAGTTCGTTACATTGTTAATAAAGTTGGTGATACTTGATTCCATGCATAAGCTAGTTCACGTGCTAGTGTTGTTCGGCTAAAGTTTTCCAGTCACTACAGAACCAGCTCATGATGATAGTGTAAGTGGCTAGTTCTAGTCATGAAACTCTGAGTGTGTATTAGTTCTCTTCACAGAACCAGCTCATGATGATAGAATGTGTGATATTTTATGAGGATAGCTTGAAGTTCTTGCTAAGTTATCCTCTTACAGAACCAGCTCATGATGATAGTGTATATGTTTATGATAGCTTAGTTCTTCCAGTCCTTACAGAACCAGCTCATGATGATAGTGTATGTAGAAATTCTATGCATGAGAGCTCTGGAGTTTTTGTTAAATTCTCTACAGAACCAGCTCATGATGATAGTGTAATGTTTTGGATAGCAGTTCTTCAGTTCCTTAAGAACCAGCTCATGATGATAGTGTATGATTAATTTAGTGCATAGCTTGAGTTCTTTCGGTAAGTTCTCTTAAGAACCAGCTCATGATGATAGTGTATATTTTGTGGATGCTTAAAGTTCTCCAGTGCACTTGAAGAACCAGCTCATGATGATAGTGTAATGTTTCGTGGCTAAAGTTCTCCAGTGCACTTGAAGAACCAGCTCATGATGATAGTGTAATGTTTCGTGGCTAAAGTTCTCCAGTGCACTTGAAGAACCAGCTCATGATGATAGTGTAATGTTTCGTAGCTAAAGTTCTCCAGTGCATTTGAAGTACAAACCCATGGTGCTAGTACGCTGTTTTTGTGGGATAGCTTGAGTGCTCCAGTGCACTTGAAGAACACACCTAATGTGCTAGTGCACTGTGCTACATGATGACTTGAATTCTTGAGTGCACTTAGTGAACCTCTGCAGGATTGCTCAAGTTCTTCTCTGCACTTAGTCATAGAAACACATCTAACATATCCTTAAAGATAAAATCATAAGAACTTCTATGCAAGATGCAGAACGAGAACAAAAAACGTGATAAGGAAGGAGAACAAGCTATTAACAGACAAATCGAACAGAACCGAAGTAAAAGTGAACTAGACGAAGTAAAACAATAGCATCTTGATGTAGCAAAACTGCAGAATTCACACACCCAAAAAAGTAAACAGTTCAAATTAGCTTTCTAAAGCAAAAACTTGCAAATTTTACAAGAGAAGTTTGAAATATAAATGCACAAAATCAACAGTAAAACTAGCTTGAGAAAACATTTTGAGAATATAGAAAAATCACAAATAGAAGGAATGGATTTCTCAGAAAAATGTGGGTAAAATAAGTGCTACAGAAAGAAAAAAAGTAATTGTAAAATTTAAAAATTAGTTGGATTAAAGGATAAAATTTGAGCAGAATATGTTCATAGAACTCTATCAATAAGTCAATCAGTCAATCAATCAATCAAAGTGCCATACGTGCTGGCGTAGGCGATCATGTCTCTCCACAACTCTCTCCTCTTGATGCAGTGACGTCGATCTCTTGTCGAACCGCGATGTCAAACCATCCATCTTCTCTCCTCTGTCTTTAACGATCTCTCCTTTCTTCAAACTTGGTTACCTGTTGTCGCCAAGTTTTCTAAACCTTCTCTTCGCATCATATGCCCGAAGAACCTTGATTGTCTGATTCTCATACTTTTGATAACGTTTCTTTGTGTGCAGGTCTGATTTAAAACCTCATCATTTGTTTTCTTCGCTGTCCATTGAATTTTCAGCATTCTTCTGTAAAACCACATCTCTGTGGCTTCCAATGATCTTATTGATTGTTTGTTCATTGTCCATAATTCGCTGCCATACGGAAGTATTAGTTCCATAGAAATTTTTAAAAGTTAAAATATGAACAGGGGCGTATACCTCACTTAGATGAACAAGTGACTAGTAGAAGCAGAAGAGCAGATATGATGTGGACGAGAATTGAGAACGAACTAGAGACGATGTGTCTTACAGAAGGAGAGAACATTTTCAACAGTTGCTAAGTTATCTTTTAAACATAGGAGCCTATAACCGAAGGATGGACTATAGTCGTCGATCGTCTTCTTACTTTTCTTCTCTTGCTCTTTCTGGGGTACGAATCCTTCTCGCCTGAATTTACGTCAACCATAAAAGTCTGGGCCTCTGTAGACCTGTCTCTTACTTGAAATGTTGGGCAACGACATCACTAGTATCCACACCTTGTCATATTGAACCATGTCCGATGCTCTTCTCAACGTGTATCTCCATATCGTGGCTCACCTATCATAGCTGACTCTGTCACGAATCTCCAGACAAATTTAAAAGTACCAGGAAATACTCTACATGCTAATCAGATCGCTATATATCTTCTAAGCTATCTGCTCAGATACCTTAAGTACTGCTTCTATAAAAAAGAAGCACATAAAGGGCAACACACTTAATTACTTGACCTATTAAGTTAATATGGAGATACACCTATGAATAGAATTGACATGGACAAATTCTAGGGATACTGTAAAATCTAAAATTTGAGCCCCCGTATTTGCAATTGTCATAAAGATCAAAGGAATTCGCAGATGTGCAAAATCCGTAGCATCTATGGACTACTGGTTAGCTTTATTTTAGCGTCATGGATATTCTAAGGCTGCATGCAAAAATCACTGAGATCCAACAGGTAGTTTTCGAGAAAATCAATTTCAAACGTGCTCACGAATTAATGGACAGACTATAACTTTGAGCTTCCTGGCTTCTGTTCCTCCATCAGAATCTCTTTGACAGACACACCATGAACTGTTCTATCTTCGATCCAGCCTGAGTCTGTCTGTCTCTCTCCATCAGAATCTCTTGGACAGACACACTATGAACTGTTCTACCTTCGAACCAGCCTGAGTCTGTCTGTATCTCTCCATCAGAATCTCTTGGAAAGACACACCATTGAATTGTTCTACCTTCGAACTAGCCCAGGCTTCTGTCTCTCCATCAGAATCTCTTGGACAGACACTCTTGTGTTCTGAGCAGAACTTTGTTCCCTTAACAGTCCTTCAGAATTTCTATCTCTCATAGGCCAGATGTTCCGCCTCTGCATCCGTCATGCTCGGACCATTTTTAAGATACGCCCAATATTTTAAAACAGCAACGATTAGAAAAAATAGTTTTGAGTTTTGTTGATTTTGCAAAAGCTAATCACATGAAATAGTTATGGAGACTTGTATATCTTCATTATTCGTGGCAATGAGAGACTAGACGTGCTTGCATCGAAAGTTTGGATTGTCCAGTAATTTTGAATATACTCGTATAAAGTGGATGTTCTTTGTTTCTTGGGGACCCTACTGTTGGATGAGGACACTTAAAATCGGCGTTGAATCAATAGAGCGATTTCTAGAGTTTGGATTTGCACGCTGTACAAGTAGAGGTGGTTGCTTCAAGGGAAGAGATAGATAAAAAGAGAGAGAGAGAGAGAAAAGAATGTGTTTAACCAGCGAGTCACAGGAACCATGAGTATGCATACCCTTCGAATTCTGTTGAATGAGATTGAGCACCTGTGGGTCTGCCCGGAGGGGCTGTGACGTCAGTTCATTAACTAATAACCAATAACTTATTGTCATTATGGTATACAACAGAAATGGTAATTTTACTTTTGCCTTGATATGGATACGCAGACGCATCGTCTATTTGTCAGTGCTTTTGTCGGTACGGAGAAGAATCGAACGAGTCACAGAAGTTGTCGATAAATATTATCCGGCTACAATTACAACTTCTCCTGGTTCTGCCTTTGTCAACATCAGAATCTTTTGACAGCATCACATGAACTTTTCTATCCTTATAGCTGACGTCTGTCTTCTTCTCAGAATCTGACAGACACCTGCTCTACCTTCACCACTCTGGAGTCTGTCTGTATCTCTTTAAATCTCTTGAAAAGCCATCCTTGTTGTCTACCTCTGTCTGGGCCCGGCTTCTGTTCTATCGATCTCTTACAACAGTGTCTGAGCGACTTTGTCCAAAGTCTTCAATTTTTCTTATAGGCCAGATGTTGCTTCATCATGCTCACCATTTTTACCATTTATTTTAACTGCAGTTAGAATAGTTTTTATTTTTTGATTTTTGCACAATGAGTATTATCTGTATATTTTCATTAGTATTTAGTCAAGAGAGTTGGACGTGCTTAATTTTGGATTAGTCCAGTAATTTGAACACCTATAAGTAGTGGATGCATCTTCAATTTTTTAATTTTAGTAACTTAATCGCGTTGAATTATGACATTTCTATTGTGTTTAGCTTGATGCAATGCAATTCTTCAGGAAGTTTCTGGAAAGGAGAGAATGAAAGGTTAGGAGCCCGGGAACATTGTATCTACCACTTGGAGTTGTTAATGGTTAAACTTGGAGTTAGGGAGCTTTGCGTGTCATTAACAATAAATTTTTGTCATTATGTGTATTCAAATAAATGTTGTTTTACTTTTGTTTTCTAGTAGAGTCAGTCATTTAGTGTTTCCACAGAACTTGAACGCAAAGTTGTGACTAAATATTATCTCCAGAAATCTAACTTCTCCGTGTTTGCATGCCTTTGATTAATCACATAGTTGCATGTCCTTTCTACAATTCTGATGTTCATGTCTTATGTTAACTCGTTTGCATCATCCTTTCACGATCTCTGAACATTGCAGTCCTTTTCAACGTCATCTGATTCCAGCCAGACTGATTTATTGATTTATTGACTACAGAACTTGATCGAAGTGTCTAGATTTAAACACTTCAAGTTTGGTAACTTAATGCAGTACACTAACCACTTAACCACGTCCGTAATGTGATTTATAAATCAGTAGAAATGAATTGCTGTTAAACACACACAAATATTAATGTTATATTTTATTCGATCTCGGCATGGCACATTGTGTATCTCCATGCGTGCTGAGTCCTCCGCTGCACAAAACACATCTTAACAAGTCACACAAATACAGTGTCCTAACCCACAGATAACCGGGCTCTAGATATTTCGGGATTGAATGTAAACATTGCATATCCCGAGTTTCCAAAATATCGGGCTGAGACGATGTTATCATTATTTTGCGGTATTCGATAATAAAATGTGTACAAATGTGACGTCAAACACAACTCAAGTGTTCTGCATGGTTTAGCAAGATGGTGGACACTGTTGTGGAATTTCTTTTTGCTACTGATAAGGTAACTCATTTTCATGATGAAAAAATGTTCTGAAAATTTCGAAAATGGTTATTCTAAAAGTATAACAACAGAGCAAGCTGTTGAACTTGTGTTGAATGAATCTGAAGATGAATTAGACTTAGAATGTGATTATTCTAATAAGGATATCGAAAGTGAGTGAGATGATCATTTAGACAATGAAGAATTGTTTTAATCCATTGATATTCAAGCTATATATGTTCAATCTGGAGAATAGACTACATACACAGGAGTATTCGCCGGCGTGTCCACATATTATATCAAGAAAATAAAAAAGTTTAGAATTCTGCAAATATACGAGGGTGCATTGAAAAGTAATGCCTCCAAGTCCATAACTTTGTTAATAGTGTTCGGAGGCAATTGACACCGATATCAGAATAAAGTATATGTAAGTGTGTTTTCAGGACAGTAAGTGTCAAGTGTCTGGAATGTTGCGCATGCGCGCAACATTATCCAAAATGGCGTCATACATGGAAATTCGGTTGAAGCAAAGAGCTGTGATTGAATTCTTGACGGCCGAAGGTTGTGTTCCCATCGACATGCATTGGAGAATGAGAGTGGTATATGGTGACGCCTGTGTGGATGTGAGTACTGTTAGGAGGTGGGCAAGGATTGTTAAAGGCGATAAACCAGCGACGATGACCTTGCATGATCAGGCTCGCAGGGACGACCAATTACAGCAGTGGATGAACAACACCAAGCTCGCGTGGACGAACTGATTCATGTCAATCGCCGCATCAAGCAAAAGATGTCGCTACAATGCTTGAAATTTCGACTCAACGAGTACATCACATTATTCATGTATTGCTAGGGTATAGGAAAGTTTGTGCAAGATGGGTCCCTCGCATGCTGACACCGGAAATGAAACATTGCCGACATCAGGCGTGTCAGGAACACCTGATGCGATATGAACGAGAAGGCGATGACTTTATCTGCCGAATTGTCACTGGCGATGAGTCATGGGTGCATCATTACGACCCTGAAAACAAGCGCCAGTCTATGGAATACAGGCACAAAAACTCACCCACCCCAAAAAATTCAAAACTGTCGCGTCAGCGGGAAAAGTTTGATGACCATTTTTTGGGACTGCCAGGGCGTAATCCACACAGAATTTTGGAACGCGGCAATACTGTCAATTCTGATCGGTATGTGGAAACGATGAAGAAACTACGGGCAAGACTGCTACGTGTTCGTCCTGGAAAACACGCAGTCCTTCAACATGACAATGCTCGTCCACACACCAGTAGACAAACAGTGGCAGCATTAGAGCGTCTCAATTTTGACGACATTTTAGCGCACCCACTATATAGCCCCGATTTGGCACCTTGTGACTTTTCCTGTTCCCAAAGCTCAAGGAACATCTCTAGGGAAACAGATATGCTTCTGACGAGGATGTGGCAGCAGATGTGCGTACCTGGCTTCGTGAAAAATCATCAGATTTTTTCTTCGACGGGATGCAACAACTAGTTCGACGTTGGCGTGCGTGTGTGGAACGTGGAGGTAACTATGTCGAAACATAATGACTCTATTGTGTAGTGGACATCTCAAGCTTTCTGAAAATGTATGTTTCATTTGTAAATTATGTATATTAACAAAGTTATGGACTTGGAGGTATTACTTTTCAATGCGCCCTCATATAATAAACAGGAATAACGGAGCTGAAATGGTAAGTGAACAACAAATTATAGAGCACTTAAGTGTGCTAAATTATCGTGTTTTAATATCTAAGTATATATACACACACACACATATATATATATATATATCCTTGCAAGCCACACATACAGTGTCTTAAGTATACACACACATACACACACGCATATATAGTCATATTTAAACACATATACTCCAGTTCGTTCACTTAATAACTCACTCTCTCGTACTCGCTCGCTCCACCAACCTTATCCATTAACTGTCCAATAGTCTTATCATCTTATCCTCACATTCCTCACTGACCTCCATGTATGACTGCATTTTATACGATGTTTTTAGTAGATCACATAGATTACAATAAAGATTAGCACTTGTTACAGTTAAATACCTGTGCAGGTAGAAATACTTCTACACTATGACATTATTAGTTAATCTAGAACAGTAATCGCACAATAACTCGGATAGAGAGAAGACAGAGACAGACTCTACACGTGTCTATGCGTGCGTGCGTATGTGTGTGCTATGTTATATTGTATTTTTTGAGCGAAGTCGTGGCACAGTGTGCATTCTCATGCGTGCTCCGTCCTCCGCTACTGCAGCCATCCCTAAATGTCAGTCCACTTGTTCACAGTAATAGTAATAGTACTTGAAATAGTAATGAAATTTTATTGAAGTAGTAATTAAAAATTTATGAAATAGTAATGGAATATTAATGAAATAGTAATGAAATATTAATGAAATAGTAATTAAATAGTAATGAAATTTTAATGAAATATTAAGAAAATGTTAACTAAATTTTAATAAAATAATGAAATACTGATGAAATTTTAATGAAATATAATTAATGAAATATTTGTGACAAATTTAGAAAAAGAAAGAAGAGTGAAATATGAATGTTCATGAAATATTCTAAGCATTGTCGAATAATGTCGAGTATTATTGTCCGTGTGGGGCCGGGGCCCGCAAGGAAGCAAAGAATAGTACCACTGCGACCTAAAAGGCATGTTGTAAGAGGCGACTGATGTAGGCCCAGGGATGCTACCCTAGTAAATGAAAAGCAGCGCAGACATCGGATGTGCTGGCCTACTTGTAGGTGCATAATTGGCTCAACTTACAATCGCTCTTAGGCTCAGATTACATACAAATCACGCAGAGTGATTAACAAGTGGTCGATATGAAGCGTTCAGAGAATAAAACCAAGATCAGCAGTAAGGAATCAATATTTGAGTTCTTGCAAACCGTAAGCATAAATTTCCAATATCAATCTTCATTTACTGTACAATCTTTGAATATCTGCTGCTCATGAATTATTGATTATCAACCAACAAGTTTGCATTTTATTGTTGTCTTCGAGAATTCTTGTCTAACTTGATATTATTGTTATAGGGAAGACTGCAGTCAAACTATGTAGCAAGGGAAGACTGCAGTCAAACTATCTAGCAATGGCGATATAAGGGAAGACTGCAGTCAAACTATGTACAAGGGAAGACTGCAGTCAAACATGCATAAAGGAAGACTGCAGTCAAAACTATGGCTAAAGGAAGACTGCAGTCAAACTATCTAGCAATGACAACATATAAAACAAAATACTGTAGTTGTGCAATGTACAAAAATAATATACAGCGATGTTTCGAATAAAAGGTCTTTATCAAGGAAAGGATACTCCAGAAGTGAAGAAATTTAGCTTTTGTACGCAGATATAATATATACAATCAGACAATACATTTCCATTCATTAAAACCGCCCACCAGCCCGTACCTCCCTCCCTCCGCCCTACTCCCTCCCTCCCTCCCACACTCCGTCCCTCCCTCCCTCCCACACTCCGTCCCTCCTCCCTCCCTCCCTCCCTCGCTCCATCCACTACCTGCCTGCCTGCCTGCCTGCATGCCGACCAGACCGACACCGACCGAACAACCTACCTACCTACCTACTATCATATATCTATCCAATCTATCTATCTAAGCTATCTATTGCTTAGGAATGATGCCTGACTGTATATGTTATGTCATGATATACACGAAGTCTGTATTTCCTTGCTTCTGGTACATCCTTTGCTTGATAAAGTCCTTTTGGTCGAAACGTCGCTGTACGTTGTTATTCTATTTGTCAAGCTACAGTATTGGTTTTTTTTTATGTGTTTCGGCATTTATTAGGATGGAGGTTGAGGCTGCTACTGCCCCCCTACTTTTCCCAATTCGTTGTCTGGTATTCCTCCATTTACTGTGTCCGTTGTTGTTTCGGATTCAGCTGATGCTTCGGAAGATACAGCACGGCAGGTTGTGGTATAAGTGGATGTTGTTTATAAAGGTTTCAACCCTCCAGAGACTCAGGTGGATCTACTGTCCTGGGCATGCGGGTGTTCGCGGTAATGAGAGAGCGGACATGCTTGCATCGAAAGCATCGATTTTGTGGGAATTTAGGATGGATAAGGGGATGTTCTTCAGTCTCTTGACGACCTACTGTTGGATGAGAACACTAAAATAGACGTGGAATCAATAGAACGAATTAGGGAGTTTTTAATGAGACATTCTACAAGTAGAACTGGCTGCTTGAGGGGCAGAGAGATAAGAGATGAGCCCTGCCCAACTGCCCAGCGTGTTCGTAGCGCGTTGGATAACGGGTGACAAGCCCTCTGTGAGTGCGGGTTCAATCTCGCGGGAAGGCAGAAAAGCCACAGGTTTTCCAGATGTACGGTGTTCGTGGCACCGAACCGAAGGGTTACGATGTCCATGGCACCGAACCGAAGGGTTACGATGTCCGTGGCACCGAGTCGAAGGTTACGATGTCCATGGCACCGAGCCGAAGGGTTACGATGTCCATGGCATCGAGCCGAAGGGACGATGTCCATTCATGAGTCGGCTAAATCAAGTGCTTCTGGATCGGGAAGTAAGTAAGTGCAGTTTGTGTATCTTATCAGCAATAACCCGCATAAATACCTTGATTTGAGCGATTGCATGTAGATCTAGCGTCGGAGGAGTGTAAAGGCAATTTATGAGCAAACTAAAGAGGAACGACTTAGAAGATCAGCGGAAAAGAATAACAAATGAAACTGTAAAAATGTTATTCCACGTGCGAAGAACAGGTTAAACTACTATAGTCTGTTCAACTTGTCATGCCCACAGATAAAAATTGGTATCTTTGTAACCATTTGATGAAATAACTTGAAAACTTGCATGTGAACTACACATGTTCCCGACGCTACAAAATATTTTTTGACATTCAAACAATCATACCATCTAGACGTTTCCTTCTTTGTGCTATATATTTAACGTATCCATTGGCATTGTTGGAGAAAACACATGTTTACAGCCATTTATTACATTGATGACAAAAATAGCAACATTCAGGACGAAATCCATGTTTTTGGGGGGTTTTTTTTGGAATAATTCTTGCATTTTCCATGCACCAAAAAAACTCGGGCTTGAACATGGTAAATAATTGACGTCATTAGTGCGTGAAGGACATTTAGTTAAAGGCGTATATCGAAATTAGTGTGAGGCTATTGGGTTATATGGCTTAATATCAGCAGACTATTTGATCTTGACTTTGTCGATGACGTGGCCATATTGAATTCAACCACACAAGCAACCCACAAACTAACGAGCAATCTTTGCACAATTGCAGAACAGGTTGGTCTCCAGATAAATTCTGCCAAGACCAAAATTATGGACCTCACAAACTCGACAGACAACATCGTAATAAATGGCCAAACACTGGAGAAAGTTGAACATTTTACATATTTGGGTAGTAAAGTGTCAAACAACGGAGACACGATGAAAGAAATAAACTCTCGTATTGCTATAACAGCTAGTGCCTTCACTAAATTAACGAATATCTGGCAATCTCAAGACTTTAGTATATGCACAAAAGTTAAATTATTTAGGTCATGTGTGATTCCTGTACTGACCTACGGTTGTGAAAGTTGGAAATCAACAAAGAAAATTGATAAGAAACTGGACAGCTTTGAGAATAAATGTCTCCAAAAATTATTAAAAGTCAAATGGAGTGATTTCGTTTCTAACAACACAGTGAGAGATAGAACACACCAACAACCCGTATCAAATATTATATGGAAACGAAGGTGGAAATATTTAGGTCATGTTCTTAGATCAGACGAAAAGAGACTAAATCAACAAGTCCTTATGTGGTCACCAGTTGGGAAAAGAAAACGTGGAAGACCAAAGACCACTCTTGAAGAACCATCCAACAAGAAAGTAAACTATTGGGATGTAAAACCATACAAGATCTCCAACTGCTAGCAAAGAACCGCATCACATGCAGATCTAAAACCTCTGCCCTATGTGCCGCCTTTGGCACGAAAGGAACAAACTAACTAGCTATTGGGTCATATTGTTGACTTCTCAAACCAGACATTGATATAACATTTCTAATGAGTTTGAAGTTACAATGCAAAAGTATCATTAATGCTATACGCGCATTTCCGTAAAGAGACACATATGGCACTATGTCTACATTTCTTGTTTATTTCATGTCTGTATTGCAAGTATCAACATTGGCCTCCATGTATAAGCTGAGATGGTACGCCTTTGCATGAGACTTATCATCAAATGTCATATTGGTGCGTTTACTGTAAAAACTAAAATGCTGTATCAGACTAGCCAAATATGCCACCAACATCAAAGAAAACCGTTATATTACAAAATTCTGGTTTCCTATAGCAATTTCTTCCATCAGACATTTGCGTCGGTATAATTCTAAGGTTGGGTGCAACGTTTCGCTACTGTGGAACTGATGGTTTTGCTACAATTCGCATTGGACTGTGGGCATGAGTTGTTGAATGGACTATAGTCAGTTATAGAAGGATTATCATCATAGTACTCCAGACATGTCCATAGGTGTTTCCCATCTTAACAAATATCTAGCAGCATCCAGAGATCTAACATACCAGTTCGAATATTCACAACCGTTGGTACTGCTGAACGCTGAGTTTTTGTTATGACCGGTTCCAGCGACAATGCACGCTTCTCCGTAGCACGCCAGAAGTCCCGTTTCGCGTTATAATAATAATTAATCGTGTACAGTTATACGTTACATAGGACCTGCAGACAATTTCTCCATACTGCTCTATCCTGGGCAACTCGCTTAATCTTCTCCATGGAACTGAGACCGATATTTCTTGCCTCACTCAGCAAAGTTACACGTTTCACGTTAAAAGCTTAATTTGTCCTCGGTCATAAAGCTGCTCAGGACAAGCTATTTGATAATGATAAACTACATTTTTAAAACCAACAACAGCTTGCAATTTTTGGTACAATACAGTTTTACAGCTTCTAACATTTATCATCATCATCAAGTGCAGTTGCGTCTTGCTAATGTATATACTAATCAGTGGCGGCTAGTGATCATTTTTGTTGGTGGGAACAGACACATTTTTTCGGAAAAATCATGGTTTTGGGTTGTGATATTTTAATTTTTTAAATAATAAATACACGTTACACATTATTTTGGTGGGGCCCGGCCTCACTGGCACTTAATGTCGAGCCGCCACTAATGCTAATTATATATCTCACATGAATAGCAATCTATGAACATTTATTTCCATCCAAAAAACATTCTGACGATGAACTGACAAATAAGATTTTAAATTAGCAATTATATCTGGTCTTCCTAACCTCCTTGTCAGTAAACTTAGTTTCAGTTTGAAACTTCAGATTTCAGTTTGAAATTTAAAATAATTTTTACAGATTACGTTCTGAAGAAATTATTTTTATTACAGACAAGTTTTATTTGTTAAGATAGAAGCTCTTTTGTTGGCATTTTTAGCATTTATTGTGTTTATTTGAATCTTGACTTCATTTTAATCTTGTCATGGTTTGTTTCTGTTTTGCTTTTATCTGTTTGTGCCTGTTGTGTTTGTGCCTGTGTTGTGTTTGTGCCTCTATGTGTTTCTGCCTGTGTTTCTGTCTGTGTTTGTGCTTGTGTTTGTGCCTCTATGTGTTTCTGCCTGTGTTTCTGTCTGTGTTTGTGCTTGTGTTTGTGCCTCTATGTGTATGTGCCTGTGTTTGTGCTTGTGTTTGTGCCTGTGTGTGTTTGTGCCTGTGTTTGTTTGTGCCTGTGTTTGTTTTTGTGTGGTTTTGTTCACAATTTTGTGTATTTAACTGAGAATCTCAGAAGTCGAGTAAGACTCGCCTAATATGGCCAGGGAACTGGTTATATTTTAAGCAAGCCTTCTGTGCAAAATCAGCGGATGGTTGCAATATTGTGTCTCTATGACTAGTGCCTGAATCCATAAGTTTTAAAAAAAATCAAATATTTAGCTCAGAAGTGAGAATGTATAGTATTTTACAATTCGTCTGTGGTTCTGTATAAATTATTTGGTTTGAAACATTTTGTCGACTCGTTAGATCTAAACTGGGGATGGTTGCATTCATTTAGAAATATGACAGCGAGAGTTGGAAAATGTTATATCAATTCTAACATATGACAGCGAAAGTTGAAAATGTTGTATCAAATTCTAAATATGACAGCGAAAGTTGGAAAATGTTGTATCAATTCTAACATATGACAGCAAGAGTTGGAAAATGTTGTATCACTTCTAACATATGACAGCGAAAGTTGGAAAATGTTGTATCAATTCTAACATATGCCAGCGAGAGTTAGAAAATGACTAAAGATATAGAAAGCAAGTTGAATGCATTTGAAAATAGATGTCTGCGGAAAATAATGAATATAAAATGGACGAAGTTAAAGAAGTGATGAAATCAGAGAAATGTCTGGTCAACAACTGTTATACGAAGAAAACAATCAACATATTGAAATTGAAGAAAGTCATAACAGCTTGAGAAGCAAATGATCACAAAATTACTAAGCATGCATTGAAGTGAGAAGCACATGATTCGAAAATGAGAAGACGATCTATGGAAACCCTAAAACGAACTTTACTGGCGCCCGAGTGGTTACTGTGGCCCAAATTTGGAGTGTAAAGAATAGAGCCACTGTTACCCGCCACGCATATTGTAGGAGGCGACTAAGGAGGTTTGGCTGAAATCGGATGCATGTGTCCTAAACATGTAGAAGCCTATGCGTTTAGGGGTCTACCAAACCAATGTGCAACGTATACACGTTCATGGCAAAGATCAAATATATCACAAAATATCACAATTGGTCGGAAAGAACGAACGCAAAAGAAGAAGAAGAACTTTACTGGGAGATGAGAAAATATCGATATAATTCCAATGAGTTAGTTTCCCAGGATAGAGGGGTAAGGACAAATTACATAGTGACCCTATGCAACTTATATACGGTATGAGAGGAATCTGTATTTATATTCAATTAAAATATCATGATACACAATTCAATAGAAAATATTAAAAACAAAATTCCTACAATAATATCTTCACCATTTTCCAAATTACATCTGAGACCCTCGCCAATGCTACGGAGTTCGTGCACTGCAGCTGAGATCTTCCTGTGTTAGAAAGAGATCAAAGTACACATGGTTACTAACCGAAGTGCAATGATGATAGTCCAATCAATCAATCAATCAATCAATCAATCAATCACGTACACATTAGCTCACACTTGTTTAGTTTATCAGAATAAACTCTTTTGAATTTATGAAAGGACAATACATATATGTCGTTTTAGACTCCAGAAAAATGATCTGGAGAAAAATAAACGGAGTATACAACCCAGAGCACGACAGTATAAATACACTAAACAGAAAAGCACAGACCACAGTCTTCAGACTTAGAACGGACACTGCAGTCTCAGAGCACACCTCCACAGAATGGGTCTCAGGGACTCGGCGGCCTGCACCTGTGGAGCACCTAAGCAGTCCGCAGAGCACATCCTGCAAGACTGCCCCAGCCTGTTCAGTGTGAGAATGGAAATCTTGCCAACAGAAATAACCCTTCAGAAAAATTATGGGGATTGGTGAAGATCTCAAGCGCACCACCCTGTTTATGACACATACCGGAGTAATCGAAAAGCAGAAGTTGATGGCAGAAGAAGAAGAAGAAGTTCTCTATACAAAATAGATAAGGAGCGTTTGGAGCGGATGACAATAGAATTAAAAGTGCATGAGTTTGAGTAAACGGTCATTTCGTCAATGGATGCATGAATCTAGAATAAAACCACAAAATAATAAGCAACATAGCTGATAGAAAGTCAAATAATAAGCAACATAGCCGGTAGAAAGTGAATTGTAGATAGCTTTGACAAGGAAGTTATACGACGAGCAATTGTGAAAATGTTGGATTGCAAAGAGACAGTGATTGTAAGGAAACTTAAGACTTGGTTGAGGAACAACAATGACATTGAGTTATCTAAATGTAGATTGTAGAAAGTTTAAAGTATATTAGGCTTCACCTTTAGAAAGTATACAGGTGGAAGCAGAGGCGCCCGCAGAAAATTTTCTAGGGGGGGGGCAAAATATTTTTAGTAATGTTTTAATGTAGTGTTAATTTACTGTAGCGTATTTGTATGGTGAACGAATGGACAGGACATTGTAGTAATGAAGGGCATACTGTAGCAACCAAATTTTTATGAACACAATATATGTATATAACCAAAAATATTACAACATAAATTTAAAATAAAATGTATTCTTTAAACAAGAACTGGAGTCGTCTGTTATCGCTACCAAACATATCTACAATTTTGTCCATAAAGTCTTTTTGTTGCAGTTCACTTTGTCTCTGTGTACGCTTAACATGCACAATCCAGACAGACGTTCATCTGACATTGTAGATCTAAAAGCGTACATGTTGTTGCTGGTAATGTTAGCAAAACTAGTAAGGCATACCTGACACTCGGATAAAACTTTGTAAAAGGTAACAAGTCGATGAAATCTTGGCTACTTTTGTATTCTCGCGTTTTCCCAAAAACAAACCAACAAAGGCTTCAGTTTCAAAATTACCAATGTGGTATACCTGATTAATAGTAGACATTATATCCTTAAACTGTTTGACGATTCAGTTTGCACAATTTCGAAGGATGTAGCAACGCTAAGTTAAATTGTGCACTGTTGGCTTCACAAAATCGACTCTCCATTGAGTTAATTAGAGAATCTAAGTATGGAATGTAAACTGTTTGTCTGAAGTACTCTTCAACACTTATGGTTCCCGGATTATTTCGATGCTTTTGTCTTCCACAATGTCTTGGGATAATCAGTTCAATATCCACTTTCTGTGCGAGTTGTACTGTTTTCTCAAAAATATCCCTGAAATAGTTGTCGGAATCACCTCGGTGAAGTTTTACTACACTGAGCAGGTTTTGAACTTGCAGTTGGACTTCTGGAAGATCAACTTGAACAGCTCTTGTTGAGACCCACGATGCCATGCTGAGCTGGTATGGTTTCTGGCACATTCATTAAATTCTTTGTACTTTGTACAAGGAGTAGTAATGAAAGTAACATTATTGGACTATTTTCAAGCAATCCAGGGGGCAGTGCCACCGAGAGGGCAAGTGCCCACCTTGCCCCTACGGCGCCCATGGGTGGAAGAAATAATATTTGTGAGCAGTCGCATGTAGCAGTCATGAGAAGCATAGTAATACGATGAATAAGCGAAACTTACGTGAAGTAAGAACTTACGAAGTGAAACTTACGTGAAGTAAGATAAACTTACGTGAAGTAAGGAAACTTACGTAAGTAAGGAAACTTACGTGAAGTAAGATAAACTTACGTGAGTAAGGAAACTTACGTGAAGTAAGGAAACTTACGTGAGTAAGGAAACTTACGTGAAGTAAGGAAACTTACGTGAAGTAAGAGAACTTACGTGAAGTAAGAAACTCGTGGTAGAAACTTACGATGATAAGTAAGATAAACTTACGTGAAGTAAGGGAAACTTACGTGAAGTAAGAGAAACTTACGTGAAGTAAGGGAAACTTACGTGAAGTAAGGGAAACTTACGTGAAGTAAGATAAACTTACGTGAAGTAAGGGAAACTTACGTGAAGTAAGGGAAACTTACGTGAAGTAAGATAAACTTACGTGAAGTAAGGGAAACTTACGTGAAGTAAGGGAAACTTACGTGAAGTAAGGGAAACTTACGTGAAGTAAGATAAACTTACGTGAAGTAAGAGAAACTTACGTGAAGTAAGCGAAACTTACGTGAAGTAAGATAAACTTACGTGAAGTAAGATAAACTTACGTGAAGTAAGATAAACTTACGTGAAGTAAGATAAACTTACGTGAAGTAAGATAAACTTACGTGAAGTAAGAGAAACTTACGTGAAGTAAGCGAAACTTACGTGAAGTAAGATAAACTTACGTGAAGTAAGAGAAACTTACGTGAAGTAAGGAAACTTACGTGAAGTAAGGAAACTTACGTGAAGTAAGGAAACTTACGTGAAGTAAGGAAACTTACGTGAAATAAGCGAAACTTACGTGAAGTAAGGAAACTTACGTGAGTAAGATAAACTTACGTGAATAAGGAAACTTACGTGAAGTAAGGGAAACTTACGTGAAGTAAGGGAAACTTACGTGAAGTAAGGGAAACTTACGTGAAGTAAGGGAAACTTACGTGAAGTAAGGGAAACTTACGTGAAGTAAGGGAAACTTACGTGAAGTAAGATAAACTTACGTGAAGTAAGAGAAACTTACGTGAAGTAAGGGAAACTTACGTGAAGTAAGCGAAACCTACGTGAAGTAAGATAAACTTACGTGAAGTAAAGGAAACTTACCTGAAGTAAGAGAAACTTACGTGAAGTAAGAGAAATGCGCAGAGAAAGTTATGATATTGTGTATTTGGATGAAACATGGCTCAATGCACATCACGCCAATGCAAAGGAATGGTAGTCAGTAGATGGAAGGATAAAGCAATATGTACCAAGTAGTAAAGGACAACGTTTAGTCATAGCCCACGGTAGTAGTAGACATAATGGGTTATTGTAGAATGCTGAACTCGTTTTCGTTTCAAAGTCTACAGACAATAGGGATTATCACGCAGAGATGAATGGCCAAATATTTAGAAATTGGCTCGAGAAAACAGTTCTTCCATCTTTAGATAGACCATCTTGTCTCATAATAGACAATGCATCATACCACAGTGTTGTATCACAAGAAGAGACCATCTTGTCTCATAATGGACAATGCATCATATCACAATGTTATATCACAAGAAGAGACCATCTTGTCTCATAATGGACAATGCATCATACCACAATGTTGTATCACAAGAAGACAAAATGTCTACGGAATCGAGCATAAAAAACGCAGTTAAAGTGTGGCATACCAGAGAAAATATTCCTTGTTCCTTGTAAAACAGACACATAAGACAAAGAAATTTCAAATTGACAAGTTGATAGAGGAGCATGGACATAGTTGTTTGAGACTTCCACTGTACCATTCATATTTAAACCCAATAGAATTTGGGTTAAAATGAAAGGACAGGTGGCAGCTGAAAACACTACATTCAAATTGTCTGACGTCAGGATACTAACTAATCCATGTTGTGCTATCAAATATTGATAGAACTTACTGGATAAAATGTGAGGACCATGTCAGGAAAGAAGAAGACGAATATTAGAGAAAGGATTATTTGCATTTAATTCAACCTAGAACAGTCATCAATCTACTGGACTCGTCCGACACAGAATAAGATTAAAAATATATTATTGTCATACTTAAGCCACCTTATAATTTTATACATTTTTCCCACATGCTTATGCTAATTATAAGTCTATATTAACTATATACATGGCGCCCGTTGCTATATGAATGTGAAACCAACTTTAATGATATCGTTAACCTATATGAAGTGTATTACTGTAAAATTAGTTCTTTAGCTCGCTCAGATTTGCTACAGTTTTCATAAAACATCAAACAAGTTTGTTGATATGCAAAATCTAAGCTGCATTTTGACCTGTCAATGACATATTCCTTTGGTCAACGTAAATTGAAAACTGCAAAATGCAAAATTTCATATCAATACAACAGATACTTTTTCAACAAAAATTAAACTTGAATGAGGGCAAATATTTGTAAAAAGACTATAATTCGCATGCAATCTCATTGTCTCTGTACAAGACAAATCAAACCCCGGCGTTAGAACATGCTGATTCAGAGGTTAGTGTCAGTTAAAACGAAATAATATTATAATTTTCTTCACAGACCGGACTTTACTCGGTCTAACATTACACACAGCTCATTTGTTGCATAATTTAATCTAGATCAACGTTTCTCAAACTAGGGTCTGCGAGGTACCCAAGCTAATGAAACAATATTACGATCTTTGACATTTTAAATAGATAGCTAGAGCATGTGCCTATTTCAAAATAAGTGCCAAAAAGGATCAACCATTGCATGAACAGCTCAGCACCAGTGGTGGAAATCGGCTAAAGCGGGGCAAGTCATGGGTTGGCCGTGCCGCAGATACTGTTCAGCTGGTATGCGGGCTCAATAATATTGACTATGGAGAAGAATGGATACCGATGCCTCCAATATACGGGAACACTTTTTCAACCATCATTAAATTGACAAAGGTTGCAGAGAAGGAAATCCCGTGGCGTTGAATGCAGACGTCAAAGCCATTATCGATGAAAACTGCAATGCAGACGACGTCGTGATTTACACGGATGGATCGGTAGTTCGTCACGAAAAGTTTGCATGAGCCTTCTCTGCAAGCTCATGTGGCAGAATGGTCAAGGAAGCCAGTGGTGCATTCAGTATGACAACAAGCAGCATGACAATGGAGGTACTGGCGGTGACCAATGCACTACTCTGGCTAGAGTCACAAAACTATACTCATGCGTGCGTTCTGAGTGACTCATTGAGTATGATCCGAAAGGTGGAGGCCGGTTCGGTGCGCAGGCAATGGACTGAATCACTGCAGGCGTCAACAATTTGCAGAATTACACTTGTCTTTGTTCCGGGGCACATGGGTGTCGTTGGCAATGAGAGAGCAGACAGACTGGTTGGCTCTGCCACCATATCAAAGGGACAGCCAATGGACAGAGCTGACATCGTGAACGCCCTCATAGAGCGTGGCCGCAGAGAAGACTTTCATCTAAACCATTCCACGTCAACTACTAGATTGCGGAAGCTGGGTTTGAAGATTGGTGTGGCAAGAAAAGAACGGTACAACAGGTATACGAGTCGACTCATCAATCAAAATAGAATTGGTACGGTCAGTCGCTGGACACTGTTGGAGATATTACGAAGGAGATTGGAGCACATATGGACATGTCCGGAGTGCAATGAAGATATTCCAAACTGAAACAGAAAAATTTAATTTTAAAAACATGTATGAAAACAGTGGTAAACTAGTTTTGCTGCGAAATCACAGGACCCGGAACAGACCGGAGTCTAAATGTCTGGCAGGACAAAATGAAAGGTCATTTTAAGTTTCCCGCAGTCTGAGAACATTGGAATCAGCTTGACTGTTGGTGGTGTAGTAATAACACCATCGCTAGAAGAATGAAATTTAAGTAAATAATTGGCTGACACGATGTTGGGAAAGATAGGATAAGTAGCGATGGAATACATTGGATGTTGTTACAATACATTTTGGTTGAGCTTCAGGATGGATCGCTGGCTGAAATTGAAACGCAAATGTACTGATGGTGCTAATGATGACGGGTCTTGTTCAAGGCAAAATGAAACCTCTTCCTGTTGATTAAAATGTTAAATTGCAAACATTGTTTACTATTGTAACACACAGATAATTTATTCATGTCCGTTTTCATATATAGAAACTGTCGGGGATCCACGACAGTAAAATGTGTTTAAAGTATGGTCACGGTAAAGCAAAGTGTGAGAACCGCTGACCTAGATCGTCAGTAAGTGCAGATCGGTTTCTTTAACCCAGGGGCGGCTCGTCATTAAGGGCCAGTGGGGCCAGGATCCACCAAAAATATTGAGTAACGTGTACTTATTATTTCAGACATTATTTGTTTATAATTATTACTTTCAACAGGATACTGATTAGCTTTGAAAGTTGATTTATAGCGCTAAAATATCACACACATTCTGAAATCTAAAATTCAACATATTTTTCCTCCAATTAGTATACACCCATGGTCATTGGGAGCCAGTAAGAACAGGCCTACCAAACCAAAAATAATTAACCTGTACTTATTATTTAAACAAATTTTGTTCGTAATTATTATTGTTAACTTGACACTGATTAGCTTTGAAAGTTGAATATTTAACACTAAAATATAAATATTATATCATAATAATATAACAATCATAATAATATATACATATCATTATTTAAAAAACTATTATATACGGTCTCAAATTCAGCTTCTCTATAATGTTTGACGTATATATCAGCGTACTATGTTTTATCGGGTCGTTTTAAAATTCTCTACTGACGATGTAACATTGCTACCTCTGAGCTTTGACCGCTACCTTTAATAATAATTTCCAAAACAATTTGTCATTTTATTCACCGGAAGCTAAATTCCTACGCGATCAACCAATTAACAGTTAAACGACGACTCTTGATTAAATAGTACTTTGTATAATTATCAATTGAATCACAAATTATATATAAAATAGTATAAAAGGATATGCATTAATAGAAATATGTAACTAACTATTATTATAATCGTTAACGGTAATCGTCCTTTTCGTATTCAATATACATATGTCTTCTACAGCGCACACTCGTTTGTGATTGATAAGCTGTGACCTACTTTTGATGTTGTGGCTTACTCGAAATTCAAAATGAATCAAGTTGATTATTTATTACGAAATCCGTTTCCTTCGTTAAAGATAGAAGAAAAGCTTGAAATTAAACGGCTAGGTGCACATCAGCCAAATAGCTGTGTATATATGCAACAAGATGGCAAGAAAAAGAGGACTTTCAATAATAAGTGGTTTAGTAAAAATCGTGGTTAACTGTTAGTGAAGAAAAGCAAAGTTTTTGTTTGTTTTTATTGTTTGCTATTTCATGGTGAAGGACTGTGGTCAACGGTAGGTTGTAGGGATATCTTTTGTACCTTAGTTATATGGTATATATTTTAGTTGTTGTTGAACCCCAGGAATTATGAGTTTTCACCATTTTGCTTTTAGTGCGTGGGGAGAGTGCCCGGCTTTTTGCAATGAGAGCTGGCAATTATGGTTGACCATTGATTTAGTAGGAGAGTTTACGCTTACACGCGACTCGTACGTTGTTATTTCTTACATTTGCTTTGCATTTATGAAACTTTTTCATTAGACATCGGTAGAAGATGCGTGCATTCACTAGTATTTAGGACCCAAGAGGCGTGTCTACGTTTGCTTTATTACCTATACCAGAGTAGCTCTCTCTCGATCCTTACCCACTTAGCCAGACATGATCTTTGTCTATTTCCAGGGTCACCACGAGGAGGTGGAGTAGGGTCTTGATCAGTGCCAGCTCACTTACCCTGGCGCAACGTTGTCCAGTTTATTATTTGCGCATGCGGCGTCAAATCATTATAGTAAAGGGGAATAACTTCACGGAATAGACAAATAATAGTAAATACTAAAATATAAACCGAGCCTAAAAACCATAATTTTTCTGAAATTTGTGTCTGGCCCCACCACCAAAAATGACTAAGAGCCGCCACTGCTTTAACCCTTCGTTGAACTGAATAAAAGCGCTGCATGATGTATTATTCTTGAGTTAATCATAATTTGTACTTGGACAATTTTCCTGTGTGTTATTTGTAGAACAAGTGGTTTGTATAACGAGGTAGTTCAGAATTGCTATTGTTTATTTCGTTGAAATTGGTTATTAGTTATTGGCATAGATAACTCTAACATTGGGCCGTATAACTGACCGGGGAAACCCTGACCTAATTTGAGTTGGGGGCTGGGTTTTCTATATGTTTGATAGAACACTGTAAGATTTTTTGCAATTTTAATCAATTCTATCATTCTATGGTTTTTTATTGAGGTAAAATATTAATAATACTTATCTTATCTTATCTTATCTTAACCACATTTGCCGTGAAGCGTCGTGGGAGAGTTAGTTTCCTATCTTGTGCCAGGTGTGTTGCGCTTGACGTTGTCAGTCCATGCTTTCGCAGGGACTCTGAGATGTTATCTATCCATCGTGTTCTTGGCCTGCCTCGTGCTCTGCGCCCTGATTGTCGATTATTACTGATATTCCTTATTGTTAAACTGAACTTGTTGCATAATTTAACTTTGATTTAGCATTTTATGTTAATTTTAAAATGAATTTGTCTTTATACAACAATACTGGAATGAGAGGTCACGTGACAGGTTGTGGTCTGATTTCTAAAATTGTTATCTGAGCCCGCTGGCCCTAAGAGTTTAGAGTTGGCTGTGATTAGGCATCCAGTTCTACTTGTACAACGGGTAACTCCAAACTGTCTAAATCGCTGGATTGATTCAATATATATTTAGTGTCTTCATCCATCAGAGAGTCGCGAAGAGACCGAATAATATCCCCCTTATCCATCTTCAACTCTCCAAAAATCGATGCTGTTGATGCATGCCTGTCCACTCTCTCATTACCGTAAACACCCGCATGCCCAGGGCAGTATATCCACGTAAGCCTCTGGAGGTTAGAAACTTCTATAGACGACATCCACTCATACCGAAACCTGCCCTTCTGGATCTTGTGAAGCATCGACTTAGAGTCAGATACAACAAGGGTCCTTTTTTAGAAATGAAAAGTTAAAAACCGATGTTTATACTTTCAGATCATGTTTATTTCGCTTGTTTCCTTGACATAATCTCATTTCAAGGCTGTTAGGACTTATAGTTTAATTACATTTGTTCTGTCTGACGTTTAAGAAGTTTTTATTCCGTGAACGCTCCATAAGACCACTTTTTAAATCACTCTTTGTGGTTTATATGTGATCTGAGCCTAAGAGCGATTTTACCTTGTGCCAAGTTATGCGCCTATGGTGACTAGACCAGCACATCCGATTTAGTGCCAACGTTTTATTGACTAGGTAGCTTTCCTAGATCTAAGAAGTTTAAGAGGTGAATTGCTTCCCTTCTGGTGTCTCCTTGGTGTGTCCAGGTCACAGCCATCCAGGTCACAGCCGTCCAGGTCACAGTCGTACAGGTCACAACCGTCCATGTCACAGTCGTACAGTTCACAGTCATCCCGGTCACAGTCCTCCGATCATGTCCGTCTGATGATCGAAGTCGATTTGCTCTAGAAATAGTTTTATTTCAAATACCTCACTCTGATCAAACTATTTGCTCTAGACTGTCAACAGTTACAATGCTGATATAAGTGATAAAGAGAATATCAGAAGCATCGTGTACTATACCATGCATACAGTCATCGAAGTCAAATAAGAATCAAGTGGTTTGGATTGTTAATGATAGTCAATGGTATAAGCAATTGTATAAGTTCATGTGATAAGTTCAATGTATAGTTCAGGGTGTCAATGTGTATAGTTCAATGTGTTAGTTCAATGATAGTTCAAGTATAGTCAATGTATAAGTTCATTGTATAGTTCAATGGATAAGTCAATGTGATAAGTTCAATGCGTATAGTTCAATGTGATGCAAGATAGTCAAGTATAAGTTCAATGTATAGTCTCATGTATGTTCAATGTATAGTCAATGTGTATAAGTTCAATGATAAGTTCAATGATAATTCAGTTTATATGTTCAATGTGTTATAGTTGCAATGTGTAGTTCAATGTGTAAGTTCAACTTGTATATTCAATGTTATGTTCATGTTTATTCAATGTTATAAGTTCAATGATGTTATGTATAATTTCAATGTGTATATGTTCAATGTGTATAAGTTCAATGTGTATAAGTTCAATGTGTATATGTTCAATGTGTATAAGTTCAATGTGTATAAGTTCAATGTGTATAAGTTCAATGTGTATAAGTTCAATGTGTATATGTTCAATGTGTATAAGTTCAGTATGTAGTATAAGTTCAATGTGTATAAGTTCAATGTGTATAAGTTCAATGTGTATAGTTCAATGTGTATAAGTTCAATGTGTATAAGTTCAATGTGTATAGTTCAATGTATAAGTTCAATGTATAGTTCAATGTGTATATGTTCAATGTGTATAAGTTCAATGTATATTCAAGTGTATATGTTCAATGTATAGTTCAATGTGTATATGTTCAATGTGTATATGTTCAATGTGTATAGTTCAATGTGTATATGTTCAATGTGTATAAGTTCAATGTGTATGTCATGTTAGTTCAATGTGATAGTTCAATGTATATTCAATGTTATAGTTCAATGTGATAGTTCAATGTGTATATGTTCAATGTGTATAAGTTCAATGTGTATAAGTTCAATTGTATAGTTCAATGTAAGTTATATGTTCAATGTGTATAAGTTCAATGTGTATATGTTCAATGTGTATAGTTCAATGTATAGTTCAATGTGTATAATGTTCAATGTATAGTTCAATGTATAGTTCAATGTTATATATGTTCAATGTGTATATGTTCAATGTGTATAGTTCAATTTTATATGTTCAATGTGTATATGTTCAATGTGTATAAGTTCAATGTGTATATGTTCAATGTGTATATGTTCAATGTGTATATGTTCAATGTGTATAAGTTCAATGTTATGATTTTCAAATATGTATAAGTTCAATGTATAGTAATGTATATAAGAAGTTCAATGTGTATAAGTTCAATGTGTATATGTTCAATGTGTATAAGTTCAATGTATTAGTTATGTTCAATGTGTATAAGTTCAATGTATATGTTCAATGTTATATGTTCAATGTGTATAAGTTCAATGTTATATGTTCAATGTATAAGTTCAATGTTATAGTTCAATGTGATAAGTTCAATTGTATAAGTTCAATGTGTATATGTTCAATGTGTATATGTTCAATGTGTATAAGTTCAATGTATATATGTTCAATGTGTATAAGTTCAATGTGTATATGTTCAATGTGTATAAGTTCAATGTGTATAAGTTCAATGTGTATATGTTCAATGTATATATGTTCAATGTGTATATGTTCAATGTATAAGTTCAATGTGTATAATGTATAGTTCAATGTGTATATGTTCAATGTGTATATGTTCAATGTGTATATGTTCAATGTATATGTTCAATGTGTATATGTTCAATGTGTATAAGTTCAATGTGTATATGTTCAATGTGTATATGTTCAATGTGTATAAGTTCAATGTGTATATGTTCAATTTGTATATGTTCAATGTGTATATGTTCAATGTGTATAAGTTCAATGTGTATAAGTTCAATGATGTATATAATGTTCAATGTGTATAGTTCAATGTGTATATGTTCAATGTGTATTTTTTATGTTCAATGTGATATGTTAATGTATAAGTTCAATGTGTATAAGTTCAATGTGTATATAGTTCAATGTGATATGTTCAATTGTATATGTTCAATGTATTACATTATAGTTCAATGTGTATATGTTCAATGTATAATATGTTCAATGTGTATATGTTCAATTGTATATTATGTTATATGTAATGTATATGTTCAATGTGTATATGTTCAATGTGTATATGTTCAATGTATATATGTTCAATGTGTATATGTTCAATGTGTATATGTTCAATGTATATATGTTCAAGTGTTTCAATGTGTATAAGTTCAATGTGTATATTTCAATGTTGAATGTAATCAATGTGTATAAGTTCAATGTGTATATAAGTGTTATGTCAATGTGTGTTAATGTATATAGTTCAATGTGTATATGTTCAATTTTATATGTTAATGTATATATTTCAATGTGTATATGTTCAATGTGTATAAGTCATGTATATGTTCAATGTGTATATGTTCATGTATATGTTATGTATATAGTTCAGTATATGTTCAATGAAATATGTTCAATGTGTATATGTCAATGTTAAGTTCAATGTGTATATTCAATGTATATTCAATGTGTATATTAATGTGTATATTTCATGATATATGTTCAATGTGTATATGTTCAATGTGTATATGTTCAATGTATATATGTTCAATGTGTATAAGTTCAATGTGTATAAGTTCAATGTGTATAAGTTCAATATATGTATAAGTTCAATGTGTATATTAATGTATAGTTCAATGTGTATAAGTTCAATGTGTATAAGTTCAAGTATATGTTCAATGTATATGTTCAATGTGTATAAGTTCAATGTGTATATGTTCAATGTGTATAAGTTCAATGTGTATATGTTCAATGTGTATAAGTTCAATGTGTATATGTTCAATGTGTATAAGTTCAATGTGTATAAGTTCAATGTGTATAGTTCAATGTATAAGTCAATGTATAAGTTCAATGTGTATAAGTTCAATGTGTCAATGTGTATAGTTCAATGTGTATATGTTCAATGTATAACAATGTGTATATGTTCAATGTAAGTTCAATTTGAGTTAATTATATAAGTTTTATATATTAAATTTTTTATTGTTTATCTTCTTTATTCCACTTCTAGTTTTTCTGCATTTATTTCGTTATTCGTTTTTAGTCCCGGATTTCCATTTTAGGATTTTATGTTGTATTATATATGTAGTGTACTGTGAAAGAAGTGAAAGTCTTCACTCCTGTTGTATCCTTTTCTTGATAAAGGCCTTTTGATCAAAACATTGATGTGATTGTTATTGTTTTCTACTTTGTAAAACTACAGTACTTTGCTTTTAAGTGGTGTTTGACCATAGATGTATCCTGTGCTTGATAACGGCCTTTTGGTCGAAACGTCACTGTGCATTGTTATTGCTCTTGTACTTTGTAAAACTAAAGTACTTTGCTTTTAAGTGTTTGTCCATACTTTCAGATTTGGGTTCCGAGGACACTCAGCCCCTTACAGTTTGTTTACAAGTAACAAAAGGTAAACATTTAAATGTTGATAGAATGATTAATTGATTGATTGATTGAATGATTGATTGATACGACCATCATCATTGCACTTCGGTGAGTAACCATGTGTGCTCCAATCTCTTTCTTAAGCAGGCATATCTCAGTTGCAGTGCTCTCTATCTTAGATTTCGACATCTTTCCCCAACTTGTGAAATTGGATACCAATTTTGATTTAGGTAGGGTTGGTTAAGTAGTTAAGCAGTTCATCGTGTGCGGTTGTGGGTTCGAATCCAGGTAGAGCCGCTCTGTTTACTTGCGTATTTTTACCATAGATCTCTGAACATTTTGCCGGAGCTACTGAGTTCGTGCTTCAATATTCTTGGTAGGTAGTGTGACATTTCTGCGGAGAGAGACCAAGCAATATTGGAGTCAAATCTCCAGCAATGAGGTCAATCCTTCGTCTGTTTACCATTTATTTATGTGACCTGGAGAGTTATAGTTCGTTCCAAAATTCGTGAACATCTTTACCGACCGATAGAAAATCATACTCTCCTCTCCCTCTCTCTCTCTCTCTCCCTCTCTCTCTCTCTCTCCCCCTCTCTCTCTCTCTCTCCTCTCTCTCTGCCTTTTTAACGGATTGGGGTATAGACCCTTAACCAACTCATGCCAAGTCTTCCTATCTCTAGCTATCTCCTGCAGCTCCCTGCATCTCTTCTTTATATTGTTGATCTCTGCCTCCAAATCTTGTCTCCATGTATTTCTCGGCCTTCCTTTCTTCCGCTGTACCTGTGGGTTCCAGGAAAGGAACTGTTTTGTTATATTGCTTACAGGTTTGAGCAAATTTGTGTCATATCCATCGTCAGCGCCTTTTTTTAACCTCTTGATTCACTGGAATATGTCTTGTTCTCTCCATAACTTTCTAATTTGTAACCCTATCATACCATCTCAGTCCCTCTATGGTGTGCAGACACCAGTTGATAATTGTTAGAAATTCATCCACTTGACATAAATTACATGTATAAATGTTTACATTTTTATATAAATAACTGTGAAGACCTTCATAAAGTATTTTTTACTCCAACAAACCTTTAGTGCTGTAAGATTTTACTTATATGTTATTAGTAAAATAACAGCGATGCTGATTTGGTATACATGTAGAAGTTTTACAGCACGATAGTCGTTTTTAAATAATTACGGATTTGCACGTACACAATCCATTTCAGCGCAAGTGAAAATCAGGGAATCCCTGGAATTAATCATTTCACACTGTATCAGAACAGTTGCCATTGGCGTATCTCCCCACAATTTATTTTCATTGATAGAAGGTATCATTTGTTCCATATGTCACATTGCTTTTTAATAATATATAATAGGGATACGCCTTTGCAAATATTCGCCACCATTCTATGTATTACTTTAAATTCTAAACTTTGATGATCATTTTGTTGTGCTTATGCAAAATTATATCACAAAAACGTTTTCTGCATCAACAAGCTACCTACCAATTAGTTAAACATGTATTCGTAAGGTAGTGAGATATATAAGACTGCATGCAAAGATTACTGTTATGCATCAGGTAGATTTCGTACAAATTAAACCATAGTGTGTTCACGAATTTTGGAACGAACTATAGTAGAATAATTTGAAGTCATGTGTGTTTTGTGTATTCGATGTCTGCACATAAATCTTTGTTTTTATATGTTTGTGTGCTCCACTTTATGTTAATTTTTACCAACTGGAAACTCATATCTACAGTATGTATGAGTATTTGTTCTGCAACAGCTTGGTATTAAAGAGAGTTGACTATTTAAGAGCATATCATCCAAAACTATCAATGACAGCTAAGCAACAGCTATCACTGACAGCTAAGCAACAGCTATGACTGACAGCTATCACTGATAGCTAAGCAACAGATGATGAACATCATTTTCATACCTACTTTGTGTTACCAGAGCTAAACATGGATAATGAGAAAAGCGCAGTCACAAAAATAACTACATGTGAAATGCGATGCCTGCGAAAAGTTACCAACAACACCAGAAAAGACAGTCACTAACATTAGCATACGAAAGAAAGTTGGCACAGAACCTTGCTTGAATTACATTGAGAAACAAAGAATGAAGTGGTTTGGCCACTTAATAAGAATGCATCCAAACTCAACAGTATACAGAGTCTTCTACAACAAAACATCAGTAAAGAAGGCGAGAGGAAGACCACGAAAAGATGGTTAGATGGCATAGCAGAATCCTGTCAAAGAGCAAAAATAACAATCAACTAAGCCACCAGAACAGCGCAAGACAAAAACAGAAAATCACGACACTGGGCAACAACCCGGTAGCAGTGTGACGACACTGGGCAACAACCCGGTAGAAGTGTGACGACACTGGGCAACAACCCGGCAGCAGTGTGACGACACTGGGCAACAACCCGGTAGCAGTGTGACGACACTGGGCAACAACCCGGTAGCAGTGTGACGACACTGGGCAACAACCCGGTAGCAGTGTGACGACACTGGGCAACAACCCGGTAGCATTGTGACGACAACAGAAGAAGAAGAAGAAAAAGACATCAAGGAAAATTAAATATTACGACATCAAACGACATGAGTGCCCAGAGAAGATAATTCTGGAGGAATGGTGCCTGGAAGAAGAATGAGATGAAGACCTAGAAGACCATGGGTGCAAGATGTTATTGACGATCTGAGAATGACTGCTGCTGACGCCGATCAACTTGCACAGAACAGAGAGTTTTTCAGGACTGCTGTCATGGGAGCCATGTTCCGGAAGCGACAAGCTACTTGATGATGATGCTGATGACTGTTGGCGTTTTTTAAACCGGTCTATATTTTGATACTCCCAGCATTCTGCGTAGACACTTCATCTCTGTCGTGGCTAGTGTTCTTCTATCACTTGATGTCAACGTCCATGTTTGGCACTGAGAGTATATAATATAATATAATAATAATTCCTCTCGTACCGTTATACGTTACATAGGGCCTGCAAGTAATTTCTCCATACCGCTCTATCCTGGGCAACTCGCTCAATCTCCTCCATGGAACTGAGAACGATATTTCCTGCCTCTCTCAGCAAAGTTCGCTTCAGAGTCTCCTTAGGTCGACCTCTCTTTCTTGAAGCCTTTGCATCCCACTTCAATGCCTGCTTTGATATTCTTTGATCATTTCTCCTCAAGGTGTGCCCAACATATCTCCATCTTCTCTTTCTTATAACAGTTGTCACTAGTGGTTGACCAGACATGTCTCTGATTTCATCACTTCTCCTGAATTCGTTCCATTTTATATTCATTATTTTTCGCAGACATCTATTTTCAAATGCATTCAACTTGCTTTCTATATCTTTAGTCATTTTCCAACTCTCGCTGGCATATGTTAGGATTGATACAACATTTGAATTGAAAATTCGTAATTTAGTTTTAATACTATATAACTTGCAGTTCCATATTTTATTTAGACTTTTAAAAGCTGATGTTGCTTTGCCAATTCGTATCAGAATTTCTTTTTAACATTTCCTGTTCAATCAAAATTGCTACCTAAATAGGTGAGAGTATATATTTGGAGAATATTATGTTGTACAATGGGATTTTTAGTGTTCATCGTCATATGTTGGGAGAATAGGTCTCTGTGGTCTAAAGTCATATGTTGGGAGACGAGGTCTCTGTGGTCCAAAGTCATATGTTGGGAGAAGAGGTCTCTGTGGTCTAAAGTCATATGTTGGGAGACGAGGTCTCTGTGGTCCAAAGTCATATGTTGGGAGAAGAGGTCTCTGTGGTCCAAAGTCATATGTTGGGAGAAGAGGTCTCTGTGGTCTAAAGTCAAATGTTATGAGACGAGGTCTCTGTGGTCTAAAGTCATATGTTGGGAGACGAGGTCTCTGTGGTCTAAAGTCAAATGTTGGGAGAAGAGGTCTCTGTGGTCTAAAGTCATATGTTGGGAGACGAGGTCTCTGTGGTCTAAAGTCAAATGTTGGGAGAAGAGGTCTCGGTGGTCAAAAGTCAAATGTTGGGAGACGAGGTCTCTGTGGTCTAAAGTCATATGTTGGGAGAAGAGGTCTCTGTGGTCTAAAGTCATATGTTGGGAGAAGAGGTCTCTGTGGTCTAAAGTCAAAAGTTGGGAGACAAGGTCTCTGTGGTCTAAAGTCATATGTTGGGAGAAGAGGTCTCTGTGGTCTAAAGTCAAATGTTGGGAGAAGAGGTCTCTGTGGTCTAAAGTCAAATGTTGGGAGACGAGGTCTCTGTGGTCTAAAGTCAAATGTTGGGAGACGAGGTCTCTGTGGTCAAAAGTCTTATGTTGGGAGAAGAGGTCTCTGTGGTCTAAAGTCAAAAGTTGGGAGACGAGGTCTCTGTGGTCTAAAGTCATATGTTGGGAGAAGAGGTCTCTGTGGTCTAAAGTCATATGTTGGGAGACGAGGTCTCTGTGGTCTAAAGTCATATGTTGGGAGACGAGGTCTCTGTGGTCTAAAGTCATATGTTGGGAGAAGAGGTCTCTGTGGTCTAAAGTCATATGTTGGGAGACGAGGTCTCTGTGGTCTAAAGTCATATGTTGGGAGACGAGGTCTCTGTGGTCTAAAGTCAAATGTTGGGAGACGAGGTCTCTGTGGTCTAAAGTCATATGTTGGTAGACGAGGTCTCTGTGGTCTAAAGTCAAATGTTGGGAGACGAGGTCTCTGTGGTCTAAAGGTACTCTCGTCTCTCGTTCCAAAGGTGCCAGGTTTGCTCCCTCGTGATACCATCTGGATATTTGTTCAGAGATCCCTGATCTCAGTTTAGATTACATCACATTCCTATCGGAGACGGACGATAAAAAGTTGATCCTGTGTTTAGTTTGGGCAGTAAAGAATCCTTGACACTTCAAAATCGAGAAGTGCAGGCTGGAAAGCAGCTGCCCGTGGGAAAATTTAATTAGAAAAGATTTTTAAAAATAAAATTCCTACAAAAATATCTTCATTATTTTCAAAACTACATCGGGGAACCTCGCCGGTGCTATGGAGTTCAAGCACGCCAGCTATCTTTCTGAGTAAGAAATAGATCGGGACGCACATGTTTACCCACCGAAGTGCAATGATGATATTCGTATCAATCAATCAATCAATCAATCACTCCATGAACACGTTATGAAAACTATATTACAGAATATGAAAGACGTTGTTTACAAAATGTTGACTTCAAACAAATAGAAAGAATCTTCTTCTTCTTCTTCAAACGCGCTGTATCGACCACTTGTTAACCCCTCTGTGTGATTTGTTTGTGATCTGAGCCTAAGATCGATTGTACATTGTGCGATTTATGCGTCTACAAGTAGGCCAGCACATCCGATTTCTGCGATGCTTTTATTTACTAGGTAGCTTCTAGGTCCTACATCAGCCGCCTCTTCGACATGCCTTGTAGGTCCAGTGGTACTATTCTTTGCTCCCTTGCAGAGCCCGACACCACAAGGATGAATATAAAGAATCAAGTTATATTTCTCAATTAGAAAATTTGATTGCATTTGATCCCACTTAATTTATTTTCAGATGAATCTGTTGAACAAAGAAGAAATGCTTCGTTTACTTCGGGATGTTCTAGAATTACCTATTACCGAACTGCCTTTACTTTCTGGTCCCTCAGTACCTGCAAGTGTGAAGATATCCTTTCTGGAAAGTGTTATAAGGGCTCATCTAGAAAAACAGCCTTTCCAGAGCATCTCCCTCATGGTAGACGATGTGAAACATAGACATAGACCGTCTTGGGAAGAGATTAAAAACAACATGTTCTTAAGTCAGGGCGGGCTGTGTTATTGGCATAACACATTTATGTTCGTACTGCTTTTTTCGTTAGGGTATGATGTCGTAATGTCACATTCTAGTGTTCTAGGAATGGAACCGAATAATCATTTGGTTCTCATCGTTCGTGACCTTGTGACCCTAGGGACCTTCACTTGTAGATGTAGGAGTAGGTTACTATATCCCCCGACCAATCCCTATCGATTTCGTTGATGAATCACCAGTATACAAAGATTCAATTATGACCTACAAGTTTAAGAGAGAAACTGACACCAAGATGATATTGCTAAAAGCGGCTGTACATGGCGGGGGATCTTCCGCATCAACTCAGAATACACAAGAGACAAAACTGGAACAAAATGGCATTAAATCACAAGAAACAAAACAGGAAGGAAATGGCCTCAAATCAGAAGAATTCAAGTGGGAACAATTTTATTACTTTGATCCGTCTGAACGATCGCAGAATGTAAGTGATTTCGACTCTTGTTTTGATATCTGTTTCTCGGATGTAACAAAACTGCCGTTTCACACAAGTCCATGCGCAATGCGTTGGTCTAACAAAAGATTCATTGGTATTGTGCATGCAAAATTACTTGAAGAGAAGGTGGAAGGAAATTTAACAAAAACAATGCTTGTAAACCAGGACGCCAGCGCACCATTAATTAATGAAGGTAATGATGATGATAAATGTAGCAAGGGTGATGTGGATCCAGTTTTTCAAGCGTACGCAATTCACTTCCCACAGTTCCCATCTAATATGGTACAGACTGCCCTCAGTCATTGGAGAGCGAGTAAAAACATAAACATACTAGACATACCAAGTACTGTAGATTACTAGTGCCTGTATCTCACTACACAGTACATAGTCAAGATGTACCCCAAAGTGCAGTTCCAACTACCGGTCTGTTTTAAGACGGTGAATGACATTTAAGAATTTTACTTCGTAATTATTCATTTTTAATAATAATAATAATTCCTCTCGTACCGTTATACGTTATATATGGCCTGCAAGCAATTTTTTCATACCGCTCTATCCTGGGCAACTCGCTCAATCTCCTCCATGGAACTAAGACCGATATTTCCTGCCTCTCTCAGCAAAGTTCGTTTCAGGGTCTCCTTACGTCGTCCTCTCTTTCTTGAACACTTTGCATCTCACTTCAATGCCTGCTTTCATATTCGTTGATCATTTCTTTCAATAATATATTTTTTAAATTAATACCGTTTGTAAAGGCAGGAACTCTATGTAGACTATAATTATAATTGATATGTACATCGTATGTTGCTGTTTTGACTTTCTTTGCACGTCCTTTGTTAGTGTATTCTACTCCCCGATCAAAGAGGGAAAGGGAGAGGGGGGGGTGAAAATATATATTTTCAAGAAAATTATTTTTGTTAAATAATTAGTTGCAATGTTAGTTACATACACTAAATGTTGTTTATCATTTTTTTAAATGTCTGTTCCAACATGTGGCTAAATTGTATAACAATTTGATTTTTTTCTGTTAATTTAAAAACTTGATCTGTCTGGGTCTCCCGCTTTAAATATTATACATTATTTTATGTATATTCAACCAGCATTTGAAATCTTACAGTAACACATTAACAGACTAACATACAATGTATATTCAACCAACATTTGAAATCTTACAGTAACACATTAACAGACTAACATACAATGTATATTCAACTAGCATTTGATTGCAAAAATCTTACAGTAACACATTAACAGACTCCAGTTAACATACAATATGAGAATAAACATCGACAAAACCGAAGTTATGACATTCGTTAGAAAGGAAGACGCTAACAATATCTCTGTCGTCAAACATCAGTTAAAACAAGTCAAAGACTATACATAGCTAGGGAGAAATTGTTTCAGCAAATAGAAGAATAATCAACGACATTCAACAGGTAAGCAAGAAATAAAATAAAATAATAAGGGTGTTCAAGATAAATGCAGCCCCATTGACAAATCGAAAGTTACCAGATAACCTATCGCGTTGTCTTTATTTACTATTTAAACCGGTTCTGACTAGCTCGTCCTTACGTCACATTTGTTCATCGCCCCTTCCCGCACTACAATTACATACCATCACACAACCTTGACCTATACTACGTCATAACTGAACCTTCTCATTTCCATACATATATGCCAGATTAACTGCATTCCTAGGCTGCTTTTAAGTTGAACACCCTGTAGAAAAGATGGCACACATTTTGAAATGCAAACATGACACCATAAACACTTAAAGAGCAATGTTCAACACAATATTTCTCATAACATTACGCTATCAGTGCCAGACCTGGACGCTGACATCATACGATAGAAGAAAATTAGTCACGACAGGAATGAAGTGTCTACGCAGAATGTTGGAAATACCAAAAGAATCGGTTGAGAAATGAAGACATCAGGAAAAATGTGGGTACAATATCAGTACTGAACTTCATGAAGAAAAAACAAATTAAATGGTTCGGCCACGTAAAGCAGATTATCAACAGACAGTGTGCTTCAAAGAGCATTGTTGCTCCGATACAGCGGATACAAAGTAAAAGGCCGGCCATGAAAAAGGTGGGCGTCTGAGATAACAGAGGCGTCGAACAACACTGTTTATGAAGGGCACACAAAAGATCCGTTTGATAAATTTTTATACTGACGCTGAAAGGCAAAACAAGATTATATTATACTGACGCTGAAAGGCAAAACAAGATTAAAGTTTGTTTTAAAAAGAGGTCCCACTTTTTATTCTGTAAATCGCCCATGTGGGGCCAGGCAGCAAGGAGCAAAGAATAGTACAACTACAACCTACAAGGCATGTCGTAAGAGGCGACTGATGTAGGACCTAGGAAGCTACCCTAGTAAATAAAAAGCATCGAAGAAATCGGATGTACTGGCCTACTTGTAGACGCATAACTGGCACAATGTACACTCCCTCTGAGGCTGAGATCACATACAAATCACACAAAGAGTGGTTAACCAGTGGTCGATATGGAGCGTTCGGGGAAGAAGAAATATCTGTAAATAATCTGCCCCGACTTATCCTCTTTCCCTCGCATCTGTTACATCCTTGGATAGTAGTTTTTCTTTTTCTTCCTTTGTTTAACATAACCCACTTGTTACTCTTTAAGGTATGTGTGCCTTCGAGAGTGTGTTCGTTGTGCCAGTTATCGGCCTACAGACCCCGTAAGCAGCACATTCATTTTCTGTATGCTATTTCATTTCCGTTGCTCTCTCTACCTCTCTAAGCAAGCCACAGTAAGAAAAGAAAAACTTGACCTCGGGGAGTCTCTTTCCCTAGGCGAGTTTCATTAGCATAGGGCCTCGAGGTCAAAATTTCTCGGTTTAAACCACTTAGGAAGCATCTTCACAGAAGACGGAAGACTAGATAGAGAGAGGCTAAGGTGTAAAAAGCAAATGCTGTAACCTACCAGCTAGCCCCATTATTAAGGCACCCACAATTTTACTGACAGCTACGCAACAGATGATCAACAGCATTTTCATACCTACTCTGTGTTACCAGAGCCAAACATGGACAATGAGCAACGCACAGTCACAAAAAATAACTAACAAAGTTACCAACAACACCAGTAAAGAAAGAGTCACCAACATCAGCATAAGAAAGAAAGTTGGCACAGAACCTTGTTGAATTACATTGAGAAACAAAGAATGAAGTAGTTTGGCCACTTAATAAGAATGAATCCAAACTCCACAGTATACAGAGTCTTCTACAACAGAACGTCAGGAACAAAGACAAGAGGAAGACCACGAAAAGATGGTTAGATGGCATAGCAGAATCCTGTCAAAGAGCAAAAATAACAATCACACAAGCCACCAGAACAGCGCAAGACAAAAACAGAAAACCACAACACTGGGCAACAACCCGGTAGCAGTGTGACGACACGGCAACAGCCGGTAGTAGTGTGACGAACTGGACAACAACTCGGTAGCAGTGGACGAGACTGGGCAACAACCCGGAGCAGTGTGACGAGACTGGGAAACAATCCGGTAGCAGTGTGACGAGACTGGGCAACAACCCGGTAGCAGTGTGACGAGACTGGGCAACAACCCGGTAGCAGTGTGACGACACTGGGCAACAACCCGGTAGCAGTATGACGACACTGGGCAACAACCCAGTAGCAGTGTGACGACAAAGAGAATGAGAGAGCTGTAACATATTGGAGTCATTAGTATTGTCGTTGAATACTCTGTCCCACGTGAAATCGATTGAGCTGACATTTCTTCACATTTCACATTTCAAAATTTACAGACGATAAATGTCAGCTGATCAATGTAGGAGTAGTCTGGAGCAGACTTCATACTTTTGTGAATAGACACTTTTATTTCTTTTATTTCTTCCAGACTGGCATTGAGAACTTGTTGTTAAATAAAATCGATACATCCAGGAGCAAATATTTGTCTATAAATAAGACGGGGTTTCCACTTTTCATGATTTCCTGACAGTGTGAGATTCTTTGGAAGTAAGAAAAGGTTGACGTTCACTCCACAACTTTAGATTACTGACAAAATGTTTCAATTATGTGTCGACTTAATAGTTTAATGGCATTCCAGAGAGTAGATATAAAAGAAACTATATCACTCTAGAGTGTAGATAGTATAAGAAAGTATTTCTTAGAGCAGTGTTTCCCAACCTTTCTTGTGCCATGCCCCACCAAAGCCTTTGAAAAATTCGTATGCCTCCCCGTCCCCCTCATATATAACAATTACCAAAATTGTAATTTCTAAAATTGAATTGTTCACTGAAGAAATTTAAATGATAGGTTTTTAGGAAGAGATCACTAGGAAATTGTCAAGAAAACACAGTCAGTGAATTTTCAAAACATATAATGGAGAACTGAAATTCAAGTACGAAATAATTTTATTGACAGATTTTTCAATATTATTTTAATTATTAGTAATTATTTATTACTTACACTTAGTGAGATCCTAGCGCGTGGTGCATGCTGCACAGAGATTTTATGTTAGGTTCTAATTTAGTTAGCTTCAGTCTCAAGTCTCCTCGTTTTGTTATATCCAGCCCATTTCTTTTTTTTTTTTAGCAGCAAATCAGTTATTGCACTAAATCCACATTCAGCTAAATATGAAGATGGAAACAATAATAACAGTTTTTCTTGCTTTTTTGATTGAATTTGGATATTAGATTTCTGTTTATTCACAAAGCCATGCCATCGCTCCTTTTATATTAAATGAAGTTTTAACTGACTCATCATTTTGCATTTCTGCGAGTTCTTCATGATACTGCATATTTGAAATATCAGACAAATCCACTAACATTGGCTGCACATACAAGTTGGAAAATTAATTTGTTTCAAATCAGAAAATCTTTTTTTTAAATCAGCGATAGAATTTTCAGATTGACAATAAAAAGTGTAGTGGTATCAGTCACTTCACATTTCTGGAGCCATTGAAACTTTTCAAAATGTTTGTTTCAAATATATTTCTGACATAATTCAATAAAGTTAATGAAACCAAACATCTTTGCTTCTGTATCAACAAGAGTTGTATTTGTTTCTTGAAGTTGATTATTTAATATATTTAGTTTTTCAAAAATATCGGCTAGAAAACTCACAAATGCTTTACCATCGACCATTAACAGATACTTTATTTCATGTTTGTCGCTTAAAAAAACACTAAGAGTATCAAATAGTTTCATAAATATTTTCAAGCAGCTCTCTTTCGAGATACATCTTACTTCAGTGCGAAGTAAAAGTCGCGCATAGCCTACATTTTGTTCTTCACAAAATAGCTTGAAGAGACGCTCACATTTGGCATTAGCTTTAATAGCATTGATACACTTTATAAGTGAATTTAGTACTTCATTTAGAACAGGAGAAATATTTTTCTATTCTGCATACTATTTTTTCTCTCTATTCTTCATACTATTTTTTCTCTATATTCTTCCTAATGTTTTTTCTCTATATTCTTCCTAATGTTTTCTCTCTATATTCTTCCTAATGTTTTTCTCTTCTTTATTCTGAAAACTTTTTCTTCTTTTTTTTTCTTGATCTTTTTTTCCTGTAATCTATTTTCCTCTCTCCTTTCTGTCATGTCCAGTCCACTTTTCCTACCAAACGCGTCAGGTTCTCGTAAGTTATCCTCGCAAGCAATCATATATAGAAGCATCAGCTGATTGATTTCTGTCCAAACTTTGATGTTGGCGTTGATGATATCGGGACCAGCTCTTAACGACTGCAGTCAAGGGTTACAGAAGAAACCAGCATACATCTCTATATTCATTCATTGAAAAGCAGCATTGCTTTATTTAGCAAGTGTTTTATCTTCTATTTCTTGTTTCAGATTGAGGCAGCAATTGTGACAACGCTCTGTCTCTCTGTAATCTTTCTGGTCTTCTGTAATGAAACTAATGGCCATAACTTGCATTTGAGTCAAAGCTCTTGATGCTTGCTTGTTCTTCCATAGTATCTAACATTCAAGCCAAATCAAACTTCAGACCTGCTTTCTGTGGCGGAAATATGATATGCGTGGCTCTGTCCAATACTATTACATACTCAAGATTGCACTTATAAACTCATTTTGTCTTCATGACAAGGCAACAATCGAAACATTACCTGTTTTTAAAAATATGACTCATTTTCCAATGATTGCTTTTCCTAACACATGCTTTCCCGCTTTCAAAGCTTTGATAAAAGGAGGTAAAAATGTACATAGATATAAATACTTTCCATTTTTTGAAGATTTTTAAAACATCAGTAACGTGATTGTGAAGCAACATTCGTTTTTGTCAACAGACATCTAAAAGCCGATATATCGGTTTTGTAACATCATGAACATTAGTTAAACTCTGAATGAGTCCATTGCCCACCTAAACGATGAAAATGCCCCCCTGTGGGCGGCGTGGGCCCCACGTTGGGAAACAGGGCTCTAGAGGGTAGATCGTATGAAGAAACTATTGCACGACACAAGCAAAGAAACAAAAGTAAGACTTCTAAGAACATGCATGTTCCCTGTGGCAACATATGGATTGCATGGATCCTGGAGTATAAGGTAGGGGACGACCAAGATGAAACTGGCAGCAGGACATCATAGAAACATTGAACGTGACGCTGGAGGAAGCGGGAGAACACGCTGAGAGAGAAGTTTTCAGGTTGGCTGTCATGAAAACTACGTTCCTTAAGGGACATGTTACTATTTGAAAATTGTTGAATTAGTTCCATGAAATGCTAAATCAATGCCAGCAAGAAAATTAATGATAGAAACCTTCAGTGTTCTCATTTTGTTAGAACTTTTGTTGTGAAAGCTAAATATTGTTTACTATTGAAGAATCTATTTATAGACATCTTATGGCGGTAAACGGGCGGTCAATTGGGGCTAGAGTGTTTCACTGTGACAATTTCTGAGTTTCGCTTGTCTTCTTGTCTTTCAGCTCATCCCTAAATCTCCCTTCAAAGATTCTGCACCTTATGCATAATGTTGTTTTCCACACAACTAGTCATCAGCTAGTTTTTTCCAATTTGCTGGGACCGATAGAAAAGTTACTCATTGAGGCCTTGCAGACATCTTTATATCTGAACAGTGGTTTGCCTTGGTGCCTCTTCCCTTCTGAAAATTGACAGAACATCACTTGGTGTGGTATGCGACGGATATTGTCCATTCTTCTCACATAACCTACCTATCTGAGCCTTCTACTGCTGAGCGCAACTTCCAAGCAATCAGTCAAATGCCCACAGTATACAAAAGTTTGAACAATACTGCACTTGCTGTTCAGCTCAAGTCTAGCTGTTTTATTTATAAACGTTTATAATTAGCTAGATTTCATCTATTTCACCATCTGTTGTTTCTCTCCTACAGAAGTAATTATTAGGTACAGATAGCCATTATTATCACACGTGCATGCACGCGCACACACATTGTGTGTGTATGTACACATGAGAACAAACGTATATACACGCACAAAAGATTAGATCGCTTAAAAAAGACGTCTGAAAACGGAGACTCAAAAACGCCATTCCTTAAAAAAGCCAGTGCTTTTTACAGGCAGTGAAATGAGGCTTGAGTACAGACGTGTCCTGCATTACTACTAACCTGCAGTGCAAACTTGAAGCAGGTCAGAAAAGAGAAATCAAGAGAGGACAAATCAAGTAGATATTCCTTCAATAGAGAGAAAATGTTTGATTGTGCTGTTTAGAAGCTGTAACATTTGGCGATGGGAGGAAGGAGGGAGGAAGTGGGGGTTACAGGTGAGGTGGGGGACAAGTCGATGATTGTAAGGGGGGAGGAGGAAAGTTATGGCAATGAGCTAGTCAGTTCTGTAAAGGAAAGGAGAAAGAGAGAGAAGAGAAGAGAGAGAGTATGAAGGGTGCTAGTGAAAGTGATTACTTAAAAATGTTTGAGCCCGGCTTGCTTTAAGTGTTTAGATCAGCGGTTCCCAAACATTGTATCACCGTGTACCCACTTTTAAATACATTTTGCTAAAGCTGATCCCCAACAATGTCTATATATGAAAATCTTCTAGCGATGGAGTTATTATTAAACCACACCAACAGTCAAGCTGGCTCCAATTTCTCAGACTGCAGAAGACTTCAAAAGATCTTTCTCATGTCTGATAGTTAGACTCAGTCTGGCCTGGATCCTTTGATTTCGCAGCGAGACTAGTTTACAACTGTTTTTATTATTTGTTTTTGAAATTTATTTTTCTGTTTGAAATTTCAAAGATTTAATATTTCATCAAGCGACTGAGGGCTCCCTGTGAGTACCTCGCGGGCACTCGGTGGTCCGAGGAGCCCAGTTTGGGAGACGCTGGTTTAGAGTATTGACTTTATCAACTGGTGACAGCGATGGCGTACGAAAGTGGTTAGAGCTCTGGTAGAATTAAGTAATTAGTTATGGCAAAACGTATTAGAGCGCTAGCGTAACCTGCCGATTTAAATTTTGAGCGTAGTCAAATGATTAGAGTTCTAACGCAGTCAAATGATTAGCCCTCCGACGTAGTCATATGATTAGAACTCAGGCGTAGCCATATGATTAGAGCGTTGACATAGTCACTTTATTATATATCTGACGTAGTCACTTGATTATAGCCCTTCTTCTTCTTTTGTCGTCACACTGCTACCAGGATGTTGCCCAGTGTCGTGGTTTTCTGTTTTTGTCTTGCGCTGTTCTGGTGGCTTGTGTGATTGTTATCTTTGCTCTTTCACAGGATTCTGCTACGCCATCTAGCCATCTTTTCCGTGGTCTTCCTCTTGCCTTCTTTCCCGATGTTCTGTTGTAGAAGACTCTGTATACTGGGATTATAGCCCTGACGTAATCAAATGATTCTACAGCCACCTCCGCACATACTAGAGAGGTGCAACAACTCACGTCTTATGCTGTTGTCATCATCTGCGATTGAGGGCTATTAATATTATTTTCAAAAGTACATATAGAGGCTACGCATGGTGTCTTTGTAATTAGCCTATTTGTGTGAAAGCAACCATTAACGACTACATAAACAGGTACTCGATCAGTAACATGTATTTGAAATTGACTAATTAGTTGCTACACACAGGTATTCGCAAGGCAAGCGATTATTCGAAACTACCAGAAGACACTAATTTTTGTAGCTGATCGATTTTGAACTGCCAAGTTTTCTTTTATGTGTTCAACTTGAACAGGTGACCTATATTTTATCGTCCGTCTCCGATAAGACTAGGAACTGAGTCACACCTACACTGAGATTATGGGTCTCTGGACATATACCCCGCTGGCTTCACGAAGGAACGAATTGAGTTCCTTTGGACCGAGAGGCGATCACCTAACTTCTACGCCACACAGACCCCCTTTCTGCCGGATATGACATATGTAACTGACAATGGAACATCAAAGAGGTGGACAGGATGTTTGAAATATACAACGGTTAAACTTCACTGTGGACAAGGTACAAGCTAGTGGGATAATAGTGATAAAGTAACGAATACATTTTATTAAGTCATAATCCGTATTTTAGGATCAATACAGTAATAGGTATTTGAATAGAAATAGTCAGTGGCGACTCAGCATTAAGGACCAGTTAGTTTGTTCCTTTCGTGTCAAAGGCGGCACATAGGGCAGAGGTTTTAGATCTCCATGTGATGCGGTTCTTTGCTAGCAGTTGGAGATCTTGTATGGTTTTACATCCCAATAGTTTATTTCTTCTTGGATGTTCTATAATGTGTAACGTGTATTTATTATTTTATAAATTTTAATATAACAACCCAAAACGATGTTTCCGAAAATTGTTGTCTTGCCCCACAAACAAAATTGATTACGAGCCGCCACTGGAAATAGTGATTATTCGAACGTGATTATTCGAACGTCATCACTATCTATGGCGATCTAAGGAAACCTTCAGATCTGAGGTGGTCAGACAGGATCAGATCAATCTGAAGAAAACGGTAGGGAGGCTGCGGTTATACTGGGTAAATGGACGCTTTTGACGTGAACAAGTAAATTACAGTACTACATAAGAAAGGAAAAATAAAATAGTAAATATTCTTCTTCTTCTTTGCGTTCGTTCTTTACTACCAATTTTAATCACTCTTTGTGATATGTTTGATCTTTGCCAAGAACTGTATACGTTGCACATTGGTTTGGTAGGCCACTAAATACTAAATATTTAAACTGACAATAAATGCTAACCCTAACCCTTACTATCTCTGTTAACTGCCCCCTTGCTGTATTCTCGACTCTCGACTCTCGTCTCTCTCTGTTAACTGCCCCCTTGCTGTATTCTCGACTCTCGACTCTCGTCTCTCTCTGTTAACTGCCCCCTTGCTGTATTCTCGACTCTCGACTCTCGTCTCTCTCTCTGTTAACTGCCCCCTTGCTGTATTCTCGACTCTCGTCTCTCTCTGTTAACTGCCCCCTTGCTGTATTCTCGACTCTCGTCAATCGATACAGACATTACTGCGGTTGTAAGAAATCAATGTTATTTGTGAAACTCTTCTCCAAATAAATCTCTATCGAACTGGGTGGTACTACCTTCTTGGTCGTGTTCATTAGCAATGATAGTGTATAGAGTATCCAATAATATGTGCTAAACGTTGGTACAATCCAGATGGAAATCATAGACAATCATTTATTATAGTCTTATAATAGTAAATCATATAGTAGATCGAGAAGTTATATAATGCATTCATCGCTACTTTCTGTTATCTAATCACGTTTTACCTCACAGTATCAGGATATGATAAGTATCAGGATATGATAAGTATCGGATATGATGATATCAGGATGATAAGTATCAGGATATGATGAGTATCAGGATATGATAAGTATCAGGATATGATAAGTATCAGGATACTTATGTGTGCCTTCATGGGATGTTTTTAAATCTTCTCCGTGGTCTTCCTCTTCTTCTCTTTGCCGGTATGCTTCCTTCCATGATGGTCTTCTCAGCCCTTCATGTCTTTTTATATGTCCAAAATATCTCAATTTCTCTTTCTTATTTGTAGCATCAGACAGTTTTCTTTGATTTTGAGTTCTTTCTGGATAGATCTATTTGTTCTCTTCTCTGTCCATGATATACGAAGGACTCTTCTGTAACACTTATATTCAAAAACACATATATGTTTTTCCACTGTTTTATTAAATGTCCAGGCTTCACACCCATACGTTGCCACTGGGAATATGCATGCTCTTAGTATTCTGATCTTTGTTTTCTTATCAGTTCCGTTCCATACTGTTTTGAGTTAATTTTTAATGCATCTATCGGTTTTAATAAAATTGCGGAGTAACAAGGTTAAAAAATAAGGAACACAAAACATTTTCAAAATTGAAAAACAATAGGATCAACAAATAATATCAGCAACATTCAAAACAATTCAGTAGAAAGCAATATTAGTAAACATCAGCCATTGTTTACTAACCAACCAACTAAACAAAGAAGTATAATTAACAGAACCAGTTTGCAAACGATTACAATACATCATGGATGAAAAGCTATGAAAGAATGTTATAGTTTTGATGGAACATGTTCCATACCAAGTAACAATAGAATAACATAAAATAAAACCAATGAAAACCACTATATCCTTCTTCTTTCTTCAAATCTACAATTGTTAAATTTGTGATTTAGACTGAGACTAAGGCGATTGTACGTTGCGCCATTTCTAAGTACACTCGATTTTGCCTTTATTACTATGCTTCTCAGACCCTTACTCGTCGTCCCGACATGCCTGGTCCATCGCTCGCTGCCGGTCGTCGCCCACGACATCCTTGGTCGTCGCCTGACATGCGGCAGTCGCCTAGATGCCTTGGTCTCGCCCTGACATCTTGGCGTCGCCTGATCCTGAGGCGCATGTTCTGCGCTTGAGTCAGCCTTGACATCCTTGTAGGCGCCTGACGCGGGCCGTGCTCTAGCATCGTGTGCCTGACATCCTGAGTCATCTCACATGCGGTCACATGCCCTGACATGCCTCAGTGCCCTGACATGTGGTCCTTACACGCCTGGTGCAGCGCCTCTGACATGCTTGTCCAATCGCCTCTTAGACACCACAGTATATCGCTTCTTCTTGCCTTCTGTCACAGTCGCCTCTTCGACATGCTAGGTCAAGTGCTTACGAATTTCCTTGTAGGTTCTGAGTGCTCTACGACATGCCGAGGTACTTCGCCTCTTACGACATCCTGTAGGCCATGCCCTTCGACATGCCTTCTAGGTCGACGCCTCTTAGATCCTAGGTACATCCTCTAGACTCCTTAGTCAGTCGCCTCTTACGACATGCCTTGTAGGTCACAGTCGCCTCTTACGACATGCCTTGTAGGTCGCAGTCGCCTCTTACGACATGCCTTGTAGGTCGCAGTCGCCTCTTACGACATGCCTTGTAGGTCGCAGTCGCCTCTTACGACATGCCTTGTAGGTCACAGTCGCCTCTTACGACATGCCTTGTAGGTCACAGTCGCCTCTTACGACATGCCTTGTAGGTCACAGTCGCCTCTTACGACATGCCTTGTAGGTCACAGTCGCCTCTTACGACATGCCTTGTAGGTCGCCTCTTACGACATGCCTTGTAGGTCAAGTCGTCTAGACATCGCCTTTAATGCTTGTCCATCCCCGACATGCCTTGTAGGTCACAGTCGCCTCTTACGACATGCCTTGTAGGTCACAGTCGCCTCTTACGACATGCCTTGTAGGTCACAGTCGCCTCTTACGACATGCCTTGTAGGTCACAGTCGCCTCTTACGACATGCCTTGTAGGTCACAGTCGCCTCTTACGACATGCCTTGTAGGTCAGTCTTCGCCTCTTACGACATGCCTTGTAGGTCACAGTCGCCTCTTACGACATGCCTTGTAGGTCACAGTCGCCTCTTACGACATGCCTTGTAGGTCACAGTCGCCTCTTACGACATGCCTTGTAGGTCGCCGTGTTACTATTCTTGCCCCCTTGGGAGCCCAGGTAAAACAAATGCCATCAACTGTAAAATGACAAGCTTAAGGAAGGCGATAGCGGTCACAAGGAAAGATAACTATGGAAAATGAGGGACATCAGAAGCAAAGTGGGCATAACTTCATGCACTGAATACATTGAAAGACAATAAATGCAGGGGTTTGGACATTTAATGAGAATGGAACACAACCAACCACCAATAACAGCATTCAATAAAAAGAGGTCAGGTACTAGAGCCAAGGGAAGAACAAGAAAAAGATGGATAGAGAATATCAAGACCACACTGAATAAACACGGATAAGCCCCAACAAGAGCGACTGATCTGGCCTTGGAACGCAAATTAAAGCTCCAACCCCTACGATTAACGGCAAGAGTGGACAACCAATTCACTCATCAACCTGGGGAAAAACAATACAATTGAAGATATCAAAGGTAAACAGAATAGGAACTATAAATGAGAACGGTGCACTCTTTGTATGATTGGTTGATTGATTGTTAGGACAATCATCATTGCACTTCGGTGAGTAACCATGTGTGCTCCATCTTTTTCTTACACATGAAGATATCAGCTGCAGTGCACGTACTCCGTGGCATCAGCGAGGTTCCCTAATGCAATTTAGTAGATGGTGAAAATATTTTGTAAGACGTATTTTTAATTTTTAATGAGTTTTGCCTGTGCAGTGGCTTTGCAGCTTGGTCTCGATTTCGAACTGGCAGGGGTTATTTTACTTGCTCAGCTTGAACACGTGACCTACGTTTAATCGTTCGTCTCCGATAGAACTAGGAACTTGATCTCACCTACATTGAGCTCAGAGATCTCTGGTAAATTATGCTGATGGTTTCATTAGGGAACGAACCGAGTACCTTTGGAACCAGAGGCGAGCCCCTAATCTCTACATCACAGAGACCATCTAATAGATAGTGAGACTGTTACAGAGGCGAGCCCCTAATCTCTACATCACAGAGACCATCTAATAGATAGTGAGACTGTTACAGAGGCGAGCCCCTAATCTCTACATCACAGAGACCATCTAATAGATAGTGAGACTGTTACAGAGGCAGCCCTAATCTCTACATCACAGAGACCATCTAATAGATAGTGAGACTGTTACAGAGGCGAGCCCCTAATCTCTACATCACAGAGACCATCTAATAGATAGTGAGACTGTTACAGAGGCGAGCCCCTAATCTCTACATCACAGAGACCATCTAATAGATAGTGAGACTGTTACAGAGGCGAGCCCCTAATCTCTACATCACAGAGACCATCTAATAGATAGTGAGACTGTTACAGAGGCGAGCCCCTAATATCTACATCACAGAGACCATCTAATAGATAGTGAGACTGTTACAGAGGCGAGCCCCTAATCTCTACATCACAGAGACCATCTAATAGATAGTGAGACTGTTACAGAGGCAGCCCTAATCTCTACATCACAGAGACCATCTAATAGATAGTGAGACTGTTACAGAGGCGAGCCCCTAATCTCTACATCACAGAGACCATCTAATAGATAGTGAGACTGTTACAGAGGCGGAGCCCTAATTCTCATCACGAGACCATCTAATAGATAGTGAGACTGTTACAGAGGCGAGCCCCTAACCTCTACATCACAGAGACCATCTAATAGATAGTGAGACTGTTACAGAGGCGAGCCCCTAATATCTACATCACAGAGACCATCTAATAGATAGTGAGACTGTTACAGAGGCAGCCTAATCTCTACATCACAGAGACCATCTAATAGATAGTGAGACTGTTACAGAGGCAGCCTAATCTCTACATCACAGAGACCATCTAATAGATAGTGAGACTGTTACAGAGGCGAGCCCCTAACCTCTACATCACAGAGACCATCTAATAGATAGTGAGACTGTTACAGAGGCGAGCCCCTAATATCTACATCACAGAGACCATCTAATAGATAGTGAGACTGTTACAGAGGCGAGCCCTAACTCTACATCACAGAGACCATCTAATAGATAGTGAGACTGTTACAGAGGCGAGCCCCTAATCTCTACATCACAGAGACCATCTAATAGATAGTGAGACTGTTACAGAGGCAGCCAATCTCTACATCACAGAGACCATCTAATAGATAGTGAGACTGTTACAGAGGCGAGCCCCTAATCTCTACATCACAGAGACCATCTAATAGATAGTGAGACTGATAGTAAAAGATATCTTGGTTATATCAGGGATTTTTTAAAAATGGATAACTAATCAATTTGAAATCAATTACAACTACCAATATATTTAGGTCACGGCAAGCCGGTTAAGTCTCGAGTAATTTGTAAATCTTTATATCTGGTGAGTTCGATTATTAGCTTCTGTTTTATTGTTATATTTCGTGTTACTGTCTGGTAGTTGTGGTTTCTATAACATTTCTGAAACCAGACGGAACTGTCTATGCTTTTTTTAGCATCTTCAAGATTATTCTGATTAGTGGTTAATTTCGGTACTGATAACAACAGTATGCCTTAACAAGAGTACACCTTTGTAATTGCTCCATACTTTCAAATTCTCTTTCTTTAGCTAAACTCATCATCATCAAGGTGCGTATCCTTTATAGAACGTTGCTCTCTATGCAGCGCATCTGAAATTAAATCTGTCTCTAGCCATTTCACCCACTTCGTCGACGGCCATATTCATGGTTTCTTTAATATCTTGTAGCCATCTTCTTCTTGGTCTGCCTCTGCGTCCTGGGACCCTGTTCTCTAATATTGTTCTCTTCAGGCCATTGTGACGCTTAGCTAGATCAGAAGCCTTTATTTCACGTCTGCCTGTCTGTACATGGACATTTAATTGAACAAGGCAGTGGAAAAACATATGCGTACTTTTGAATATAAGTGTTACAGAAGAGTCCTTCATATATCTTGAAAAGAGAAGAAAACAAATAGATCTATCAGAAAGAACTCAAAATCAAAGAAAACTGGCTGATGCTACAAATAAGAAGAGAAAATTGAGATATTTTGGACATATAAAAAGACATGAAGGGCTGGAGAAGACCATCATGGAAGGAGGCATACCGGCAACAAGAAGAAGACCACGGAGAAGATGGATTCAGAATGTAATTGATGGTTTAAACATGACTGCTGCAGAGGCGGGACATCCAGCCTATGAGAGAGAGAGAAATTCCGAAGGACTGTTGGGGTGGCAAAATTCAGTTCAGGACACGCTATTTGATGATGATGATGATGTTGAGAAGAGAGCTGTTTGCGATGTTTGTGACTGCCGATGTTGGAATGATATATATATTGAAGAATGTGTGAAAAGCATTTCACAGTTTTAAACAACCCGGTAACTGCTATCGTCAATCTATTGAGACATGGAATATCGTTTGGTTTATTACGCTGACAAGAGAAAACATAGGAAGACACGGAATATATAATTCTTCATGATAATTGACATCAAAATTGAGATAAGAGCAGAGATGTGACATAGATGCCTCTTATCATCATTTCTCTTCATACAGGCTATTGGTTAGATTATTATATCATCATCATCAGGTGCCATGCCGGCTGGCGTAGGCGATCATAGATCTCCACGAATCTCTGTCTTTGGTGATTGATATCATCTCAGATGTTGACGCTCTACCGTGTCATGAAGTCAGGCTATCCAAAATTTTCCATTTCTGTCTTCAACTGTCTCGTTTCCCCTCGATTTTACCAGTTGTTACATTATGTTCTAAGCTTCCTCTTCTCATTCCATGTCCGATATGTGATGCCGTCCTAGTATATGGATTATGAGAACAGCAATACTGACATGCAAATTGTGATATTTCCCTTACAGGAGGTAGCTATCAAGCACAGTAAATGAGTCGTTGATTTTCTAGGCACCACTTATACTTTCAGTAGTTTGCTATTGGTTCCAAGATGGCGACGTAAACAAGTTGTGTTAGATTCAAAGGATGTGTTTACAGTGATTTTTATGTGATAATTAGTGACATTTAAAGATGAGCCTACGACAGAACTTGCAGAACGCTAGGGGATGTAGGATATGTGCATAAATTTCTGCTATAGATATTACACAAGAACTACGAAGATTACAAAAAGCCATCAAAGTTCGGAACGGTTCGGCCATCTAATGAGAATGGAACCACATTTACTACCATCACGTGCCTATAATAATCGAAACTCAGGGCGCAGAGCACGAGGCAGGCCAAGAACACGATGGATAGATAACATCTCAGAGTCCCTGCGAAGCATGGACTGACAACGTCAAGCGCAACACACCTGGCACAAGATAGAAAACTAACTCTCCCACGACGCTTCACGGCAAATGTGGTTAAGATAAGATAAGATTGCTTTCTGAACAGTGGGATCTATTTTCACTGTTCTCAAAAATCCACGCGTACAAATTTGTTTCCAAATTTCACGCCGTGGAGTTTGAACCAGATACTTCTGGGTTGAGATCGAGCTCACTAACTCTACGTCACAGTCGTCCAAGATAATAATAGACAAGAATTCATTGAACTATGTCTAGACAGTTTGTGGACACCTTGGTTATCTACATCAGTGGTTCCCAAACTTTGCATCTCCGCAGACACCCTTGTAAATACATTTTGCAGTTGCAGAACCCCAAAAGTTTATATATATGAAAATCTTCTATCGATGGAGTTATTATTACCCCACACCAACAATCAAGCTGGTTCCAATTTCTCAAACTGCGGAAAACTTAACATGATCTTTCATTTTGTTCTGTCAGACATTTAGACTCCGGTCTGGTCCGGGTCCTTTGATTCCCCAGCGAAACTAGTTTACCACTGTTTTTATAAATGTTATTAAAGTTTATTTTTCTGTTTAAAATGTCAAAGATCAAAATACTTCTTCAAGTGCTTAAGGACCCCATGTGAATACCTCGAAGACCCCGAGGGTCCGCGGATCAGTTTGGAAAACGCTGATCTATATATTTTTTTTTCTTAACAGTGTTGAGATCCGAGATACGTCTAGCACGTTAGGGAAAAAAAATCAAAACAAGTGGGCGATATACATACAGAAAAGATAGAAAAATGATTATAACAATAAATGAAGCAATCGGAAATCCGATTATATAGGGTGTTCAACTTAAAAGTAGCCCCAGTGATAAATAGAAATTTGCCAGGTACGCATTGCATCTCGTCTATTTACTATTTAAACCGGTTCTGACTAGCTTGTCCTATGTCACATTTGTTCATCGCCCCTTCCTGCACTACAATTACACACCGTCACACAACCTTGACCTATACTACGTCATAACTGAACCTTCTCATTTCCATACATATATGCCAGATTAGCTCCATTCACAGGCTGCTTTTAAGTTGAACAGCCTGTACTAGGAGAAACAGCTGTACCAAATAGTTCAATTAAGGACACACATATATAAATATATATACATATGTATTCAGTATAGTAGATACACAATGGAAGAACGGATAAGGAAATCAAAATATGAATGCATATAGTCTTTCCCAGGAGATGATGGAATTATTTTCCACTCTTACCGTTAAGCTAGGGGTGGGAATTTTAATTGCATTCAGGTCCAGATGAGTCACCCTTTTTGTTTGTATCCATTGTTTATGTAGTGTGGTCTTGACATTGTCTAAATCATAGAATCCCAAACTTTTCGGCCCACCGCCCACTTTGCACAATATAAACTTTGTAACGCCCCCTTCCACATTAAACAGTTTATCAGCGCCCCCTCTCACCCCTCATATAACATGCTCTATTTTCTCTTTGACATAGAAAATGTATATATTTTGTCATACAAGTCAATTTTAAAATGATTATATACATGAAATAGAATATTTATGAAAAAATGGATCGTGTAAGACGGACATAAGATGAATTTAAATGCAAAATTCAAATTTTAAATGATTATTCAATCTCACAATCACGAAAATATATCTTATTACTTTCTTCTTTAAGGAGCCACAGACCCTAATCGCCTGAACACCCCCCAAATTCTTCTGAACCCACTATCGCCTCCATATAACGCTTCATCGCCCCTTGGGGCGCACCGCCCACTTTGGGAAACGCTGGTCTACATATATTTTTCTTGATCTTCCCTTGGCTCTAGTACCTGATCTTTTTTTATTGTATGCTGTTATTGGTGGTTGGTTGTATTTCATTCTCATTAAATGTCCAAACCACTGCATTTGTTGTCTTTCGATGTATTTGGTGCATGAAGTTATGCCCACTCTGCTTCTGATGTCTTCGTTTGGTTGTCTACCTTTCCTGGTGACCACCACTGCCTTCTTCAAGCATTTTATTTCCTACGTGGTGAGCTTTATGTGCTGTGTTGCTGTCAGTGGCCAATATGAATGCCCAGATCATCAAGACAACATGAAGACAACATGAGACAACATCAGACAACATCAAGACAGCATAAAGGCCAATACTAAGCTATCAATATTTAAATCAATTATTATTGCTGTCCACAGAGAGCAATGTTGCTCCGATACAGTGGATACAAAGCAAAAGACAAGCCACGTAAAAGGTGGACGTCAGAGATAACAGAGGCGGCGAAAGACAATATTTATGAAGCACACACAAAAGCTCGTCCTAGAAATATCTTCTTACACTGAAGCTGTGAGGCAAACCAGGACTGGAGAAAAGAAAGAAAGACAAGGTGCATAGAGAGACTCGCTCCAGGTGTCTCCTCTATCAACGTGACGACGAAAGGCAAAACAGGATTAGAGCATAGATAGATAGATAGGTTGATGTTAGTGTGATATTATTGGGGAGCTTAGGATGGATAACTGGATGTTCTTCTGTCTCTTGGCGTCTTAATGTTGGATGAGGACACTAAAATTAATGTTGAATCAATCCAGTGGAATTTAATGAGTTTGGAATTACATGTTGTCCAGCCTGTTTAAATCTTCCTGAGCATACTCATTGCTTCATTGAGAAAACCTGCATGGATAAAAGTCTGTGATGAGAGAGAGAGAGATAGAGAGAGAGAGGAGAGAGAGAAGAGAAAGTAGAGAGCAGGAAAAGTATATTAAAGGAGTGTAAAGATATGAAAAAAACGAGAAAATAATTGGACAGGAAAATAAAGATAGAAACATATATTAAAAGGATGAAAAGGCATGAAAAACGAAGAAAAAATGTAGATAAAGAAGAAGAAGCTGTAAACGGATATTTAATGAGAACATGTGCTCTAGAGAAAAATGACAGTGCTATTATAATAAAATGTTGGCTGGTATACTCAATGTTCCTAGATAAAATTACTTAATATATTTCGATGAAATTACTCAAGATTTGTTGATGAAATAACTCAAGATTTGTTGATGGAATTGAAACAATCTCTCGCAGCGGTGGAAAAAAAATTGTGTTCCAACGATATCGTTCTAAACTTCCCCAAAATAACATTTTTAATGTTCAAACACAATACCAAAGAAATTGTTTAAAAAATAGTTTGAATACACTGAATATTCTTTACAAACATTTCAAAGCTTTTGAAAACGCAGCTGGCAAAGTTGTAGGCTCTTATAAGATGCCCCTGCTTACTTTCCCGTAGGAGATGAAAATTAATGAATCATTTCATGACTCGAAGAGCAGCTCCTAATCGATGTCAAAGATGACTTCACAAGTGATGTACAAGATGATTAGTTTTTTTATGTTGGAAACATCCTCATACGTTGACAGGATACATATGTGAATACTATCATCATCGTGTGGCGTCGTACTCATTATTACTCATTATTATTATTAGTACGTGTTATAGCGAAGGCAAACCGGGGAACATGTTCCTAACGTCGGATGGAAGATGTACAACAGAGATTAGGAGTAGAATAGCTCAAAGAAAGCAGCTTTTATGAAAAGAAGATCACACTATGCGTGAACTCACTACAATGGCATTGCGAAAACAGTACTCCAGTGCTATATTGAACCAATACTTATGTATGGCAGCGAATCATGGACAATGAACAAACAATCAATACGATCATTGGAAGCCACAGAGATGTGGTTTTACAGAAGAATGTGAAAATTCCATGGACAGCGAAGAAAACAAATGATGAGGTTTTAAATCAGATCTGCACACAAAGAAACCTTATCAAAGGAATAAGAATCCGACAATCAAGGTTCTTCGGGCATATAATGGAAGAAAGGTTTAGAACATTTGGTGACTACAGGTAAAATTCAGGAAAGGAGAGATCGTGGAAGACAGAGGGAGAAGATGTTGGATGGTCTCACATCATGGTTCGACAAACAGTCCACGTCAGAATGATTACATGCACCAAGCAAAGAGTGTTGTGGAGAGACATGATCGCCTTCGCCGGCAGGCATGGTACTTGATTGAAGCTGGAGAAGAAACTGTCGTTACTGCTGCCTGTAGTAGAGTTTGTATGGGGATGTAAGACAGCGAAGACGGTGTGTCTGTGAAATTTAATGGCTGCATGGCTAGTGCAAACTGTTATAAGAAAGAGAAGATGGAGATATGTTGGACACAACTTGAAAAGAAATTATCAAAGAATATCAAAGCAGGCATTGAAGTGGGATGCAAAGTGTTCAAGAAAGATATGACGACTTAAAGAGACCCTGAAACGAACTTTGCTAAGAGAGGCAGGAAATATCAGTCTCAGTTCCATGGAGGAGATTGAGCGAGTTGCACAAGATAGAGCGGTATGGAGAAATTACTTGCAGACCCTATGTAACGTATAACGGTAGGAGAGGAATTATTATCATTATTATGGCTAATGCAGTCAGACAAAAGAAGAGCGGGAGAAGATCATCATGGAAAGAGGATACCAGCAAAGAGAAGAAGAGGAAGACCACGAGAAGATGGATTCAGGATGTAACTGATGGTTTGAACATGACGGCCGCAGAGGCGGGACATCTGGCCAATGATAGAGAGAAATTCCGGAGAACTGTTGGGGTGGCAAAGTTCTGCTCAGGACAAGCTACTTGATGATGATGAGTGAAGTCAGCAATGTTCCTGTTAGGGTGTTTTCTTTATGTCCTCAACAGATAAAAAAACTCTTAGTCTTAATGTAGGTTGTGCCGAGTCTCTAGCATGGAACCCGTGATCTAATCCATTCGGACAAACGCGCTACTCAATGTAGAAAACATCACAAGAATACAAACTGTTTCAATACACACACGTCACAGAATACACACACGTCAAGGATACACACGTCACAGAATACACACACGTCACAGGATACACACACGTCACAGAATACACACACGTCACGGGATACACACGTCACAGAATACACACACGTCACAGAATGCACACACGTCACAGGATGCACACACGTCACAGAATACACACACGTCACAGAATGCACACACGTCACAGGATGCACACACGTCACAGAATACACACACGTCACAGAATACACACACGTCACAGAATATACACACGTCACAGAATACACACACGTCACAGAATGCACACACGTCACAGAATGCACACACGTCACAGAATACACACACGTCTGGAATCACACACGTCCGATCACAACGTCACATAAAACCCACATCGGTCCGATGGAACCCGTGACAAATTTACACACGTCACAAGAATAACACACGCAAGAATACAAACGCTCCGAATACACCACGTCACAGAATACACACACGTCACAGAATACACACACATCACAGAATACACACAAGTCACAGAATACACACACGTCACAGAATACACATACGTCACAGAATACACACACGTCACAGTTCAAGAAAGGGAATCTGGTTGAACATTGAATCTGATTTACAAATCTTAGCGGGATGAGCTTCAATTTGATCAAATCAAATGTGAAGATATCGTAAATAATATAGAAACAAATAGACAATACCAGAGTCAAGCAAGTTTCTGAATTCAAATATTTAGGCAGAGCAACGAAAACTCGAAAACTAGAGAAATAGAGACAAGGATGTCAAAAAGCAAATGCAGTGACCTACCAGCTGCACCATTACTACAACACCCAAAGATCAAGATGGAAGTGAAAAGACAGATGATAAAAAGTATTTTCTACCAACATTTGTACCAGTGCCAAACTTGGTCTCTTACAGCAACACATCACAGAAAGCTCACACGTGTGAAATAAAATGATTGAGGAAGCAGTGGGAGTCACCAGGAAAGAGGACATCAGAAGCAGAGTGACTTCATGCATCGAATACATCGAAAGACAATAAATGCAATGGTTTGGACATTTAATGAAATGAAATACAACCAACCACCAATAACAGCATACAATAAAATGTGATCAGGTACTTGAGCCAAGGGAAGACCAAGAAAAAGGTGGATAGAAATATCAAGACAACACTAAATAAACACTGATATAACACAACAGTGACTTTCTACTGGAACGCAAATTAAAGCTCCCACCCCTACACTTAACTCGTAGATCCCGGGCTCTCGATAATTTGATATTGAATGTAAACATAGCAGATCACGAGCTCCTGAAATATCAATCAGAAATGATGTTATCATAATTTCTCGGTTTTCGATAATGAATTGTGTACAAATGTGACGTCAAACACATCCCACGTGATCCGCATAGTATAACAATATGGCGGACGCTGAATTGGAATTTTTTCATTGGTACTGATAAGGTAATTAGTTAAGTATTTTCATGATGAAAAAATGTTCTGAAAATGTTGGAAATGGTCACTCTAAGAGTATAACAACAGAGCAGCTGTTAAACTTGTTTTGAATGAATCTGAAGATGAATTAGGCTTAGAATGTGATTATTCTGATAAGGATATCGAAAGTAAGTTAGACGATCATTTAGACAATAAAGAATTGTTTTAATTGGTTGATATTCAAGCTATATATATTCAATCTGGAGAACAAGATACATATACAGGAGTATTTGAGGCCATGTCCACATATGATATCAAGTAAATTACAAAGCTTAGTATTCTGCAAAAAGATAATCAGCAGGAATAACGGAGCTGATAGGATTATTTTTCCCCCGATCCAGAAGCACCTGAGATTTTCAGCTCTTCGACTCGGTGCCATGGACATCGTAACCCTTCGGTTCGGTGCCACGAACACCGTAAGTCTGGGGAATCTGTGGCTTTTTCTGCCACCCCGCGGAATTGAACCCACACACAGAGGGATAGTCACCCGTAGTCCAACGCGCTACGAACACGCTTGGCAGACGGGCATAGAGTTGATATGATAAGTCAATAACAAATTATAGAGCACTTAAGTTTGTTAAATTATCGTGTATTAATATAACTCTGATATGGGCTGTTTTTGCTCAGGGGCTAAGGGAAGAGGGTTTTTAAGGTACAGGTAGCTCAGCAAGATTTCTGCCACCACTACAGTTACACTACAGTGGGTACCTTCACACTGTGGTGTCCCAGGTAATGACAAGGCAGACACACTAGCAAACAAATGGAGCAGAATGTGAACAAGTAGAAAACCAAATGACAAACTTTGGGAAAAAAGAGCTATCGGGGACATTAGAAAAGAACCTAAACTATCCAACGAGGACTACCTACAAACCTTGACAGACAAGGACAGACTATCATCTTCCGACTCAGGGCAAGGACATAACAGAAATGAACAAACACTTACACAGGCTACATTGTCCCCATCCCTCTGTGCCATGGCACGCAGCTAACAAACCACAAGAACATGTCCTGCAAGACTGTCCGTATGTCCTCCTAGAAAGGAATTATTCATGCAATACAACACTACATTCAAAACTACATGGCACCAGAGATGAGCCCCAGACAACAATTGACTTCATCATAAGAACGCGTCTAACGGTATAATCATCAAAACTACATGGTACCAGAGATGAGCTCCAGACAACAGTTGACTTCATCATAAGAACTGGTCTAACGGTATAATCATCAAAACTACATGGCACCAGAGATGAGCTCCAGACAACAGTCGACTTCATCATAAGAACGTGTCTAACGGTATAATCATCAAAACTACAATGCACCAGAGATGAGCTCCAGACAACAGTCGACTTCATCATAAGAACACGTCTAACGGTATAATCATCAAAACTACATGACACCAGATATGAGCTCCAGACAACAGTCGACTTCATCATAAGAACGCGTCTAACGGTATAATCATCAAAATATCGATCGCAAAGATGAAAAAGATAAGGAATTGGAAGATGAATAGAATAGAATAGAATAGAATTGGAAAGACAATAGAAAATAGATATGATAAGAATGAGAAGAAGAACATCAATGAAAGTAGATAAATAAAGAAGAGGTTGAAAATTCAAGATGAAACAATGAATACAGACAAACAAAAAAGAAAATACAAAATTATGTTCTTTTTCTTCAACTATGGTCAACTTCTGCTATGCAACTACACAGATGTGTGTCATAAACAGAGCGGTGTGCTTGAAGTCTTCTGTGATCAACTTCTGCTATGCAACTGCTCAGATATGTGTCATAAACAGGGCAGTGTGCTTGAGGTCTTCATCGATTCCCCCATAATTTGTTCTGAAGGGCTGTTCCTGTTGTCCAGATTTCCATTCTCCGCTGCTCAGACTGGGGCAGTCTTGAAAGATGTGTTTTGGGGACTGCTTTGGTGCTTCATATGTGCAGACAGCAGTGTCTCTGAGATTCATTCTATTGAGGTTTGCTATGGGACCACAGTGTACAATATCATGAATACATGAGGATATTCTTGAGAAAAAAGTAGGTTGTGGACTAAAACAAAAATTGATTGATTGATTGATAGGATGATTGATTGATTGAAAGGATCATCATGATTGCACTTCAGTGAGTAACCATATGAGCTCCGATCTCTTGCTTAAACAGGAAGATCTCAACTACAGTGCACGAACTCCGTAGTACCGGCGAGGGTCACCGGTGCAATTTAGAAGATAATAATAATAATAAATAATAATAATTCCTCTCGTACCGTTTTATGTTACATAGGGCCTGCAAGTAATTTCTCCATACCGCTCTATCCTGGGCAACCGCTCAATCTCCTCCATGGAACTGAGACCGATATTTCCTGCCTCTCTCAGCAAAGTTCGTTTCAGGGTCTCTTAGGTCGACCTCTCTTTCTTGAACCCCTTTGCATCCCACTTCAATGCCTGCTTTGATATTCATTGATCATTTCTCCTCAAGGTGTGCCAACATATCTCCATCTTCTCTTTCTTATAACAGTTGTCACTAGTGGTTGACAAGACATGTCTCTGATTTCATCACTTCTCCTGAATTCGTTCCATTTTATATTCATTATTTTTGCAGACATCTTTTTCAAATGCATTCAACTTACTTTCTATATCTTTAGTCATTTTCCAACTCTTCGCTAGCATATGTTAGGATTGATACAACATTTGAATTGAAAATTCGTAATTTAGTTTTAATACTATATAATTTGCAGTTCCATATTTTATTTAGACTTTAACAACTGATGTTGCTTTGCCAATTCGATCATAATTTCTTTTTAACATTTCCTGTTGAATCAAAATTGCTACCTAAATAGGTGAACTGCTCTGTTATTTTATCATTTTAGATTCCAGTGTGATATCTGCATTACTTGCCATAGGTGTCTTCATTATATTTGTTTTTCATAGCTTATCTGCAGTCCAACTTTTGATGCTATAGATGACAAGTTGTCTGTTTTTCTTTGCATATCTTGGTTGTTTCTACTTAACAAGGCAATATCATCTGCAAAATCCAAATCTTCTAGTTGACTATTTTCTACCCAATCGATGCCAGTTTCGCCTCTGCAACATTTTCGCATCCCCAGTTAATGGCCACTCCAAACAATAGCGGAGATAGAATACAGCCTTGCTTTACTCGGTTTCAACCATAAACCAGTCGCTTTGTCCACCACCAGTACGAACTGCACACTGTGAACCATCATAGAGGCTCTTTATAATGTTTATTATTTTGTCTGGTATTCCATAGCATTCAGAATATTCCACAGAGATATTCTGTGTAGACATCAAAGCTTTTTTAAAATCGATGAAATTTAGTATGAGTGGTTGTTGCTTCTCAATATGTTCCTCCAAAATTATTCGTAGGGTAATTATTTGGTCTAAGCAGCTTCTCCCAGGTCTAAAACCAGCTTGTTCTTCTCTCAGGGTTGTGTCCACTGCTCCTTTGATTCTATTAAGAATGATTTTACAGAAAGTCTTGGTTATTACTGATAATAGGGTGATCCCTCTCCAGTTGTTGCAATCTTTGAGATCACCTTTTTGTGGATCTTAACAATTATTCCCTTTTCCATTGATCTGGGACAGTTTCTTCTTCCCATACTTTATTAAATAGTTCTTGCACCTGGCTAATAGTTGTATCATCAGCCGCTTTGAGCATTTCTGCAGAATGTTGTCATCACCCGCTGCTTATTGTTTATCAAAGGGAAATTTTTTGCCTCCTTGACCTAGCTACACTTATCATTTCTTCGTTAATTGGTGGTTTTCTTGCCTCTTCGTCAAACTTGAGTAGTACTGGTGGATCAGGTCTATTTAATATTTCTTCAAAATGTTCTGCCCATCTTTTCTTCTGCTCGGTATCTGATGTTAGAACTTTACCATCTTTACTCTTGATTGGGCCACCCTTTGAAACAAATGTTCCAGTAAGTTGTTTTAGTGTGTTGTATAGCATTTTACTGTTTCCAGTCTTAGCTGCCTTTTCCCTTCTTCAGCCAGTCGATTGACATATGCTCTTTTATCTCTTCTAGCCGCTCTTTTCACTTCCTTGTCTTTTAGTCTATATTCCTCTTTAGCTTGGATTTCATCTGTTGCATCCTTAGTATTAAATATTGCTAGTTTCATCTTTCTTCTTTATTATTAGCCTTATCTAATGAATTTTCCCCAGCAGCGATTTTCCAGCCTGCTCTCCTCAATTTTGAAGTGCTAAGGATTCTTTTACGCGCTCAAATTGACCAAGCGACGTATGTTTTATCGTCCGGCTCCTACAGGACTAGGAACACAATCTCACCTACACTAAGATCAGGGACCTCTGGAAAATAATCCAGATGGCTCCACAAGGGAACAAACCTGGTACCTTTAGTACGAGAGACACACAGACCACAGAGACCCACAAAGAAATACTGTAGTGTTAAGAAACAAAAATAAAATAGGGAGATAAATATGTTTGCTAAACGGTAAGATTATTGAATATAAAAATACATGGAGAATTACTACATCAATTAAAAAGTTTCTTATATCTCGGTCAGAGGATAACAGATGATGGCAGATGTATAACAGAAATTAAAAAGAGAATAGGAATGGCCAAGGATAATTTCAATAGTATAAAAAAGTTACTGACATCCAAACAAATCACAAACAGGCTAAAAATGAGAATGATCAAATGCTATATATATCCTATATTAATGTATGGCTCGGAAACATGGACAATGAACAATTAGAAGACAGAATTGATGCATTTGAGATGTGGATATACAGAAGAATAGGCAGAGTTTCATGGACAGAAAAACAGACAAATAAACAAGTTTTAGGAAAACTAGGCATGAAGAAACAATTATTAAGAGAAATAAATTCAGACAAGTAAAGTATTTTGGGCACATAAAAAGACATGACACCATGATAAAACATTTACTAGAGGGGAAAGTTGAGGGGAAGAGCAAGAGGAAGACCGAGAGATAAGTGGGATGGAAACTTTAAGAAACGGACAGGTTACAGTCTGGCAGTGTGCAACACCAAGGCAAAAGACAGAGGATGCTGGAGATTCATTGCATCCAACCTTCGATGTGGAGACGGCACCTGATGATGATGATGACTATTGAAAGAAACAGAACATGATAAAGATTTGATTAAATTCATCATTTCATGTGCAGATGATATCTAGTACATACTACCGCTAAATTCTATGATAACCATTCCGATTGTCAACAATATTAGCTACTAAATACGAACGTAATAACTTCAATATTTATGTTTATTAGAACATGATGATAGTGAGAATTATCAGAGAAGTACTTTAGTTATCGTTGAAGTACTTTATTTATCGGAGAAGTACTTTAATTACTTGTAGGCGCATGTGGCACAACGCACAATCGCTCTTAGGCTCAGATCACATATAAATCACAAAGAGTGGATAACAAGTGGTCGATATAGAGCGGAAGAAGAAGAAGAAGAAAGAGAAGTACTTTAATTATCGGAGAAGTACTTTAATTATCGGAGAAGTACTTTAATTATCGGAGAAGTACTTTAATTATCGGAGAAGTACTTTAATTATCGGAGAAGTACTTTAATTATCGGAGAAGTACTTTAATTATCGGAGAAGTACTTTAATTATCGGAGAAGTACTTTAATTATCAGAGAAGTACTTCAAATGCTATATAATTAAATAACACAAGATAATACATAAGCAAGCAGGCTTCTACTAAGTGAACCAGTACATTACAAATCAATATGTCTGATTAAAAGTTATACCTGCTTGTTCCACCACTAGAACGAAGCAGACAGAAACTTCTTCCAGAAAATCACTTAAGTCGAAGTAACTGTAGAGGGCAACAACTCGTTCTAGTGGGGGCAACAACTCGTTCTAGTGGGGGCAACAACTCGTTCTAGTGGGGGCAACAACTCGTTCTAGTGCGGGGGCATCAACACGTTCTATGGGGGCAACAACACGTTCTATGGGGGCAACAACTCGTTCTAGTGGGGGCAACAACTCGTTCTAGTGGGGGCAACAACTCGTTCTTATGGGGGCAACAACTCGTTCTAGTGGGGCAACAACCGTTCTAGTGGGGGCAACAACCGTTCTAGTGGGGGCAACAACTCGTTCTAGTGGGGCAACAACTGTTCTAGTGGGGGAAACAACTGTTCTAGTGCGGGGGCAACAACTCGTTCTAGTGGGGGCAACAACTCGTTCTAGTGGGGGCAACAACTCGTTCTAGTGGGGCAACAACACGTTCTAGTGCGGGGCAACAACCGTTCTAGTGGGGCAACAACTGTTCTAGTGGGGGGCAACAACACGTTCTATGGGGCAAAACCGTTCTAGTTGGGCAACAAAATGTTTTAGTGGGAAAACCGTCTGTGACCATACATTAGTTCGGCAACAATAGAATGTAAATGCCAATTCGTTCTAGTGGGGCAACAACACGTTCTAGTGGGGCAACAACACGTTCTAGTGGGGCAACAACTTGTTCTAGTGCGGGGGCAACAACTCGTTCTAGTGGGGGCAACAACTTGTTCTAGTGGGGAAACAATCGTTCTAGTGGGGCAACAACACGTTCTAGTGCGGGGCAACAACACGTTCTAGTGGGGCAACAACTTGTTCTAGTGCGGGGGCAACAACTCGTTCTAGTGGGGGCAACAACTTGTTCTAGTGGGGGAAACAATTCGTTCTAGTGGGGGCAACAACACGTTCTAGTGCGGGGCAACAACACGTTCTAGTGGGGGCAACAACTTGTTCTAGTGCGGGGCAACAACACGTCCTGGTGAAACCTATAGCATCTCTAACTTAACAAAAGTTTTAGAAATAATAAAACCAGCCACTTGACTCATCATTAGTTCCGCACAATAGAATGTAAAACCGATGTCATGAATCGAAATTTAGTATTAGAAATTAGTTTGTGCAAATGTCAAGCAAGAGTTCTAGATATTTTGATCATCTTCAGGCTCGTCTATAAAATATATTTGACTTATTAATTTTCAAACAAAGATAATTAATCATATGAAACTCCACCCGAGTGGTTACCGGGTCCCACATTTGGGGTGTAAAGAATAGAACCACTGTTACCTGCCACGCATGTCGTAAGAGGCGACTAAGGAGGTTTGGATGAAATCGGATACACATGTCCTAAACGTGTAGTCATGCGTTTAGGGCCTACAAACATTGTGCAACGTATCACGTTCTTGGCAAGATCAAATCATATCCAAAAAAATGATTAAAATTGGTTAAGAACGAAAGCAAGAAGAAGAATAAGATATGAGACCAGTGGAAACTACCGCTGGAGACTCAAGACAGCTTTCTTTAATACAGGGTTTTCAAGATAAAAGCAGCCTGTCAATTGAGCTAATCTGGCATATATGTATGAAAATGAGAAGGTTCAGTTATGACGTAGTATAGGTCAAGGTTGTTTGACGGTGTGTCATTGTAGTGTGGGAAGGGGAGACGAACAAATGTGACGTTGGACGAGCTAGTTAGAACCTGTTGAAATAGTAAATAGACACAAAGTAATAGGTTAACTGGCAACTTTCGATTTGTCAATGGGGCTGCATTTATCTTGAACACCCTGTATAATGAAAATGTTTGAGCTCATACCCTCATTCTACATCTACTAGACTGGCAGCTTTACATTGAGTCCAGATAACAAATGGGATTCTCTTGAGGTAAGGTGATCGCCTCTCGTTCCAAAGTTACTGCGTTTGCTCCTTCCAGTTATTTTTCCAGAGATCCCTGATTTCAGTGTAAGTGAGATCGAGCTCCTAGTCCTATAGGAAACGCACGATATTAAGTAGCCCCTGCGTTCAATTTGAAAAAGTGAAAGAACCATTGATAGTTAAAAATCGAGAAAAGCAGAGCTGAAAGCTGCCCCGTGAAAAATTCACTAGAAAAGTTTAGAAATAAAATCCCTACAAAATATCTTCATTTTCTAAATTACATCAAGAGCATCTCCGGTGCTACGGAGGTCGTGCACTGCTGAACTCCTTCCGTGTAAGAAAGAGATTGAAGTACACATGTTAACTCACTGAAGTGTGATGATGATGGTCCTATCAATCAATCAATCAATCACTCAATCAGTCCAGACAGCATAGTCTGTCCACAAACCGCATGAGTTTATTTGATAACGTCTGATGTCTAATGGAAAGGAGGTGGAGGGAGTCATGTCTGGTCCGATACATGTCCATCGCATTCACAACTTTCAAGCATAGAATGTTAGAAATATGACCCTCACTGTTCCGAGTCTGTTCATCACTTCGCACCCCCTTCTCCTCCCCTTCCTGTTCGAACATCTAACTAAAAGATCTCGCAATGTGGACATTGTGTAATGGAAAACGAAATGTAAATACAGCGGTTCTCAAAAAAATAATTAACGATGGCTACAACATAACTAGTTGGTTAGTATTGAAATTTAAATAATACATGATGGTACATCAAGAAAATCATCAAACACATGGTACATCAAGAACACCATCAAACACATGGCACATCAAGAAAACCATCAAACACATGGCACATCAAGAACACCATCAAACACATGGCAAATCAAGAAAACCATCAAACACATGGTACATCAAGAAAAGATCTAGCACATGACACATCAAGAAAACCATCAAACACATGGCACATCAAGAAAACCATCAACTATAAATGGAACATATGGTACATCAAGAAAACCATCAAGCACATGATACATCAAGAAAGCCATCAAACACATGGTACATTAAGAAAACCATCAAACACATGGTACATTAAGAAAACCATAAAACACATGGTACATTAAGAAAACCATCAAACACATGGTACATTAAGAAAACCATAAAACACATGGTACATTAAGAAAACCATCAAACACATGGTACATTAAGAAAACCATCAAACACATGGTACATTAAGAAAACCATCAAACACATGGTACATTAAGAAAACCATAAAACACATGACACATAAAGTAAACAATCACACATCAATGGAACACGTGGAACATCAAGTAAACCATAAACCATCAATGTAACACATGGAACATCAAGAAAACCATCAAACATAAATTAAAAACAAGATACATCAAGAAAACCATCAAACATAAATGAAACACACGACACATCAAGAAAACCATCAAACATCAATTGAATGTATGACACATCAAGAAAACCATCAACTATCAATGGAACGCATGACACATCAAGAAAACAATCCCACATCAATGGAACACATGATACATCAAGAAAACCATCAACTATCAATGGATATATCCAAAGGGATACAGAAATGAAAGAACAAAATGCAATAGCATCCGATAAAAGTAAAAAAGAACAGAAAATCAATGTTCTATATTGACTAATCATATTGTCAATCTCTCACATAGACAAGATGTCGCCTTCAAGTGACGTACGGCTAAACTAACCAACACATGTCACTCATACTTCAATGTAATCCTGTCTTTTGTAGTGTCATATTACAGTAGTTCTCAACTTATTTGGCTCATGTACACTATTAATATTACAGTGGTTTTAAATTTTCTTGACTCATGTACACTATTAATATTACAGTAGTTCTAAACTTACTTGGCTCATGTACACTATTATTACAGTGGTTCTTAACTTACTTGGCTCATGTACACTATTATTACAGTGGTTCTAACTTACTGCTATGACACTATTATTACAGTAGTTCTAAACTTTCTTGGCTCATGTACACTATTATTACAGTAGTTCTAAACTTACTTGGCTCATGTACACTATTATTACAATAGTTCTAAACTTTCTTGGCTCATGTACACTAATATTACAGTAGTTCTAAACTTACTTGGCTCATGTACACTATAATTGCAATGGTTCTATATTTACTTTGCTACTTAAGCTGGTGGTCCGGGTTCAATATATATATATCAAAGATAATTTTATCAACAAGGAGAGAAAATAGAAAATGTGAACTGTTTTGAATATCTTAGTTCACTGCTAACAACAGATGGAAATGTGAACTGTTTTGAATATCTTGGTTCACTACTAACAACAGATGGAAATGTGAACAGTTTTGAATATCTTGGTTCACTACTAACAACAGATAGAAATGTGAACAGTTTTGAATATCTTGGTTCACTACTAACAACAGATAGAAATGTGAACAGTTTTGAATATCTTGGTTCATGCTAACAACAGATGGAAATGGGATGAAGGAAATTAAAAGAAGAACAAACATGGTTTTACATAAAATTAAACAACTAAAAACAGTATGAAATGGAACTGATAGGAAAATAAAGATGACAATACTAAGATCATGTATATTCCCAGTGACAACGTATGGGTGTGAAGCATGGACATTTAATAAAGCAGTGGAAAAACATATATGTGCTTTGAATATAAGTGTTACAGAAGAGTCCTTCGTATATCTTGGACAGAGAAGAGAACAAATAGATCTATCCAGAAAGAACTCAAAATCAAAGACAACTGGCTGATGCTACAAATAAGAAAGAGAAAATTGAGATATTTTGGACATATAAAAAGACATGAAGGGCTGGAGAAGACCATCATGGAAGGAGGCATACCGGCAAAGAGAAGAAGAGGAAGACCACAGAGAAGATGGATTCATTATGTAACTGACGGTTTTAACATGGCGGCTGCAGAGGCATGTCCTATGAGAGAGAGAAATTCTGAAATACTGTTATTGTGACAAAATTCTGTTCAGGACAAGCTACTTGATGATGATGATGATGATAACATATCTATATATTCCTTATTACTGTTCTCTTGTTGACACTGTCCATGCGTGTCCATGAACGTGATGACGATCGTGATGTATGCAAATATGATTGGTCAAACATCTCCACCAATTGTCTGACGTGACTTTTATCTGTTTCACGTGACCATATATGGTGTAGATAACAGGAAACTGGTGTAAATATCCCACCGACCAGCTGTTGCTTTGTTGCCATGGAGACGTCAGGTTGTGAATATGTCAGCGGTACATTTGTCAAATAAATATTCTGACACGTGTTTCGATTAGCTGTTGGCTCTACCTCGATCTACTCTTTATATCTGACTATTGATTGATTGATTGATTGAGTGATTGAGTTGTTGATTGATTGACTTAAAGATTGATTGATTGACTGATTGATCGATCGATCGATTTATTGATTGATTGATTGACTTGTCGATCGATTGATTGATTGATTGATTGATTGATTGATTGATTGATTGATTTATTGATTGACTGATTTATTTATTAATAAAATCCTCATTATTGCATTTCGGTGAGTAGCCGTGTGTGCTTCGATCTCTATCTTACACATGAATATATCAGCGACAGTGCACGCACTACGTAGCACCGGTAAGCGTCCTCGATGTCATTTAGAAGACAGTGAAACTGCCCTGTAGGCATTTTATTTGTGTAATATTTCTAATGAATTCTGACTAGGCAGCTGCTTTCCAGCCTACTCTTCTCAATTTTTGACTAGGCAGCTGCTTTCCAGCCTACTCTTCTCAATTTTTGACTAGGCAGCTGCTTTCCAGCCTACTCTTCTCAATTTTTGACTAGGCAGCTGCTTTCCAGCCTACTCTTCTCAATTTTTGACTAGGCAGCTGCTTTCCAGCCTACTCTTCTCAATTTTTGAAATGTCAAGGTTTCTTACATGGACAACTTGAACACGGGACCTACATTTTATCGTCCGTTTCCGATAGGACTAGGAACTCGACCTCACCTACACTGAGATCAAGGATCCCTGGAGAAATATCCAGATGGCACCATGAGAGAGCAAACCGTATACCTTAGGAAAGGGAGGCCAGCCCGTAACCTCTACACCACAGAAACCACTCATGTGTGGACATATTATCTGTGTAATCATATGTGAACATATTCTCTGTGTAATCATATGTGAACATATTCTCTGTGTAATCATATGTGGACATATTCTCTGTGTAAGTTGCTCCTCGTAATCTCTCTCTCTCTCTCTTTAACCCTCAACCTCCCACATACTCACATGATCACACATCACACAGACACATGGATGCACATAATGACTTAGCTGTGACAACTATTTAAAGAATATATTTATCGTTAGTTCAGAGAGAACAAACTATTTGTCAAACAGTAAAACTTGATATTTTTATTTCATCTATTCAGTTAAACAAACTCCCTCAGTTTATCTTAGCATCCGATGAATAAATTGTTTTAATCACAACGATAAACGATGACAAACAAACGATGACAAACAAACGATGACAAACAAACGACAAAAAACTGTAACAAACGAAAGATAAACGGTGACAAACAAACGATGGACAAACGATGGACAAACGATGGACAAACGATGGACAAACTATGAACAAACTATGGACAAACGATGGACAAACGATGGACAAACGATGGACAAACGAACGACAAATGCTAACAAACAAACGACAAATGCTAACAAAAAAACAACAAACGGTGACAAATGAACGACAAACGGTAACAAACAAACGATGGACAAAGTTTAAACTACTACTACTAATAACATAAGACATATAATATACATTCATCAACCTATTTATTATGATGATAAGCTGTAGATATTAATCTAACATTGACAAATCTACCTGGAGAATATATAACTGAACAAATACGGAATACTTGGTGTCCTCAACTAACAGGTTGATTCATTGTCGACCCAACCCCTCCCCCCTTCCTCCCCCAACCCGCCTACACTCCATCCCCACTGTGCGTGATTTTTTTTTATTGACATAATGAGTATGAGTACAAACGTATGCGTACATGTCAATGATTATAATTTTGCACGCGCAGTAGCATATGTAGCAAATCTGAACTTCATCAAGAAACAACAAATTAAATAATTCAGTCGCATAAACAGATTACCAACAGACAGTTGCGTCACAAATAGCAATGTTACTCCGATACAAAGCAAAATGCCGGCCCTGCAAAATGTAGACTTCAGAGATAACAGAGGCAATGAAAGATACTGTTTATGAGCGTTGTTTATGTTTGGTGCGACGTTTCGTAAAGTATACTGGACATATACAGATATGTCGGTACGAATAAAGTCATACGTTTATGTGTGTGTTATATTAATATATCTATGTGTGTTTCAGTTTTAGTTTGGAGTATCTTCACTGCGCCCCAGACACGTCCATAGGTGCTTCGATCTCCTTGGCAAAATCTCCAACAGCGTCTAGCGTCTAACCGTACCAGTTCGATGTTCATTCATGAGCCTATTTATATATCTGTTGTGCTGTTGTTTTTTGGCCACTCCAATCTTCAATTCCAGCTCATGCAATCTAGTAGTTCATTTGCAATCTAGTAGTTCATATGCAATCTAGTAGTTCATAATAGCAATGCCTAGTAGTTCATATGCAATCTAGTAGTTCATATGCAATCTAGTAGTTCATATGCAATCTAGTAGTTCATATGCAATCATACCTACGTTTGTAAGAACGACGAATACTATATGGAAGTATATTTGTTCCAATGCATGTACACACCTGTTCGTGTGTGTGTGTGCGTGTGCGTGTGTGCATGTGTTTGTAAACGTGTGTATAAGAAGTAATATACGCAAGGCTGATTGAGCAGACGAGTATATGTGGAGATGTGTGTGTGTATGTATGTGTGTGCTAATAAACATGTATGTTGGCATTTGTGTGTGGGCGTGTGCTTATAAATGGACATGGATTAGGAGATCAACAGAATACAACCATGTCCTGGCTCCCTCCCTTACCTTATGTCAAAGACATCCCTACCTTATGTCAAAGCCTCCTGTCTTATGTCAACCTCTGTCTTGTCAAAGCCTCTGTCTTATGTCAAGCCTCCTGTCTTATGTCAGCCTCCCTTGTCCTTATGTCAAAGCCTCCCTGTCTTATGTCAAAGCCTCCCTGTCTTATGTCAAAGCCTCCCTGTCTTATGTCAAAGCCTCCCTGTCTTATGTCAACACCTCCTTACCTTATGTCAAAGCCTCCCTGTCTTTATGTCATCAAAGCCTCCATGTCTTATGTCAAACCTGTCTTATGTCAACACCTCCTTACCTTATGTCAAAGCCTCCCTGCCTTATGTCAACACCTCCTTGTCTTATGTCAAACCAATTTGATATATCATCACATATTCTTACAGACGCCATTTGATCACTATAAAGTTCTCTTATGATCTGTTTTAAATGTAATGGAAAACCAATTCCCTTCCTTATTTTCCACAATTCCAAGGGCACCATAGATGTATCACGCGGGCTTCACGTTGGACAGCGCTACTCTAGATGTCTCTACATGGTGTTCAAGATAAAAGCAGCCCCATGGATAAATCAAAAGTTTCAGGTACGCATTGAGTCTTGTCTATTTACTATTTAAACCGGTTCTGACTAACTCGTTTCCTCGTCACATTTGTTCATCGCCCCTTCATCATAATGAAACACCATCACAAAAAGACTCGCTCACTTGAATAGAAGAGAAGAAACAAGGACATCCTACAAGACCTGCATATCAAGCAACATTGGCTCATAAATAACATCTTGTCCCGGAAGATGAAATATTTTAGCCACGTTAAACGTCGCAGTGGTTTGGAGGTTTGGAGGGAATGATAATGGAGTGGACGAACAAGACGAAAATAGCAGCAAGACATCAAAGAAACCTTTAACATGGCGCTGGAAGAGGTTAGATTCCAGCGAAAGTTGACAAATAACAATTGGCAAATTGAATTTACTCAGATTATAAAATTATCGAATAGTGACCAGGTGTGTGGGAAAAAAATCCTTGGACTTACCGTGAATTAAACACTGATCTCCAGCATGGGAGCCACGCTCTAATCAATTCTTCCAGACGCTTCTCTAACTACCAAATGTGTTCGAATTGTAATAAATAGCATGTGAAATTCGAATAGGTCAAATATTCGCGTAACATGTGACTGGTAAGTTAAAATATGGATACACTTTTTCTGTGTTTATCTTTTCATGACAATTTCGTTAAATTAGTGTTTCAGACCCAATACACAAATAAGACAAGAGACCAAGCAAGAAAATGTATCAAATTTTATAAGAAAGCGCCGCTGGAACTACATCGGCCACACACTTAGAATGGATGAGAGAAGACTCCCTTACGAATCCCTCATATGGACACCAGAGGGAAAAAGAAAACGAGGAAGACCAAGAGAGACTCTGCGTAGAACCATCACCAGAGAAAGGCTCAACGATGGGCCTAGTAAACATTAAAGACCTAAAACAGATAGCAACGAACCGCGAGACATGGAGAACTATGACCTCTGCCCTATGCGCCGCCCACAGGCCCAAGAGGAAAGACTAACTAACTAAGTGTTTAAGATATAAAAACGAACCAATAGTCCAGTTTTATAATTTTTACATCTTCCAATCTATGAAAGCTACACTCTTGCCAAATTTCAAGTCCGTATAATGTGCATATATCTTAAAACATTGGGAACAGATACACATATAAATTCCATTTTTATCGTATATATTTATAGATATCCATTGTGGTGATCATATTTGACCTCGGGTGTTACGAAACTAACTGATTGAAAACCGCTGATTTATTTCCTTATATCCAAGACATGGAATGGCAGGTATTAAAAGTAATGACAACCGTTTAAGACTATCTGTAGGATGGTTGTGTATAATAAAACTCTGAGAATTTAACGATAACATAAACATGAGAACTTTAGATAACTGTGGGTGTGGTTACAGTACATGTAAGTCTGGTTTCCTGTTGGAACACTTGAAGATGAAGTTATGTTAGTATTAGAAGAACAGACTATACAAAATGTGTATATACACCAAATAGCAGACATTCATCAACATCAAGTAGCTCGTCCCTTCCGGAACTTGGCTCCCATGAGGTCCTGAAAAATTCTCTGTGCTGTGCAAGTTGGCCGGCGTCAGCAGCAGTCATTCTCAGATCGTCAAAGACATCTTGCACCCATTGTCTTCTAGGTCTTCTTCTCATTCTTCTTCCAGGCACCATACGCTTCAAAATTATTTTCTCTAGGCACTCATGTCGTTTATGTGTCTGAAATATTTAATTTTCCTAGATTTATGTTTTTAATAACCAACTCTCTTTAATATCAAGCTGTTGCAGAACAGAAGCATTTGTTCTTTTCTCTTTCCAAGATAGAAGACATGAAATTTGTAAACATATAAAACGCTCTGAAGATTTTAACGAATATAAAGAGTATATATATTCTCTATCTCGGTTGCGCAAGTTATGCCTACCGATGTGTACGGCAAGACGGAAACACCATGCGAGAAACCTCAGTAGAAACGTCAACTCATCACAGACACCCGTGTGTTGCCGGGACGCGCAAGGGAGCAAAGAATAGTAATACTGCGACCTACAAGGCATGTCGTATGAGGGACTGAAGTGGGGAGCCTAGGAAGATACTCTAGTAAATGAAAAGCGTCGCAGAAATCGGACAAGCTGGTCTACCTGTAGGCGCATAATTGGCACAACGTACAAACGCTCTTAGACTCAGATCACATACAAATTATAAAGAGTGGTTAACAAGTGGTCGATATGGAGCGTTCGAAGCAGAAGATCCAACACAGAACGGGAGTTGTTAGTCTAAATTCTAAACACACTGAAGAACATGCTTGGGAGAAGATCTGAACAATTATGGACATGCCCGAAGTGTGACGAAGATGATCCCGATGAACAATGCCCGCTTGCCCATTGTGTTCATAGCGCGTTGGACTGCTGGTGACTAGCCCTCTGTGAGTGCGGGTTCAATTCCGTGGGCTGACAGAAGAGCCACAGGTTCTCCAGATTCACGTTGTTCGTGGCACAGAACCGAAGGGTTACGATGTCCATGGCACCGAGTCGAAGAGATCTTCTTCTCCTTCTTTGTGTTAGTTCTTTACGACCAATTTTAATCACTCTTTGTGATATGTTTGATCTTTGCTAAGAACGTGTATACGTTGCATATTGGTTTGGTAGGCCTCTAAACGCATGTACTTCTACACGTTTAGGACACGTGCATCCGATTTCAGCCAAGTTGAAGAGATGAACGCTCAAGTGCTTCTGGATCGGAAAAATAAAATAAACAATACAAGTTTGTAAAACTTTATTATTAAAATATATTTGTGTTTCATTCGTTATTTGATAAAGACAACATTCTGTAGTTGAGAAATAACAGATAATACATCGTATCTTTGATGCTTGCGTTGTTATGTTTATTGTAAAGTTCTGCAAGTTATACTCTTTACATGGATTCAGTGGGCTTTGGTCATTTTGGTGGGCCACCAGAAATTTTCGGAAATTATGTTTCATGTATTTCATCTATTGCTGTTGGGAAGTTTCCACCTGCGGTTGTTGGGGACCGGCGCTTAATGGTAGCGCTCGGCATGTGAGGTTGAGAGCAAGAAAGAACACCACAAGGATGACTAGGTCATCAATAAATCGAACTGTTAGGGCACCTGGACGCTGTTGGAGATATTGTGTAGGAGTCGGAGCACCTATGGACGTGTCCGAGTGAAATGAGGATATTCAACCAAATTAAACTGAATTTTACATCAATAAAATGTTATTTGCTTTATAAAGTTTCAGAAATCATTTCTTTAGATCAGTTATCAGTTATATGAGGACTATCATCATAGCACTTCGAACATGCCCATATGTGCTCCGATCTCCGCCTCAGCAAATCTAGCAACGTCCAGCGGTCCAACACGCCAGTTCGATCTTTAGATACGTACATACAACTAATAAGTTTGGGAGGTCTTGATGGTGTAGAGTAAGGGCTCGCCTCCCTCTACAAATATATTTTGTTCGTTCCTGGAGTTGCGTGATCGTGATATTTTTTCAGAGATGTGAGATAGAGTGCCTAGTCACAGGGGCGGCTCGTTATTAAGGGACAGTGGGCCCGGCCCCACCAGTAATCGAAAGTGCAATAACTTCCCGGAATAGTAAATGATTAAAACAAACATGATTTTTCCGAAATTTTGTGTCTGGCCCTACCAAGAAAAATGACCACGAGCAGCCACTGCCTAGTCATATCGGAGATGGAAGATAGAACTTAGGTCCCGCATTCTCAAGAGCACATAAAAAAACCACTGGCAGTTGAAATACAATAGGAGTAGACTGCAGAAGCCGCTGCTGTGGGAAAATCATTATTTTGAAGACAACTGTATCAATAAACAAAAGCTTCTACGAAAAAATGTAACCATATTGATAAATATATTGGGAACACTCGCGGTGCTACATTGTTCGTGATGCTATGAGAATCGTACATTGCTGATGAGATCTTCCTGTATAAGAAAGAGATTTGAACACACATGGTTATTTACTAAAGTGTAAGGATGATGATGCTGCTATTAATAGATTGATTGAATGAAAGTTCATTACCTGAGACATTGAGAATAACTACAGAAAGTGAGTGTTTGAGTAAGGGTGAGAGTGAGTGAGTGCCAAAGTGAGTATGCGTGTGAGGGTGAGAGTGTGTGTGTGAGTGAGTGCGAGCGTAAGTGAACAAGAGTGAGTGAGTGCAGAGTGTATGTGGTGAGTGCAGTGGCATGTGATTGAGTGCGGTAGTGAGTGTATGTGTGTGTGGGTGAGTGCGAGAGTAAGTGAGTGTGAAAGTTAGTGCGAGAGCGAGTGAGTGCAAGAGTCAGTGAGTGAGGAAAGTGAGTGAGTGCGAGACTGAGTGTATGAGTGAGTGTGTGTGTGTGAGTGAGTGTGTGTGAGTTCGAGTGAGTGAGTGCGAGACTGAGTGTGTGATTGAGTGCAAGTGTGAGTGAGTGAGTGAGTGCTTGAGTGAGTGCCGTACTGGGTGAGTAGAGAGGGGTGAGTAAACGAGTGAGTGTAAGATTGAGAGAATCAGTGTGAAAGAGTGAGTGAAAGAGTGAATTAACTAGATTGAGAGAGAAGTCAGATGTAGCGGAAAACAGATTGAAGCGATCTAGATTTGCCGAGACATGACAGGTTCGATATCACAAACAAACTGGTCAATATACTCAATGGTGCTACATCAAGAAGAAATATAGAAGATTAAAATCACATAACATGGACGGTAGCAAGAATGTTCATCCTTATTCTTTGTTATTTGCGTCGTTTTTATCAACCAATCAACCATTCTTTGCAATCTGTTTGGTTTGCCCCGAGAACGTGAGTGTGTTGCATGCTCGTTAGATCCCTACGTTATGTAGAACAGGCACATCAGAGTTTCGACAAATGTGTATCCAATAGAAAACAAATTTGTACAAAAGTGTAACTCTACTTTGACAAATAGAAAAATCTCACTTCCCCCTTCCCCCTGATCCAGAAGCGCTTGAACTATCAACTCTTCGACTCGGTGCCATGGACATCGTAACCCTCCGGTTCGGTGCCACGAAAACGATTAATCTGGAAAGCCTGTTATTTTTCTGACAGCCCGCGGAATTGAACCGCACTCACTTGGAGCTTGACACCCGTCGTCCAACGCGCTACGAACACCCTGGGCAGGCGGGCAAAATCTCACTTTAAAGTACCCCATCTGGGGTGTTACTTAAGCAAGGTATCAGATCTGATTGGTCAGAGGAAGGACGTCTAAGCTTACACATGCCAGGCATAGTTATTAGTGTATATTATTAAATTGTCAACGTATGGTTGCGAGTCTTGGAACATTGGCAACGTGTGATTGCGAGCCTTGGACCATTGGCAACGTATGGTTGCGAGTCTTGGACCATTGGCAACGTATGGTTGCGAGTCTTGGACCATTGGCCATTGTATCAGTCAGCCATCTTTTAGTCAGCCATCTTACTTAGATATATAATTTAGTTTTCCTTGTGTGTGGGTGTGTCCTTGAAAAAAGACTTATAGTCGAAACGTCGGATTATTGTTGATTTAATTTCTACCCAAAAGAAAATATAACAGAACGTAAGTTGAATACATACAACAGATGAGGAGTAGCAGAGTAAGTGGACTGTCATGAAGATAAGTATAAGATGGATCGCCAGTGTTTAACTATGAGATTAGAGTAAACAGGGCCCCAGAAAAGCGATCAATAACACGACTTAATGGTGACAGTCTGGGATACCGGAAACCAAACTTTGATGACACAAGAGTCTAAATCGGTTCACCAGGCAATACCAAACTTCAGAAGGGGGTACTGAATTAATGACGATGGGAAGATGTCCTGACTGGGCAGTACAAAAAAAATGTGAGAATCTTATAGTAAATGAGGAAGAAAGAATGAATGAGTTTCATGTGAGTGTGGTTAGTTATTGGAATAAATATTGCTTATAATTGAAAGAAGAAACAAACATGGTTTTACAACAATTTAAACAACTAAATACAGTTTAGAACGGAACTGATAAGAAAACAAAGATCAGAATACTAAGATCATGTATATTCCTAGTGGCAACGTATGGGTGTGAAGCATGGACATTTAATAAAGCAGTGGAAAAACATATATGTGATTTTGAATACAAGTGTTACAGAAGAGTCCATCGTATATCTTGGACAGAGAAGAGAACACATAGATCTATCCAGAAAGAAATCAAAATCAAAGAAAACTGTCTGATGCTACAAATAAGAAAGTGATAATTGAGATATTTTGGACATATAAAAAGACATGAAGGACTGGAGAAGACCATCATGGAAGGAGGCATACCGGCAAAGAGAAGAAGAGGAAGACCACGGAGAAGATGGATTCAGGATGTAACTGATGGTTTGAACATGATATGATGGCTGCAGAGGCGGGTCATCTGGTCTATGACAGAGAAAAAAATTCCGGAGGACTGTTGGAGTGGCAACACTCTGCTCAGGACAGACTATTTGATGGTGATGAAAATTGAAAGAAACGCTGAATATGGCAAAAAATATATTTGAAAGAGGCAATCAACATAAAAAAGTAAGTAAAGGAACCCTTGTGGTATATAGGGCAATACAGTGTTAGGCCTGTATTTTCATTGACCGTCGGCACACGATGGGTGATGTGGTCAGCATCACGCCCGCCGCCTTTACTTTCCTAGAGCATGTCTGGTACCCAGTTGAGGCTGGGTCGACCTGAGAGCCGTCGCATCGGGAAAAATTCCACGGGAGTTGAACCCAGACCACCAGCCTTGAGAAGCGAGTTCACTAACAACTGCGCTACCGCGGCTATCCATCAACATAGTTTGGGTAAATACCTAAACAGTGAATTATTTAACATAACTGATGTCGATGCAATCCAGGTAGTTCCCTAGCAGTTTAATCTCTTCCTTCAGTCAAATATGATATCGCTAGACAAGAACACGATACTGTAGCCAAAGAAGTATCATCATCAAGGTGCGTATCCTTTATAGGACGTTGCTCTCTTTGCAGCACATCTGAAATTCACTCTGTCTCTAGCTAGTTCACCCACTTCGTCGATGGTCTTCTTCTTCTTCTTCTTCTTCTTCTAACCAGAGCTGTGAGTTTTCACTCTTGGGCAGCCAATGCCAGTTTGTAGAATCTGCATGTGTTCTGTAATTGTGGAAGACTAGTGTAAAGGGTATTATGAACAGATGGGTGTGGTGGGAGGAGTTCTTGTCTAGCTTTATGCAGTCCAGGACATTCAAGCAAGATATGCTGTACTGTCTCACATGAATGACTGCACTTTCTACAGTGTCGTCGATGGTCATGTTCATGGTTTCTTTAATATCTTAAAGAAGAATAGTATACCAAAATAGAACTAGTGTTGTTAGTTTCCACACGCTGAGAGACAAATAGAGGAGGAGATTGGAACACTTATGAACTACCACACGCTGAGAGACATACAGGAGGATATTGGAACACTTAGAACTACCACACTGAGAGACATACAGGGGGAGATTGAACACTTATGAACTACCACACGCTGAGAGACAAACAGAGGAGGAGATTGGAACACTTATGAACTACCACACGCTGAGAGACAAACGAGAGGAGATTGAACACTATGAACTACCACACGCTGAGAGACATACAGAGGAGGATATTGGAACACTTATGAACTACCACACGCTGAGAGACAAACAGAGGAGGAGATTGGAACACTTATGAACTACCAAACGCTGAGAGACATACAGAGGAGGAAATCGCAGCACTTATGGATTAATTTATTCGATGTTCAGTGATGATGATCTGACAACTAAACTAAACTAAATTGGTCTCGTTTTGAAACTAATAAGTAGTGAACGTCTGTAGCTGAAACGATAGTGAGTGCGACCACCACCCAAGCGTACCTAGTTCAAACTCTGCGGCAGTCAGTTTGGAAGCAAATCGTTTCCCTGGGATTATTTACGAAAGGTAAAAATAGACCTCACCGTTCAAAAACCAATGGCAAATTACTAAACGTATAAGTGGTGCCTAGAAAATCAAGAACTCGTTTACTGTGGTCGATGGTGAAGTTCTGTTAATGATATACCACCATTGTCATATAACAATAGAATATAGAGAGATATTAGAGCGCCTTTGTGTGACGTAGAGATTAAGTGTTCGAATCTCCTTCCAAACTTACCTGCTTCGTTTCCTCGTGGAGTCATCCAAATATTTTTCTCGAGTTTCCTGTTCTCAGTGTAGGTGAGTTCAAGTTCATAGTCCTATCGGAGACGGACGATAACACGTAGGTTCCGTATTCAAATTGAGCATTTAAAAGGAATCTTAGCTGTTCAAAATCTAGAACAGCAGGCTGGAAAACCGAAGCCTAGGCAGTTATTTCATTAGAAAGATAAACAATCTAGAACAGCAGGCTGGAAAGCTGAAGCCTAGGCAGTTATTTCATTAGAAAGATAAACAATATAATTTTTTTAAATATTTTTACCATCGTTTAAATTACATCGGGGACCTTCGCCGGTGCTACTAACGCTCATGCAATACCGCTGAGATCTTCCTGTTTAAGAAAGAGATCGGAGCACACATGGTTACTCACCGAAGTGCAATGATAATTGTCCTATCAATCAATCCCACCATATAACAACACCACCATCTACTGCATTATCGATTATTCTCTACTTAACTCTTAGTAGACCAGGGCAATAACATGTTTTCACAAGCCATTTGTTTCTAGAATTAAAAACGCCATTTAGTGTGGCTCCTGTAAAAATCCGCCCAACCCAAAACCACATAGTGTGGCGTTTGTCCACATGGAGTTAATGTTAAAGTCCACTAACTCATAATCCAAATCTTCTCATTCCCTCCCTTTGCTAAGGAAGATTTTATGTAAATGTGTAATGTTTTCATCTATGTGAATGACATTCTTTCTCTATTGATAAGCTGGGAAATGTAATCAACTGGTCTATTCTTCTATTACTCTATATTTTCTACGACATTTGGCATGATCTATTCCGATGCTTTAATATAATGAATTTTCTTGCGACGTTAGAACTTTTCTGCTCTAATAAAAGGGTCTAATATAACACGTATATATTCTTTTGTTTGAGCGGAAGCATAACAGAAACGTTGTGACATTAGGGCGTGCGTATACCTCATCTACATGTGAACAGCTCTAGTTCAGCAGAGAACTATATGAATGCGTTCATTGTCCACACATTCCACACACTATAATTTTGATCTGGATATCGTGAGTCCACACATTTCACACACTATCATTGTGATCTTGATATCATGAGAATGTTCCCTTGGTTATTAATTACGGACATTACTCTATAAAGGAATAGTTCATAGTTCATAGTTCATAGTTCATATGTACGGTTCCAGCTTCACTGCAACAGGTCACCCCATTATTGCCCGTTCCTGTGTCAACGAAATCACACGAAATGCTAACAACTGTGAACTGTTTCCAGTGTGAACTAATTCCAGAAATAAACAGCTGTACCGCCACAAAAAGCAACCCGCATAAATGCATATGGTCGTCGCTAAAGTGTCAACACAAAACTGTTCATCACTTGAATTGCAATTCATGTCGAAGGGAACGTCAATCATGACAAAATCCATCTTTCTGCACCCCTAATATAACTGCATACGGCAGATTGAGTCGGTTCATCATAACCGCTGTCCGCCATTTTCTGAATACACACAACAAACGCACGGTTGACGCAGTAAAAAGCATTCCATTTAACATTCATAGCTCACAATGCTCCTCAAGCACTAACTCAGTAGCTCGGCAAACGAAACCGGAAAATACCCGATCAACCATGGTGAAAAAGCGCTATCATATAAAGAGATACAAGTGCAAGCAATCGTTTCGAGGTGTGTAGACTCTTTCTTTTCTGTAGCCTCATATTGCCTCACAGTGTCAGGATAAGAAATGATTTCTAGAACGGTTTTTTGTGTGCGCTTCATAAATATTATTTTTCACTGTTATTTCTGTGGTCCCCCTTTTGCATTGACATCCTTTTGCTTTGTATCCATTGTATCTGAGTATCATTTCTCTTTGTGGTGGATTGGAGTATAACAGAGGCTATGAAGAACACCGTGTAGGAAGTGCACACATAAAGGAAGTCCGCCATTCAGAATCAAGACTGTTTGTTTCTGGACTCGACTTTGCTAGAGCATTTCCACCATGTTTGGTCAGGTATTTTCCGGTTTCATTTGCCGAGCTACTGAGTTAGTGCTTGAGCAACGCTGTGAGCTATGAATGTTACATGGAATACTTTTTTGCTGTGTTAATCGTGCGTTTGTTGTGGGTATTCAGAAAATGGCGGACAGTGGTTGTGACGAACCGACTCAATCTGCCTTATGCAGTGTTTTGCGTGTGCAGAAAGCTGGATTTGACGTGATTTATGTTCCCTTCGACATGAATTGCAATTCAGTAATGAACAGTTTTGTGTTGACACTTTAGCGACAGCCATATGCATTTATGAGGTGCAGGTTACTTTCTGTACCGGTACGGCTGTTTCACTCTGGAATTAGCTCACACAGGAGACAGTTTAGTTTAGTTTAGTTTAGTCGTCGGATCACCATCACTGCACGTCGAACAAATTAGTCCATAAGTGCTCCGATCTCTCCTCAGTATGTCCATCAGCGTGTGGCGACTAACGACACCGGTTCTTTGTTGGTTTACAATTCTTCTTTATCTGCCAGCATAGCGTTCTTGTCTAGCTACACCACACTTAACTGTGAGTTCTTGCAGTCTGGTTAGTGTTGTAGATTCACCGCTATTACGTGAATCATGTACACGACCTCTCTCCCTTAAGGAGACAGTTGTTAGCGTTTAGTGTGATTTTCTTTGGTACAGGAACGGAGCAATAATGGGGTAATCCGTTGCAGTGAATCTTGAACCGTACATATGAACTATGAACAAAAACCCGTTCTAGAAATATCTTCTTATCCTGACGCTGTCAGGCAAATCAGAACTATAGAGCACACACTGCAAGACTACCAGCGGTTCGCATCCCTGAGAAAAGAAACTTGGCCTGATCTTCGCGGGAAGCTGTACGGACGGACGAAGTCACAAAAAGCAACAGTAAAATTCATGATAAAAGTTGGTTCATCAGTCTAGGCTGGGATCGCGAGAGAGAGAGAGAACTATAGAAAAGAATAAGAACCTCACCCAGACAAACATTATGTTAGAAATACAAAGATAAGGAAAAACATGTTACTTAAATATGACATAACATCGACATTAGACGCAGCTCAAGTATTTCAGATCAGATTAAATCTCAGAGTAGAACATGGAAATCAACTCATACATAATAACATAGAAAATATATGCATACATTATGTTTTTATCTTTTTCATTTATATCAACGCGTCATTCCTTCTCCTTCACCCTATCGCACAGATTACGTGTATTTGAGAGTTTCAAGAGTTCTTTTTTTGTTACCACACTGTTGCCCGGTTGCTGCCCAGTTTTGAGTTGTTCTGTTTTTTTTGTAACTACACTGTTGCCTGAACTCGCTACTCAAGACTGGTGGTCTGGGTTCAGCTCCCATAGTGGGCGTGGAATTTTTCCCGGACCGCGACGGCTCTTAGGTCGACCTAGCCTCAACTAGGTACCAGACATGCTCTGGGAAGTAAAGGCGACCGGTGTGATGCTGACCACATCACCCATCGCGTGCCGACGGTTTAAGAAAAATACAGGCATAACACTGTATTGCCCTATATACCCCAAGGTATGAAAGGGTTCCTTTACTTTTTTTCTTTACACTGTTGCCTGGTTGCTGTTCAGTGTTGTGTTGTTCCGGTTTTTGTTACCACACTGTTGCCCGGTTGCTGCCCAGTTTTGTGTTGTTCGGTTTTGTTACCACACTGTTGCCCGTTGCTGCCCAGTTTGTGTTGTTCCGGGTTTTGTTACCACACTGTTGCCCGTTGCTGCCCAGTTTGTGTTGTTCGGTTTTGTTACCACACTGTTGCCCGGTTGCTGCCCAGTTTTGTGTTGTGTTCTGTATTTGTCTTGCGCTGTTTTAATGGTTTACGTGATTTTTTTTTTCTTTTTAACAGGATTATGTGATGGTTATTCTTGCATTTTGATAGGATTCAGTGTGTGTGTTTGTTTTAGAGGTTCAAGAGTTACTGTATGAGAATCATTGTATTACCTGACTTTGAGAAGTTTCACCTGGAACACCTGTAAACATTCTTCTCATGTTTACTAAATTCCTTACAATTTCTACCTGTGCTACATAAGGTGTGTCATCTACTCTGCTGATAAACAAAATAGTATTGGAAGCGGAAAGAAGCTAATGAAAGATAACAAATGTTTGTTTGATAATTCAGTACCGCGCGGAGCACCGAGTCACAACTATATTAAGTTCCGTTGAAATACTTTATCCACAGAAATGATGTTTTGAAATCTCTGACAATTTCTAAAACATGATACAGTTGTTGATATCATGCAAAAAACATACCTCATTGATGGTTACTTCATTCAACTATATCTTACATTTTCTCTGTGTTCTTCCTCTTCTCCTCTTTGCCAGGATGTTTCCTTCCATAAGGGTCTTCACCTCTTTGTGTTTTTTTATAAGTCCATATTACTTCTATTTTTCTTTCTTATTTATAGCATCAGCCAGTTTTCTTTGATTTCTAGTTCTCTCTGGATAGATTTATTTGTTCTCTTTTCTGTCCATGATATACGTATGGAGGGCTCTCCTGTTTAAAGTGTTTGAAAGCCGAAGGATTTACTTCATTGCACCGGGTTTTACCCCATATTGCTCGGTCCCTCTCAGCAGAAATGGCACGCAACCTGCGGGAGTATTTCACAAAGCACGAACTCCGTAGCTCCAGCAATAATCCTAGGGTCTCTGAAAAAAACTGCACTCGTGAACAGAACGGCGTGGTCCGAGTCGAGCCCACGACCTTCGACTCGCAAGGCAAATGACTTAATCACTCACCCACAGAGACTCTCCTGTAAAACGTATATTTCAAAGCACAAATATGTTTTTCCACTGCCTTGTTAAATGTTCATGCTTCACACGAATACGTTCTAACTGAGAATATGGATGCTCTTTAGTATTTTAATCTTTTGTTTTCTTATCAGTTCCATTCCATACTGCATTTAGTTATTTAATTTTTGTAATGCCTGATTGTTCTTCTTTTAATTTCTTTATCCAAATTCCTTCTCTTGTTAGTAATGCAGAAATACTTGTAGTAATATCTTCAAACAGAAAAGATATATATATATATTCCTTTCTGCCCGAGTGGTTACCGGGGCCCAAGTTTGAGGTGTACAGAATAGAACCACTGTTACCTGTTACGCATGTCGTTAGAGGCGGCTAATGAGGTTTGGTTGAAATCGGATGTATGTGTCCGAACCTGCTGCCTTGCAGGTTGGCTGGGGACAGTCATAGGCTGATGGAGAGCGAACCCAGTAAACGCTGGTTGAAATCGGACACACCGCCGAAGGACAAGCACCCAGAGCACCAAACAGTACTGAAGATGTGACGTAAAAATACGTTCTTGGCAAAGGCTGTTTATATATCACAATAAGAATGATCAAAATGGCCGAAAAAGAACGATCGATCGATCGAGAGAGAGAGAGAGATTCATTTCATACCGTTATACGTTACATAGGGTCTGCAAGTAATTTCTCCATACCGCTCTGCCCTGGGCAATTCGCTAAATCTCTTCCATAGAATCGAGTTCGATATGTCTTGCCTCTCTCAGCAAAGTTCGTCTCAGGGTTTCCGTAGTCCGTCATCTCTTTCTTCAACCTGTGTCTACCACTTCAATGCCTGCTTTGATATTCTTTGATCATTTCTTCTCAAAGTATATCCAACATATCTCAATCTTCTGCTTCTTATAACAGTTGCTACTAATGGTTGACCAGACATTTCTCCTGAATTTGTTCCATTTTATGTTCATTATTTTTCGCAGACATCTATTTTGAAATGCATTCAACTTAATCTTTACTCATTTTCCATCAGAAATGATGAATATATCACAAGATGTTTATTGCTATATCATTCAAATATTCTGTCCATCTTGTGCCTCCTGACAACATTCAGCCTCATAATTGCATGTGAGGATTATTCCAAGAAAAATTATAATGAACTAATCATGAAACCGGAATATGGCATCAATGAAAATGAAGAAAGCTCATTAACTGCGCAAAAATACAAACATGACATTTGGAAATTGTGTTAAAGTGAGGAGGTATATTTCTAAATATATGCAGAAAAAAAAACAGTGTTAGCCATGTGAACAGATAGAAAAACAGTGTTAGCCATGTGAGAGATAGAAACAGTGTTATGTGAGAGATAGAAAACAGTTAGCATGTGGAAGATAGAAAACAGTGTGCATGTGGACAGATAGAAAAAAACAGTGTTAGCCATGTGGACAGATAGAAAAAAACAGTGTTAGCCATGTGGACAGATAGAAAAAACAGTGTTAGCCATGTGACAGATAGAAAACAGTGTTAGCCATGTGGACAGATAGAAAAAACAGTGTTAGCCATGTGGAAAGATAGAAAAACAGTGTTAGCCATGTGGACAGATAGAAAAAACAGTGTTAGCCATGTGGACAGATAGAAAAAACAGTGTTAGCCATGTGGAAAGATAGAAACAGTGTTAGCCATGTGACAGATAGAAAACAGTGTTAGCAGTGGAAAGATAGAAAAACAGTGTTAGTCATGGACATAAAACAGTGAGAGAATGAAACTTGTTGGATGTAAGTTGTGTATTGTTTTAGAACAATCTGTTCACTTTCTACATTATATATTTGATATCTCTGTATAACTAAAGCAATTATGAAACACGTAACAACAAAGTAATGTAGTTTTGCAAAATGCAAAAACAATAACAATACACAGCAACGTTTCGACCAAAAGGTCTTATCAAGCAAAGGAAACAAGAGAGGTGAAGGATTGAACTTCTTTCACAGCAGACTAGAGTACAAAAATAAATTACTAACAGCCCTGAATTTATTGAAGGCATTTATTGTTGAATTCTGTATGCAGTCTGCTGTGATAGAAGTTAATAGACTTCTGTATGTAGTTTGCTGTGATAGAAGTTAATAGACTTCTGTATGTAGTTTGCTGTGAAGAAGTTATTTAGACTTCTTATGTAGTTTGCTGTGAAGAAGTAATAGACTTCTACAGTTTCTGTGATAGAGTTAATAGACTCTTATGTAGTTTGCTGTATAGAGTTGGTAGACTTCTAGTATGTATCTGTGATAGAAGTTAATAGACTTCTGTATGTAGTCTGCTGTGATAGAAGTTAATAGACTTCTGTATGTAGTTTGCTGTGATAGAAGTTAATAGACTTCTGTATGTAGTCTGCTGTGATAGAAGTTAATAGACTTCTGTATGTAGTTTGCTGTGATAGAAGTTAATAGACTTCTGTATGTAGTCTGCTGTGAAAGAAGTTAATAGACTTCTGTATGTAGTTTGCTGTGAAAGAAGTTCGTCGTCTTCTTCTTCTGCTAACTTCCCTTAAAGCATATGGCATCAACAAATTTCCTCCAACCAGATCTATCTTGATCAAGTCAGATTAGCTCATTCCAGATCTTTCCCACCTCTTCTCTGTCTCTACCTACAGTTGGTCTCCATGTCTTACTAGGTCACCCCCTGCCTCCTTGTCTCCTGGATTCCGTTTCTAAGAACCTGATGAGTATCTGCATGATTAAAGAATATCAAAGCAGGCATTGAAGTGGGAGACACAGGTTGAAGAAAGAGATGACGGACTAGGGAAACTCTGAGACGAACTTTGCTGAGAGAGGCAAGAAATATTGGACTCGATTCTATGGAAGAGATTGAGCGAGTTGCCCAGGGCAGAGCGGTATGGAGAAATTAGTTGCAGGCCCTATGTAACGTATAGCGGTACGAAAGGAATATCTCTCGCTCTCTCTCTCTCTCTCGATCGATCGATCGATCGTTCTTTTCGGCCATTTTGATCATTCTTATTGTGATATATAAACAGCCTTTGCCAAGAGCGTATTTTTACGTCACAATCTTCAGTACCGTTTGGAGCTCTGGTGCTTGTCCTTCGGCGATGTGTCCGATTTCAGCCAGCGTTTACTGGGTTCGCTCTCCGTCAGCCTATGACTGTCCCCAGCCAACCTGCAAGGCAGCAGGCTCGGACACATGCATCCGTTTTCAATCAAACCTCATTAGCCGCCTTTTACGACATGCGTGGCAGGTAACAGTGGTTCTATTCTGTACACCTCAAATTTGGGCCCCGGTAACCACTGGCAGAAAGGAATATATATATATATCCTTTCTGTTTGAAGATATTACTACAAGTATTTCTGCATTACTAACAAGAGAAGGAATTTGGATAAAGAAATTAAAAAGAAGAACAATCAAGGCATTACAAAAAATTAAATAACTAAATACAGTATGGAATGGAACTGATAAGAAAACCAAAGATCAAGATACTAAGAGCATCCATATTCTCAGTGAGAACGTATTCTGGTCTTCTTCATTGTGAATGTATGTCTCAACCGCTTCCATCTCCTACTATTAAAATTCCTGGTTGATATTGTGAATACTCCAGGTGATCTCAATATTTAGTATTCTCTGATCCTAACAAATTCAAAGTATTCTTCTGAGACATCTTCCCTTCAAGTCTCTAATGTCACTGTCTGTCTTTGTACTTGTTTTCCATGTCTCTGATACATACAGTATGATTGAGCGCACATTTGATTTGTATATATCGATTTTAGTCTGTGTCGTCCTGTAAGCTGACCATCTTCATCTGTTGTACTATAATTTGAATGTTGCAGCTGGTAATCCCATTTTCTTGGGTTGTTTTATTTACAAGGACGTAGTGACATACTGTAATTATTAATTGCAACAAAACGCACATAGAAAACATACTAGAAAACACATAGAAAACACATATAGAAAACACACATAGAAAACACACATAGAAAACAACATAGAAAAACACACATAGAAAACACAATAGAAAAACAACACATAGAAAACACACATAGAAAATACACATAGAAAACACACATAGAAAACACACATAGAAAACACATAGAAAACACACATAGAAAACACATATAGAAAACACACATAGAAAACACACATAGAAAACACATATAGAAAACACTAATAGAAAACATTATATAGAAAACACACATAGAAAACACATATAGAAAACACATATAGAAAACACACATAGAAAACACACATAGAAAACTCACATAGAAAACACATTAGAAAACATAATAAAACACATAGAAAACACACATAGAAAACACATATAGAAAACACACATAGAAAACACTTTAGAAAACACACATAGAAAACACATAGAAAACACAATAGAAAACACACATAGAAACACATAACACATAGAAACTCAATGAAAACACATATAGAAAACACACATAGAAAACACACATAGAAAACCACATAGAAAAACATATAGACATAGAAAACACACATAGAAAACACATAGAAACATAGAAAACATTTCATATAGAAAACAATATAGAAGATATAATGAAAACATTTATATAGAAAACACATATAGAAAACACATATAGAAAACACACATAGAAAACACACATAGAAAACTCACATAGAAAACACATATAGAAAACATTTATATAGAAACACCCATAGAAAACACATAGAAAACACATATGAAACACACATAGAAACACACATAGAAAACTCACATAGAAAACACATATAGAAAACACATATAGAAAACACACATAGAAAACACACATAGAAAACACACATAGAAAACACATATAGAAAACACATATAGAAAACACACATAGAAAACACATATAGAAAACACACATAGAAAACACACATAGAAAACACACATAGAAAACACATATAGAAAACACACATAGAAAACACACATAGAAAACACATATAGAAAACACACATAGAAAACACACATAGAAAACACACATAGAAAACACACATATAGAAAACACACATAGAAAACACACATAGAAAACACATATAGAAAACACATATAGAAAACACACATAGAAAACACACATAGAAAACACACATAGAAAACACACATAGAAAACACATATAGAAAACACACATAGAAAACACACATAGAAAACACATATAGAAAACACACATAGAAAACACATATAGAAAACACACATAGAAAACACATAGAAAACACACATAGAAAACACACATAGAAAACACACATAGAAAACACACATAGAAAACACATATAGAAAACACAAAGACGAACATAGAAATATAACATCTGCCAGATTCATAACATAACAAGGTATAGAAATGATTATGATAATAATTAGTTAAATAACCACAGGTGGCATCTGTGGTTAAGAGGATAGTGACTCGGTCTATTAGCCCCGACGATCTGAGTTCGAATCACGCGTGCGGGCAGTTTGGTTGCAAATTGTTTCGCGTGGATTTCTACAAAAGGACGATGGCACCACCCGTTGAGAAAGCAATGACAAACTACTGAACATAATAATGTCTAGAAAAATCACAAACAGCGTTAAAAGAATGGGGTTCATTTGAAAATTCCTGTAATTAACTTGAACTTGAAGTAACCACAAGGAATCTAGATGGAAAAGTTCATTCAGTCTGCAGTATAGTGAAACAGTACAGTAAAACAGTTAACTGCATATCCTTTACAGGACTTTGCGAATCAAACCCATCTTTTTAACGCTGTTTGTGATTTTTCAAGACATTATTACGTTCAGTAGTTTGTCATTGCTTTTTGAACGGGTGGTGCCATCGTCCTTTTGTAAACATCAATGCGAAACAATTTGCAACCAAACTGTCCGCAGCGTGTTCGAACTTAGGACGTCGGGGTTAATAGACCGAGTCACTAAACCACAGACGCCACAGTAAAATAGTAAAGTAAAACAGTAAGGTACCCAATATAGTACCATCAGGTCTGTTAGGGTCTATCTGTTTCTTCTTTGAGCATAGCCGATCGATCGTCAAATATCTGGTCAGTATCACTCCGGTCGTCTGAACTTCCCAGTGTTTCTCTGATATCCAATTGAGAATAGGTCGACTTGACTACCGTACAATCTGAGGGGAAAAGGGGGAGTGGAGGGTGTGAGGGTAGTGGAGTAATTTCAAATTCATTGTGAGCTTTGAACTTTGGACCTTGTTTCTGCGAAGGAAGTGCACTAACCACTAAGCTGTCGATGCTCTTAGTAAGCCAGCAGAGTACAACGATATGGCTCTTGATAAGCCCACAGTGCACACGTCATTGCTCTTTTTAAGCCGACAGAGTACAACGTTATGGCTCTTATTAAGCTGACATAGAACACTATATGGCTCTTATAAAGGTTCACAGAGCACACGTTATGGCTCTCATTAAGCCCCACAGAGCACACGTCATGGCTCTCATTAGAGCACACGTTATAGCTCTCATTAAACCCCCCAGAGCACACGTCATGGCTCTCATTAAGGCCCATAAAGCACACGTCATGGCTATCATTAAGCCCCACAGAGAACACGTCATGGCTCTCATTAAGCCCCACAGAGAACAAGTCATGGCTATCATTAAGGCCCATAGAGAACACGTCAGGGCTCTCATTAAGGCCCATAGAGAACAAAAAAAACATTTATCATTTGAAGATTTAAGTTCCTGAAGGTTTCTTTTGGCAGCAATCGTGGAACCACCATCTTCAACTAAATATCTTCTTCTTCTTCTTCACCTTTCAGCTCCCAGCGGAACACAGGTCTTCAACAAACTTCTTCTAGATCTTCCTCTCTCCTGCCATCCCTTCAAATTATATCCATGTATTAAACTATATTTATGATGTGATTATAATCAAGGACAAAATTAACATACACTAAGTGAAATGAAAACATGTCTAACCATCACAACCAGCATCAACAATAAATGTAAATAGTGGTGCAGTTGGAAGAAACAGGTGTGACACAGAGTTATCTCGAGTCAAGTCTGACGTGTTAAGTAAAAGAAACAGGTGTGACACAGAGTTATCTCGAGTCAAGTCTGACGTGTTAAGTAAAAGAAACACATGTATCATACTTCAACGTATATTGGTGTAATAGCCACGAGTAGTTTGACAATGGAGGTTCAGGCGGCTACGGAGGCGGTGAAATGGTTGGCATCTCACAACTGCTCTCGTGTTTTCATATTCAGTGACTCCATGAGCATGATTCGTAAAGTCAAATCAGGTATGGTGAGACGCAACTGGGTGGAGGTACTGGTACAGACAATGATCAGAGAAATCCCTTCATTTTTGTCCCTGGGCACGCAGGAGTTAGGGTAATGAACGAGCTGATAGATTGGCTGGCTTGGCTACAATATCAGAGGGAGCTGCCATGGATCGAAGTGACATTCTTCAGGCATTTAGAGAGTCTTTCCAAACATGAGTTTCAGGGATGTGAATCCCACTCGCTGACCAGATTGAGAGAGATGGGTGTCAATATTGGTGCAGCCCGAAAAGAACGACATACTAAATATGCAAAGAGATTGATTAATCAATATCGAACTGGCGTGTTGGGTCGCTGGACGCTGCTGGATTTGCTGAGACGGAGATCGGAGCACCTATGGACATGTCCGGAGTGTTATGATGAAAGTCCTCATAGCGATAACTGTTAGTGGGTAATACGATGTTGGACCCGTATTTTTCATTGACATTGGGCACACGATGAGTGATTTTGTCAACATCACACCGACCACCGTTACTGCCCAGTAGTTCCAGTAGTTTTCCTGGTACCAATTGAGGGTGGGTCGATCTGAGAGCCGTTACAGTAGTTTTCCTGGTACCAATTGAGGGTGGGTCGATCTGAGAGCCGTTACAGTAGGTACAAATATTCCAGATCCACAGCGGAATTGAACCCAAACCAGCGAGGTAAGAAGCAAGTTCCCTAGGAAATGTTAACTGAGGTCTATGTCACGTAGAGCTCAGGAACTTGTCTCTCGCCCAAACCAGCGAGGTAAGAATCAAGTTCCCTAGGAAATGTTAACTGGGGTCTATGTCACGTAGAGCTCATGAACTTGTCTCTCGCCCAAACCAGCGAGGTAAGAATCAAGTTCCCTAGGAAATGTTAACTGGGGTCTATGTCACGTAGAGCTCAGGAACTTGTCTCTCGCCCAAACCAGCGAGGTAAGAATCAAGTTCCCTAGGAAATGTTAACTGGGGTCTATGTCAGGTAGAGCTCAGGAACTTGTCTCTCGCCCAAACCAGCGAGGTAAGAATCAAGTTCCCTAGGAAATGTTAACTGAGGTCTATGTCACGTAGAGCTCAGGAACTTGTCTCTCGCCCAAACCAGCGAGGTAAGAATCAAGTTCCCTAGGAAATGTTAACTGGGGTCTATGTCAGGTAGAGCTCAGGAACTTGTCTCTAGTGCCAAAGTTACCTGGTTCGCTCCCTCGTGGAGCCATCTGGAAATTTTCCCAGAGATCCATGCTCTCATTGTAGGTGAGATCGAGTTCCTAGTCCTATCGGAGACGGACGATAAAACGTAGGTCCCTTGTTCAATATGAGCACATAAAAGAACCCTTGGCAGTTCACAATCGAGAAGAGCAGGCTGGAAAGCCGCTGCTTGGGCAAAATTCATAAGAAAAGATTTAAATTTACAAAATTCTGCAAAAATATTATCTTCAAAATTACACCGGAGAACTCGCCGGTGCTACGGAGTTCGTACACTATAGCTGAGATCTTTCTGTGTAAGAAAGAGATCGGAGCACAAATGGTTACTCACCGAAGTGCAATGATGATGCTCCTATCATCAATCAATTAATCGATCAGTCAATGAATTACACCAAGAACTGTCCTTATGTACACCTGAGTCATTCTGGTAACAGACTTGTTATAATGGCGAGGCGAGGTTCCATATGAACTATATCCTGGAGATACATGATATAATCATATGTCTGTCAGGGAACGGTGCCTGTAAGAAGAATGAGAGGAAGACCTAGAAAACGATTGCTGCAAGATGTCACTGACGATCTGAGAATGACTGCTGCTGACGCCGGCCAACTTGCACAGAATAGAGAGTTTTTCAGGACTGTTGTCATGGGAGCCAAGTTCCGAAGGGGACAAACTACAATCTACCTGCTCTACACCGTTCTAAACAGCCGTATGACAGACACTAACGACTGTTTTCTAGCGTTGTAGCTTAAGCCCTAGTAAGCTCGATCACATCCCAAGCGTACCTTGTTCAAACTCTGCTGTAGGCAAATTTGGAAGCAAATTAATTCTCTTGGATTTTTACGAACGATGAAAACATACCTCACCGTTCAGAAAGCAATGGAAAATTTCTGAACGTATAAGTGGTGCCTAGAAAATAGACGACTCGTTTAATGTGGTTGATGACTAAGTCATGTAAAAGTTATGCCACAATTTTCATTTCATTCTAAATTCGCCGGTAATCTAGCTTTGTGTTATCTACATTACAATGCAGTGACCCTGCATATGCGATCACAAGGGTGGAAGGGGTAAAAATGTGTTTAAAGGCAAGAATTAATTTCACTGCACCGGGTTTTCCTATATTGCTCGTTCTCTCTCTAAAAAAATAACAAGCCAGCTGCCGAGAGTATTGTACACAGCTTGAACTTCATGAACTATATAGAAACAAACTTGCAAATATCTGGAAAAAGTGTGCCTGTGAATTGAGCGACGCGGTCGGAATTGGAATCCCCCTCCTTCAGAACGCAAGAGACAAAGCTAAGCTATTTCCCCACAGACAAACCCCCACCCCCACCCCCACCAACCCCAATATGTCTCCGCCATGGCCTAGTTAATGTATCCATATTGTATTCAAAAGCACAACTACGTCATACATTGACACTGATCTGGGTTGACATTAAGTTGTCACGTGTCAAATTTATGACGTCGTTGTTGGCAAACTTGATGGGTTGGACATCAGGCCGTGTCGTGCCGTGATACAGAGAGGCGGCCGCATCAGGCGGTGCATAAGAGGGCGGCATAAGCAGTGAAAACAAAATACAATTTGAACCGTTCAATAATTAAACATCTTACACAATGCTTTCCTATATTGGCCTGTGTTATTACGATTTTGATATAGACCATTTATGATTTATTGCACGCCTCTGTCTAAGCGGTTTCGGTTCCCTTTGATTTCGGTTTCTGGTGCATCGTTGGCGAGCGCTCGCAGAAAGACTTTTGCTCTGACACCGCGAAGGTATTATTTTTGTTCGTAATATACAGCGATGTGGCGTCTGTGGCTTAGGGGATAGTGACTCGGTCTATAACCCCGTCGTTCTGAGTTCGAATCACGCTGCGGACAGTTTGGTTGCAAATTGTTGGCGTGTATTTTTACAAAAGGACGATGGCACCACCCGTTCAGAAAGCAATGGCAAACTACTGAACGTAATAATGTCTAGAAAATCACAAACAGCGTTAAAAAGCTGGGTTGATTCGCAAAGTCCTGTAAAGGATATGCAATTAACTTTTTTTTAAATATACAGCGACCGCTTCTAAAATCTGAGGCGGCAATTATCATACAAGACAATTACACATGTTACATGTTGATAGTTTTGCTTTGAGCTGACAATTGTTGACAATATTTCATTGTTATGTTAGTTTGTCTCCAGAAGTGGCAAGTGGATGTTCCTGTGTTTACATCCGCCCGAGTGGTTACCGGGGCCCAAATTTGGGGTGTTAAAAATAGAACCACTGTTACCTGCCACGCATGTCGTAAGAGGCGACTACGGAGGTTTGGCTGAAATCGGATGCATGTGTCCTAAACGTGTAGAAGTCTATGCGTTTAGGGGCCTACCAAACCAATGTGCAACGTATACACGTTCTTGACAAAGATCAAACATATCACAAAGAGTGATTAAAATTGGTCGTAAAGAACGAACGCAAAGAAGAAGATATATCAGCATCAGTATAATATTTTTGAATTTATGTTAATTTTGTGATTAAAAAGTAGATCAGGAAAGAGAATTATTTTTTTATAGCAATTCTAGTTACGTTGTAACATTGACAATAATTATGTTAGAACAATAGGGACTCAAAATAAAAAATTACATTTGCATGGACTTTGTTTATCTCAGGGGCGGAACATGTGCCTGTATATGAAATATAAAGAGAGTAATATTGGGCTAGTGTGTTCTGTGTGTGATAGAGAGAGAGAATTACTTAGGAAATATTTGCATTTCCCGACTTTTGCGTTCGTTATTTATTGCTTTATTTTTACCAAATTCATTTACTTTGAAGTGGAGATATTCATTTCTATTGAATCTACATTGGCGGGAACTCTAGACTAAAGTTAATTGCATATCCTTTACAGGACTTTGCGAATCAACCCCAGCTTTTAACGCTGTTTGTAATTTTTCTAGATATTATTACGTTCAGTAGTTTGCCATTACTTTCTGAACGGGTGGTGCCATCGTCCTTTGTAAAATCCATGTGAAACAATTTGCAACCAAACTGTCCGCAGCGTGATACGAACTCAGAACGTCGGCGTTAATAGACCGAGTCACTATCCCCTAAGCCACAGACGCCACCGAGACTCTAGACTACACATCAGTAATTAACCAATTTAGTTACTAAGTAAAATTATTAAGTTAAAGTTAGAAGGGTAAAACTGTAGTAGATTGATGTAGCTGATAGTTGATATCATTATTTGAAAGTAGTTTATATTATCAAAATAAAAATAGTATTTGTAAACTTTGTTCAGTTTTTAAAAAATAATCACAATCGAAGGTTATTGGAAGAAAAAACATTTGAGGGGCGGCATTTCGAATACTTGCATCATACTGAGAATATAAACCGCACTGTGCTGTTCCGTATTCTCTGATATCAAAGACATGCAGAGACAGCACACCGTGTCGTTGTCTCATGCTGTCGGCACGTCATTAGCTAACACATCATTCTCATGTAGAACTTTGATCATATGTTTTTGCAACTTTACAGTAAACACCATGTGACGTCATCTAGCACTGACCCAGATTGATTTTTTTATACTTAGTCTATTTTTAGTCTAAACTTTGAGAAAACGGAAATCACCTCGTTCCGTACCGGAAATGTGTCTGAAATTCGTATAATGTGGACATGGACGACTTTAGGTCAGGGCTGTCCAACGAGATGCCCGCGGGCGCCAAGACAGCATTGTCATACACTCATATCACCCTATTTGACTCTGCCAGCTTAAAGATTAAAGTGGCTAGAAAAGGACAGCACAACATGCAGGGGGGGTTCGTCATTAAGAGCCAGTGGGGCCGGCACCAAAACCGAAAGGGGAATAACTTCCCGGAATAGACAAATAATAGTAAATACTAAAAAAACATGATTTTCCCAAAAATTTGTGTCTGGCCCAACCAAGAAAAATGCCCACTAGCCGCCACGGACAACATGTATATGACTAGTCTCATCACACAAAATGCAACTGGTAAGGTTAGTCACTGGATGATGTTGGAGATTAGTTATCAGTTATATAAGGACTATCATCATAACACTCCGGATGTGTCCATAGGTGCTCGGATCTCCGTCTCAACAAAATCAACAACGTTCAGCGGCACAACACGCCAGTTCGATGTCGATTAATCAATCTCTTTGCATATTTGCTATGTCGTTCTTTTCGAGCTGCACCAATATCGACACCCATCTCTCTCAATCTGGTCATCGAGTGGGTCAGCTGTTGCAGATTTTGCGAAGGAGATCCAAGCATCTTTGGGCATGTACAAAAAACAAGTACATTACAGGTGTTCTTTCCCTTGTCAATACGGGCAACACGCACTAAAATTAAATTTTTACATATGCTACGAAAGATAAACAACATTCGACGTATCGACTATAGGTCTTTATCAAGATAACAAATGTGGGCACAGAATACTAAATAAAATAAAACATAATTCTAACCAAGGATGATAAGAAGTGGATACTAGCATACAGAACTGCAAGCATGTATTATCTTTCCCTTGTCATTCCAAGTAGAATATGACTTAACGATACAAATGACTTTTGACTGGGAAAATAAATTGTCTGGATATTAAAAACCACGGGGAGTTGAAATTGAAATTGATTAAATTAATTTCTCAAATAGACATAATAAAAACTGTGCAGTAAACAACAAGCACACAGAGACCACATTAACTTGCATTTCTCTCTCTCTCTCTCTTTTCTCTCTCTCTCTTTCTCTCTCTCTCTTTCTTTCTCTCTCTCTCTCGATCCCCAACTTACTTTTCATTTTCCTTGTTTTTATCAAATGAAAAATAAATATAGAAAATTCAATGTATAACTCTGCCAAATGTCGGTTCCAAGCCCGGATGAAAAAGAAGGAGGACTTGCACGTGAGGCCAGTTACCTTATCACAAGAAATTGAAAGAGCTACATAAACTTGCAAGAAAGGACGCCATAACGGTAAAATGGAACGAATTCAGGATAAGTTATGAAATCAGAGAAATGTCTGGTCAACCACTAGTGACAACTGTTATAAGAAAGAGAAGAGGGAGATATGTTGGACACATCTTGAGAAGAAATGATCAACGAATATCAAAGCAGGCATTGAAGTGGGATGCAAAAGGTTCAAGAAAGAGAGGACGACCTAAGGAGACCCTGAAACGAACTTTGCTGAGGCAAGAAATATCGGTCTCAGTTCCATGGAGGAGATTGAGCGAGTTGCCCAGGATAGAGCGGTATGGAGAAATGACTTGCAGGCCCTATGTAACGTATAACGGTACGAGATGAATTATTATTATTATAATTATTATTATGTATAAATGATATTTCATTGAAGAAAATAAAATGAAAAACAGTTTTTAACTATCTTCTTTTGTTTATTTGAAGTATTTTTGAGATGACAATATTTTTGCAGCATTTTCTTTGTTACAAAACTGGAGAGTAGGAGAGAAGGTGCAAGAAATTATTTGATGCTTTGATGTAGGGGACGATCCACAGAAAAAAAGTTGTGCAATCTGATGATGATGACAGATTCCTCTCTTCTTCGAACGCTCCATATCGACCACTTGTTAAACCACTCTTTGTGATTTGTATGTGATCGGAGTCTAAGAGCGATTGTATGTTGTGCCAGCTATTCGCCTACAAGTTGACCAGCACATCCGATTTTTGGAATGCTTTTTATTTACTATGGTAGCTTCTCTAGGTCCTACATTAGTCGCCTCTTACGACATGCCTTGTAGGTCGCAGCGTTATTTTTTGCGTTCCTTGTGGGTCCCGGCACCACATAAACGACCGACAGTCTAACATAGTGATATAATTAATATATGCAATGTATATATTGTAATGTTAGCCGGGACAGCGTTCTTTCATATGCGCATAGAATAGAGACATACACTTTATCAGATACTCATTAACATACAGACAGTACATTCCATACTTATTTTATCCCGTGTGGTGCCGGGGCCCTCATTGGAAGCAAACAAGGCATGTCGTAAGAGGCGATTTATGTAGGGGCCTAAGGAAGCTACCCTAGTAAATAAAAAGCGTCGCAGAAATCGGATATGCTGGCTTACTTGTATGCGCATAACTGGCACAGCGTACAATCACTCTTAGGCTCAAATCACATACAGATCACACCAGTGTCGGCTCGTCATTAAGGGCCTACGGTGCCGGGCCCCACCAAAATTAATGTGCAATGTGTATTTTTTTAATAAATTAAAATATAGCCTAACACAACCTGATTTTTCCGAAAATGTTTGTCTGGCCCCACCAACAAAAATGATCACGAGCCGCCACTGGATCATACAGAGTGGTTAACAAGAGGTGGATATGGAACGTTTATAGAAGAAGTAGAAGAGCCCACTCATGTTGACTAAGCAAAACAGTTCTATTCTGGACACCTTTTAAAAGCAAACAGCAAACAAAGAGGCTCTGACATCACACAGTGAGGCTGGGACATCACACAGTGAGGCTGGGACATCACACAGTGAGGCTGGGACATCACACAGTGAGGCTGGGACATCACACAGTGAGGCTGGGACATCACACAGTGAGGCTGGGACATCACACAGTGAGGCTGGGACATCACACAGTGAGGCTGGGAGATCACACAGTGAGGCTGTGACAAACAGAGGACTGTGACATCAAATAGGCTGGTACATCACACAGTGAGGCTGGGACAAACAGAGGACTGTGACATCAAATAGGCTGGGACATCACACAGTGAGGCTGTGACAAACAGAGGACTGTGACATCAAATAGTGAGGTTGTGGCATCACACAGTGAGGCTGGGATATCAAATAGTAAGGCTGTGACAGCAAACAGGAAGGCTTTAACAGCAAACAGCGAGGCTGTGACAGCAAACAGGGAGACTGTGACAGCAAACAAGGAGACTGTAACAGCAAACAGAGAGACTGTGACAGCAAACAGGGAGACTGTGACAGCAAACAAGGACACTGTAACATCAAATAGAGAGACAGTGACAGGGTTTTTAAGCCGAAGGATTGACTTCATTGCACTGGGTTTTACCCCATATGGCTCGGTCCCTCTCCGCGGAAATGTCAAGCCACCTGTCGATAGTACTGCACAAAGCACGAACTCCGTAGCTCCAGCAACAATCTAGGGATCTCTAGTAAAAACTGCACTCGTGAACAGAACGGCGCGGTCCAGATTCGAACCCACGATCTTCGACTCACAAGGCAAAGGGCGTAACCACTTACAGGGAGACTGTGAAAGCAAACAGGGAGACTGTGACAACAAACAGAGAGACTGTGACAGCAAACAGGGAGACTGTGACAGCAAACAAGGACACTGTGACAACAAACAGAGAGACTGTGACAGCAAACAGGGAGACTGTGACAGCAAACAAGGACACTGTGACAACAAACAGGGAGGCTGTAACAGCAAACAGGAAGACAGTGACAGCATGTCTAACAGAAAAAGACACACAAGATTGGTAGCAGACAAGATGAGTTGCCCTAGCAACCAATTACTTCAACAAGACGTGTATCCGGTGTTGTCGGTAGATAAATCGTCTCCATAGAAACGGAAAGACAAATGATCTCTGTCGTGCCATGCGATGGCCAGCGTCGGACAACTCGTCTGCAATTTACGTGTTTCTCATGTGGTAACTTGTGGTTTGGAATGAAATATTCGTCTGCAACTGATCATTGTTGTAGAAACACATAGATCAGTACAGAACGATATACCATCTAGGCAATAAGTGAATTAATCAACATCGGACTGGCGTGTTGAGCGGGTGGTCGCTGCTGGGTTTGTTTCGAATCCGACATAATCCTACTACATAGGTCTCCAAACTTTTTCGGGCCACCGCCCACTTTGCAAGATATAAATTATGTATGACGATATTTCAAAACTGTAACAGAGGCGGCGTAGCACAGAAGAAGTTGTGATTTATTTCATCACAAGCATGAGTGTATTTCATTTCCTGTGTCGTTGATACCACTGTTGAATTAGTCAACAATGAGTGTCTGTTCTTTCCTCAGATGAACTATAATTAAAAGTCTTAGTCGGAGCTTCTCTGTAGATGCTCTACCACTGGAATTCTGGACATCATTAAAGCACAGATGATGAAGTTCTTTTTGTAGAAACGTCGATTCTAACTCTTGTTGTATGAGACTAGTCACGTAACATATATCTATTACGGTTGCCATGCGTTCTCATTTTTGCGGGGATGTCCTCATTTCACGTGTAAATCTGAGCGTCCACAAAATCTTTTGAAAATTCGTAGATTTGTCCACAATTTAACAAGTAAGGACAAAATTAACACTGTCAGCAACATCATGTGGTAACTACGAGGTAACTGCGTAATATGTGGTTTTCTAACAGATTTCTGACTAACATAGGTGTACACATAGATGATTCAAAGTGTTGAGATCAGTACTGCAATCTGGAGAAATTTGCTCCACTACAAAAATAAATTCATCGCAAAAAAAAAGTGTTGTAACTTTATAGAAAAGTGTAAAAGTTGTAACATGTACTCTGAAATTATGAAGACATCATCGTTCTTCTTTGCTATCCCAGCACATAATACTTCGGTAGAAAGGTTACTTTCTTGAATCGATGCTCAATGGGCCATGAGAGAAATCATCTTAGTGTGGATTCAGTCAAGTCAATTTCACTTGTCAAATTTAATTGCAAACATTTCACATGCAGACAGTTTTATAAACATTTGATGCAAAAGAAAGACATTCTAAAATAGATTAGGTCATCAGACAAATGTACATGAAACACAGTTTAAATAGAATTTAATATTTGGAGAAGTGTCCTCATTTCGGAAGATCAAAATATGGCAACTTTTATACAACTTCTAACTTTTATACAACAAAGTAGTTTAGTTTTCTGTGTAGAACTATTCAGCTTTCAGCTCAGACAATAGGTTCCTTTGAGTACATCAGGGGCGTTTTTATTATTACAGATTCAGCACACATTTTTGAACGCGAGTAATGTTGTAGGTGGACAGGGGAGGGTAGTGATGGGACTTTAGAAACCACTTTACTTACATGACAACGCTACTTACTCATACACACACACACACACACACAATAGTCATAGCCGTCCATCGCAAGTGATGATGATAACAGACTCAGACGTGTGCTGCTGCACTCTCTGGTGTGTGCGGAGGTGACTGTAGAGTCCAATCCTAGAACACAGTCCCCTACCACAGGGGGCCATACATAATCAAGATTAGACATGTGGGTGTTGTGTGTTCTGTCTTTTCACGCAGCTCGTTTCTCTGTGCCTCAACGGCACGATGATTCTCAACTATGCGGGTTTCTCTTGTGTTGTTACAGCGCCACATTTGGCGATCTTGCGCCATCGATTCTCAGCACGTGGTGCCTATATCGAAACATTTCAGAGACACTTTAAGAGTGTCTTTAAAGTGTGTTTTTTCTGTCCGAACGTTGAACGTCTGCCCCTCGCCATACATCAACTGTTTTGGGAGGCGTTTATCAGGCACGTGACCGGCCCATTTCACTTGGGCCTTCTGCAACAGAGTGTTGACGCTTGGAATCTTTGCTCTTATGAGTACTTCAGCATCTGGAATTTTGTCCTGCCAGTTTATTTTTAGTAGTCAGCGTAGACATCCTGTGTGGAAGTGGTTGTTTAATTTTCTTGCATGTCTGGTATACGTTGTCCATGTCTCACTTGCGTAGAGCAGCGTGGTTAGCACTATGGCCTGGTAAACTTTCAGCTTTGTGGCTAGGCTTATCCCCTTCCGCTCCCACACAGTGACACGTAACCTTCCGAACGCAGCACTGGCTTTGGATATCCTATTGTTGACCTCAGAGTTTATGTTTGCCGATCTGGATAGGATGCTGCCTGATAGGCAAAGCTGGCAGGAGACGCTGGTGTTTAAAATTGATGACTGGATCATAGTACTGTTCTCTAGGGGCGGGTTGAAAGACAAACACTTGTTGGTCAACTGTTACTGCATGTACCGTAGACTCTAGTCCTGCTTCTCTCTGGTGCTCTAATCTTGACCCAATAACTTCTTCTTCAAAAGCTCCATATCAACCACTTGCTAACCATTCTTTGTGATTTGTAAGTGATCTGTGCCTAAATGAAATTGTACGTTGTGCCAGTTATTCTCCTAGGTAAGTCACATCCCCAGACGAATCTTATGACATGCCTTGTAAATCGCAGTGTTACTATTCTTTGCTCCCCTTGCAAGCCCCGACAACATAGGGTCGGCTCTGATACCAACACGTCAACTAGAAGAAGAATTATTCTCTTATTTCCCAATCGTCTTCAATTGTTCCAGATAAAAACAATCACAGAAAAAACAATCACAGAAAAAACAATCAGAGAAAAAATAAATTGAAATAAACGCTGTTCCCTAAAGCAATTTCCTCACAGATGGGAGAGATGTTATATCAAGGTAAGGAAACTGATTTGCTATTAACGAGTTAATTATAAGGTCTCTGAAATAGGTCATATCAATATTCGTACACGTCTGCTCTTTCACCCCCTGCCCCTGACCCCTGTCCGCTTATTCTTCAACTTCTTTCTTTGTTGATGTCTAATGTTTTTGTGTGTAGTTTGTCATGGATTTTAAGCGAGGAATGACTAATGTTGAGGTGTTGAATAAGGTCAAACACGAGAAGTGATTATCAATAAAAGATGAGTCATATTTATGGGGCATGTGAGAGAGGAGGTTTAGAACACAGGACAATTTGGTAAAATGAGGGCAGCGAGACAGAGGAAGGCAGAAAGAGAAAATGTTGACAGCCTGACTTCATGGCACAGTGAGTGTAATATCTGAGTTGATAGCAACACCAGAGACATAGATTTGGGAGATCCATGATCGCCTATGCTAGCTGGTACGGACACCTGATGATGATTATCTGATGATTGCCGCCCATATTAAAGGTGGTAGGACCCATGATGGTAGTGACTCATGACGTGGTAGTGACTCCATGACGTGGTAGTGACTCCATGGCGTGGTAGTGACTCCATGACGTGGTAGTGACTCCATGACGTGGTAGTGACTCCATGACGTGGTAGTGACTCCATGACGTTATGCTCCTCTTGTCTTGAACACTTCAACACGTACCTATAGTTTAGTTGAAATATGCACGACCATCAGGTGCAATACGATGGCTGGGAATGAGCACAGTAAACCTTTACCTTGACTGCTGTATCATATATCAGAACAGAGAAACCCCCCAACCCTTACACACGTCCACACACACATACACACGCCCACACACACTCGACAGACACATCCCACACACACCTCATCCTCCATTACTTGGGTAGTCCAACTAACTTCTGCCCAAGATTGGCTGGGAAGTATACAAACCAAATATAGCTAAACTCATCAAATCTTACAACACACATGAAATATGGTAAAAGGAAAAGAGCCCAAACGTTGTTGGTACAATGGGAAAAAATATACATATTTTCTAAAGGTTTATCCGATATTCTTGTCTCGCCGTGTCTTGTCGGAGTTCGCAAGGGAGCAAAGAATAGTAACACTGCGACCTACAAGGCATGTCGTAAGAGGCGACTGATGTAGGGGCCTAGGAAGCTACCATAGTAAATAAAAAGGGTCTCAGAAATCGGATGTGCTGGTCTATTTGAGGACGCTTAACTGAAACAACGTACAATCGCTCTTAAACTCAGATCACATACAGATCACAAAGAGTTTTTTAACAAGTGGTCGATATGGAGCGTTCCAAGAAGAAGAAGAAGAAGAAGAAGAAGATGTCGTTGTCTAACTAAGTAACATATTTATTTTATTTATTAGTTATTAACCACAACATATCCAGTGACCGGGTGTGCACTATCTCGGAAACCGATCATCAGTTGTTTTTGTTTTTGTTTTTTCCTGATCCAGAAGCACTTGAGCATTCCAGCTCTTCGTCTCGGTGCCATGGACATCGTAATCCTTCGGTTCGGTGCCACGAGCACCGTAAATCTGGGGAATCTGTGGCTTTTTCTGCCATCTCGCGGAATTGAACCCGCACACACAGAGGGATAGTCACCGTAGTCCAACGTGCTACGAACACGCTGGGCAGACGGGCGATCATCAGTTAAAACTGCTACGCCTAACGGCAAAAAAACAGAGAAGGACACAGCATATCAAATGACCGAGGGTGCTCTATTTCGGAAACCGACCATCAGTTAAATATGCTACGCCTACCGTTAAAAAAGCAGAGAAGGACAAAAGAAGAGAAGTTAGTTATTCACTTTTTTAAAGAATATAGTAAACACTTACCCTAGCTTCTGTTTTTACTTCCAGAAAGTTTGAACTGTCAACAGGAAATAGTATATCCTTAATCCTGAATTATGATCTTCTGGAAATCACAAACACTCATTTTCTTGAGATTTGAAACATTTTCCCGCACACAAAAATCCAACATCAAAGATAGATAGATTTGTCTGTCCGTTGTGACGATGAAAGAAAATATGTCGATAATCATACACAACTGATAACTGTGTGTAAACACTGAAACAGATATTATCCGTGGAAATAATCAGTCGCGTTGAACATCTGCTGTAATCCAAGTACAGAAGTCAACCTCATCTTAATGAATGGTTGAGTTGAGTAAGTGAAAGCAGATTCCAAGCACGCCTAGTGGTTTCGTTCGTGTCTCGGCTGGACGGAACTTGAATACATGATCAGATTCAGAAGTTCACTGGGTTCGACTGCGCGAGACGTGAATATGAATGAACGCGAGCGCACGCGCGTGTGAGTATATGAAAGATGGGTTTTCTTGTAGAATTTAATTGCCTCATGAAAGTTGGCAGAGATATGAACATAAGAAGAAAGATATGAAGATAATACAACATGGCTTTGTGATGGAATGAATATAATTTTGGGATATCCAGTTTACATGTTACAGAAGATTTTCTTCCACGAGCGCTCCATATCGACCACTTATCAACCACTTTGTGTGATTTCTATGTGATCTGAGCCTAAGAGCGATTGTACGTTGTGCTGGTTATACGTCACAAGTAGGCCAGCATATCCGATTTCTGCAATGCTTTTTATTTACGAGGGTAGCATCCCTAGGGTACATCCATCGCCTCTTACGACATGCATTGTTGGTTGCAGTGGTACTATTCTTTGCTTCCTTGCGGGCCCGGCACCACACGGGAGACAGGAAGCTGTCGTTATTGTTGCTGTCTGTAATATTGCTGTATTAGAGCGGTTAAGAGCGGTGTAAGACAGGCGGACGAGAACCTGAGAAATTTAAAAACCGCATGGCTAGTGCAGTCGTCGCAAAGCTTTACAGGTTAGGGTTTTTCTTTTATGCCACGACAGAAAAAATACGACCGTACCGTGGATTGAACACTAGCTTCCCGTATGTGAGCCGTTCTATCTAATCCGTTCGACTAGTGGCTCCTCTTAATTTTCTTTGCTACCTGTTACCTTATCTATTTTCTTCACTACCTGTTACCTGTAATACAGGTTTGTGAGTACCTGTAATAACTATTTTCCCAATCTTGAAACACCTATCCGCCCGAGTGGTCACTGGGGCTCACATTTGGGGTGTAAAGAATAGAACCACTTTTATCTGCCACGCATGTCGTAAGAGGCAACTAAGGAGGTTTGGCTGAAATCGGATGCACGTGTCCTAAATGTGTAGAAGTCTATGTGTTTAGGGCCTACCAAACCAATGTGCAACGTATACACGTTCTTGGCAAAGATCAAACATATCACAAAGAGTGATTAAAATTGGTTGTAAAGAACGAACGCAAAGAAGAAGAAAAAGAAAACACATATCAATTCCAGTAGAGACTAAAAAGAAAATTATAAATGCAATCTTCATACCAACACTATGCTACCAGTGCTACACATGGGCACTGACATATGATCATGAAAGGAAAATTACCACTGTGAAATGAGATGCTTGAGGAAAGCAGTAAATAAAACAAGAAGAGACCATATAAAAATGAGGAAATTAGAAGAACAGTCAGAACAACACCTGTTGTTATATTCATTGAAAAACAGATGTTCAAATCGCTTGGCCACTTGTTGAGAATGAACCCGAATATACCAGCTGCAAGAGCGTAAACCTAATCGCTTGGCCACTTGTTGAGATGAACCGAATACACAGCTGCAGAGCGTACAACCTAAAAATGGAATCATCAAAAGGAAGGGGCAGACCAAGAAAAAGATGAATTGAGGAAGTTAGAAACATCTTTAAATTCCACAATATCACAGCATATTAAGTGATCGAGCGTGCATTATCTCGAAAACCGATCATCAGTTAAACCTGCGACTCATAATGGCACAAAAAAGCAGAGGCGGACACAACATATCAAGTGACCGAGCGTGCATTATCTGGGTAACCGATCATCAGATAAACCTGCATGCAACGCATAACGGCAAAAAAAGCAGAGAAAGACATAGAAAGAATACCCCTTCTTATGGTGGTGTAGGACCGGGGGCATAAACCTGAGGAATTTAAAGGTCCCAAGGCTAGTGCAGACATCGCGAAACTGTTCAGGTTATAATTTTTTCTTTAAGATCCTGGCATAAAAAAAGTCCTTGACCTTACCGGGGATCAAGCACGGGTCTCTCTAATGGGAGAGTAAGATGCTTGTTTAATGTAGGAAGTGAAACACACGACATGCTTATTCTCAGTTAAAGTTCACTTGTTAATTGCATGTTACGTGTAGTCTATTGCCTGTTACGTGTAGTCTATTGCATGTTAGTAGCTATTGCATGTTACGTGTAGTTCATTGCCTGTTACGTGTAGTCTATTGCATGTTACGTGTAGTCTATTGCATGTTACGTGTAGTCTATTGCATGTTACGTGTAGTCTATTGCATGTTACGTGTAGTCTATTGCATGTTACGTGTAGTCTATTGCATGTTACGTGTAGTCTATTGCCTGTTACGTGTAGTTCATTGCATGTTACGTGTAGTCTATTGCATGTTACGTGTGTGAGTCTATTGCATGTTACGTGTAGTCTCATTGCCTTGTTACGTGTAGTTCATTGCATGTTACGTGTGTAGATATGTTAGTACGTGTCAACAGCTGACTAGTTTTTAGTCTAGTTAGGTTCAGTTTACTAGACTGTTACCATTTGGTTAGTGTAACCGAAGTCACTGCGCTCCAGGCAGCCCCATAGGTGCTTAGTGTTCCCCAACAGATGCCGAAAAGTATTCATACTGAAGCTACTAATTGGTTAGTGGTAACGTGACCGAAGTCACTGCTCTCCAGGCAGACCCTTAGGTGCTTAGTCATCCCCAACAGATACCAACAAAAAATATTCATACTGAAGCTACCATTTAGTCTTATCACTACATTGCCATCCACAAACATCAAAATAATTTCAAGATGGATTCATCAAACACACACACAAATTAAATGTGGACTTTGTTCAAAGATTGGAACACGTACAAGTGTACAAACCCTATTTTTATAAAATAAATGTAACTACAAATCTGTGTAGTGAAATTAAAGTGTTAAAAAAATATGTGAAATTAAAGTGTTAAAAGAAATATGTGAAATTAAAGTGTTAAAAGAAATATGTGAAATTAAAGTGTTAAAAAAATATGTGAAATTAAAGTGTTAAAAAAATATGTGAAATTAAAGTGTTAAAAAAATATGTGAAATTAAAGTGTTAAAAGAAATATGTGAAATTAAAGTGTTAAAAGAAATATGTGAAATTAAAGTGTTAAAAGAAATATGTGAAATTAAAGAAAAGTGTAAAAAAATATGTAAAATTAAAGTGTAGAAGAAATATGTTTTTGGGGTTTTTTCCGATCCAGAAGCACTTGAGCTTTTCAACTCTTCGGCTCGGTGCCATGGACATCGTAACCCTTCGGTTCGGTGCCACGAACACCGTAAATCTGGGGAATCTGTGGCTTTTTCTACCATCCCGCGGAATTGAACCCGCACACACAGAGAGATAGTCACCCGTAGCCCAACGAGCTACGAACACGCTGGGCAGACAGCACAAAAAATATGTAAAATTAAAGTGTAAAAAAAATATGTATAATTAAGAAAAGTGTAAATGAAAAGTTCAGGTTCCATAAAGTGAGCTCGGCTGTAGCTTGATTTAGAATTTCCCCAAATGTATCACATCACACATGACATTTCTATTACATATGAACTCTATACACCCTTACACCAGACTCCAAGACTTAAACTACAGGAGAGATATGATTCAGACTGCATTGAAGTTGAACTCTGAAGATCTGTGATACAAGTACAGTAGTTCAAAACTTGTCGAGCAATATAGTATATAAGGTGCACTCATGGTTTAGTTGAAACATTTGTTGACAATATTTTAGTAATCTTAGAAATGTCAAAGATTAGGAACTTTATTTGTTATTAGTTACTAAACTGACGTCATTGTAAACAAATGTTAATTGCATATCCTTTACAGGACTTTGCGAATCAACCCCAGTTTTTAAAAGCTGTTGTGATTTTTCGAGACGTTATTACGTTCAGTAGTTTGCCATTGCTTTCTGAACGGGTGGTGCCATCGTCCTTTTGTTAAAATCCACGGAAACAATTTGCAACCAAACTGTCCGCAGAGTGATTCGAACTCAGAACGTCGGGGTTAATAGACCGAGTAACTATCCCCTAAGCCACAGACGCCACCGACGTTATTGTACTCCGGGCAAACCTATAGGCGTTCAGTCTCCCTAACAGATATCGAAAAGTATGCATACTGATGGTTCCCGTGGCTCGCTGGTTAAGCACACTTATTACTCTGCTCCTCAGACATCCAGTTCTACTTGTATAGCGAGTAACTCCAGACTGCTTAAATTGCTGGATTAATTTAACATCTATTTTAGTGTCCTCATCCAACAAGCAGTCGCGAAAAGACCGAAGAACATCTCTCTTATCCATCTTCAACTCCCCAACAATCGATAATGTTTGTCCGTTCTCTCATTACCGTAAACACCTGCATGCCCAGGATAGTAGATCCATATAAACCTCTGGAGGTTAGAAACTTATATAGCCAACATCCATTCATACCGAAACCTGCCGTTTTGGATCTTGTGAAGCATCGACTGAGAGTCGTTTGGATCTTGTGAAGCATCGACTGAGAGTCGTTTGGATCTTGTGAAGCATCGACTGAGAGTCGTTTGGATCTTGTGAAGCATCGACTGAGAGTCGTTTGGATCTTGTGAAGCATCGACTGAGAGTCGTTTGGATCTTGTGAAGCATCGACTGAGAGTCGTTTGGATCTTGTGAAGCATCGACTGAGAGTCGTTTGGATCTATGAAGCATCGACTGAGAGTCGTTTGGATCTTGTGAAGCATCGACTGAGAGTCGTTTGGATCTTGTGAAGCATCGACTGAGAGTCGTTTGGATCTTGTGAAGCATCGACTGAGAGTCAAATACAAAAACTATTCTACTCCTAATTTCTGTTTTACATCTTCCATCTTCCTCTTCTTTTTCTAACGCTCTCCATCGACCTTCTGTCAACCACTCTGTGTGATTTGTATGTTATCTGAGCCTAACAGCGAGTGTACATTGTGCCAGTTATGCGCCTACAAGTAGACTAGCACATCCGATTTCTGCACTGCTTTTTATTTAAAAGGGTAGCTTCCCTAAGTCCTACATCAGTCGCCTCTTACGACATGCATTGTATTTTGCAGTGGTACTATTCTTTGCTCCCCTTGCAAACCCCAGCACCACACGTGCGTACATCTTCCATCTGATGTTAGGAATGTTCCCAGATACTTGAATCGATGGACTTGTTTCAGTGTTGTGTTATTTATTTTGATATTACATGTTGGTGTTTCCTGTTTCTTGAGACAACCATAACCTCTGTTTTCTTTATATTCATGCTTAATCATTTCTTTTCACTTTCTCTCACTAGTATGTTTATCAGGTCTTGTAGATCTTGTTCATTTGTAGCCATGAGAATTATGTCTATCAGGTCTTGTAGATCTTGTTCATTTGCAGCCATGAGAATTGTGTCATCAGTGTATCTTAGATTGTTCATGTTTTGTCCAACAACTGTTATTCCTGCCTCTTCTTCTATAAGTCTCATGATGTTTTCACTGTATAGGTTAAACAGGTCTGGTACTCTCGTACGCATCCTTGTCTTACCCCTAATTGTATCTCCTGATAGATTCCACTCTAATTCTCTAGTCTTATGGCTGCGCTTTGTTACCAGTTGCCAAAGACAGGCAAGCATGGCGAGTGGCAGTGAGGGGCAGCTCAAAAATAAAAGAAGAAAAACAATATCACATGTGGAGGCAAAAGAGAGAACAGAGTGCAGAGAGAACATCCTATGTATCAGCTCTAGTCTCCAGTTTTACCTGCAACTGTAGCAAGGATTGCCACTCCAGAATAGGACATTACAGCCACAAAAAACATTATGATTCAGCACAGAACATACTACGTGACGCAAGACCTATTGTCTCCTGAGACAGCGCAGAACATACTACATGACGCAAGACCTATTGTCTCCTGAGACAGCGCAGAACATACTATATGACGCAAGACCTATTGTCTCCTGAGACAGCGTAGAACATACTACGTGACGCAAGACCTATTGTCTCCTGAGACAGCGCAGAACATACTACGTGACGCAGTACCTATTGTCTCCTGAGACAGCGCAGAACATACTACATGACGCAAGACCTATTGTCTCCTGAGACAGCGCAGAACATACTACGTGACGCAAGACCTATTGTCTCCGGGAAAAGACAGCAGCAGAACATACTACGTGACGCAAGACCTATTGTCTCCTGAGACAAATGATGAATCATGATATTGCCAGTAGATATTCAGAATAGAAAACTGTATCTCCCCACGCCGCTTCACGGCACACTTGGATAAGACAAGACTAAACAACAACATAACTAAATCATAAACAGAAAGCAGGTTCTCACATTCTACAGCAGCACCCATCACATAGAGCACAGGTTCCCAAAGTGGTGGTACCGCCCCAGTGGTCACTGAAGCTTTCTAGGGGGCGTAGTGGGTTCAGAAACATTTGGGGGCGTTCAGACGATTAGTGGGGGCGGTTACAAAATTTATGTTGTGCAAAGTGGGCGATGGATCGAAAAAGTTTGGGAACCTATGACGTAGAGTATCTGAATGTGTGCTATGTAGATTGAAAAACAGGGATATTTAAAGGGACAATCCTCAAAATGGATAGAAAAACCAGAACGCTATAACATTTAAGAACAAAGAAACACACGTAAGCTCGTGGTACGCAGTTATCCGTATAATCGTAAACACATGTTGCACCAGAAACAATAATAAATACAACATCAATACTACAACTTGTACAATTCTTAATTGGTAAAATATAACTTCAAGTTCAACTTATATGATCCATAATATACACACCAGAGCACGTCTATACTTGCATACTAGAATGGAAAATACATCAAGAAACACTTGGAGATTCATAATGGCAGCAAGGAGATGATGAGAAGAAGGGAAAGAATGAACGTAGAATCAATGACATGGAAAATTGGGTTGAAAGATGGAAAATTGTGTTGAAAGATGGAAAATACAGGAAAATATGAAGATTTCTTATAAGCGCTTCATCTGAAGCATGGCGAGAACTTTGTAAATGTCTCAGCGGAATGCATTAGTGAAGATTATCAGTACATTACTCCGGACAGGTCATAGCTGAAGATTATCAGTACATTACTCTGGACAGGTCATAGCTGAAGATTATCAGTACATTACTCTGGACAGGTCATAGCTGAAGATTATCAGTACATTACTCTGGACAGGTCATAGCTGAAGATTATCAGTACATTACTCCGGACAGGTCATAGCTGAAGATTATCAGTACATTACTCTGGACAGGTCATAGCTGAAGATTATCAGTACATTACTCCGGACAGGTCATAGGTTAAGATCATGAACACATTACACCAGACAGGTCATAGGTGCTCCGACCTACTTCCAAATATCTTATATGGCATTTATTTCTCATTTACGGCCAGTTTGTAAGTGTTTTACTGTGACAACTTCTGAGTGTGTGCTTGTCTCTCTTGCCTGTCAACTCATTCCTAAGTCTGTCCATGTGTGCCTAACATTAGCAGCTGATATTGGGAATGTGCAATGTCCATTTTGCAAAAAAAAAAAAAAACTCTCTACCTTATTGTTTCATCCAGTGGCGGCTCGTGATCATTTTTGTTGGTGGGGCCAGACACAAATTATCGGAAAATCATGGCTTTGGGTTGTTATGTTTTAATTAATAAAATAATAAATACACGTTACACATTATTTTTGGTGGGGCCCGGCCCCAGTGACCCTTAATGACTAGCCGCCACTGGTTTCATCCAAAGGAAAGGCAAAGTCTATACGTTTGGAATCAAGCAGGGGTTCCCTATGCTCCTACCACAGTCACGTGCCCCTTGTAGGTCGTAGTTTTACTATTCTTTGCTCCCCCCTCGAGCCCATGGGGAGGACTCGTCTATGATATGAGAGTTCAGTAAATATCAGTAGTATACGATGCTAATATCAGTATAATATCATATGACTATGATAATGTGATATCTGATGGTGAAGATAACTATTTTGTATCACTTCAACATGCATAATTCAATAGGAGATTGTAACATGTGGTGTCAGAAGATATAGAAGAAGTAAAAGAAGAAGTAGAAGCACAAGTAGAAGAAGAAACAAAAGAGAGAGAGAAATGAAATGACAAGACAACATCGGCCGCTAATAACATTTCTATGAGAAGTAACATCTGCCATTTATTGATTATAGTTTGAGTCCAGACTTTGGAATCTTTGTTCTGTCTGTGACCTTTCTCTGCATGCTTCCATTCTGTTCTTTAACTTCATATCTTGAATTCCGCCCGTGTAGTGCTGGGACCCACAGGGAAGGGAAGAATAGTAACACTGCGACCTACAAGGCATGTCGTAAGAGGCGACTGATGTAGGGGGCCTAGAGAAGCTACCCTAGTAAATAAAAATCATCGCAGAAATCGGATCTGCTGGCCTACTTGTAGTCGCATAAGTGACACAACGTACAATCGTGCTTAGGCTCAGATCACATACAAATCACACAGAGTGGTTAACAAGTGGTCGATATGGAGCGTTTGAAGAAGAAGAAGAAGAACATCCTAAATTCGAGATGTATCTGTTTCTCTTCTGTTTCTTGATGTTTATTACGTTGTGTCTGTTTATCTTATGTTTCTTGATGTTTATTACGTTGTATCTGTTTCTCTTCTGTTTCTTGATGTTTATTACGTTGTATCTGTTTCTCTTCTGTTTCTTGATGTTTATTACGTTGTGTCTGTTTCTCTTCTGTTTCTTGATGTTTATTACGTTGTATCTGTTTCTCTTCTGTTTCTTGATGTTTATTGCGTTGTATCTGTTTATCTTCTGTTTCTTGATGTTTATTACGTTGTATCTGTTTATCTTATGTTTCTAGATGTTTATTGCGCTGTGTCTGTTTATCTTATGTTTCTTGATGTTTATTGCGTTGTGTCTATGTATCTTCTTGGTTGTTTTTTTTAGGAACCCGTTTCCATGTCAAAGTAGTTAGGGTAATACAGTGTTAGGCCTGTATTTTTCATTGACCGTCGGCACACGATGGGTGTTGTGTTAACATTACGTCGGCATACGATGGGTGTTGTGTTAACATTACGTCGGCACACGATGGGTGTTGTGAAGAAGATGAAAATGAAGCACAAATATATTTCTCATGTCCTGTCTAGTTAAGTCACAAATCATCATCAGGCGCCGTACCGGCTGGCAAAAGCGATCATGGATCTTCATAAATCTCTGTCTCTGGTGTTTGCAATCATCTAAGATTTTGACGCTCTTCCGTGCCATGAAGCCTTGAAGTCAGGTTGTCTAAAATTGTCCCTCTCTCTCTGTCTTCTTCTGTCTCATTTACCCTCGATTCTACCAGTTGTCACAATGTGTTCTAAACCTCCCTTCCTCATAACATGTACGAAAAAAAATGACTGCCTCTTTCTTAACTTGATGATAAGCTTTCTCTGTGTCTTGACCTCATTCAATACCTCAACATTAGTCATTTTAGCATTCCATGGGATTCTCATCATTCTTCTGTAAAACCACATTTCTGTGGCCTCCAGAGATTTTTCCATTTGTTCGATTACTGTCCCATAACTCGCATCTGTATGTCAGTATTGCTTCTATGTAGCACTGAATAACTCGCATCCCTATGTCAGTATTGGTTCTATGTAGCACTGAATAACTGAATGTGATAATGAAGGCGAGGAAAGGTTTGCTGGCGATGAGGGTAATGGCTGCGGCGGATTGTGAACAGCGCCATCTTTGTCTTTATACCAGGGTCTGGTCCTTTCTGTGCTTGAGTATGCGCTGGCGATCCTGACTCTCAGTCATAGTCAGATAGAACGACTGGAAAGAATACAGAACGAGGCGATGCGCATTATACTTGGTTGCACTAAAGACACGTCGTGCAGGGCGATGCGCTATCTCCTTGACTATCCTACTATGGAGTATAGAATACTGATGAGCCGTGCACAAGCATACCTTCGAGTCAATGCTGACACACAACATCCTCTGCACTTGGAAATAAAGAAACAAAAAGGAAATAGGTTAAAAAGAGGAAAATCTTGGATGGGTCAGGGCGAGGACTGTATTGAACAGGTGTGTACACTTGAAGACATTGATCCCGGTGAAGAATGGATACCAGTGCCAAGAGCAATCGCTACATCCTTTTCTGTATGCATCGAACTTGATAAAGAATGCAGGCAACGCAACCCACTTGTTGTGGAGGCAGAGGTTCAGGCATTAATTTCTGAGAACGCATCTGAGCATGATGTAATCATTTATACGGATGGTTCGGTGATTCGACATGTGCGGAGCTCGTGGGCTTTCACTGTTCAGGTCGGAGGTGATGTTGTGAAGGAAGACAGTGGTGGTTTTGCGTGACTACAAGCAGTCTCACTATGGAAATCATGGCGGTTACCAAAGCGATGATTTGGCTAGAATCACAGACTTTATCCATGCATGTTTTCTCAGTGACTCAATGAGTATGCTCAGGAAGATTGAAACAGGATGGGCTAGGAGACATTGGATAGAATCGCTGGGGAGGTCTAAGCTGACAAGGATCAGTTTTATTTTTGTGCCAGGGCATGCAGGTGTAAAGGGGAATGAGCGTGCGGATAGGCTTGCAGGTATGGCTGCTGTCCAAAGCGGACGAGCAATGGACCAGGCTGATATTATAAATTCCTTAAGGGAGAGAGGCGTGTACATGATTCAGGTGATAGCGGTGAATCCACAACACTAACCAGACTGCAAGAACTCAAAGTTAAGTGTGGTGTAGCTCGACAAGAACGCTATGCTGGCAGACAAAGAAGAATTGTAAACCAACAAAGAACCGGTGTCGTTAGTCGCCACACGCTGATGGACATACTGAGGAGAGATCGGAGCACTTATGGACTAATTTGTTCGACGTGCAGTGATGGTGATCCGACGACTAAACTAAACTAAACTGAATAACTCGCATTCTGACCTCAATTAACAGTGACTTGTTGCATGTAATGCTTCTCATTTTCTGGAGCGCTGCTTTGGACTGCCCTATTTTGCTCTTTATTTCTGATCTGCATCTGTCATCTGATGTTACCAGGACTCTGAGATATTTAAAATTACTGAACTTTAATATTAACATTACTAGTACTATTATTATTATTATAATTAGTAGTAATTTAACCATCACATGGCGCTTGCATCTCCAGAGCCCATCACATGGTGCCTGCGTCTCCACAACCCATCACATGGCGCCTGCGTCTCCAGAACTCATCACATGGCGCCTGTGTCTCCAGAACCCATCACATGGCGCCTGCGTCTCCAGAACCCATCACATGGTGCCTGCGTCTCCACAACCATCACATGGTGCCTGGTCTCCACAACTCCATCACATGGCCCTGCGTCTCCAGAACCCATCACATGGCGCCTGCGTCTACAGAACCCATCACATGGCGCCTGCGTCTCCAGAATCCATCACATGGCGCCTGCGTCTCCAGAACCACCAGTCAGATCCGCCTCAATATATACAATTGTTGGACATCGTTGTCCTAACCGGAACAAATGTACAAGATACAAATTGAATCAGTTCAATTTTGATAAGCCCAGACTTACGTGCGGAACGGTACAACATTAGCCCAGACTTACGTGCGGAACGGTACAACATTAGCCCAGACTTACGTGCGGAACGGTACAACATTAGCCCAGACTTACGTGCGGAACGGTACAACATTAGCCCAGACTTACGTCGGAACGGTAAACATTAGCCCAGACTTAAGTGCGGAACGGTACAACATTAGCCCAGACTTACGTGCGGAACGGTACAACATTAGCCCAGACTTAAGTGCGGAACGGTACAACATTAGCCCAGACTTACGTGCGGAACGGTACGACATTAGAATAAAATGTAACGTCAACATCCTTGCTGTGATGTCCTTAAATAGAATAAATCATGTTTGATGATGCCAGTAAAAACTTGATTGATTTATTGATTTCTCCAAGTTCTTTATTTGTTGTCAAGAAAGTGTTTTGTTTGTTTTTTTTTGAAGTTTATATTACAATCGAGTTGTACTTAGGTTCTAATATGTAATATCTACGTGTTTGTTTCAACATTTGTGTTCGGTTTCAGAGTCAGAAGGCAATTTGTTGGACAAATGGAACAGTCAACAATTGTGTCTCCATATTGTACAGCTTGTATTCCTGAAATGTAACAGCCAACAGTTGTGTCTCGCAAGACTCGTTGAGACCCGTGTAACGTGTCGTGTCGACACAAGAAAAAATTGCAGTAGATTCTGTACCAGAGGCCAAGCGCAGGTTAAATGGGAAAAGGTTGCCAAGCGCAGATAAAATTTGTCGGTAAGGATGCCGAGCGCAAAACCTAAAGGTACGTTCTTGTACTTAACGAAACTCCCTCCCCTGCCCCCACTCCCCAACCACGGGACAACCGTAGTGGCTGATGTCGACCAACCTCAAAATCTAAAGTTGTTTTCCAGCGCTTAATGACACTACCCTTCTTGTTTGGCTGTGTTGATCCTCAACGTAATGCTTCCCGTCCTTTTAAAGGAAAAATACAGAATAAAAACTTCAAATTGCCTGCTCTCGACACGTGTCCCAGAGTGGTTGTGAATGTTAGATTTCGTAATAACTTCACCGTAATAGGAAAAGTTAGGTCGAAAATGTAAACGATTGTCAGCTCAGACAAATCCAAATATTGGCAAAGGCCGACACTACTCGGACGCGATTGTCCCACATGCGTAGGACGACACCCATAGCATGCGAACACACCTAGCTCAGATCAAAAAAGGTCACAAAAACAGTCGACAATTGATCGCTCGGGAGAAAGCAAACCCTCCTTATGTCCGTGCAGGTGGTCGTTCAGTACTCTCTCTGGTATAAATCACACATAAGTCACACAGAGTGATCAGCGAGTGATTGTTCTAGTGTAATCTCGGACGTAGTTCTGTAAACTATAATGGCACATGCAGAATGAGCAAAGTAATCAATGAGTAATGTTTTTAGAGCGTCTACAGCGCAACAAATGAAGGGGTACCACAGCGCAACAAATGAAGGGGTACTACAGCGGTTACGACGAATAGACCGTACCTGAGTCGAAGTTTTGCCGGTGCCCAAATTTGGGGTGTAAAGAGTAGAACCACTGTTACCTGCCACAATGTCGTAAGAGGCGACTAAGGAGGTTTGGATGAAATCGGATGCACATGTCCTAAAAGTGTAGAAGTCTATACGTTTAGGGGCCTACCAAACCAATGTGCAACTATACACGTTCTTGGCAAAGATCAAACATATCACAAAGAGTGATTAAAATTGGTTGTAAAGAACGAACGCAAAGAAGATAAAGAAAAAGAAGTTTCCGCAATACTGAGCAAAGTACTACACACCTGGAGTTTGTGAAGTCTTCTGAGCCTGCAAGAAAACCAGGTACACTTCCCCGATTAAATACAGGAACAAGGGAAAAAAAACTCTTAATTTCTGGGTCTTTCTTTCTCGAATCCTGTTTGCCTCACAGCGTCAGGTCAAGAAGAGATTTCTAAAACGGGCCCTTGTATGTGCTTAGTAGATAGTGTCTTTCGTCGTGTTGGAAGTAAAAGACAAGAAGAATATGCTCCTGTGCTCCAGTGCTCCTGTGCTCGGATCTCCATCGCAATATCTTCAACATCGTTCAACAACTAATCATATCAGTTCCATGTTTATTGACGAGTCTACTCATACGACATTTATTTCTTTCTCTTCTTCTTCCTCTTCTTGTTCTCTTCAACTATTTATTTCTTTATAGAAGTGCTTGGGGATGGAGGTTGGAAAAGAAAATGTAAAGAAAGTTATATATTTACTAGATGTTTCATTGTTTCTTTTCCTTTCTATTTCTAGTTTTTATGTGTGTTTTTGTGTTACATTTATTTCGTTATTCGTTTTTATTCCAGATTTTCCTTAGATACGTTTGTATTTGGTCGTCCATTTGTGTTTCATTTTAATTTGTCACTCCTGTTTGTTCGTTTGCTTGATAAAGGCCTTGTTGGTCGAAACGTTGCTGTATTTTGTCATTGTTTTTGTAATTTGTAAAACTACAGTACTTTGTAATTACGTGTTTTGCCAATCAAATAGTTTTACTGCAGTTCCATATATATATACTGAAAAGAAAATGTAGCGATATTGTATTATTTTTTCTAAATTACCTTCATTTCTTCATCAACATCTTCAATTATTTCTTCTACGTCGTTGTAATTGAGATATTTTAGACATATAAAAAGACATGAAGGGTGAGAAGACCATCATGGAAGGAGGCATCCCGACAAAGAGAAGAAGAGGAAGACGACGGAGAAGATTGATTCATGATGTAACTGACGGTTTGAACATGACGGCTGCAGAGGCAGGACATCGGGCATGTGAGAGAGAAATTCTGGAAGACTGTTGGGGTGGCAAAGTTCTGCTCAGGACAAGCTATTTGATGATGATGATGATGTCTTAATGCTCTCATCTACATCTTTCTGTATTTATCTTACATTTTCGTCTGGACGCCATTATTTTAGAATGTTATCGTGCAAACTACTCTCCCCTATGCTTCAGCGTGTATGTATCTTTTCTTTATAAAAGTATGATTACCGGAAAAAAGATCTGAAATCGAAAACTTGGTTCGCCACTTCTCAAATTGATATTCACAGCCGCACGTGCAAGCTTGTAATTATAACAATCTGTATTATATTGTATTGTTATATTACGCTAACACCTCTTGTTTATTGGTAATATAATCTACCTCATACCCATCCCCTTTACCAACACTAACACATAAATCACATACACATACACAACACACACACACAACACACACACACACAACACAACACACACACACAACACAACACACTGTTACATGAATCGTTAAACACAGAAAGATTTATAATAGCATGTGTTCCCTACAAAATTGTTGTACTGTCTCGCCCGTGTTGTTCCGAGGCCCGCAAGAGAAGCAAAGAATAGTACCACTGCGACCTACAAAGCATGTCGTCGTAAGAGGCGACTGATGTAGGAACCTAGGGAAGCTACCATAGTAAATAAAAAGCATAGCATAAATCGGATGTGCTGGCCTAATTGTAGGCGCATGCCCGTCTGCCCAGCGTGTTCGTAGCGCGTTGGACTACGGGTGACTATTCCTCTGTGTGTGCGGATTCAATTCCGCGGGATGGCAGAAAAAGCCACATATTCCCAGATTTACGGTGTTCGTGGCACCGAACCGAAGGGTTACGATGTCCATGGCACGAGCCGAAGAGCTGAAAGCTCAAGTGCTTATGGATCGAAAAAAAAAAAAATTGTAGGCGCATAATTGGCACAATGCACAAACGCTTTTAGGTTCAGATCACATACAAATCGCAAAGAGTGATTAACTTGTGGTCAAAGAAGAAGTACTGTCTGTAACAGTTACATCCCCTTGCATAACACTTTACAAATTGTGATCATTAATTGATAGGATCATTATCCTTGCACTTCGGTGAGTAACCATGTGTGCTTCCATCTCTTTCTTACACAAGAAGACTTCAACGGCAGTGCACGAACGCCGTAGCACTGGCGAAGGTCATCGATGTCATTTTGAAGATGGTAAAAATATTTATTTTTTAAATCTTTATAATGCATTTTGTTCGGACAGCGACTCTCCAGCCTGTTCTTCTCGATTTTGAACTGCCAATAGTTCTTTTACATGCTCAACTTAAATAACTTGAACTACGTTTTATCGTTCTTCTCCGATAGGACTAGGAGCAAGATTTCACCTACATTGAGATGAGGGATCTCTGGGAAAATATATTGATGGCTCCACGAGGCAGCGAAACCGGCCACATATGGAAGGAGAGGGGAGCGCTTTGTCATTAAGAGATCATTACTCAAAAACTATGATAAAGATAAGAGCTGAAATAAAATATAAAAAAAGACTTGGCAGTGTTAAGACAAACTTGTAGTTATGTAGTAGATATCTTTAAGTCTCTAGGTAGCATAGAACTGTGCACCTAGTGGGATATGTGCTTCACAGCTTCGTTGGTGATTGTACAGTTCAATGCTGGATATTTCATTAAACATGAAAGTGTGTGGTTTATAGCAGTGGGTATTGGGGTGTAATGAGAAGAGGAGGCATAGAACACATAGTGAGAACCGGGAATATTGAGGGCAGATAAGAGGGAGTAAGATATAGCTACAATTTTCGACAGCCCGACTTCATGGCACGGAAGATCGTCAACATCTGAGATGATAGCAAACACCAGGGACATAGATTTGAGGAAATTCGTGATCGCATATGCCAGCCGGTACGGCACCTGATGATAATGGTGATGACTGGCCAGTAGTAAATATATTGAGAGATACTAGAACAATTTTTGATCAGCACAAATAAACAAATCAACAAATAAACAAATAAACAAACAGCACAAATAAACAAATAAACAAACAGCACAAATAAACAAATAAACAAATAAACAAATAAACAAATAAACAAATAAACAAACAGCATCAAATAAACAAATAAACAAATAAACAAATAAACAAATAAACAAATAAACAAATAAACAAATAAACAAATAAACAAAAAAACAAATAAACAAATAAACAAATAAACAAATCAAATCCTGCATATCCTTTACAGGACATAGCATCAACCTAGTAAACGAGTTGTTCATTTTCTAGGTACCAGTACTTCAGTAGTTTGTCATTGCTTTCGAACGATGGGTCTATTTTTACTGTTCGTAAACATCAACAGGAATAAATTTGCTTCAAACGCCCGCCGGGTGTTTGAACCAGGTACTCTGCGATTGTGATCGAGCTACCACCGCTAAACCATAGAAGCCCATCATAGAAGCTCCATCAGTAGGCCATCATAGAAGCCACATAGAAGCTCCATCAGAAGCTCATCATAGAAGCCTATACCATGAAGCTCATACCATAGAAGCCCATACCATAGAAGCCCATACCATAGAAGCCTCATACCATAGAAGCCATCATAGAAGCCTATACCATAGAAGCCTTCATACCATAGAAGCCCATACATAGAAGCCTATACCATAGAAGCCCATCATGAAGCCTCATACCATAGGCTCATCATAGAAGCCAACCATGAGCATACCATAAAAGCTCATACCATAGAAGCCCATACCATAGAAGCACATACCATAGAAGCCCATACATAGAAGCCCATACCACAAAAGCCCATACCGTATAAGCCCATTTCATAGACGCACATACCATAGAAGCTCATACCATAGAAGCCCACATGAAGCTCCATACCATAGAACTCATACCATAACACCATGCATAGAAGCCCATCATAGAAGCTCATACTGAAGCTCATACCATAGAAGCCCATCAAAAGCCATACCATAGAAGCTCATATGAAGCCTCATACTGGGAAGCCTATACCATAGAAGCTCTAACATGAGCTCATACCATTGAAGCCATACATAAAGCCTATACTGTATAAGCCCCTATATAGAAGCCATACCATAGAAGTCCATACCATTGAATCCCATATCATAGAAGCCCATCATAGAAGCCCATCATAGAAGCCCATACCATAGAAGCCCATACCATAAAGCCCATACGATAAGCCCATACCATAGAAGCCCATACCATTGAATCCCATCCATAGAAGCCGATATCATAGAAGACCATACCATAGAACCCTATCATAGAAGCCCATCATAGAAGCTCATCATAGAAGCCCATACCATAGAAGCCCATACCATAAAGCCCATCATAACTCATAGAAGCCCATCATAGAAGCCCATACCATAGAAGCCCTACACTAGAAGCCCATACCATAAAAGCCCATACCGTATAAGCCCATACCATAGAAGCCCATACCATTGAATCCCATACCATAGAAGCCCATATCGTAGAAGCCCATACCATAGAAGCCCATACCATAGAATCCCATATCATAGAAGCCCATCATAGAAGCCCATCATAGAAGCCCATCATAGAAGCCCATACCATAGAAGCCCATACCATAAAAGCCCATACCGTATAAGCCCATACCATAGAAGCCCATACCATTGATCCCATACCATAGAAGCCCATATCGTAGAAGCCCATACCATAGAAGCCCATACCATAGAATCCCATACCATAGAATCCCATATCATAGAAGCCCATATCATAGAAGCCCATATCATAGAAGCCCATCATAGAAGCCCATATCATAAAGCCCATTCATAGAAGCCCATATCATAGAAGCCCATACATAGAGCCCATATCATAGAAGCCCATATCATAGAAGCCTATCATAGAAGCCCATATCATAGAAGCCCATATCATAGAAGCCCATATATATATCTATATATAACACTGTGCTTGTGAATTCAAGTCGAAGTAGAAGAAGAAGCAGAAGAAAATCGCACTGACGAAGGACACCGTTTTTGGGAGGTTTTTTTCCGATCCAGAAGCACTTGAGCTCTTCGGCTCGGTGCCATGGACATCGTAATCTTCGGCTCGGTGCCATGGACATCGTAATCCTTCGGCTCGGTGCCACGAAAACCGTTAATCTAGAAAACGTGTGGCTTTTCTTCCAGCCCGCCGAATTGACCCGCACTGACAGGGGGCTTGTCATCCGTTTTCCAACGCACTACGAACACGCTGAGCAGGCGGGCAAATGACAAAGTTTAAGTATGTTGCTTGTTGTTTTATTCTTTCTTATGTAGGGGGATTAACGTCTTATTAATCCGAGGTAAGTTCTTGAAATCCAAGAACAAGCATTTGTTTAAAAATTATATCAGACCGCATAGACCATGGGTGGCCAAATTTTTCAGCAGGTGGGCCAAATTTCAGAAATAATATTTCCTGTCGGGCCGTAATGTAACGTCATTATAATCTGAATCCAAAGACTTCATAAATTGTTGGAATTGACGGTGATTCAACCAGTTCGACTTAATGAAGATCACTATTTTGACGCCCACTTTCATGACATGATCCATTTTGCGGGACTTCAAACATAAATTCTCCTGATGAATAATGAAATGAAAATTTAGCATTGAAGTATTACCGACTTTGGATGCCTCATTTTCAATCAATTTTACTAAACGTTCGTGTTTCCCAACCATTGCTGGAGCACCATCCGTTGTGAAGCCCTATAAGTTGTTAAGTTGTAACGAAAAGCTATTCAATGTCAATGTAACTGTCTCTAACAAATCTTGTAACTTAGTAGTGTCATTATTAAGTGGATACAGTGCGGGTAATTCTTCTGTCTTTTTAAAATGGACATCAACACCCCTGATAAAAATTTGCCAATTGGGCAGTATCTTCGATATCTGTGCTTTCATCCAATGCTAGAGTATAAAATATAAACTCAGATGTTCGACTTTTCAATGTATCTTCAATATGTTTTCCAATGTTGTCTACACGCCTAGTAAATAGTCTGACGAGACAGACTTATTTTTTGAGAAATCCTTTTTCGTTCCTGGACACATAATTTCAACGACGCTTTTCAAACAATGTTATCAACACTTAGAGTCGGACATAAAAATCTAAGTAACATTGAGTGTCAAATAGCAGGATATTTGAAATAGATCAAATTTATGAATTATCTTGACAATGCGGGATATTTAAAATAGCTTAAAACCAATGAATTTTTCAACAAATGCAAGATATTTCAAATTTCTCTGAATTCTTATAATTTAAAAATATCTGATACGAACGGCACAAGATGAAATGTTCTTTTAGTGGTATGTACAATAAAGTTAACATTTATGTTCATGTAACACAGCTCCGCGGGCCGCAAAATGACTCCCGGCGGGCCAAATGCGGTCCGTGGGCCTCGTGTTGGCCACACCTGGTATAGATCATAAGTTCCCAAAGCGGACGGTACCGCCCTCTCCCACTGGGCGCTGAAACCTCCTAGGGGTGGGGGAGGGGCGATAGTGGGTTGAGAAGCATTTATGGGACGTTCAGGTGATTAGCGGTCGGTAGTTCAATAAACAAGAATTTAATAATACATATTTTCAAATAGTTATAATTTTGCAATTGAATATAGTCTAATTCACACTTCCATACCGATACCCTAATTCACACTATCATACGATACTCTAATTCACACTTCCATACCGATACTCTAATTCACACTTCCATACCGATACTCTAATTCACACTATCATCGCGATACTCTAATTCACACTATCATACCGATACTCTAATTCACACTATCATACCGATACCCTAATTTACACTTTCATACCGATACTCTAACTCACACTATCAAGTGATGCTCTAATTCACACTATCATATCGATACTCTAATTCACACTATCATCGCGATACTCGAATTCATAATGTCATGACGATACTTGAATTCACACTATCATAGTGACATACCCTTGTTGACAGAGTTACCATGACTACTTGAGAGATACTTTTAAAAAAGCAATGGAATTCATCCGGACTAAAGAATACACAAGAAAGTAACCAGCAAGGAGAAATGAAATCTCAACACATCAAATATGAATAGGAAATGAAAGACTACAAAAATTATAAAACGGTTAAACTGGTCTCGCTCTCAGACTGTGATATTGTTCCCTCTGCTACCTGGACTAACTTAAGAGATATTTAAGTGTTAAATAGATCTTCATGAAACCAGCTCGAGGGAGTATGATGGGAATTGAGACGGACGATCATTATTTGCTAGATACTCAATGTTAAGGTACCCATGGGAGATTCATCTCGTGAGACCTGGGAACAGATATAGAAAAGTGGATTCATCTTGTAACTGCCAGGCGGTTGAATATCTACAGGTGTAAAGATTACAGGTGTAGTGAAACATAACACATGGCTTGGAGAGTTGAGTTTCTTCAAGAAAGATATATATTTTTTCCGATCCAGAAGCACTTGAGCTTTTCAGCTCTTCGGTTCGGTGCCATGGACATCGCAACCCTTCGGTTCGGTGCCACGAACACCGTAAATCTAGGGAATCTGTGGCTTTTCTGCCATCCCGCGGAATTGAACCCGCAACACAGAGGATAGTCAACGAGTCCAACGCGCTACGAACACGCTGGGCAGACGGGCTCAAGAAAGATATACAGCCAGATACTCAAACGGCCCAGGTACTCAAACGGCCCAGGTATTCAAACGGCCCAGGTACTCAAACAGTCCAGGTACTCAAACAGTCCAGGTACTCAAACAGTCCAGGTACTCAAACAGTCCAGGTACTCAAACAGTGTAGTAAATGAAGAACAACAAAAATGTGTGTGTGTGCGTGTGCGTGTGCGAGTGCGTGTGCGTGTGCGTGTCTACGTATGTACTTACGTAATTATGAACGTCGATAGTGAGGGATGAATGGATATATGGGTGGATGCAGCAGACATGTATGTTTGTACGTATGTTTGTACGTATGTTTGTACGTATGTTTGTACGTATGTTTGTACGTATGTTTGTACGTATGTTTGTACGTATGTTTGTACGTATGTTTGTACGTATGTTTGTACGTATGTTTGTACGTATGTTTGTACGTATGTTTGTATACTTCTTCTTTTTCGAACGCTTCACATCGACCACTTGTTAACCACTCTGTATGATTTGTATGTGATCTGAGCCTAAGAGCAATTGTACGTTGTGCTAGTTATGCGCCTACAAGTAGACCAGCACAACCGATTTCTGCGATGCTTTTTATTTACTAGTGTAGCTTCCCTAGGTCCCACATTAGTTGCCTCTTACGACATGCCTTGTAGGTTGCAGTGGTACTATTCTTTGCTTCCTTGCGTGCCCGGTACTACATGGGCGATATGTATACATATATATGGATTTATATATTTTATGTAATATATGTACATCAGGTGGTACGACAAGATAACCAACTCTGAAATACTGAACTTGCAAACCTGCCTTCTATCATGGGCATGATCAGCAGTAGAAGACTTCAATGGCTAGAGCATGTGAGAAGAATGGACAATAGCCTCATACCAAAACAAATGTTGTTCTGTGAACTTTCGAAGGAGAAGAGGCACCAAGGCAGTCCACTGCTCAGATATAAAGATGTTGCAAGGCCTTCAATGAATAACTTTTCTATCGATCCCAGCAGATGGGAAAACTGGCTGATGATCGAGATATATGGGAAAACAACATTATGCAAAGGTGCAGAATCTTTTGAAGAGAGACTTAGGGATGAGCTGAAAGACAAGAGAGACAAGCTCAGAAGTTGTCACAGTGAAACATTTGCCAATTGATCATCTGACATCATCAAATAGCTTGTCCTGAGCAGAACTTTGCCACCCTAACAGTCCTCTGGAATTTCTCTCTCTCATAGGCCAGATGTTCTGTCTCTGCAGCCATCATGTTCCAACCATCAGTTACATCCTGAATCCATCTTCTCGTGGTCTTCCTCTTCTTCTCTTTGCCGGTATGCCTCCTTCCATGATGGTCTTCTCAGCCCTTCATGTCTTTTTATATGTCCAAAATATCTCAATTTTCTCTTTCTTACTTGTAGCATCAGCTAGTTTTCTTTGATTTTAAGTTCTTTCTGGATAGATATAGATATAAATGCGAGCCATAGAGTTGAAGATAAATATAGACATCGAGACTCATTGACGACAAAGAGAGAGAGAGAGAGAGAGAGGGGGGGGTGGAGAGGGAGAGGGAAATATAGATAACAGAAATTTGAAACACAAATAAGAAAGAAATGTAATGACAGAGAGAGAGATGGGATAGAAACATCACTAGTAGAGAGAGAGAGAGATGGGACAGAAACACCACTAGTAGAGAGAGAGATGGGACAGAAACACTCACTGAGTAGAGAGGAGAGATGGGATAGAAACACCACTAGTAGAGAGAGAGAGATGGGATAGAAACATCACTAGTAGAGAGAGAGAGATGGGATAGAAACACCACTAGTAGAGAGAGAGATGAGACAGAAACACCACTAGTAGAGAGAGAGATGGGACAGAAACACCACGAGTAGAGAGAGAGATGGGACAGAAACACCACGAGTAGAGAGATAGATGGGACAGAAACACCTACAGTGAGAGAGAGATGGGACAGAAACATCACTAGTAGAGAGAGAGAGATGAGACAGAAACACCACTAGTAGAGAGAGAGATGGGATAGAAACATCACTAGTAGAGAGAGATGAGACAGAAACACCACTAGTAGAGAGAGAGATGAGACAGAAACACCACTAGTAGAGAGAGAGAGATGAGACAGAAACACCACTAGTAGAGAGAGAGATGGGACAGAAACATCACTAGTAGAGAGAGAGAGATGAGACAGAAACACCACTAGTAGAGAGAGAGATGGGATAGAAACATCACTAGTAGAGAGAGAGATGGGACAGAAACACCACTAGTAGAGAGAGAGATGAGACAGAAACACCACTAGTAGAGAGAGAGATGAGACAGAAACACTACTAGTAGAGAGAGATGAGACAGAAACACCACTAGTAGAGAGAGAGATGGGACAGAAACACCACGAGTAGAGAGAGAGAGATGGGACAGAAACACCACTAGTAGAGAGAGAGATGGGACAGAAACATCACTAGTAGAGAGAGAGAGATATGATAGAAACATCACTAGTAGAGAGAGAGATGAGACAGAAACACCACTAGTAGAGAGAGAGATGAGATAGAAATACCACGAGTAGAGAGAGAGAGATTGGACAGAAACACCACTAGTAGAGAGAGAGATTGGACAGAAACATCACTAGTAGAGAGAGAGATGGGACAGAAATACCACTTGGAGAGAGAGAGAGAGAGAGAGAGAGATAGAACGCAATTGTAACAGTCTAGAATGGGAGAATACTCGTACATGTGCCTCACAAATTTATTAAGATTTTGTATTCTAAAATATAAATATTTATAATAGATCTATTGAGATATGGGTTAATTGTAACTTTGATCACATCTGTAAACACACTCACACTCACACTCCTGATCTCGACAGCATCTGTTGCCATATTAACAACCAACAACACAAGCACTGTCATTGAGTGCAGATGTCAAGACCATCATTAATGATAAGTGTAATACCGGTGATGTTGTGATTTACATGGATGGATCGGTAGTTCCTCATGAAAACTTTGCATCGGTTTTCTATGCAAGATCTTCCGGCAGAAATATCCAAGGAAGCTTGTGGTGTATTTAGTTGGGCAAAAAGTAGTATGACAATGGGAGTACTGGTGGTTACTAAGGTACTACTCTGGCTGGAGTCACAATACTACACTCGTGCGTACATTCTGAGTGATTCACTGAGTATGATGCGAAATGTAGAGGGTGAATCGATGCACAGGCAATCAACTGAATCACTACAAGCGTCAACAATTTGCAGAATCACATTTATCTTCGTTCCGGGGCACATGGGTGTCGTTGGCAATGAGAGATCAGACAGGCTGGCTGGCTCTGCCACCATATCAGAGGCCAGCCAATGGATAGAGCTGATATTTTGAACGCCCTCATAGAGTGTTGCCGCAAAGAAGATTTTCATTTAAACCAATCCACGTCAACTACTCTACTGCGAGAACTGGGTTTGAAGATTGGTGTGGCAAGAAAAGAACGTACAACAGGTATACGAGTAGGCTCATCAATCAAAATAGAACTGGTACGATCAGTCGCTGGACGCTGTTGAGATATTGCGAAGGAGATCGGAGCACCTATGGACATGTCCGGAGTGCAATAAAATATTCCAAACTGAAACTGAAACTGAAGACAAGCTCAGATCTAGGTATGGTGCACTCGAAAGACTTGCTCATCCCGTAACAACAAGCGTCTATTTCTAAATTGTATTTGGACCTACTTTATCATCATTCATTGTTTTAACTTTATCCTGTATCTAAATCCTTTATCCTTGTATCTAAATCCTTTATCCTTGTATCTAAATCCCTAACGATGTATCGCGTAATTAAAAAAGCTTTCTTTGTCTGGAAGCGATATCCACATGTAAGACACACAGTTATTACGTTCTGGATAATGTCTGTGTGTTGCTATCATGAGAGCTGTTAAATAATTTATCTCACGGGCAGGTTAGCTAGCAGTCTGGCAGGTTAGCTAAAAGTCTGCCAGAGATTCTAGACTTGTGTCTTTGAATAAAGAACAGACCAAAGAAAGATATACACATGGCGGGCATGAAACAAATGTGATTCTTTACATGTTACAGAAAATTGCAACATTTGTTTTCGGTTAAATGTAATCTTGTTTGGAAGCCAACGAAAGTTTCACATAAACATTAAACGTAAACAACGCATTTTCACAAGTTGTGTTTTTGAGCAATATAGTGTTTTGTTTTTGTGATTCTGTAACTAACGGCGTACAACGATGGATGTGCTCACACTGACTGCATTTAATGTTTCTGTAACTAACGGCGTACAACGATGGAGTGCTCACACTGACTGCATTTAATGTTTCTGTAATAACGGCGTCAACGATGGAAGTGCTCACACTGACTGCATTTAATGTTTCTATAACTAACGGCGTACAACGAGGGAAGTGCTCACACTGACTGCATTTAATGTTTCTATAACTAACGGCGTGCAACGATGGAAGTGCTCACACTGACTGCATTTAATGTTTCTATAACTAACGGCGTGCAACGATGGAAGTGCTCACACTGACTGCATTTAATATTTCTATAACTAACGGCGTGCAACGAGGGAAGTGCTCACACTGACTTCATTTAATGTTTCGCTGCTACTGAAGATGATAGCTTAAGAGAAACAAAAACCCCTGGAGATGGACTATTCAATCAATCAAGTGACATGCCTGCCGGCGTAGGCGATCATGTACAGGACCTTGCGATATATTTTCTCAGTATGATGCAAGTCTTCGAACTGTCGTCCCTTAACCCTTTCGCTGCTACATACTTTCTGAAGGCTGAGCTAAAAATAGCTATTCTTTGTTTCTAGGTCACAAACATGAATGTACGCCTATAGCAGTGATAGTAGCAATGTATAACGTGTTAACACGTCTTTAACCCACAGAGGAGAGATAATAACAGACGTGTTAATACGTCTTTAGAAGTGAATGGGAAAACGTATATATACATCCTTAGCAGCTAAAGGGTTAAATGTTTTTTCTTTAAAATAACCTTCATTTGTAATTTTGATTTTGCTGCTTATGCGCCCCTTACGGTGCCGCCTGCTGCGACCGTCTCTCTGTATCATAGCACGACAACACTAGTATAGCAAGAAAAGTCTTATTGGAATCATCAACAATAACAAATAGAAACGGAAGGAGACACACATAAAAACCCATAAAAATAAAATAGAAATGGCAATAGATATTGTGTTGAATAGGAGATTTGAAAAGAAACAGAAAACATAGCAGAAATCAGCAAATCACAAAATATCATTTTTTTTCATTCTCTAATCATGTTTCTTTTCACATCGTCAGGGGTACGAAGAGATGTCTAGAAATGGTTCTTCTGTGCAGTTCATACATGGTGTCGTTCACTGCCTCTTTTATTTATGTGGTCCACCTTATGCGTGAACGACCCTTTGTCTTGTATCCACTGTACACCATTAATATTTACACTTTAAGGCATCTACTGTCTGTTGGTGCATTTCTGTGTGCACTGTCTGTTGGTGCAATGTCTGTTGGCGTCTCTGTTGGCACTGTCTGTTGCCGCACTGTCTGTTGGTGCACTCTCTGTTGGTTCACTGTCTGTTGGTGCACTGTTTGTTGGGCAGTCTGTTGGTGCACTCTCTGTTGTGCACTCTGTTGGTTCACTGTCTGTTGGTGCACTGTCTGTTGGCACACTTCTGTTGGACTGCTATTGTGCACTGTCTGTTGGTGCACTGTCTATTGGCGCACTTGTCTTTGCTGTCTGTTGTAACCTGGTTATGTGACGGAACCATTTAATTTGTTGTTTCTTGATGACGTTCAGTACTGATGATGTACCCACACTTTTCCTGATGTCTTCATTTCTAAACCGGCCTCTTCTTGTTACTACCAGCATTCTGCGTGTTGTCATCTTATACAAGGTCGTATTGTACAATGTTGTACAGATAGACAAATCTCAGAGGCCACAGAAATGAAATTTGACAGAAGAATTATGAGAATCCCATGGACTGCTAAAATGAATAATGTTGAGCTGTTGAATGAGATCAAGACACAGAGAAAGATTATTATCAATATCAGACAGAGGCGATCCTCATTTTTCGTAAATTTCATGAGAAAGGGGAGAGAAACTATTTTGACAACCGGTAAATACGAGGGGAAACAAGACAGGGGAAGACAGAGAGAGACATTGAGAACAACTGAGTTTATGGCACGGTAGAGCGTTAACATCTTAGATCATAGATTCCCAAACTTCTTCGGCCCACCGCCCACTGTGCACGGACATAAACTTTGTAACGCCTCCCTCCCCATTATAACAGTCTGCCAACGCCTCCCTCCATATATATATATATATATATATATATACATGTTCTATTTTCTCTTTGACATAGAAAATTGATATATATTTCTGTCATACATGGTCAATTGATGAAAAAATGGATCGTGTAAGACGGGCATAATGTGAATTAAAATGCAGAATTCAAATTTTTAATGAATATTCAATCACAAAACCACGATAGAATAAAACTCCCCCCAAATGCTTTTAAACCCACTCTCGTCTCCCTGGAAGGCTTCAGTGCCCACAGGAAGTGCGGTACCGTCCACCTTGGGAACATTGTCTTAAATGATAGCAAACACCAGGGAGAGAGATTTAAGAAGATTAATGATCGTCTACGCTAGTCGGCACTGCACCTGATAGTAATGATGATATATACATATTTCATTGTAACACATTCTCATGCACGCATGCAATAGTAGTTTTATATTGAACATCCTGAAAGCAATTCCTCATTGAAATGTGATGATAACATGACAGGGGCGTAAATATGATAATGTTGTGGTTGGGTGAAAATGTGTTATTTTTTATTCCAATAAAATGCTATTGTAGTCAAGGCAACCGTCATGTGGTTTCTGTGACGCCGGTACAACGCTCTAATATTGTTGTAATTATGTATAGTGATCTACGAGTTATTCTAATGAGAATATCAATATTGAAGTATGAACGAAAGAAATCAATAGAATTATATAACTGGACAAGTTAACAGAAGATTACACGCAGAACTAGTCACGACAGAGATGAAGTGTCTATGCAGAATGATGGGGGTATCAAGACGAGAACTAGTCACGACCAGAGCCGGATTAGACCAGCGCGGGGCCCGTAGCAAATTTTAGCGCGGGCCCTAAGTTTTGTATGATAATAAATAATAAAACATAAATTTTACAAACAAACTTGTCTCGATTTAATGTGAGCAAATTTAGAGATAATACTAGACAAATCAATTTCTCTAAGTAAATTACATTCAATGTTCATTAAGGTGAGGTTATTTAGACGATCTTGTCCCATCATGTTTCTTAACTCACTTTTATACACTTTAATGTTGAAAAGAACGTTCTCCGCTGCAGTTAGTAATCATTAAAGACAAGTAAATTCGTAAGACTATTTCTACATTTGGGAAACACGACTCTAATGAATTTTCCATTATAAGTTTATAAAATTGCAGTTCAAGGGCCTCATTCTTTTCGTTGCTAATAGCAGCAGCTACATTAGTTTTAAGAAGTTCAGCGAACTGCACAAGTTCGTCGCCTAGGCTTTCTTCCAAATCCTCTTGGTAAGAGCTGACAATATTTGGAGTTCTTTTCAAGATCTCTTCTGCTGTAAGAGATTTTAACTGCCGAAATGTTCCAAATACATCAGTCACTCTATGGTACGCTTCCATGCGTTTAGCTAAGACAGAGAGTACATTATCAATTATGACAATAAACACCTGACTTTCAAATTTTTGTTGGGTGTTTGATTTTCTACAACTTCATCGAGCGTAGTAGAGCCACTAAAATCGTCGTACTTAGTATTTCGCTTGTGTCGTCGTGAAGTTTGTTGCTGATATTCTTGACAGTGAGTCAGGATTTTGGCTTTGGCCTCAATATCTGAAAATGTAGGCCGCATTGCTTGAACGTACCCGTGTAACGATTCATAAAGAGCATATCCCGTGTTAAGGTCTTGATCAGGTGACTGTAATGAAGCGCTAGACGCTTGCAAGCGTTCTAGAATTCCGTTCCATAAAATGCTAACTATTCCCGTTTCCAACTTACTCATCTCCAAAACTAGCCCATACGCTTGATTACGACACTCTACCTTTTGATCCATGTTATTTGAGATGTCATCCAAAACTTGTTTGATAATGGTAAAACCACATAAAAGTGCTTTTGTCGCATCAGCTCAGGAAGACCACCTGGTGTCCGAAAGTCTCTTCAAAGTCGGGAGTTTTGAACCTGTATCTTCCAGTGCTTTTGTAAGAATGCCCCATCGATAGGTAGAAGCGGAAAAGAATGTATAGAGACTTTCAACAAAATCGAAAAAATGGATGCTTCTATACAACATTCTGCAGCACACTTCGCAACCAAATTCAGTGAATGTGCAAAGCAGGGAATGTATTCTGCGTACTTATTTATCTCCTTAATGCGGGCTTGTAAGCCGTTGTATTTCCCACTCATGTTGCTGGCATTGTCATAGCTTTTACCGCGACAGTCTTTGATATCAATGCCATTTTCCTTTAAAAATCAAGTAAACTTTGGGCGAGTTGTTCAGCAGTATGACCTTCCATATCCAAGAACTTCACAAACCTTTCCACTGGTCCAGATGGTAACACATAGCGCACTATTAGAGTGAGTTGGTCCACATGCGAAATGTCTGGAGTAGAGTCCAGTGATACGGAATAGTACTTGCATTTCTTAATTTCGCAAATAATATGATCCAGTAAGCTTGATGCAATTAGATGGATAAATTCCTCACATGTTGTTTTTGATAAGTATGATGTATGTCCCTTTCCTTATTTGCATAAGTATTTATATGCTGAGCCAGAAAATGTCAAATTTGGCTATTAATTCCAAAAAACCTAAATAATTTCCATTATTAGGTGAACCAATAATTTAATCCCTACCCCGAAATGCAAGACCTCGTTCTGCTAAAAATTGGATTACTGAAGTAATTCACTCCAAAAGTGTCCGCCAATATGTTTGTTCGGTCTCAATTTGGCTTACAAGTTGAGAATCGACACGAGCATCTTTCTGTTTGCAAACTAACAGAGAAATTATCGCTTGTCTATGGGAGGTGCTTTCTTCATGTCTTTTCAACAAATTATTTGCGTTTTTCCAATCGTCAAATTCTTCTTTCGTAAACCGTGACGAACAGTCTGAATCAGTAACTTCGCAAACAAAACAGAAAAGTTGTCCTTTAGTTTCTGAATAACACAACCAATCTCTCACATGAGTTTTGTTTGTTGGTTTATGTGTTATGTGAAAACGATTTTCGACAAATTTGTGGATTGTTTTCTTTATCGTATGTTTTTTTTTTGGAAGACAAGAAATTACTGTTCATATGTTGCACTTCGCTGCTTCCTTTCGCAATCCAATAATCTCGATTGAAGTTGATTGGCCATTCACCAATATCGTTGGAGTACATTTTATTTTCGTTGTGCTTTTGGCTTGTAGAAGATGTTGCTACATTGGAAGCATGTGCTGTGCTTTCTGCCTCTCTTTGGCTTGAAAATGATATGGCTAAATTGGAAGGACTTGCTGTACATTCGACTTCAGTTTGTCTTGTGGAAAATGTGGCTAAATCGTGAAGAGTTGCTGATCTTAATATTGGTAATGATGATTGTTCTATATCACTATCTTCATCTACTATACTGTGAGACGCGACTTCTATATTTTCTGCTTCGATTTCTTTGGATTCAGCACCATTACACACGACATTAAAAATTCAGACAGCTTGCGTGTTTTTGATACAAGAACTTGGTTATATTTTTCCTTTTCATCTTGTGCTTTACGCTTTGCACTTCCAGAAGCGTAATGTCGACCCGGATCTCTGGCTCTGCTGCTCATGATGTCTATCTCAATCTGGGAAGAGAAAATGAATTACAAATAAAATGTAATTCTTCTACTTTCTACTAATATAACATATAAATGTGAAAGTTTGGACAGCGTTTTATGATATAACAATTTACTCATGATGATATATTATATACAGGGTGCTTCGTAATTTAACCACTTAACATGACTATAACTCTGATTTAAAACATTTGAATTCATTGAAAACGAAAAATGATAGAAACTATTTTTAAAATTAATTTCTCACTGAAACATAAAATTAGCTATGTAAAATAAAATAATAATAAAATAACAAGATGGGAGGATTTAAATACATTCAAAGTTAGCAGAACAAATAAAAATTACTCTCTGTGTCCGTTTGTGTGCTTCTCTGTAAAATTATGCAGCTCTGTGTTGCGGCTTCTTGTTGCGGCTCCTTCAAGTGTGTCCAAGTTTTCTGTTTAATCATTTGGCCCTTCCTCGCATTATTTTCTGGGACATCTAGTCGAGTGCAAAACAGTTTCTCACAAAAACGTGAATGACATGAAATTTATTTAGGAGTGCCCAGATCTGCTCATGTCTTAGAACAATAATTCATACGCCCACTTGCATTTATTTTAAACTAAGTTTCGCGCCCAAAAACTACTGAACGAACAGAGACTTGAACTGGGTTATGAGTCAAATTTAATTGTTCTTTTGTTCAAGCTTTCAAGTTTTCGTTTATTAGAAGCGTGTGCACACAAGAGACACTCCTATACAAAAAAGTAAAAAAAAACTGTTACGTTGTTAATGAGCTCAGTGTGACCGCCCAATTAAGTCCGAAATTGAGTAAACATGACCTTGGCCCTAACCTCAATAAAAAAAAAATGAAAGGGAAATTATTACCCACCTCCCAAACTTGGTTCCTTGTTTATGACTAGTGACAACTTAGCTCCAGAGGCCGGGCCCCCAAAGCGCGGGGCCCGTAGCATTTGCTACTTCTGCTACTATGCTAATCCGGCTCTGGTCACGACAGAGATGAAGTGTCTATGCAGGTTGATGGGGGTATCAAGACGAGAACTAGTCACGACAGAGATGAAGTGTCTATGCAGGTTGATGGGGGTATCAAGACGAGAACTAGTCACAACAGACATGAAGTGTCTACGTAGAATGATGGGAGTATCAAGAAGAGACCCGTTTAAAAATGGGTACAACATTAGTACTGAACATTATCAAATATTTTTCTTATCCTTGACAAAACGTCGCCATCAGCAACCGTAAACGAGTCGTTGATTTTCTAGACACCACTTATACGTTCAGTAGTCTGCTATTGCTTTCTGAACGATGAGGTATATTTTTACGTTCGTAAAAATTCAAGGGAACAAAATTGCTTCCAAATTACCCGCCACGAAGTTTGAACCAGGTATTCTTAGTTTATGATCGAGGTCACAATCGCTAACCCAAAGTCACATACGATCTTCATCAAGAAACAACAAATAAATGGTTCGGCCACAGAAGCAGACTACCAACAGAAAGTGCACCTCAAAGTGCAATGTTGCTCCGATACAGTGGAAACAAGCAAAAAACAGTGCAAACAAAAATTAGTTCTCAGAGATAACAGAGGCAGCGAAAAACACTGTTTATGAAACCCAAAGGAAAATTTCGTTCTATAAATCTCTTCGTATTAAGCTGTGAAGCAAAACAGAATTAGAGAAGGGCACACAAAAACCTGTTCTATAAATCTCTTGTTATCCTGAAGCTGTGAGGCAAAACAGGATTAGATAAAAGAAGATAGCCAACACAAAGAACCGACAGATTTACAAATAACTAACAGATTTACAAAGAACTAACAGATTTACAAAAACTAACAGATTTCACAAAAAGAACTAACAGATTTACAAAGAACTAACAGATTTTCAAAGAATTAACAGATTTACAAAGAACTAACAGATTTACAAAGAACTATTAGATTTTCAAAGAACTAACAGATTTACAAAGAACTAACAGATTTTCAAAGAATTAACAGATTTACAACTAACGTTTAAATACTAACGATTCTACAAAGCTAAGATTTACATATTGCTACAGATTTCATGATATTAGTTTCAGAACTAAAGTAAAGAAATTACAATTTTAAAGAATTCGTTTAAAACCAGCTTTCAACTTCTTTTTCGACTCAGATTTAAGACTACGGATTTTGCTAACAGATTTACATATGTTCTGGATTAATTCCCAGTTATTTCTATTTCTGTTCATGGTTGTATGCCAGTGTAGCTTAACATTCTTAACCTTTTCTTCGTGTCGTCACACTGTTACCGGGTTGTTGCTCAGTGTCGTCACACTGTTACCGGGTTGTTGCCCAGTGTCGTCACACTGTTACCGGGTTGTTGCCCAGTGTCGTCACACTGTTACCGGGTTGTTGCCCAGTGTCGTCACACTGTTACCGGTTGTTGCCTCAGTGTCGTCACACTGTTACTTGGTTGTTGCTCAGTGTCGTACACTGTTACGGGTTGTTGCCCAGTGTCGTCACACTGTTACCGGTTGTTGCCAGTGTCGTCCACTGCTTACGGGTTGTTGCCCAGTGTCGTCACACTGTTACTGGTTGTTGCCAGTGTCGTCACATGTTACCGGGTTGTTGCCCAGTGTCGTCACACTGTAACTGGGTTGTTGCCCAGTGTCGTCACACTGTTACCGGGTTGGTGCCCAGTGTCGTCACTACTACTTGGTGTTGCCCAGTGTCGTCACACTGTTACCGGGTTGTTGCCAGTGTCGTCACATCTGTTACCGGTTGTTGCCCAGTGTCGTCACACTGTTACGGTTGTTGCCAGTGTCGTCACACTGTTACCAGGTTGTTGCTCAGTGTCGTCACACTGTTACCGGTTGTTGCTCAGTGCCGTCACACTGTACAGGGATGTTGACAGAGTCGGTTCCTGTTTTGTCTTCGTTGTTCCAGTGTCTGGCACTGTTATTTTGTTGACAGTTCTGATGTCCCTCACATCTTTACTGGTTGTTCCTCTCGCCTACTTTCCTGGTTCTTTGTGAAGCACTGTTTACGTAGGTTGATGCATTCATTGTCGCCAAACTTTACTTGCTTTGTGTTCTCAATGTATCAAGCAGGTTAACAGTGCAGCTTTCTTTTTTGTTTGCTTGTTCTAGTGTATTAAGCAGGTCTGTTACTTTTTTCTTAAATGATTGATGTTGCCATACTTTTTTCTCAGTAATTCACTTCTGCCTTCTTTCCTGATGTTTTTGAGAGACTTGTTTCAATGTAATTTGATGATTCTTACTTATGCTTGAACCATGCTTACTTTGTTTCTCAATGTAATTCAAGCAAGATTCTGTGCCAACTTTCTTTCTTATGCCGATGCTGGTGACTTTGTTTCTCAATGTAATTCAAGCAAGGTTCTGTGCCAACTTTCTTTCTTATGCTGATGTTGGTGACTTTTTTGTCGTCCTTTCCAAATTAATTTTTTTTTTACTGTTATAACAAATTATTGAACCTCATAATTGGTTAACAAGATGCGACGTCAGACAACAATATTTTTGCAAAAGTTCATAAACTAAACCAATTTTCCTACTCGTTTTCTGAATTAAATTAACAAAAAGAATATAAGAGAGACCACGTACAAATATTATCACAGACTCACTGACCTTGTGTAAACAGACCCAATAGAAAGACGAGGAATTATCCGGGAGTGTGAGGAACATGATGATGATAATCAGAAAACTAGAGAAAAGGTTCCGGTGGCGGTTATGGAAATTCAGGGCTTTTATTTAATCAACAAACATTGGAACTGGACAGAACATTTGGGAATTCTCTCTCTCTCTCTCTCTCTCTCTCTCTCTCTCTCTCTCTCTCAATTGATATCGTTCAGAATAAATCGTTCTTTATTTCTTTCTTTGTGCGGCTTCCGTAGACTCTTGTTCTCTGTCTGTCTATATCGTTTTATTCAGATTCACTTTTGTGTGTTTAATATAGTGATAGATATATACATCATTAACTGTAGGTTTGGCTGTCAGGCTCTCACAAGGAAAAGTAATCTTCATCAACATCATCTAGACTGTCGTTAACTTCATCTAGACTGTCGATAACATCATCTAGACTGTCGTCAACATCATCTAGACTGTCGCTAATATCATCTAGACTGTCGTTAACATCATCTAGACTGTCGTCAACATCATCTAGACTGTCGTTAACATCATCTAGACTGTCGATAACATCATCTAGACTGTCGTCAACATCATCTAGACTGTCGTCAACATCATCTAGACTGTCGATAACATCATCTAGACTGTCGCTAACATCATCTAGACTGTCGCTAACATCATCTAGACTGTCGTTAACATCATCTAGACTGTCGATAACATCATCTTCTCTGTCATCAACATCATCTAGACTGTCGTCAACATCATCTAGACTGTCGATAACATCATCTTCTCTGTCATCAACATCATCTAGACTGTCGTTAACATCATCTAGACTATCGTTAACATCATCTACTATGTCATCAACATCATCTACTGGGGACTGCCTAGAGTAGTTGATAGTAGCTCTGCCTGCTAGCTGTGAGACGCCTCATAGCTCGGGTTCGAACCTACTGTCCGGCATTTGTTCGAGTCCCTGGTCTTACTCAGGACGATAACGTGAGTACCTCTGAAGTCGGAGAAAATCTGCCTGTATGGCGAGGGAATACTAATTACGAGTACATTGAGCACACGGCTGCCAGTGTAAAGTAATTTACAATGTGCACGCTGCTGCCATTGTAAGAAATTGGAAAAACGGATTTTCACGCAAAAATCAGTTTCAGAGATGAAACTTCGTCTGAAAACATCATCTACTCTGGCATCAACACCATTAGATCTATTATCAATATAAACAAATCTGACACCAACATCATCAACTATGTTATCAACATCATCAACTCTGTTACCAACATCATCAACTATGTTATCAACATCATCAACTATGTTACCAACATCATCAATTATGTTATCAACATCATCAACTATGTTATCAACATCATCTACTCTGTTATCAACATAAACAACTATGACATCAACACCATGAACTGACATAAACACAATCAGCTCTATCATCAGCATAGACAACCATATCATCAACACACAACTTTCTCTCGCTATCTTCCCTTCTCTAACACAGAAAACTACTGACAAATATTTACAGAAGGAAAACTGTTCAATGTCGCCAATCGAGTCAGTCTCAATCGATTCAGAAGTCATGTCACTAACCACTTGACTAAGTCGGTGCTAGAAGTCATGACACTAACCACTTGACTAAGTCGGTGCTAGAAGTCATGACACTAACCACTTGACTAGGTCAGTGCTAGAAGTCATGACACTAACCACTTGACTAGGTCAGTGCTAGAAGTCATGTCACTAAACACTTGACTAGGTCAGTGCTAGAAGTCATGTCACTAACCACTTGACTAGGTCAGTGCTAGAAGTCATGTCACTAAACACTTGACTAGGTCAGTGCTAGAAGTCATGTCACTAACCACTTGACTAGGTCAGTGCTAGAAGTCATGTCACTAAACACTTGACAAGGTCAGTGCTAGAAAGGAATCAAATGTTTTATACAAAAAGAGAGGGGATAAGCTTTGAAAAGCTGCACAACTTGTGACAACAAGTTAATTAGTTGGTTAGTTAGTTGGTTGGTTGGTTGGTTGGTTGGTTGGTTGGTTGGTTGTTTGGCTGGTTGGTTGGTTGGTTGGTTGACAGTCCAACTGGTAGTTCCGAACCCGGGACCACCCGTCTATGAAACAATTTTACTAACCACTAATTTATCCCAACTCTAGAATTCAAATGATGTAGTTAATGCTGGCGACGCTCAATGCTAGATCTTAAGGACAAGAAATGTGCGTGCAGATGTTGGCAGCGGGTACCACCTAAGTTACAGCTTACACTACACCTGATGTGCAGATGTTGGCAGCGGGTACCACCTAAGTTACAGCTTACACTACACCTGATGTGCAGATGTTGACAGCGAGTAACACCTAAGACACAGCTTACACTACACCTGATCTGCAGATGTTGGCAGCGGGTACCACCTAAGTTACAGCTTACACTACACCTGATCTGCAGATGTTGGCAGCGGGTACCACCTAAGTTACAGCTTACACTACACCTGATGTGCAGATGTTGGCAGCGGGTACCACCTAAGTTACAGCTTACACTACACCTGATCTGCAGATGTTGGCAGCGAGTAACACCTAAGTTACAGCTTACACTACACCTGATCTGCAGATGTTGGCAACGGGTACCACCTAAGTTACAGCTTACACTACACCTGATGTGCAGATGTTGGCAGCGGGTACCACCTAAGTTACATCTTACACTACACCTGATGTGCAGATGTTGACAGCGAGTAACACCTAAGACACAGCTTATGCTACACTTGGACTGGGGAAATCAGGGCAACAGAGTGGCATTCAAAGGAGATTCGATGTAGATAGTCTAAAAGACACTGAGGAAGAGGCTGGTTTTATACTGTAGATGGGCAAGTCCTAGAGAGTTGGGAAAATTCAGTTGGATTAGAAAACAACATAGATAAAATATGGGACAAGTAGAATATGGGACAAGTAGAATATGGGACAAGTAGAATATGGGACAAGTAGAATATGGGACAAGTCAAATATGGGACAAGTAAAATATGGGACAAGTAAAATATAGGACAAGTAAAATATGGGACAAGTAAAATATGGGACAAGTAAAATATGGGACAAGTAAAATATGGGACAAGTAAAATATAGGACAAGTAAAATATGGGACAAGTAAAATATAGGACACGTAAAATATAGGACAAGTAAAATATAGGACACGTAAAATATGGGACAAGTAAAATATGGGACAAGTAAAATATGGGACAAGTAAAATATGGGACAAGTAAAATATGGGACAAGTAAAATATGGGACAAGTAAAATATAGGACACGTAAAATATGGAACAACATTGCATTTCTATATAGAACAAGCAGTGCGATTTATTTGGGGGTGATGTCTTGGAAAGGGAAGTGAATGGATGGCCCGGCCCCTATGGCGTGGAAAGTGATAGACAGGGGAGGATCGCTAAAGGAGGGACCATGTGATGACTATAATTATATATGTGGGCGTACGTAGCTTAAGCAGTAGTGGGCTCGATCACAACCCAAGCCTACTTGATTCAAACTCCGCGGCGGATAATTTGGAAGCAAATGTCTCCATCGTGGATTTTTACGACCGTAAAAGTAGACCTCACCTTTCAGAAAGCAATGACAAACTATTTAACGTATAAGTGGTGCCTAGAAAATCGACGAATCGTTTAGTATGGTTGATGGCGTAGTTCTGTAAAGGATACGCCACTATTTTCATTTTATATTTATATATACAGTGGCGGCTCGTAGTCACTTTTCTTGGTGGGGACACCAGACACAAATTGTTGGAAAAATCATGGTTTTTGTAGTATTTACTATTATTTGTCTATTCCAGGAAGTTTTCCCCTTTGATTATTGGTGGGGCAAGGCCCCACTGGCCGTTAATGGCGAGCCGGCTCTGTATATATATATATAGATACACTGGACGGATTTAGCCAATGTATAAGTGTTCGCCTATCGACTGGAACAACGGAAGGTTATGGTTTAATCATGAACATCGAAGGCTTCATATCGATCACTTCATATCGATCACTTCATATCGATCACTTCATATCGATCACTTCATATCGATCACTTGTTACAAACTACTCTGTGTGATCTGAGCCTAAGAGCGCTTGAACGTTGTGCCAGTAATGCGCCTACGACACATCCGATTTCTTCGACGCCTGTATTTACTAGAGCAGCTTTCCTAGGCTAATGCCTCAGTCACCTCTTACGACATGCCTTGTAGGTCGCAGTGTTATTATTCTTTGCTCCCCATGTGAGCCCCAGGAACACACGGCTGGTTCTTTTTAATTTCCTTCCTCCCATACTGTAACCATGACTAATTGCACGAGACAGAACATCCCCAAGCAACAAAGTACCCAAATTGTCCACAGATAGACATTTCATTATTAGATTCGTTAAGAAATGACCAGCAGTAGTCCAACTCTAATTTACGCATTCTTCACCTCTTGACAGTGTCTCCCTAGGTTCCAGACAAATTAATTCTAACTGTATATTTGCCAGATGTCTTAGAAGTTTCATTATCAGACGGAAACTGTGTCACGTGTTTCATCAGTCAGCGGTCGCAGGAACGGAAGAACATTTTGGAATGTAAAGATCAAATGATGTAAAGTTGAAAGGTTGACTTGATTGAACTCAGTTTTACCTCATAAGGCACGGTCCTCTCCTTAGAAATGACACGCCCCTGTCGTCGAGAGTATTACACAAAGCACGAACTTCCTAGCTCCGGCAACAATCCTAATTCACCAACAACTAATTCTCATAACTCAGAAGTAAATAGAATAATTCATCTAATTTTGTTTGTACTTTTCAGTATTGTCTCATATGTGTTTGTACCCTTCAGTATTGTCTCATATGTGTTTGTACACTTCAGTATTGTCTCATATGTGTTTGTACACTTCAGTATTGTCTCATATGTGTTTGATTAGTTTATGATTATCGCAATGTGTCATCATCATCATCAAGTGGCTTGTCCGTTCCAGAACTTGGCTCCCATGAGAACAGTTCTGAAAAACTCTGTTCTGTGCAAGTTGACCGGTGTCACCAGCAGTCATTCTCAGATCGTCAATGACATTTTGCACCCATCGTCTTCTAAGTCTTGATATCATTCTTCTTCCAGGCACCATTCCTCCAAAATTATCTTCTCTAGGCACTCATGTCGTTTGATGTGTCCGAAATATTTAATTTTCCTTGATTTTATGTTCTTCAATAACCAACTCTCTTTAATATCAAGCTGTTGCAGAACAGAAGCTTTTGTTCTTTTCTCTGTCCATGATGTTCTAAGTACTCTTCTGTAGCATTTGCATTCAAATTCACTAATGATCTTCTCCGTCGCGTTGTCAATGTTCAATGTCTCACAACCTTATATTGCCAAGGGAAAAACGCAGGCTCTTAAACACTTAATGTTTTGTTCTTATGTCAGTTCCCTCCCATGGGTTAGTTAGTTCTTTTAGTTTTTGTAAAGCAATGCTCAGCCATCTTTTAATTTCTTTTATAGCATTTCCGTCATTTGTCAGCAATGTCCCAATGTATTCAAAGTTGTTGACTCTTTCTATTTTGTGTCCGTTGACACATATATTAGTCAACAATTCTGTTCTATCAGTTGTAAATATCTTCGTTTTTCTTGTATTGAGACACAGGTTTTGATCTTCGCTTTTTTTTTAAAGCGACCTTATCAAGTTTTCTAGGACATTTTGTGATGTAGATTATACCACTGCATCATCATCATCATCATCATCATCATCATCATCAAGGTGCGTATCCTTTATAGGACGTTGTTCTCTTTGCAGCACATCTGAAATTCACTCTGTCTCTTGCCAGTTCACCCACTTCGTCGATGGTCATATTCATGGTTTCTTTAATATCTTGTAGCCATCTTCTTCTTGGTCTGCCTCTGCGTCCTGGGACCCTGCCTTCTAGTATTGTTCTTTCCAAGCCATCGTGACGCTTTATGTGACCAAAGTATGTAATTTTTCTGTATAGTACGTTGTTTATCAGCCAATTCTCTTTAACATTTAGTTCTTTCAGGACATCAGTGTTCTTCTTTTTTCTGTCCATGGATTTCGTAGGATCTTTCTGTAGCATTTAGTTTCGAAGGACTAGATTTTCGTTCTTAATTTCTGTGTAATAGTCCATGATTCACAACCATAAGTAGCCACTGGGAAAATGCATGCTCTCAATATTTTTAATTTTAATAAGTTGCTGGTGCTTTGCCCCATGTTCTTCATTGTGTTTAACTTCTTGATTGCTATTGTCAATCTTCTTGAGATCTCTTTGGAGCAGTCACCGTATTGTTAATTATTGAGCCCAGATATTTAAAATATACTGTATCGTCAGCATGTCTTAATTCTGGTAACTCGTGACCTCCGATTACTAAACTCTACACACAAGAAATGGAATGTGATTAAACCACTCACAACTTCCGTGCTACGTCGCCGATGCTACTCACAAGGATACGGCAGCTTTACTTCAGTCACAACAATAGAGACTGTTCGTAGTTGAAAGACTGTTTCACTTTACGCTTCTTCTTCTTCTTCTTTTGTTGTCACACTGCCACCGGTTGTTGCTCAGTGTCGTCACACTGCTACCGGGTTGTTGCCCAGTATCGTCACACTGCTACCGGGTTGTTGCTCAGTGTCGTCACACTGCTACCGGGTTGTTGCCCAGTGTCGTCACACTGCTACCGGGTTGTTGCCAGTGTCGTCACACTGCTACCGGGTTGTTGCCAAGTGTCGTCACACTGCTACCGGTTGTTGCCTAGTGTCGTTACACAACTACCGGGTTGTTGCCCAGTGTCGTCACACTGCTACCGGGTTGTTGCCCAGTGTTGTGGTTTTCTGTTTTGTCTTGCGCTGCTCTAGTAGCTTGCGTGATAGTTATTTGTGCTTTTTGACAGGATTATTCTATGCCATCTAACCATCTTTTCCGTGGTCTTCCTCTTGCCTTCTTTCCTGATATTCTGTTGTAGAAGACTCTGTATACTGTGGACTTTGGATGCATTCTTATTAAGTGGCCAAACCACTTCATTCTTTTGTTTCTCAATGTAATTCAAGCAAGGTTCTGTGCCAACTTTCTTTCTTATGTTGATGTTGGTGACTTTGTTTCTCATGTAATTCAAGCAAGGTTCTGTGCCAACTTTCTTTCTTATGTTGATGTTGGTGACTTTGTTTCTCAATGTAATTCAAGCAAGGTTCTGTGCCAACTTTCTTTCTTATGCTGATGTTGGTGACTTCGTTTCTCAATGTAATTCCAGCAAGGTTCTGTGCCAACTTTCTTTCTTATGTTGATGTTGGTGATTCTGTCTTTTCTGGTGTTGTTGGTAACTTTTCGCAGGTATCGCATTTCACATGTAGTTTTTTTTTTGCGACTGTGCTTTGCTCAATGTCCATGTTTGGCTCTGGTAACACAAAGTAATATGAAAATGATGTTGATCATCTTTTGTTTAGCTGTCGGTGAGATGTTTACGAGAGGTTGAAATCAGAATCCAAACTTGAGATAAATATGTGCCCTGGGTCTTTCTTCAAATATTGTCTTGGTAATGAAACAACTAATTTTGTCTTGGTAATGAAACAACTAATTTTGTCTTGGTAATGAAACAACTAATATTGTCTTGGTAATGAAACAACTAATTTTGTCTTGGTAATGGAACAACTAATTTTGTCTTGGTAATGGGACAACTAATTTTGTCTTGGTAATGAAACAACTAATTTTGTCTTGGTAATGAAACAACTAATATTGTCTTGGTAATGAAACAACTAATTTTGTCTTGGTAATGAAACAACTAATATTGTCTTGGTAATGAAACAACTAATTTTGTCTTGGTAATGAAACAACTAATATTGTCTTGGTAATGAAACAACTAATTTTGTCTTGGTAATGAAACAACTAATTTTGTCTTGGTAATGAAACAACTAATATTGTCTTGGTAATGAAACAACTAATTTTGTCTTGGTAATGAAACAACTAATATTGTCTTGGTAATGAAACAACTAATTTTGTCTTGGTAATGAAACAACTAATATTGTCTTGGTAATGAAACAACTAATTTTGTCTTGGTAATGAAACAACTAATTTTGTCTTGGTAATGAAACAACTAATATTGTCTTGGTAATGAAACAACTAATTTTGTCTTGGTAATGGAACAACTAATTTTGTCTTGGTAATGAAACAACTAATTTTGTCTTGGTAATGAAACAACTAATTTTGTCTTGGTAATGAAACAACTAATTTTGTCTTGGTAATGAAACAACTAATATTGTCTTGGTAATGAAACAACTAATTTTGTCTTGGTAATGAAACAACTAATTTTGTCTTGGTAATGAAACAACTAATATTGTCTTGGTAATGAAACAACTAATTTTGTCTTGGTAATGAAACAACTAATATTGTCTTGGTAATGAAACAACTAATTTTGTCTTGGTAATGAAACAACTAATTTTGTCTTGGTAATGAAACAACTAATTTTGTCTTGGTAATGAAACAACTAATTTTGTCTTGGTAATGAAACAACTAATATTGTCTTGGTAATGAAACAACTAATTTTGTCTTGGTAATGAAACAACTAATATTGTCTTGGTAATGAAACAACTAATTTTGTCTTGGTAATGGAACAACTAATTTTGTCTTGGTAATGAAATAACTAATTTTGTCTTGGTAATGAAACAACTAATATTGTCTTGGTAATGAAACAACTAATTTTGTCTTGGTAATGAAACAACTAATTTTGTCTTGGTAATGAAACAACTAATATTGTCTTGGTAATGAAACAACTAATTTTGTCTTGGTAATGAAACAACTAATATTGTCTTGGTAATGAAACAACTAATTTTGTCTTGGTAATGGAACAACTAATTTTGTCTTGGTAATGAAATAACTAATTTTGTCTTGGTAATGAAACAACTAATATTGTCTTGGTAATGAAACAACTAATTTTGTCTTGGTAATGGAACAACTAATTTTGTCTGGTAAACAATAAGAAAACAATTCTGTCTGAATATCAAGTAAACTAAGATTATATTTAACAAGAAAACTAAAATACTAACACAAAATGACCATCAATAATAAAAATACAAAACATGTTACAAATTCTGAAAACTTTGGCCCCGTAATTAACAACGAATATTTCACAAGAGAAATCAGAAGCCATGACATTTCAGAGTGTTGTTAGTATGAAGAAATTATGGTATAACTAACATAAGCAAAGAAATAAAAGTAAGACTTCTAACAATATGTAATTTGTTTTCCTGTGGCAACATATGGAATCGAGTCTTGAACCAAAACATCGCCCGAATGGTTACCTCGGCTCAAATTGGGGTGTAAAGAATAGAACCACTGTTACCTGCCACGCATGTTGTAAGAGGCGGCTAAGGAGGTTGGTCGTGGGGCTAGCTACCCCACACCGTAAAAAACACTAGATGGCTACAGAATGGAGAGCGAGCCGAGTAAACGCTGGCTGAAGCTGGACACATCGCCGAAGGATAAGCACTAGAGCTCCAAATAGTGCTGAAGATGTGACGTAAAACACACTAATGATAAGGCTGCATGAATCAGATTTCCACATGAATAGAATTTATGGGGAGATCTGGTACATCGGTCTGGGCGTGATCGCGAGAGAGAGAAAACCAAAACATAAACATGAACAAAATCAAATCTCTTCAAACAAAGTTATATACAACATTTCTTACAGCATCCTAGGCAGGTTGAAACAAAATTATTTTTTTCCGATCCAGAAGCACTTAAGCTTTCAGCACTTCGACTCAGTGCCACGAACACCGTTTATCTGGAGAACCTGTGGCTTTTCCGCCAGTCCGCGGAATTGAACCCGCACTCACGGAAGACTTAGCACCCGTCGCTCAACGTGCTACGAACACGCGAGGCAGGCGGGCATACAAAGCTATACAGAAACATTCTTAGAACCCACCTACACTTAAAACTTGATACACTTAGAACTTGATACACTTAGAACTTGATACACTTAGAACCCACCTACACTTAGAACTTGATACACTTAGAATCATGTTTTAGTTTATTAAGTATTATGTGCCTGTATTTGCTATCTTGATAAAGGCCTATGTTCGAAACGTCGAGTGTTGTTTATTTTCATATTTATTCATTACTTTTTCATTACTTATATAATTCTGTACATACATGCCTTTGATCAATCGCCTACTGTCTTAGAAATGTAAACATCGTGGTCACATTAAACATCACAGTGGTTTGAATAGAGAACAATAACAGGGGGGAATAGATTCTGGGATAGGAGGCAGGGAAACGACCAATACGACGAGGACAACAGGACATTTAATAAATATGGAACATGACGTTGGAAGAGGAGGAAGAACTTTCTCGAATCTGGAGATCGAAACATTTCAGGCGCTGGATGTGATAGGAGCGACGTTTGGAGATACAAGCTGAAGGTAGTTGAGTGGCGTAACACGCTGTAAGGTAGTTGAGTGGGCTAACCACGCTGTAAGGTAGTTGGAGTGGGCGTAACCACGCTGTAAGGTAGTTGTGGGCGTAAATCACGCTGAAGGTAGTTGAGTTGGGCGTAACTCACGCGGAAATGTAGTTGAGTGGAGAACCAAGCGGTAAGTAGTTCAGTCGGGCGTAACCAGCTGTAAGGTAGTTGAGTGGTCGAACCAAGTGTAAGGTAGTTGAGTGGCAACCACGCGGTAATGTAGTTGAGTGGCGTAACCAAGCTGTAAGGTAGTTGAGTGGCGTAACACGCGGTAATGTAGTTGATGGGCGTAACCAAGCTGTAAGGTAGTTGAGTGGGCGTAACCAAGCGGTAAGGTAGTTGAGTGGGCGTAACCACGCTGTAAGGTAGTTGAGTGGGCGTAACCAAGCTGTAAGGTAGTTCAGTGGGCGTAACCAAGCGGTAAGGTAGTTGAGTTGGCGTAACCAAGCTGGTAAGTAGTTGAGTGGGCGTAACCAAGCTGTAAGGTAGTTGAGTGGGCGTAACCAAGCGGTAAGGTAGTTGAGTGGGCGTAACCAAGCTGTAAGGTAGTTGAGTGGGCGTAACCAAGCTGTAAGGTAGTTGAATGGGCGTAACCAAGCTGTAAGGTAGTTGAGTGGGCGTAACCAAGCTGTAAGGTAGTTGAGTGGGCGTAACCAAGCTGTAAGGTAGTTGAGTGGGCGTAACCAAGCTGTAAGGTAGTTGAATGGGCGTAACCAAGCTGTAAGGTAGTTAGGGCGTAACCAGCTGTAAGGTAGTTGAATGGGCGTAACTAAGTGTAAGGTGAGTTGGTCGTGAACCGTCGACCATTGACCGTTGGCTTTACATAACGGAGGCCCTATGCTCCACGAGGAGCGGGAGGAATAAATAAGTAAGTTTATATAACAGGATGAATAAATAATAATATTATTCCAGAAATTTCCAAGTATTTTATCTGTATATATTTATCCTATCCTTTCTGTGATGAATGTTTCTTTGATCCTTACTACCCTCTGTATCTTTTCATGTTTCTATCACAAATCAGCAAATTCATTTTAAGACACTCTTCAACATTCCTCTAACACATTAGTGGAACATGTCTGGGATGTAAACCGTTTCTATTTATCGTGTTTTCTTAGTGAGTCTATGGTTGAGTCTGGCATCAACATTTCAGGAAAGTATTCCCAGAATGGCTTAAGTGTTTCAGACAGTTCTTATCATTGCGGGGTTTTTTTTCTGATGTTTCCTGATGAAGGTATATTGACAAGTCGAAGTTTATTCTGCTGTTTTCCTGATGAAGGTATATTGACAAGTACAGTTTTTCTGCTGTTTCTTGATGAAGGTATATTGACAAGTACAGTTTTTCTGCTGTTTCCTGATGAAGGTATATTGACAAGTACAGTTTTTCTGCTGTTTTCCTGATGAAGGTATATTGACAAGTACATTTTTTCTATACTAATCGTTTGTCTCTTTCTAATAGTACAACTGCATGTCAAGTTATAGTCACCACTTTCCACTTAGTAAATGAGAATAGCACTTTCCACTAATGATAGCACTCTAGTAAATGAGAATAGCACTTTCCACTTAGGAAATGAGAATAGCACTTTGATTTCAATAAAGATAATATCAGAATTTTTAATGAAGTGAGAATGGTACCAGATTAGAGAAATGAGAAGAGCACTGTAGAAAAATAGCACCATATTTGAGAAATTAAATGGCACCATATTTGAGAAATTAAATAGCACCATATTTGAGAAACTAAAAATAGTGCTGTATTTGAAAAACTAAAAAAGCGCTGTATCTGCGAAATGAAAATAGCGCTTTGATGTTAGTTTAGTTTAGTCTGCAGATTATCATCTACCGCCACGTCGAACTGTTTAGTCCGTAGGTGCACTAATCTCTTCTACAGTATGTCTTTCAGCTTGTGGCAACTAGTAATACCAGTTCTAGGTAGGTTTTTCTATTCTTCTTTGGCTTACAGCATAGCACGCTTGTCTGATCACACTCCATTTGATTTGCCATTCTTGCAGTCTGGTGTGGGTTGTAGATTCACCTTAATTCATAGAAGCCTTTGCACGCCTTATGCTCTTTAGGGCATTCAGACTATCACTCCGGTTTATTCATCGTCCACTTTCTCCAACAGCAATGTCCACAAGACTACTTGTTAACCCGCTCTTTGTTATTTATATGTGATCTGAGCCTAAGAGCGATTTAACGTCGTGCCAGTTATGCACTTACAAGTAGGCCAGCACATCCGATTTCTGCGATGCTTTGTATTGAATAGGTAGCTTCCCAGGCCCCTACCTCAGTCGGCTCATGACATGCTTTGTAGGTCGCAGTGTTACTATTCTTTGCTCCCCTTGCGAGCCCTGGCAAGACACGGGCGATCTTTGTATTTAAGCTCTGGAATCTTGTTTGCATTTTTAAAATATGGATTAGAGGAATGTGTGGATTTAGTCATCGGTCTATATTTATCTTTGTACTTGCAATTGTGCTTGATTTACCTATAGGGCCTACAGTCCAAAGATTGGCTTCATTGCACCGGGTTTTACCCATGTAGCCAGTCTCTCTCCGCAGAAATTGTATGCCACCTTCCGAGAGTATTCCAGAAAGCACATATTCCGTATCTACGGCAACAGTCCTACAGGCCTCTGGAAAAACTGCACTGCGACCAAAATGGAGTGGTACAGATTCGATATAAGAAATAGGCAGTCATCATTTTTCGGGCATGTGATGAGGAGAGGAGGTTTAGAACACATTGTAACAACTGGTAAAATCGAGGGTTGACAGACAGGAAAGACAGAGAGAGACAATTTTGGATATCCTGACTTCATGGCACGGTAGAGCGTCAACATCTTAGTTAATAGCAAATACCAAAGACAGAGATTTGTGGAGATCCATGATCGCTTACGCCAGCAGGCACATCACCTGATAATGATGATGATGACAGATTCGAACCCTCGACCGTCGGAACACAAGATAAGTGCTCATCCACTTAGCCACAGAGAGCATCCCCCCTTACTTACATTTTCATCTAGACCCATTGAAATATATCATCATCTACTCCAACTGCTGCTACTCCAGCTGCTGCTACTTCAACTGCTGATACTTCAACTGCTGCTACTCCAGCTGCTACTACTTCAACTGTTGCTTATTGTTCCTGATGCAATGTTTTATTAGGGTGCAGAGAGAGGAGTGTGTTTAGCTAGCGAGTCACGGGAAATATCAGTATGCATACCCTTCGACATCTGTTGGGGGAGACTGAGCACCTATGACTGGGGGAGACTGAGCCTAGAGTGCTTTGACGTCAGTTGAGTAACCACTAACCAATTACTATTAGAATAGACACCGCTTGTCTCTTCTTGTTGTTCCCACAGATTCTGATGTTCGACTATAGTCGAAGTTCTTGGTATCATGTCTGATCAATAAATGGAGATTCACATTATACAGGGTGTTCAAGATAATTGCAGCCCCATTGACAAATCAAAAGTTGCCAGATAACCTAACGCGTTGTGTTTATTTACTATTTAAACCGGTTCTGACTAGCTCGTCCTACCTCACATTTGTTCATCGCCCCTTCACGCACTACAATTACACACGATCACACAACCTTGACCTATACTACGTCATAACTGAACCTTCGCATTTCCATACATATATGCCAGATTAGCTCCATTCATAGGCTACTTTTAAGTTGAACACCCTGTATTATCTGCATTTCTCCAAGATATTTCTCATATTAACTGATTCACTATGAAGGATATAACATTTTGGCTTACCTACATAAGTCGTACCGCTGAATGATCTATATTTAGAATACATCGCAATTTTTTGTAAACTTTCGTTATTTATATTGACAGGAATCAAATGATTCCAGGAAGTAGAAGTTCTCCAGATATCCGGCGTAGTTTAATCTTGTATTGCCTTCTTTTCTTCTCTTCCATCATTTACTTTATAGAGGTGGGGGGAATAGTGATCTTGTGTGTGATTGTTTTAAGCACTTTCTAGGCCTGATGTTCATTTTTATAAGGATTGTCTTGATGTTCTATAATCTTTCTCCCCATATTATGTTACCAGTGTCAAACCTGGACACTGACATCAAATAACAGAAGAAAACTAGTCACAACAGAAATGAAGTGTCTACGCAGAATGCTGGGTGTAACAAGAAGAGACTGGTTGAGAAATGAAAACATCAGGAAAAAAGTGTGTACAACATCAGCACTAGACTTCATCAAGAAACAACAAATTAAATGGTTCTGCCACGTAAGCGGATTACCAACAGACAGTGCACCCCAAAGAGCAGTGCTGCTCCGATACAATGGGTACAAAGCAAAAAGCCGGCCATGCAAAATATGGACCTCAGAGATGACCTGACGCTGTGAGGCAAACAGGACGAGAAAAGTACCAACATCGAGAAAGAAAGTTGCATAGAACTGCTGAATTACATTGAAACAAAGTCACCAACATCAATAAGAAGGTTGTACAGAACCTTGCTTGATTTAATTGAACAGTCACCAACTCAACATAAGAAAGAAAGTTGACGACTTGTAGAATTACATTGAGAAACAAGTCAGAATCGATACAGAAGAAAGACAGAACTTCTTGAATTACATGAGAGTCACACATCAACATAAAAAGTTACAGACCCTGTTGAATTCTTGACTAATACCAACATCATAAGAAGAAAGTGGACAGAACTGCTTAAATTAATTAGAAACAAAGTCACATCAGTGAAAAAGTTGGACAGAACCTCTTGATTAATTTGGCAAAGTCACAACATCAGCTAGAAAGAAGTGCACAGAACCTGTAATTTTGCAAAGTCACAACATCAACATAGAAAAGTTGACAGAACACGCAAAATTGAGAAACAAAGTCACCAACATCAGCATAAGAAAGAAAGTTGGACAGAACCTTGCTTGAATTACATTGAGAAACAAAGTCACCAACATCAGCATAAGAAAGAAAGTTGCACAGAACCTTGCTTGAATTACATTGAGAAACAAAGTCACCAACATCAGCATAAGAAAGAAAGTTGACACAGAACCTTGTTTGAATTACATTGAGAAACAAAGTCACCAACATCAAGATAAGAAAGAAAGTTGGCACAGAACCTTGCTTGAATTACATTGAGAAACAAAGTCACCAACATCAACATAAGAAAGAAAGTTGGCACAGAACCTTGCTTGAATTACAATGAGAAACAAAGTCACCAACATCAGCATAAGAAAGAAAGTTGGACAGAACCTTGCTTGAATTACATTGAGAAACAAAGTCACTAACATCAGCATAAGAAAGAAGTTGGGACAGAACCTTGCTTGAATTACATTGAGAAACAAAGTCACCAACATCAGCATAAGAAAGAAAGTTGGTACAGAACCTGCTTGAATTACATTGAGAAACAAAGTCACCAACATCAGCATAAGAAAGAAAGTTGGCACAGAATCTTGCTTGAATTACATTGAGAAACAAAGAATGAAGTGGTTTGGTCACTTAAAAAGGCTATTAACCCCCAGACTCCTAACTCCACAGTATACAGAGTCTTCTACACCAGAACATCAGGAAAGAAGACGGGAAAGACCAGAAAAAAATCATCAAGCCTAGAACACAAGACAAAAACAGAAAACCACGACACTGTGCAACATCCCGGTAACAGTGTGACGACAAAAGAAGAAGAAGATACTCACAGTATTTTATATTACGACTAACATTGAACAACATTCCAGTAATTTTTACTGTACTTTTACTATTTTCTTGACAAGATTTCTCTTTCCCTGAAACATGTACAACAACAATAATTACTTCCCTTTGAGCATCAACTGTAATAAAGATTATCTCTCTTCTCAAATACCTCCCTACTCTGCCCCTACACCATTAATTATTCCGTTCCATGAAACATTGGATGTAATAATGTTACCTCCCTTGTGCATGAACAAATGCTATTATTCTCTCCCTTTAACACCAAGCATCCAGATAGTTTTTGCTGTATCTGGTTCTAGAAAGACATTCCAATGAGAAGGATGCATATTTATATCATGTCTCTTCTCATGGAAAGACAATTCCGGACACCGGATAATGTCCTCATAATGGCGTCAATTTTATTTTCATTTCTTTGAGATTTTGTTCTTGTTTTCTTTACATCTAGTTTTTCGTTCGCGTGGTGCTGGGTCCCTGCAGGGGAAGCAAAGATTAGTACCACTGCGATCTAGAAGGTATATTGTAGGAGGCGCCGCCCGAGTGGTTACCGGGGCCCAAATTTGGGGTGTAAAGAATAGAACAACCACTGTTACCTGTCACGCATGTCGTAAGATGCGCCTAAGGAGGTTTGGTTGAAATCGGATGCATGTGTTCTAAATGTGTAGAAGTCAACCTGCTGCCCTGCAGGACGGCTGGGGGCAGCCAAAGGCTAACGGAGAGCGAACCTAGTAAACACTGGCTGAATCCGGACACATCGCCGAAGGATAAACACAAGAGCTCCAAATGACGCTGAAGATGTGACGAAACCCACCATGCTAAGGCTGCATGAATCAGATTTCCATATGAATGAATTTATGGAGAGATCTGGTATATCGGTCTTTTAGGTGATCTCGTGCGAGAGAGAGAGAGAGAGAAAGAGAGAGTACGAGGCGCGTGATGTAGGGGCCTAGGGAAGCTACCCTAGTAAATAAAAAGTGTCACAGGAATCGGAAGTGCTGGCCTACTTGTAGGGGCATAACTTGCACAACGTACAATCGCTCTTACACTCAGATCACATAGAGTGGTTAGCAAGTGGTCGATATGTAGCTTTCTAAGAAGTAAAAGAAGATTTTGTTTTGTAAACTTTTGAAACAATATTTCTGGACAACAAACGTAGGTGGATCGTGAAAGAAAATTCATATATGAAGTACATGCTGAAGTCAGAATACGTCTCAGATTGGACGATTAAGCAGTGGCAGATTAAACGACGTCGTATTTCAATCTGAAATCTGCGGCAACATGTAATATACTGCTATTCTTAACCAACCATGTGCAATGCTAGGAACATTAGACAAGAACGGATCACTATAACCTCTAACTGTTGTGGCGCATCGCAGCCACACCCAAATGTACAGAGCAACGGGAAAGCCCAGCAGAGGCATAACCAGTCCTCGTTTCCGACCGCAAGGAACTACTGCTGCCTTGTAGATTGATTGGGGACAATCAAAGATTAGCGGAGCAAACCGTAAACAAACCTGAACGGGCGGCAAACCAAGGTGTTCATTAAAACGACCGGATTGCTGGGAAGATGGCGCTCATAAGCCCGGGAGGGCAGGCCGTCTAAGGGTCGCTGCCCTGAAAAAATAGCAGCCCACTGCCTTGTGGGTCGGGCTGGGGACAGTCTAAGGCTAACGGAAGAAGCGAATCCGTACACAATAGCTGGCTGAAATCGAACACCCCACCGAAGGATAAGCAACGTGCTCAAATAGGTGCTGAAGGTTGGTGCACGTACATTACGTTCTGATGTTTGGCTGTTTATATATCACAATGAGAATGATTAAAACAGGCCTTGAACGATCGAAGAAGAAGAAGAAAAACATCAGAATAAAGGCAGCGTGCTGTCCTGCATCCACCATTGGGTAATAGATAGTTGGCAACCCAGACAGAAAACAAACCTTGATCTGCGGAACTCAGAGTGTGTCATTAATGAGGACTGTGTTCTGTGTCGACAAATTTAACCTTACCTGACCAGTGCTGACGGAAAGGTGGGTCTACCGTGATCAATGCTGAAGGCAAGGTGAACTGAATCAAATGAATACTGACAGAAAGGTGGAACTAATTAGATTAATACTGACAGAAAGGTGGACCTAACTAGATTAATACTGACGGAGAGGTGGACCTAACTAGATTAATACTGACGGAAAGGTGGACTAACTCAGATTAATACTGGACTGTGAGAGGTGGACCTAACTTAGAGTAACTGACGGAAGGTGGATCTAACTGGTTACTGACGGAGGAGGTGAACTGAATCAGATAATACTGACGGAAAGGTGGACCTAACTAGATTAATACTGACGGAGAGGTGGACCTAACTAGATTAATACTGACGGAGAGGTGGACCTAACTAGAGTAATACTGACGGAGAGGTGAACTAACTAGGTAATACTGACGGAGAGGTGGACCTAACTAGAGTAATACTAACAGAGAGGTGGATCTAACTAGATTAATATTGACGTAAAGGTAGAACTAACTAGATTAATATTAACGTAAAGGTAGAACTAGTTAGATTAACACCCTCGTCCATATGAGCGAATATACGGGCTCGCAGTATTTGTTAAGATGGCGCAAAACCAGTATCATCATCATCAAATAGGTTGTCCTCAGCAGAACTTTGCCACCCCAACAGTCCACCTGAATTTCTCTCTCTCATAGGCCAGATGTCCCGGCTCTGCAGCTGTCATGTTCAAACCATCAGTTACATTCTGAATCCATCTTCTCTGTGGTCTTCCTCTTTTTGCCGGTATGCCTCCTTCCATGATGGTCTTCTCGAGCCCTTCATTTCTTTTTATATGTCCAAAATATCTCAATTTTCTCTTCTATTTGTAGCATCAGCCAGTTTTCTTTGATTTTGAGTTCTTTCTGGATAGATCTATTTGTTCTCTTCTCTGTCCAAGATGTACGGAGGACTATCCTGTAACACTTATATTCAAAAGCACTATATGTTTCCCACTGACGCCGGTGCACCAGCTTATGTCAGTACGTATGGCAATATGAATGCGTCTGGAGATATCAAAGAAACTGACTATAAAAGGGTTAATGTTATGCAGAAACGTAGACCTGGTATAACACATCTATCTAATGATAGATCTGGTAAAGCACTTATTTAAGAACCTGTCAATCTTACATGGACTCAATAACACAACTCATATCAAGCTCGAGAACACAATAACCATAAAATTGACTAAACTCAAGTCACGATTCAGAAACACATACGGACATGAAATCTAATCCATTTATTCCCTCAATTTGATGCAGAAGAAAATCTAGATAATTCTCAATGTACAAGACGGACTCTCCTTCTCTTTCTCTTCTCTCTCTCTCTCTCTTTCTTCTTCTTCTTCTTCCTTTCACATCCTACTGGGATGTTGCCTTATCTCTTACCTTCTTAACCCTCAACCAACTCATGCTAGTCTTCCTATCTTTAGCTATCTCCTGTAGCTCCTCCAGCTTTTCTGAATTGTTAATCTCTGCCTCCTAATGTATTTCTATGCATCCTCTTTTTTAATTTCCTGTGAGTTCCAGGAGAGGTTCCTCTTGTTATATTCCCACGATTTTCCAAAGTGTGACCTATCCATCTCCAGTGTCTTTTCTTTAACCTCTTTGTTCGTGAATATATTTTGTTCTTCCATTATGCTTTCTCATTTATGCTCTATCCTACCATCTCCAAGCCCTCTATACTGCATATATCATGTGATGAATGTTTGCAATTTATGGGGATGGTGACGAAATTGCCACATTTGAAGCAATACATCAAGACCATTACAACACATTGTACAACCGGTAAAATCGAGGGTAGACGAGACAGAGGAAGACGAGAGAGAAATTGTGGATATCCTGACTTCAGGCACGGTAGAGCGTCAACATCTGAGTTGATAGGCAACACTAAAGACAGAGATTGTGGAGATCTATGATCGGTTTACGCCAGCCGGCACGGCACCTTATGATGATGATAACATCAACACATTTAAACGAAATAATTACTTTCATTCACCTGGTTCCAAACAGATTAATCAACAGCAAGATACTGCAGATTTGAGATCGCATCAAATTACATAAATGACAACTAGAATATTGATCACAGGGGCCTTCAATGGTATCACAGGGGGCCCTCAGTAATCACAGGGCCTCAAGGTACTCACAGGGGGCCCTCAGGTACTCACAGGGGGCCTCTCAAGGTACTACAGGGGCCCTCAAGGTACTCAAGGGGCCCTCAAGGTACTCATAGGGGGCCCTCAAGGTATCACAGGGGGCCCTCAAGGTACTCAAGGGGCCCTCAAGGTATCTACATGGAGGCCCTCAAGGTACTCATAGGGCCCTCAAGGTACTCAAGGGGGCCTCAAGATAAGGGCCTCAAGGTACTCATGGCTAATCAAGGGGCCCTCAAGGTACTCAAGGGGGCCCTCAAGGTACTCAGGGGCCCTCAAGGTACTCATAGGGGCCTCAAGGTATCACTAGGGGCCCTCAAGGTACTCACAGGGGCCTCAAGGTATCACAGGGGCCCTCAAGGTAATCACAGGGGCCTCAAGGTAACACAGGGGTCCTCAAGGTACTCACAGGGGCCCTCAGGTAATCACAGGGGTCCTCAAGGTAATCACAGGGGTCCTCAAGGTAACTCACAGGGGTCCCTCACAGAGGTCACATCAAGGGGCCTCAAGGTATCAAGGGGGCCTCAAGGTAATCACAGGGGTCCTCAAGGTATCACAGGGAGGCCCTCAAGGTAATCACAGGGGTCCTCAAGGTAATCAAGGGGGCCCTCAAGGTAATCACAGGGGTCCTCAAGGTAATCAAGGGCCCTCAAGGTAACTCAGTCACAGGGGTCCTCAAGGTAATCAAGGGGCCCTCAAGGTACTCACAGGGGCCCTCAAGGTAATCACAGGGGTCCTCAAGGTAATCATAGGGGTCCTCAAGGTAATCAAGGGGGCCCTCAAGAATCACAGGGTCCTCAAGGTAATCACAGGGGCCCAGGAATCAAGGGTACCAGGCTCAAGGTAATCAGAGAGGTCCTCAAGGTAATCAGGAGCCCCAGGTTCCAGAGGCCTCAAGGTCAGGCCTGGATCACAGGGGGCCCTCAAGGTAATCACAGGGGGTCCTCAAGGTACTCACAGGGGGCCCTCAAGGTAATCACAGGGGGCCCTCAAGGTAATCATAGGGGGCCCTCAAGCGTTTGAAGAAATATTATCATCATTGACATTTCAAACCGAAAAATAAATTATAAAAACATGTATAAAAACAGTGGTGAAGTAGCTCTTCTGTGAAATCAAAGGGTCCGGACCAGACCGGAGCCTATATGTCTGACAGGACAAAATGAAAGATTATTTGAAGTTTCCCGCAGTTTCCCGTTGTACAACGCTGGTATGGACGATATAATTTACGATGACCGAACTTTTGGACAACTACTGCCCTCTCCTTCTGAGAGCGACCTCGTAGTTTCAGTACTAGAGAGACACTACAAATTACATTTAACAACATGTCCACAGTTCGTCTCCATGTCTCTCTAAGTCTTTCCCTACATCTATTGTATCCAGGGATTATATTTTATCTTGCCTTTTTTTCCTTCTCTTTCTGTGAACACAAGAAGAGGTCATGAGTTGACCTTTGGTTGTCCAGTTTCCTCCGGTCAGCTGTTTTCATAGTTTATAGCGATCTTCAGCCCGTCTGCCCTGCGTGTTCGTAGCGCGTTGGACTACGGTGACTATCCTCTGTGTGTGCGGGTTCAATTACGCGGGATGGCAGAAAAGCCACAGATTCCCAGATTTACGGTGTTCGTGGCACCGAACCGAAGGGTTACGATGTCCATGGCACCGAGCCGAAGAGCTGAAAAGCTCAAGTGCTTCTGGATCGGAAAAAAACAAAAACAAATATCGATCTTCAAATTATTATCACCACTGACCCTATGTGACCGGTGACACTGTCACACTAACTTAACAAATGTTAACGAGAAGGGTGACTTAACTTAACTAAAGACTGACAAAATGGTCGAGCTAGGATAAGCAACATTGACAAGTAGGTACACACATGTGTTGACGAGTAGGTACACACATGTGTTGACAAGTAGGTACACACATGTGTTGACAAGTAGGTACACACATGTGTTGACAGAGGTACACACATGTGTTGACAAGTAGGTACACACATGTGTTGACGAGTAGGTACACACATGTGTTGACAAGTAGGTACACACATGTGTTGACAAGTAGGTACACACATGTGTTGACAAGTAGGTACACACATGTGTTGCCCGGACTCTTAAAGGGAGCAAAGAATAGCAACACTGCGACCTTACCGATCCAGAAGCACTTGAGCTTTCAGCTATTCGGCTCGGTGCCGTGGACATCGTAACCCTTCGGTTCGGTGCCACGAATACCGTGAATCTGGTGAACTTGTGGCTTTTCTGCCAGCCCGCGGAATTGAACCCGCACTCACAGTGAGCTTGTCACCCGCAGTCCAACGCGCTATGAACACGCTGGGCAGACGGGCTAGCACTGCGACCTAAAGATATGTCATAAAAGGCAACTGAAGTAGTAGCCTAGAGATGCTACACTAGTAAATAAAAAGCGTCGCAGAAATCAGATGTGCTGGCCTACTTGTAGGCGTATAACTGGAATAACGTGGACTCGTTCTTAGGCTCAGATCACATATAAATCAGAAAGAGTGGTTAACACGATATGAAGCGTTTGAATAAGATAAAAAGTTAGGTTGACCTACATACTACCACTATTACTACTACTATTACTACCACTATTACTACCACTATTACTACTACTATTACTACCACTATTACTACCACTATTACTACTACTATTACTACTACTATTACTACCACTATTACTACTACTATTACTACTACTATTACTACTACTATTACTACTACTATTACTACCACTATTACTACTACTATTACTACTCAGCCCTCTTGTTTCCTTTATAACGGTGTTCTGTAACTGCCACTTTTCTAAGTTAAAATTAATTGCATATCCTCTACATGACTTTGTGAATCAACCGTTCAGTAGTTTGCCATTGCTTTCTGAACGGGTGGTGCCATCCTCCTTTTGTAAAAATCCTCTCGAAACAATTTGCAACCAAACTGTCCGCAGCGTGATTCGAACTCAGAACGTCGGGGTTAATAGACCGAGTCACTATCCCCATAGGCCACATACGCCACTTCTCTACTAAAACTAAGCTTATTCTTGTATTCATCAACGTTCGGTAGTTAAGCTAATTCTTGATGGTAGGTATATACCAGCGCTGTATAACGCTGCGCCCTAGTGAGACATCCACAGCGCCCCAATTTACTTCGCCCGCTCTAGTCATAATCTAATTTCAAATAATTGTTTTTTATCAAACACTTACAGGTTCACCAGTCTCCAGCTTCTGCGATCTTGTTTTTATTTTGGAACAATTCTACTGTCCTCTAATACCGCCCTTTTCTATTTTGAAATAGAAAGTGTGGACATATTAATTACTATTAATAGTACTATTATTATTAGTACTAGCTTCATGGCACGGTAGTGCGTCAACATCTGAGTTGATACACCAACAATAAAGATTTATGGAGATCCATGATCGCCTACACCAGCCAGCACGGCACCTGATGATGAGCTAGTAGTATTGAAATCTTCACATGGCGCCCGATTCTTCACAACCATTAGTCCAACGCTCCACCAACTACCATAGAAGGGTTGGAGAGTAGCGGTTGAAACCATCGCTCTATAAATAGAACTCGTTATCGAAATGGGAGGAAAGGGGTACAACTCATGGAAACATATGATTTCCAACAAAAATGCAAAGTTAATGAACTTGACTCCGTCCATTTCTTGTTTCTGATTGATTGATTGATTGATTGATTGGTTGATTGATTGATTGGTTGATTGATATGACCATCATCATTGCATTTCGGTAAGTTACCATATGTGCACCGATCTCTTTCTTACACACGAAGATCTCAGTAGCAGCGCATGAACTCCACAGTACATGAACTCTACACTCCACAGCGCATAAACTCCACAGTACATGAACTCCACAGTACATGAACTCCACAGTACATGAACTCCACAGTGCATGAACTCCACAGTGCATGAACTCCACAGTGCATGAACTCCACATTACATGAACTCCACAGCGCATGAACTCCACAGTACATGAACTCTACACTCCACAGCGCATAAACTCCACAGTGCATGAACTCCACAGTGCATGAACTCCACAGTGCATGAACTCCACAGTGCATGAACTCCACAGTACATGAACTCCACAGTACATGAACTCCACAGTGCATGAACTCCACAGTACATGAACTCCACAGTACATAAACTCCACAGTACATGAACTCCACAGTACATGAACTCCACAGTACATGAACTCCACAGTACATGAACTCCACAGTACATAAACTCCACAGTACATAAACTCCACAGTACATAAACTCCACAGTACATGGACTCCACAGTGCATGAACTCCACAGTGCATGAACTCCACAGTGCATGAACTCCACAGTGCACGAACTCCACAGTGCATGAACTCCACAGTGCATGAACTCCACAGTACATGAACTTCACAGTGCATAAAATCCACAGTGCATAAACTCCACAGTACATAAACTCCACCGTACGGGCGAGAGCACCTAACGATCTTTGCTGAGAGAAGCAAAACATATAGGTATCAATTCCATGGAAGAGAGTTCGCGAGTTACCTATGTCAGTACAGTATTGAGAAGTTCCTTGCAGACCCTGTGTAAGGTATTACGGTACGTGAAGAATTATTAATATTCATCATCATCAAGGTGCGTATCCTTTATAGGACATTGCTCTCTTTGCAGCGCGTCTGAAATTCACTCTGTCTCTTGCCAGTTCACCCACTTCGTCGATGGTCATGTTCATGGTTTCTTTAATATCTTGTAGCCATCTTCTTCTTGGTCTGCCTCTGCCTCTGCGTCCTGGAACCCTGACCTCTAATATTGTTCTCTCCAGACCATCTTGATGTGACCAAAGTATCTAATCTTACTTATGAAATGATAATATAGAGATCTGTATCGACTATTTCATTTCATCTTTATTTCATTCTTGACTTATTCAACCATGGATAATATGTTTTCTAAATGTAATTTCATTTGTTATTGCTTGTGATCGTGTAATAGGTTTCAGCAACTTGTCATAGTTCCCAGATGGCAGCGGAGGAATGGACAGTTAGCCATATAGTTAGTGTAGTATGTAATTAGATAATTAATAGTTGAGACTATGTGTTGCACTCTCTAAGCAGAGGCGCAACACATAACAACGAGACAATGACGTTTTACGTAGCTGTGTAGTGACGAATTAGCAACATTCCTTTTAGTAAACAAGGTGACTAAGATTGAACCCTTGAGATGAGACAGGCGTGTTTTTTGTCGCCATGATTAACATCGTCAAATAAATATATATATGAATACTGAACGACAGCATTGGCTTTATTATCGAGTGTGCATGGACCCCACCTATAACAATTTGGTGTCAGAGGTAAAAAAAGATCTGCCCACCGTCCCACACCAACTGTGGACCAGAATCACTCTATCAAAGTGAGTTGTTTTTGTCGATAACTATTTTCAACATTTGACTATTTTCTAGCCTACATCCTTGGTTTCCACCTTCCTGCATGGAAGGCTCTATCGATCATTATTTTCCATGATTGCATACATTTGGAAACAGCTTACAACGGCAGTGCAATAACCTCCACTGCCCCTTTCCACAAGAAATGCTCTATCGATTTCTAACGATAATGTCGTCGGCGTTTGAACCTTGATAACTTCTTACAACGAAGGTTTCACACACTGACCCTCGACCTTCCTATAGGGGGATTCAATCGAGCGTCTCGTCCACAATTGGAAATTTGGTATCATCCTTCACCTGGTATATAACGACCTTATTTTCAACCTTCTAGTTGGGATTCGACCTACGAATATACCAGGTACTTTCGGAACAGAATTTCCTTGCAGTTTTTGTTCTTCCAGTTGCGTTGACATATGCGACACAAGAACTGATTATGTCATCCAGGCACTTGCGGAACATACTATGAGTTCAACTGTTCTAACGGTTGTTCTGGAAAATGCAACAGCACAATTGGTCATCGCACTTTTAAGACCGAATTCATAGGATTACATTGTTCAGAAAAGGATTGTCCGGAAAATATTTACGGACTGTTATGTGACAAATTAGGTTCCTGCAATGGAAGTGAGCTATGCCAGTCTCTCACTGGTGCATGTACTCTGGGATGTGAACCTGGATTATATAGTCTCCATTGTTCGTTTCGTTGTATCTAAGAACTGTCTTTATGAAGTCTACAATTATAGTTCTGGATACTGTGTACAGTGATGTCCCTTACCCAGGATGAAGACTGATTTGTGACTTCTATAGCGTTGAACATTTATGAACATTATGTTACCAGTTTTTTCTTACATCATATTATATGGCACTAATTGCATCGTGAGTATATCTTTCTTATTCAATTTACGCACATTGCTTGCTAGATATGAATATGCATTTTTTTTACGTATATGATCATTACTACTTAATTATATAACATCTGGTTGACTATTGGTGTTTCAGGTTATATATTTCTGACAATTGTACTCGTTTGGTCACTTAATTTGTATTGCTATATTTCTATCGCATTGCGTAATATTTATGATGGCTCATAGGTATGACAGAGGAGGTCATGGGTTAGATGTAGAGGCGCGGTGGGGGGCTGGCGCCACAGGATTATCCTGGGATCACCTTGAGTACATTCAGTGATGGTGTCGGGCCCTCCATAGAGGAGTTTGCCAGGAGCGTACGCTCTTATTGGAGACTTTACGGACTAACGGGTGAAGATAAACTGTATACCATCCTGGACAATGTGTCGGCCTCCGTCCGAAGTGAGCTACAAATCCAGATGCTCACCATACAAGACCCTGAGCAATTATTGATGACAATGGTCAGGTTGTATGGCGACAACAGGTCGCTCACTGAGCTCTTTTCTGTATTTTATAGGGCGTCCCAAATAGCTGGGGAATCGTGCCGCGATTATTCTCATCGCTTGGCTGATATATATGCTAAGATCACTGCAGCACAGAAAGAGGAAGGACAGGCGGTGGTGGACCCCCAGTTATTACGCGACCGCTTTGTCGATTCATTGCGAGATCGCCTGTGTAAGGCCGTCTTATTGGAAAAAATAGAGCAGTTTCCGCCTACGACTTTCCTACAGGTTCGTGATGCGGCCATACGATGGGAGCGCAGTCCCATTCCCGCGTCAGACGCCCATACAATTTCTAAGATGCATCGTCGTATGGACGTCCTGGAATCGAAGGTGGCGGAACGCCACTCTGAGATACGCTGCCCAAACCCTGCTAGATCCTTCCCCACCACTACTCATCCGGAGAGAAATTTTCGTCAAAATCGACAACGGGGTTATGGGAGGCCCAATGACAGAGACAATTTGAGGGGAAACTATAATTGTTCTTCTTTCCACAGTCAGGACATAAGAAGGAGCGCACAACCCTGGGTATCCAGGGGTATGACCCAGGAAAACCAGACCATTGACACATATGATGTGTTTAGGGATGAAGGGGAAGAGGAGCAGCAATTCTCTCCCATTAGTCCCTCTCTATCAATAGACAATTGCCAAGAGGAGCAAATATATACTTGCCATGACGTAAATAATGGTATGTCGAGTGAGCAACATACTTTACTACAGGTTTCAAATGCTGATTGCCGGGCAAAACAAAACATTGATATGTTTGTGTCCGACTTCGAGAGGTTAAGTACTATGCCAAATTTTTTATTAGATTTGCCCTGTGCAGCGAAGGACGATTCTCAGGCTAATCATAAATTGATTTCAAGCATCAACGGTTCGACTGCAGAGCCGAATTTATTGTTGCAATTTTCACGGATAGAGGTCGTTGATTCGCAAGATAGCGATACAATGGGATCTGTTATGGATTGCTCCGATATTAAGCCTATTGCTTTGATATCTTCCGACGATGTGGCCTGTGAAGAACCGAACTTTTTATTGCAGTTTTCTTGTGTAGAAGTGGTTACTTCTCAAATTAGCAATATAGCTGAATCCGTTGTCGATTGTCCCGATAGTGAGCCTTATGTCTTAACGGACCCTCCCTTGGTAGCGGCAGTAAATTTTCAGGAAATCCATATAGTAAATGAGTCTTTCCTCTGTGAGACAATTGTAGCGCAGGACATAAAAGAGGATAGTCAATGTGTATTTGGGGATAAGGGACATGAACAGGAGGAGGCTGACATTAAGGAAGTCATTATTGATTCCGGTGAGGAATTGCGAGTGGTACAGAACAGTTTATCACTGCCTTCTGAAAAGGTCATCCACGACAAAGAACAACCAATAGAACATTTGGATATTGTTCATGTTCACCACTCAGGATTACAACGCAATGTAAATCGTATACTTTATCCTCATGGGACACATGGCATTGATTCTATGAGCGCGAAGGCAACTCGTACAGGTTGCAAGATTAATACATCAGGTTTTAAGGATACTACCAATGTTCAAACAAAAGTAAAACGGCGAGGACGTTATAAAAGAGTACAGGTTAATTCGAAAAATTTTAAACAAGTGTTGGTGGGCCACAATAGTAAGGGGCGTATGTTTCAATTCAAGGGTGCTGCCTGTAGCAGTCAGTCCGAAAGAGTACGGAGAAAAGCAAAGTGGCCTAAGTCTATCTTTAGATTAGACCCTACTGATCATTTACAACAGGAACAGGTTAGGGATCCGCCTGTACAAGAATCTGGTCGCCTGCCAGTGTCTCCGTCCAAGGACACGTCAAAATCGACAACACGAGTAATTGAGATCCCTGAGGATGAGTTCAACAATGACGATATAAAAATTTTGGGATCCAGCGAGTGTGCCTACGAGCATACTAAAAGTAATAGTCTCTCAGTAGACATTGGAGGTGAAGATAAATGTACCTCCCTTCAATTAAGTTTAGGAATTGATGGGACAGATGCTCAATCTCTGAGTTCAGAATATAGGCACAATATGAACAGCAACGCTAAAATTGATTTTCATATCTGGTCAAAATCAGATACAGTGCGCACTGGTTCTGATGTGAAAAATAGTGTGCATCTTGACCGAAATTTTATCGGTCAGAGGGACAATGCGTTGTTCCATTGTGTACATTCCAGGTCCAGGTGTGTGCGATGGAATACTGTAGTGATGGGGTTCTTGTTGCTATTTTATAGCGTTGGTGCCCTATGTTTACATCCTCGGAGTTTACATGGGTTGATTCCTTCATTCTACGGGCCAGGGTTTGGTACTGGTTTACTCCATTTAATGTTTGGGGCCTACGTTTCCCTAGATAAATTACTTCGGGACAGACATATGGGGGATTTTACACGTGATATCATTGACCCCAGGGATGGTCCCGTGGGAAAGACATTTGACCATGTCGAGTACAAACATGATTCATGTGGTTTCTATGATACCACATTGAACACGAGAGCTGCCTACACCTGGCTTAGGTTTTTATTGGGATCCTGGGAAATGGAGGGATGGATGGTGATAAATATGTCGAGGACAATGTTAAACCGGGCAAGGATATTTGAGTTTTGGACAAGTCCCTGGGTATGGGAACATGGATTGTACTTATGGATTGCAAATTGCTTGGGAATTCCTTGAGTTCCATGAGGGTTCCCTGGTTGTATGGGGATACCTTGATCCATGGTTGTTTTATAATTTGCACTCAAATACTGAATATGTTTGATTTTTGTTTGTGCCAAGGATGTAAAATATTTGGGATTGTTCCTTTAGTCCTTTGGGGTGATTTTATTGCCTCAGGATGATTACATGATATCTGGCCTCCACATCAAGAGATGTGAAAATTTCTTGGGATAATCAATCAATGTCTTAGACATTGGTTGGCACAAAATGAATGAGAGTATAACAATTGTTGTTTAACATAGATGCGACTTGGGTATTAGTAATTATGATAGCGATTCCCTTGGTGAGGAGTTGTTAAGTAAATTGAATTTGTATACTGTTTGGAGATATTCTTTGGGGTTGAGGGTGGATGATCAATAGCCCAGGTGGGTTATATTATATCACTCCACATGTTTGGAGATTCTGTGGAAAATATTTGCATTGTTTTTTATTTGTGATATGGAGGTATTATGACGACGTTGTGAAATTCTTTCATTGCGGCTTTAAGATGAGAAAAAGGGAGCATTGATGTTATCGTTAGGATCCCCTCCTCTGCTACAGGGAGGCTGATTATAATTATATCACAGAGGTCGGTTGATGTTGACGGCAAACATTAACTTTTCACCGTCCATTGCTAGATATGGTTATATGATGTCGATCCGAGTATTTCGGATCCTTGGAGTTATGATTTGTTTAATTGGCGGATTTAGTGTGGACTTGCGTCACGTGTACGTAATCCTACACTTTGATGTGTTAATTATGTTAATAAGAAGATGGTAAATTTTAATAGGAGAAGTTTAGGGGTTAATGGAGCAGCGTTGAATATTGGACGTTTATAATGGAGTTTCATATTTGCAGCTCATTCATTCCCTGGGTTGGGGGATGGTTAATAATACCTCGTGGAGGTCTTATAATGTTGTTGGATGAACATTATGTATGTTTTTTTGATGCAATATGTTAAATCTTGGGAGTTTATTATTTCCTGGGCATTGGGGTTGGTTGATATTACCTCGTTGAGGCCATATAACGTGAAAAGTTAACGTTATATATATGTTTTTTTTTCCTTTTTTCAATTTGTAACTTGTGTTTTTGTTTGAGATTTCAGATAGTGTGACAAGACTCTGACATGCAAGAAAGACATAGTGTTAGTGACATACTGATACATGCTGCCATCAAACCAATACTACCTCATGTGAGGAATGGATGTCCAGTACAGCCACCTCACATTGGCCAAGTGTTATGCTGTTGGGTCGCCGTCGGAATCATAGACGCATATTTTCCATATTTTCCAATTAATTTATGTAATGCTGATTGATTTCTAGTACCATGGTTTCAGCACAAGAGCACAGAGGGTTTACTGTTGAAGTTAGCCATGGTCACCTATGGCCAGTTGATGAGTCACGTCCAACGACGTGTGGTGACTCCTTACCAAGTAGCTCATTCAACTTGGGTCTTCCTGAGATCCCGTCAGGATTTTCTTTTTCTTTCGACCATGGTTGGCTGTTATAGTTAGTTGTTGTGGAGCCACGTTTATCACGTGAGGCGACTGGTTCCCTTTCAGCTCTCACCACTCTAATAACCCTATTGGACGCTACCTGTGCGATTTTTTCTTGGGATTTCGCCGTCAGGGGCGACGGCGAGGTCTCCAGGGGGTGTCATAGTTCCCCAGATGGCAGCGGAGGAATGGACAGTTAGCCATATAGTTAGTGTAGTATGTAATTAGATAATTAATAGTTGAGACTATGTGTTGCACTCTCTAAGCAGAGGCGCAACACATAACAACGAGACAATGACGTTTTTACGTAGCTGTGTAGTGACGAATTAGCAACATTCCTTTTAGTAAACAAGGTGACTAAGATTGAACCCTTGAGATGAGACAGGCGTGTTTTTGTCGCCATGATTAACATCGTCAAATAAATATATATATGAATACTGAACGACAGCATTGGCTTTATTATCAGGTGCATGGACCCCCACCTATAACAAACTGCATAGGGTCTTTCTCTGTCTTTCTTTCTTTCTTTTCTCTGAATCCTGTTTGCCTCACAGCGTCAAGTCAAGAAGAGATTTCTAAAACTGGCCCTTGTGTGCGCTTCGTAGATAGTCTCTTTCGTCGCCTCTGTTATCTCTGAGGTCCATATTTTGCGTGGCCGGCTTTTGCTTTGTACCCATTGTATCGGAGCAGAATTGCTTTTTGAGATGCACTGTCTGATGGTAATCTGCTTACGTGGCCGAACCATTTAATTTGTTGTTTCTTGATGAAGTCTAGTACTGATGTTGTACCACTTTTTTCTGATGTCTTCATTTCTCAACCGGTCTTTTCTTGTTACACCCAGCATTCTGCGTAGAAACTTCATCTCTGTTGTGACTAGTTTTCTTCTTGTTACACCCAGCATTCTGTGTAGACACTTCATCTCTGTTGTGACTAGTTTTCGACATGGGGGGGTCAAAGGCACAAAGGGACAACGCCGCGACAGGAATAGTAACTGGCGCTAATCAAGATACTAACCCACCTCTACGTGGTTATTCTGGAAACAGACAATGGTTCATGTCTGGCTAAGCAGGTAGGGATCGAGGGAGAGCTACTTTGGTATAAGTAGTGATACAGACGTTGTCATGTTTGATGAGATCCGCTTGCAACACTGACGAACGGAATCCCAGAGTGACTATTAATGCACGTCTCTCCCGGCCGATGGGAAACGCTGAACGGATAAACATCAAGGGATGAGGGGTGAATCCAGAGAAGAGATATGGGCTCGCGTGGGGCGAAACTCTGGCCCGTAGGTGAGGGCCCGAGTTGAGTTGCACGTGGGCCGACATAGGGCGAAACTCGGTGCCCCGAGGTGAGGGCCCAAATTGAATTGAGAGTGGTGCATCCAAAGAAGATACGTGGGCCCGCGCGGATCAAAACTTGGGCCCTGAGGTGGGAACCCGAAATGAGTTGCACGTGGGCCCACATAGGGCGGAACTCGGAGCCCTGAGGTGGGGGCCCGAGTTGAGCGCTGCGTCCGGACAGCCTAGAGTGGGGCAGACGTGCACAGCGCTGATGTTGGTGTGACGTAGGGGCGCGGCAAGCGTAGGGTGAGCGGGCACCCAAATGTGCAGAAAACTGGAAAGCCCAGCAGAGGCTTGAATCCAGTGCACGTTTCCGCTCGCATGTAACTATTACTGCCTTGTAGTTAGATTGGGGACAATCAAAGCCTAGCGGAGCAACCCGTACACAAAACTGGACGGTAGGCAAACCAAGTAGTCGAAAAAAGAAAGGTAACCTGCGCAGATGACACTCAACATCCCGGGAGGGAAAGTTGTATAAGGGTTGCTACCCTAAAATAAAATAGCAACCTGCTGCCTTGCAGGTAGGCTGGGGACAGCCAAAGAATGACGGAGAGCGAACCCAGTAAACGCTGGCTGAAACCGGACACGTCACCGAAGGATAAGCACCAGAGCTCCAAATGGCGCGTAAAAATACGTAAGTGGCAAAGACTGTTTTTATATCACAATAACGCCCGAGTGGTTACCGGGGCCCAAATTTGGGGTGTAAAGAATAGAACCACTGTTACCTGCCACGCATGTCGTAAGAGGCGACTAAGGAGGTTTAGCTGAAATCGGATGCATGTGTCCGCTAGGAATGCTAACCCGAAACAAATGCTTGCAGAAAACGGATGCACCAGGCCGTAAGGCGCATAACATGGTGAAACGACCCCTCACAATGAGGAATAGGATAATGGATTCTATGGTCGCCAATCTGACTCGGAGATTTAGCAACGCAGAAAGAATGTCAGACCTACCATCACAAGGTTGGCCAAAACTTACTGCTCGAAGAGGTCGGCACAAACAAGGAAACAAATCATAGGAATTATATCCTACAGAACTGCCCCCAGTATGCAGACTTGAGAAGAAAGAGGTGGTCCACTTACACTAGCGTCCAAGACAAACTATGGCGTGGCTGATACTCTGAGGTAGACGGCTGCCTTTATTAGAGAACCATGAATAGACAATAGACTAAGTGTACATGATTCACGTAATAGCGGTGAATCCACAACACTAACCAGACTGCAAGAACTCAAAGTTAGGTGTGGTGTAGCTCGACAAGAATGCTATGCTGGCAGACAAAGAAGAATTGTAAACCAACAAAGAACCGGTGTCGTTAGTCGCCACACGCTGATGGACATACTAAGGGAGAGATCGGAGCACTTATGGACTAATTTGTTCGACGTGCAGTGATGGTGATCCGACGACTAAACTAAAACTAAAACTTTATTAGAGAATCCGAGATCCCAATCTAGTGAGAACGCAGAAGAAGATATCACAATAAGAATGATCAATATGGCCAAAAAGAACGAGAGAGAGAGAGAGAAACTGAATGTGTTTGCTTGATTACGTTATATATTGCCTGTTTGCTATTGAAGTTATTGTCGCCAGACAATAAATTTAAAAACACACACACACACAAACTGTCGTTACAGCGCAATGTTCCCATTGCTGAGAGCAAGTTGGATTTAATATATAGTTAGTGAATACAAGACCGTTAACTCAAAACTGTCGCCACGCATGTGTAGGTAGATCTTTTTTGTAATTTATCCCCAACAGAAGCAACTTTTGACCACGGGATTGAATACAGAATGTGCCCATCAGGAAACACCAGCTCGTTTAACCATACGGTAACATGCGTTCATGTTGTCAGACACAAGCCACTCAAACCGCACCTGGTGTCTGTCTATGCTTGATATACTTAATATTATCATCTCCGTTAGGGGCCAGAGGTGGTATGTAAAGTGGCAAGACAGTCAGTGAGCTGGTTCTGATCAAAACCTTACCCCCTCCCTCCTACCCCTCGTGGTGGTCGTGAAACCGACTAATGGATTAGTGTCTAGCAAAGTGGGTAGGGATCGGAGTGCAAGCTATCCGCGATAGAAAATAACATCCTATAAGCAGCTGGACGTGGTATGAGATTGACTCGCAGACAAAACACGCGACATCTCACAATTACTGCATCTACAAACTTGAACAGGCCGAAGCTAGCATATAAGTCCCGGTACAGATAGAAGGTCCTTAACATCTGCCGTCTCTCGTCCACAGCAGTAAGATACTAAACTATTTTAAACTGAATGGTTGTGAAAGATTACAAAATAACTTGTCCGAACTGAGATATTTTGTACAGCGTACTAATTATTCCTACACTTAACGGCAAGAGTGGACAGCCACCTACATCTTCCACCTGGGAATAGACAATAGACTAATTGTTCCTGTCAATGGCGCAGATAGAAATATACATATCCAGTGAGCAAAGTTGCCAGTGTTACACAAGACAACAAATGAATGAAAACTATATATTTCTTGAAGATGTAAACGAAACGAAATGAAACTGTTAAACATGTTGCATGTCCAGAATGATCTGGTCCTGTCCCTTTTGCTGAAGCAAACGTTTGCTCATTGGCTAACGTTTGGAGACGTCTCGTAGGAAAACAAGATTGAAAACTCCGCACTCTTTGATACGCAAATTAAACAGGAAAGCAAGATTGAAAAGTCTGTTTTGGCAGGATACATTCATTACTAACTCTTTTATGGGAGGGTACATTCAAGACCCATAACTCTATTTTGGGAGGGTACATTTAAGATGCCTGAGGAAAGCAGTAAATAAAACAAGAAGAGACCATATAAGAAATGAGGAAATTAGAAGAACAGTCGGAACAACACCTGCTATTAGATTTATTGAAAAACAGAGACTCAAATGGTTTGGCCACTTGGTCAGAATGATCCCAGATACACCAGTTGCAAGAGCGTACAACCTGAAAATGGAATCATCAAGAGGAAGGGACAGACCAAGAAAAAGATGGGTTGATGGAGTTACAGACATCTTAAAACTCCACAATACCACACTATATCAAGCGACCGAGCGGCATTATCTCGAAACCAGATCATCAGTTAAACCTGCTACGCCTAGCGGCAAAAAAGCAGAGAAGGAAAAAAGAGAGAAGACATTGACTGTAATCTTTTTTGAAGGTAAATTCAAGATCCGTAACTCTATTTTGGAAGGTACATTCAAGACCCGTAACTCTATTTTGAAGTAATCAGACCCGTAACTCTATTTGAAATCGAGACCAGGATGCAGCAACATTTACATATTATGAATCGTCATCAGAAATGAGCTCGTGAGAACGAGACAATTACACAGCAATACAAGATGTATGTGACTCATTAAGCAGTTAATTAAGTCAACATAAACAAGTCTGCAATAACACACCAGACAAAATGCATAGATTTAATGTGTACTAATTTGTCAATGGAGGTTTATTGGCTGCATAACAATTAATGCTAACTTGTTTTGTACCGTACCAGAATAACAATCAATTTTTATCTAGAAATAATATACTATAGAATTTGTATTCAAATGTTACATTATTATGGCACTACCTCATCATCATCAGGTGCCGTGCCGGCTGGCGTAGCCGATCATGGATCTCCACAAATCTCTGTCGTTGGTGTTTGCTATCATCTCACATGTTGACGCTCTACTGTGCCATGAAGTCAGACTAACGAAAATCTTCTCTATCTGTCTTCCTGTCTCGTCTACCCTCGATTTTACCGGTTGTCACAATGTGTTTTAAACCTCCTCTCCTCATCACATGCCCGGAAAATGATGACTGCCTCTGTCTTATGTTGATGATAAGCTTTCTCTGTGTCTTGATCTCATTCAACACTTCAACATTTGTCATTTTAGCAGTCCATGGGATTCTCATAATTCTTCTGTAAAACCACATTTCTGTGGCCCTCATAGATTTTTCGATCTGTGTGTTCATTGTCCATGACTCGCATCCGTATGTTAGTATTGGTTCTATGTAGCACTGAATAACTCGCATTCTGATCGGGATTGACAAGGACTTGTTGCAGATAACGTTTCTCATTTTCTGAAATGTTGCTTTCGCCTGTTCTATTCTGCTCTTTATTTCTGGTCTGCATCTGCCATCTGATGTTACCAGGACTCTGAGATATTTAAATTGTGGCACTTGTCTTAGATCAGTCCCATTTACTGTGATGGTGCATTTTGGCAAAGTCTACTTTTTTAATATGATCATAACTTCTGCCCTTCTTAATGGCGCTAACTACATCTCTATAATCAAAGAAAACTGGCTGATGCTGCAAATAAGAATGAGAAAATTGAAGTATGTTGGATATAAAAGAGACTAGAAGGGATGGAGAAGATCATCATGGAAGGAGGCATACCGGTAAAGAGGAGAAGAGGAAGACCACGGAGTAGATGTATTCAGGATATAACTAATGGTTTGAGCATGACAGCTGCGGAGGCAGGACATTCAGCCTACGAGAAAGAGAAACTCAGAAGGACTGTTAAGGTGGTTCAGGACAAGATATTTGCTAATTTTGATGATGATCCCGTTTGAAACATACGGCTTTCACAAGCGATTCCGTTGTTGCCGTTCTGCCGACTTTCTAACAATTGTTTCACATGTCTTTTAATCCACAATCCCGTAGCTCTAATCACAGGTGGACCTCAGAAATAACAGAGGCAGTGAAAAACATTATTTATGAAGCGCCTATAAAATCCCGTTCTAGAAATCTCTTCTAATCCTGACACTTGACAGGCAGAGCATGAATAGAGAAACAAAGAAGATCTCTTCTAATCCTGACACTGGGAGGCCGTGGAAGCATAATATAGAGGAAAAGAAAAAAGATCTCTTCTAATCCTGACACTGGGAGGCCGAGCATGATTAGAGGAACAAAGAAGATCTCTTCTAATCCTGACACTGGGAGGCCGAGCATGATTAGAGGAACAAAGAAGATCTCTTCTAATCCTGACACTGGGAGGCCGAGCATGATTAGAGGAACAAAGAAGATCTCTTCTAATCCTGACACTGGGAGGCCGAGCATGATTAGAGGAACAAAGAAGATCTCTTCTAATCCTGACACTGGGAGGCCGAGCATGATTAGAGGAACAAAGAAGATCTCTTCTAATCCTGACACTGGGAGGCCGAGCATGATTAGAGGAACGAAGAAGATCTCTTCTAATCCTGAAAACTGGGAGGCCGAGCATGATTAGAGGAACAAAGAAGATCTCTTCTAATCCTGACACTGGGAGGCCGAGCATGATTAGAGGAACAAGAAAGATCTCTTCTAATCCTGACACTGGGAGGCCGAGCATGATTAGAGGAACAAAGAAGATCTCTTCTAATCCTGACACTGGGAGGCCGAGCATGATTAGAGGACAGAAAAGAAAAGAAGAAGTTCAATTATTGAAGTTGTTGCTGACAAACAAATATCTATAAACACATCGACGGTATATTACTTCTTCTTCTTCTTCATGTCATCACTAATATTCTCTTCTTTCTTTGTTCGTAATGTATACGTAAAGAACACATGTCCTGAAAGAACTAAATGTTAAAGAGAATTGGCTGATAAACAACATACTATACAGAAAAATTACATACTTTGGTCACACAAGCGTCACGATGGTCTGAAGAGAACAATACTTAGAGGGCATGGTCCCAGGACGCAGAGGCAGACCAAGAAGAAGATGGCTACAAGATATTAAAGAAACCATGAATATGACCATCGAGAAGTGGGTGAACTGGTTGACAGAGCGAATTTCAGATGCGCTGCAAAGAGAGCAATGTCCTATAAAGGATACGCACCTTGATGATGATGATGATGAATGTATACTATTCTATAACGTCGATCAAATAACATAACATAAACTAATCAACGACAAATTGATTATTATACTTGGTATCTTGACCACAAAGATGACATTGTCTGTCTGTCGTGATCTAACTCCCAATTCAAGCAATCGTCCAGTATCTAAGACTTGTTCATATCCTATCATATTTAAGCACAAATTGCATTCACGATATTAACTCTGTCCATACCTCTGCCAGTTTGAAAATTGGTAACAAAACAAAACGTATATGACGTACATAGACTATAACGGTCGTTGGGCGCTGTTGGAGATATTGCGAAGGAGATCGGAGCACCTACGGACATGTCCAGAGTGTAATGAAGATATTCCAAACTGAAACTGAAACAGACTATATAAGAGGAAAACCGGCCGTGTGTTGTCTATGCTGCAAGGAGCAAAGAATAGGAACACTGCGACTTACAAAAGAGACTTCAGTAGCGGCTCTATAGAGCCTACTTAGTAAAAGCGGCGCAGAAATCGGATATACTGGCTCAGATGATGCGCATAGCTGATTAAACGTACAATCGCTCTTAGGCAGATGAAATACAGATCACACAGAGTGATTAAATGTGGTCGATATGGAGCGTTTGAGAAGAGTAGTAGAATAAGATGAATAACAATGCATTCACAGTGCACAGCAGCAGTAGCAGCAGCAGTAGCAGCAGCGAGTAGCAGCAGCAGCGCGTAGCAGCAGCAGTAGCACGCGGCGTAGCAGTAGCAGCGTAGCAGTAGCAGCAAGCAGAGCAGTGCAGCAGAGCAGTAGCAGCAGCAGTAGCAGTAGCAGCAGCAGTAGCAGCAGCAGTAGCAGTAGCAGCAGCGCACAAGCCAAACAATGCATTCACAAATTATGAAATATGATGTTGGCAGAATGTCTCTCAAATGGTGGCACAGAGGAAGATATAAAATCACGTCTAAGTAAGGCCAGAACCGCTTTTGCCAGAATGAAACCAGTATGGAAGTCCAAAATCTACAATAGGACCACAAAGCTAAACTCTATAAAAGCATTGTTTTGCCAGTTTTGCTCTACGGATCGGAGTGTTGGAGGATGACCAAAGGAGATACTAGCAGGCTGTCAGTTTTCCACCACTCTTGTCTTCGCAGAATCTTGGGAATCTTTTGGCCAGTAAAAATATCCAATAACCAACTACTCCAAGATACAAGACAAGAGGCAATGAATGACATACTCAAAAGAGAAGATGGAAATGGCTCGGACATGTTATGAGAATGAGACAAGAAATGCCTGCAAGGGTAGCCCTCACTTGGACACCAGAAGGAAAGAGAAAGAAAGGCAGACCACGGACAACATGGAGGCGCATGATGGAAGAGGAACTGGACACCGCATCTCTGACGTGGGGCTCTGCGCTGAAGGTTGCACGGGACAGGAGAGCATGGCAAGTCCTTTCTGAAGCCCCATGTGTCACTAGGCATGACGGGATTAAGTAAGTAAGTAAGTAAGAATGTCACAGTGCCCAGCAGCAGCAGGCAGCAGCAAAACAGCAGCAGTAGCAGCGCAAAAGCAGCGTAGCAAGCAAGCGCTAGCAGCAGCTAGCCAGTAGAGCAGCAAGCAATAGATAGCATGTTGCAGAAGCAGCAGCAGGTAGCAGCAGCAGAAGAAGCAGCGAGCAGTAGCAGCAGTAGCAGAGAAGCAGCAAGCAGCAGCAGCGTAGCAGCAGCAGCGGCAGCGGTGCAGCAGCGCTGCAGGGCAGCAGCGTGGCGCAGAGCAGCAGTGGCAGCGGAACAGTGCAGAGAAGAGCAGCAGCAGTGGCGTAGCAGCTGCGGTAGCAGTAAGCAGCGCAGCAGCGTAGCGCGGCAGAACAGCGTGCGAGAGCAGCAGAAAGCATGGCTGCAGAAGATAGCAGCTAGCAGCAAAGTTAGCAAACAGTAGCAGACAGCAAGTAGCAGCAAAAGCAGAGTAGCACAGAAGAAGCAGCAGTAGCAGTAGCAGCAGCAGAAGAAGCAGCAGGCACAAGCTAAACAATGCATTCACAAATTATGAAAAATGATGTTGGCAGAATGTCACAGTGTACAGCAGCAGAAACAGCAGCAGAAACAGCAGTAGCAGCAGGCATAAGCCAACATTCAACACAAGAGAAACATGAACTGACAACTTACCTGTTGAGGCTGATGTCCATCTCATGATGTCAAGTATAATCCTAATCTTATTTCTTATTCAACTTGTCTTTGTTTCATGGAGGAAATACACGATCTCTATATTAATCTTAAATGTAACTATGTATTTATAGTTGTCTTTATTTCAGTTCACTTTATATTTGTCTATAAACGGATACCTTATCATTTATAGCGTCAACAGTTAGGCTACAGATAAGTTGGGATAAGACAAATATATTGAAGACACATATGACAAGAAGTGCAGATATTACGGTGGAATTGACAATGATAAATAAAAGTGGTCTATGAGAAGTGATGTGGACCTATGTTAGCACAGATGAGAGGTGACACTGACCTATGTTAGCACAGATGAGAGGTGGCACTGACTCTATGTTAGCACAGATGAGGCACGACCATGTTGCACGATGAGTGACACTGACCTATGTTAGCACAGATGAGAGGTGGCACTGACCTATGTTAGCACAGATGAGACGTGGCACTGACCTATGTTACACAGATGAGAAGTGGCACTGACCTATGTTAGCACAGATGAGAGGTGGCACTAACCTATGTTAGCACAGATGAGAGGTGGCACTAACCTATGTTAGCACAGATGAGAGGTGGCACTGACCCATGTTAGCACAGATGAGAGATGGCACTGACCTATGTTAGCACAGATGAGAGATGGCACTGACCCATGTTAGCACAGATGAGAGGTGGCACTGACCCATGTTAGCACAGATGAGAGATGGCATTGACCTATGTTAGCACAGATGAGAGATGGCACTGACCTATGTTAGCACAGATGAGACATGACATTGACATATGTTATGACAGATTAGACGTGACATTGATATATTGGCACAGATGAGACGTGACATTGACCTATTTTAGTATATATTAGACGTGACATTGATATATGCTAGAACAGATTACACTGACATTGACCTATGTTAGAACAGATTAGACGTGACATTAATCTATGCTATCCCAGACGAGACGTGACACTGACCTATGTTAGCACATATTAGACGTGACATTGACCTATGCTAGTACAAACGAGACGTGATACTGACCTATGTTAGCACATATTAGACGTGACATTGACCTATGCTAGTACAAACGAGACGTGACACTGACCCATGTTAGCACATATTAGACTGACATTGACCTTGCTAGAACACAGAGACTGACACTGACCATGTTTGCACAAATGATGTGACATTGACCTATGCTATCCCAGACGAGACGTACATTGACCTATGTTAGCTATATTAGCGTGACATTGACCTGCTACCCAGATGAGACGCATGTTCTCCCAATATTGTCAAATACTAAACAAATGATAGATATACCAAAGTTTGTCCACTCAAGATGTATCATCTCACAGTTAGTCTGTCTGTCTGTCTGACTTCCTTGATACCAGAAATATCATGATGTTATCCTATTAGTACATCGATACAGCGTCTCCTTCCTGTATCAGGTTTAGTTATCTTCACGAGACCTGCAACATACACAATACATACACGTTTAGAGTGATTGATGTTTTAGTCAGTGATTGATGTTTTAGTGAGTGATTGATGTTTGAGTGAGTGATTGATGTTTTAGTGAGTGATTGATGTTTTAGTGAGTGATTGATGTTTTAGTAACTCATTGATGTTTTAGTGAGTGATTGATGTTTTAGTGAGTGATTGATGTTTTAGTAAGTGATTGATGTTTTAGTGATTGATGTTTTAGTGAGTGATTTATGTTTTAGTGAATGATTGATGTTTTAGTGGGTGATTGATGTTTTAGTGAATTATTGATGTTTGAGTGAGTGATTGATGTTTTAGTGAGTGATTGATGTTTTAGTAAGTGATTGATGTTTGAGTGAATTGTTTATAAACATCTAATGAATGAAACTTCTAATGAATTGAACCCGATCAGAAGCTTTCCAATCTGCTTTTCGCCATTTTGAACTGCGAAGGGTTCTCCTACGTGCTAAACCTGAACACGGGACCTAGGTTTCATTGTCCGTCTCCGACAGGACTAGGAGCTCGATCTCGTCTAATCTGAAATCAAGAATCTATGGACAACTATCCTGATACCTTGACGAGGGAGCGAATCGAGTACCTTTTGGAACAAGAGACGCCAAGGTAACATCTACGCCACAAAGATCTACGCCTGTTGTGCCTATGCCATTACAAAATGTGGCTAAGTGTATCTCTCTAAATTGTTCATCTGTCTGATATACAAAATGTGGCTAAGTGTATCTCTCTAAATTGTTCATCTGTCTGATATACAAAATGTGGCTAAGTGTATCTCTCTAAATTGTTCATCTGTCTGATATACAAAATGTGGCTAAGTGTATCTCTCTAAATTGTTCATCTGTCTGATATACAAAATGTGGCTAAGTGTATCTCTCTAAATTGTTCATCTGTCTGATATACAAAATGTGGCTAAGTGTATCTCTCTAAATTGTTCATCTGTCTGATATACAAAATGTGGCTAAGTGTATCTCTCTAAATTGTTCATCTGTCTGATATACAAAATGTGGCTAAGTGTATCTCTCTAAATTGTTCATCTGTCTGATATACAAAATGTGGCTAAGTGTATCTCTCTAAATTGTTCATCTGTCTGATATACAAAATGTGGCTAAGTGTATCTCTCTAAATTGTTCATCTGTCTGATATACAAAATGTGGCTAAGTGTATCTCTCTAAATTGTTCATCTGTCTGATATACAAAATGTGGCTAAGTGTATCTCTCTAAATTGTTCATCTGTCTGATATACAAAATGTGGCTAAGTGTATCTCTCTAAATTGTTCATCTGTCTGATATACAAAATGTGGCTAAGTGTATCTCTCTAAATTGTTCATCTGTCTGATATACAAAATGTGGCTAAGTGTATCTCTCTAAATTGTTCATCTGTCTGATATACAAAATGTGGCTAAGTGTATCTCTCTAAATTGTTCATCTGTCTGATATACAAAATGTGGCTAAGTGTATCTCTCTAAATTGTTCATCTGTCTGATATACAAAATGTGGCTAAGTGTATCTCTCTAAATTGTTCATCTGTCTGATATACAAAATGTGGCTAAGTGTATCTCTCTAAATTGTTCATCTGCCTGATATACAAAATGTGGCTAAGTGTATCTCTCTAAATTGTTCATCTGTCTGATATACAAAATGTGGCTAAGTGTATCTCTCTAAATTGTTCATCTGTCTGATATACAAAATGTGGCTAAGTGTTTTAAAGGGTTTTAAAGTCAAAGGATGCCCACGTGCCCAGCGTGTTCGTAGCGCGTTGGACTACGGGTGACTAGTCCTCTGTAAGTGCGGGTTCAACTCCGCGGACTGGCAGAAAAGCTACAGGTTCCCCAGATTTACGGTGTTCGTGGCACCGAGCCGAAGGGTTACGATGTCCATAACACCGAGCCGAAGAGCTTTCAGCTCAAATGCTTCTGGATCGGGGGAAAAGCCAAAGGATTGACCAGGTTTTACCCCATATGGCTCATAAATGGCACGCCACCTGCCGAGAGTATTGCCCAAAGCACGAACTCCGTAGCTCCGGCAACAATCTCTGTTAAAAAAACTGCACTCGTGAACAGAAGGTCGCGGTCCGTATTCAAACCCACGACCTTCGACTCGCAAGGCAAAAGGCTTGATAAAGGCCTTTTGGTAGAAACGTTGATATGTATTGTTATTGTTTTTATATTTTGTAAAACTACAGTACTTTGTTATTACGAGTTTCCTCATTACTCAAATGAAGATAATCAGTGTATGTCTATGAGGTTTACGATTATGTCTGGTTGCTAGGCAACTTAGGAAGAAGCCATGAACAAGCAGAAGATTGAAGGTTTGAGAAATACTGAGAAGAAATTGAATGTCTAGTTCATTACTGTGACATGACAGGAAATAAATGAGAAAATACTGAATAGAGAATGTTGTATTAGAATCCAACGTTCAATCAATCACTTCTCTATGTTATCTTTGTCTCATAGTCTCTTCTCCTCTTTTTTTACTAGTTATCTTTTATCTTTTGATGTCAGCGTCCAGATCTAGCACTGACAGCATAATATTTGAAGGAAGATTGTGTTGTTCAATGCTCTTTTAGTGGAAACCTTCGCCGGTGCTACGGAGTTCGTTCGCTGCTGCTGAAATCTTATGTAAGAAAGTGATGGGACCACACATAGTTATTCACCGAAGTAGAGGATGATGATTCTATCAATCAATCAATCAATCAATCTTTTAGTGTTCATGATGACATGCTTGCATTTTCATTTGCCAAATTTGGTGCCATTTATTTTACGTTTTTATTTACTTTATTCCATCTATGTTGGACTTTTTTAGTTATTTTTCTATTTGCTGTTAAAATGCTCCCTATATATGTAAACTCTTTGACTTGTTTCAATTGATGTTTGTCGATGGAGATATTGATAGAGTTTTCCTCTCTAGCAAATGTCATTACTTCGGTTTTGTCGATGTTTATTCTCATATTGCTTTCATGACATTTTACTTGAATTCTGTTAATGTGTTGCTGTAGCTGTTATTCTGTTGTTGATATGATTGCCTGTGGTCGACTAAAATCAATTTCTTTAAGAGTTCCCCAAGGTTGATCTAAAGCATAGATTCCTAAACTTGTTCGGCCCACCGCCCACTTTACACAACATAAACTTTGTAACGCCCCTTATACATTGTAATAATTTGTCAACGCTCCCCCTCCCCAACACACATACACATGCTCTATTTTCTCTTTGACATAGAAAATTGATATTTGTTTCTGTAATATATGGTCAATTTTCAAATGATTATATGCATGAAACAAAAAATTGATGATAAAATGTATCGTGTAAGGAGGGCATAAGATGAATTAAACTGCAGAATTCAAATTTTAAATGATTATTCAATCGCAAAATCAATATTATTAATTTCTTCTTTAAGGAGCCATCAACCCTAATCGCCTGAACACCCCCAAATTCTTCTGAACCCACTATCGCCCCTCTCCCCAACGCTTCAGCGCCCACTGGGGAGGGGGGGCGGTACCGCCAACTTTGGGAAACGCTGATTGGAAAGGTCTAAACACGAAGGGCTTCCCTGACATTATTTCACACATCACTATCCGTGTGTTCTCGGGGTCACAAGGAGCAAAGAATAGTACCACTGTGACCTACACGGCATGTCGTAAGAGGCGACTGAGGTAGGGTCTAGGGAAGCTACTTTAGTAAATAAAAAGCCTAACAGAAATCGGATGTGCTGGCCTACTTGTAGATGCATAACTGACAAAAGGTACAATCGCTCTTCGGTTCAGATCACATACAAATCACAAAGAGTGGTTTAAGAAGAGAAGAAGAAGAAGAAGAAGCACACATCCCGAACTCCGTTACTCCTGCAATACTTCTAGAAATGTCATCGAATATCTTGGTGAGATCTACAAATAAATATACAGAGCTATTTCCAATGACTTTTTTCTATCTGTGACCCCAAGATGTCCTAGACGTAAACTGATGTCCTAGGCGTAAACTGATGTCCTAGACGTAAACTGATGTCCTAGGCGTAAACTGATGTCCTAGACGTAAACTGATGTCCTAGACGTAAACTGATGTCCTAGACGTAAACTGATGTCCTAGACGTAAACTGATGTCCTAGACGTAAACTGATGTCCTAGACGTAAACTGAAAGGCACCCCAGTGTTTCCAGGGTCAGCTAGGGAAGTAAAGAATTGTAACACTCTGCCCTACAAGGCATGTCGTAAGAGGCGACTAAGGTAGGGATCCGTGCAGCAATTTCTACCTGCCGGGCATGTCGTAAGAGGCGGCTACGGAGGATTGTTAACGGGGCTGGCTACCTCACCTCGTAGTAAAATTAAGCCAAAACAATCTTCAACAGGTACTGTTTTTGAACCCGCAGGGAAAGAGGAGTAGGGGAAGGCATAGACAGAACTGGAGAAGAGAGCTGGAGACTAATATGGAAAAGTTAAACATGGAAAGAATTGGAAGGGATGGCAAGAGAGAAAGAGCTGGAAGAAGTTTGTTAAAGACCTGTGCTCCGTTGGGAGTTGACAGGTGAAGATGAAATGTACTGAAAGTAACAATGACGCATATTTCTCGCGTGTGTGTGGTAAGGAATGACCCACTGAGCATAGACAACGTGTTTCGTGATCTAATGATTATCCAACGACCGACATTATTTCTTCAAATTATGATTATATTCAGAGTTTCTATGTCGTTCTTTAGAGAAACAAAAAGTTTCAGACATTTGAATTTGCCTCGGCTGTGAAATACTGCCTGGTTTTCTAGGTGTCATTCATTTTATTTGGGGGTTGAGAGAGAGAATTTAGGAACGTCCGTTTAAAAAAAAATCTCGGAACGTGCGAGGAAGTCAACTTGGAAGCAAGATTTGTGAAGCTTGGGGTTTGATTAATTAGTTTGGTTGATTTGTTCGTGTTATGACGGGACTTACAAGGGGAGCAAAGAATAGTAATACTGCGACATACAAGGCATGTCGTAAGAGGCGACTGATGTAGGTCCTAAGGAAGTTATCCTAGTAAATAAAAAGCATTGCAGAAATCGGATGCGCTGGCCTACTTGTAGGCGCATAGCTGGCACAACGTATACTCGTACTTAGGCTCAGATCACATAGAAATCACAAAGAGTGGTTTGACAAGTGATCGATATGGAGCATTCCAAGAAGATGTAACAAGAATGTTTATTGGCCTGCACGTTTTGATACAATCAAAACAAGGTTCGTTCTTAGGCTCAGATAGCGTGCCTCGACTTAAGTACGCTTTAATTCTCTATATAATCTATCACATTAGGGGGTGATCTTCTTCTTTCTTCTTCTTTTTCTTTTGTCATCACACTGTTACCGGGTTGTTGCCCAGTGTCATCACACTGTTACCGGGTTGTTGCCCAGTGTCATCACACTGTTACCGGGTTGTTGCCCAGTGTCATCACACTGTTACCGGGTTGTTGCCCAGTGTCGTTGCATTCTTCTGATTTTGTTTTGCGCTGTTATGGTGGCTTGGGTGATTGTTACTTTTACACTATGACAGGATTCTGATATGCCATCTAACCATCTTTTCTGTAGTTTAAAGAAAGTATACGCCCATGTCACCCTGAGCATATTGAACAACTTGACTGAGTGGGCGTATCCCAAGATCCGTGGAAAGAAACAAGGTGGAAGTTAGACATCCTCTTCTTCCAGAGACATATACAAGAAAAGTGCACAACACAAGTCACTCTATATCGCCTTAATGATCCCGCAGAAGCATATGATCCCGTCGAAGCATATGATCCCCCATCTATAAATATGTATATTGCTTGTAGCTTTACATTTGACAAACATGATCTGCGTATCGACCATGTTCTAGAGCAGTGGCTCTCAAACTAGGGGTCGAACGACCATTTCACAGAGGTCGCCTAAGACCATCAGAAAACACATATTTATCATAATTCATCATCATCAAGTTGCGTATCCTTTATAGGACATTGCTCTCTTTGCGGCGCATCTGAAATTCACTGTCTCTAGCCAGTTCACCCACTTCGTCGATGGTCATATTCATGGTTTCTTTAATATCTTGTAGCCATCTTCTTCTTGGTCTGTCTCTGCGTCCTGGCACCCTGCCCTCTAATATTGTTTTATCATAATTAGAAATAAATATTTCACAAAATATAATTACATATTGTTTTTGTAATTAATCATTATGCTTTAATTATGTTCAATTTGTAACAAGGAAAATATATCCTACATATCAGATATTTATATTACGATTCATAACAGTAGCAACATTACAGTTATGAAGTAGCAATGAAAATAATGTTATGGTTGGGGAGTCACCACAACATGAGGAACTGTATTAAAGGGTCGCGGCATTAGGAAGGTTGAGAACCACTGATCTAGAGACTCGTTCTGTTACTCAACCTTTCTAACATCATTGTGACAAGTATCTCTGTATGTAAGATGATGTCATACGAAGGTTAATACTTGCATGATATTTATATTGATGATTACTTTGACAAAGTCATGAATATCGATTTCAGTATCTCGATGTTTTAGCTATGGAGGGCAGTGCCAAAGAGCACATTTACCAACCCCTGTCTCTTCAGGAGGTCAAAACCCTCATACAGAAACAATCTGGTGTAGACTGGAAGACAAACATTAGATATGATTATGGAAAGGACTTTCTCAAAGACCTAAGCTGAACAGACCAGGTCATTATATTTCAACTACGTACCGGACACTGCAGACTCAACAAACACTTATATAGACTAGGAATACGTCAAATAGCTCTCTACCAGTGTCAGCAGGCGGAACAGACACAGGAGCATGTCCTGGAAGATTGTCCTCTCCTGGGTGAGTTGAGAAGCAACATGTGGCCGCACCCAGTCGATCTAAAAACTAAGCTTTGGGGAACCTGACAGACCTGAAGCTGACTGCCCGATTTGTGGTCCATAGTAAACTAAGCCCATGACCATAGATCGCTGAAGAAGAAGAATTCAGTAAATAAATTGGTGCATATCTTTTGCTGTATACATCCATTCACAAGGTCAGCTTCTTAGAAAAACAATGTATTGTCCTTCTAACGCCCACATCTCATAACAATATCATCATTCTATTTTACCACAAAATACTGTACATCTTCTGTAAACACTACACTATTATCATTACTATCAAGTAGCTTGTCCCTTTCAGGAACTTGGCTCCCATGACAGCGGCCTGAACAACTCTATTCTTTGCAATATGCCCGGCGTCAGCAGCCGTTATTCTTAGCTCGTCAGTGGAATCCTGCACCTATTGTTTTCTAGATCTTCCTCTCATTCTTCTTCCAGGCACTGTTCCCTCCAGAAATATCTTCTCTAGGCACTCATGTCGTTTGATGCGCCCGAAATATTTAATTGTTATTGTTTTTATGTTCTATAAAAGTCAACTCTCTTTAATATCAAGTTGTTGCAGAACAGAAGCGTTTGTTCTCTTCTCTGTCCACACACACACTATTTAATCGTATATTCGATATCACATAGAGATACCAAACTATCGATATCCATAAAATCTCCGATCTCCATGATGGATGAGAATATAACAGATATAAGACCCGACCATCTGTATAGCTAGCAGACTAACATCTCATGCAGAAAGCAAAAATAATATTGTGCAAGAAGATATACTATATAAAAAGGCAGATAGATCTCATGGGACATAGATATGAAAGCAACATCAACAATATGTTATAAATATGGTGCTTGCTGACAGAATATCGTCCCATGTTCATATTTTTCACGTTTGAAATCTAAATAATTCTCAATAATTTTAACTTTTTTTTCCATGTTTCAGAAATCTCTTAATAGCAAACATTTTCTTTTTTTTCTAAATTATAATCTTGGACTCTGCTTGAGTAATCAATCAATTTTGACATTACTGATATCTAAACTTGCTGTATTTCTTCCTTTCTGCTGGGTTGATTTCTCTAGTCAAGTGACATGAGTTATATAACCTTTGTTCAAGGGGTACTCAAGATGTTGACCAGCGGTCAACTACTACATTATCTGCTGCCCTCATTTTTATTATCTTCTTCTTCTTTCAACTAATAACGGAGCACATGTCTTCAAAAAAGTTCTTCCAGTTCTTCCTCTCCTCTGTCATCTCTCTCTCTTGTCATCCTTCTCTCCTGTTATCCTTCTCTTCTGCCATCCCTCTCTCCTGTCATCCTTCTCTCTCCTGTCATCTTCTCTCCTGCCATCCCTCTCTCTGCCATCCCTCTCTCCTGCCATCCCTCTCTGCCTGTCATCCCTCTCTCCTGCCATCTATCTCTCCTTCCTCCATCTCTCTCCTGCCATCCCTCTCTTCTGCCATCCCTCTCTCCTGCCATCCCTCTCTCCTGTCATCCCTCTCTCCTGCCATCCCTCTCTCCTGTCATCTCTCTCTCCTGCCATCTCTCTCTCTCCTGCCATCTCTCTCCTGCCATCTCTCTCTCCTGTCATCCTTCTCCTGCCATCATCTCACCTGTCATCCTCTCTCTCCTGCCATCCCTCTCTCCTGTCATCTCTCTCCTGTCATCTCTCGCTCCTGCCATCTCTCTCTCTCTCCTGCCATCTATCTCTCCTGTCATCTCTCTCTCCTGCCATCTCTCTCTCTCCTGTCATCTCTCTCTCCTGCCATCCCTCTCTCCTGCCATCTCTCTCTCCTGCCATCTCTCTCTCCTGTCATCTCTCTCTCCTGCCATCTATCTCTCCTTCCATCTCTCTCTCCTGCCATCTTCTCTCCTGCCATCTCTCTCTCCTGCCATCTCTCTCTCCTGCCATCTCTCTCTCCTGCCATCTCTCTCTCCTGCCATCTCTCTCTCCTGCCATCTCTCTCTCCTGCCATTTCTCTCTCTCCTGCCACCTCTTCTGCCATCTCTCTCTCTTCTGTCATCCTTCTCTCCTGCCATCCCTTCCAATTATGACCACGCCTTGTCTATCTTTTTAATATCAGTCGCCAGCTCTCTTCTCCAAGTATTTCTAAGTCTTCTCCTACTCATTCTTCTTCTTCTTCTTTGCGTTCGTTCTTTACGACCAATTTTAACCACTCTTTGTGATATGTTTGATCTTTGCCAAGAATGTGTATACGTTGAATATTGGTTTGGTAGGCCCCTAAACGCATAGACTTGCACATGTTTAGGACACATGCATCCGATTTCAGTCAAACCTCCTTAGTCGCTTCCTACGATATGCATGACAGGTAACAGTGGTTCTATTCTTTACACCCCAAATTTGGGCCTAACCACGGCGGCTTAACCACTCAGGCGTTAGGAATCTTTTACTCATTTATTTTTGCGGGTTCCAAAACAGTGCTTGTCTTGCACTGCTTTCCAATATCGGTGTTCTCAATGAGAACAGGAACAGAGAATGAGAACAGGAATAGAAAATGAGAACAGGAATAGAGAATGAGAACAGGAATAGAGAATGAGAACAGGAATAGAAAATGAGAACAGGAATAGAGAATGAGAACAGGAATAGAAAATGAGAACAGGAATAGAGAATGAGAACAGGAATAGAAAATGAGAACAGGGATAGAGAATGAGAACAGGAATAGAGAATGAGAACAGGAATAGATAATGAGAACAGGAATAGAGAATGAGAACAGGAATAGAGAATGAGAACAGGAATAGAGAATGAGATGAGAATACAAACATCAAGAAGTGGTTCCGTAATATGAGAAAACTGGCAGATGAGGAAGCGTTTTCATATCGATAGAGAAAGTTGAGTGCTTGGTGTGGAGGTGGGAGTGTACATCAGATTGGAATGTTTGATCAAGAGGCTAGTCTGACAAAGTGAAAAATCAAAAAGATGAAATGTTAGCGGTCAAGATAAACAAAGAAATGTAAAATGATTAAGAATATTTAGATTATAATTTAATCATTGTATTTGTTTTGATATGTCAGACGGTGAAAGTAAACAAACCCGTTCATACCACGTGGTATATCTTGTAATACGATGTTAGACACTAATTTGTCAGTGACCGTCGGTACACGATACCAAGATCACAATGTGAAAGACTCCACGTATTCTTCTTTTTTTTCTTCTTTCCAGCCCCAGGGATCGTCCGGTTACCGGGGCCTAAATTTGGGGTGTAAAGAATAGAACCACTGTTAACTGCCACGCATGTCGTAAGAGGCGTCTAATGAGGTCTGGATGAAATCGGATGCACGTGTCCTAAATGTGTAGAAAATAACCTGCTGCCTTGCAGATGATATTGCCTTATTAAGTAGAAACAACCAAGATATGCAAAGAAAACAGACAACTTGTCATCTATAGCATCAAAAGTTGGACTGCACATAAGCTATGAAAAAACAAATATAATGAAGACACCTATGGCAAATAATGCAGATATCACACTGGAATCTAAAATGATAAAAATAACAGAGCAGTTCACCTATTTGGGTAGCAATTTTGATTGCACAGGAAATGTTAAAAAGAAATTATGATACGAATTGGCACAGCAACATCAGCTTTTAAAAGTCTAAATAAAATATGGAACTGCAAGTTATATAGTATTAAAACTAAATTACGAATTTTCAATTCAAATGTTGTATCAATCCTAACATATGCCAGCGAGAGATGGAAAATGACTAAAGATATAGAAAGCAAGTTGAATGCATTTGAAAATAGATGTCTGCGAAAAATAATGAATATAAAATGGAACGAATTCAGGAGAAGTGATGAAATCAGAGACATGTCTGGTCAACCACTAGTGACAACTGTTATAAGGAAGAGAAAATGGAGATATGTTGGGCACACCTTGAGGAGAAATGATCAACGAATATCAAAGCAGGCATTGAAGTGGGATGTAAAGGGTTCAAGAAAGAGAGGTCGACCTAAAGAGACCCTGAAAAAACTTTGCTGAGAGAGGCGGGAAATATCGGTCTCAGTTCCATCGAGGAGATTGAGCGAGTTGCCCAGGATAGAGCGGTATGGGGAAATTACTTGCAGGCCCTATGTAACGTATAACGGTACAGAGGAATTATTATTATTGCAGGACGGCTGGGTACAGTTAAAGGCTGACGGAGAGCGAACCGAGTAAAAGCTGGCTGAATCCAGACACATCGCTGAAGGATAAACACCAGAGTTCCAAATGGCGCTGAAGATGTGACGAAACCCACCCATGCTAAGGCTGCATGAATCAGCTTTCCACATGAATGAATTTATGGGGAGATCTGGTACATCAGTCTTTTAGGTGATCGCGAGAGAGAGAACCCCAGGAATTATGTGCAAAGGAGGGAGTACCCGAGCTGTCTTGAACACCCACCAACCCCCAACAGCTCCAGGCGTGTAGTGCTATGCTTAGTGCTGTGGAGACTCCCACCCAGGTAGGGACTTGGACGTATACAGAATGAAGGCATGCGTTTGTTCTTGGCTATGCGGACTCGGGTAAACATTCACCTCTGAAGTCGGAAAATTCCGCCTTCATGGCAAGGAACACCAATAAAACAGTAAGCAGGCATTCACGCAAAAACTAGTCAGAAGCGCCATCCAAAGTGCCATGGCAGCGTCTGAATTCATAGATGGTGAATGCAGAAGAAGAAGAAGTTCTTGGCTGGACTAGAGATACTACCATTACGAAGATGAGATATATGCTTGGCATTCAGAAACTACGCTCTAGACATGATATCGCCCAAACCAAAGCATGTATACGAGTTACTGATGTACAGAGACATGCTATCTCCCAAAGCAAAGCATGTATGCAAGTTACTGATGTACAGAGACATGCTATCGCCTATACCAAAGCAAGTATACGAGTTACTGATGTACAGAGACATGCTATCGCCTATACCAAAGCAAGTATGCGAGTTACTTATGTACAGAGACATGCTATCTCCCAAACCAAAGCATGTATACGAGTTACTGATGTACAGAGACATGCTATCTCCCAAACCAAAGCATGTATACGAGTTACTGATGTACAGAGACATGATTTCGCCCATACCAAAGCATGTATGCGAGTTACTGATGTACAGAGACATGATATCTCCCAAACCAAAGCATGTATGCGAGTTACTGATGTACAGAGACATGCTATCGCCTATACCAAAGCAAGTATGCGAGTTACTGATGTACAGAGACATGATATCTCCCAAACCAAAGCAAGTATACGAGTTACTGATGTACAGAGACATGATTTCGCCCATACCAAAGCATGTATGCGAGTTACTGATGTACAGAGACATGATTTCGCCCATACCAAAGCATGTATGCGAGTTACTGATGTACAGAGACATGATTTCGCCCATACCAAAGCATGTATACGAGTTACTGATGTACAGAGACATGATTTCGCCCATACCAAAGCATGTATGCGAGTTACTGATGTACAGAGACATGATTTCGCCCATACCAAAGCATGTATGCGAGTTACTGATGTACAGAGACATGATTTCGCCCATACCAAAGCATGTATGCGAGTTACTGATGTACAGAGACATGCTATCGCCTATACCAAAGCAAGTATACGAGTTACTGATGTACAGAGACATCCACTGCACAAGAATACTAATGATGTACATGTTATGAGGATCAAGAGTGGCATGTCGTGGATGGTCCACACTGAGAGAACAATTAATTAACCAGGTGACCACAGTTTCGACCCTACCAAAGGGAGGGGAGTGGAATGTATCCCAATAGATGATAGAATGGTAGCATTGCAAACTTCCTCAATGTTATCATTACTCCTGGCAGAGAATGTAGAGATCTGGGCAAGATGAAAGTTGAACTTGTAATTAATTAGAGGATAATGCATGTGATAATGATGCTCTTTATACCGGTCTGTGGGTCGTGATGACAAGTCAGGCTGGGGTTTCTTGACTAGAGTGTAAGGTCGTTGAAAATCGAAACACACAGGACTTGGGGTGTAAAGAATAGAACCACTGTTACCTGCTACGCATGTCGTAAGAATCGACTAAGGATGTTTTGGTTGAAATCGGATGCATGTGTCCTTAACGTGTAGAAGTCTATGCGTTTAGGGGCCTACTAAACCAATGTGCAACGTATACACGTTCTTGGCAAAGATCAAACATATCACAAAGAGTGATTAAAATTGGTCGTAAAGAACGAACGCAAAGAAGAAGAAGAAACACACAGGACAACTACTTCCAGTATAAGGATGGAGGTTGATGATGTTACAGCTGTCCTCCAGTCGCACACTGGGCTCCGCTTACTGAGACGTTGGTGTTTCGGACTCAAAGTCGATGCTTCGGAGGGTCCAAAATGACAAAGTTGCAGTGTTAGAGACGTTGGTGTACGCCGTCTATTGAGTACTCCAACCTCCAGATGCTTACATTGATCTGCATGTCCTGGTATCCTGGGTATGCTGGTATTAGAATATCATTTTGTTCCCTTCCACTGGAACATTGTATCTGGATACCCATTCCCCGCTATCAGCCCCCTCACATCAACCAAGAAAGACCATGAACTACTATGGTTGGTTATTGGTTATTGGTTACTAAACTGACGTCATTGCACTCCGGGCAGACCCATAGGTGCTCAGTCTCCCCAACAGATATCGAAGAGTATGCATACTGATGGTTCCTGTGGCTCGCTGATTAAACACACTACTACTATGGTTGAACTATTCATAATTGAATTTAGTGATCTGAATAACAAACGAGTCAGGACTGGACCACTTGCTGCTCCAGGGCCGTACCACTTACTGCTCCAGTATCGGACCACTTGCTGCTCTAGGGCTGGACCACTTGCTGCTCCAGTATCGGACCACTTGCTGCTCTAGGGCTGGACCACTTGCTGCTCCAGGGCTGGAACACTTGCTGCTCCTAGACTGGAAAAACTAGTACTCACAATTAATTGCACGATTCCGAAACATGTCGGCAGACCACCTGCTGATGTACAACGGCTAAATACTCCTCCTCCTACTATTTATGAGAACTATTGTTCTAAAATGTCGGTCGACCACCTGTTGCACAACACAGAAGTAATTGTTTTCATAACTAGTAATTATACCCTTCTAACATTTCCCGGAAAATAACACAAAATTAGTGTGTATGTATTTTGTTTAGTACATGGCTTAGTTTTGGGATGATTATTGTGCATACTGATGTTGTTTTTTTCTGTTGACAATGTTCTTACAAAGTATATCAATAACAATTTTGACAACATTCTACAACTGGATTCTGTTTAATGGATCGATACGGTGTATTCTTCTTCTTCTTCTTCTGTTGTTCTTCTATGCTTTTTAACTTTAGGAGTGGCAGGTTTAACTGATGATTAGTTTCTGAGAGAGTGCACGCACGCTCGGTCGCTTAATATGCTGTGATATTGTGGAGTTTTAATGTCTGTAACTCAGTAAATCCTACTTTTCTTGGTCTGCCTCTTCCTCTTGATGATTCCATTTTCAGGTTGTATGCTCTTGCAACTGGTGTAGCCGGGTTCATTTCAGAAATGAAATCTCAACCGTCGAAGTCGGAAGATGCATGCCCAAGCGGCACGGGAATAAAAACGCGCATCTACGCACTACAACCGAAGCTATGCAACCAACACTACTCTGGTACGATGTCATATTTACAGGCCGAAACCAGGTAGGTTCAACACCGGGCCCCATCCTCCAAACACAACAGCAACCACAATTCCTCACACTCTCAGATCGACCAGAGAAGACAAGAGTAAACACACGGGTCAAGATTTGAAAATAATGCAGTGGAACGCGGAAGGAGTCAGAAACAAAAAAAATAGAGCTGCAAAACTTCCTGAAGGAGCTTGATATCGATGTGTGCTGCATCCAAGAAACACATCTTGCCAGCACACACAGATTCTCCATTAGAGTCTATGAAATCTTCCGGCAAGATAGGGAAGACCGACCCAAGGGGGAGTCATGACTGCCATCAAAAACAGGTTCTCAGCCTGGGAAACGCATCGCTCCCAATCAATCGACACAGAGGCGATAACCATCTGCCTAAAAACCACTGACAAGGAAATCACAATTTGCAACATATGCTCTAGTCTGGGTAGTGAACGATTGGAGATCTGGCCAACAGAAACAACCCTACAAGACAAACTATGGGGAACCGGTGAAGATCTCAAGCGCACCGCCCTGTTTATGACATATACCGGAGTAATCGCATAGCAAAAGTTGATCGCAGAAGAAGAAGAAGAAGACATTCTTCACGCATTGAGAGAGTCTTTCCGAACAGAGGAGTTTCAGGGCTGTGAATCCCACTCGCTGACCAGATTGAAAGAGATGGGTGTCAATATTGGTGCAGCCGAAAAGAACGACATACTAAATATGCAAAGAGATTGATTAATCAACATCGAACTGGCATGTTGGGCCGCTGGACGGTGCTGGATTTGCTAAGACGGAGATCGGAGCACCTATGGACATGTCCGGAGTGCTGTAATGCTAGTCCTCATATAACTGATAACTGATACGATTTCTACGACGTTCTTTATTTGCTAAGATAGCTTCCCTAGACCCCTACCTCAGTCGCCTCTTACGACATGCCTTGTAGGTCACAGTATTACTATTCTTTGCTCCCCTTGCAAACCCCAACAACACCCGTTTTCAAATACAAATTGTGATTATGTTATATTGAATATCCTTGAATGTTATAATCGATTTGAATGAAATGAATACCACTATACAAATATTGTTAGCAATAGAACCAAAACTAGTTACGACAGAGATGAAGCGTCTACGCATAATTCTGGCCTTAACAAGAAGAGACCAGTTTAGAAATAAAGACATCAGGAAACAAATGGATACAACATCAGTACTGAACTTCCTCAAAAAACAACATATTAAATGGTAAGCAGATTATTCACAGACTCAAAGAGCAATGTTACTCCGATACAGTGGATGAAAAATGAAAATCGTGGCATATTCTTAACAGGACGTAACCATCAAAAACAGTAAATGTGTCGTCGATTTTCTAGGCATCATTTATATGTTCAGTAGTTTACCATTGATTTCTGAACGGGGAGGTCTACTTTCACCGTTTGTAAATACAAAAGGAACTAATTTGCTTCCAAAGCTGCCTGCCGTGGAGTTTGAACCAGGAACGCTTGGGTTGTGATCGCGTTCACTAATAAGCTACAGACGCTGACGATGTAGTGGATAGAAAGCATGAAAGCCTACACGCAAAAAGGTGGACCTCAGACATAACAGAGACGGTTAAAAAACACTATTTATGAGCCGCACACAAAAGCCCGTTCTATAAGTCTTTTCTTATCTCATCAACATCAGGTGCCGTCTCCACATCGAATGTTGGCTGCAATGAATCTCCAGCATCCTCTGTCTTTCGCCTTGGTGTTGCACACTGCCAGACTGTAACCTGTCCATTTCTTAAAGTTTCCCCTTCCACTTATCTCTCGGTCTTCCTCTTGCTCTTCTCCCCTCAACTTTCCCTCTAGTAAATGTTTTATCATGGTGTCATGTCTTTTTATGTGCCCAAAATACTTTACCTGTCTGAATTTTATTTCTCTTAATAATTGTTTCTTCATGCCTAGTTTTCCTAAAACTTGTTTATTTGTCTGTTTTTCTGTCCATGAAACTCTGCCTATTCTTCTATATATCCACATCTCAAATGCATCAATTCTGTCTCCTAACTGTTTGTTCATTGTCCATGTTTCGAGCCATACATTAATATAGGATATATATAGCATTTGATCATTCTCATTTTTAGCCTGTTTGTGATTTGTTTGGATGTCAGTAACTTTCTCATACTATTGAAATTATCCTTGGCCATTCCTATTCTCTTTTTAATTTCAGTTATACATCTGCCATCATCTGTTATCATCTGACCGAGATATGAGAAGCTTTTACTTGATGTAGTAATTCTCCATGTATTTTTATATTCATTTTAGGTTTTCCATTTCCTTGTTGATTACCATTTCTTATCCTAGACGCTGTTAAAGAAAACAGAATTAGAGAGATAGAAAACGAAAGAAGGACTGGATCAAATTAGTACCAAAATTAGGTATCAAAATTAGGTACCAAAATTAGGTCTCAAAATTAGGTACCAATTGTAAAATTAGGTACCAAAATTAAGTATCAAAATTAGGTACCAAAATTAGGTACCAAAATTAGGTATCAAAATTAGGTACCAAAATTAGGTATCAAAATTAGGTACCAAAATTAGGTACCAAAATTAGGTACCAAAATTAGGTATCAAAATTAGGTACCACAATTAGGTACCAAAATTAGGTACCAAAACGAAATATCGAAACATCAAGTAAACTAATTTTACAATGCGGACATGCGTGTATGTATGTGCGTTCGCGCGTGTGTGTACCACTATTATTGTGCTAGTGTAAACAAAGAAAAACATTATTATCATACGTCCCACCCAATAACTCTGACGCTAATTGTCTTCTATACTCTCTGAGAACATCTCACAGATTTTCCATTAATCTTGTAATGTAATCCGCAATTTCCAATTTCTTCCTCATGATTTTTGTGTGCTTCCAATGTTACAGTTGCCACCATGTTTTGTCTAAAGCTTCCTGTTAATGTCTAATCAATGTCATTTCCCCGGGTTTTTTTCTCTCATGTTTCAATAAAAATATATTATATAAATAATGGCTGTTTTATTTAAATAAAACAGGCTCATATAATGTGTGTGTGTCCACATGTATGATTTTATCAGTGCGGTCTGTGTTTGTGTGTACACATGCACGATTTTATCAGTGCGGTCTATGTTTGTGTGTCCACATGTATGATTTTATCAGTGCGGTCTGTGTTTGTGTGTACACATGCTTGATTTTATCAGTGCGGTCTGTGTTGTGTGTAACATGCATGATTTTATCAGTGCGGTCTGTGTTTGTGTGTACACATGCATGATTTTATCAGTGCGGTCTGTGTTTGTGTGTACACATGCATGATTTTATCAGTGCGGTCTGTGTTTGTGTGTACACATGTATGATTTTATCAGTGCGGTCTGTGTTTGTGTGTACACATGTATGATTTTATCAGTGCGGTCTGTGTTTGTGTGTACACATGCATGATTTTATCAGTGCGGTCTGTGTTTGTGTGTACACATGTATGATTTTATCAGTGCGGTCTGTGTTTGTGTGTACACATCATGATTTTATCAGTGCTGTCTGTGGCGTGTTGTGTGTGTGTGTACACATGTATGATTTTATCAGTGCGGTCTGTGTGTGTGTACACATGTATGATTTTATCAGCGTCGGTGTGTGTACAAATGCATGATTTATCAGTGAGTCTGTGTTTGTGTGTAACATGTAGATTTTATCAGTCGGTCTGTGTTTGTGTACCATGTATGATTTTATCATCGTCTGTGTTTGTGTTACACATGTAGATTTTATCAGTGGGTCTGTGTTTGTGTACACATGCACGATTTATCAGTGGTCTGTGTGTGTGGACATTAGGAAGATCAATCAATGGAGATTGCTGATCTATTTCGACTTTAAAGCTGTCTCTGGTGTCGAATATCATCAGTTATCTCATACAGAACTTGGTACATAATACTGGCATTTACAGTCATACGATCATCATTCAGGGCAGGTGTATGGCAGGTGTAGGGCAGGTGTATGGCAGGTGTAGGGCAGGTGTAGGGCAGGTGTAGGGCAGGTGTAGGGCAGGTGTAGGGCAGGTGTAGGGCAGGTGTAGGGCAGGTGTAGGGCAGGTGTAGGGCAGGTGTAGGGCAGGTGTAGGGCAGGTGTAGGGCAGGTAAGGGCAGGTGTAGGGCAGGTAAGGGCAGGTGTAGGGCAGGTAAGGGCAGGTGTTAATCATCAAATAGCTTGTCCTGAGCAGAACTTTGTCACTCCAACAGTCCTCCGAAATTTCTCTCTCCCATAGACCAGATGTCCTGCCTCTGCAGCCGTCATGTTCAAACCATCAGTTACATCCTGAATTCATCTTCTCCACAGTCTTTCTCTCTTCTCTTTGCCGGTATGCCTCCTTCCATGATGGTCTTCTCAGCCCTTCATGTCTTTTTATATGTCCAAAATATTTCAATTTTCTCTTTCTTATTTGTAGCATCAGCCAGTTTTCTTTGATTTTGAGTTCTTTCTGGATAGATCTATTTGTCTCTTCTCTGTCCAAGTCATACGATACTGTTGTATACAGTGATACGATACTTATGTATACAGTCATACGATACTGATGTATAGTCATACGATACTTATGTATACAGTTATACGATACTGACATACAGTGATACGATACTGATGTATACAGTCATACGATACTGATGTATAGTCATACGATACTTATGTATACAGTTATACGATACTGACATACAGTGATACGATACTGATGTATACAGTCATACGATACAGATGTATACAGTCATACGATACTGATGTATACAGTCATACGATACTGACATATAGTCGTACGATACTGATGTATACAGTCATACGATACTGGTGTATACAGTCATACGATACTGATGTATACAGTCATACGATACTGACATACAGTGATACGATACTGATGTATACAGTCATGCGATACTGATGTATACAGTCATACGATACTGACATACAGTCATATAATCCTGAACCAGTTTTCTGTTTGACTTAACGTTTTCTCACATTCATCTCTTATGACGTTTTCTCCTCAATTGTTATATCTTACGTTGCTTTTCCCAGTTACATCCTAGATCGTTTTATCTCCCCAGTCATCTCTAGTGCCATTCTTTCTGATAGAATCATCTCTTACCATGTTTTTCCCATAGAGCCATCTCTTGCCTCCTTTTTTCACAGAACATTCGTTTACCTGGTTTTTACCTCTATGTATTGTATCTACCTGTAATCTGTCTTGTCTTCATAAAGGTCTTGTAGTCGAATAATCTATTAAGTTTAGTGCTGTACTTTGTCAAGCAATTTTACTTCCTGTCTTAATTTGTCCTCTGAGAGTGAGAATAGACTGATTGATTGATTGATTGATTGATTGATTGATTGATTGGTACATCATTAATGCACATCGGCGAGTAATCATGTGTGCTCCTATCTCTTTCTTACACAGGAAGATCTCAGCGGCAGTGCACCGTAGCACCGGCGAGGGTCCAGGGTGTAATTTAGAAGATGGTGAAAATATTTTGTAGGAATTATATTTTTCAATCCTTATTTGCACAGGCAGCAGCTTTCTACAGGGTGTTCAACTTAAAAGCAGCCCGTGAATGGAGCTAATCTGGCATATATGTATGGAAATGGGAAGGTTCAGTTATGACGTAGTATAGGTCAAGGTTGTGTGACGGTGTGTAATTGTAGTGCGGGAAAGGGAGATGAACAAATGTGACGTAGGACGAGCTAGTCAGAACAGGTTTAAATAGTAAATAAACACAACTCAATGTGTACCTGGCAACTTTCGAATTGGCAATGGGGCTGCAATTATCTTGAACACCCTGTAGCATGCTCTACTCGATTTTGAACTGTCGATGGTTCTTTGACTTGCTCAGCTTGAATACAGGACCTACGTTTTATCATCCGTCTCCGATATGACTAGGAACTCGATCTCACCTACACTGAGTTCATGGATCTCTAGACAAATATAGCGATGGCTTCACGAGAGATCGAACCTGATACCTGTGACACGAGATGCGAACACATAACCCCTACGCCACATTTTAGTCTAAACCTATATTACGTTGTTAGTTGCTGGAGTGTGAAACAATTTCACTTCCTGGTTGGATTTCTCCTCTTGAGATTGACAATAGTTTCAGTGGTCGAGGTTCAGTGGTCGAGGTTCAGTGCTCGAGGTTCAGTGGTCGAGGTTCAGTGGTCGAGGTTCAGTGGTCGAGGTTCAGTGCTCGAGGTTCAGTGCTCGAGGTTCAGTGGTCGAGGTTCAGTGCTCGAGGTTCAGTGCTCGAGGTTCAGTGGTCGGGTTAGTGCTGAGTTCAGTGGTCGAGGTTCAGTGGTCGAGGTTCAGTGGCTCGAGGTTCAGTGCTCGAGGTTCAGTGGCCGAGGTCGAGGTTCAGTGCTCGAGGTTCAGTGCTCGAGGTTCAGTGCTCGAGTTCGTGTCGAGTTCAGTGGTCGAGTTCAGTGCTCGAGGTTCAGTCTCGAGGTTCAGTGCTCGAGTTCAGTGCTCGAGTTCAGTGCTGAGTCAGTGCTCGAGGTTCAGTGCTCGAGGTTCAGTGCTCGAGGTTCAGTGCTCGAGGTTCAGTGCTCGAGGTTCAGTGCTCGAGGTTCAGTGGTCGAGGTTCAGTGCTCGAGGTTCAGTGCTCGAGGTTCAGTGCTCGAGGTTCAGTGCTCGAGGTTCAGTGCTCGAGGTTCAGTGCTCGAGGTTCAGTGCTCGAGGTTCAGTGCTCGAGGTTCAGTGCTCGAGGTTCAGTGGTCGAGGTTCAGTGCTCGAGGTTCAGTGGTCGAGGTTCAGTGCTCGAGGTTCAGTGCTCGAGGTTCAGTGGTCGAGGTTCAGTGCTCGAGGTTCAGTGCTCGAGGTTCAGTGGTCGAGGTTCAGTGCTCGAGATTCAGTGCTCGAGGTTCAGTGGTCGAGGTTCAGTGCTCGAGGTTCAGTGCTCGATGTTCAGTGGTCGAGGTTCAGTGTTCGAGGTTCAGTGCTCGAGGTTCAGTGGTCGAGGTTCAGTGGTCGAGGTTCAGTGCTCGAGGTTCAGTGCTCGAGGTTCAGTGGTCGAGGTTCAGTGCTCGAGGTTCAGTGGTCGAGGTTCAGTGGTCGAGGTTCAATCTTCTTCTTCTTTGAACTCTTCATATCGACCACTTGTTAACCACTATGTGTAATTTGTATGTGATCTGAGTCTAAGAGTGATTGTACGTTGTACCAGTTATGCGCTTACAAGTAGGCCAGTTAATCCGATTTCTGCGATGCTTTTTATTTACTAGGGTCGCCCGCCTGCTCAGCGTGTTCGTAGCGCGTTGGACGATGGGTGACAAGCCACCTGTGAGCCGAAGAGCTGAAAGTTCAAGTGCTTCTGGATCGGGAAAATTTTTTTACTAGGGTCGCCTCTTACGACATGCCTTGTAGGTCGCAGTAGTAATACTCTTTACTTCCCTAGCGGGTCCTGGCACCATACGGGCGCGAGATTCAATGCTTTTAATAACTGAACTCCTTGGGCATCAACCACGATCACACTACATGGCTTTGGGTTGGACGTCTTTTTATCAGGAGACACACTAAAGAGCGTTTATGTATACTAAAAACAAAAGGCTTGTAAAAACATGGATAGTTTCCTGGTACACAAAGAGTTAACTACCATGTTCACAGAATTATAATTATTTACTTGAATTCCCACTTCATTTATTTACAATAGAAATCGGATTACTTCAATACCAGGTTTAGATATTCTGGTATCTTCTCGATAAATGTCAAGCTTGTGCGTACATTTATAGAACTAGTGGTATGTACTCACATTTAACAAGAACGCATTATTTATCAACAACAAAAGTTAAACTAATAACTTGTTATGTCATGATCGATATTTTAATATCTTTCATTGATTGATTAATATAGATGGTATAAAACTGTAGGAGATGGATGATGACAGAATCATTTATTAATTAATCTTAGTTGAATAATTAATCGAATTGTTGGACACAAGTTATCAAAGATATATTGTACATGTAAATGTGTTTACATCATCAAAATATCATCAATAACTTGATGAATGACAATATTTACTAGTGGGGCCGCAGGCATACCGGCAAAGAGAAGAAGAGGAAGACCCCGGAGAGGAATTCAGGATGTAACTGATGGTTTGAACATGACGGCTGCAGAGACAGGACATCTGGCCTATGAGAGAGAGAAATTCCGGAGGACTGTTGGGGTGGCTAAGTTCTGCTCAGGATTAAGTTATTTGATGATGGCGTCGCAGGCGCAATAATGTAAGGATATACAGTGGGCCAGGGTCAGTGAGCTGGCACTGATCAAGATCCTACCCACCTCCAAGTGGTGGCCCTGGTAACAGACTAATGTCTCGATGTCTCGCTAAGTGGGTAGGGATCGAAGTAGAGCTACTTGGAATTGGGCATACATGTCTGATATAAGATCTGCTCGCAATATAGACGATGAGAATCTCAGCACATGAGCCTACACGTCTCTCCTGACCAATGATAAGTCAAAGATAATTCATCATATAAATCAGACTCCCGTGTGGTTACCGGGGCCCAAATCCGGAGTAAATAATAGAACCACTAATACCTCCCACATGACGTTACGCATATTGTGGAAGTTTGGCGTGTGATTAGCTATCCCATCCAGTACAAATACTTAGCTATAAAACCGCAACCAAGTGCACAACAGCTTGCAAGGCCTTGGGGCCTATGTGTGCTTGCAACGGGCCATTCTTAGGGGGCCTATGCCTCCTTTGGGGCGAAGGGTAGAAGAAGACAAATATTTACTAGTAGCTAGAATTAAATTTAACCAAAACGTGTTCTTTATGTAAGCGATGAGAATGTTGATGATAACAATGTAAGATATCAACAGATAATGCAGTGTTAGATAACTAAACTGAAGATAGGGGACTCCAAGTCAAGAACACCCTTATTATTCCTCGAGGTATATTGGGGAATACCGTTCAGAAAGAGTTAGGCAAACTACTGAACGTATAAGTAGTGCCTAGAAAATCAACGACTCGTTTACTGTGGTTGATGACTACGTCCTGTAAAGGATATGCCAAGATTTTCATTTCATTTTGGGTACTACGATGTTAGGTTCGTTTTTTTCATTGACCGTCGGACACGATGGGTGATGGGTCAGCACCACGCCGGCTGCCTTTACTTCTAGGTGCCCAATTGAGGCTGGGTGGACCTGAGAGCCGTTACCGTCTAAAAAAATCCATTCACTCAATTCAATTTTGTGCCTTTCTCATCAAACTCAGTCCTATGCATGTGTTAGAGCTTTGCCTGGAATGTCCTTCAATAACCCTTTGCCTTTATTTTCCGCCGCTGTCCCTGCAGTGTCCAATGCATTGCATGTCTTGACCGCCTTTCTGTTCTCATCCTGAGGACACATCCATCATCATCGCCTCTTTTGTATCTCTTTATTAACTTGTGCAGTATGACAAAAGGCAAGATCAGCATTGCCATTCTGAAGAACATATGGAGTTCAAGAATGATTAGGAATAAAACTAAGATAATAATATTTAACTCAAATGTCAAGTCTGTCCTTCTGTATGGAGCAGAGACATGGAGAACAACTAAAGGGAACACCAAAAAGTTGCAGACATTCATCAATAGATGCCTACGCAGAATACTCCATCTGAGATGGTACGACAGGACCACAAACAGAGAACTGTGGGATAGGACAGGACAACGGCAGGTGGAACAAGAGATAATGAGCAGAAGGTGGAGATGGATAGGACACACACTGAGGAAACCCCTGACAGCATCGTGAGACAGGCTCTCCGATGGAACCCCCAGTGCAATAGAAGTAAGGGAAGACCCAGAAACACCTGGAGACGGGAGTTAGAGATGGAATGCAAGAGGACGGGGAGAGAGTAGCGAGATCTGGAAAGGATGGCCTTGGATAGGCAGTCTTGGAAGGCCTTGGTTGCGGACCTATGCTTCCCTAGGGGCGAAGGGTGAAGAAGAAGAAGCAGTATGACAAGTCACATGACAAACCTTTCAGACAGCACCAATTTTCCCACAACCCACATCACGAACCAAAAAAATAAACACTGTTCTCATTTACTTCCAGTGTTTTTGTGGTGTTTATAATTACCGTTTGTTTGACATGACAAACTTGGTTCAATTGTGAAACTGAACCCTGGACTCCTAGCCTACAGAGCAAGTGTGCTATTCACTATGCTATTGAGACTCTAGTGTGCGTATACTAAGAGTTAATGTCTTGCAAACCAGTTAGTTCTTAGTCTTATTTTCTAATCTTATTCTTTCAGGTACATCCAGGTATTCCTCTAAGAATTCTTCCAGGTACACCCAGGTATTCTTCTAAGAATCCTTCCAGGTACTCAATCAATCAAGTGCCGTGCCTGCCGGCGTAGGCGATCATGTCTCTCCACAACTCTCTCTTGCTTGATGCATGTAATCAGTTCTGACATCGATATTTTGTCGAACCATGATGTCAGGCCATCCAACATCTTCTCCCTTTGTCTTCCACGGTCTCTCCTTCCCTGAATTTTATCTGTAGTCACCAAATGGTACACACAGGTACACACAGGTATTCTTCTAAGAATTCTTCCAGGTACACACAGGTAATCTTCTAAGATTTCTTCCCTTGAATCATCGTTATATACGTCTTGTATTTTCTTACCTGTTTTCAAAGTCTCAGATCTGTAGAGAAGGGGAGGACTGTCGTAACATTTTAGAAATCAAGATGTAACAAAGACTGATGTAGGCTTGCATTTGCCCTTCCAATTCTTTGTTTAATATAAACCATAATATTCTCATCTGAAGAACTGGGTACTTGAAGTACTATTCACTTAGTTATAGTATCTCTAGCTGCGTGATCTCTTGTCTTCGTCTAGAAACCCTTTACTTAAACCCCTGTGTATTGATCCTTAGTCTTCTTCTTCTGCGTTCTCACTATATTGTGATTTCGGATTCTCTAATAAAGGCAGCCGTCTGCCTCAGATTATCAGCCACGCATACAGTTTGTCTTCTGCATTCTCACCAGATTGGGATTTCAGATTCTCTAATAAAGGCAGACGTCTGCCTCAGATTATCAGCCACGTCATACAATTTGTCTTGGACGCTAGTGTAAGTGGCCACCTCTTTCTTCTCAAGTCTGCATACTGAGGCAGTTCTGTAGGATATAATTCCTATGATTTCTGTGTCCCCGTTTTGGCCACCCTCGTGATGGTAGGTCTGAATTTCTTATTGTGTGGCTAAATCTCAGAGGCAGATTGGCGACCGTAGAATCCGTTATCCCATTCCTCATTGTGAGTGGTGGTTGCACCATGTTATGCGCCTTACGACCTGGTGCATCCGTTTTCTGCAAGCATTTGTTTCGGGTTAGCATTCCCTAGCGGACACATGCATCCGATTTCAGCCGATCCTTCTTATCGCCTCTTACGACAAGCGTGGCAGGTAACAGTGGTTCTATTCTTTACACCCCAAATTTGGGACCCGGTAACCACTCGGTGGATCCTAGTCTAAGCTGGAAGATTATGATTTGGAAAAGATGATATTACCGTCTAAGGTAAAACCTACCAAGGTATGCAAAGAAAAACCTGACAACTTATCATCTACAGCAGCGTTTTCCAAACTAGGATCCGCGGACCCCACGAGGGCTCACAGGGGTCCTCAAGCGATTGAAGAAATATTATGATCTTTGACATTTCAAAGAGAAAAAATTAATTTCAGAAACAATTCTTCTTCTTCTTCTTTGCGTTCGTTCTTTACGACCAATTTTAATCACTCTTTGTGATATGTTTGATCTTTGCCAAGAACGTGTATACGTTGCACATTGGTTTGGTAGGCCCCTAAACGCATAGACTTCTACACGTTTAGGATATGTGCATCCGATTTCAGCCAAACCTCCTTAGTCGCCTCTTACGACATGCATGGCAGGTAACAGTGTTTCTATTCTTTACACCCCAAATTTGGACCCCGGTAACCACTTGGGCGAGAAACATTTATTAAAACAGTAGTAAATTAGTTCCGCAGCGAAATCAAAGGACCCGGACCAGACCGGAGTCTAAATGTCTGACAGTACAAAATAAAAGATCATTTGAAGTTTCCTGCAGTCTGAGAAATTGAAGCCAGCTTGACTGTTGGTGAGGTATAATAATAACTCCATCGATAGACGATTTTCATACATATAAACTTTGGGGTCCGTGATAGCAAAATGTATTTAAAGGTGGGGGTTCCGTGGTAATGCAAAGTTTGGAAACCGCTGATCTATAGCATCAAAAGTTGGACTGCAGATAAGCTATGAAAAAACAAATAAAATGAAAACACCATGGCAAGTAATGCAGATATCACACTGGAATCTAAAATGATAAAAATAACAGAGCAGTTCACCTATTTAGGTAGCAATTTTGATTGCACAGGAAGTGAAGACACAAAATTCAAGGAATAGTCTAGAGGTGGGAGGGGAATACAACAACGAATAGTCTAGAGAGGGGAGGGAAATACAACAGCGAATAGTCTAGAGGGGGAAGATCAAGAATAACTACAACAAGAGATAGCCTAGTGGGGGAATGCGTTACAAATAAAACATGAAAATGCAGCAGGAAAATCTCGAAAGAAAATTTGAAACAAATAAAGTGAAGGATAACCTAGAGATGCAGTTTGTAATTGGGTTAAAAGATGGCTGACGTGGGAGCATGGATTTGAAATAATGAGATTCTGAGAGCGTTAGCAGTTTAGGAGAAAACTGATCATTCACACCACTCCACGTGACATGATGATAATTATACAGGCAAAGCACCGTTCAAAGTTATAATGTGATCCATCCTGTTGGATAATCTATGATCGTGACTGCCATCCATGGCATGGAGCCTCTGTGACGTAGAAGTTAGGAGCTCGTCTCTCGTGGCAAAGGTACCAGCTTCGTTCCTTCGTGGAGTCATCTGGATACTATTCAGAGATCTCTAAGATCAGTGTAGGTGAGGTCAAGTTCCTAGTTATATCGGAAACAGATGTTAAAACGATGGCCCCGTGTTCAATTTTAGCACGTAAACCCTTGAAGTTTAAAATGAGAAGAGCAGGCTGGAACGCCGCTGCCCGAGCAAAATTCATTGGAAAAGATTTAAAATAAAATGTCTACAATACTATCTTCGCCATCTTCAAAATTACATGAGGCCCTCGACGGTGCTACGGAGTTCGTGCTCTGCAGCTGAGATCTTCCCTTGTAATAAAGAGATCGAAGCACACATGGTTACTCACCGAAGTGCAATGATGATGGTCCTATCAATCAATCATCCATCTTGTCAGATAATCTGTGAACGACTGACTGCCATCAAGATGTCTCACAATCTGTGAACGACGTGACTGCCATCCAAGATGTCTCACAATCTGTGAACGACGTGACTGCCATCCAAGATGTCTCACAATCTGTGAACGTGACTCCCATCCAGGGAGTCTGATAGTCTGTGAACGACGTGACTCTCATCCACCGTGTCCGATAATCTGTGAACGACGTCACTGCCATCCAAGATGTCATAAAATCTAATATGTGAACGAAGTGAGACCGAACCATGCTGTCCTATAATCTGTGAACGACGTGACACCTAACCATAATGTCATATAATCTGTGAACGACGTGACACCTAACCATGATGTCCTATAATCTGTGAACGACGTGACACCTAACCATGATGTCATATAATCTGTTCTCATCCGTGGAAAAGAATTTCAGAAAAAAATGAACAACTGATTTTTGTTCAAACCCAATGAGGATCCGTAATGAAGGTCATGTGCTTCTGTCAGCCAATAAGATTAAAGTAATTTTCTACTTCCGTATTTGATTGATTTTTAGTTCCGAAAATGACACACCAAATTGTTGTTCCTTTAGTTTAGTCTTTAGGCAGCCATATTTGTAGAGTTTTGCAACGTTCATTTCTTTTCTGTTGTCTTGAATATAAAGTCTCGCTCGTGTGTTACCGGGGCTCGCTGGGGAGTTAATAATAGTACCACTGCGACCTACAAGACATGTCGTAAGAAGCGGCTGAGGTAGGAACCTAGGAAGCTACCTAGTAAATAAAAGCATCGCAGAAATCGGATGCGCTGGCCTACTTGTAAGCGCATGACTGGCACAAGGTGCAATCGCTCTTAGGCTCAGATCACATACAAATCACAAAGAGTGGTTAAACATGTGGTCGATATGGAGCGCTGGAAGAAGAAGAACAAGAAAGAAAGAAAAAGAAGACTAAAACTCAGTTTTGTGGAGTTCTCATCACGTGGTTATATCATATCAGGTCTAGCAAACAATAATGGAGTGTCGAAATATATTTATCCGACAGCGGACGGGTTCAGCTTGCTGCTGGCTACCCCATCCCGTACAGCGGACGGGTTCAGCTTGCTGCTGGCTACCCCATCCCGTACAGCGGACGGGTTCAGCTTGCTGCTGGCTACCCCATCCCGTACAGCGGACGGGTTCAGCTTGCTGCTGGCTACCCCATCCCGTACAGCGGACGGGTTCAGCTTGCTGCTGGCTACCCCATCCCGTACAGCGGACGGGTTCAGCTTGCTGCTGGCTACCCCATCCCGTACAGCGGACGGGTTCAGCTTGCTGCTGGCTACCCCATCCCGTACAGCGGACGGGTTCAGCTTGCTGCTGGCTACCCCATCCCGTACAGCGGACGGGTTCAGCTTGCTGCTGGCTACCCCATCCCGTACAGCGGACGGGTTCAGCTTGCTGCTGGCTACCCCATCCCGTACAGCGGACGGGTTCAGCTTGCTGCTGGCTACCCCATCCCGTACAGCGGACGGGTTCAGCTTGCTGCTGGCTACCCCATCCCGTACAGCGGACGGGTTCAGCTTGCTGCTGGCTACCCCATCCCGTACAGCGGACGGGTTCAGCTTGCTGCTGGCTACCCCATCCCGTACAGCGGACGGGTTCAGCTTGCTGCTGGCTACCCCATCCCGTACAGCGGACGGGTTCAGCTTGCTGCTGGCTACCCCATCCCGTACAGCGGACGGGTTCAGCTTGCTGCTGGCTACCCCATCCCGACAGCGGACGGGTTCAGCTTGCTGCTGGCTACCCCATCCCGTACAGCGGACGGGTTCAGCTTGCTGCTGGCTACCCCATCCCGTACAAAACTTTGGCTAAAATAGGCAGCTAACCATGAACAAGAGTTATTTGAGGGCGTCCCACATAAATGATAACGTCCCACATAATTGAAGACGTCCCACATAGTTGAGGTGTCCCACATTGGGTTTTGAATTCGAAGGAGAAAGGAGACACATCTAAAGCCGAGGAGAAAGGGAGAAACATCTAAAGCTGAGGAGAAAGGAGAAACATCTAAAGCCGAGGAAAAGGAGAAACTTCTAAAGCTGAGGGAGAAAGAAACATCTAAAGCCGAGAGAGAGGGAGACACATCTAAAGCTGAGGAGAAAGAGAAAAACATCTAAAGCCGAGGAGAAAGGAGAAACATCTAAAGCTGAGGAAAAAGAGAGACACATCTAAAGCCGAGGAGAAAGGGAGAAACATCTAAAGCCGAGGGAGAAAGGAGAAACATCTAAAGCTGAGGAGAAGAGAGAGACATCTAAAGCCGAGGAGAAATGAGAAACATCTAAAGCTGTGGGAGAAAGGGAGAAGCATCTAAAGCCGAGGGAGAAATAGAGAAACATCTAAAGCTGTGGGAGAAAGGGAGAAGCATCTAAAGCTGAGGGAGAAAGAGAGAAACATCTAAAGCCGAGGGAGAAAGAGAGAAACATCTGAAGCCGAGGAGAAAGAGAGAAACATCTGAAGCCGAGGAGAAAGGAGAAACATCTAAAGGTTTTTTAAGCCGAAATATTGACTTCATTGCACGGGGTTTACCAATTATGACTCAGTCCCTCTCCACAGAAATGGCACGCCACCTGCAGAGAGTATTGCACAAGCACGACGTCCGAAGCTCCGGCAACAATTCCTAGGGATCTCTGAAAAACTCGTGAACAGAATGACGCGGTCCAGTTTTAAACCCACAACCTTGAGAGCACAAGGTAAAGACACTAGCCACTAGCCACAGAAACTGCCTACAGGAGAATCATATGAATCGTCTTCTAATCTGTCCATCTTGATAGAATTATTTCCACCCGAGTGGTTACCGGGCCCAAATTTGGGGTGTAAAGAATAGAACAACTATTACCTGCCATGCATGTTGTAAGAGGCGGCTAAGGAGGTTTGTCTGAAATTGGATGCATGTGTCCGCTAGGGAATGCTAACCCGAGACAAGTGCTTGCAGAAAACGGATGCACCAGGCCGTGGCGAATAACATGGTGCAACGACCCTCACAATGAGGAATGGGATAATGGATTCTACGGTCGCCAATCTGCCTCGGAGATTTAGCCATGCAGTAAGAATGTCAGACCTAGCATCACGAGTGTGGACAAAACTTACTGCGGGAAGAGGTCGGCTCAAACGGAGAAGCAGAAATCATTGAAATTATATCTACAGAACTGCCTCCAGTATGCAGACTTGAGAAGAAAGAGGTGGCCCACTTACACCAGCGTCCAAGACAAACTATATGGCGTGGCTTAATAATCTGAGGCAGACGGCTGCCTTTATTAGAGAATCCGAATTCCCAATCTAGTGAGAACGCAGAAGACAAACTGTATGGCGTGGCTGATAATCTGAGGTAGACGGCTGCCTTTATTAGAGAATCCGAAATCCCAATCTAGTGTGAATGCAGAAGACAAACTGTATGGCGTAGCTGATAATCTGAGGCAGACGGGTGCCTTTATTAGAGAATCCAAATCCCAATCTAGTGAGAACGCAGAAGACAAACTGTGTGGCGAGGCTGATAATCTGAGGCAGGCGGTTGCCTTTATTAGAGAATCCGAAATCCCAATCTAATGAGAACGCAGAAGAAGAAGAAGAATTATATCCAAGTATTGGCTATATAAAAGAAAATGAACACAAAGATAAACCAACTGATAACACAACAATGGCAGAGGCAAGACAATGACATTTTGCGAGACAATGAAATAATAGAACACATTCAGAAACAGGTTAGATGGCGATCAAAAAATGTCAAGGAATGAACAATTGGAAAGAATAACGACAGAAGAAATAGTGGGAGTGTAAGAGTGTGCGAAAAAATGACAAATGTAATATAAAATATGCATAGATTTCAAATTGATTGAAAGAATGATAAATGTAATATAAAAAATGCATAGATTTCAAATTGATTGAAAGAATGATAAATGTATATAAAAATGCAGATTTCAAAGTGATTGAAAGAATGATAAAAAGAATAAATGGAGAAGAAATAAAACAGTCAGAAACTGGGGGACATATGCAAGCAGAGAAATATGCAAATATGAACATTAACTAGCTTTGTCATGTATTCAAAGATACAGGAAAGAGGACAGCAATGACTCGCAGATTTTATTGTAACATTTTACGATCAGGTTTCGTGATATGAGACAAAAAATGAACATTTGTTTCGTCAGCGAGAACAATATTTATACTTTTTTATTCTATCACATATATATGTCTATATGTATATACGTGTTATAGAAAAATCCAACATACACCATGGACAGAGTAGAAAACATATATGTCTATATCAAGATTGCAAGAACGAGATGATCATGGGTTTGGGAGTGATACAAGAAAAGTTGTTTTGTGAGTGATACAAGAAAAGTTGATATCAAGATTGCAAGATTGCAAGAACGAGATGATCATATGTATGGGAGTGCTACAAGAAAATGATGATGATTATGATCATTGGCGGCTCGTAATCATTTTTGTTGGTGGGGCCAGACATTTTTTTCCTGGATAAATCATGGTTTTTGGTTGCTATATTTTAATTTATAAAATAAAAATACAAGTTATACATTAATTTTGGTGAGGCCTGGCCCCACTGGCCCTTACTGATTATGATATATATAATAATATCGAGAGAGAGAGATAGAGAGTGAGGGAGGTAGAGAGAGAGAGATAGATAGAGAGATAGAGAGGGAGGTAGAGAGATAGAGAGATAGATAGAGATAGAGAGGGAGGAGGTAGAGAGAGATAGAGAGATGAGATAGAGAGGAGGGAGGTAGAGAGAGATAGAGAGAGATAGAGAGGGAGGGAGGTAGAGAGAGATAGAGAGAGATAGAGAGGAGGGAGGTGAGAGAGAGAGAGAAGAGAGGGAGGAGAGAGGAGAGATAGAGAGGAGAGTAGAGAGAGATAGAGAGAGAGAGGGAGGTAGAGAGAGAGAGAGAGATAGAGAGGGAGGGAGGTAGAGAGAGATAGAGAGAGATAGAGAGGGAGGGAGGTAGAGAGAGATAGAGAGAGATAGAGAGATAGAGATAGAGAGTGAGGTAGATAGAGTTTATATTTTTCTTGTGGTTCTTGAACTCCAACATAACAGTCGTGTTTTTGATTTCTTGACTGAAATGATAACACTAGGAAGTGAGAAACATTATAATATCTGGACTACGATGGGTGCGGCGGAAAATAAGCACGGTCTAGCTTTGGAATAATTCTTATCTCCCCATTGACTGATGATAGCAATACTATGAGAAGATAAATACCACGAACCACAAAGCAGGCATTGGGAGACACCATTGTTGGAAAATGAATTATAGAACAATAGCGACAATTAAAATACATACAATATAAAAATAATCTAGAAAAATACATACAATATAAAAATAATCTAGAAAAATACATACAATATAAAAATAATCTAGAAAAATACATACATTATAAAAATAATCTAGAAAATATTTTTACGTTTAAAATAAGAAAAATTATTTGACATTGACTAAATTGAAGAAAAGTCAAAATTCTGAAATTTGACTTTAAAAAAAAAATAGTTGTGGTTATTATCTGTGTTATCGTTGATTGGGTTCAAAGGGTTAATCTTTTCTCTGTACATGATATAAGCGAGACTCTTCTGTAACAATTATATTCAAAAGCACTTATATGTTTTTCCGCTTCTTTATTAAATGTCCATGCTTCACACCCATACGTTGCCACTGGGAATATGTATGTTCTTAGTATTCTGATCTTTGTTTTCTTATCAGTTCCGTTCCATACCGTTTTTAGTTGAGGGCAGGTGTAAGGCAGGTGTAAGGCAGGTGTAGGGCCGGTGTAGGGCAGGTGTAGGGCAGGTGTAGGGCAGGTGTAGGGCAGGGGTAGGGCCGGTGTAGGGCAGGGGTAGGGCAGGTGTAGGGCAGGTATAATGAGAGCCTATGGAAATTAATGGTCGCATGGCTAGTGTATTCGCCACGTATCTGGTGAGGTTAGGTTTTTCTTGTAGGTCCCGACAGAAAAAAATTATTGGCCTTACCGTAATCTTCCGCAAGTGATTTGAGAACGGATCTCCTGCATGTAAGCCGCCCTCTAATCCATTCAGTTAGACGTTCCACTTTAATCTGATCTACTCAAGAAATAACAAATTAAATGGTTCAAATTCAGCAGATTACCAACAGACAGTGCATCTCAAAGCGCAATGTTGCTCTGATACAATGAATACAAAGCAAAAGGCCGTACACGCAAAAAATGAACCTCAGAAAACAGAGGAGCGAAAAACACTATTTATGAAGCGACAGTTCGTTCTAGAAATCTCTTCTTATCCTAACGCTGTGAGGTTATCCTGACGCTGTAGGCTTATCCGACGCTGTGAGGCTTATCCTGACGCTGTGAGGCTTATCCTGACGCTGTGAGGCTTATCCTGACGCTGTGAGGCTTATCCTGACGCTGTGAGGCTTATCCTGACGCTGTGAGGCTTATCCTGACGCTGTGAGGCTTATCCTGACGCTGTGAGGCTTATCCTGACGCTGTGAGGCAAAACAAGATTGGAGAAAAGAAGAGATAAAAAAAACTAGTGCATAAATTACCGATTAGCATCTCCATATAAACTTAGCATATCAGAGAGGAAGGCGAGAGGAAGACGAGGAAAAGGTGGATAGATAACGTAGTTGAATTCTGCCAAGGGACTAAGAAAACCATCACAGAAGTCACCAGAGAAGACAAGACAATACATAAAACCACAGCACTGTGGTTTAACAACTCGGTAACAGTGTGCTGACAAAAGAAGAAGAAGATCTGGACATATACAGGTTTGTGTTTGAAATGTAATAAGTATTGTTTATTTTTCTTCTCTTCTTTTGTCGTCACACTGCTACCGGGTTGTTGTACAGTGTCGTCACACTGCTACCGGGTTGTTGTCCAGTGTCGTCACATTGCTACCAGGTTGTTGTTCAGTGTCGTCACACTGCTACCGGGTTGTTGCCCAGTGTCGTCACACTGCTACCGAGTTGTTGCCCAGTGTCGTCACAATGCTACCGGGTTGTTGTCCAGTGTCGTCACACTGCTACCGAGTTGTTGCCCAGTATCGTCCACTGCTACCGGGTTGTTGTCCAGTGTCGTCACACTGCTACCGGGTTGTTGCCAGTGTCGTCACACTGCTATCGGGTTGTTGCCCAGTGTCGTCACACTGCTACCGGGTTGTTGCCCAGTGTCGTCACACTGCTACCGGGTTGTTGCCCAGTGTCGTCACACTGCTACCGGGTTGTTGTCGAGTGTTGTCACACCGCTACCGGGTTGTTGTCCAGTGTCGTGGTTTTTCTGTTTTTGTCTTGCGCTGATCTGGTGGCTTGGGTGATTGCTATTTTTGCTCTTTCACAGGATTCTACTATGTCATCTATCCATCTTTGTCATGGTCTTCCTCTTACATTCTTTCCTGATGTTCTGTTGTAGAAGACTCTGATACTGTGAGTTTGATGCATTCTTATTAAGTGGCCAAACCACTCCATTCTTTGTTTCTCTATGTAATTCAAACACGGTTTTGTGCCAATTTTCTTTCTTATGCTGATGTTAGTGATTCTGTCTTTTCTTGTGTTCTTGGTAACTTTTCACAGGCAACGCATTTCACATGTAGTTATTTTTGTGACTGCGCTTTGCTCAATGTCCATGTTTGGTTCTGGTAACACAAAGTAGGTATGACAATGCTGTTGATCATCTGTTGCTTTGCTGTCTGTGAAATTTCTGGGTTTTTTTTTTAATTTTTGTTTATTCATTCATTTTTAACCGTAACTTATGAATCTTCTAGTTCTTCTTAACATATTCATAAAATTCACACATTTCCTTAGATAATGTCATTAGTAATGACAAAGTAATATCGATATAATCCGAACAGATGAGTTTCAAGGCTGTGAATCCCACTCGCTGACCAGATTGAGAGATGGGTGTCGATATTGGTGCAGCCCGAAAAGAACGACATACCAAATATGCAAAGAGATTGATTAATCAACATCGAACTGGCGTGTTGGGTCGCTGGACGCTGCTGGAATTGCTGAGACGGAGATCGGAGCACCTATGGACATGTCCGGAGTGCTATGATGATAGTCATCTGATAACTGATATAAGGGAAGACTGCAATAAAACAATGTTGCAATATCGAAACAAGACAAAGTACTGAATTTGTTTCAAGGCAACAAACAATAACAATACACAGCGAAGTCTCGACCAAAATGACTTTATCAAGCAATGGATACACCAGAAGGGAAGAAACTCACTTAAACGACAGACATGACATTTACAGTTAGACCATAAATCCCTAGGGGCCTTAAAAGGATTTTACTTTGTTTTGCCAATGATAAAGTAACGAATACGCATTTCAAATTGATATTCGGTACTTTGTAGTAATAGGTATTCGAGTGACGGATAGTTAATATTCGCATATCTGTTACAAGGGGAATAACTCCGACACAGGGATGTTTTCTAATAGAATGTGGCCCTAGGCCCTGGGTAGAAATTACCATATTCGTTTGGGAAATTGATGGCTTCTGTCTGGGTGGCAAGATGTGTGGACATGTTTGATTCTGGAAGGAGATGGTGAGGAAATATTTGTCTAAGTTTGGAGAGAGAGAGAGAGAGAGAGAGAGATGTTCAGAAATGAATGAACAAAATATGACAAGTAAATCGTGCAAGAAATAACGTTCAAGAACATATGATCGCTTCCAAGAACTTACAAATTTTGTATATTCTTTCTTCTTATTCTACTTCGAGCGTTCCATATCAATCACTTATTAAACCACTTGTGATTTGTATGTGATCTCAACCTAACAGGGCGTGCCAAGCTATGATACAGAGAGGCGGCCGAAGCAGGCGGTGCCGTAAGGGGGGCGGCATAAGTAGCGAAATAAAACTATAATTTGAACCATTAAATAATTTAAAATCTTTACGCAAATCTTTTCTATATTAGTCTATGTTATTTCGATATTAATGTCTACGATTTAGTGTTCTTAAATTTTGTGCTGATTTTTAAATAATCCCAATCGAAGGTTATTTTAAAGAAAAAACATTTAATGGGCGGCATTTCGAAGACTTGCATCATACTGAGAAAATATACCGCACGACCCTGGAGCCTAAGAGCGATTGTAAGTTGTGCCAGATATGCGCCTACAAGTAGGCTAGCACATCCGATTTCTGCGACGCTTTTTATTTACTAGGGTAGCTTCCTTAGGCCCTCTACCTCAGTCGCCTCTTACGACATGCCTTGCAGGTCGCAGTGTTACTATTCGTTGCTCCCCTTGCGAGCCACACAACGGTAACACGTGGGCAACAGTGTTTCTAAATTACGCTATAGCTTTCAAGTAACCTCGTCCTAGTCTGCACGTTATAGCTATGTTCATTTTCTACTACTGTTAATTATCAGTCTGATATTTAAATACTGTTTAACTATCAGTTGAGCTAGGTTAAATGGCTACTACTGTTTACAGTGGCGGCTCGTGATCGTTTTGTTGGTGGAACCAGACACAATTTCGGGAAAATCATGGTTTTGGGTTAGATTATAATTTACTTTATTAAATAATAAATACACGTTACACATTTTTTTTGTGGGGACCGACCCCACTGGCCCTTAATGACGAGCCGCCACTGACTGTTTAACTACCGAGTCTATAGCTAGGTTAAATGTCTACTTGTGTCGATCTATAGAGGGTCTCTATGACTAAGTGTATTGCCGTTGTATTGCGTTCCGAATGTCCTCGGTTTGAATCCTTACCGAATATCCGTTCTGTTCTTCTTCTTCTTTGCGTTCGTTCTTTACGACCAATTTTAATCACTCTTCGTGATATGTTTGATCTTTGCCAAGAACGTGTATACGTTGCACATTGGTTTGGTAGGCCCCTAAATGCATAGACTTCTACACGTTTAGGACACGTGCATCCGATTTCAGCCAAACCTCCTTAGTCGCCTCTTACGACATACGTCGCAGGTAACAGTGGTTCTATTCTTTACACTTCAAATTTGGGCCCCGGTAACCACTCGGGCGAACCCGTTCTGTTCACATGTAAACTTTTATCGGAAATACCTAGTGTTTATGCCGGAGCTACGGTGTTCGTGCAGTGCTGTCAGCACGGTGCTTGCCATTTCTTGCGGAAAGAAGCCAAGTCACAGGGTTTTTAAAAAAAAACTCGGTGCAATGATATCAATCCTTCGACTTTCGATTTGTTTATCTCCTTCTCTAATAATATACATCAGTGGCGGCTCCTGCTCTAATAATATACATCAGTGGCGGCTCCTGCTCTAATAATATACACCAGTGGCGGCTACCCAGTGGCGTCTGCTCTAATAATATACACCAGTGGCGGCTCCTGCTCTAATAATATACACCAGTGGCGGCTCCTGCTCTAATAATATACACCAGTGGCGGCTCCTGCTCTAATAATATACACAGTGGCGGCTCGTACTCATTTTTGTTGGTGGGGCCAGACACAAATGTTCGGAAAAATCATGGTTTTAGGTTAGGTTATATTTTAATTTATAAAACAATAAATACACGTTACACATTATTTTTGGTGGGGTCCGGCCCCATTGGCCCTTAACAACGAGCCGCCACTGACATACACTATCAGTTGTGCAACATATATAGTTGCTATTTTGTTCATGTAGTTGTTTCCTGACATTCTCTCTTGTCTCAACATATGTTATGTCTAGAATCGGGTACTGGTACAAATTTAACAACATCGTGATTGTCACAGAGAAAATTAATCACGACAGAGATGAAGTGTCTACGCAGAATTATGGCAGCAACGAGTATAGACCAGTTTAAACATCAAGATATCTGGGGAAAATGTTGATACAACATCAGTACTGAACTTTATCAAGAAGCAACAAATTAAATGGTACTGTCACATAAGCAGATTACCAACAGACAGTGTGCCTCAAAGAGAATCCGAACAGTGAATACAAAGAACAAGGCTGTCCGAGCAAAAGGTGGACCTCATAGATAACAGAGGCGACGAAAAACACGGGAGTTTCCCCCCTTAACCCTTTAGCTGCTAAGGACGTATATATATACTTTTTTACCATTCACTTCTAAAGACATATTAACATGTCTGTTATTATCTCTCCTCTGTGGGCTAAAAACGTGTTAACACGTTATACATTTCTACTGTCACTGCTATAGGCGTACATTCACGTTTGTGACCTAGAAACAAAGAGTAGTTATTTTTAGCTTAGCCTTCAGAAAGTATGTAGCAGCGAATGGGTTAAACACACAAACACACACATACTTATATGTTATTGTAGTTTGTTTAACTTGGTTTAAACACACACACACACATATATGTAATTTTGTCCGCATGACCAGCGTGTACGTAGCGCGTAGGACAACGAGTGACAAGCCAACATGTGAGTGCGGTTAAATGCCACAGGCTGGCAGAAAAGTCACAGGTTCTGAAGATTTACGGTGTTCGGGGCACTGAACCGAAGGGTTAGGATGTCCATGGCACCTTTTTTTTCTTTTGCATTCTCATATATAAAATAGTGTTTTTATCTTTTTGCATTCTCATATATAAAATAGTGTTTTTAATTTTGTACATTTTGATATATAAAATAGTGTTTAACTACGTCTACGGTTTAACTTCGTCTACGGTTTAACTTCGTCTACGGTTTAACTTCGTCTACGGTTTAACTTCGTCTACGGTTTAACTTCGTCTACGGTTTAACTTCGTCTACGGTTTAACTTCGTCTACGGTTTAACTTCGTCTACGGTTTCTTCGTCTATAGTTTCATTATTTTCTTCTTGGAACGCTCCATACCGACCATTCGTTAACCACGCTGTGCGATTTGTATGTGATCTGAGCCTAAGAGCGTTGTGCCAGTTATGCGCTGACAATTAAACCAGCACATCCGATTTCTGCGATGCTTTTTTATTTACTAGGGCAGCTTCACTAGGGCCTACATCAGTAGCTTCTTGCGATTCTTACGACATGCCTAGTAGGTAACAGTGGTACTATTGGTTGCTTCTCTTGCTGTCCCCGGCAACAAACGGCGGGGGATTTCAATTCAAAAATGTATATCCAACAGCCACTCTAAACAACGTATGAATCAAATCGATATCTCTGCACAACATATCTCTCCACAGGTTCACATTCCTTGTATAAGAATGAAATACTGGGTGCACATATCCTTGTATAAGAATGAAAGTATTTGGTGCACAGACCATTTTACAATGATGAATGCATTAGGTGTACATACCCTTTTATAATGATGAAGTATTAGGTGCACAGACTCTTTTATAAATATGAAAATATTAGGTGCACATACCCTTTTATAATGATAAATATATTAGGTGCACAGGCCCTTCTATAATGATGAATTATTAGGTCACAGGCCCTTCTATAATGATGAATTATTAGGTGCACAGATCCTTCTATAATGATGAAGGATATTATGGTGCACAGACCCTTTTATAATGATAAATATATTAGGTGCACAGGCCCTTCTATAAGATGAAAGTATTAGGTGCACATACCCTTTTATAAGATGAAAGTAGTAGGTGCACATACCCTTTTATAAGTTTTGAAAGTATTAGGTGCACATACCCTTTTATAATGATAAATATATTAGGTGCACAGACCCTTTTATAATGATGAATGTGTAAATGTAAACACAATCTTGGAATAGTTAGGTGATTGTAAATTGCCACCCATCTTGTACCCATTGTTAATATATGAACTCTGGAGTAAAAAATACCCGGATTTGAACACCTAAACATATTGTGTTTGAGTCCATTAGCCACAGAACAGCTCACGATGTGACATCTCTACACAACGCACGTTCAACATCAGCTTAAATCTTTTTATACTCCGTCAGAAAAAAAATATAACGTTAATGGTTATGCATGTTTTACGATCAATATTGCTAGTTTCAGATTCTCTACACGTCAACGATAATCTCCATCACTCACAATTTCTTCTTGCTAATTCTTGCTCCAAATCTCACTTACTGTCTCGATGTGAATTTTATACTCAACTCTCACTTATATATATATATATGCACAGAAAGAGTATTGTACAACACAATCTTTCTCCCAAACATTGCTGTCTGTGCTAAACTTGGAACTGACATCAAACTATAAAAGAAAACTAGTACGACAGAGATGAAGTATCTACGAAGAATGCTGGAGGTGTCAACAAGAAGAGACCGGTTGAGAAATAAAAACATCGAGGAAAAAGTAGGTACAACATCAGTAATGAGCTTCATCAAGAAACAGCAAATTAAATAGTTCAGCCACATAAGCAGATTGCCAAAATATAGTGCGCATCAAGAGAAATGTTACTCGATACAGTGGATACAGTGGATACAGTGGATACAGTGGATACAGTGGATACAAGACAAAAGGCCGTCCCCGCTAAAGGTGGACCTCAGAGATAACAGAGGCGACGAAAACACTGTTTATGAAGCGCACACAAAAGCCCGTTCTTCTTATGTTCCTGCTGTGAGGCAAAATAAGATTAGAGACAAGAAATAAGACACAGATATATGTATGTTCCTCTCGTATGTTCCTCTCGTATGTTCCTCTCATGTTCCTCTCGTATGCTTATACGATACATGGGGGCCTGCAATAAACTTCTCCATACCGCTCTGTCCTGGGCAACTCGCTCAATCTCTTCCATGGAATTGATTGATTGATAGGACTAAAATCATCGTACTTCAGTGAATAACAATGTTTGCTCCTATCTTTTTCTTACACAGGAAGATCTCAGTTGAAGTGCATGAGCTCCGTAGCACTGGCGAGTGTCCCGGGTGTAATTTAGACGATGGTAAAAAATATAAAGGAGGAATTTTTTTATCGTTTTAATGAATTTTGCTCGGGCAGCAGCTCTCCAGCCTGTTCTTCTCGATTTTGAACTTTCAATGGTTCTTTTACATACTCAACTTGAACACCGGACCTACGTTTTATCGTCCGTCTCCGATAGGTCTAGGAACTCGATCTCACCTACACTGAGATCACGGATCTCTGGAAAAATATCCTGATGGCTTCACGAGGAAGCAAACCGAGTACATTTGGAACGAAAAGCGAGCACCTTGCCTCTACGCCACCGTGATTCCTGGTGTACTCTACCAGTAACTCTACCTGACAAGCCGTATTCTCTACGCCACCGTGATTCCCTGGGTGTACTCTACCAGTAACTCTACCTGACAAGCCGTATTAAGTCTTGTCTGAATGGCAAGGAACACTATTGATAATAAAAACAAGCTTTCACGCAAGAATAAGTCAGAGGCGCTATAATAGACGTCATGGCTACGCCTAAGTTCATAGAGAGCACACGAAAAATGACCAAAAAAACTGCGTCGCCATCATCATCATCATCATGAGGTTAGACATTGAAAATATTCGTGATAAAATCGATAGATCATTGATCTCCTATGTCGTCTGATGGTGTCTATTATTTTTACTCGGTTATAATTCGAATAGACAGTCAAAAAGCGTGATAAAATCTTCCTATGATATCTCGCTATGTACCCTGTCCTCGTCATGTCATCATCATGTTAGACTAAAAGGTTCTCAACCTATGAAATGTACCTCCCAGAGGAAACTTGAAGACTCCAGGTGATGTTATGGTTGCGTCTTATCTACGAAATAGTGTATTTATAGTTTACACTAACTACTAAGAGCTACCAACATCAGCATATGAAAGAAAGTTGAGACAGAATGTTGGAGCAGAACATTGATTGAATTACATTGAAAAACAAAGAATGAAGTGGTTCTGCCATTTAATAAGAATGCAACCAAACTCTACAGTATACAGTCTTCTACAACAGAATAGCAGGAAAGAAGGCGCGAGGAAGACCACGACAAAGATGGTTAGATGGCATAGCAGAATTTTGTCAAAGAGCAAAAGCAACAATCACCCAAGTCACCAGAACAGCGCAAGACAAAAACAGAAAACCACGACACTTGTCAACAATCCGGTAACAGTGTGACGACACTGGGCAACAATCCGGTAACAGTGTGACGACACTGGGCAACAATCCGGTAACAATGTGACGACAAAAGAAGAAGAACATACATCACTCAATACAAACAATCAATAGTTTACTTAAACAATCAATAGTTTAGATAAACAATCAATAGTTTAGATAAACAATCAATAAAAGAGATAACACAACTCGGCTACTACATAAAGATAGAACATTTCCTTTTGTAAGCTAACGAGAGAAAATATGAGTGAGAGAGAGAGAGAGAGAGAGAGAGGTAAGCTAACGAGAGAAAATGTGAGTGAGAGAGAGAGAGAGAGAGAGAGAGGTAAGCTAACGAGAGAAAATGTGAGTGAGAGAGAGATAGAGAGAGAGAGGTAAGCTAACGAGAGAAAATGTAGAGAGAGAGAGAGAGAGAGAAAATATATGTTTTTGTCTGCTATTGATTAAAGCATTTATCAACTCTCAACACATGAAAGCCCCCTCACAAGAATTTCACAATCAATAGACAGACAAGAGTACAGAATACTAAGGTCTCATTTTGGAAAACGATGCCACAGAAAGTCTCTCAGACGATCATGTTTTTCTTCTTGTGAGATCATACATTTTCCATGTCTTCTGAAGAGTCCTTACTGAGAGGTTCGAAAAAGGGGGAGACTGCAGTAAAACTTGGTAACAATAAGCTGAGACATGGGAAAGGCCTTTTGATAAAGGCCTTTTGGTCGAAACGTTGCTGTTTATCGTTACTGTTTCTGTATTTTGTCAAACTGTAGTACTTTGTTGTTACGTATTTCGCTACTGAGAGTTCCCGGGACAAAACATTTTCAATTTGCAATAAATAGACGAAGCTTTTGTATTTTCTGCTTCTACGTCAAATGCTTCATATCGATCATTTGTTAACCACTCTTTGTGGTTTGTATGTGATCTGAGTCTAAGAGCGATTGTACTTTGTGCCAGGTATACACCTACTAGTAGGCCAGCACATCTGATTTCTGGGACGCTTTTATTTACTATTGTAGCTTCCTAGGCCCCTACCTCAGTCGCCTCTTACGACATGCCTTGTAGGTAGCAGTGTTACTTTCTTCTTCTGCGATCAACTTTTGCTATGCGACTACTCCGGTATGTGTCATAAACAGGGCGGTGCGCGTGAGATCTTCACCGGTTCCCCATAGTTTGTCTTGTAGTGTTGTTTCTGTTGGCCAGATCTTCAATCTCTCACTACTCAGACTAGGGCAGTCTTGCAGGATGTGCTTTGGGGACTGCTTTGGTGCTCCACAGGTGCAGGCTGCCGAGTCCCTGAGACCCATTCTGTGGAGGTGTGCTCTGAGACTGCAGTGTCCCGTTCTAAGTCTGAAGACTGTGGTCTGTGCTTTTCTGTTGCATTGTTACTATTCATTGCTCCCCTTGCGAGCCTCGGCAACACACTGGTGGACACACTGGTGGACACACTGGTGGACACACTGGTGGACACACTGGTGGACACACTGGTGGACACACTGGTGGTTGTTTACTTCAGACACTGAAATAAACAAAGATGGTTACAGAAAATATCGATGAAGATTTTAGTTTCGTACAAATTAAAACATTCTAGGAGGTTTTCTGTGGTTAATGGTTAAGCCCTTTGCCTTGTGAGTCGAAGGTCTCTGTGGTTAAGTGGTTAAGCCCTTTGCCTTGTGAGTCGAAGGTCTCTGTGGTTAAGTGGTTAAGCCCTTTGCCTTGTGAGTCGAAGGTCTCTGTGGTTAAGTGGTTAAGCCCTTTGCCTTGTGAGTCGAAGGTCTCTGTGGTTAAGTGGTTAAGCCCTTTGCCTTGTGAGTCGAAGGTCTCTGTGGTTAAGTGGTTAAGCCCTTTGCCTTGTGAGTCGAAGGTCTCTGTGGTTAAGTGGTTAAGCCCTTTGCCTTGTGAGTCGAAGGTCTCTGTGGTTAAGTGGTTAAGCCCTTTGCCTTGTGAGTCGAAGGTCTCTGTGGTTAAGTGGTTAAGCCTTTGCCTTGTGAGTCGGAGGTCGTGGGTTCGAATCCGGACCGCGCCGTTCTAATCACTAGTGCAGTTTTTTCCCCAGAGACTCTTAGGATTGTTGCTGGAGCTACGGAGTTCGTGCTTGTGCAATACTCTCGGCAGTTGGTATTTCTTGTGCCATTTCTGCGGAGAGAGACCGAGACATGTGAGGTAAAACCGGTGAAATAAAGTCAATCCTCCGGCTTTCAAACATTCTAAAATTATTGGTATGTAAACATTGTTGATGGTAAAAGCACATGATATAAGCATCCGTGGGCACACATTGGAAATACTTGAACGTTTTGAATGTTTATGTTCAAAAGCAAACAAGAGACGGAAATGTTAGGACAGAAATAAATTATTGATTGGTTATTGGTGACAAAATTGCTGTAACAGCACTCCGCGCAGGTTTATAGTGACTCAGTCTTCACCAACAGATGTCGAAGGATATGCATGCTGATGGTTCCGGTGACACGCTTCTTAAACACGCCCGTATGGTGCCGGGGCTTGCAAGGGGAGCGAATAATAGTACCACTGCGACCTACAAGGCATGTCATAAGAGGCGACTGATGTAGGACCTAGGGAAGCTACCTTAGTAAACAAAAAGAAGAAATTTGATGTGCAGGCCTAATTATAGGCACAAAACTGGCACAACGTACAATCGCTCTTAGGCTCAGATCACATACAAATCATAGGGAGTGATTAACAAGTGCTCGACATGGAGCGCTTGAAGAAGAAGAAGAAGAAAGCTGGTTACACACAGTCCTCTCTCTGCCCCTCCCTCTCTCTCTCACTCTGCTCCTCCCTCTCTCTCTCACTCTGCTCCTCCCTCCCCTCTCTCTCTCTGCCCCTCCCTCTCTCTCTCTCACTCTGCTCCTCCCTCTCTCTCTCACACTCTGCCCCTCCTCTCTCACTCTGCCCCTCCCCTCTCTCTCTCACTCTGCCCCTCCCCTCTCTCTCTCACTCTGCCTCTGCCCCTGCCCCTCAAGTATCCAGCCCTACTTGTACAGCATATAATTCCAAACTCCTTCAATCGATGGATTAACTCAACATCAATTTTAGTGTCCTCATCCAACAGTAGGTCACCAAGAGACTGAAGAACATCCCCCTTATTCCATCCTAAACTCTCCAACAATCGGTGCTTTCGATGCAAGCATGTCCTGTCTCACGTTACCATGAACACCTGCATACCCAGGAGAGAAGATCCACGTAAGTCTCTTGGAGTTGGAAACCTCTATAAGGTCATTAAAAAAGAGTTAACTACAGAAATTTATTTTAAACTTATGGACGGGAACTGATATAAAACGGATACAACACAACAAGGGCGACTCATCTAGCCCTAGAATGCAAATTAAAGCTCCCATCCCTACGCTTAACGGCAAGAGTGGACAGCCAACTACATCTTCCACCTGGGAATAGACAATAGACAATAGATTGATATAAAAACAAATCTTCAGATTTTCTCACATCCTAAAGTCCATTTGCTCACAGTACCCATGAGAAGTTGATTACTATATCTTCTCTCTCTACCACGAAGACGACACTGTCTGGCATGTCCAAACTTAACGCCTAATTCTCGAACTCGTTCCAGTGTCTGAGACGTGCCCATGTCACATAATTGAGAGCGTACCGCATTGATGATATCGGCTCTGTCCATACTTCTGCCCGCTTGAGTCGGGGCATTGTTTGCAAGAAAGTCAGCACGTTCGTTACCCTGAACTCCAGCATGTCCAGGTGTGTACGGCCAAGTCATTTTCTTGAGATGTGATCTCCGAATGCTGTCCACCCATTCCACACGCATACTTCCAGATTCAATCATTTGAAGCATATTCATCGAGTCTGATATGATGATCGTATGGGTAACTTGTTGCTCAGCCACCCATGACAGAGCCCGGGAGGCAGCAGTGATCTCCATAGTCATGTTCGATGTTGTTGTCTCGAAAGCATCGCAGTCCTCATGCAGTGTGTTACCGTGTCGTTGTGCTGAATAAGCCCACGATGATCTAGTTCCGCGTCTGACAGAGCCATAATGATATCACCTGGATGGGAGTGCTGATCCACGAGTGCAAGAATGTCCGTATTGACGACGCCCGGGGCACATTCTCTACAGCGTCTCCCAAGTGTACTGACAACCCTGGTGTAAGCAGTCATATCCTCTGATATAGGCATCCATTCTTCCCTATGCCTTAGCTCATTTAGAGTACATTGCTGATTTCTGATAGTATGTGATCTGAGCCAAAGAGAGATTGTATGTTGTGCCAGCTATGCGCCTACAAGTAGGCATGCACATCCGATTTCTACGTTTTTTATTTACTAGGATACCTTCCCTAGGCCACTACATCAGTCGCCTCTTACCATATTCCATTTAGGTGGCAGTGTTACTATTCTTTGCTCCGCTTGCGAGCCCCGACAACAAACGAACAAGAGTGGTTTAAAGCGTGCCACCCAGCCAGAACAGGGGTTGTCTTTTTGCTGGTTTGGCATTCTTTGCACTTCTTAAATTAGTGAAATTCACTGCACGAGGCAGTTGGGGAGTTCAATATTTCCAAGAATATTTTTATTTTATTTAATAAATAATTACAATACATACACTAAACGTTGTTTATCATAGCAAGCAATATCTTCTGCAACATATGGTCAAATTGTATGACAATATGTTTGTAAGTAATTTTTTATGTCAATTTTGTTTTAAAAGACAAACCGCTGTTCTGCCTGGGTCTCTCGCCTTAACAAGTCAGTTTTGTGTCGCTCAAAATAAAAATATGTCGTTTGTTTGATGTAAATATTGCATGATATGATAGCATTGCTTTTCTAGAAACGGTTTGCCTGCTGTGAAATTAACATGTTTGATATCGATCGTACACCGCTTGATCAATGATGTACACACGTTATTCTTGAAATTAACCAAATCAATGAAGCGGTCATGTTCCGGAGAATGTGGAACATCTATTTAATCACTGGGAATTGTACGCTGAAGTCAGAATGACACAATGACCTATTGTATTTTTACAGGAAAACTAAGCTAGATGGTGATCCTGGAATGCAGTTATAATAATAGTCGTCGATCACAAGGAATGATGACAAAATCTTCAGATATGTGTGGTTGCATCTCTCTGCCACTTCCACACAACAATGGTGACAAAATCCTCAGATATGTGTGGTTGCATCTCTCTGTCACTTCCACACAAGCTGTCTACGCAGAATACTAAAAATAAGCTGGCACGACACAATTCCAGATACAGAAGTCCTCACAAGATTAAAGATCCCAAGCGTCAACACCCTGTTGCAGAAGGCCCAAGTGAGGTGGACCTTTCACCTTGCTCGAATGCCTGATAAACGCATCCTGCAACAGTTGATATATGGCGAACTTGAAGGGGACAGACGTTCTGCTGGTGGACAGAAAAACGCTTTAAAGACACTTTTAAAGTGTCTCTGAAATGCTTCGATATAGACACCACATGCTGAGAATTCCTGACGCAAGATCGCCAAATGTGGCGCTGTAACAACACAAGAGGAACCCGCATAGATGAGAATGATCGTGCCGTTGAGGCACAGAGAAAACGAGCTGCGCGAAAATACAACCTGTGGTAGGGGATTGTGTTCTAGGATTGGAATCTACAGTCACCTCCGCACACACAGAGAGTGCAGCGCGTCTGAGAGTTGTCGATCGCGTGCGATGGACGGCTATTATGTATGTACGTGACGCGTCTATATGTAAGTGACACGTATGTGTAGTGCTATTAGTGGTATTGTGTGTACAGTGTACTATATGTGTACAGGTGTACAATGTGTAGTACAGTTTGTGTACAGTAGTTACAATGTGTGTGACAAGTGTTTATATTCAATGTTTTGTAAGGTGTATGTGTGCAATTACTTGTGTAGTGTGTTATATGTAAGTGATAGTTCTAAAGGACATATCTGTGTTCTCAATGTGTGTCATACGTGTCTTTGTCTAAGTGATTTGTATGACCAATGTGTAAGTGACAAGTTACTGTTGTGTACTCAAGTGTTATATTTAAGTGCTGTCTGTTATCATATGTGGTAGTGACCAATCTGCTTTAGTGTAGGTGGCAATTAAGTGTGGATGAGTCTCTAAAAACATATCTGTTTCTCCACATGTCTGTCTATACGTGTCTTTGCCTCTATATTTGCTTGACTGTGAATCAGTCTCTCTGTCTGTCTCTCATATTTCATTTTGAAGTCTGTCTGTCTAACCATATGTGGGTATGTGCCCATCTCTTTCGTCTGCCTATTTATCTGTCTGTTAATATGTTTGTCTGGCTCTCTATATGTCTGTCTCTGTCTATTTTAACGTCTATCTCTTCGTCTGTCACTATCTCTGTCTCTTATTCCATCTGTCAACTATGTGTGTCAATCTATGTTCTCTCTCTCTATCTCTCTCTATCTCTATCTATATCTCTCTCTCTATCACTATCTCTATCTATCTCTCTATATATCTCTCTCTATATCTCTCTCTATATCTCTATCTCTCTCTCTGCTTATATATCTCTCTAGCTCTATCTCTCTCTCCCTAGCTCTCTCTCTCTCTATATATATATATATATCTATATATCTAGTTCTCTCTCTATCTATCTATCTATCGGTCTGTTGTCTGCGAATATTTCTTTCTGTCTGTCTATTTATCTTCGTCTGCCTGTAACTCTGTTTCTCTGTCAGCCTTTCTCTCTTTCTTTCTCTTTATCTCTATTCTGTCAATCTTTCCTTAGAAATGTTTATGTTTGTCTGTTTGTCTTTAATTGTCTTAATCTCTGTCTTCATGTCTGTCTTTCCTTTTGTGACAGTATGCCCGCAAACGTACACACACAAGCACACACACACACAAGCAAACACACACACACACACACGCACAAGCAAACACACACACACACATACAAACACAAGCACATACAAACACAATCACACATACATACTTAATGTTCCTATTTCGTTCTTGGTTGATATTTGACATCTGATACGATTAAAACGCAGACTACAGCGTCTATCAGACTTCCAGACAAACCTAACGAAGACAGACATCAATGAGACAGATCAGACAAACCTAACGAAGACGGACATCAACGAGACAGCCACTGGCATTGAGGATATCCCACCAGCCTGAGATTCCGACAAACCTATTGCCAATCGATACGAACAAGTTGATAGAAATGTTCAAGTCTTTACACGGCAGATTAAAGTAGTTAGTACTTAGCAACGTTCTGCCCAGTCTACCATGTTTTATTTACACGGGATTCTCTTTAGTACATGTTTATTTTGAACAGTTCCACCTCCTCCCCTTGTGTTTGGATTTATTTGCTTGTCAACCATATTCATTGTGACAATAAGAGACAAAATTAGAAATGAAGAAATCAGAGGAAGGCTGGATTTCTCTCTCACGCGATCGTTCTTTTTCGCCATTTTGATCATTCTTATTGTGATATATAAACAGCCTTTGCCAAGAACGTATTTTACGTCACATCTTCAGTACCGTTTGGAGCTCTGGTGCTTATCCTTCGGCGATGTGTCCGGTTTCAGCCAGCGTTTACTCGGTTTGTTCTCCGTTCTGTAGCCATCTAGTGTTTTTACGGTGCGAGGTAGCTAGCCCCACGGTCAACCTCCTTAGTCGCCTCTTACGACATGCGTGGCAAGTAATAGTTATTCTATTCTTTACACCCCAATTTGGACCCCAGTAACCACTCGGGCGCAGACAGGATTTGAAACCAATCATGTAAGTCATGAAATAACAACAGATTAAATCGGTTAGATACCTGACAGGAATGCACTGGTATCATCTACCACAGAGAGCTACACAGGGAAAGTATAACGACCTGGTATCGCCTACCACAGACAGCTACACAGGGAAAGTATAACGACCTGGTATCGCCTACCACAGACAGCACAGGAAAGTATAACGACCTGGTATCGCCTCTACAGACAGCTACAAGGAAAGTATAACGAACACAGAGCAAGATCATGCAAAAGATGAAGCGACGGCATCAAGAACAACCTTAAGAAAATGAACAACAGCTTACAAAGTGCCTTTAAAACAAGAACACAAGATCACTACGTTCTCCCTAAACACTTTTTAAAAAGTCAATGGTGGAAGAGAAGAACAAGAACACACAAGATCACTACGTTCTCCCTAAACACTTTTATAAAAAAGTCAATGGTGGAAGAGAAGAACAAGAACACACAAGATCACTACGTTCTCCCTAAACACTTTTATAAAAAAGTCAATGGTGGAAGAGAAGAACAAGAACACACAAGATCACTACGTTCTCCCTAAACACTTTTATAAAAAAGTCAATGGTGGAAGAGAAGAACAAGAACACACAAGATCACTACGTTCTCCCTAAACACTTTTATAAAAAAGTCAATGGTGGAAGAGAAGAACAAGAACACACAAGATCCCTACGTTCTCCCCAAACACTTCTATAAAGAAGTCAATGGTGGAAGAGAAGAACAAGCACACACAAGATCACTACGTTCTCCCTAAACACTTCTATAAAGAACTGAATGGTGGAAGAGAAGAACAAGCACACACAAGATCACTACGTTTCACTCCCGGCAACACTTCTATAAAGAAGTAAATGGTGGAAGAGAAGAACAAGCACACACAAGATCACTACGTTTCACCCCGCAACACTTCTATAAAGAAGTAAATGGTGGAAGAGAAGAACAAGAACCATGTTCATAATCTGAATGTTACTGAGTTCAACCAAGTGTCATGCCTGCAGGCGTAGGCGATCATGTCTCTCCAAACGCTCTCTCTCTCTCTCTCTCTGTGTGTGTGTGTGCTTGGTGCATGTAAGCAGTTCTGACGTTGATCTTTTGTCAAACCACGATGTCAGACCATCCAACATCTTCTCCTCTGTCTTCCACGATCTCTCCTTCCCTGAATTTTACCTGTAGTCACCAAATGTTCTAAACCTTCATTTCGCATTATATGCCCGAAGAACCTTGATTGTCGGATTCTTATTCTTTTGATAAGGTTTCTTTGTGTGCAGGCCTGATTTAAAACCTCCTTATTTGTTTTCTTTGCAGTCCATGGAATTTTCAGCATTCTTCTGTAAAGCCACATCTCTGTAGTTTCCAGCGATCTTATTGATTGTTTGTTCATCCTAATTTGTGTCTTCTTTCTCCTCCTCACTATTTTCTTCGTACATTGGTACGGTGAGCAAATGAACTTTGGGATGGCTGCTGCAGCGGAGGACAGAACACGAATGGGAATGCCCAATATGCCATGACATCGATTGCATAACATCACAAAACATAACCATTTTCTTGTTTCTTGGATCCTCCCATCTTCCAATTCTCTCCCTTGTTCACGGTCCCGATGTACAATAATACATCTATCGATCCCCAATCTTTGCTTATCAAGATCCTCAATCTTTGCTTATCAAGATCCCCAATCTTTGCTTATCAAGATCCCCAATCTTTGCTTATCAAGATCCCCAATCTTTGCTTATCAAGATCCCCAATCTTTGCTTATCAAGATCCCCAATCTTTGTTTATCAAGATCCCCAATCTTTGCTTATCAAGATCCCCAATCTTTGTTTATCAAGATCCCCAATCTTTGCTTATCAAGATCCCCAATCTTTGCCGAACTATACAGAAAAATTAGATACTTTGGTCATATTAAGCGCCACGATGGCCTGGAGAGAACAATATTATAGGGCAAGGTCCCAGGACGCAGAGGCAGACCAAGAAGAAGATGGCTACAAGATATTAAAGAAACCAAGAATATGACCATCGACGAAGTGGGTGAACTGGCTAGAGACAGAGTGATTTTCAGATGCGCTGCAAAGAGAGCAACGTCCTATAAAGGATACGCACCTTGATGATGATAATGATGATGCAATATATATATATATATTGATAAGACTTGTAATGAATGTAGTAACGAAGATGACATATCATCTTGATGACGCATGTAATGGCATGACTGAAGTATTGGCATGTTCACCAAGAACAGTCAACAGTAAAAAGACCAGAAATTAGCCTTTACGAATACCAATACTAGATTTAGCATTACTTATATGATAGGATAAAATCAATGGTAAATATACTATTATACTACAACTAACGATTTTAGCTAAAGCTTACATTCTTATCAGTGTCGTGTCACTGTCCTTGTTCCAAGTCATTTATCCCATTCTGCATGCATCTTCGACATGGTCACCGCCGATGCTATGAATCTGCTTGCTCGTGGTACAATGATTTGTGTTCCCCTTTTGATGCTTGAACAGTAAACGTTACCTAATCACAACAATTCCAAATACACAAGAAGCGATACATTATCTTACAAGACTTATTTTTATTTTTCATCGATCTCTGGTCATGCGCTTAGTTTACTGTGACCACAAACTGGGCAGTCAGCTTCAGGTATGTCAGGTTTCCTTCTTCAGTGATCTCTGATCATGCGCTAGTTTTCTGTGGACCACAAACTGGGCAGTCTATTTTGTCGTCGTTCCAGCGATTCTGGTCAGCGCTTGTACTGTTGACCACTGGGAGTCAGCTTCAGGTCTGCATATCTTCTTCAGCAATCTCTGGTCATGCGCTTAGTTTACTGTTGACCACAAACTGGAGCAGCTTCAGGGCTGTCATGATCCTCAAATCCGGTCATGCTTGTATACACAAACTGGCAGTCAGCTTCAGTCTGTCATGTATCCTCTTCAGCAATTCTGGTCATGCGCTTAGTTTACTGTTGACCACAAACTGATTGGTTTGATTGGAGCATAAAAAACGAAATATGTACCGAAAAGGTTGAGAATCTCGTCATATCAGATAAAATTAGCACATCATTATGCGCTTGTGCTCAGATCACACACAATGCCGCAACACGAGTTCTTGAGAATTGATAACTATAGAATGAACGACATTCAGTGCCAGAACAAACGGAAGATGTCTAGAAAGCCAAACTGTGCATGACGTTTGTCCGACAATCGGATGCCTCTGTCCTATTTTTCTGTAGGGGTCTAAAGGTGGTGCAATGTACTCAAGTTTTCGGCTCAAATCTCACAGATAGTAAAGGTGAATGAATAACTTTGCTGATGAGAAAGAAAGCAAGCAGACTAGGGAAAGAAGTTGGAAGAAAAAATGGCATTTGTTCGAGTCCCTGGTCTTACTCAGGACGATAACGTGAGTACCTCTGAAGTCGGAGAAAATCTGCCTGTATGGCGAGGGAATACTAATTACGAGTACATTGAGCACACGGCTGCCAGTGTAAGTAATTTACAATGTGCACGCTCTGCCATTGTAAGAAATTGGAAAAACGGATTTTCACGCAAAAATCAGTTTCGAGATGAAACTTCGTCTGAGTTGAAAGCGGACGAAAGAAAAGAAAAGAAAAAAGAAAGAAATGAGGAAGAAAAAAATGAAACTGTTTAGTTGTGAAATATGTATTAGGGAAGAATAAGTTGGTAAAACATTTTAACGATTAGATAACATGAGTAAATACAAATATACTGCGTTGAATAACGATGGACAAGGACAGACTGTAGTGTACTCTGTACAACAAATAAACAGTGTACAGGTATTAAGAGCTACCGAAAAAACAAGTAAACACGGGACTCGAACCACTTACACTCATTTCTTACGACACCCATCGCCTAGCCTAGCAATACGAGCATCCTTACGACACCCATCGCCTAGCCTAGCAATACGAGCGTCCTTACGACACCCATCACCTAGCCTAGCAATACGAGCGTCCTTACGACACCCATCACCTAGCCTAGCCTAGCAATACGAACGTTCTTACAACACCCATCGCCTTACAGCCTTACGACAACAAGTAAAACGAGCGTCCTTACGACACCCATCGCCTAGCCTAGCAATACGAGCGTCTTACGACACCCATCGCCTAGCCTAGCAATACGAGCGTCCTTACGACACCCATCGCCTAGCCTAGCAATACGAGCGTCCTTACGACACCCATCGCTAGCCTAGCAATACGAGCGTCCTACACATCCATCGCCTAGCCTAGCAATGAGCGTCCTTACGACACCATCGCCTAGCTCAATCAGCGAGCCATTCTAACGAGCGTCCTTACGACACCCATCGCCTAGCCTAGCAATACGAGCGTCCACGAACACAATCAGTGAGCCATTCTAAAGAATGACTCACGGGAGGTGTCTTTCTCAAACGCTTCATTACAACTAGACACAGAATAATCAAGTAAGGTTCGATCAAACAGTGTTTGCGTATTGTGCTTGTATATATTACGTTACTTCCGTTGCTTCTTCTGGGGCTCTTGCAAAAAAAACTCCTTGTTCTCATCTTATACTCTGTACCAGATGCAGCACGCAGAGGATTAGGTGGGATAATGTTGGCCCGAGCGTAAAACTCAGAATTTGCGTTCCGGCGCTTACCAAACTTACCTCCTTGTGAAAACTAAGGTAGACAACATACTCTATGGCACAGATCACACACATGCTGCATTGAGTTCCAGAACAATGATGGTTGAAGAGTGAACGACGATCAGTGCTAGAGAAACAAAATATACCTAGGAATACACAGTTAAACAAACCCAAAGACTGGTCCGGTCTAGGGAAGCTACCCTAGTAAATAAAAAGTGATGCAGAAATCAGATGTGATGGCCTACTTGTAGGCGCATAATTAGCACAACATACAATCACTTTTTAGGTGAGACATACAAATCACACAAAATTTGGTTAGCAAGTGGTCGATATGGAACGTGTGAGGAAGAAGAAAGTAGATTGCTGAGTAAAAACCATCCTCACAGAGAAACAGATCACGTTGTATACTCACTTGATAAGAACAACAGAATTGAAGTTAGTCCACATAACCAGCAGGAGATTAGTTACAAACAACAAAATAAAAGACAAGATGAAACCAAACATGAAGTTTGAAAATAACAATAACATTAGTACTGAACTTCATCAATAAACAACAAATTAAATGTTTCGGCCACATAAGATTACCAACAGACAATGCAACTGAAAAAAACAAAGTTACATCGATACAGTGGATACAAAGCAAAGATCGTTCACCAAAATGTGGACCTCAGAGATAGCAGAGACGACGAAAATCACTGCTTATGATGCGCACACATAAACCCGTTCTAGAAAACTCTTCTTATCCTGACAAGCTTTGGGGTAAAACAAGATTTGGAGGGAAGAAAGAAAGAAAAACGTATAACAATCTCAGAGAATTGAAGAATGTCATATTTCAATTCAAATTCAGTCAGTTAATGAGGCGCTTATTCAAATAGTACAGAACTAGATGATAACAGTTTCAAAATACATCTGTTACAAATTTACAATATCTGTTGTACCTCAGGCAAAGATTAGCAAACTAGGAAGAAGGAAGCAATCATGAGATGATTACCACAACAGGACAGATATTTCAATGTCCTCAAGGTACAGACCAATCAGTGACAAGACATAATGTAGTTTCAGGAAATGGCTGAAGTTAACTAGTTTCCTTACATGATTGATATGTTAGTGACAGATTGACATGTCAGTGGATGATTGATGTCAGTGAGAGATTGATATGTCAGTGGATGATTAATATGTCAGTGAGAGATTGATATGTCAGTGGATGATTGATGTCAGTGAGAGATTTATACGTCAGTGACAGATTGATATATCAGTGGATGATTGATGTCAGTGAGAGATTGATATGTCAGTGGATGATTGATATGTCAGTGAGAAATTGATATGTCAGTGGATGATTGATATGTCATAGATTGATATGTCAGTAAGAGATTGATATTTCAGTGAGAGATTGACATGGCAGTGAGAGATTGACATGTCAGTGATAGATTCATATGTCAATGAGAGATTGATATGTCAGTCAGAGATTGATATGTCAGTGGATGATTGATATGGCAGTGCGAGATTGACATGTCAGTGAGAGATTGACATGTCAGTGAGAGATTGATATGTCAGTGAGAGATTGACATGTCAGTGACAGATTGACATGTCAGTGAGAGATTGATATGTCAGTGAGATATTGATATGTCAGTGGATGATTGATATGGCAGTGCGAGATTGACATGTCAGTGAGAGATTGATATGTCGGTGAGAGATTGATATGTCACTGCATGATTGATATGTCAGTGAGAGATTGATATGGCAGTGAGAGATTGATATGTCAGTGAGAGATTGATATGTCAGTGCATGATTGATATGGCAGTGCGAGATTGACATGTCAGTGAGAGATTGATATGTCAGTGAGAGATTGACATGTCAGTGAGAGATTGATATGTCAGTGAGAGATTGATATATCAGTGCATGATTGACATGTCAGTGAGAGATTGATATGTCAGTGGATGATTGATATGTCAGTGATAGATTCATATGTCAATGAGAGATTGATATGTCAGTCAGAGATTGATATGTCAGTGGATGATTGATATGTCAGTGGATGATTGATTTGTCAGTGAGAGATGGATATGTCAGTGAGAGATTGATATATCAGTGCATGATTGACATGTCAGTGAGAGATTGATATGTCAGTGGATGATTGATATGTCAGTTGATGATTGATATGTCAGTGAGAGATTGATATGTTACTGAGAGATTGATATGTCAGTGAGAGATTGACATGTCAGTGAGAGATTGACATGTCAGTGAGAGATGGATATGTCAGTGAGAGATTGATATGTCAGTGAGAGATTGACATGTCAGTGAGAGATTGACATGTCAGTGAGAGATTGATATGTCAGTGAGAAATTGATATGTCAGTCAGAGATTGATATGTCAGTGAGAGATTGACATGTCAGTGAGAGATTGATATGTCAGTGAGAGATTGATATATCAGTGCATGATTGACATGTCAGTGAGAGATTGATATGTCAGTGGATGATTGATATGTCAGTGGATGATTGATATGTCAGTGAAAGATTGATATGTCAGTGAGAGATTGATATGTCAGTGAGAGATTGATATGTCAGTGGATGATTGATTTGTCAGTGAGAGATGGATATGTCAGTGAGAGATTGATATATCAGTGCATGATTGACATGTCAGTGAGAGATTGATATGTCAGTGGATGATTGATATGTCAGTTGATGATTGATATGTCAGTGAGAGATTGATATGTTACTGAGAGATTGATATGTCAGTGAGAGATTGACATGTCAGTGAGAGATGGATATGTCAGTGAGAGATTGATATGTCAGTGAGAGATTGACATGTCAGTGAGAGATTGACATGTCAGTGAGAGATTGATATGTTAGTGAGAAATTGATATGTCAGTCAGAGATTGATATGTCAGTCAGAGATTGATATGTCAGTGAGAGATTATTATGTCAGTCAGAGATTGATATGTCAGTCAGAGATTGCTTTGTCAGTGAGAACAATTAACCATGAGGGCTTAATTAGAAAAAAACATAAGTATAAAGGGTTTTTTTTAACCGATGGATCTACTTAATTGCACCGGGTTCTACCCCATACGGCTCGGCCCCTCTCCGCAGAAATGACACTCCACCTGATCAGAGTATTGCACAAAACAGGAACCTCGTAGCTCCGCCAATGATCCTAGGGAACTCATGGAGAACCCTATTCACTCGTGAACAGAACTGCGCAGTCTGGATTCAAACTTATGACCTTCGTATCTTAAGACAAAGGCTTAGCCCCACTTAGCCCCAAAGACCACCGTCTTAATTAGAATAAGATAGATAACAACATTGATGACCATTTGTAGAAGGAATTAAACATTTTGTGTTTATGCAACATCAAGTGCAAGGCAAATATGTTAGACAGAATATCAAGTAAATGTTCATGCTAGACAGAAGATCAAGTTCATCTGCATGTTAGACAAGGCTAGACACTTTCATTACAGCAGACGTGAAATAAGGATCAGAGATTGAGAAGAGAATACTGTAATCCTATCAGAATTTGATCTTCTGGAAATGTCAGGCACCACGTCATACAAGCATTTGTAAATGGGAGTAATAGAATGAGGGTAGACAGACAAGCATGAAAGCTGACAAAAATACTGGCAGACATGCAGCGTGAGAGAGAGAGAACGAGAGAGAGAGAGCGCGCAAGAGAATTATTTAGATAGATATATAAATATATATGATTTAGAATTTAGACAGAAAAAGTATATTAAAACGAACCTTGAACATCGCGATGAAGATGATGGTGGTGGTGGTAGAACTAGCCAGAGATCCCGTCTTTCATGCGAGTTGTTATGTTCTGCAAATGACATACTACATCAAGAACACAGTAAGCAAAACTCTAGCACCGATAGAAGAAAACTAATCACTACAGAGAGGAAGTATCTACACAGAATGCTGGGTATATCAAGAAGAGACCGGTTTAGAAATGAAGTTAACATGAGCTCAGGAAACAAGCGAGTGTAACATTAATACTGAGCTTCATCAAGAAACAAGCGAGTGTAACATTAATACTGAGCTTCATCAAGAAACAACAAATGAAATGGATCGGCCACATAAGCAGATTACCAACATACAATGCTAGCAATGCTACTCTGATATTTTTTTTTCTTTTGCGTTCTCACTAGATTGGGATTTCGAATTCTCTAATAAAGGCAGCCATCTGCCTCAGATTATCAGCCACGCCATACAGTTTGTCTTGGATGCTAGTGTAAGTGGGTCACCTCTTTCTTCCCAAGTCTGCATACTGGGGGCAGTACTGTAGGATATAATTCCTATGATTTCTGCTTCCCGTTTGAGCCGACCTCTTCCGCAGTAAGTTTTGGCCACCCTCGTGATGGTAGTTCTGACATTCTTACTGCGTGGCTAAATCTCCGAGGCAGATTGGCGACCATAGAATCCGTTATCCCATTCCACATTGTGAGGGTCGTTGCACCATGTTATGCGCCTTATGGCCTGGTGCATCCGTTTTCTGCAAGCATTTGTTTCGGGTTAGCATTCCTAGCGGACACATGCATCCGATTTCAGTCGTCAAACCTCCTTAGTCGCCTCTTACGACATGCGTGGCAGGTAACAGTGGTTCTATTCTTTACACCCCAAATGTGGGCCCCGGTAACCACTCGGGCGCTGCTCTGATATAATGGATACAAAGCAAAAGATTGTACACGCAAAAAAGTGGACCACAGAAATAACAGAGGAAGTGAAAGTCACTATTTACGAAGCGCACACAAAAGTCTGTTCTAGAACGGACTAGACACCCCGTGCTGAGAATCTTTTGCTCAAGATCGCCACAAATGTAGAGCTGCAAAAACACAAGTACAACACGCATACTTGAGTATCGTCGTATTGCTGTAGCGTAGACAAAGCGAGTTACATGAACAGATAACACACACCACCCACAAGTCCAATCATGACCATCTATGCCCTACCTGTGTTTGGGGATTGCGCATATGGATTGGAATGTACAGTCCCCTCCGCACACACCAGAGAGGTGCAACAACACAGGTCTGAGACTATTATCATCGCTTTCGATGGACAGATCTTATTATTATTATTATTATTATTATACACATAGAAAATCATCTAATAAAACAATAATGTTAATTTGAAACTATAAATACATTTGGTGAACTAAAGTTAATTGCATATCCTTTACAGGACTTTGCGAATCAACCCAGCTTTTAACGCTGTTTGTGATTTTTCTAGGCATTATTACGTTCAGTAGTTTGCCATTGCTTTCTGAACGGGTGGCGTCATCGTCCTTTTGTAAAATCCACGCGAAACAATTTGCAACCAAACTGTCCGCAGCGTGATTCGAACTCAGAACGTCGGGGTTAATAGACCGAGTCACTATCCCTAAGCCACAGACGCCACCCTTGGTGAACTACTGAACATTAAGTACCGTTTTAATTTGAAACATAAAAAACTGAAATAAGCCAATGTATGTACAAACTTATCATGATGACTCATTCTGCGTCAAGGAAGTCAATCATGGACATGGTGTAACAAAATGTGGAACATTCAGAATTGCATATTCAACTAACACAAGAAATCAGTAAAACTTTCTTTAACAACATGATGCTGGTCCATCACGGGTGATGATGCTCCTCCATCACGGGTGATGATGCTCCTCCATCAGGGGTGATGATGCTCGTCCATCACCGGTGATGATGATGACCACCATTTTTCCTCAAAGAGAATGTAGTTGCATTATGTTTGTCTGTGTGTGCGTAGATGACTAGTGAGTCCGATATGGGCTTGAAATGTTCTTGTACAGTGTGGGCAAGGTATACATGCACTTGTAGGAAGTTTTACTGCCTTTCTATTTTGACGTTTCTGTTCCATTGGTGCAGTTCTACATGTCTAGCAGGCGGAAGAATAGTGTCAAAGACGTGTGCTCTAGGCTGATCTGTCTTGAGCAACATTCTTTCACTTGTCGACATCTATGCGAAAGGATTTTAACCTCCTGCGAGCGTTTACCGCTACACAGCTCACCATACAAGAGTCTTTTGGTATTCTGCAATCCGACATTTGATCCACATGTATGTCCATCGTGTCTGGGACACCATCAAGATTGTGTAGGTGCTGGGGACAGCAACTCTCTTTAGGATATCAGCATAAGAAAGTTGGCACAGAACCTTGCTTGAACTACATTGAGAAACAAAGTCACCAACATCAGCATAAGAAAGTTGGCACAGCACCTTGCTTGAATTACATTGAGAAACAACAAATGAAGTGGTTCGGCCACTTAATAAGAATGCATCATAATTCTACTGTATACAGTCTTCTACAACAAAAAATCAGGAAAGAGGGTGAAAAATATAGATAGATGGCATAGCAGAATCCTGTCAAAAAGCAAAAATAACTATACAGTTCTCTACAACAGAACATCAGGAAAGCATATGAGAGAAATAACAGGAAAAAGGTGGTTAGATGGCATATCAGAATCCTGTGAAAAGGGAAAAAATAACAATCACCCATGCCACTACAGCAGCGCAAGACAAAAATTACAATCACCCATGCCACTACAGCAGCGCAAGACAAAAATAACAATCACCCATGCCATTACAGCAGCGCAAGACAAAAAACAGAAAACTACGACACTGGACAACAATCTGGTAACAGTATGACGATAAAAAAAAGAAGAAGAAGAAGATAGCAATAATAATAATAATCCCTCTCGTACCGTTATACGTTACATAGGGCCTGCAAGTAATTTCTCCATACCGCTCTATCCTGGGCAACTCGCTCAATCTCCTCCATGGAACTGAGACCGATATTTCCTGCCTCTCTCAGCAAAGTTCGTTTCAGGGTCCCTTAGGTCGACCTCTCTTTCTTGAACCCTTTGCATCCCACTTCAATGCCTGCTTTGATATTCGTTGATCATTTCTCCTCAAGGTGTGCCCAACATATCTCCATCTTCTCTTTCTTATAACAGTTGTCACTAGTGGTTGACCAGACATGTCTCTGATTTCATCACTTCTCCTGAATTCGTTCCATATATTCCCATGCATTTGACATACACACATTCTCTATATAATCTTCTTACTCTCCCCATAAAACATAATCTGTAAGCTGACAAAACTACAGAAGTCCATGTAAGAGCCCACAAAACATAATCTGTAAGCTGACAAAACTACAGAAGTCCATGTAAGAGCCCACAAAACATAATCTGTAAGCTGACAAAACTACAGAAGTCCATGTAAGAGCCCACAAAACATAACCTGTAAGCTGACAAAAATACAGAAGTCCATGTAAGAGCCCACAAAACATAATCTGTAAGCTGACAAAACTACAGAAGTCCATGTGAGAGCCCATAAAACATAATCTGTAAGCTGACAAAACTACAGAAGTCCATGTAAGAGCCCACAAAACATAATATGTAAGCTGACAAAACTACAGAAGTCCATGTAAGAGCCCACAAAACATAACCTGTAAGCTGACACAACTACAGAAGTCCATGTAAGAGCCCACAAAACATAACCTGTAAGCTGACACAACTACAGAAGTCCATGTAAGAGCACACAAAACATAATCTGTAAGCTGACAAAACTACAGAAGTCCATGTGAGAGCCCACAAAACATAACCTGTAAGCTGACACAACTACAGAAGTCCATGTAAGAGCCCACAAAACATAACCTGTAAGCTGACACAACTACAGAAGTCCATGTAAGAGCACACAAAACATAATCTGTAAGCTGACAAAACTACAGAAGTCCATGTGAGAGCCCATAAAACATAATCTGTAAGCTGACAAAACTACAGAAGTCCATGTGAGAGCCCATAAAACATAATCTGTAAGCTGACACAACTACAGAAGTCCATGTGAGAGCCCACAAAACATAATCTGTAAGCTGACAAAACTACAGAAGTCCATGTGAGAGCCCACAAAACATAATCTGTAAGCTGACAAAACTACAGAAGTCCATGTAAGAGCCCACAAAACATAATCTGTAAGCTGACAAAACTACAGAAGTCCATGTAAGAGCCCACAAAACATAATCTGTAAGCTGACAAAACTACAGAAATCCATGTAAGAGCCCACAAAACATAATCTGTAAGCTGACAAAACTACAGAAGTCCATGTAAGAGCCCACAAAACATAACCTGTAAGCTGACACAACTACAGAAGTCCATGTAAGAGCCCACAAAACATAATCTGTAAGCTGACAAAACTACAGAAATCCATGTAAGAGCCCACAAAACATAATCTGTAAGCTGACAAAACTACAGAAATCCATGTAAGAGCCCACAAAACATAATCTGTAAGCTGACAAAACTACAGAAATCCATGTAAGAGCTTAGGACACAGTTTTTATAAAGAAGACCAGAAGAGAAATCACTGATGGAAAACCAGTCTCAAGGGAAATCTTTCATGTCTTGCATATATTAATCCACTCTACACGTAACTTGATGTACTATCTCCCGCCGTAACCTACTTTAGAATAGGCAGAGTTTCATGGACAGAAAAACAGACAAATAAACAAGTTTTAGGAAAACTAGGCATGAAGAAACAATTATTAAGAGAAATAAAATTCAGACAAGTAAAGTATTTTGGGCACATAAAAGACATGACACCATGATAAAACATTTACTAGAGGGGAAAGTTGAGGGGAAGAGCAAGAGGAAGACCGAGAGATAAGTGGGAAGGAAACTTTAAGAAATGGACAGGTTACAGGCTGGCAGTGTGCAACACCAAGGCGAAAGACAGAGGATGCTGGAGATTCATTGCAGCCAACCTTCAATGTGGGGACGGCACCTGAAGATGATAATGAGCCTACATTGGTTTCTTTCTTTCTCCGTGAAGTCACAGTAACATGAGATAGCTCAATCGAGTTATCGTCAGGACTTCTAGTTGATGTGGGCTGACTTTTATATATATTTGATAGAACACTATAACCTTGATTGCAAATGAGAGTCGCTGTAGCGTAGTTGTTAGTGAACTCGCTTCGCAAGGCTGGTGGTCTGGGTTCAGCTCCGCAATGCGCGTGGAATTTTTCCCGACCGCGACGGCTCTCAGGTCGACCCAGCCTCAACTGGGTACCAGACATGCTCTGGGAAAGTAAAGGCGACCGGCGTGATGCTGACCACATCACCCATCGTGTGCCGACGGTCAATGAATAAATAATACAGGCCTAACACTGTATTGACCTATATACCACGAGGTATGAAAGGGTTCCTTTACTTACTTTTTTTTATAACCTTGATTGCAAATGTAAACAAATTCTATGAGTTCATCGTTATATATTGATTAAAAGAGTGTCTCTTTGGCTATGTGGTTATGCCTTGCCTTATAATCCGAATGTCCTGGGTTCAAATCCGGACCACGCCGTTCTTTTCTCGGGTACATTTTTCCCAGATACCCTAGGATTGTTGCCGGAGCTACGGAGTTCCTACTTTGTGCAATACTCTCGAAAGGTGGTGTGCCTTTTCTGCGAAGAGGGACCTAGACCTAATGGGTAAAACCCGGTGCAATGAAGTTTATACGTCGGCGTTAAACCTCATTTTTGTATTTGATGAAAAGTGTTAATAATAGTGATAATAATAATAATAATAATTCCTCTCGTACCGTTATACGTTACATAGGGCATGCAAGCAATTTCTCCATACCGCTCTATCCTGGGCAACTCGCTCAATCTCCTCTATGGAACTGAGACCGATATTTCCTGCCTCTCTCAGCAAAGTTCGTTTCAGGGTCTCTTTAGGTCGACCTCTCTTCTTGAACCCTTTGCATCCCACTTCAATGCCTGCTTTGATATTCGTTGATCATTTCTCCTCAAGGTGTGCCCAACATATCTCCATCTTCTCTTTCTTATAACAGTTGTCACTAGTGGTTGACCAGACATGTCTCTGATTTCATCACTTCTGAATTCGTTTCATTTATATTCATTATTTTTCGCAGACATCTATTTTCAAATGCATTCCAAAATACTGATATTACTTAGCGTCAAATGTAATGTGTGACCTTACTTAGCGTCAAATGTAATGTGTGACCTTACTTAGCGTCAAATGTAATGTGTGACCTTACTTAGCGTCAAATGTAATGTGTGACCTTACTTAGCGTCAAATGTAATGTGTGACCTTACTTAGCGTCAAATGTAATGTGTGACCTTACTTAGCGTCAAATGTAATGTGAGACCTTACTTAGCGTCAAATGTAATGTGTGACCTTACTTAGCGTCAAATGTAATGTGTGACCTTACTTAGCGTCAAATGTAATGTGTGACCTTACTTAGCGTCAAATGTAATGTGTGACCTTACTTAGCGTCAAATGTAATGTGTGACCTTACTTAGCGTCAAATGTAATGTGTGACCTTACTTAGCGTCAAATGTAATGTGTGACCTTACTTAGCGTCAAATGTAATGTGTGACCTTACTTAGCGTCAAATGTAATGTGTGACCTTACTTAGCGTCAAATGTAATGTGTGACCTTACTTAGCGTCAAATGTAATGTGTGACCTTACTTAGCGTCAAATGTAATGTGTGACCTTACTTAGCGTCAAATGTAATGTGTGACCTTACTTAGCGTCAAATGTAATGTGTGACCTTACTTAGCGTCAAATGTAATGTGTGACCTTACTTAGCGTCAAATGTAATGTGTGACCTTACTTAGCGTCAAATGTAATGTGTGACCTTACTTAGCGTCAAATGTAATGTGTGACCTTACTTAGCGTCAAATGTAATGTGTGACCTTACTTAGCGTCAAATGTAATGTGATGACCTACTTAGCGTCAAATGTAATGTGTGACCTTACTTAGCGTCAAATGTAATGTGTGACTTTACTTAGCGTCAAATGTAATGTGTGACCATTCTTAGCGTCAAATGTAATGTGTGACCTAACTTAGTGTCAAATGTAATGTGTGACCTTTACTTAGCGTCAAATGTAATGTGTGACTTTACTTAGCGTCAAATGTAATGTGTGACTTTACTTAGCGTCAAATGTAATGTGTGACCTTACTTAGCGTCAAATGTAATGTGTGACCTAATGTGACATTGTTTCCGCATGTTGTGTTGTTTACTAAATGAATTCATACTTGTATTTATCTAAACAACAAATCTCAAACGCAAGGCTCACGTAACATAAGTGGTTTGGTTTCCATTCATTTCCCCTTGAACAAATCGGCCTTATGTCTACAGCAGTGGCGGCCAATAAGGGCCAGTTGGACAGGGCCCAAACACAAATAATGTGTAATGTGTATTTATTGATTTATAAATTAAAATATAACCTAACCTAAAACCATTTTTCCGAAAACTGTTGTCTGGCCCCACCAACAAAAATAAATACCAGCCGCCACTGTTCTACAACAACACTGAGCATAGCACTACACGCATAGAGTTGTTGTAGTCTTCTGCAACACTGAGCATAGCACTACACGCATAGAGTTGTTGTAGTCTTCTGCAACACTGAGCATAGCACTACACGCATAGAGTTGTTGTAGTCTTCTGCAACACTGAGCATAGCACTACACGCATAGAGTTGTTGTGTAGTCTTCTGCAACACTGAGCATAGCACTACACGCATAGAGTTTTTGTAGTCTTCTGCAACACTGAGCATAGCACTACACGCATAGAGTTTTGTGTAGTCTTCTGCAACACTGAGCATAGCACGACAGCATAGAGTTTGTAGTCTCTCAACACTGAAATGGTCTGCACAGGTTTTGTGTCTTCTGAAACGACTGAACATAGCATTCTTATTACTGAGTTTTGAGTCTTGCAACACTAATATCACTACACAAAGTATTTGAGTTTCTGAAACACTGAGTCAATTAACATCATGCATAATGTTTTTAGTCTGAAACTGGAGCATAAAAGTTTGTTCTGTGAAACACTGACATAGACTAAAGATATGTGAGTTTTTTAGATTCTCAAATTCTGACTAGACAGACAGCATGGAAGTATTTGTATCTCGAACACTGAGTCATAGCACAACCAAGAGTTGTGTGTCATACTTTCATCCAATGAACATTATATTTCTGCCAAATATAAAGATAAAGGGAGAAAACATAATTCCTGGGCTCATCCGTTAAAAAAACTGTTTATCTCTTTACCTAATTAGTGTCTATTTATCTAGTCACCCAATTTCTGCCAATTTTCTCTTTTAATCTCAGAAAAGAGTTCGAAACGTCAGATAGATGATTATAGCGCTGGTTATTCTAAAAATTTAAGCCATTTTAACTTTACTATGTAGATTACATAATAGTAAACTTGTGTAAAACGTAAAGCATCAGAAATCGGATGTTCTGGCCTACTTGTAGGCGCATAACTGGCACAAAGTATAATCGCTCTTAGGTTCGAATCACATACAAATCAGAAAGAGTGGTTTAACCCTGTAACGTTCCGGTATTAAGAAAATCTCATTTATAAATTAGATACTACATGACTCCGGAACGTACTGTATTTGTGTACTATTTATGCATTTAAGTGCATATAATATATGTTACATAATGCAAAACAATGGCGGCTCATCATTAAGGGTCAGTGGGGCCGGGCCCCACGAAGAATAATGTGTAATGTGTATTTATTTTTATAAATTAAAATATAACTTAACTCAAAAGCCATGACTTTTCCGAAAATGTGTGTCTGGCCCCACTTACAAAAAAGAGCAAGAGCCGGCACTGATGCAAAACATATGATATTACCATAAGTTTTTTTAAAATAATATTTATTTTTAAGATGTCTAATCTCGTTGATAAAAGCACGCTTTGTGTTCTTCTTCTTCTATGTTCGTCTGCTATGAACTCATGCGTAGTCATGGAGCATGGTTCGGCGCTTCTGACTGATTTTTGCGTAAAAGCCTACTTACCGTTTCTACGGTTTTCCTAGCCATTCAGGCGAACCTTTTCCGACTTCATAGATAAGAGCATGCTTTTATTACACCAGTTTCCGATCGTGCCACTATTTTTGGAAAATCTCTGCAGACGTGTTTTCACTTGCTATTGTCAAAAATAACCGATATGGATGTTCGAACAAGTGGAACAAAAATGTAATTAGATAATAATGACAAAACATTCAATAATGGATAGATGGGCATAGCAGAATATTGTCAAAAAGTAAAAATAACTGTCACGCAATATCCCTAGAGCAGCGCAAAACTAAAAACAGAAAGCCACGACACTAGGAGACCACGACCCGTTAACAGTGTGACGATAAAATAAGACAAAAAGACAGAGAAGTCAAACAATAAAATAGACTTTTACAAATGATCTAGTGTCACGATTTTTCGTTCTGAGTTACATGTTAATACTGATAGCTAGGTTGTCAAACGTTATCAGTTGTTCATAACACATATCTCGATTGCTTGCTTGCTTGCTTGATTGATTGGTTGATTGATTGATTGATTGATTGATTGGTTGGTTGATTGATTGATTGATTGATTGCTTGATAATACCGTCATCATTGCACTTCGATGAGTAACCATGTGTGCTCAGATCTCGTTCTTACACGGGAATATCTCAGCTGCAGAGCACGAACTCCGTAGCACTGGCGAGGGTCCCCGATGTAATTTTGAAGATATTTTTACCGTTCGTAAAATTCCAGACTAACTAATTTTCCTGCCGCAGAGTTTGGACAAGGTACTCATGGGTTATAATCGAGCTCACTACTGCTTAAGCTACGGACGCCCTTAATAATAAATTAATCATTTTTTATGTACAACTGTAAGTGACTGAATATTCTTCCACACTGAACTACAGAAATTTCTCATATATCATAATTTGGTGTCTTTTTAAGCGAAAAATCTGTGTTACGTTTTCAGCTATGAAAATTCACGGGACTTTACAAATTTCACGCAAATCACAGTTGGCAACAACATTTCAAATTTTCGTAGGTATCTGGTAGATGTGAAGCGAAACATGAAGACAACGTTAAGCAAACAGCAGACAATCATCATCATCATCATGAACATCAATTCCCGTCACTTCTAAAATATATACGAGAGAGGGCAAAAATGCATCCACTCAAATAAGCAGTTATGAGTTTTTCTGTCTCTGTTTCTGTAACTGTTTGCTTTGTTCTGCAGTGGCGGGTCACTGGCCCCCATGCCCAATCTTTTGTTGTCAATCTTTACAACACAGTAATTAATGTGTAACAAAATTGCCGAGTGTTAAACTAAGACCTAAGTTGTTGTTTTTTTATACAAAACATCCCCGGACGAAGCCGGGTAGTAAAACTGTTTATCTATTTTATGAGAAAAATGAAAATTGGAGTCATCCAGAATCACGAAATATAAATCAAACTTGGACATGATGTAATTATAAAGATAAATGGCTAATACACAAATTCAGAATTAATGGTCAACACTTTATAAAGTTGGTTCAGTTTAAGAGCTGCCTTACGAAGTTACAAAAAGGGTTCACTTTACTGCCTTAAGAATTTACAAAATTGGTTCAGTTTAACAGCTGCTGTTCAAAGTTACAAAACTGGTTCAGTTTAAGAGCTGCTGTTCAAAGTTACAAAACTGGTTCACTTTAATAGCAGCTGTTCAAAGTTACAAAATTGATTCAGTTTAAGAGCTGCTGTTCAAAGTTACAAAACTGGTTCACTTTAAGAGCTGCTGTTTAAAGTAACAAAACTGGTTCAGTTTAAAAGTTGCTGTTCAAAGTTACAAAACTGGTTCAGTTTAAGAGCTGCTGTTCAAAGTTACAAAATTGGTTCAGTTTAAGAGCTGCTGTTCAAAGTTACAAAACTGGTTCAGTTTAAGAGCTGCTGTTTAAAGTTACAAAACTCTCTCTCTCTCTTTGCCTTTTTTTACCCGGGTTGGGGCATAGGCCCTCAACCAACTCATGCCAAGTCTTCCTATCTCTAGCTATCTCCTGCAGCTCCCTACAGCTCTTCTTTATATTGTTGATCTCCGCCTCCAAATCTCGTCTCCATGTATTTCTCGGCCTCCCTTCTTTCGCTGTCCCTGCGGGTTCCAGGCAAGGACCCTTCTTGTTATATTCCCCTCCGGTTTTCGCAAAGTGTGTCCTATCCAGCGCCAGCGTCTTTTTAACCTGTTCGTTCACTGGAATCTGTCTTGTTCTCTCCATAAGTTCCTCATTTGTGACCCTATCATACCATCTTATTCCCTCTATTCTGCGCAGACACCAGTTGATGAATGTTTGCAATTTATGCGCTATTGTTTTAGTTGTTCTCCATGTTTCTGACCCATACAGTAGAACTGCTTTAACATTAGAGTTAAATATCCGAATTTTTGTTCTAGATTTGATTTCTTTGGACTTCCAAATGTTTCCCAGTGCAATGAAAGCTCCTCTTGCCTTCTGTATTCTTATTTTAACATCTCTATCTGTTCCACCCTCTTTGTCTACGTTGCTGCCCAAATATGTGTATGATTCTACCTCTTGAAGTGGGATTTCTCCCAGGGAGATCGAGTTGTCGTTTGCTTGGTTAATTCTCAATATCTTTGTCTTTCCCTTATGAATGTTCAGCCCTAGTTGCTGGGACCTTTGATTCAATGTGTTAAGCTTATCCTGCATCTGATTTCGTGTATGTGACAGAAGGGCTATATCATCAGCGAAGTCCAGATCATCTAGTTGCTCTGTCAGAGTCCATTGGATTCCATTTCTGGTGTTAGTTACTGTGGTCTTCATAATCCAGTCTATTGTCAGTAAGAACAACAAAGGTGATAGAAGACATCCCTGACGCACTCCTGTTTCTATTCCGAAAGTATCTGTTAGTTTACCTTCATGAAGAACTCTACATTTCATATCTGTATATGTTGCTTTTATTAGGTTAATAATTTTCTGTGGGATTCCATAATGCCTCATTAATTTCCAAAGGGTTTCCCTATCAATACTGTCAAAAGCCTTCTCATAATCAACAAATCCGATATAAAGTTGGGATTTCCATTCAATACTTTGCTCTATTATTATACGTAATGTGGCTATCTGGTCAGCACAGGATCTATTTGGTCGGAAGCCTGCCTGTTCATCTCTTAGCTTTATATCGATGGCATCTCTCAGTCTCTCCAGGATGACTCTGCTTAGTATTTTCCCAGGTACTGACAACAGCATTATTCCCTATAGTTTTCACACTTCTGAAGGTCCCCTTTCTTTGGTAGCTTCACCAGGTATCCTTCTCTCCAGTTTGCTGGTATTTCTTCAGTCTCCCAGATTCTGCTAAATAATTTATACAGTATTTCTGTGGATGTGTTTATGTTGGCTTTAACCGCCTCTGCTGGAATACCATCTGGACCGGCCGCTTTTCCATCTTTTAAAAGTTTAATGGCTTTACTAATTTCCTCCTTGGATGGTTTCTCACAGTTGATGTCCAAGTCAATTTCTGCCGGTTGGATTGTTCAAAGTTACAAAACTGGTTCAGTTTAAAAGTTGCTGTTCAAAGTTACAAAACTGGTTCAGTTTAAGAGCTGCTGTTCAAAGTTACAAAACTGGTTCAGTTTAAGAGCTGCTGTTCAAAGTTACAAAACTGGTTCACTTTAAGAGTTGCTGTTTAAAGTTACAAAACTGGTTCAGTTTAAGAGCTGCTGTTCAAAGTTACAAAACTGGTTCAGTTTAAAAGTTGCTGTTCAAAGTTACAAAACTGGTTCAGTTTAAAAGCTGCTGTTCAAAGTTACAAAACTGGTTCAGTTTAAGAGTTGCTGTTCAAAGTTACAAAACTGGTTCAGTTTAAGAGCTGCTGTTCAAAGTTACAAAACTGGTTCAGTTTAAAAGTTGCTGTTCAAAGTTACAAAACTGGTTCAGTTTAAGAGTTGCTGTTCAAAGTTACAAAACTGGTTCAGTTTAAGAGTTGCTGTTTAAAGTTACAAAATGGGTTCACTTTAAGAGCTGCTGTTCAAAGTTACAAAATGTATCGACTTAATTGTAGGTGAAGAAGCTGACGCTTAGCCTCGCTGCTCAGTAACTCCATGGGCAAATCCTGGAAAATTGCGAGTCTTGACAGATTGTGTACAATTAACGCAAACTATTCTTTATCATCCTTTTAGATTGATTCAAATGTCCTCTAATATCATCAAGATTCAAATGTCCACTTATGTCATCAAGATAGATTCAAATGTCCACTAATATCATTAAGATTCGAATGTCCACTAATATCATCAAGATTCAAATGTCCACTGATATCATCAAGATTAAAATGTCCACTAATATCATCAAGATTCAAATGTCCACTAATATCATCAAGATTCAAATTCCACTAATATCATAAAGATTTAAATGTTCACATTTATCATCAAGATTCAAATGTCCCCTGATATCACCAAGATTAAATGTCCACTTAATCATCAAGCTTAAAATATCATCTGATATCATCAATATTTAAATCTCCCCTAATATCATCAAGAAATAAATGACCATATCATTAAGGTTGAAATGGCCACTGATATCATCAAAAAATAAATGGCCACTGATATCATCAAGAAATAAATGCTCCCTGATATCATTAAGCTTCAAATGTCCACTAATATCATTAAGCTTCAAATGTCCACTAATATCATCAAGCTTCAAATGTCCCCTAATATCATCAAGCTTTAAATGTCCACTAATATCGTCAAGCTTCAAATGTCCCCTAATATCATCAAGCTTAAAATGTCCACTAATATCATAAAGCGCTGAATAGTAGACGTTATCAAACATTTAAGTGAAAATAAAAATGTTTTTAAATAAAATTCTTATAAAAACACGTAACTTTTTTAATGTATAATCACAGACGAAGCCGGTCAAATCTCTAGCAATAATAACAACATAATATGTTTTAAATCGAATTCGCAGATTGACAAGTGTTACATTAACTGAAACACGATATTATTAATAAAACTAACATATAATCTCATATAATTGCATTAATTTACACACTTCTAACATCAGTTATTTTATCTAGCAAATAAAAAACGATACATCAAAGTCTAATCCAATATTTTTAAACGCTTTAATGCTTGTTTTGTTTATGAAGAAGGAAAGATGAGTTTCGGTCGCAGTATTGGTTTTTTGTTTACATTTATTTCTGTCATGAATGTATCGATGTATAAAACAATATCAACAAATAGATTAATCTTTCACTTACCTTGACATTAGAACAGCATGCTGTGTTATCCTTAGTGGGACATCTGTTATTATTATCTAACAAATATTAGAACGAATATTGACGTCAACTGTTAGAAGAAAATCAAGAGTGATGAGAGTGTGGTGCTATTGCTTAACACAACGTACGGACCGGGTGATGACGATGAAAGCATGTGACCTCAGCTTAGCTGGTGCTGTCTACAACAAATTCGTTTTATTCCAGCATCCAGCAAAATGTGTGGTGTGGTCTGTGCATCCCCTCGCTAGTGTTGAATTAGGTCGAGGGACATTTGAGAACAAATTTGTAAGAAAGTGAGACATTGTTAGTACATCGTGTGGACTGCTAGGATATTGTTGTTATAGTAGATTGTTGGTTGTGACTAGATTTATGTGTGTCCTAGTTTATACTGTTTCAAATATTATTTATTTTTAAATATGTTGAATAAAATCGTACACAGACTAGATATTTTTATTTGTGAATTATAACCAGAAAATATCAGCTGGTCCCATTGTTAGAGCACCCAAAATCTCACTGACAGCTAAGCAACAGATGATCAACAGCATTGTCATACCTATTTTGTGTTACCAGAGCCAAACATGGACATTGAGCAAAGCGCAGTCACAAAAAAACTACATGTGAAATGCGGTGCCTGCGAAAAGTTGCCAACAACACCAGAAAAGACAAGAGTCACTAACATCAGAATAAGAAAGAAAGTTGGCACAGAACACTGTTTGAGTTACATTGAGAAACAAAGAATGAAGTGGTTTGGCCATTTACTAGTAGTGCATCCAAACTCCACAGTATACAGTCTTCTACAACAGAACATCAGGAAAGAAGGCGAGAGGAAGACCACGAAAAAGATGGTTAGATGGCTTAGCAGAATCCTGTCAAAGATCAAAAATAACAATCACCCAAGCCACTAGAACAGCGCCAGACAAAAACAGAAAATCGCGACACTTGACAACAACCCGGTAACAGTGTGACGACAAAAGAAGAAGAAGAAACAGAACACTGGGTAGCAACCCAGTAGCAGCGTGACGACACTGAGCAACAACCCGGTAACAGTGTGACGACACTGAGCAGCAACCCGGTAACAGTGTGACGATACTGAGCAACAACCCGGTAACAGTGTGACGATACTGAACAAAAATACGGTAACAGTGTGACGATACTGAACAAAAACACGGTAACAGTGTGACAATACTGAACAAAAACCCCGTAACAATGTGACGACACTGGACAACAACCCGGTAACAGTGTGACGACAAAAGAAGAAGGAGAACCACCACACTGAGCAACAACCGGTAGCAGTGTGACGACACTGGCAAACAACCCAGTAACAGTGTGACGACACTGGGCAACAACCCGGTAGCAGTGTGACGACACTGGGCAACAACCCGGTAACAGTGTGACGACACTGGGCAACAATCCGGTAACAGTGTGACGACACTGAGCAACAACCCGGTAACATTGTGACGACACTGGGCAACAATCCGGTAACATTGTGACGACACTGGGCAACAATCCGGTAACAGTGTGACGACACTGGGCAACAATCCGGTAACAGTGTGACGACGACAAAAGAAGAAGAAGAATCAGTAAAGTGTAGGACGGATTAGCGTAATGCATAGAGCGCTCGCCTATCGATTCGGTCTCGAGAGGGTTATGAGTTAAATCCAATACTGGACGTTTCAGACGGGAGGAAACGAATTGACCATACTACCTCCTGCATACTAGGGTTTAGAAATGGGAAGTACCTGGCACCATAGCTCCTGATACGGCTACGGGAAATAATATGTTTGTTACCAAATAAATTAGAAAATATTTCCAGAATGTTTTTACTATCTTCTTCTTCTTCTTCTTCTAACGCTCCATATCGACCACTTGTTAACCACTCTTTGTCATTTCTATGTGATCTGAGCCTAAGAGCGAGAGTACGTTGTGGCAGTTTTACGCCTATATATAGGCCAGCACATCCGATTTCTGCGACGCTTTTTATTTACTAGGGTAGCTTCCCTTGCCTCTTACGACATGCCTTGTAGGTCGCAGTGTTACTATTCTTTGCTCCCCTTGTGAGCGCCGTCAACACATGAGCAGATTTTAATATCCTAATTTCATGTATTAAAAATATGTCTTATCTGTTGGTCAGTTTCCTATTCAGTTGATGAATGATGTCTGAATTTGTCTATGGCTAGTTGAGAGTTGGTTTCCGTGGTAGCCATGGCTACTTGAGAGATGAGCCATGGTAGAGAGTAGCCATGGCTAGTTGAGAGTTGGTAGCCATGGCTAGTTGAGAGTGGTAGCCATGGCTAGTTGAGAGATGGTAGCCATGGCTAGTTGAGAGATGGTAGCCATGGCTAGTTGAGAGATGGTAGCCATGGCTAGTTGAGAGATGGTAGCCATGGCTAGTTGAGAGATGGTAGCCATGGCTAGTTGAGAGATGGTAGCCATGGCTAGTTGAGAGATGGTAGCCATGGCTAGTTGAGAGATGGTAGCCATGGCTAGTTGAGAGATGGTAGCCATGGCTAGTTGAGAGATGGTAGCCATGGCTAGTTGAGAGATGGTAGCCATGGCTAGTTGAGAGATGGTAGCCATGGCTAGTTGAGAGATGGTAGCCATGGCTAGTTGAGAGATGGTAGCCATGGCTAGTTGAGAGATGGTAGCCATGGCTAGTTGAGAGATGGTAGCCATGGCTAGTTGAGAGATGGTAGCCATGGCTAGTTGAGAGATGGTAGCCATGGCTAGTTGAGAGATGGTAGCCATGGCTAGTTGAGAGATGGTAGCCATGGCTAGTTGAGAGATGGTAGCCATGGCTAGTTGAGAGATGGTAGCCATGGCTGTTGAGATAGATGTGAGAGATGGTAGCCATGGCTAGTTGAGAGATGGTAGCCATGGCTAGTTGAGAGATGGTAGCCATGGCTAGTTGAGAGATGGTAGCCATGGCTAGTTGAGAGTTGGTAGCCATGGCTAGTTGAGAGATGGTAGCCATGGCTAGTTGAGAGATGGTAGCCATGGCTAGTTGAGAGATGGTAGCCATGGCTAGTTGAGAGATGGTAGCCATGGCTAGTTGAGAGATGGTAGCCATGGCTAGTTGAGAGATGGTAGCCATGGCTAGTTGAGAGATGGTAGCCATGGCTAGTTGAGAGATGGTAGCCATGGCTAGTTGAGAGATGGTAGCCATGGCTAGTTGAGAGATGGTAGCCATGGCTAGTTGAGAGATGGTAGCCATGGCTAGTTGAGAGATGGTAGCCATGGCTAGTTGAGAGATGGTAGCCATGGCTAGTTGAGAGATGGTAGCCATGGCTAGTTGAGAGATGGTAGCCATGGCTAGTTGAGAGATGGTAGCCATGGCTAGTTGAGAGATGGTAGCCATGGCTAGTTGAGAGATGGTAGCCATGGCTAGTTGAGAGATGGTAGCCATGGCTAGTTGAGAGATGGTAGCCATGGCTAGTTGAGAGATGGTAGCCATGGCTAGTTGAGAGATGGTAGCCATGGCTAGTTGAGAGATGGTAGCCATGGCTAGTTGAGAGATGGTAGCCATGGCTAGTTGAGAGATGGTAGCCATGGCTAGTTGAGAGATGGTAGCCATGGCTAGTTGAGAGATGGTAGCCATGGCTAGTTGAGAGATGGTAGCCATGGCTAGTTGAGAGTGGTAGCCATGGCTAGTTGAGAGATGGTAGCCATGGCTAGTTGAGAGATGGTAGCCATGGCTAGTTGAGAGATGGTAGCCATGGCTAGTTGAGAGATGGTAGCCATGGCTAGTTGAGAGATGGTAGCCATGGCTAGTTGAGAGATGGTAGCCATGGCTAGTTGAGAGATGGTAGCCATGGCTAGTTGAGAGATGGTAGCCATGGCTAGTTGAGAGATGGTAGCCATGGCTAGTTGAGAGATGGTAGCCATGGCTAGTTGAGAGATGGTAGCCATGGCTAGTTGAGAGATGGTAGCCATGGCTAGTTGAGAGATGGTAGCCATGGCTAGTTGAGAGATGGTAGCCATGGCTAGTTGAGAGATGGTAGCCATGGCTAGTTGAGAGATGGTAGCCATGGCTAGTTGAGAGATGGTAGCCATGGCTAGTTGAGAGATGGTAGCCATGGCTAGTTGAGAGATGGTAGCCATGGCTAGTTGAGAGATGGTAGCCATGGCTAGTTGAGAGATGGTAGCCATGGCTAGTTGAGAGTTGGTAGCCATGGCTAGTTGAGAGATGGTAGCCATGGCTAGTTGAGAGATGGTAGCCATGGCTAGTTGAGAGATGGTAGCCATGGCTAGTTGAGAGATGGTAGCCATGGCTAGTTGAGAGATGGTAGCCATGGCTAGTTGAGAGATAGTGCCATGGCTAGTGAAGTTGTAGCCATGGCTAGTTGAGAGTGGTACCATGGCTAGTGAAGATGGAGCTGGCTAGTTGAGAGATGGTAGCATGGCTAGTTGAGAGCAGTTGAGAAGCATGGCTAGTGAGAGTGGCCATGGCTAGTTGAGAGTTAGTTTCCGTGGTAGCCAAGAATAAAATCAATGTATCCTCTCAAAAGTCGTAAAAGGAGTTCGTCATAAAAACCTGTGATCTCGCACTGTTTTAAAAAAGCAAACAGCTACAGAGACAGAAACAGAGACAGAAACAGAGACATACGCAGATGCATAAAAAGAGACAGAAACAGAGACAGAAACAGAGACAGGGACAGAAACACAGATAGAAACAGACAGAACCAGAAAAACATACAGAAACAGAGACAAAAATAAAGACAGAAACAGACAGAAGCAGACAGAAACAGAGACAGAGAGAGAAACAGAAATAGAAACAAAGACAGAAACTGGCACAGAAATAGCGTTTGAACAGAAACAGACAGAAAACGAAACAGAGACAGAAAGAACCAAAACGGCTCACGAAGATTAGATTGCTATATTGGTAAGGACACAAGATCGTATTGAGTTAACATTTTTGCAGCTCTGCATTATGTTCCCCTTGGGTGCGGCGAAGACTGATATGATGAAGAGAGAGCCTACAACTTCTCTCAATGCCCACTCTTACATTTTCGATAACTTGTTTTTGTTATAACATTATCGTCTTAGTATTATGAATAACGGGACCTACGTTTTATCGTCCGTCTCCGATATGACTAGGAACTTGATCTCACCTACATTGATATCAGGGATCAGTGAAAAAATATCCGGATGGCTCCAGGAGGGAGTGAACCCAGTACCTTTTGGAACGAGATGCGAGTATCTAACCTCTATGCTACAAAGACCCTCTGTCCCCCTCCCCCCATCCCCACACAGATTTATAATGAGGTATAAATCACATCATCACTATCATCAAATAGATTGTCCTAAGCAGAACTTTGCCACCCCAACAGTCCTTCAATTTCTCTCTCTCATAGGCCAGATGGATGTCCCGTCCCAGTAGCTGCATGCTCAATCCATCAGTTATATCCTGAATCCATCTTCTCCGTGGTCTTCCTCTTCTTCTCTTTGCCGGTATGCCTCCTTCCATGATGGTCTTCTCAGCCCTTCATGTCTTTTTATATGTCCAAAATATCTCAGTTTTCTCTTTCTTATTTGTAGCATCAGCCAGTTTTTTTGATTTTAAGTTCTTTCTGGATAGATCTATTTGTTCTCTTCTCTGTTCAAGATTTACGAAGGACTCTTCTATAACACTTATATTCAAAAGTACATACATGTTTCAACTGCTTTATTAAATGTCCATGCTTCACACCCATATCATGAATCACATACAGACCGATATTAAACTATAAGATTTCATTATGTAGTTGGAACACACCATTACCATCAAAAGAACAACACGTCATTTGAATTATAACAAGTGTGGAAAGCGAGTGTCTGTTGGATGAGGACACTAAAAAAGATGTTGAATCGATCAAGCGATTGGATACCATTTTACTGCGGAATACCTGAAAGCGAGACTGCGGATATATTGGCAAAAGTAGGAAGCAGGCTACCACAGAAAGACACCAGTATGACATATGAGGAAGCAAAAGTACGGATAAAAATGGCCTACAAGAACAAATGGCTGAGAGATCACCCAGGGCATGAAAAGGACGATGCATACCACCAAGTAAGTAAAGAAGAACAGGTTGTCATTTTTAGTCTACGAACAGGGAACAATAGACTGAGGTACCATCTGTTTAACAAGTATAAAATAGGCCCATCTGACATATGTACATGTGGCACCAGCAAGATGACAGAGACACACATACTGCAAGAATGTCCAACATACATGGAACAGAGAGAAAACACATGGCCAATTCCCATATCAGTCCAAGACAAGCTATATAGAGATGTACATGGACTCCGGTTGACTAATAACTTCTTCTTCTTTGCGTTCGTTCTTTACGACCAATTTTAATCACTCTTTGTGATATTTTTTGATCTTTGCCAAGAACGTGTATACGTTGCATATTGGTTTGGTAGCCCTAAACGCATAGATTTCTACACGTTTAGGACACATGCATCCGATTTCAGCCAAACATCCTTAGTCGCCTCTTACGACATGCGTGGCAGGTAACAGTGGTTCTATTCTTTACACCCCAAATTTGGGCCCCGGTAACCACTCGGACGGACCACTAACTACTTAAAAGTATACAAATCGATGTCTGAAAACGTTGGAAAAAGAAGGCGTTACCGTTGTACAAGTAGAACTGGATGCCTGAGGGGCAGAGTGAGAGGTGTGTTTAATCAGCGAGCCACAGGAACCATCAGTATGCATACTCTTCCATATCTGTTGGGGAGACTGGCACCTATGGGTCTGCCCTGAGTGCAATGACATCAGTTTAGTAACCAATGAACTAGTGTGGAAATGTTGTTGACATCTTTAAACAATACAGATAGCCCGCGTGCCCAGCGTGTTCGTAGCGCGTTGGACTGCGGGTGACTAGCTCTGTGTGTGCGGGTTCAATTCCGCGGGCTGGCAGAAAAGCCACAGATTCCCCAGATCCACGGTGTTCGTAGCGCCGAACCGAAGGGTTACGATGTCAATGGCACCGAGTCGAAGAGCTGACTGCTCAAGTGCTTCTGGATCGAAAAAAAAATTAAAATTAAAAATACAATACAGATTTGGGGATAACGCACTAGGATGACGCGAGTAAGACATGACACGCGAGAAGTTTTTGTGAAATACGTGTCTACACATCTTTCTATTTACGGAACGTCCTTGACATTTGACAACGATCATGTTATGCAATGTGATTGACAAAATGGAAATTTCCACATTCCAATGTGGCATTAAATATGCTAAGTGTTCACTAAACGAAATGATATCAGGTCATAAACATTGTTGCACGCTCGCTGATTGGCATTTGTTGCGGGGAAATAATCGTCAACTACAACTACATTTTAACAGCTACATTTCTTCCGTAAAGTGTGATCGTTGTAATTTACATTATGGGGGGTATGCGTTAAAAGGGGTGGGAATGCAACGGTCCAGGTTGTTTTTTGGCTCCTTCAAAAAGTGGATAAAATCATCATCATGTTGTAACATGGCGACTGATAGATGAGAATACGGCCAACTTCCACAATGGTTTCTTTCCTCTTGGAAATCTTCGACGAACGGTCTACATCGACCACTTGTTAACCACTCTTTGTGATTTGTATGTGATCCGAACCTAAGAGCGATTGCACGCTGTGTCAGTTACAAGTAGGCTAGCACATCCGATTTCTACGCCGCTTTTTATTTACTAGGGTAGCTTTCCTAGGCCCCTACCTCAGTCGCCTCTTACGACATACCTTGTAGGTCGCAGTGTTACTATTCTTTCCTCCCCGTGAGAGCTCCTGCAACTCGCGGACGCTCTTGGAAATGAATGTAGAGATTGGTGTAATATGGAATCTGAACTTACAATTAAACAGCTGATAGCAGATAACATCAGTGATGATGATGATGATGTGTGTATACGGGTGTGCATCTTAGTGAGAAGTTAGGCTGGGGTTTCCTAGCTAGCACGGACGGTAGAGTCTTGAAGAGTGGAATGAAAAATACAGGACAACTATGCCCATTATCAAGAAGGTTGAGGACGTTGTTGATATCCTCAAATGGCTCTCTGTCCGGTACTGAAGTCATTGTTGTGTCCGACTCTCAGACGATGCTTTGGAAGGTCCATCATTTTCAGGTTGCGGTGTGAATAGATTTCAGATTGCGACATGGGTAGAGTTTAGGATGAATGAAATGTCCAACTCTGCCCTTGGTAGCCGGGTTAGACAACACTTCTTTAGAGTGTAACAGTTGCAGCACCATGTTCTAGTTTAGCTTAGTCGACAGATCATTATCACCGCATATCGAACCAATTAGTACATAGGTGGTCTTCCTCTCGCCTTTTTTCCTGATGTTCTGTTCTAGAAAACTGTATACTGGGGAGTTTGGATGCATTCTTATTAAGTGGCCAAACCCCTTCATTCTTTGTTTCTCAATGTAATTCAAGCAAGGTTCTGTCCCAACTTTCTTTCTTATGTTGATGTTGGTGACTTTGTTTCTCAATGTAATTCAAGCAAGGTTCTGTGCCAACTTTCTTTCTTATGCTGATGTTGATGACTTTGTTTCTCAATGTAATTCAAGCAAGGTTCTGTGCCAACTTTCTTTCTTATGCTGATGTTGGTGACTTTGTTTCTCAATGTATTTCAAGCAAGGTTCTGTACCAACTTTCTTTCTTATGGTGATGTTGGTGACTTTGTTTCTCAATGTATTTCAAGCAAGGTTCTGTGCCAACTTTCTTTCTTATGCTGATGTTGGTGACTTTGTTTCTCAATGTATTTCAAGCAAGGTTCTGTGCCAACTTTCTTTCTTATGCTGATGTTGGTGACTTTGTTTCTCAATGTATTTCAAGCAAGGTTCTGTGCCAACTTTCTTTCTTATGTTGATGTTGGTGACTTTGTTTCTCAATGTAATTCAAGCAAGGTTCTGTGCCAACTTTCTTTCTTATGTTGATGTAAAAACCATACTTTGGTCAAATCGCAATTCTAGATATTTCATAGCCTGGGACCTCTCCACGGCTTGCAAACACATAACTACAGTTGGTTTACCGGGCCCACATTTGGGGTGTAAAGAATAGAACCACTGTTACCTGCCACGCATGTCGTAAGAGGCGACTAAGGAGGTTTGGCGGAAATCGGATGCACGTGTCCTAATCGTATAGAAGTATATGCGTTTAGGGGCCTACCAAACCAATGTGCAACGTATACACGTTCTTGGCAAAGATCAAACATATCACAAAGAGTGATTAAAATTGGTCGTAAAGAACGAACGCAAAAAAGAAGAGGACTACATTTGGGGTTGTAGTACTGACGATACGGTTATTCAGATAGAATAATATTCCGCTTCCTTTATTGGGTTAACCAGTTCTCTCGCTTTCCCCAACACTACTTACTTATTCGATCTAATCGTGACTGAAGTTCTCCCACAACCTGATCTCAATTCTTGCCCTGACGATACACACAAGACGTCATCTGCGTGTTCAGTCTCTGTGTACATTGTTTGTTCGTCTCTGAACAAGTTTTATGTTAATGTTTGTGAAACGTTGAAGTATCAGTTCAGTCATGTGTTACATTGGTAGTTTAGTCGCTGTGCTACATTGGTAGTTCAGTCAATGTGCTACATTGGTAGTTCAGTCTCTGTGCTACATTGGTAGTTCAGTCTCTGTGCTACATTGGTAGTTCAGTCTCTGTGCTACATTGGTAGTTCAGTCTCTGTGCTACATTGGTAGTTCAGTCTCTGTGCTACATTAGTAGTTCAGTCTCTGTGCTACATTGGTAGTTCAGTCTCTGTGCTACATTAGTAGTTCAGTCTTTGTGCTACATTAGTAGTTCAGTCTCTGTGCTACATTAGTAGTTCAGTCTCTGTGCTACATTAGTAGTTCAGTCTTTGTGCTACATTAGTAGTTCAGTCTCTGTGCTACATTAGTAGTTCAGTCTCTGTGCTACATTAGTAGTTCAGTCTCTGTGCTACATTAGTAGTTCAGTCTCTGTGCTACATTAGTAGTTCAGTCTCTGTGCTACATTGGTAGTTCAGTCAATGTACTACATTGGTAGTTCAATTGCTGTGCTACATTGAAAAGCTAAAAGAAATAAGCAACATGTTTACAAGTTATCATTAACACAGACAAGTCATCCTCCGGTAAGGATTACTTCAGGATTCAACCCAAATCCTTTACTATTTACTACTTCGTCCAACAAGAGCAGAGCAGTTGTTACTATTTTGAGAAATGAAGACATCAGGAAAAAAGTGGGTACAACATCAATATTGTACTTCATCAAGAAACAACACATTAAATGGTTCAGCTAAATAAGCAGATTACCAACAGACAGTCCGTCTCAAAGAGCAATGTTAGTCCGATACAACGGATACAAAGTAATAGGCCGGTCACGCAAAAGATGGACTCAGAGATAACAGAGGTGACGAAAGACACTGTTTATGAACCGCACACAAGGGCTCGTTCTAGAAATCTCTTCTTATCTTGACGCTGTGAAGCAAAACAGGATTGGATAAAAGAATGAAAGAAAGAAAGACTATTTTGCTGAAACTTGCATCTAATCGTATCGATGAATTGACTATCACGATCATGTAGTAACTCCATATGATTGTTAGTTTTGTTTTGATGTGGGGAGAGGGGATTAAAGCCTCTTTAAGCCGAGGCACGCACTTTCAACCTAAGGAGGATCCTTGTGTTTGGTTATATCAGAGCGTTTATGCCCCCCAAACAAACGTGAAAAATAAGAATTAATTTATGTCGGTGAATCGAAGATGAAAATAATCTACACCAACGGTTCTCAAACTATGCATTACCAAGGACTCCCTTTTAAATACATTTTACTGCAGTGGAACCCCCAAAAGTTTCTATATATGAAAATGGACAGGAATGAATTATCTTTGTGTTACAATAGTAAACAATGTTCGCAAACAGATGGAAACTTCAAATATTCTTTCATTTTGTCCTGTCAGACATTTAGACTCCGGTCTGGTCCAGGTCCCTTGATTTCTAAGTGGAGCTAGTTTACAACTGCTTTATACATATTTTTAAAATGTATTTTTTTGTTTCAAATGTCAAAGATCATAATATTTCTTCCAGCGCTTGAAGACCCCTGTGAGTACATCGTGAACCCCGGGGTCCGCGAACCCAGTTTGGGAAACGCTGCTGTACATGATTTGGTAAACATACACATAATATTGCACTGAGTGAGATTATAAGGAACTAGCTAATTAACCCGGCTCCGCACGGGTGAAAGATGTTATTAATCCTTGATAAGGAATTGGGTAAGCCTTTCCAAAATATGTCATCTAATAGCATGAATTGTATTTTCTGTATTTTTTTAAAAAGTGTTTTGAATCGGCTATGTCGTCGTTAAACAATTTTAACGGTTCGAGTGGTTCTTGTAATGCTTCACATCTAATCAAAGTAGCGTTTTCGCATTCTTCCTAATTATTAAAGGACGTAATCCATGCCTATGTTGTAGAGGCCATCTGGCAATTTATTGGATTATATTCCTTTGACTGTTAAGCTTTCTTAACTGCGTGTTCTGTTGTAACAAAGATGTCGGATTTAAATGTCGAATCGGACATCAAGAATTCGATTTATTTAATTTTAGAGCTAATATTGATCCGATTTCGAAACTGTTTCTGTAGCTGATCTAAATTTAGCCCAAAAAATATTTGTACGGAATATGATGAATATTGAATGTAAACTGAGGCGATGTATACCCGGACACTCATCGGACACTAAGAAACCATCTTGCAGTTTCGCCCATCACAAATGTAACAGCATAATTCAGGCTGATGTTCTGTGCTATATCTACTGAGATTCTTCTATAGTCTGTCCATTAATTCGTGAGCACGTTTGAAATTGATTTTCTCGAAAACTACCTGTTGGATCTCAGTGATTTTTTGCAAGCAGCCTTAGAATATCCATGACGCTAGAGAAATATTTTTGTCCAAGAAAATTTGATGTAGTTTGAAATATTTCTTCTTCAGGTTATATTAAAATCAACCTCACCGGATTGTACACAATAGTAACAGATTTACGGTACACAGACGCGTTGTTCTAAAATACATTATGGTAACAATGAAATATCGTGAGTTTCACGAATTCCCGTCCACCTAACCCAGTCGACTTTGAAAGCGGAAAGCATATGACGTTATAATTGGGATACCGTTGTATAGTCATAGGTGTATCTCGCTATTTGTATGAAGCTATTGTATCATATTTGTTGGCTTATCAAAACTGACATTGATATCACATTCATAATGAAGTGCACATTTATAACAATGCAGAAGGTTACAGTTTTACTATACCAACACTTCCGTAAGGAATCTAAGAGAGGTCATCTATATTGCGATATTCATAATCCTGAGAAACGAACGCAACTGGCGCTTGGTCTGAATAGAGAATCCTTTTCCCGATGGATTAAACAGGACACAAAGTGCACTAATGTCAAACAAGGAAGGAAAAGAACAATTGACGACTTTGATATAGATTTCATAAGACGGGAGCTCTTGAAAATGTTTGCGACAAATCAATTTGTTACTCTCAGGAAACTGAAATTAAAACTGCAATCAGATTGCAGCATATACATTTCTAAAAGTACTCTATGGAAAATTGTAAGAGCCGCCGGCTTCACCTTCAGAAAAACTATAGGCGGCAGGAATATTATTTGTGAAAAGCCACATTTAATTGCTGCCCGAAGTAAATACCTGAGGCAGATCCGTGAGCGGCGGAGGCAAGGCTATGATATTGTATATTTGGACGAATCCTGGGTCAATGCTCACCACACCAATGCTAAAGAATGGCAATCAGTAGACGGTGAACAGAAAAGAAAATACCAAGCAGCAAAGGCCAACGTATTATACTAACACATGCAGGAAGCAGTGAAGAAGGTCTTGTCCATGACGCTGGACTTATTTTCCAATCAAAAGTACCGACGGTAGGGACTACCACACAGAAATGAATGGACATATTTTCAGGCACTGGATGGAGAAAGATCTACTCCAATTCTAAACAGACTATCATGCTTGGTAATGGATAATGCATCCTACCACAACGCAGTATCAGCGGAAGACAAAGTACCAACTGCATCAAATACAAAAGATCAAATTAGGACTTGGCTTGCTAAGAAAAATGTCAGCTTCGATGATACATATTTGAAACCCGAGTTGTTGCACCTGGTGAGGATGACAAATAAGACAAAGGTGTTTCATATTGACAAAATCATTGCGGAATACGGCCACACGTCTTTGCGACTACCTCCATATCATGCTCAATCCGATAGAGCTTGTCTGGGCTAAAGTAAAAGGGCAAGTTGCCGAACAGAACAGGACGTCTAAAATGTGTGATGTTGAAGTTCTGACACGTGAGTCCTTCTCAATGATAGACATGCAGTTCTGGAAGAAGTGTGTTGAACATGTGCTCCGAGAGGAAGACGAGTACTGGCACCGAGATGGATTACAATTTGTCCAGCCCGTAACAATTATCAACCTCATGGAATCGTCAGATTCGGGATGATACAAATCATATTTTGATTACAGACTGAGAAATAGCAACGTATACATTTCCATATCCAAATGCGTCTACCATCATACAATTTGTGGTGAAGTTAAGACACCCTGGGGTCTAATGGTGACCGAAGGGGAGGACTAACTGTTGCATATTGTATCCAAGTTCACGATTGCACATAAAGGGCAACACACTTAATTACTTGACCTATCAAGTTAATATGGAGATACACCTATGAATAGAATTGACATGGAAAAATTCTAGGGATACTGTAAAATCTAAAATTTGAGCCCCGTATTTGCAATTGTCATAAAAGATCAAAGGAATTCGCCGATGTGCAAAATCCGTAGCATCTATGGACTACTGGTTAGCTTTATTTTAGCGTCATGGATATTCTAAGGCTGCATGCAAAAATCACTGAGATCCAACAGGTAGTTTTCGAGAAAATCAATTTCAAACGTGCTCACGAATTAATGGACAGACTATAGAAATAAAACGCACTACAAGAAAGAAATGAATGATATTTAAAAACAAAGTGTACCGTTAATGGATACAAAATAAGTGTATGACAGAGAACGAGAACTGGCTATATCGGAGGACGCAATGACCTTGAGAAACAATATTCTTCTTCTTCTTCAAACCCCAGGAATTATGAATTTTCACTCCTTTTTTCAGTGAGCCACTGTAGCGTAGTTGTTAGTGAACTCGCTTCGCAAGGCTGGTGGTCTGGGTTCAGCTCCGCAATGCGCGTGGAATTTTCCCGACCACGACGGCTCTCAGGTCGACCCAGCCTCAACTGGGTACCAGACATGCTCTGGGAAAGTAAAGGCGGCCGGCGTGATGCTGACCACATCACCCATCGTGTGCCGACGGTCAATGAAAAATACAGGTCTAACACTGTATTGACCTATATACCACGAGGTATGAAAGGGTTCCTTTACTTTTTACTTTTTCCTATAGTGCGGGGAGCACCGCACTCTTGAAAACCAGAAACCTCCAACAGCTCCAGGCGTGTTGCTTCATCAATTTGTTGTATCATCAAGAAACAACAAATGCTTAGTGCTGCAGAGACTCCTTGTTAGGTAGGGTTCGTGAGAAAAAGTAAACAAATCAACATGTTTACATAGTGAACTAAATAAAATCACAGGTAGAAGAAGAAGAACACATACACCAGCACGGTCTGGGATAAAAAAAATAAAAAAATTAACCATTGTTTTTTTTCTTTTCTCTATTCCTGGTTTGTTTCACATCGTGAGGATAAGTTGAGGCTCATCTTCATCTAAACTCTAAACCATACTTTGTCGGGCCACCGCCCACTTTGCGAGACATCAATTTTGTAACGCCCCTCCAACACTTCCCCCTCCGCCCCATTATAACAGTTTCCCTCGTTCTAGCAGTTTGATATTTTCAACGTAAATAGCAACTAATGATACATTACTACTTATGTCGTTAAATTATTGAAAAAGTAGCGACCAATATGTGCTTCATCTTGAATACAGTTTTTCAATCAAAATCGCGGAAATAATTTATTTTAAAAATATATTATTAATTTCTTATATAATGAGACACCAACCATTAGATCGCCTGAACGCCCCAAATTCTTCTGAACCCACAATCACCTCCCCTCCTCCCTCCCAGAAGGTTTCAGCGCCCGCTGGGGATACTGCCCACTTTGGGAACCTCTGGTCTAAGCATACTAAAATACATGCTTGAGAGGAGATCGGAGAACTTATGGACATGTCTGGGGAAGATGATCCTCAAATGAACTGGCGGTGACTAAAGCACTACTCTGGCTGTAGTAACAAAACGACATCCATGGGTGCATTCTGGGTGATTCATTGAGTATGATCGGCAAGGTAGAGGCTTGTTTGGTGCGCAGGAAATGGGCCTGTTTTTCGTCAAAATATTTTTTCGATATTCGTCCGAAAGTCAATATTCGTCCTACCTCCGGAAGCCGGCAGAAAGCAGCTGATCGCCATTTTGTGTCGGTTGTTTGGCTGAAGCGCTTGTTTGAAAGTGCAATAAAACTCTTGTTATTTTTTAATCTTTTGCAGTTTTTGCAATTTATTATTACAAAAATTTAGTGACCATGAGACGTAAGAAGTGTAGTGACGATAATGCTGGTAAACAAAAAAGAAAAGCAGTGCGAAGTACCATTGATTTTTAAAAAACAATTATTGCTAAGTTTGAAGCTGGAACACGTGTCACCGATTTAGTAAAGGAATTTGAAATGCCGAGAACTACCATTGCTAGCATAATAAAAAAAGGATGCTATTAAATCAGCTGAAGTCGCACAAGGTGTAACAATTCTTGCTTCTAATAGATCGCCAATCATTGAGGACATGGAAAAGTTGTTATTAGTTTGGATAACTGAAAAACAAAGGGCTGGTGATAGTGTTTCAGAAGCTATAATTTGCGAAAAAGGGTCACTTTATCAAGATTTACAGAATGAAAGGCCTAGGCCATTAACATTCGCTGATGCTGCCGAATTCAAAGCAAGTAGTGGCTGGTTCCGCAATTTTAAATCCCGCACAGGCATTCATAGTGTAGTTAGACATGGCGAGGCTGCAAGTTCGAATGCAGAAGGAGCTAAACAGTTTGTGATCGATTTTAAAAACTTCGTAGATGCTGAAGAATATGTGCCTCAGCAAGTTTTCAATTGCGACGAAACAGGGTTGTTTTGGAAGAAGATGCCAAGACGCACCTACATTACAAGAGAGGAAAGTTCAATGCCGGGCCATAAGCCTATGAAAGACAGGTTAACCCTTATGCTCTGTGGCAATGCTAGTGGTGATTGCAAAATTAAACCCTTGCTCATATACAATTCTGAAAATTCGAGAGTCTTTAAGCAAAACAATATCATTAAAAGTAGATTAAATGTCATGTGGCGATCAAATAGAAAGGCTTGGGTGACTAGGCAATTTTTTTTAGAGTGGATTCATGGTCTTTGCCCCAAGTACTAAAGCTTACCTAGAAAGTTTTAATTTACCAGTGAAAGTTTTATTAATTTTGGACAATGCTCCTGCTCATCCCCCCTGGCTTAGAAGATGTTTTAACTGGTGATTACGATTATATTCGCGTTAAATATCTACCCCCAAATACAACTCCACTGATTCAACCCATGGACCAACAAGTAATTTCTAACTTAAGAAACTGTATACGAAAGCACTGTTTCGAAGATGTTTTGAGGTCACGTCAGAGACTGAGCTTACATTGCGTGATTTTGGGAAAAATCACTTTAATATCCTACATTGTTTAAGGCTAATTGATAAAGCATGGAACGAAGTCACCACCCGAACAATGAATTCTGCATGGAAAAACGTATGGCCAGATTGTGTATCAGAAAGAGACTTTGATGGTTTTCAAGAACAACCAGTTGTTGATGAAATTGTTGCTTTGGGGGTATCCCTGGGATTGGAGATTGACAACGCAGATGTCGAAGAATTGGTAGAGGGACATAGAACGGATTTGACCACACAGGAGCTACTTGAACTTCATAAAGAATAGGAAGTTGAAGCGGTAAGAGAAATTTCATCAGACGAGGAAAAAGACGATGGCCCAGTTTCAAGTGGTGAAATAAAGGAATGGTTAACTACGTGGGGGAAAATGCAGGTTTTTATTGAGAAATGGCATCCAAACATCGCTATTGTAAATCAACTTATCAATTCGTTTGATGACGACGTGTTTGGACACTTTAGAAAAATTCTAAAGAACAGAACAAAACAATCAACCTTGGATAAATTCTTTAAAAACGAGTGCTGGTGAATCATCTGTAAATGTTGGCGAATCGTCTGGATTCAATAAATCGCCTGAAGTGACATTGCTTGATGACGTAATGGAAGGTGACTCATCTTCCGACGAAAAATAACCTACGTAGTACTGTAACCTTAAAAATAAAAACTCTTAATAAGAATCATTGTTTTTCTCATCCAAAAGGTAAATTTCTTTTTAAAATTTTATTTGTGTTTAGTGTACTACATGTATTTATGAAGGCCTACACAGTGCATATTACGTATTATTTATGGCAGTACGCTGGTTAATATGTGCTGTAGTTAAATTGTACAGTGTTTGAAATGATTTCGGAGATCGATTCTCAAGTGAAAATTTATATTCGAGGCCGGGAACGAATTAATCCATTTTTAGTTAATTCCTATGAGAAAAAATTGTTCGATATTCGTCTTTTTCGATATTCATCATCCCTCGGGAACGGATTAATGACGAATATTGGAGTTCCACTGTATAAGTGTTTGTTGAGTCTACAGTGTCCGGTGCGCAGTCGAAATATAATGACCTGGTCTGTTCTACTTAGGTCTTTGAAGGAGTCTTTTCCATAATCATATCCAGTGTTTGTCTTCCAGTCTACTGCAGATTTTCTCTGTATGAGGGTTTTGACCTCTTAAAAAGACAGGAGTTAAAACAGCAAAACAGGATTAGTAGAATAGAGAGATATTCGGTACGTTCAACACCAGGTAGTATTCGATGTTCGAGTACCGAATAGTTACTATTCGCCAATGGCTACCTGTTACCTATAACCCAAACAAAACAGAATAGGTAGTACAACTCCTGCTAGGGAGGGAGTAGTAGGCTACGCTATTCGTATATTGTTCAATAGATAACAGAGACACAACACGAGCAAATTGTTTCATTCTTCAAATTATGTCATCATGTAAAGGATACCGTAAAGAAATCTGATATTAATACCTGACACTTCACTAACCTAACCGATCCTTGTCTATGTTTAGTAGGATTACTAATCCATTGGCCTTGGGCAGGCATGATGATCGGGCATCCATGATTATAATCTAACAAAAGTCGAACAAGACTAGGCATACTAACTCTTAACATTATGATTATTATTTCTGTTTTAACTTTAATAGTTCGTGGACTGTTGTTTGTAGCATGAAATTCTAGACTTATTTTAACAAAACATTCAGACGAAGAAAGTATACATAGAACAAAGCAAGCAAGCTACATAACAGTAACTTGAGTAACACTAACAAGTTCAGACATCATGACGAATAGATACTTAACACTGGTGACACTCTTGATTTTGGGCGTAAGCATCCAGATATGTAAGTAACATTTGATTTTATTGGTAATTAGTAATTCTACACGTTAGTTAGTTAGAAGACTAAGTTATAAATGTAAGACAAGTGCTAATGATTATGATATTTGTATTTTTGTCCTAATTTAGTTAAAAAAAAAGAAAATCCTGGCATATCCTTCCTTTACAGGATGTAGCAATCAACCACAGAAAACGAGTCGTTGATTTTCTAGGCACCACTTATACGTTCAGTAGTTTGTCATTGCTTTCTGAACGGTGAGGTCTATTTTTACCTTTTGTAAAAATCCCACGGAAACGAATTTGCTACCAAACAAGCATCTGGAGACTAAATTCGCTGACAGCACAGTACAAAACCTAAAAGAGAACTTGCTCAGCTTTCAGAAAAGGCAGAAATTCACTTACAATGGATTCCTTCTCACTATGGCATTGCAGACAGCGAGAGTGCCGATGTCTTAGCTAAGGAAGGCAATGCCAAAGCGCAAATTTACCAACCCCTGTCTTTTCAAGAGGTCAAAACCCTCATACAGAGAACATCTGCAGTAGACCGGAAGACAAACACTGGATATGATTATGGAAAAGACTCCATCAAAGACCTAAGCAGAACAGACCAGGTCATTATATTTCGACTCTCGCACCGGACATTGCACACCCAACAAACACTTATATAGACTAGGAATAAGTCAAACAGCTCTGTTCCGCCTGCGTGAACAGACACCAGAGCATGTCCTGCAAGACTGTCCTCTCCTGTGTGAGCTGAGAAGCAACATGTGGCCACACCCAGTCAACCTGAAAACTAAGCTTTGGGGAAACCTGACAGATTTGAAGCTGACTGCCCAGTTTGTGGTCCACAGTAAATTAAGCGCATGACCAGAGATCACTGAAGAAGATATCAGTCTCCAGCTCTCTTCTCCAGGTATGTCTAGGCCTTCCCATACTCCTCTTTCCCTGCATGTTCCAAAACATTGCCTGTCTTGTAATGCTTCCGATCGGTCTTCTCAATGTATGCCCTATCCATCACCAGTGTCTCTTCCATAGCTCTTTCGCCACTGGTATCTGCTTAGTTTTTTCTCTGAGTTCCTCGTTCGTAATCTTATCATACCATCTCAGTCCCTCTATTTGCCAGAGTGGTTACCGGGCCCAAATTTAGGGTGTAAAGAATAGAACCACTGTTACCTGTCATGCATGTCGTAAGAGGCGACTAAGGAGGTTTGGCTGAAATCGGATGCACATGTCCTAAACGTGTAGAAGTCTATGCGTTTATGGGCCTACAAACCAATGTGCAACGTATACACGTTCTTGGCAAAGATCAAACATATCACAAAGAGTGATTAAAATTGGTCGTAAGAACGAATGCAAAGAAGAAGAAGTCCCTCTATTCTATGTAAGCATCCATTTATGAAGGTCTGTAGTTTGTTGGTGGTTTCTTTTGTTGTCCTCCATGTTTCCGAGCTATAGATTTGCACTGACTTCACATTTGATTAAAAGATTCTCAGCTTTGTGTTTGTTTTGAATTTGTTGTAGGTAGCGCAATCAATTGTTTCACCTGCAACAGTATGCAGGAGTGGGCTTGTGGTGATGACTTTAGGATTCCCACCAGCGATGGAAATAATCGAGCTTCATGTGAGGGCAGCTGTGTGAAACGACGAGGAGAACGAGTGTGTAAGTTTGGTTTTGTTTTTTTGCTGGTGAATGTTGCACACATTTCAGGGCTCATATTTATAGACTTGATGTAAATGGGCCACTGCTCCATAGATGAGTCCTTAATCTCTAGACATGTAGATGCACCCGTAATCATGTATGCACAGAATAGAGGGACTAAAAGGTATGATAGGGCCACAAATGAGGAACTTATGGAGACAGATTCCAGTGAACCAAGAGGTTAAGAAAAGATGCTGGATAGGACACACTTTGCGAAAACCTGAGGGAATATAACAAGAATGGTTTTCCTGGAACCCGCACCAACAACGAAAGAATCGGAACCCGAGAAATACATGGAGGCAGAGATCAACAATATAAAGAAGAGCTGGAGGGAGCTGCAGGAGATAGCTTGAGATAGGAAGATTTGGCATGAGTTGGTTGAGGGTCTATGCCCCAATCCGGGTTAAAAAGGCAGAGAGAGATAGGGAGAGAATCTGTAGACTTGACTAGTAGATTCACCCTTAACCTGTAAATGTGACTTAACCTTGTTTACATAGAATGAGGGACTGAGATGGTACGATAAGATTATGGACGATGAACAGCACATGCTAGGGGAAAAGGGCTACGGAAGAGACGTAGGAAGAGCATTGGATACGACACACATTGAGAAGGACTGTTTGGGAACCCTCAGGAAGTACTTCCCTACTTCTCTTTCAGTGTGGGTTTCAAAACAGTGCCTGTCTTGCAATACTTCCAGTCGGTCTTCTCAGTGTGTGTCTTATCCATTGCCAGAGTCTCTTTCTCCACTGGTATCTGCTTAGTTCTTTCTCTGAGTTCCTCATTCGTAATCTTTTCATACCATCTCAGTCTCTCTATTCTACATAAATATTCATTTATGAAGGTCTGTAGTTTTCTGGTGGTTTCTTTTGTTGTTGTCCATGTTTCCCAGCCATGGAACAGCACTGACTTCACATTTGATTGAAATATTCTCAGCTTTGTGTTTGTTTTGATTCTCCTTTGACTTCCATATCTTACTCAATGCAATAAAGTTTCCCCTTGCTTTTGTATTCTTATCTTAACATCTTTGTTTGTTCCTCCTTCTGTGTCTATGTTGCTACCAAGGTATGTGTATGATTCTACATCATGTAGAGGTGTTTCCTCCAGCATAATCTGGTTTACATTTACTGCATTTATTCTCATGACCGTACTCTTTTCCCTATGTATTTTTAAACCTAGTTAACGGTTACAAACCGGGGTATCTGTGGCGTAGAGGTTAGGTGTTCGTCTCTCGTGCCAAAGATAACCGGTTCACTCCTTGTGGAGTCATCTGGATATTTTTCCAGAGATCCCTGATCTCAGTTTAGGTGAGATCGAGTTCCTATTCCTATCGAAGACATGAAAACCGTAGTTCTGTCTTCAATTTGAGCACGTAAAAGAGCCCTTGGCAGTTCAATATCGAGAACAGCAGGCTGGAAACGCTGCTCGGCAAAATTCATTAGGAAAAGATTTAAAATAAAATATCTTCAAAATTATATTGGGGACCCTCGCTGGTGCTGCAGTGTTCGTTCACTGCAGCTGAGATTACTTACTGAAGTGAAATGATGATGATCATATCAATCCGTTACAAATAATGTTTTCATGAAAGAGATCCCATTATTTTGTAATTAATACTTTTGGCCTTAATTAATATTGAAGCCTTTTGGTCGAAACGTTGCTGTGTATTGTTTTAGTATTTTGTAAAACTACAGTACTTTGTTATTACATGTTTTGCCATTGCTACATAGTTTTACTACAGTCTTCCCCTATATCGATAACGTTATTTTGTATCAAAAGATAAGCATTTTTTTTATTTTTTCTAACAGCTGGATCAGTACGGAGAATTGAGGTCGTTCGTTCCTGCATTGTCCGTCGAGCAGAAGGATGTTACAATGAAGATTTTAATGCTTTATCAATGTACTCATGTTCCTGTAACAGTGAATTCTGCAACTCATCTTCAAAGGTTGCATATTCAGCAAGTATGGTTGCGTTCATGAGCTTGTCTATTGTAATATTAACACACCTTGCTGTAAACTTTTCAAGTTGTAATAAATGGTTTCATGCATGAGGAAAATAATTGACTCTCCTACTTCCTGCATACTAGGAGCTACAGATGGGAAGTGGCAGAAATTTCATACCCTAAGGTCTGAAAAGGTTATGGGAATATTTATTTTTTGGTATAAATAGGGAATATGCTTTTCTGTTAATGTTTAACTTCTTGTGGACCAAACGCTACACTACGTGGCTTTGGGTTCGACGCCTTTGTTACCAGTAGCCACACTAAAGGGCGTTTTTAATCTAAAAACAAATGGCTTGTAAAAACATGACTTTTGTCCTGGTCCACTAAGAGTTAATGATGACGAGGAGACATAAACAGGTTTCTATAATATATCACTTATTCATTCATTGTCTAAATAAAATATGGAACTGCAAGTTATATAGTTTTAAAACTAAATTACACATTTTCATTTCAAATGTTGTTTCTTCTTCTTCTTTGCGTTTGTTCTTTACGACCAATTTTAATCACTCTTTGTGATATGTTTGATCTTTGCCAAGAACGTGTATACGTTGCACATTGGTTTAGTAGGCCCCTAAACGCATAGACTTCTACACATTTAGGACACATGCATCCGATTTCAGCCAAACCTCCTTAGTCGCCTCTTCGACATGCGTGGCAGGTAACAGTGGTTCTATTCTTTACACCCCAAATTTGGGCCGGTAACCACTCGGGCGCAAATGTTGTATCAATTATAACATATTCCAGCAAGAGTTGGAAAATGACTAAAGATATAGAAAGCAAGTTGGATTCAATTGAAAATAGATGTCCTGCGAAAAATAATGAACATAAAATGGGACAAATCCATGCGAAGTGGTGAAATTGGAGAAATGTCTGGTCAACCACTAGTAACATCTTTTATAAGAAAGAGAAGATGGAGATATGTTGGGCATACCTTGAGAAGAAATGATCAACGAATATCAAAGCAGGCATTGAAGTGGAATGCAAAGGGTTCAAGAAAGAGAAGATGGAGATATGTTGGGCACACCTTGAGAAGAAATGATCAACGAATATCAAAGCAGGCATTGAAGTGGAATGCAAAGGGTTCAATAAAGAGAGGACGACCTAGGAAACCTTGAAAAGAACTTTGCTGAGAGACGCAAGAAATATTTGATACAATTCCATGGAAGAGATTTAGCAAGTTGCCTAGGATAGAGCGACATGTAGAAATTATTTGCAGCCCCTATATAACGGTACAAGAGGAAATTATTATTAATTCATTCATCGGCTTAGGAGACAAGTAGTTTCTTGTTACTGCCTGTAATACCGCTTTTAGGGGGTGTAGGATATGGGGGGACATGAGCCTGTGGAATTTAATGCCTGCATGGCTAGTGCAGTCGTCACGAAATTATTTAGGTTGTGATTTTTTTTCTTTATGCCCCTGACAGAAAATACTCCTTGGCCTTATCGTGGATTGAACCTGGTTCTCCAGCAGGGAAGCCATGCTTTAATCCATTCGACCAGACACTCCTACTCATTTAGTTTGTTCTAAGCTGAATCACAGTATCTGTTGTGGCTGCAATGGCCTATTCTCACTTGGCAATCCTTGCCACATCTATCACTAAATTAATTTGAATTTTATTGTATCTATTTTATTGTATCTGAAAATTAATGTTCCAATATTGTTATTTCTCTATTGTTGTTAAAATTGTTTATGCACACATATATATATATATACAGAAAAATTTCTTGTTGATTGCCATGTTAAACCATGCCAGTGTTCTCTGTGGCTAATTTCAACAACTAAACAAAATGTTCACGAGAAATAACAAGTAGAGGCTAAGTGCGTCACTCTTGTTACAAAGTTACTCGGTTCGCTCCTTCGTGGGGCCATCTGGATATTTTTTCAGAGATCTCTTTTCTCAGTGTATCCATCCCTCAGATCGGATTCTCAGTCCTATCAGAGACGGACGATAAAACTTAGGTCCTGTGTTCAAGGTGAGAACGTAAAAGAAACTTTGGTACTTCAAAATCAAGAAGTCAGAAATCCGCTGCCCTGGAAAAATTCATTAGAAAAATCAAACACGAAGTTCCTGCAACATATTTTCATCATCTTTTAAATTACACCGGGTACCCTGGTTACCCCATATGGCTTGATCCCTCTCCTCAGAAATGGCATGCCAACCGCCGAGAGTATTACACAAAGCAGGAACTCCGTAGCTCCAGCAACAATCTTAGGGATCTCTAGAACTAAATGCACTCATGAACAGAATGGTAGGGTCCGGATTCGAACCTGCAACCTTTGGAGTGCAAGACAAATGACATAGACCTCACGTCTTTTGCAACCAATCTCCTCTGAGAAGATGGCATCTGACGATGAGGATTCTACATTGGTTTTATAGAATTGACAACATTACTGCTAGAAGAAAGGGTCGAAGGATCGACTTCATTGCCCTGGGTTTGATCCCATATGGCTCAGCTACTAACCGCATAAATGGCACGCCACCTGCCAAGAGTATTACACGAATTCCGTAGCTCTGGAAACAATACTATGGGTCTCTCGTGAACAGAATGTCATGGCCCGGGTTCGAACCCCAACCTTCAGAGCGTAAGGCTTGGGCTTAGCCACAGAGGCCCCCTAGAATAATTTTAATTGAGATCTATGTTTTGTTAATGTCTTCCATGCTCAACATTCCAAATTTATAATATTCCACTTTTATAATTCGTGAACTTTAATAAAACTATTTTATTTGATACCTGGGGAATTCAGAAAGTAATGTATCACATTGGTTGCCTCACAAGATATTTTATTTTTAAAAAAAGCATGAAATTTATGCACAGTATACATAGACATGCCATTTCAACATCTGTCGTTTCAACATGGGAGCGTCTATAGCTTAAGCGGTAGTGAGCTCGATCACAACCCAAGGATGTCTGGTTCAAACTCCGCTGTGGGCAAGTTTGGAAGCAAATTAGTTCCTTGGATTTTACGACGATAAAATAGACCTCTCCATTCATAAAACGATGGCAAACTACTGAAAGTATAAGTGGTGCCTAGAAAATCGACGACTCATTACTGTTGTTGATGGCTAAATGCTGTAAATGATATGCTACGATTTTTATTCATTCATTATTCCACCGTAATCTCTGTCAACTTGTACAGCTTTATGCCAGCTTGAAACAAGGACATGTACCAGATTTTGTCTTGATTATGTAAGCATATTTTTGCTGCATGAATCACTCCATTATCAATTTCAAACTTTGTCCGCTGGAGTGCACCTTTAAGTGGACCGAACAGGTGAAAATCAGAGGGTGTCAACTCAGGACTATAGATGGGGTAGTATAGTCCAACCCAATTTGGTGATTCCTTCCTGTGTTGCCAGACTTGTGTGAGGGCGTCCATTGTCATGAAGGAGAAGCAAATCTGCTGGAATCTTGTGGGGTCAAACTCTGCGGAAATGTCGACTGAGTTTTTTTCAATGTGTTAATGGAAGTTTGCAAATTGATTGTCTCTTGGTGTAACAACCACACAAGAATCACATCTTCAATGTCTCCAAAGATAGTGATCATGACCTATCCGTGAGAAGTTGTCTAAAACAGTGATCGTGTCCTATCCGTGAGAAGTTGTCTAGAATTTATTTCTTTGTGGTGATTGTGCATTACACCACTTCATTTACTGTCTTTTTGTCTCAGGTTGAACAAGATGTGCCCAGGTTTCATCACTTGTAAATATCTTGGCCAAAATAATATCTCTATCAGCATTGAAACGCCCCAATAATTCATAAGAAATTGATTTCTTTTGCGGTCAATTATGAGACTTTGGGGAACCCATCTTGTGCAAACCTTAGGAAATCCAAAACTTACTGTATTTGCACTACCATTCAGAAAAGCACAGTCTTCAGCCTTAGAACGGGACATTGCAGTCTCAGAGCACACCTCCACAGAATGGGTCTCAGGGACTCGGCAACCTGCACCTGTGGAGCACCAAAGCAGTCCCCAGAGCACATCCTGCAAGACTGCCCTAGTCTGAGTAGTGAGAGATTGGAGATCTGGTCAACAGAAACAACACTACAAGACAAACTATGGGGAACCGGTGAAGACCTCAAGCGCACCGCCCTGTTTATGACACATACCGGAGTAGTCGCATAGCAAAAGTTGATCGCAGAAGAAGAAGAAGCACTACCATTGCAGTAAGGTCAGTTGTTGAGTAGTGATTCCTCTATCATTAAGAATAATGCCCTCAGTGCTTTTCACCATTTCTGAGTTGGTGGCTGTGGCAGTATGTCCAAGTGAAGCAGGTCATACAGCTCTGTATCTCCACTCCCTGATTCTTTTATTCTCCAAACCCAACAACTTACTTTACTCCTGTCAAATGTAAGACTTTCATACATATCACATAGACGCTTGTGAATGATCACAATTCATATTTTGTAACCCACATTGCTAACATGCTCCAGTTCAACAGTTTAGTGCTGCTGTATTATTTGACTAATTCCGGTGCAATTTGGTACACACAATCGGCACTCACTATATTTAAAGTGTGCAAAATTTCATGTTTTTATCTTCATTATTAGCTGAGAAAACCATTACTGATGCTTACTTTCTGAATACCCCTCGTAGATTCGATGATGATATTTACACATGGTTCTTAATTTATTTGTGTTTGTAATATTTACATTATTGTTCATTATATAACAGCTATTACTATAATATGAGCAGATTGGAACAAGTTGTCATTCTGCGCCTTAGAACAGGACACAATCAACTCCGCAGCCACATGTATAAAAATTCAAGATTGGCAATTCAGCCATGTGTACATGTGGACAGGCACACCAGACTGCAGAGCACATACTTCAAGACTGCCCCGAATATGATACACTGAGGCAAACTCACTGGCCTAACGAAACAACACTGGACATAAAACTACAAGGACCTCTGTGTGAGCTACAAAAGACAGTGAAGTTCATACAAGAGACAACATTGAATATATAGACAATATTTCAAGCGAACGAAAGGAAGGAAGGATAAAAGAGACAACATTGAATATAAAGACAATATTTCAAGCGAACGAAAGGAAGGAAGGATAAAAGAGACAACATTGAATATAAAGACAATATTTCAAGCGAAAGGAAGGATACAAGAGACAACATTGAATATAAAGACAATATTTCAAGCGAACGAAAGGAAGGAAGGATATAACAGCTTATTAATTAATAATTCCTCTCGACTCGTATACGTACATAGGGCCTGCAAGTAATTTCTCCATACCGCTCTATCCTGGACAACTCGCTCAATCTCCTCCATGGAACTGAGACCGATATTTCCTGCCTCTCTCAGCAAAGTTCGCTTCAGGGTCTCTAGGTTGATCTTTATATAGTTTTAAAAATAATTTAACAATTTTCATTTGCAATGTTGTATTGATCCTAATATATGCCAGTGAGAGTTGGAAAATGACTAAAGATATAGAAATTAAGTTGAATGCATTTCACCCGTGTAGTGTCTGGGCCCGCAAGGGAAGCAAAGAATAGTACCACTGCGACCTACAAGGCATGGCTAAGAGGCGACTGATGTAGGATCTAAGGAAGCTACCTAGTAAATAAAAAACATCAGATGTGCTGATCTACTTGTAGGCGCATTTACTCTGCGAACGCCCATATCGACACTTATTAAACCACTTTTTGTGGTTTGTATGTGATCTGAGCCGAAGAGCGGTTCTATGTTATACCAGTTATGCGCCTATAGGTGCCTAGGCCAGCACATCCAATTTCTTGCCATCTGCGAAGTGGGTGAACTGGCTAGAGACAGAATGAATTTCAAATGCGCTGCAAAGAGAGGAACATCCTATAAACGATACCGCACCTTGATGATGAACTTTCCCTAAAATTTAAGATGCCTGATTTCAACCATTTATATGTAACCTACGGATATCTTACGTATGACATATGTTTATTTGTTGGGTCAATATAATATCAAACTATACATTCCTAGTGGGCGTCTGTAGCTTAAGCTGTAGTGAGCTCGATCACAACCCAAACATACCTGATTCAAACTCTGTGGCGGGCAAGTTTGGAAGCAAATTTGTTCGGCATGGATTTTTACAAAAAAAAAGTAAATATAGACCTCACCTTTCAGAAAGTAATGGCAAGCTACTGAACGTATAAGTGGTGCCTAGAAAATCAACGACTAGTTTACTGTGGTTGATGGCTAAGTTCTGTAAAAGATATGCCATGATTTTCATTTCATACATTCCTAAAAATAAACAGATTATAATAATGTCTTTGTTTCATTGTCGTTAGTTATACCATTACGAATGAAACATGGCCTATGAACAAGCTACAGACCAAACTATAGAACTCTCAAGAACTCCAACTGACATGCAGTCATGAGGCACCTATCTCTGGTTTAGCGATATGAAACCGAACAGAAGAAGAACAAACTTACAGAGCAAGCTATGGGGAACTCTCAATAAAGAACTCCAACTGACATGCAGCTTCATAGAGGCAACCTATCTCATGATTTAGACGAGCATACGAAACCGAACGCAAAGAAGAAGATACCATTAAATGTCAAATAGTTGTTGCTCTAACTGTTTTTCTTCAGTGATGATCTATGGTCATGTGCTTAATTTATTATGGACCACAAACTGGGCAGTCAGCTTCAGGTTGATCAGGTTTTCTCAAAGTTTCGTTTTCAGGCCGACTGGGCTTATTACTTCCCAGCTCACCCAGGAGAGGACAGTCTTGCAGGACATGCTCTGATGTATATTATGCCTTTTGACATTGGCAGAGAGCTGTTTGACTTATTCCTAGTCTATGTTAGTGTCTGCAGTGTCCGGTACATAGGCAAAAATATTTTTTTCGATCCAGAAGCACTTGAGCTGAAAACTCTTCGCTCGGTGCCATGAACACCGTAATCTGGGGAACCTGTAGCTTTTCTGCCAGTCCGCGGAGTTGAACCCGCACTTACAGAGGACTAGTCATGTGCTGATACAGAGGATACAAGGCATAAGGTGGGTCACAGAAATAACAGAGGCAGTGAATGACACTATTTATGAAGCGCACAAAAAAGTCCGCTCTAGAAATATCTTCTTATCCTGTCGCTGTGAGGCAAAACATTAAGGGCAAACCGGCCCCACCAAAAATAATGTATAACGTGTATTTATTATTGTATACGCCCGCGTGTTCGTAGCGCGTTGGACTACGGGTGACTAGTCCTCTGTAAGTGCGGGTTCAACTCCGCGACTGGCAGAAAAGCTACAGGTTCCCCAGATTTTCGGTGTTCGTGGCACCGAGCCGAAGGGTCACGATGCCATGACACCGAGCTGAAGAGCTTTCAGCTCAAGTGCTTCTATCAGATTTTAAAAAAAAAAATTATTGTATACACTGTGTTCATAATTATTACTTTTAACGTGTTACTGAGCAGCTTTAAAAGTTGAACATATAACACTAAAATATTATATACAGTCTGAAACTTACCGTCTTTCTCCCTAATTAGTATAATAATAATAATACCTCGTACCGTTATACGTTACATAGGGCCTGCACGTAATTTCATACCGCTCTATCCTGGGCAACTCGCTCAATCTCCTCCATGGAACTGAGACCGATATTTCCTGCCTCTCTCAGCAAAGTTCGTTTCAGAGTCTGTTTAGGTCGACCTCTCTTTCTTGAACCCTTTGCATCCCACTTCAATGCCTGCTTTGATATTCGTTGATCATTTCTCCTCAAGGTGTGCCCAACATATCTCCATCTTCTCTTTCTTATAACACCTAATTAGTATACTTTATGCATTTCCAGCGCACTATTTTTAGTGCCAGTAGAAATATAGTCTTAGACCATGATATTTGTGAATTTTTTTGTCTCGCCCACCAAAAACATGATCACGAGCTGCCACTGCAAAACAGTATTAGAGAAAAGTAGATAAAGAAACATAACTGGACCTGTGTGTATGTATAAAAGTCAATAGTCTTCAGTGTCTATTTCAAACCGTCCGTTTAACCATATCTGTGCTTGGCTATGATCACGTTGCATCCAGCTATTTAAAAAACGCGGAACCAGATCATCGTGGGCTTATTCAGCACAGCGAAATGGTAGCACACTTCATGAGGACTGCGGCGCTTTCGAGACAACGACATCGAGCATGACTATGGAGATCACTGCTGCCTCCAGGGCTCTGTCATGGGTGGCTGAGCAACAGGTTACCCATACGATCATCATATCAGACTCGATGAATATGCTTCAACTGATTGAATCTGGAAGTATGCGTGTGGAATGGGTGGAAAGCATTCGGAGATCACATCTCAAGAAAATGACTTGGCTGTACACACCTGGACATGCTGGAGTGCAGGGCAACGAGCGTGCAGACTTTCTTGCAAACAATGCCCCGACTCAAACAGGCAAAAGTATGGATAGAACCGATATCATCAATGCGGTGCGGTCTCAATTATGTGACATGGGCACGTCTCAGACACTGGAACGAGTTCGAGAATTAGGCGTTAAGTGTGGACATGCCAGACAGTGTCGTCTTCGTGGTAGAGAGAGAAGATATAGTAATCAACTTCTCATGGGTACGGTGAGCAAATGGACTTTAGGATGGCTGCTGCAGTGGAGGACAGAGCATGCATGGGAATGCCCAATGTGCCGTGACGTCGATCGCATAACATAACATATTTAACACACAAACAGTGTGTGTATTATCAGATGGGAATGGGAATAGTAACAAACGTTATCTCGCTATTTGTCTATATTAGAAAATGTGTGACGTCATACAAGATAAAACAACAAAATCAAATACTGTTGGTGTAATCAATGCTATTGTATTGTTGTTAAAGATCGTAAGTATCTCCGGGGTCAAGTGTCATACAGACGCTTGTTCCGAAATCATCTTAATGACATAAACAGCAAAGCAAGAAAAACGCTTGGAAGCGTCTTTAGAGGGATGATATCTGCCGATTTTGAAAAAAAGGGTGCTCTATAACTGATTAGAGATTGGGTCTCCTGGTAACCAGCACAGAGTCCAGCTGAAAAGGCGACGTCGGAAGACAAAAGAGCGGATAGTCTTAGACGGGGGAAGATGCTCAGATATGTCCGTTTGACTACACTAAATTATATATACATATTCGTATCGTTATACGTTATATATATTTCTCTCGCACCGTTATACGTTACATAGGGCATGCAAGTAATTTCTCCATACCGCTCTGTCCCGGGCAACTCGCTCAATCTTTTCCATGGAATTGAGTCCGATATTTCTTGCCTCTCTCGGCAAAGTTCGTTTCAGGGTTTCCATAGCGCGTCCTCTCTTTCTTGAACCCTTTGCTTCCCACTTCAGTACATTTTGTATTATTCTTTGATAATTTCTTCTCATAGTATGCCCAACATCTCTACGTCTTCTCATTCTTATAACAGTTGCTACTAATTATTGACCTGACATTTCTGATGTTGCTTTGCCAATTCGTATCATAATTTATTTGTTAACATTTCCAGTACAATCAAGTTATTTTTATCCTTTTGATTCCAGTGATGAATACATAACTTGCCATAGGTGTCTTCTTTATATTTGTATTCTCAAAGCTTATATGCAGTCCAACTTTGATGTTATAGATTACAAGTTCCTCCATATTAGCCTACCTTATCGTGGTTGGAGGGTTTGTGTGCCTTTAGGATCCTTCAGGCTATGTCGCGGGAGTCTAACTCCTGGCAGGTCTAACCAAGCCGAACAGACTGAAGGTGAAAGGCCAGACCAAAAGGCGGGGAGCAGGATGGGGCCTCATAAGGTGACAGTGCAGAACCCAACGGCGAGTGGTAAATGCTCTGGCTGCAACCAACCCATCCCCAGCTATGGGACAAATAGCACTTGTCCTCTCTCTCTCTTGAGGAGTACATCCTTTTTCTTGTCTTGTCTTCTACTTCTATGACACTTCCTACATAAGGGATTAAACTACAGTGTCCAGGGAGCACACCCTGCAAAAAAGCCTGGGTTGGTGAGCCTGGCAACAGAAGGCTGAAGTCATCTAGAGTAGGACGACTCCAGACAAAACCGGGAAGACAGATCTCGTCAGCAGGGGACTGCAACTGTCAGAGAACAACTCAAAAAAAGATGTCCTCAGAAACGGAATGTGCAGCCATTATTGGCGGGGAGGAATCGAACATACGAAAACTCAAATGGCCATGGCCATTACAAGTTGTTAGTTTTTCTTTTCACATCTTGGTTGTTGCATGAAATAAACGCTACATATTTAAATCATAATGTTTAACTCAGAGAAAGGAACTCCGAGAAAGAACTAGGCAGATATCGATGAAGAAAGAGCTAAGAAAGAGACGCTGGTGATGGATATGTCATACATTGAGAAGACTTACCGGAAGCATTGCAAAACAGGTTATATTTTGGAATCCGCAGGGAAAGAGGAGTAAGGGAGGGCCATGGCAGAACTTGAGACTTATACTAAAACGATAGGTAAAACATGGAAAGAATTGGAAGGGATGGCAAGAGAGAGGAAGAGCTGGAGTTTGTTGAAGACCTGTGCTCCGTTGACAGTTGAAAGGTAAGGGAAAAGAGGAAAGTAGTTTGTTTGAAAATGTCGCCCATTTTGGGGCCTGTGAGGGAGAAGTGAGAATTAACACTGTGAGGCCTGCTGTGTGGTGCTGAGGCTTGCAAGGGAAGCAAAGAATAGTACCATTGCAACCTTCAAGGCATGTCGGAGAGGCGACTGGGAAGGCGGGTATAGGGATGCTACCCTTAGAAATAAAACGTCGCAGAAATGGATGCGAGTTACTTTAGACACATAACTGGCCCAGTGTACAATCGCTCTTGGCCAGATCACATACAAATACACGGGCGGTTAATAAGTGGTCGATATGGAGCAGGAAGAAGAATAGTAGATTCATGCATGACGTCATGTTTCGTTGATGTACAGTGATAGGAAGTCATGTTCGTTGATGTACCTAGTGATAGAAGTCATGTTTCTGTTGATGTACCTATGATATGAATCGCTGTTTCGTTGATGTACTAGTGATATGAAGTCATGTTTCGTTGATGTACGAGTGATATGAAGCGTTTCGTTGATGTACGAGTGATATGACGTCATGTTTCGTTGATGTACGAGTGATATGGAGTACTACAAGTTGTGTTCTGTAGTCTGTGTATTTCCGTTTGATTTGCACACTGTGCAGTCTGAGCAGGCTTTATTCTGTGCATGTGGTCGTCGAGCCTGATGTCTACTGTTTTCTGTTGAAAGACTTTTGAAAAAAAAATTATGTCAACAGAAATTACGTGTTCTTTGTGTTTGCGATACTGGTATTGGAATGACTGAATAACCTTTTTTCAGGAAACCATCGCTGATTTTCATGAACTGTACCAAGAATTATTTTCATAAGTCCATATAACACAATGATTTGTCTACCTACTTTGAACCTCTGAAAGTCAATACAATGATTTTGTCTACTCTACTTTGAACCTCTGAAGTCGGAAAAGCCCGCCTTCATGGCGAGGGACACCCATAAAACGGTAAGCAGGCTTTCACGCAAAAATCAGTCAGAAGCGCCATCCCAGGTGGCATGGCTACGGCTGAATTCATAGCTGTCAGATGCAGAAGAAGTATCTCACAAAATGAGAATGTCTGCACACATTTGACGGTTTATACTACTAGAGTGAAAGAGCTTGTATTGAAGATTGGAGTGGCCAGAAAATAACAGCACAACATGTATAAATGAGTAGGCTTATCAATCATCATCGAACTGGTACTGTTATATATTTTTCTCGGGTCCTACACAGAAGTGTCACACCGGGTGGACACAGTACACAGAGTGAACGTTAAAACTCAGTGTCATCAATCTTTCGAGTGAGAGCACGCGGAGTTTGCTTCAAATGGTTTTATTGTACCACTTGGCGTTTAATGATGAAGGCTCCCACCCTTTGTCCGCGATCAAGAGGTCACTACACTTTGAGCTTAGCCAAAATGCTAAGTGGAGATACTGCGAAAAAGATAGGAGTACATATTTATATGTCCAGATTGTACTGATTATATTTCAAGCTGAAACTGAAACCACTAATATAAACCTAAATATATACATGTAATGATAATAATAAATACAACATATAAACCCGCAAGGACGATAGTAATTAACTAAAGTTAGAGCTTTGACTGATTTCAGCATGAAAAAAAGTGTGTATATCACAAAAAATTATGAAATTGTCTGCTTTAAAAAAGGAAATTGTTTCTGGCAACCCTTTGTAGTCAACATTTTAGTCTGGCAACTGGCAACCTCGTTGGAAAACATGGCTTCGAATCTCGTCTGTAAGGTACACCCGGTGGTGTTATTTAGTATCATTGATGCATACGAGCGCAGAAATGAAGATGCTAAACGGGTTATAGGGACCTTGTTAGGTAGGTTTGTACAATTAAATGAGTATTTTCTAAGTCAGCTCTTAAATGAGAATTATATAGTAGTAAACGAGTAGAGAAGTCGTGCCCACCACTGCGTGTTGTGATACTCAACTGGCACGTCATTTTAAGTGACTAAGTTAGTTAGTGTTGTGACACCGAAATAGTAGATATATTATTATTATATACACTAGCTATCTTAATTATCTATATTATTATAATATTTTAAAGGGAATATCTTCCTTCATTTCTATATTTATTTTAATTAATAATAAAGTTTAGTTTAGCGGATACTTGGTCAAGTTGGTGGTTATACTAATTACTTAAGTTATATCGTCTATACTGAGATCATCATCAAATCATGATATGATCACTCAAAATCACTTTAACAGTCACGGCTGCCGTGTTTATAAAGTTTATTGTTAGTTCTGTTTTCAGTTTCATCAATTCATTTTTTTTTCTCATACTCATTAGTACTCCGATCCCTTCCTCAGTATCATTATGATGTCCTTCCAGATGATGGTGTGGTTATCAATTATCGACATACCCATAGATTATAGATAGTTGGTTAACTTTTCTTTTTTTTGTGGCTTCCAATACACTACAGCGACCTTGTCTAGATACAGTACACAACACCATTGTACGTTTTGTTTGACATTCTTGCAGTCTGTCTGATTTGAGTTGCAGAGTCACCACCATTCCTTGAATCGTTTGAGGGCCCACTCTCTCTTAGCCATAGGTTATTCAGAATATAAGCTTGGTCTCAAATCATTTAGGACCTTTGCTCGTCCATTTTCTACTACAGCGCCATATTTGCAAAAAGTCTTTATCATTATAGGTCAGTTTTAATGGAAAAAAATAAGTTCCTTGTTGAGAACATGTAAGTGTAGATTGCAATGTATATTTCAGGAACTGTCGACAAAGGTGTTGTTGAAGTCACTAATTGTTTTGCGGTTCCACATAATGAATCTGATGATGAGGTAAGCAAAACTTGTTCATTCAAAATATTTTACTTTAGGAAAGGGGATGTAAATGATACACATTGCTGTTGAGTGACTGCAGAGTTAGTCGACTAATGACCCACCACCACTTCCAAGTGGGAATCGTAAACTGACAACTTCAAGTTTCTTCTTCTTTCAATCGTCTTTTTAGCCATTTTTGATCATTCTTATTGTGATATATAAACAGCCTACACCAAGAATGGGTGTGATTCGTCACATCTTCAGTGCCATTTGGAGCTCTGGTGCTTATCCTTCAGCGATGTGTCTGATTTCAGCCAGCGTGTACAGGGTTCGCTCTCCGCCAGCCTTTGACTGTCCGCAGCCGACCTGCAAGGCAGCAGGTTACTTCAAGTTTATGATTGACCTATTCTTCTTCATCATTTGCTCTTGTATAACCATGTATAAACTTCGCGACAACCACAAGTAGTTTGACAATGTAGGTACGGGCGGTTACAGAGGGGTGGCGTGATTAACATCTCATAACTTATCTTGTGTTTTCATACTTAGTGACTCCATGAGTATGATTCTTAAAATCGAAACAGGAATGGTGAGGCGAAACTGGATGGAGGTACTAGTACAGACAGACATCAGAGAAATCATCTTCATTTTTGTCCCTTGGCACGCAGGAGTCAAGTGTAATTACTAAGCTTATAGATTGACTGACACGTATATGATATCAGAGATAGCTGTAATGGGCTGAAATGACATTCTGAGCACGCTGAGAGTCTTTCAGAACAGGAGTTTCAGGGTTGTGAATCCCAATCGCTGACCAGATAGGTGCAAAAACATTGATTAATCAACCTTTTGGGCTGCTGGACGCTGTTGGATTTGTTCAGACGGATCGAAGCACCTATGGACATGACCAGAGTGCTATGATGTCCTCATATAACTGATAAACTTCTTTGTAAGAAAGCACAAGTTACTTTTCCTTGTGATGCAGATCAATCTACCTCTGCAGATCTCTCACTGAGCCATTTTCTCTGGGTGAGTGAGTGTTCTGGGTAAGAGATCACCACCATAGTCATTTGGGACATGCATCTTTGCATTCTTTCAGAATGCATGAATCTCCAAATCACAACACAGCCACCAGGTGCTAATCAATTTTGTTCTGGGACACCATTTTGGGTAGGAAACAATCTCATCTCTCATATGGGATATACAGCCCAAGCGGTTACCGGGCCCAAATTTGGGGTGAAAGAATAGAACCACTGTTACCTGCCACGTATGTCGTAATAGGCGACTAAAGAGGTTTGGCTGAAATCGGATGCACATGTCCGCTAGGGAATGTTAACCCAAAACAAATGCTTGCAGAAAACAGATGCACCAGGCCATAAGGCGCATAACATGGTGCAATGACCCTCACAATGAGGAATGGGATAACGGATTCTAAGGTCGCCAGTCTGCCTCGGAGATTTAGCCACGCAGTAAGAATATCATCACGAGGGTGGCCAAAACTTACTGTGGGAAGAGGTCGGCACAAACAGGGAAGCAGAAATCATAGGAATTATATCCTACAGAGCTGCCCCAGTATGCAGACTTGAGAAGAAAGAGGTGGCCCACTTACACTAGTGTCCAAGACAAATTATGGCGTGGCTGATAATCTGAGGCAGATGGCAAGAGAATCTGAAATCCCAATCTAGTGAGAATGCAGAAGAAGAAGAAAATGAAACTTTATACATTTGTTCAATGTTACATAATTGTTATTATATATCCAAAATTAGGTCGCTGTTGACATTGAATATGCTCGTAACATGTACGAGCTGCACAGGAAAGTCAACAACACTGAGAACATTATTGGATGGTAGGTAGTTAGCCACTTCTTCTAGTGCTTCCTCTCGTGTTCTTCTTCTAGACACTCATGTCGTTTGATGTGTCCAAAATATTTAATGTTGTGCCCTTTAATAGCCAACTCTCTTAAATATCAAGCTGTTGCAGAACAGAAGCGTTTGCTCTTTTCTCTGTCCATGATATTCTAAGTACTCTTATGTAAAGGTAAAGGAACCATTTCATACCTTGTGGTATATAGGGCAATACAGTGTTAGGCCTGTATTTTTCATTGACCGTCGGCACACAATGGGTGATGTGGCCAGCATCACACCGGCCGCCTTTACTTTCCCAGAGCATGTTTGGTACCCAGTTGAGGCTGGGTTGACCTGAGAGCTGTCGCGATCAGGAAAAATTCCACGCGCATTGCGGAGCTGAACCCAGACCACCAGCCTTGAGAAGCGAGTTCACTAACAACTATGCTACAGCGGCTCTCACTCTTATGTAGCATTTGTTATTTTCTCTGTCCATGATATTCTAAGTACTCTTCTGTAGCATTTGTTCTTTTCTCTGTCTATGATATTCTAAGTACTCTTCTGTAGAATTTGCATTCAAAGGCATTAATGATCTTCTCTGCTGCTTTGTCAATGTTCAATGTCTCACAACCATATGTTGCCAAGGGAAAAATGCAGGCTCTTAAGCATTTGATTTTTGTTCTTATGTCAGTTCCCTTCCAAAGTGAAGATATGGTATTTCCATAGTATTTTTCATTAGTTGGTTAGTTTGTTCCTTTCGTGCCAAAGGCGCACATATGGCAGAGGTTTTAGAGCCCCATCTGATGCGTTTCATAGCTAGAAGTTGGAGATCTTGAATGGTTTTACATCCCAATAGTTTACTTTCCTGTAGGATTGTTCTTCGTAGAGTGGTCTTAGGTCTTCCACGTTTTATTTTCCCATGTGGTGACCACATAAGGACTTGTCGATTTAGTCTCTTTTCGTCTGATCTAAGAACATGACCTAAATATTTTTACCTTCGTTTCCTTATAATATTTGATACAGGTTGTTGCTGTGTTCTATCTCTCACTGTGTTGTTCAAAATGAAATCACTCCATTTTACGTTTAGTAATTTTCAGAGACATTTATTCTCAAAGCTGTATAGTTTTTTTTATCAACGTTCACATCCCTAGATCAGTACAAAGAAAGAACACTGATGTCCTGAAAGAACTAAATGATAAAGAGAATTGGCTGATAAACAACATACTATACAGAAAAAAATTACATACTTTGGTCACATCAAGTGTCACGATAGCTTGGAAAGAACAATACTAGAGGGCAGGATCCCAGGACGCAGAGGCAGACCAAGAAGAAGATGGCTACAAGATATTAAAGAAACCATGAACATGACTATTGACGAAGTGGGTGAACTGGCAAGAGACAGAGTGAATTTCAGATCTGCTGCAAAGAGAGCAACGTCCTATAAAGGATACACACCTTGATGATGATATCAGTACAGGATTCAAACGACCTAAATAATTTAACTTTTGTACATCTACTAAGGTCTTTAGATTGCCAGATATTTGTTAACTTAGTGAAGGCACTAGCTGCTATAGTAATACGAGAGTTTATTTCTTTCATCGTGTCTCCGTTGTTTGACACTTTACTACCCAAATATGTAAAATGTTAACTTTCTCCAGTGTTTGGCCATTAATTACGATGTTGTCTGTTGAGTTTGTGAAGTCCATAATTTTGGTCTTAGCAGAATTAATCTGGAGATCAATCTGATCAGCAAGTGTGCAAAGTTTGCTCGTTAGTTTGTGGGTTGCTTGTGTGGTTGAATTCAATATGGCCACGTCATCGGCAAAGTCAAGATCAAATAGTCTGCTGTTATTAAGCCATTTGATGCCTAGTTGATCATCTTGGGTGCATTTGAGCATGATCCAGTCTATAGCTATCCCAAAAAGCATTGGTGACATAACGCAGCTCTGCTTCAAACCCGAATTGACTGAACCAGTCTTGAGTTTCCTACATCTGTTCTTACACAGCAGGATGATTCAGAATAGAAGGTTTTTATAATGTTGATGTATTTTTCCTGGAAGCCATAGGTCTTAAGAATCTCCCAGAGAGTAGAACGATGAAGACTATCAAACGCTTTCTGAAAGTCTATAAAATCTTAAAATCTATTACTAGTGGCGACGGGAATTCAATTGAATCTTCTATAATGGATCTCAGCGCGATTTTTCATTGAATGAAAATCGTGGCATATCCTTTACAGGACGTAGCCATCAACCACAGTAAACGAGTCGTTGATTTTTCTGGGCACCACTTATATGTTCAGTAGTTTGCCATTGCTTTCTGAAAGGTGAAGTCTATTTTTACCTTTTGTAAAAATCCCATGGAAATGAATTTGCTTCTAAACTTGCCCACCATGGGGTTTGAACCAGGTACGCTTGGGTTTGTGATCGAGCTCACTTCCGCTTGAGCTACAGACACTCACAATTTTACATTAGTGATGATATAATATAACAAGAACATGTAAATTTACAAATTATTTATTTTGAGATGTATATTGATTGTTTTTAATTGATAGGTTCTCCACTGGGTCAGATGTTTCAGTCCATTCAGTGCTTATCCATGACTACTACTCGAGAAGCAAAACCCCATTCATATCACTGTTGATACATTTGTGCGGGGAGGAAAGATGTCCGTCAAGGCATATCACAGGTAACAGGAAGTGTTTTAACTTATCTGGCGCAGATATTTGCAGTATTATTCTTCGAACGCTCCACATCGACCACTTGTCAACCGTTCTGTGTGATTTGTATGTGATCTGAGCCTAAGAGCGATTGTACATTGTGTCAGTTATGCGCCCACAAGTAGGCCAGCACATCTGATTTCTGTTCTGCTTTTTATTTACTAAAGTAGCATCCCTAGGGCCTATATCAGTTTCATCTTACGACATGCATTGTAGGTTGCAGTGGACCTATTCTTTGCTTCCCTTGCAGGGCATGCTTATATCCTTCCTTTCTAGGAAGGACATAAAAGGGAAAGTCTTGCAGGACATGTTCTGTGGTTTGATCAGCGGTGCCACATGGACATAGAGGGGAAGATGATTGTCCTTGTCTGTGGTAGTCATCGTTGGATGGTTTAGCTTCTTTTCCGAAGTCCACGATAGCTCTTTTTTCTTTTTCCAAGTAGGTGATTTCGTGATCTATTTGTTCACATTCTGCTCCCTTTTTTGCTAGTTTGTCTGCTTTCTCATTACCTGGCACACCAAAGATTGAAGGTACTCCTGGAGTGTAACTCTCTTGTTGGCAGAAATCTTGCTGAGTTCCTTTCTCAGGGTTGGGAGTTTACTCTGGTGGGCTTGCAGAACGGATAGTTCTTCTTCACCTTTGAACTCCGAATGGAGCACATGTCTTCAACAAACTTCTTCCAGCTCTTCCTCTCTCCTGCCATCCCTTCTTCTTCTTTGCGTTTGTTCTTTACGACCAATATTAATCACTCTTTGTGATATGTTTGATCTTTGCCTAGAACGTGTATACATTGCATATTGGTTTGGTAGGCCCATAAATGCATAGACGTTTAGGACATGTGCATCCGATTTCAGCCAAACCTCCTTAGTCGCTCTTACGACATGCGTGGCAGGTAGCAATGGTTCTATTCTTTACACCCCAAATTTGGGCCCGGTAACCACTCGGGTGGCCATCCCTTCCAAGTTTTACCTATCCTTTTAATATCAGCCTCCAGCTCTCTTCTTCAGGTCTGTCTAGACCTTCCCTACTCCTCTTCCCTCGGGTTCCAGAACATTGCCTGTATTGCAATGCTTCCTGACGGTTTTCACAAAGTATGTCCTATCCATCGCCAGTGTCTCTTTCTCCACTGGTATCTGCTTAGTTCTTTCTCCGAGTTCCTCGCTTGTAATCTTATCATACCATCTCAGTCCCTCTATTCTACGTAAACATACATTTATAAATGTCTGTAGTTTTCTGGTGTTTTTTTTAAAAAATAATATGTTGTTCTCTATGTCTGCACAATAGGGAATGCTAACCCAAACAAATGCTTGCAGAAAACGGATGCACCAGGCCGTAAGGCGCATAACATGGTGCAACGACTCCTCACAATGCGGAATGGGATAACGGATTCTATGGTCGCCAATCTGCCTCTGAGATTTAGCCACGCGGTAAGAATGTCAGACCCACCATCACAAGGGTGGCCAAAACTTACTGCAGGAAGAGGTCGGCACAAACGGGAAGCAGAAATCGTAGGAATTATATCCTACAGAACTGCCCCCAGTATGCAGACTTGAGAAGAAAGAGGTGGCCCACTTACACTAGTGTCCAAGACAAACTGTATGGCGTAGCTGATAATCTGAGACAGACGGCTGCCTTTATTAGAGATCCGAAATCCCAATCTAGTGAGAACACAGAAGACAAACTGTATGGTGTGGCTGATAATCTGAGACAGACTTGCTGCCTTTTATTAGAGATCCGAAATCCCAATCTAGTGAGAACACAGAAGACAAACTGTATGGCGGTGCTGATAACCTGAGACAGACTGCTGCCTTTATTAGAGATCCGAAATCCCAATCTAGTGAGAACACAGAAGACAAACTGTATGGCGGTGCTGATAATCTGAGACAGACTGCTGCCTTTATTAGAGATCCGAAATCCCAATCTAGTGAGAACGCAGAAGAAATGTCTGCACAAGACATTAAATTCCTCATGCTTTTGGTTCCACCACTCCTGTCCCGCCTCACACCGCCCTAAACATACGACAGTATCCATGTGGTTTTTAAAAAAAGTAAAGTATGAAACTTGATAGTCAATAATAATTTGAGAGTATGTTTGATATAGTTTGTGTTCAGATAAGATGTAAATTTCACCAAGTTAACTTTAGTCATCGCAGAATGTTGGACACTGTTTCAAATCTGGGTGCATTTTTATTTACACAAAAGTTTGGTTTTGCTTCCATTACCAGCACTGTGATAGGTGTCCCTGAGAAAACACAAGGTACTATGTTCACTCCTGTACAAGTAGAGACAATCAGTTATGAACCTGAACAAGTTGGAGGTTTGTTGTCATTTCATTACATTTTATTTAACTTTCTTCATCTCGTCTTGGGGAACGTAAGTTTATAACTCACATTCTACACAATTAAAACAAAACGTTTCCAGTGTGGTGTCGGGGCCTGCAAGAGAAGCAAAGAATAGTACCACTGTGACCTACAAGGCATGTTGTAAGAGATGACTCGCCTGAGTGGTTACCGGGACCCAAATTGGGGTGTAAAGAATAGTACCACTGTGACCTACAAGGCATGTCGTAAGAGATGACTCGCCCGAGTGGTTACCGGGCCCAAATTGGGGTGTAAAGAATAGAACCACTGTTACCTGCCATGCATGCCATAAGAGGCGACGGAGGTTGGTCGTGGGTCTAGCTACCCCACACCGTAAAAACACTAGATGGCTACAGAACGGAAAGCGGACCGAGTAAGCGCTGGCTGAAACTGGACACATCGCCGAAGGATAAGCACCAGAGCTCCAAATGGTGCCAAGAGTGACGAAACACAGCAATGCTAAGGTTGCATGAATCAGATTTCCACATGGATAGAATTTATGGGGAGGTCTGGTACATCCGTCTGGGCGGTGATTGCGAGAGAGAGAGAGTAAGAGGCACTGATATAGGGCCTAGGAAGCTACCATAGTAAATAAAAAGCATCTCAGAAATCGGATGTGCTGGCCTACTTGTAGGTGCATAACTGGCACAACGAATCTCGCTCTTAGACTCAGATCACATACAAATCACACAGTGGTTAACTGGGTGGTCGATGAGTTTGAAGAATACAAAACACGACAATCCAGACACTCAACTTTCATCTTTGTGCAAGATCATTCTGGGGTGAAGGCCAATGAGAGAGCAAATGCACTGCCAAGAAATGCTGTGATCAAGAATGGACCTTCTATGGACAAAAGTGACATCGATGCTCTAATAAGAGAAAGCACGCTCTGAAGATTTCAACGAAGATAAAGGGTATTCACTATCTCGGTTGCGCAATTTATGTATACCGATAGATGTGGCAAGATTAGAAAACCATAAGAGAAACCCCAGTAGATGCATCAACCAACACAGAACTGGAGTTGTTAGTCTATACACAATGAAATACATGCTTGGTAGGAGATCGGAGTAATTATGAACACATGCGATGAAGATGATCACCCAATGAACTTTACACATATCTACCCTGAGCCTGGCCACTTTCTCTGTAGTTGTCAGCCCAGTCCATGTCTTGCTAACTTTCTACCATTAAGGTCCTTTTGATATAAAAATAAAACTAATATTAAACGCTGAAGCAAAATTGTCAGAAAAAGGGTAGAAAATTTAATGATTAATCATATGTCCAATGAGTCCTGGAAAACTTAACTGCATCATGTTCCCCCATATGGCCCAGTCCCTGGTGGAAAACATCAACTGAGGGAGTTTTGCACAAACCCCTGTAGTTTCAGCAACATTTCTAGGGATCTCATGACAAAATTGCATGCACATCTGATATGAGTCCATATTTAATACTTTTGCTGCCACCGACGACTTTTGTCGGCGGAATGTGCCGTCGACGTGTCTTTTTAAACGGGAGTATCGCTTGTCAAACGGGTCGCGGGCGATTACTTCCGTATTGTTCCTACGAGCTCTCCAAAATGGCGGATCTAACACACGCGCAGTAAACGCCGGGATAAGCCCGATTTTTCGTAAGTAACAAAAATTTTCAAAATGGACAACGAGCTGATGAATAGTGATGTCCAAAATGACTCTTTTTCTGACTTTTTAGCCAGTGATAGTGTTAAAACGAACTCTGAATGTGATATGAATTTGAACTGTGATTCACGTGACGATGTTTATAGATCGATAGCAGATATTGTCACGGTTACGGAGTAGATGATGGACACCTATCTGAAAATGACGGCATATCATACTGTGGATAGGTATGAGGATATCATTTACTACAATAGCTTGTGGATTATAAGGAATATATTCCACATACAGACAGGTTAGTAGCTCATTAATATATGAACACTATTCCATAGTTTAAAAGTCCTAAGTTTATTAGTTTATTTTTTACAATTTTATGAAATTGTCACTCTGAAAACTGATCATACCGAAAAATAGCGTGGCACTGGCCAGACTTTGTTGAAAAATGCGTGGCAGCGAAAGTGTTAAACAGTCACAATCTTCAGAAAGACAGGTAAAGATCTTAACCATTTGACAATAAAGACCCCTAAAGAAGTAACAATCACTATTATTAGATGATGGAAACTTGAATTTGAAACATGAGCAGCACTATAACTAAAAATTGTCTTTGTATTCAACGCTGGCGCATGTATAAACTTATTGTCTTTTGTCCCTCATGGAACCATCCGGATATTTTTCAAGAGATCCTTGATCTCAGTGTATGTGAGATTGAGTTCCTAGTCCTATCGGAGACGGATAATGAAATATAGGTCCTGTGTTCAATTTGAGCACTTAAAAGAACCAATGGCAGTTCAAAATTGAGAAGAGCAGGCTGGAAAGCCGTGGACCAGGCAAAATTCATTAGAAAAGATTAAAAATAAAATTCCTACAAAAATATCTTCAAAATTACATCAGGGACCTCGCGGTGTTATGGAGTTTGCGCACTGTCAATGAGTAAGAAAGAGATCGGGAAAACACATGGTTACTCACCGAAGTGCAATGCTGATAGTCCTATCAATCAATCTTTTGTAACTCACACAGAGTTCAGTGTAGTTGTCTTTCCAGTGTTGTTTAATTTAAATCACCACATACTTTCTGTTGTTGTTGCAATCGTGTTTGTAATGATCTCTTCAAACTGTATTATTTAATATCCCAACTTCACTTGATGCTGCTCTGTTGTACATGATTCTCATTCTCTTGTTCAACAGTGGAAGTCCTACAGAAAGGCAAATACAACTCCATACGTATTGTCCAGCTCAAATCTGACCTGAAACAAGTGGAGTCCTCATCCCATTGGCTTCGAGAAATGCTTGCTCTTGTGACACAATATGTTGATGATGTACTGGTAGGTCCAGTTTTTCATTCTCATAACAACTAACTTGACATTGCATTTTGTTCCAATACTTATTTACTGTTGTGCCCGCAAGGGAAGCAAAGAATAGCACTACTACAAACTACAAAGAATATCGTAAGATGCGACTGATGTAGATCTCAGGAAGCTACCTAGTAAATAAAAAGCATTGCAGAAATCGGATGTGCTGGCCTACTTGTAGGCGCATAACTGGCACAATGTACAATCTCTCTTTGGCTCAGATCACATACAAATCACACAGTGGTTAGTGGTCGATATGGAGTGTTCGAAGAAGAAGATTTACTATTTATAGACAGACATCCTTGACTCCTGCCAGACTCATAGATACTCACTCTCGTCAGTGCATCTCTTCTCTCTTGCCTTTTACCCGGTTGGGGCATAGGCCCTCAACCAACTCATGCCAAGTCTTCCATCTCTAGCTATCTCCTGCAGCTCCTCCAGCTCTTTATATTGTTGATCTCCGCTCCAAATCTCGCTCCATGTATTTCTGGCCTCCTTCTTTCGCTGTCCCTCGTGTTCCAGGCAAGGACCCTCCTTGTTATATTCCCTCCGGTTTTCGCAAAGTGTGTCCTATCCAGCGCCAGCGTCTTTTTTTAACCTGTTCGCTCACTGGAATCTGTCTTGTTCTCTCCATAAGTTCCTCATTTGTGACCCTATCATACCATCTTATTCCTCTATTCTGCGCAGACACCAGTTGATGAATGTTTGCAATTTATGCGCTATTGTTTTAGTTGTTCTCCATGTTTCTGACCCATACAGTAGAACTGCTTTAACATTAGAGTTAAATATCCAAATTTTTGTTCTAGATTTGATTTCTTTGGACTTCCAAATGTTTCCCAGTGCAATGAAAGCTCCTCTTGCCTTCTGTATTCTTATTTTAACATCTCTATCTGTTCCACCCTCTTTGTCTACGTTGCTGCCCAAATATGTGTATGATTCTACCTCTTGAAGTGGGATTTCACTCAGGGAGATTGAGTTGTCGCTTGCTTGGTTAATTCTCAATATCTTTGTCTTTCCCTTATGAATGTTCAGCCCTAGTTGCTGGGACCTTTGATTCAATGTGTTTAGCTTATCCTGCATCTGATTTCTGTATGTGACAGAAGGGCTATATCATCAGCGAAGTCCAGATCATCTAGTTGCTCTGTCAGAGTCCATTGGATTCCATTTCTGGTGTTAGTTACTGTGGTCTTCATAATCCAGTCTATTGTCAGTAAGAACAACAAAGGTGATAGGAGGCATCCCTGACGCACTCCTGTTTCTATTCCAAAAGTATGTTAGTTTACCTTCATGAAGAACTCTACATTTCATATCTGTATATGTTGCTTTTATTAGGTTAATAATTTTCTGTGGGATTCCATAATGCCTCATTAATTTCCAAAGGGTTTTCCTATCAATACTGTCAAAAGCCTTCTCATAATCAACAAATCCTATATAAAGTGGGATTTCCATTCAATACTTTGCTCTATTATTATACGTAATGTGGCTATCTGGTCAGCACAGGATCTATTTGGTCGGAAGCCTGCCTGTTCATCTCTTAGCTTTATATCGATGGCATCTCTGCCCTCCAGGATGACTCTGCTTAGTATTTTCCCAGGTACTGACAACAGCATTATTCCCCTATAGTTTTCACACTTCTGAAGGTCCCCCTTCTTTGGTAGCTTCACCAGGTATCCTTCTCTCCAGTTTGCTGGTATTTCTTCAGTCTCCCAGATTCTGCTAAATAATTTATACAGTATTTCTGTGGATGTGTTTATGTTGGCTTTAACCGCCTCCGCTGGAATACCATCTGGACCGGCCGCTTTTCCATCTTTTAAAAGTTTAATGGCTTTACTAATCTCCTCCTTGGATGGTTTCTCACAGTTGATGTCCAAGTCAATTTCTGCCGGTTGGATATCTGGGGGTTTGTAGGTGCTGGTCTGTTCAGGAGTTCCTTGAAGTATTCCATCCATCTTTCCATTTGGTCTCTAACATTAGTGATAGTTTCCCCACTACTATTTTTGATCAAACCATTTGATGGTCTGTATTTTCCTGCTAGCTTTCTAGTGATATTGTAAAGATCCCTAAGGTTTCCTTTTCCTGCAGCTACCTCTGCTTCTCTTGCTAGATCTTCCACGTATTGTCTTTTATCTAACTTTATTTGTTTCTTCACTTTCTTGCTAGCTTCTGTGTACTTTTCCTGGGCTATGGCAGTTCTAGTTTTGCTATTATTTAAATCTGCTTTCCTCTTTTTCCTTTCTTCTGTTTCCTTGAGAGTTTCTGGAGTTATCCATGCCTTATGATTCCGCTCCTTCTTTCCTAATACCTCTGTGCACATTCTGCATGTTTCATTCCAAATATTTTTGGCTTGCTGCCAGCATTCTTCCGCACTCACCTCATCTTCTAATTGCCGCAACATCTCATACTTATTAGAGACTGTGACCGTGAACTGTTCCTTTGTTTCTTGACTTCTGAGGTATCCTACATTATATTAGTGTCTATGTTCATGGGATGTTATGTATCGCTTAAGCTTCAGTTTAATTTTACTTATCAGCAAATGGTGATCCGAATCTACATCTGCCCCCCTTAGGGCCCTTACATCTTGTAGAGATGACCTGAATTTCTTGTTTATGCATATGTGGTCAATTTGATTGTTCTGTTCTGTGTCTGGTGATACCCAGGTTGCTTTATGTATTCTTTTATGTGGAAAGACACTTCCACCTATGACGTATTGATTCGCTGCACAGAAATTAGTGAATAGTTCTCCATTTTCGTTCATTATTCCTAGTCCGTGTTTCCCCATGATCTCCTCTGATTACTTCATAGTATTTTGAAGTTTTATGTAAAATTTCTCTTTTACTTTTTCCTCTTTATCATTGGTAGGTGCATAACACTGGGTCACATTCAAGAATACTTTCTTTTGGTGGTTCTGAATGTTGCTGTGATTATCCTAGGACTCACTTCTTCCCATTTTATTAGTGCCTTCTCCGCTTCTTTAGATAGCATTAAAGCCACTCCTTCACTATGGGGGCATTTTCTTCCATATGGCCTGAGAACAGCATTGTTTCTCCTGTGTTTAGACGTTTGCCTGCACCATTCCACCTAGTTTCACATAATCCCAAGATGCCAATCCCGTGAAATTTCATCTCATTTACAACCTGTGCTGTCTTTCCCATTTGATACATACTTCTAACATTCCAGGTGCCAATCTGGAGCTTTTCTAGGTGAAAGGAAGATAATCTGCGGGGTAGACTCTTGCGCTTTCTCTGCATCGCTCATACCTCTTCTAGAAGAGCTTCCTTTCCTCTTGGTTGGCACAGAGTTTATTTTATTTTTATGTGACTTGTTCATGGTTGGTTGGATTTTGTGGCTAAAATTTTCTACTGGATAGGGTAGCCAGCCCTACGCCAAACCCCACCTTAGTCGCCTCTACGACATGCCTTGTAGGTCGAGTGCTGCTACTCTTGCTCCTTGGAGCCCCGGCAGCACACGGGCGCCGTAAGTGCATGCCAAGGGTATAGTGCTGATTGTTTCAGGGGTCAAAGGCGTATAAGGGACATCATGCCAGGATTAGTGAGCTGGCACTAACCAAGATCCTACCAAACTCCCACGTGGTGACCCTGGAAACAGACATCGGTTCCTGTCTGGCTAAGTGGGTAGGGATCAAGGGAGAGCTACTTTGGTATAAGTACTGATGCAGACGCAGTTACTTTGGATGAGATCCGCTCACAACACAGATGAGCAGAATCCCAGAGGACTCTAATGCACGCTCTCCCAGTCGATGGGAAAAGCTGAACAAATAAACGTAAAGGGATGCATCCAGAGAAGAGACGTGGGCACACAATAGGTGAAACTCTGAGCCCTAAGGTGGAGGCCCGAATTGTTGCGTGTCCTGGTAGTCTCGAGGCATAGTAAATGTGAGGATGGTGAGAAACCTAATAAACACGGCGTGCAGGCACCAAAGTAGAGCGAACACACATACAGATGATACACAGGTGAGCCCACCGGTGGGACAGACATGCATGGTTGTGATGATGGAGTGACGAAATGGCGTGGCAAACGGGTGAGCGGACCACTATGCCGAAAAACTGGAAGTTGTAAGAGGCGACTGATGTAGGATCTAGGAAGCTACCCTAGTAAATAAAAAGCATAGCAAATCGGATGTGCTTGCCTACTTGTAGGCGCATAACTGGCACAATCGCTCTTAGGCTCAGATCACATACAAATCACACATAGTGGTTAACAAGTGTTTGATATGGAGCGTCAAGAAGAATTGATAATTTAGTTATCAGATTGTTATCACAGATCATGAATGTGTTTACTTCCTACAGGCTAATAAAATCCCATCAGACAACGTGACGGGACGTTTCCTTCTGGATCTAGTCACTGGAGTTCCTCAGATCGATCGAGACAAGTTTGAAGACATGCTCAACTCCAACATGAAGGTAATACAATCACATTTTTCTCAATCATCTTTCAACTTCCAACGGAGGACATGTCTTCATCTAAATCTTCTTCTCCTGACATCTCTTCCAATTCTTTCCATGTTTTCCGTATCCTTTTAATATGTGCTGCTGGGAATATATTTGACTCAAATAAACTTATGTGCCATGTCTTGCACCTGATGTTGATCTTCTTTGGATCCATTCTTCCCCTTTTGGTAGGGTCGCAACCGTGGTCAACTAGCCAATTGTTCTCTCAGACTGGGCCATCCACGACATGCCACGCTTGATTCTCGTGCCCTTAACATCATTAGTGTTCTTGTGTAGTGGATGTCTCTTATCCTGTGTAGTGGATGTCTCTTATCCGCAGTAATCCGAATATATGCCTTGGTTTGGGCGATTACGTGACGGGAGCGTAGTGACAGAATGTCAAGCATATATTTCATTTTCACAATGGGAGTATCTCTAATGCAGCCAAGGACTATACACATACCTTCATTCTGAATAAACTCGAGTCATTCACATTATGATCTTGATATCACGAGGATGCGTAGGCCGTAATCTACCACAGACATAACCAGTTGATGGAACAAAAGGACAAGTCTCTGCTCATTGTGTGCAGCTACTGTAACATTGCAAGCTGCAATACCACGTTTGCAATGTTGCTCCAAGATAACGCAGTCTGTCATGGCACTCAATAATCTGTCCATCAAAGGTGACTCCAGGTAAGTCAGCACTGTCTATGAAATTATTCAAAGAGCGCCATAATATACATGCCATTTCAGGATTGACCTGAGAGCGAGACTCTCTGCACAAAAATAAAATTATATGCAATGTGTCTTGAATGTCTTCAACCATTTCTTGTCTATCTGATCCAGTCCTATATATTAACTCCATGTGGACCAAATACCACATTATGTGACTGGGTTGGAGGCTTTTACCAGGAGCCACATAAAGGACGTTTTTATTCTAAAACAAATGGCTCTTTAAAACATGACCGTTGCCCTGGTCCACTAAGCATCAAGATGTCCTCTGCACAAATCAATATTCACCCAGTCCGGCTGGCTTAATTTGTTGTGTACATATATTTTAAACTTTGATATTGATAAACATATTATAACATCATTTGGTCTTTCTGTTCATATTTGGTCATTTTCACTTTCCCCCCCCCACAGGACCTGTTGATGGTTGTCTATCTAGCTAACCTGACCAAGACTCAGCTAGCACTAAATGAGAAGCTCAGTACTGTTTAAATCAAGCCAGCAACATGATGATAGTGATGATGATGTGTACATTTGACTTCAGTTAAAACAATAACATTTCATGTACTCAAATAAATACATGGTCTCTGAACTGTCTTCTCTTTTCTTTTCACAAAATAAAATACCTGAAGTTGGGTTTTAGAAAAAAAACCTTTTTATACCTATGTGGTGAAAATCCCCCTGTGAGTGCAGTTCAATTCTGCGGGCTGGCAGTAAAGCTACAGGTTCTCCAGATTTACTGTGTTCGTGGCATGAACCGAAGGCTTATGATGTTCATGGCACCAGAAAAGCTGAAAACTGAAGTGCTTCTGGATCGGGGGAAAAATACAAAACCTTGTATAGTATATAGGATACTTACTGGATGGATCTGTCTATCTATTCTCTAAGAAATTTCTAGAGCAGGGCTTTGTGTGCACTTCATAAACAGTGTCCATCGTCGCCTATGTTATCTCTGAGGTCTACCTTTTTTCGTGGCCTTCCTTTTGCTTTGTATCCCCTGTATCTGGGTAACATTGTGGTTACACTGTCTGTTGGTAATCTGCTTATGTGGCGAACCATTTAATTTGTTGTTTCTTGATGAAGTTCAGTACTGATGTTGTACCCACTTTTTTCCTGATGTCTTCATTTCTAATCCGGTCTCTTGTTACTCCCAGCATTCTGCATTACAGCTAGCACAATATGGGTGGATATAATATCAAATAGTTTGTCCAGAACAGAACTTTGCCACCCTTACATTCCTTCAGAATTTCTCTCATAGGTCTGATGTTCTGTTTCTGCAACCATCAAATCATGTCACATCCTGATTCTGTTCGCTTCTGCAGGTTTCTGCAACCGTCAAATCATGTCACATCCTGATGTTCTGTTTCTGCAACCGTCAAATCATGTCACATCCTGATGTTCTGTTTCTGCAACGCAAATCATGTCACATCCTGATGTTCTGTTTCTGCAACCGCAAATCATGTCACATCCTGATGTTCTGTTTCTGCAACTGCCAAATCATGTCACATCCTGAAAGTTCTGTTTCTGAGCAACACTTCGCATCAAATCATGTCACATCCTGATGTTCTGTTTCTGCAACGTCAAATCATGTCACATCCTGAAAGTTCTGTTCCTGTCACATCCTGATGCCAAATCAAATGTCACATCCTGATGTTCTGTTTCTGCAACCGTCAAATCATGTCACATCCTGATGTTCTGTTTCTGCAACCGTCAAATCATGTCACATCCTGAATGGGGCTTTACCTTGCGTCGAAGGTTGTTAGTTCGAAGTTGGACCCAACGCTTCTGTTCACGATTTTTACCAGAGACCCCTAGGATTGTTGCAGGAGCCACGGAGTTCGTGCTTTGTCGGAGCAATTATGGACATACACGGAATGTTGTACTGCGATGTGGTGGTTGGTTTTCCGAACCAGTGACTGTACATTCCGGATTGCCACAGGGCTCTCCTCTTTAACCTGTCTTATTCAATATATACACTGTGTCAATCACAGAACTCGATGGCAGAGGTAGAACTCAAGTCATTTGCTGATGACATCCTAGTGTATAGACAAGGGAAAGACAGGGATGCAATTGCCGGTGAGGTACAGAGGGAACTCGACCGCATCACAGACTGGTGTGATGATGTCTCTGGTGCACTAGTTCACCCTACCAAAGCAGCAGTGACATGGTTCTCAATAATCACACTGTTAACGCATGTACGCCTAGTGTGAAACTTCGCAGTGTTGGTTTGCCCGTAGATAAATCTATGCAATTTTGGGTGTGACATTTGACCGCAGCCTGTGTTCCGGGAACATGTTGAGTATGTCATTGTCAAGGCACGCAAGGGTTTGGCGGCAATGAGTCATGGCGGCTGTTAACATCGAGCAACGACTGCTTGTCATCCTGTATCAGACACTGGTCCTCTCCACCATTGAATATGCAATGGCCACCCTCACTGTCAGCAAAACACAAATTGAAAGACTTGAGAGAATACAGAACGAAGCTATGCGCATCATCCTCGGTTGCACAAGGGATACACCCTGTGTGGCGATGAAGTTTCTCCTGGATTTTCCGACCATGGATTACAGACTCAAAGATAGCTAGAGCACGTGCCTATCTCAAAATAAGTGCCAAAAAGGATCACCCATTGCATGAACAGCTCAGCACCAGTGGTGGAAATCGGTTAAAGCGGGCAAGTCATGGGTTGGCCGTCCACAGATACTGTTCAGCTAGGCTCTGTTCAGCTGGTATGCGGGCTCAATAATACATGTATTAACTAAGGGAAAATGGATACGATGCCTCCAATATACTGGAACACTTTTTCAACCATCATTAAATACAAGGCAAGTAGTAAGAGGTGACTGAGGTAGGGGCCTAGGAAGCTACCTAATGAATAATAAAAAGCTGTCCGAGTGGTTATCGGGGCCCAAATTTGGGGTGTAAAGAATAGAACCACTGTTACCTGCCATGCATGTCGTAAGAGGCGACTAAGAGGTTTGGCTGAAATCGGATGCATGTGTCCTGAACGTGTAGAAGTCTATGCGTTAGGGGCCTACCAAACCAATGTGCAACGTATACACGTTCTTGGCAAAGATCAAACATCACAAAGAGTATTAAGGTCGTAAAGAATGAACGTGAAGAAAGACAAAAGTTGCCAAGAGGAAATCCTGTGGCGTTGAATGCAGACGTCAAAGCCATCTTCGATGTAAACTGCAATGCAGACGACGTGATTTACACGGATGGATCGGTAGTTCATCACGAAAAATCTGCATGGGCCTTCTCTGCAAACTCATGTGGCAGAATGGTCAAGGAAGCCAGTGGTGCATTCAGTATGACAACAAGCAGCATGACAATACTGGTGGTGACCAATGCATTACTCTGGCTGGAGTCACAGAACTACACTCATGCGTGCATTCTGAGTGACTCATTGAGTATGATCCGAAAGGTGGAGGCCGGTTCGGTGCGCAGGCAATGGACTGAATCACTGCAAGGGTCAACAATTTGCAGAATCACACTTATCTTCGTTCCGGGCACATGGGTGTCGTTGGCAATGAGAGAGCAGACAGGATGGCTGGCTCTGCCGCTATATCAGAGGGCCAGCCAATGGACAGAGCTGACATCTTGAACGCTCTCATAGAGCTTGGCCGCAGAGAAGACTTTCATCTAAACCATTCCACGTCAACTACTAGATTGCGGAAGCTGGGTTTGAAGATTGGTGTGGCAAGAAAAGAACGGTTCAACAGGTATACGAGTAGGCTCATCAATCAAAATATAACTGGTACTTTCAGTCGCTGGATGATGTTGGAGATATTGCGAAGGAGATTGGAGCACCTATGGACATGTCCGAGTGCAATGAAGATATTCCAAACTGAAACTGAAATTATAGACGTGCGATGAAGATGATCCTAAAATGAAACAAGGAAACAGACAAGATATGCAGAGTTATATAATTGTATGCACTTAATACATCGAAAGAAAACAAATGCAGTGGTTTGTACATTTAATAAGAATGAAATACAACCAACCAACAATAACAGCATACAATAAAAAGAGATCATGTACTAGAGCCAAGGGAAGACGAAGAAAAAGATGGATTAACAATATCAAGACCGCACTAAATAAACACGGATATAACACAAGGTCGATTCATCTGGCCCTGAAACGAAAATTCCAGATCACGTTATTCAGTTCACATGTGCACCTTTTCTGGTGATCCATAGGGTTCTTACTGGAGCTACGGAGTTTGTGCAACACTCTCGGCAGGTGTCGTGCTATTTCTGCTCAGAGGGACGGAGCAGTATGGGATAACACAGTGCAATTGAGTCCCTCTTGTTTTAGACACTTCTTTTAGTGGTTAGTGCACTTGCTTTTTAGACGTGTGGTTACAGGTTCAAAGTATCCGGAGTGGACTTTTTTCCAGCCTGAAACGAGTGTAAGGTTGACTTAAATTCGATGGGAAGTGAAGTTGGTCAGAGTGATGCTGCCCACATTATCCATTGTGCACTGTTTAACAAAGAACATCATTACCCATTGTGCACTGTTCAAAGCACCACATTACCCATTGTGCACTGTCGATCAAAGAACCACATCCACTGTGCACTGTCGATTAAAGAACATCATTACCCAGTGTGCACTGATCAAAGGACCACATTACCCATTGTGTACTGTTGATCAAAGAACAAAAAAGCGGGCCTATAAGTGACCGACTTCATTTAATTCCCTCCATTTATAGCATAATCACTTTACACAGAGAATGGTAAGCCACCTGCAGACAGATCACATACTCTGTAGCTTCAGAAACAAATGTAAGGAACCTACAGAAAAAAAATTATAATAGTAAACTCTAACGAATCTAATCTCACAACTTGCAAAATTCAAGGCAAACTATTTCGTCACAGAGACACACCCAACAAAGTAAAAAACTATAGACCCATCGACCACAGAAATATCGAGTACAGACCTATAGAGTACAGACATTTCGACTACAAGCCTATCGAGTACAGACATTTCGACTACAAGCCTATAGAGTACAGACATTTCGACTACAAGCCTATAGACAGACATTTACTACAAGTCTATGAGTACAGACATTTCGACTACAAGCCTATCGAGTACAGACATTTCGACTACAAGCCTATAGAGTACAGACATTTCGACTACAAGCCTATCGAGTACAGACCTATCACCATACGCTGTAATATACCACACGGTCTGAATATACATTTCTTACTGGACGTCTAGAAACACAAAACAAACATCTAGTACAACACAAGAACAATGAATTTTATTATTTATTGACAACTTAATACACAACATAATTCATTATTTATTGACAACTTAATACACAACATAATTCATTATTTATTGACAACTTAATACACAACATAATTCATTATTTATTGACAACTCAATACACAACATAATTCATTATTTATTGACAACTCAATACACAACATAATTCATTATTTATTGACAACTCAATACACAACATAATTCATTATTTATTGACAACTTAATCAGACATGTTTAGGTTTATGTTGGCTACAATCAAATATAGTTCCTAACCAACCGTAGCTCTTCAACCAACCGTAGCCCTTCGACCAACTGTAGCCATTCAACCAACTATACCTCTGTACTAACTTTAGCTCTATCAACTGTAGCCCTTCAACAAACTGTAGCCTTTCAACAAAGTAGCTTTTCAACCAACTATAGCTCTGTACTAACTTTAGCTCTGTATCAACTATAGCTCTGTACCAACTGTAGCTCTGTACCAACTGTAGCTCTTAACCAACTGCCTTTGAACTAACCACACAGACTTTGTATAACATCAACCATTGAACGTTATTCAGCGTCAGCAAACAATGCCTCCATATCTCTCTGTTGGTGGCTGGTGACTGCAAAGACAGCAGCCCAATCATACAGCTGCTTCAGATATATCTTCTTCTCCGACTGAGAAAGATTATGTGACGCAGAACTTGTCAGCACAAGTTTCTTGACACTTGTAGCCGTCATCGGAAATGGAATCTGGGGAGAAATGGCACAGTTTCAAAATATACAACATTCATGATATACAGGGTGTTCAAGATAAAAGTAGCCGGCAATGGAACCAATATGGCATATGTTTATGAAAATTAGAAGGTTCAATTATGACGTAGTATATGTCAAGTGAACAAGTCTTTTTGTGATGGTGTGTAATTATGGTGCGGGAAGGGGTGATGAACCAAACTGACATAGGACAAGCTAGTCAGAACCGGTTTAAATAGTTAATAGATGAAACGCAATGAGTACCTGACAACTTTTGATTTGTCAATGGGGCTGCTTTTATCTTGAACACCCTGTGTTTTGCCAAGTTAAATTACATAAACACCAAAACGTTGCAGAAATTTGTCAATAGATGTTTCAGGATACTCCATCGATGATGGTATGATAAGATCACAAACAGGTAACTGGGAAAGAGCGGGATAACATCAAGTTGAACAAGAGATAAGAGACAGAAGGTGGTGATGGATACCCATGGATACACACTGAGGAGACCAGTGACAGCATAACGAGACAGGCTCTACAATGGAACAACCAGGGTAATAGAGGTAAGAAAAGACTAGGAACAACTGGAGGTGGAAGTTGGAACGGAATGCAAGAGAATAGGAGAGATCTGAAAAAGATGGCCTTGGAAAACCTTGGTTGCGAACATATGCTTGATCTCTCTAAATTTCATAAGAATGTTTACATTCCAGCCTATGGCTTGCTGCATTATTAGTTATGAATTCTCCCGATGAATGGCTCTCACCTTCTCACTGTAAACTCCACGTGTATCAGGCATGAAATACAGTAAAAGGTAAAGGAACTGTTTTGTTAATACCCCCTGGTATATAGGGTAATCAACGGCTCGTTTACTGTGGTTGATGGCCACGTCTTGTAATGGATATGCCATGATTTTAATTTTGTTTTTATATATGGTAATACGGTGTTAGGCCCATGTTTTCATTAACCATCGGTACGTGATACATCGGTACATGATACATCGGTACATGATGGGTCATGTGGTCAACATCACAACGGCCACTTTACTTCCCAGTCCTTGTACCTATTGAAGCCGTTATGGTTGGACTCTGGACTCAAATTTCTACCAGTAGACCCCTTGCCGTGCTACAGAGTTGTGCACTGCAGCTGAGTTCTTCCTGTGTAAGAAAGAGATTTATTAGTTACATCCTGAATCCATCTTCTCCAGCATTCATTCGTAATGAAATCTTCCAGACCTTCATTTTTCTTAGTAGACAAAATACTCAACATCATATATGTAGAATGCACAGTCTTGCTTTGAATTTTTGGAACAAGTCACAACATCACATAGAAGAAAGTTACAAGTACCGCTAATACAAGAAAACAAGTCCCCTCAACATAAGAAAGAAAGTTAGCACAGTACCTTGCTTGAATTACATAGAGAAACAAAGAATGAAGGGGTTTGGCCATTTAATAAGAATACATCCAAACTCCACAGCATCTTCAACAGAACATCGGGAAAGAAGGTGAGAGGTAGACCACGAAAAAGATGGTTAGATGGTATAGGAGAATCCTGTCAAAGAGCAAAAATAACAATCACCCAAGCCACCAGAACAGCGCAAGACAAAAACAGAAAACCACGATAGCAGCATGACGACGGAAGAAGTTGTGCTGTGTTAATTTTGGGGTTTGAAGCCAACTTGGGTCATCAAAATTTTTGATGTGCACATGGTACGATGTGCTTTTAGAATGTATATAGTATACATGTTTCCCGATTCTTTACTTGGGAACTAAATTACAAGTACCCAAGAAGTCAGAGTAAAGTTTGCCAGAACGATGAGGGACACTTGACAACAAGAAGCAACTCTTCACCTGAATTTATAACAGGCGAACAGAAAAACCAAAAAGGCAGTGGTAAAGCAGAGATGTGATTTTGAATATAAATGATACAGAAGAGTTTTCCGTGACTCCGCTGAAGACAGAGAAGAGAACAAATAGATCTATTCACAAGATACTCAAAATCATCTAAACCTGGCTGATGAGACAAATAAGAAAATTGAGGTATTGTGGATAAATAAAAAGATATGAAGGGTTAGAGAAGACCATTATGGAAGGAAGCTTTCTGGGAAAGAGGAGATTAGGAAGACCATGAAGAAGATGGATTCGGGATGTAACTGTTGGCAGCTGCAGAGGCAGGAGATCTTATCTATGAGAGATGACCGCGTGGTGCCGAGGCCCGCACGGGAAATGCAAAAATAGTACCACTGCGACCTACAAGGAAGATGATTGCGATAAGAGGCGACTGATGTAGGGGCGTAGGAAGGCTACCCTAGTAAGTAAAAAGTGTTGCAGAAATTGGATGTGCTAGCCTACTTGTAGATGCAAAACCGGCACAACGTACAATCACTCTTAGGCTTGGATCACATACAAATCACACAAGAGCGATTAATAAGTGGCCGATATGGAGCGTTCATAGAAAAGCTATAAGAGAGAGAAATTCTGAATAAATGTTAGGTTAACAAAGTTATGCTCAGAACAAACTATTTGAAGGTAATGATTAGAATCTGAAGTGAATACCTTAGAAGAATCCGGAACTTTCTTCAACTCCTGAGAGATGCTCTCTTGCTCTTGTCTTAGTAGCGGCAGAGTAACATACGGCATGGAATATTTGATGTCCACTGACAGACTGTCCCACTCCAAGGGAATCACACTACCATCAGGTGACATCTTGGAGATTTGGAATGTAGAGTCACAGCTTGTCGGATCTGCATGGGAACATGTCTCTTGGCCATCCATCCACAACACCTGGACAATCAGACCATTTTATATGTATAAATGAGATGTATAGATTATAAATGAGATTATATTAAATGAGATATAGATTATAAATGAGATTTGATTATAAAGGATGATAGATTATAAATGAGATGATAGATTATAAGATTCATATGTTCATAGTTCCGGTTCCAATTTCACTGCAAAGGGTCACCCCATAATTGCTCCGTTCCTGTGCCAACGAAAGTCACATGAAATGCTAACAACTGTCTCCTGTGAACTAATTCCAGAATGAAACAGGGTACCGCCACAAAAGAAACCTGCACTGCATAAATGCATATGGCCGCCGCTAAAGAGTCAACACAAAACTGTTCATCGCTTGAATTTCAATTGATGTAGAAGGGAACATCAATCACAACAAAATCCAGCTTTCTGCACACACAATAGCACTGCATACGGCAGATTGAGTCGGTTCGTCATAACCGCTGTCCGCCATTTACTGAATACCCGCAAAAAACGCACGGTTGACACAGCAAAAAGCATTTCATGTAACATTCATAGCTCACCTCACAGCGTTGCTCGAGTACTAACTCAGTATGCGCAGATGTATAATTGGGACGACATCATGTGCCGTGCCGGCTGGCATAGGTAATCATGAATCTTCACAAATCACTGTCTCTGATATCATCTCATGATGTCTAACATGTTCTTTCTCTTCTTTTTCTCGTCTCGTCTATTCTCGATTTTACCAGTTGTTACAATGTGCTCTAAACCTCCCCTCATCACATCCCTGAAAAATGATGACTGCCTCTTTCTTATATTACATAGTGATGTATAAATGAGATTTGCGTATACATATAAATGAGATATATATATTGGAAATGAGATGTCCACAAAGATATGCCCTCATATTGACAAAGTGGCAGAGAAGATCTTTACTTTGAATGCAAATGCTACAGAAGAGTGCTTAGAATATCATGGACAGAGAAAAGAACAAACGCTTCTGTTCTGCAACAGTTTGATATTAAAGAGAGTTGGCTATTAAAGAACATAAAATCAAGGAAATTTAAATATTTCGGACACATCAAATGACATGAGCGCCTGAGAAGATAATTTTGGAGGGAATGGTGCCTGGAAGAAGAATGAGAGGAAGACCTAGAAGACGATGGGTGTAAGATGTCACTGACGATCTGAGAATGACTGCTGCTGATGCCGACCAACTTGTACAGAACAGAGAGTTTATCAGGACTGCCATCATGGGAGCTGAGTTCCGGAAGGGACAAACTACTTTATGATGCCCTCATAGAGTGTGGCCGCAAAGAAGATTTTAATCGAAATCATCCACATCAACTGCTAGATTGCAAGGGTTTGGATTGAAGATTAGAGTGGCCAGAAAAAAAACAGCACAATAGGTACATGAGCAGATTCATCAATCAAAATCGAACTGGTACGGTAAGTCGCTGTTGGAGATATTCCGAAGGAGATCGGAGCAACTATGGATGGATTTGTCCGGAGTTTAGTGAAAATATTCCAAATTGAAACTGGAAGGAGAAATAGAAGATAAACAATATACAATAATGAATGGATCATGCATGAACAGTAAGTGGTGCCAGGGCAAGCAAGGAAGCAAAGAATAGTACCACTGCAACCTACAATGCATGTCGTAAGAGGCGATTGATGTAGGACCTAGGGATGCTACCCTAGTAAATAAAAAGCAGTGCAGAAATCGGATGTGCGGGCCTACTTCTAGGTGTATAACTGGTACAACGTACAATTGCTCTTAGGCTCAGATTACATACAAATCACACAGAGTGGTCGATATGGAGCGTTGGATAAAGAAGAACCACAGAGAAGTGGAACCACAATCTCATACCTTTCTTGAATTCTGCAATGCTATTGGTTGACTTTTCATAGCGCCATGCAATGCCTGCTCAACTTGAAGTGCAAGAGATTTCTCCAGCTTAGAAGAAGCATTTAAAGTACTCTTGAGTGATGCAAAATTTTCTGAGAAACTTCTGACTAGAGATATGTGTGCTACGTTCTCCAGAGGAACTGTTGAAGGAGTTCGAGATTTAGCCAATTCCAGACTTGATGAATTCATGGATGATGTTGCTCTGGAACTTTGACAAGGGATGTTAGATGTATGATGTTCGGACATGGCTGAATTTATTTCAGGTTTGAGAGAAGCTTCTTCAGAATGATGTGATGAAGGTGAAGTTGACAATAACCGTGTCCGATGGCAACCACCATCTTCTTCGAGGTCAGTACTCACTGCATGTTGTAAACATTTACTGTTGTTGTTAACAGAGGGTTGAGATCTTTACGTCTTCATCGCAGTGGTCATTGCCATCTGCGGATCTGTTAAACAGAAGATGTTGGGATATAGCTTTGTGGATATATCCCAGAGTTTCTGTTAATGCTTCTCTCTTGGCTTGGACGTCCCAGAGAATACCTTTAGAAAGATGAAGCAGTCTCCAGTAATTCAAATGACTTCTATCAACTGTTTGACATGATAGACTTGCTGTTGCTTCTGGGGGTATCCTGCTTAGTTTCTCCATCTCTTCTGGAGTTCTTCCTGAAGAATCTGCTGTAGTTTTCATTGATGATGAGGTATAAGAGGAAGACAATGCTTCTAAAGCGTCTGTTGAGCTTCTGTCCCTGGCTGCCCTTTTCAAAGGAGACAATATTAGCGTAGGAATGTTTGAAGGCACCGGAGGATCAACAGAAGATGAGACAGGTGAAGACTTTGGCAATGACGGTTGTGATGATGATAACGAGGAAGGCACAAGCTCTTGAGATATCGCTGAATTGTTACAAGAAGTATTGACAACATTTAATCTGTCCTGCTTGTCATCAATCTCTAACTTGACATCGGAAACTTTGATGAACGAATCAAATATAACTTGATAACGATCACCATTCCCCATGAAATGTTGGCTCACAGATGACTTACTCTGGTTCATTTTACCATTTTGATCAAGGCTACTCATGTTCTGGTTGTGGACAACCTCTAGATCATCTCTGTTGGAGATAGTGCTGTCTGATGAGTTCAAACTAGCTGGATGTACCCCATGACTGCTTCCAGCTGGATTCTCTGCCATTTTGATTGGGAGTTTATTCTCGGTGATTGTATTTGTACAGATGTCAGTTTTCTTATCAGCGTTGAGCTTTCCATTAGGCATGCCATCTAGGCTGTCATTCTCAATCTGAGGACCAGGCAGCCTGTCTCCAAGATAGTCCAAGACAGACAGGTAGCAATAGGCTCTCAGACAGTCCAGCTCTCGACATCGGACACTTGACATAGATATTGTATTGTCATCTTTGATATCAGTCAGGAATTTCTTGATACTGTTGTGACTTTCTCCTCCGGCCTTGTCCATGTCTCCATTACTCTCCATAGTGATGAGGACGCGGGATGCATTAAATTCTTTCTGAAGTTTTAGTAGATATTTAGGGCCTGTGAATAAAGGCAAGACATTGTGAATCATGGATCAGAACACAAATATTCAAGAACAAACTTTAATTTTAGTGTTGGATTAGTTTAGTCGCTAGATAAGTTTAGTCCATAAGTGCTCTGATTTTTCAGTTTAGTCTTCGGATCATCATGACTGCACAATCTCCTCCTCAGTATGCCTCTCAGTTTAGTCTTCGGATCATCATCAACTGCCCAACAATCTCCTCCTCTCAGTATGTGTCTGAGTTTAGTTGAGTCATCGATCACCATCACTGAACATCAAACTAATTAGTCCACAAGTGTTGCGATCTCCTCCTCTGCATGTCTCTCAGTGTGTGGCAACTAACAACGCCAGTTCCTTGTTGGTATACTGTTCTTCCTTGTCTACCAGTATAATGCTACACTCCGTTTGACTTGGAATTCTTGCAGTCTGGTTAGTGTTGTAGATTTTCCACTATTACTTGAATCATTTACAAGTCTCGTCTCACTTGGGAATTTATAATATCAGCCTGGTCCATTGCTCGCCAACTTTTAACAGCAGCCATACCTGCAAGCCTATCGGCGCGTTCATTTCCTCTTACACCTGCGTGTCCTGGCACAAAAATAAAGAACAAAATTGAAGCTTTTGAAACAGGGTGTTACTGGAAATGTTTTTAGAACATCTTGGACAGAGAAGAGAAAAACACAAAGACATCATACGAGACCTGCAGTCTATCAAGGAGCATTGGCTCATAAATAATATTATGTCTCGGAAGTTCAAATATCCATTCTTCTTGTAGGGTCTCTGTAAGTAAAAAAGTAAAGGAACCCTTTCATACCTCGTGGCATATTTAATGTTGTGTCCTTTAATAGCCAACTCTCTTAAATATCAAGCTGTTGCAGAACAGAAGCGTTTGCTCTTTTCTCTGTCCATGATATTCTAAGTACTCTTATGTAAAGTAAAGGTAAAGGAACCATTTCATACCTTGTGGTATATAGGCAATACAGTGTTAGGCCTGTATTTTTCATTGACCGTCGGCACACGATGGGTGATGTGGTCAGAATCACGCTGGCCGCCTTTACTTTCCCAGAGCATGTCTGGTACCCAGTTGGGGCTGGGTCGACCTGAGAGCCGGCGCGGTCGGGAAAATTCCAGCGCTTGTAGGGAGCTGAACCCAGAGCACCAGCCTTGAGAAGCGAGTTCACTAACAACTACGCTACAGCGGCTCTCCCGGGTCTCTGTGCATGGAGGTAAAGTATTTGTCTCTTGCTCCAAAGGTACTGGTTCGTTCCCCATGTGGAGCTGTCAAGATATTTTTCTAGAGATCTTGGATCTTAATGTGAGATCGTTCCTAGTCCTATTAGAGATGGATGATAAAACTGAGCCATCTCTCATTGCGCCGCCATGCTTGCCTGTCTTTGGTAAATTGTTCCTAATTTTCTTTGTCTATGTTGCATGAAGTTCGATCATGCTTGCAGGTGTCAATGAAGCGCAGTAATGGGCGCCCATGCTGTCTACTACCAGTTACGCGTTGACCACATAGGATCTCCTTTGTGATTCTACCATCGTTCATACGACACACATGTCCCAGCTATCTCAGAAATCACGGACTCAGCAAGGTGTACATACTTAGTCTATTTCCTTCTTCACCTTTCAGCTCCCAAGAAGCACAGGTCTTCAACAACTTCTTCCAGTCCTTCTCTCTTCTCTTACCATCCCTTCCAATTCTTTCTACATATCACCTATCGTTTTAATATCGCTACAGCTCTCTCTCCAGGTCTGTCTAGGCCTTCCCCATCTCCTCTTTTGCTACGGGTTCCAAGTATAATAGTAAAGTAAAAAGTCAGTTCTTACGCTACTTCCAAGTTCATAGTTCATAAGTACGGTTCCAACTTCACTGCAATGGGTCACCCCATAATTGCTCCGTTCCTGTGCCAATGAAAATCACACGAAATACTAACAACTGTGAAATGTTTCCTGTGTGAACTAATTCCAGAATGAAACAGCCGTGTACCGCCACAATAAGAAACCTGCACCGCATAAAATGCATATGGCCATCACTAATGTAGCAACATAAAACTGTTCATCACTTGAATTGCAATTCTTGTCAAAGGGAACATCAATCACGACAAAATCCAGTTTTCTGCACTCACAATATAACTGCATACGACAGATTGAGCTTGTTCGTCATAACCGCTGTCCGCCATTTTCTGAATACACACAACAAATGCACGGTTGACACAGCAAAAGCATTCCATGTAACATTCATAGCTCACAGCGTTACTCAAGCACTAACTCAGTAGCTCGACAAACGAAACCGGAAAATACCTGACCAAACATGGCGGGAATGCGCTAGCAAATTCGTTTTCAGAATCAAACAGTTCTGACTCTGAATGGTCCTCCCGCCATTGCTGGCCAGATTTTGTCTACTTCCAAGTATAATAGTAAAGTAAAAAAAGTCAGTTCTTGCACTACTTCCAAGTATAATAGTAAAGTAAAAGTCAGTTCTGCACTACTTCCAAGTATAATAGTAAAGTAAAAAGTCAGTAAAGAAACTCATTTTATGCCACGTAGTATATTTTTTTCCCGATCCAGAAGCACTTGAGCTTTACAGCTCTTCGGCTCGGTGCCATGGACATCGTAACCCTTCGGTTCTGTGCCACGAACACCGTAATCTGTGGCTTTTTCTGCCATCCCGCGGAATTGAACCCGCACACACAGAGGGATAGTCACCTGTAGTCGAACGCACTACGAACACGCTGGGCAGACGGGCCCACGTAGTATATAGAGTAACACAGTGTTAGGCAAGTATTTTTTCATTAAGCATCGGCTCAAGATGGGGACGATGCAGCCAACATCACCCATCTTGAGCCACCTTTACATCCCAGAGATTTTAACTGGTGCCCAATTGAGACTGTGTCGAACTGAGAGCCGTTATGGTCTGAGAAAATTCCATGTTCAATGTGGACTTGAACCTGGACCACTAGTCTATGAAGCGAGTTCACTAACAACTATTCTACAGCGAATCTTCATCTATTGTACAATATTACAGGTACTTACCGGGGACTGCCTAGAGTAGTTGATAGTAGCTCGGCCTGCTAGCTGTGAGACTCCTCATAGCTCGGGTTCGAACCTACTGTCCGGCATTTGTTCGAGTCCCTGGTCTTACTCAGGACGATAACGTGAGTACCTCTGAAGTCGGAGAAAATCTGCCTGTATGGCGAGGGAATACTAATTACGAGTACATTGAGCACACGGCTGCCAGTGTAAGTAATTTACAATGTGCACGCTGCTGCCATTGTAAGAAATTGGAAAAACAGATTTTCACGCAAAAATCAGTTTCAGAGATGAAACTTCGTCTGAGTTGAAAGCGACGAAAAACAAACAAAACAGGTACTTACCCAACGGTAACATTAGACGACACAACGCCTGCTGCAGAGATGTATGATGACTTTGGTGCAGGGTGGACATAGCTTGCAGCAGGTGCACTATTGCACTAGAAGTTTCTGATGTGAGCAAGGACAGGAGACAGAGTGTTATATCCACGGTTATCAGAACTAGTAGCTGTGGAGATAGAAAGATATGATGTGAGAGACAAGGTGAGAAGATGGCACTAGGTCTGACATATGAAATCAGTTGCAGAAATCTGTGAAAATGATGCATGTATGAGAGAAGGTGTGGATTGTATGAAATATAACATTTGTGTATAATAATAGCCGTCTATCTCAAACGATGATGACAACAATCTCAGATGTGTGCTGTTGCACCTCTCTGGTGTGTGCGGAGGTGACTGTAGAGTCCAATCCTAGAACAGAATCCCGACCACAGGTGGGGCATACATGATCAAGGTTAGACATGTGCGTGTTGTGTGCTATGTCTTTTCGCGCAGCTCGTTTTCTCTGTGCCTCAACAATACGATGATTCTCAGCTATTTGGGTTCCTCTTTTGTTGTTACAGCGCCACATTTGAAGATCTTGGCAAGGGATTCCCAGCACGTATTGTCTATATCGAAGCATTTCAGAGACACTTTAAGAGTGTCTTTAAAGCGTTTTTCTGTCCACCAGCTAAACGTCTGCCCCTTCAAGCTCGCCATACATCAACTGTTTGGGGATGCGTTTATCAGGCATTCAAGCAACGTGACCGACCCATCTCAGTTGTGTCTTTAAAGCGTTTTTTCTGTCCACCAGCTAAACGTCTGCCCCTTCAAGTTCGCCATACATCAACTGTTTTGGGATGCGTTTATCAGGCATTCGAGCAACGTGACCGACCCATTTCTTACCTCTATTACCCTGGAAGTTCCAAGGGGGAGAGCTTGTCTTGTGATGTTGTCAGGTCTCCTCAGTGTGTGTCTTATCCATCAACATATCCTGCCCCTTATCTCCTGTTCCACTTGTTGTTATCCCACTCTATCTCCCAGTTCCCTGTTTGTGGTCCTGTCATATCCTCGCAGATGGAGTATCCTGAGCAGGCACTGTTCTGTTCAGGAGTGAATTTTTTCCAGAGTTCCCTAGGATTGTTGCCGTAAGCTACAGGGTTCACACTTTGTGCAATACTTTCAGCAGGTGGCATTTCATTTTTGCAGGGAGGGACTGAGGCATATGGGTTCAAACCCTGTGCAATGAAGTCAATCCTTCACCTTTAGACCATAATTGTTTGTAGTCACAAAGCAAGAGGAAGACCATGCAAAAGATGGAGCGACGACATTAAGAGCATCCTTAAGAAAATGAATATCAGCTGCCTTAAAACAAGCACACACAGGATCACTACGTTTCCTCTCCAACACTTCTATAAAGAAGTCTCCTTCTTCTTCTTTGCGTTAGTTCTTACGATCAATTTTAATCAGTTATATGAGGACTATCATCATAGCACTCCGGACATGTCCATAGGTGCTCCAACCTCCGTCTCAGCAAATCCAGCAGCGTCCAGCGACCCAACACGCTAGTTCGATGTTGATTAATCAATCTCTTTGCATATTTAGTTTGTCATTCTTTTCGGGCTGCACCAATATTGACACCCATCTCTTTCAATCTGGTCGGCGAGTAGGATTCACATCCCTGAAACTCCTCTGTTCGGAAAGACTCTCTCAATGCGTGAAGAATGTCACTTCGATCCATAGCAGCTCCCTCTGATATTGTAGCTAAGCCAGCCAATCTATCAGCTCGTTCATTACCCCTAACTCCTGCGTGCCCAGGGACAAAAATGAAGGTGATTGCTCTGATCATTGTCTGCAATTTTAATCAATCTTTGTGATATGTTTAATCTTTGCCAAGAATGTGTATATGTTGCACATTGGTTTGGTAGGCCCCTAAATGCATAGTTTCTACACTTTTAGGACATGTGCATCCGATTTCAGCCAAACCTCCGTAGTCGCCTCTTACGATATGCGTGGCAGGTAACAGTGGTTCTATTCTTTGTACCCCAAATTTGGGCCCCGGTAACCACTCGGGCGTATAAAGAAGTCAATGGTGGAAGAGAAGAAGAATGTGAGAAATTCTAATTATAAAGTAATAAAGTTCATTATTTTTTTTCCATTACATTACACTATTCATATTATATTTTCCATTACATCACACTATTCATATTACATTTTCCATTACATTACACTATTCATATTACATTTTCCATTACATTACACTATTCATATTACATTTTCCATTACATCACACTATTCATATTACATTTTCCATTACATCACACTATTCATATTACATTTTCCATTACATCATACTATTCATATTACATTTTCCATTACATCATACTATTCATATTACATTTTCCATTACATGACACTATTCATATTACATTTTCCATTACATGACACTATTCATATTACATTTTCCATTACATCACACTGTTCATATTACATTTTTCATTACACTATTCATATTACATTTCCCATTACACTGAAATATATGCATATTACATATAACTATTCCGGCAGCACAAATAACAAAATCTTACAGATCCACTTACACTAGGTAGGTCAACCATGTTATGTCTGTGAGGCATCACCTGGGAGATGGTTGCATGCATGGCTTTCAGATCTTGTGTTACCATGGTGATATCCAGATGTTGATGCCAGACTCTGAGCACATGATGTGGGAAAGTATGCTCTTCAATAAGAAATGGCTCCCATGGGACAACAGGGTCAATCTCAGACTTGTCCAACAGAAATTCTAACAAAGACAACAAATGGATAAATGTCACAAATATAATTCTTCTTCTTTGAGTGCTCCACACCGACCAACTGTTCAAACTTTCTTTGTTATTTGTATGCGATCTGAGACTAAGAGCAATTGTACATTGTGTCTGTTATGCGCCTACAAGTAGGCCAGTGCATTCGATATCTATTTCTGTGATGCTTTTTATTTACTAGGCTACCTTCTTCTTGCGTTCGTTCTTTACGACAATTTTAATCACTCTTTGTGATATGTTTGATCTTTGCCAAAGAACGTGTATACGTTGCACATTGGTTTGGTAGGCCCCTAAACGCATAGATTTTTACAGGTTTAGGACATGTACATCCGATTTCAGCCAAACCTCCTAGTCGCCTCTTACGACATGTGTGGTAGGTAACAGTGGTTCTATTCTTTGCACACAAATTTGGGCCCCGGTAACCACTCGGGCGACTAAGCTACCTCAGTTGCCTCTTATAATATGCCTTGTAGGCAACAGTGTTACTATAATTTGCTCCTCTTACAGGCCTCAGCAAAACACGGGTGAACGCAGAGTTGAAATTGAAGTATGTTTGTAATGTTCTTATTTCAAACTCTATCTAGTCTCTATCTAACTGACTGACTAACTGACCAACTAACTGATTGACTGACCAACTAACTGACTGACTGACCAACTGACCAACTGACTAACGCCAACTAACTGACTGACTGATTAACTGACTGACTAACTGACTGAATGACTAAGTGACTCACTAACTAATTAACTGACTAATTGATTGACTAACTGACCGACTGACTAACTGACTGATTAACTAACTGACTGACTAACTGACCAACTAACTGACTGACTTTGATTAATTGACTACTGACTGTAATGACTAATAGTGACTACTAACTAATTAACTGACTAACTATTAACTTTGACTGATTAACGGTTGATTAACTGACCAACTAATTATTGATGATAATTGAAGTATATACGCAAGTATTAACTGTTTTGAACTAAACTCATATAAGACAGGGCTGCAAGATCTTATCAATAAAGATGTGTAATATGTCACGATCGCCTATGGTTATACTGTGTTATTTACTCAGTTTGTACTGATTAACTAACCAACCAACTAACTAACAACCAACTAACAACAACCACAACCAACTAACCAACCAACTAACGCAACCAACTAACTGCAGCCAACCAACTAACTACCAACCACCCAAATAACTGCACACCACCACTAACTAGCCACCAACTAACTTCAACCAACTACTGACTAATAACTAACTAACTAACTGACTGATATTCGTCAGGAAGCTCTGTTTTCTTTCTGTTCTGTTCTGTCTTCTCCCATTGAGAAAACATATCTGGGGTCACTTGTTTGAAAGTGAGAACCATTGATGGACACAGTGTTGTCAAATGTTGAATAACAAGTCGGTGGACATGTAGAATTGGTAACAGAATCTGAAATGATATCAATATCAGACAAATTGTTTGTGATCTATTTGGTATATGTTCACAAAGCAATCTCAAACTACTGGACGTATAAGTGGTGCCTAGAAAATCAACGACTCGTTTACTGTGGTTGATGGCTATGTCCTGTAAAGGTTATGTCACAATTTTCACATATAATATGTGGACTAGCATATGAAGGATTATATGTGGTCTAGCATATGAAGGATTATATGTGGACTAGCATATGAAGGATTATATGTGGACTAGCATATGAAGGATTATATGTGGTCTAGCATATGAAGGATTATATGTGGACTAGCATATGAAGGATTATATGTGGACTAGCATATGAAGGATTATATGTGGTCTAGCATATGAAGGATTATATGTGGTCTAGCATATGAAGGATTATATGTGGACTAGCATATGAAGGATTATATGTGGACTAGCATATGAAGGATTATATGTGGTCTAGCATATGAAGGATTATATGTGGTCTAGCATATGAAGGATTATATGTGGACTAGCATATGAAGGATTATATGTGGTCTAGCATATGAAGGATTATATGTGGTCTAGCATATGAAGGATTATATGTGGACTAGCATATGAAGGATTATATGTGGACTAGCATATGAAGGTTAATGGACTAGCATATGAAGATATGGTCTAGCATATGGAAGGTTATATGTGGTCTAGCATATGAAGGATTATATGTGTCTAGTCATATGAAGGGATTATATGTGACTAGATATGAAAGGATTATATGTGCAGCTATGAAGATTATGTACTACATATGAAGTATATGTGGACTATCATATGAAGGATTATATGTGGACTAGCATATGAAAGATTATATGTGGTCTAACATATGAAGGGTTATATGTGGACTACATATGAAAGATTATATGTGGACTAGCATATGAAGGATTATATGTGGACTATCATATGAAGGATTATATGTGGACTAGCATATGAAGGATTAGCATGCATGTGGACTAGCATATGAAGGATTGGCATGCATGTGGACTAGCATATGAAGGATTAGCGTCATGCTGAAGAGCTAATTGTTGACATATCAACTCAAGAGGATTGTGGGTTGAATCCCACACTCAGAGTTCCACACATGAGGAAAGGAGATGGCCCTCCTAACTACTACACACTAGGCTCTAGAAATATGAAGTTACAGACACTTCATACCCTAAGCTCTGAAAAGGCTACATGGTATACCCCCCCCCAGACATGCACTTAATAGTACACACACAGAGTTATATGTGTATATTCTTACCTGGAGGTTCAGGTTCTTACCTGGAGATTTATGTCCTCACCTAGAGAGATTCATATTCTCACCTGGAGATTTATGTCCTCACCTGGAAAGATTCATATTCTGACCTGGAGAGATTCATATTCTTACCTGGAGATTTATGTCCTCATCTGGAAAGATTCATATTCACCTGAGATTTATGCCCTCACCTGGAGATTCATATTCTGACTGAGATTCATATTCTGACCTGGAGAGATTCATATTCTGACCTGAAGAGATTCATATTCTGACCTGGAGAGATTCATATTCTCACCTGGAGAGATTCATATTCTGACCTGGAGAGATTCATATTCACCTGAGAGATTCATTCTGACCTGGAGAGATTCATATTCTGACCTGGAGAGATTCATATTCTCAGCTGGAGAGATTCATATTCTCACCTGGAGATCTATGTTCTTACCTTGAGAGACTCATGTTCTGCTATGAACTCTTGAGCCTCCTGCCACTGACCCATCATGAGATACTGGTTGAACAGTTTGTAGGCCAAGGTCAAACCTTGTTGCTTCTCATTGCCTAAAAGTGACAGGTGACATGCCGTCTTCAAAGAGGACTGATCAAGTCTCCTGGTCAGAACCTTGGAGGCTTCCTGTATTTGCCTCATAGCCAGGTAACTGAGGGAGAAAACAGGTAAAAGTATGGAACTAAGGTGTATACAGGTAACTGAGGAAGGAAACAGGTAGAAGTATAGAACTAAGGTGTATACAGGTAACTGAGGAAGGAAACAGGTAAAAGTATGGAACTAAGGTGTATACAGGTAACTAAGGAAGGAAACAGGTAGACGTATGGAACTAAGGTGTATACAGGTAACTAAGGAAGGAAACAAGTAAAAGTATGGAACTAAGGTGTATACAGGTAACTAAGGAAGGAAACAAATAAAAGTATAGAACTAAGGTGTATACAGGTAACTGAGGAAGGAAACAGGTAGAAGTATGGAACTAAGGTGTATACAGGTAACTAAGGAAGGAAACAGGTAAAAGAATGGAACTAAGGTGTATACAGGTAACTAAGGAAGGAAACAGGTAAAAGTATGAAACTAAGGTGTATACAGGTAACTGAGGAAGGAAACAGGTAAAAATATGAAACTAAGGTGTATACAGGTAACTGAGGAAGAAACAGGTAAAGTATGAACTAAGGTGTATACAGGTAACTGAGGAAGGAAACAGGTAAAAGTATGAAACTAAGGTGTATACAGGTAACTGAGGAAGGAAACAGGTAAAAGTATGAAACTAAGGTGTATACAGGTAACTGAGAAAGCTAATAAAAGTAATGACTAAGTATGTACAGGTAACTAAGGGAGGAAACATGTATACAAAAGTAAAATCCCTTGAGTACCTGTAAAATAATTAAATAAAGGCCATAAGTAAAATATAAAACAAGGAGAAAGAGTGAGCAAGAGAAGAACAGAGTGAAAGACAATGACAGATAGGAGGAAAATGATGAAGACGGAGAGAGAGTGAAAGACAATGACGGGGACTGCCTAGAGTAGTTGATAGTAGCTCGGCCTGCTAGCTGTGAGACGCCTCATAGCTCGGGTTCGAACCTACTGTCCGACATTTGTTCGAGTCCCTTGGTCTTACTCAGGACGATAACGTGAGTACCTCTGAAGTCGGAGAAAATCTGCCTGTATGGCGAGGAATACTAATTACGAGTACATTGAGCACACGGCTGCCAGTGTAAAGTAATTTACAATGTGCACGCTGCTGCCATTGTAAGAAATTGGAAAACGGATTTTCACGCAAAATTCAGTTTCAGATATGAAACTTCGTCTGAGTTGAAAGCAGACGAAAGGAAAAAAAAAAAAAAAAAAAAAAGACAATGCTAACAGATAGGGAGTGGAAAATGATGAAGATAGAGAAAGAACTAGGGAAGATAAGGAGTGAAAGATGATGACAGATAAGGATAAGAAACACTTACCATTTGGCTGCCTGCTCATACTGTCCTTCCTTCATCAAGTTCTGACTCCAATCTGTGTACAAGTCCTCCAGGACAGGATCTGTTGTAGACAGACGTATCCTAGCCAAGGACACAGCCTCTCTGTAAACATTCAGAATAAAGAGTTCTGACTGATGCCTCAAATGGAACACAGCGATAAACATCATTTTACATCATTCACAAAGATTTGTCATGCAGACTGGGGAGAATAACTTACACAATGATACAACATTATAAGATATCATGATAGATAGTACTTGTATATCATGCTAGATAGATAGACGGTACTGTTATATCATGATAGATAAATCATATGATGATAACCAACCTGCCTACACACCAACCCACCCATTCCTCCAACCATCCATCATCCCTCCACCCACCCATAAACAATCTATCCGTCCCTCCATCCACCTCTCCCTCCATCTATCTATCTATCCTTACCTTATCTTACCAGACAATTTGCCTTTGCCTTGCGAGTCGAAGGTTGTGGGTTTCAATCCGGACCGCGGCCTTCTGTTCACAAGTGCATTTTTTCCAGAGACCCCTAGGATTGTTGCGGAGCTACGGAGTTCGTGCTTTGTGCAATACTCTTGGCAGGTGGCGTGCCATTTCTGCGAGAGGGACCGAGCCATATGGGGTAAAAATCCGGTGCAATGAAGTCAATCCTTCGGCTTTAAAACCTTTACCAGACAATACCTTACCCTATCCATCCATCCATTTACCCATCCACCGACCCATTATCCGATCCACCCGACCTCTTTCATCCAGTTTCCAGGACCCGGATTCATCCGATCTATCTATGCTTGCATACCTTCATGCTACCATTGGAGAGGACTACCTGTACATCTCTAATCCATCCGCACCACCGACCAATCTTCCATCCACCCATCCATTCCATCCATTACCCATCCCGACCCATTCATCCATCCACCGACCCATTCATCCATCCCACCGACCCATTCATCCATCCCACAGACCCATCCATCCATCCACCGACCCATCCATCCATCCACCGACCCATCCATCCATCCACCGACCCATCCATCCATCCATCCATCCACCGACCCATCCATCCATCCACCGACCCATTCATCCATCTACAAAATGAACAAATACGATGAATAATTATAAACACTGAAGACTGTGCTGAAAATCAATTCTGACAAGGTGTGTCATGTTGACTTGAACACACCAGGTACATCAATAGGTGACTGACACAGTTAATAACAGGTATTATCATAAATATAATTGTCCAGTCATTATATGAAGTAGATAAATCAACGGTTAATTAAAGCGTGTGTTTGATCTATTCTTAGTAATACATAAAACAAATAATGATGAACCTTTTATCACTCCTCGAGGTCTATTGAGTAAGACAGTTTTAGGTTCGTATTTTCATTGACTTCGGCCACCTTTACCTCCCGCCCAGTGCTTTTACTGGTGAATGCCACGGTAGTGTAGTTGTTAGAGAACTCACATCTCAAGACTGGTGGTCCAGGTTCAACTCCCGCAATGGGCATGGAATTTTTCCCAACCGTGACGGCTCTCAGGTCGACCCAGCCTCAATTGAGTACCAGAACAGTTCTGGGAAAGTAAAGGAGGCCAGCGTGATGCTGACCACATCACACATTGTGTGCCGACGGTCAATGAACGATTGAGGCCTAACACTGTATTGACCTATATACCACGAGGTATGAAAGGCTTCCTTTAGCTAGATTTCTTTTTTAGCTTTTCCTGGTACCCATTTGAGGCTGGGTCGACCTGAGAGCTGCTACGTTGAAAAATAATCCACGCTCATTGTGGAATTGAACCTGGACCACTAACTTAAGAAACAAGATCACTAACTACCACGTCTCTCATATACATATCATGGAGGTCAAGAAACATCAATAGGGGTTCCATATCAGTAAGCAGTCATCCCAGGACTATCATCATAGCACTCCGGACATGACCATAGATGCTCTAATCGCTGCTATTAAAGAGCATAACATCAAGTGGACACATCAAACAACGTGGGTGTCTAGAGAAGTTAAGTTTGGAGAGAATGGTGCCTGGAAGAAGAATGAGAGGAAGACCTAGAAGATGATGTGTGCAAGATGCCATTGACGATCTGAGAATGACTGCTACTGACGCCGGTGAACTTGCACAGAACAGAGAGTTTATCTTGAGTGCTGTCATGGGAGCCAAGTTCCGGAAGGGACAAGCTACTTGATGATGATGATGACGATCGTGTAGGCAAACAAACAAGAAAAATAAGAATGAACTCCCTTGGAAGAATCCAAGATAATTAAGTTCGCTTCTCAGTTTCGTATCTTGACCTAGTTTGAGCATTGACAAGCCGGAAGTCAACAAACTGACGGTGACGTGGTACACACAAACTACAGACATCTATAACAAACGATATTACTGAACTCAAACTCAAACTGCCGGGATTCATTTCAAGCAACAAACAACATGATTTACATTAAAAAAGTCTGTTGACCTATGCTTTCTAAACTCACTCTGGTTTCTATGGAAACAAAGCTGTCTATGAAAACAAACGGATCGATGACAGACCCAAGTCACAATCCCTACGATGTAGATCACAGAGGTAGCAATCACATCTTGTGTTGATTTGTCCGTGATGTAATTAGCGTTTCATTACATTGACAAGGCTTCTGTTGTTGATTTTGTAGCGACATCAACAAATCAGATAGTGTGTCACCAAAAGTTGACAATAATAGATCTCTACATAGATATTGTTGTACTGTTAGATATTGTTGTACTGTTAGATATTGTTGTACTGTTAGATATTGTTGTACCGTTAGATATTGTTGTACCGTTAGATGTTGTACAGTTAGATATTGTTGTACAGTTAGATGTTGTACTATTAGATATTGTTGTACAGTTAGATATTGTTGTACTGTTAGATATTGTTGTACAGTTAGATATTGTTGTACAGTTAGATATTGTTGTACTATTAGATATTGTTGTACAGTTAGATATTGTTGTACTGTTAGATATTGTTGTACAGTTAGATATTGTTGTACTATTAGATATTGTTGTACTATTAGATATTGTTGTACTATTAGATATTGTTGTACTATTAGATATTGTTGTACAGTTAGATATTGTTGTACTGTTAGGAGTCTCTGCTGCATTGGCCTCTCGTTCCGAAGGTCGTGGGTTCGAACTCACGTCGCTCAGATCAAGGATGCATTTTTTGCAGACACCCATAGGATTGTTGCTGGGGCTACAGAGTTCGTGCTTTGTGCAATACTCTCGGCAGGTGGCGTGCCATTTCTGCGAAGAGGGACCAAGTTATATGGGGTAAAACCCGGTGCAATGAAGTCAATCCTTCGGCTTTATACCCCTTTATATTGCAGTCAGGTCATCATCATCAGGTGCCGGCTGGCGTAGGCGATCATAAATCTCCACAAATCTCTGGTGTTTACTATCATCTCAGATGTTGACGCTCTTCAGTGCCAAGACGTCAGGCTATCCTAAATGTTTTCTCCGTCTTCCTCTGTCTCGTCTACCCTCAATTTTACCATTTGTTACAATGTGTTCTTTTTTTTTTTTTTTTTTTTTTCGTCCGCTTTCAACTCAGACGAAGTTTCATCTCTGAAACTGATTTTTGCGTGAAAATCTGTTTTCCAATTTCTAACAATGGCAGCAAGCGTGCACATTGTAAATTACTTTACACTGGCAGCCGTGTGCTCAATGTACTCGTAATTAGTATTCCCTCGCCATACAGGCAGATTTTCTCCGACTTCAGAGGTACTCACGTTATCGTCCTGAGTAAGACCAGGGACTCGAACAAATGCCGGACAGTAGGTTCGAACCCGAGCTATGATGCGTCTCACAGCTAGCAGGCCGAGCTACTATCAACTACTCTAGGCAGTCCCCACAATGTGTTCTAAACCTCCCTCCTCATCACAAGCCTGAAAATGATGACTGCTTCTTTCTTATATTGATGATAAGCTTTCTCTGTGTCTTGATCTCATTCAATACCTCAATATTAGATAAGCCTTCTCTGTGTCTTGACCTCATTCAACACCTCAATATTAGATAAGCTTTCTCTGTGTCTTGACCTCATTCAACACCTCAATATTAGATAAGCTTTCTGTGTCTTGATCTCATTCAACATCTCAACATTAGATAAGCTTTCTCTGTGTCTTGATCTCATTCAATATCTCAACATTAGATAAGCTTTCTCTGTGTCTTGATCTCGTTCAATACCTCAACATTAGATAAGCTTTCTCTGTGTCTTGATCTCATTCAACATCTCAACATTAGATAAGCTTTCTCTGTGTCTTGATCTCATTCAACATCTCAACATTAGATAAGCTTTCTCTGTGTCTTGACCTCATTCAACACCTCAATATTAGATAAGCTTTCTCTGTCTTGATCTCGTTCAATACCTCAACATTAGATAAGCTTTCTCTGTGTCTTGATCTCATTCAACATCTCAACATTAGATAAGCTTTCTCTGTGTCTTGATCTCATTCAACATCTCAACATTAGATAAGCTTTCTCTGTGTCTTGATCTCATTCAACACCTCAACATTAGATAAGCTTTCTCTGTGTCTTGACCTCATTCAACACCTCAACATTAGTCATTTTAACAGTCCATGGAATTCTCATCATTCTTCTGTAAAACCACATCTCTGTGGCTCTCAGATTTTTCGATCTGTTTGTTCATTGTCCATGACTCGCATCTGTATGTCAGTATTGGTTCTATGTAGCACTGTTAGGTATGTTGTAATATTTGATTTCTACATAGATGTCTGTTTTCTATGTTTAGAATAAACAAACTCACTAACACAACATCATACATATTCTCCAACACACTAACAGCATGGCAACACATACAGCAAGACACATTATTTATCCTGTCATTTCTTATCTTTACCTACCTATCTACCTACCAATCGATCCATCCATCCATCCCTAACCTATCTACCTACCAATTAATCCATCAATCCATCCATCCATAACCTATCTACCTACCACTTGATCCATCAATCCATCCATCCATAATCTACCAATTGATCTACCAATTGATCCATCAATTCCTAACCTACCAATTGATCTACCAATTGATCCATCAATCTATCCATCCCTAACCTACCAATTGATCTACCAATTGATCCATCAATCCCTAACCTACCTACCTATCTATCTATCCACTCACTCGCCCATCCACCCCACTGTCTGATATATCATACCCCATCTATCTAATCTAACCAAAACTACTCTACTCCACCCATACTTCTCTCTATCTTATTCGCCCAATCACACAAACACGCCCACTCACAAACACGTCCAATCACACAAACACGCCCAACCACACACACACGCCCAACCACACACACACACAATCATACAAACTCTCCCACTCATACAAACACGCTCAATCACACAAACACGCTCAATCACAAAAACTCGCCCACTCACACATTTTGTATGTAACACTACTCACTTAAATAACTTGTGTCTCTTGAATAGGTCGATAGCTTGGTAAACCTTGTGAGCAGCCAGCAGGTAGGTAGCCGCCTTGTGATACTGTCCATCATCTTCTAGTTGCTCAGCGTACTCTGAGCTGACCAGTTCCCACAAGTCATGGGAGGCTGAAAAACAATTGAATAAATAATGAAGGACTCGATCTCACAACTGTTAGATTGGATAGCTTAGAACTTCACTTCTTTATTTTCACAGTTTTAGTTCAGTTTCAATTTGGAATATCTTCATTGCACTCCGGACATGTCCATAGGTGCTCCGATCTCCTTGCAATATCTCCAACAGCGTCCAGCTACTAACCGTACCAGTTCTATTTTGATTGATACTCATACCATTTGTGCTGTTCTTTTCTCGTTACTCAATCTTCAATCCCAGCTCCTGTAATCTAGTAGTTGACGTGGATTGGTTGAAATGAAAATGAATATCACAGCTTTAGTGATGTTCCACAAACTCAAAACACTGACAGAGGCCGACTCTTTCCAGGGGCGACTCTCCTAAACACGTAGGACGACGCCCACATCATGCGAATACTCCCTAAGATCACATAAAGGCGGACTAAACAGTTGAAAATTGAGCAAATGCAAACCATCTGTCTGTCTGTGCAGGTGCTCGCTCAGTACTCTCTTTGGCGAAAATCACACATGTCACAACGAGTGGTTGCTCTAGAGCAGCGGTTCCCAAAGTGGGCGGTACCGCCCCAGTGGGCGCTGAGCGTTCTAGGGGGTGGGGGCGGTAGTGGGTTCAGCAGAATTTGGGGGATGTTCAGGCGATTAGGGTCGGTGTCTCCTTAAAGAAGAAATTAATAATAAATATTTTAAAATAAATTATTTTCGTGATTTTCCGAATAATCATTTAAAATTTGAATTCTGCATTTAAATTCATCTGTCCGTCTTACACGATCCATTTTTTCATCAATTTTCTACTTCATGGATATAATCATTTGAAAATTGACCATGTATGACACAAATATATATCAATTTTCTATGTCAAGAGAAAAATAGAGCATGTATATATATATGTGAGGGCGGAAAGGAGGGGCGTTGGCAAACTGTTATAATGTGGAGGGTATTACAAAGTTTATGTTATGTAAAATGGGCGGTGGACCGAACAAGTTTGGGAATCTATGTTCTAAAGCAATCGTGGAAGAGTCTCTTTGGAATATGATCACATGCTGATTGTCCAGTGTGATCACTAAATGTGGTTTTAGAGCGTCTACCACGCTAGAATCGAGGGAGTGCAGTGGTTACCAATAGACTCCACCTGATTAGAAGTTTCCACAACACTGATCATAACACTACACGTCCTAGAGTTCGTGGACTCTTCTGGGTCTGCACAAAAGCCAGGTACTCTCCACCACCAAAATATCGAAATAAAAGGTGACACCCTTAATTCCTGGTAATTTTATTTTTATATTTTAAATGAATTTTGTCGTAGAAGCTTCTTCTTTTTTCTAAGTCTGTTTTGCCTCACAGCGTTGTCGGGATAAGAAGATATTTCTAGAACTGGATTTTGTGTTCTCTTAGCGTCGTCGGGATAAAAGATATTTCTAGAACAGGTTTTGTGTTCTCTTAGCGTGTCGGGATAAGTAGATATTTCTAGAACTGGATTTTGTGTTCTCTTAGCGTCGTCGGGATAAAAAGATATTTCTAGAACAGGTTTTTGTGTTCTCTTAGCTCGTGGGATAAGAAGATATTTCTAGAACTGGATTTTGTGTTCTCTTAGCGTTGGGATAAAAAGATATTTCTAGAACAGGTTTTGTGTTCTCTTAGCGTCGTTGGGATAAGAAGATATTTCTAGAACTGGATTTTGTGTTCTCTTAGCGTCGCCGGGATAAAAAGATATTTCTAGAACAGGTTTTGTGTTCTCTTAGCGTCTGGGATAAAAGATATTTCTAGAACTGGATTTTGTGTTCTCTTCATATAAAGCTTTTTCACTGCCTGTGTTACTTTTGATGTCTAATTTTCACTGCCTGTGTTACTTTTGATGTCTAATTTTCACTGCCTGTGTTACTTCTGATGTCTAATTTTTACTGCCTGTGTTACTTCTGATGTCTAATTTTCACTGCCTGTGTTACTCTGATGTCTAATTTTTGCTAGACGCTCGTTTGCTTTGTATCCACTGTATGGATACAATGCTCTCTGATGCACTGCCTGTTAGTAATCTGCTTATGACAGAACCATTTAATGTGCTACTCTTAGAATTAAAAAAACGACCTTTGTGTGGTTCCTGGTAAAAAGGCATCTAACCCAAAACCCCAAAGTGTGGCATTTGGTCCATACAGAGTTAATGAAAACAGAACGGTGGGTTAGTGGTGGGTCCGCCTGAGTGGTTACCGGGGCCCAAATTTGAAGTGTAAAGAATAGAACCACTGTTACCTACCATGCATGTCGTAAGAGGTGACTATGGAGGTTTGGCTGAAATCGGATGCACATGTCCTAAACGTGTAGAGCTCTATGCGTTTAGGGGCCTACCAAACCAATGTGCAACGTATACACGTTCTTGGCAAAGATCAAACATATCACAAAGAGTGATTAAAATTGGTCGTAAAGAACGAACGCAAAGAAGAAGAAGAAGATAAGAGTGGTGGGTTATGTTGTGTTGTTTTCTCCATCACAGTCGGAGATATCATTGTTGGAGACACCACTAGGTCATTGACTGGGTATCAAATTCTAACCAGACATAATATAACCAATATGATTTGGCACTGTCTGGTAAACATTGACAAGTTCAAGACAACTGGAACTTGTTGGTCTTCATTTCAAGAATCGATATCAAGTTTCCGGAGATCTTTTTTTTTCCGGCAATGAAATCTGACAATGTTTCTCACGTTAGTGAGTACATATATAGAACAAGGATTCTCAAAGTGGTAAGTCACCTGTGTTTTGCAGGGGCATGAAAGGTAAGCAAAGAATAGTAATACAGCTACCTACAAGGTATGTTGTAAGAGGCAACTGATGTAGGGAGCTTAGAGAAGCTAAGCTGGTGCTACCTACAAGGTATGTCGTAAGAGGCAACTGATGTAGGGACTTAGAGAAGCTAAGCTGGTAAATAAAAAAAAACGTAGCAGAAATCAGATGTGCTAGCCTAATTGTAGGCGCATAACTTGCACAACGTACAATCGCTCTTAGACTCGGATCACATACAAAGCACAAAGAGTGGTTAATAAGTGGTCGATATGGAGCGTTCAACGTATTACTGATGCTGTGGATAAGAAACTAAGAAAGGAACAAGCAGGATTTCGTAGAGGATGGAGCTGTATAGGCCAAATATTTGCTCTTAGAAATATCATAGAGCAATGCACAGAATGGCAAAGCAAACTCTATATCAACTTTGTAGATTTTGAAAAGCTTTTGATAGCATACACCGCGAAAGTCTATGGCGTATCTTAAGATGGTATGGAATCCCACTGTGTTTTATAAATATTATAAAAAGCTGCTACAGCAAGTTTGCATGCAGTGTTGAAACTTCAGAACTAAAGTTTGAAGTAAAAACAGGCGTGCGAAAAGGATGTGTTATGTCAGCCCTATTATTCAACACTGTCATAGATTGGGTGATGCGAAAAACAACGGAAGATAAGGCAAGAGGTATTAGATGGACGCTCACATCCACTCTGGAAGACCTAGATTTTGCAGATGACATCGCACTCCTATCTCATACACATAGAGATATCCAGGAAAAGACCTGCCGCCTTAACCAATATAGTGAGATGGTTGGGCTGAAAATAAATCAGAAGAAAACTGAAGTAATGACTCTGAACATAGCAACCCCAGCACCAGTCAAACTAGAAGGTAAAACCCTCCGAGATACAACCGCTTTCACATACCTTGGAAGTGTTATTAGCAATGAAGGAGGCGCTGGATCTGACATTAAAAACAGACTGAGTAAGGCACACAGTGCATTCATGACCCTTCAGACCGCCTGGAAATCTGCCCAATACAGCATCAGAACCAAGACTAGTATCTATAACAGCTGTGTGCTGTCAACATTGCTGTACGGATCGGAATGCTGGAGAATGACAGAACAGGATATGTCAAGACTCTCCGCCTTTCATACAACTTGTCTGCGAAAAATCTTACGCGTGTACTGGGCGACTACTATCTCGAATCAAGAATTGCTTGCACGATGCCAACAAGAGAATATGGGCACTATCATCCGAAGACGACGCTGGAGATGGATTGGACATGTGATGCGCATGGAGACTGGCACCGACACGAAAACTGCACTGAGATGGACTCCAGAGGGTAGGCGAAAGCGTGGAAGACCCAAGACGACCTGGAGGAGAACGATAGAGCAAGAGCTGAAGGAAATGAATCATAGCTGGAACACAATACAGAGGAAGGCCATGAACAGGAAGAATGGTGTACGTTTGTTGCTGCCCTAAACGCCAAGGGCGTAACAGGCTAAAGAGAGAAAAGAGAGATGGAGCGTTCGAAGAAGAATCGGGTAAGTCCCTAGATTGTACAAGGCTTCTCAAACTGACGAGTCCTTCGATAAGACAAATCGTCTCAAGCTTTCTCTTTATAGCCCAGATTGGGGCATAGACCCTCAACCAACTCATGCCAAGTCTTCCTATCTCTAGCTATCTCCTGCAGCTCCTCCAGCTCTTCTTTATATTGTTGATCTTTGCCTCCAAATCCTGTCTCCATGTATTTCTCGGCCTCTCCTTCTTTCGCTGTCCCTGCGGGTTCCAGGAAAAGACCCTTCTTGTTATATTCCATTCCGGTTCTCGCAAAGCGTGTCTTATCCAGCGCTAGCGGTTTTTTTTAAGCTCTTGGTTCACTGGAATCTGTCTTGTTTTCTCCATGAGTTCCTCATTTGTGACCCTATCATACCATCTCAGTCCATCTATTCTGTCTTGTTCTCTCCATAAGTTTCTCATTTGTGACCTATCATATCTAAATCTATTCTATCTTGTTCTCTCCATAAGTTCCTCATTTGTGACACTATCATACCATCTCAATCCCTCTATTCTGTACTTTGCACTTGGATGTTGCTAAATATTGAGAAAATATATCTACTTGCATGTTTCACTAAACGAACAAGTCTCTAGTTTCAATGGCATTTCGTATCGGAAACATTTTCTCTGACATTTTAATGTGCAATGAGGAAATACAATAATGAAACCAGATAGCTCTCAACTTTTCTATAACATGATCGGGTACTAGAGCTAAGGGAAGACCAAAAAAAAGATGGATAGACAATATCAAGACCACACTACATAAACACGGATATAACACAACAAGGGCGACTCATCTAGCCTTAGAACGCAAATTAAAGCTCCCATCCCTACGCTTAACGGCAAGAGTGGACAGCCAACTACATCTTCCACTTGGGAATTGGCAGTAGATAGACAATGAAACGGGATACAATATAAGTATAAAGAGTAGAACGACTCTTAAAGCAAGGACATTTTGTTTTAGTTTCATCATCATCATCAAGTTGCTTGTCTCTTCCAAAACCTGGCTCCCATGACAGTAGTCCTGAAAAACTCTGTTCTGTGCAAGTTGACCGGTGCCAGCAGCAGTCATTCTCAGATCGTCAATGACATCTTGCACCCATCGTCTTCTTGGTTTTCCTTTCATTCTTCTTCCAGACACCATTTCCTACAAAATTATCTTCTCTAGGCACTTCTGTCCGAAATATTTAATTTTCCTTGTTGTTATGCTCTTTAATAGCCAATTCTCTCTAATATCAAGCTGTTGCAGAACAGAAGCATTTATTCTATTCTCTGTCCATGATATTCTAAGTACTCTTCTGTAACAATTGCAATCTAATGCATTGATGATCTCTGCCGCTTTGTCAATGGTCCATATCTCACAGTCATACGTTGCCAAGGATAAAACCCCACAAGTTCTTAAACACATTCTTCATTAGCGGATGTGTAACACATGCTCAGATCATCTGTTAAGAACATGTTTCTATTCTTAGCTCCAACACTGAGGGTACAGAGCTATGCTAGGATGAGATTAGAATAAACACAGCAAGTTCTAGAGTAAATATTAGCTTTGAGGCACAACGAATCGGGTGGAATGTTCTGTGATTTAATGTGTTAACGTTCTGTGATAAATAAAGTAAAAAAATTCCCTTTAGTATATTGGGAAGACGGTGTTAGTTCTGAAATTTCTCTAGATTCTAGATCAACATCATCATCATCAAATAAGCTTGTCCAAGCAGAACTTTGCCACTCAACAGTCCTTCGAATTTCTCTCTCATAGACCAGATGTCCGCCTCTGCAGCCGTCATGTTCAAACCATCAGTTACATCCTGAATCCATCTTCTCCGTGGTCTTCCTCTTCTTCTCTTTGCCGGTATGTCTCCTTCCATGATGGTCTTCTCCAGCCTTCATGTCTTTTTATATGTCCAAAATACTCAATTTTTCTTCTTATTTGTAGCATTAGCCAGTTTTCTTTGATTTTGAGTTCTTTCTGGATAGATCTATTTGTTTTCTTCTCTGTCCATGATATACAAGGACTCTTCTGTAACACTTATATATTCAAGCATAAGACGGTCAATACTCATGACCACTCAGTCCGTGATCAGTGCTACTTATATTTACTATTTGACATGAGAAAGACAACATTATGAAAATATAAATAGTACACAATATTTAAAAAAAGACATTTTTACCCCATATGGCTCAGTCTCTCTCCGCAGAAATGGCACGCCACCTACCAAGAGTATTGCACAAAGCACGACCTCCATAGCTCCAACAATAATCATAAGGGTGAAGTAGAATGACTTAAGCATGAAATAGAAAGATTCGAACCTAAACCTTAAGAGTTGAAAGCAATGAAAAAACCCTATAAAATTAATATTTTAAAAAATGCCTAATTTATCCAATGAAATAGAAGGCCTACCTAGAGGTGCCATGGATACTATCCAGTCCGAAAGTTGGTTTCTCTGTCGAGCGATCTGTATAGCACCGCTACGTTTCCCTCCACAACTCCAACTGTAGGTGGTACTCCATGTTGTCATTGTTCAGGTGATGTTCGCCTGTAGAAGTAGCAGAGGGCATGAATATTTCATAAGTTACCTGTTTACAGGTGGTAAGCATTAACACACAATACAGGTAAGAACAGGTGGATGAAATAGAAGGAAGCTACGAGAAGAGAAAACAAAAATAAATAGAGGAATCTGTCTTTTTCTTTTATCTAACCCTGTTTTGTCTTACAGCATCAGGATAAGATATTTCTATAACGGGTTTTTGTGTGCGCTTCATAAATTGTGTCTTTCGTCGCCTCTTTTATCTCTGAGGTCCACCATTTGCGAGGCCGGCCTTTAGATTTGTATCCATGTATCGGAGTAACATTGCTCTTTGTTGCGCACTGTCTGTTGGTAATCTGCTTATGTGGCACACCCATTTAATTTGTTGTTTCTTGATGAAGTCCAGTACTGATGTTGTACCCACTTTTTCCTGATGTCTTCATTTCTCAACCAGTCTCTTCTTGTTACACCCAGCATTCTGCGTAGACACTTAATCTCTGTTGTGACTAGTTTTCTTCTATCGTTTGTTGTCAGCGTCCAGATCTGGCACTGGTAACATAATGTGGGGAGAAAGATTGTGTTGAACATTGCTCTTTTTGTGTTTATGGTGACGTGTGCATTTTAAAATTGACGCCATTTGTCCTATCATTTGATTTGCTTTGTTGCATCTCTGTTGTATTTCGTTAGTTATTCTTCCAATTGCTGAGAAAATGCTTCCTAGATATGTATGTAAAGTCTTTGACTTGTTTTAGTGGACGATTGTCAATGGAGATATTGGTAGTGTTTTCCTCTCTAGCCAATGTCATTACTTCTGTTTTGTCGATGTTTATTCTCATTTTGTATTCATTGCTTGTTAATGTGTTTCTGTAGCTGTTCCTCTGTTGTTGATATGATTGTCTACATCATTAGTTGACGTACTTATTATGTTGCAAATATATATATATAAATATACCTACGCTGACTGCAAAATGTACTCTTTCGTCCTTCAATTCGTCTGCCGTGTTTCAGCTGTCCTTCACGTCGCGTCTGTGTTTAGCTGTCCTTCAATCGTCTGTACCGTGTTCAGCGTCCTTCAATCGTCTGTACGTGTTCAGCGTCCTTAACGTCGTTGTACCGTTCAGCTGTCCTTCAACGCTGTCGTACCGTTCAGCTGTCCTTTAACCCTCTGCCATGTTTCAGCTGTCCTTCAACGTCGTCTGTACCGTGTTTCAGCTGTCCTTCAACGTCACTGTACGTGTTAGCTGTCCTTCAACGTTCGTACCGTGTTTCAGCTGCTGTTTAACACTGTCAGTTTCTATACTACTCCTCTTCTCCAGGAAGTTTGAGTCTTCCACATGATCCATCTTAGTTTATTTTTCGAGTTAAGTTTCCACTTATCCGATCTACTTCTTCGTCTTTTTTTTTCTTTCTAATGATGGTGTTGGTATTCCCCTGCTGAAACTGTGTAAGCAGTTCTTGGGTAAACATTAGTTTTTGGTCAGAACACGCGTCAGACCTCTCGCAGACAAGTTGTATGGAAGGAGGAAAGTTTAGACATATCTTGTTCTGTCCTTCTCCAGCATTATGATCTGTATAGTAAAGTTGATAGCACACAGCTGTGGTATATATATTAATCTTGGATCTGATGATGTATCGGGCTGATTTCTAGACCGTCTGAAGGGTCATGAAAGCTTTTGTGTTTTACTCAGTCTGTTTTTAATGTCAGATCTAGCATCCTCCACCCCACCCCTGTGGCTAATGACGCTTCCAAGACATACTAGATTAATATATATATATATATATATATATATATATATATATATATATATATATAATATAACTCTAATTAACCCGGCTTCGCTCGGATTCACAAACGTATGTAACGGGAATTTAGATTATGACAAAAATTATTTTAATGGTACCATTTTGTTTTAATTAGAAAAAATTACATAATTATTGTGTAAATTAAATTTCTTTCTCTGTGAGAGCCTGAAAGTAAACAACATTTCTTGTTTTCCCGTCGTTTGCAAGCATATATAAATTGGTTCCACTTTCAACTCTAGACATGTCACATATAACTGACTATGGTTAAAGCAGACACTTCTTAAATTAATTCCAGCACATCGTTTACTACAGGCGCGCTTTAAGTCCACTCGTGTTGACTGGCCGGAACTATGTCAGCGCAGGTTGCAATTTTACTGCCGTCCACGGGCAACACTTATCTAATGCCGTCTTGAAACTGCTGACATAGCTTTTGAGTGTATGTAGCATATGTTGAATATCTAATAACGTATTTTGATTAAGGGACGTAATCCATGCTTATGTGGTCATTTTAGTGATTATATCTCTTTAATCTTCACCACGTGGTAAAAACGTGGTTAGAAATTTAGATTAAATTTAATCTTAAAGCTAATATTGATCCGATTTCGAAACTGTTTCTTTTGGTGATCTAAACTTTTAATGATACCATTTTGCAGAAAAAATGGTGAATATTGGATGTAAACTGAAGCGTGTATAGGGGACACACATCAGACCCCTAAGGAATATATTATAAGATAATTCTTCTTCACCATTTTGTCTCTATTGGATCAGATGCCCGCCTGCCCAGCGTGTTCGTAGTGTGTTGGACTGCGGGTGACTAGCCCTTTGTGAGTGTGGGTTCTTCTCCTCTTCTTCTTTGCGTTCGTTTTTATGACCAATTTTAATCACTCTTTGTGATATGATTTGATCTTTGCCAAGAACGTGTATACGTTGCACATTGGTTTGGTAGGCTCCTAAACGCATAGACTTCTACACGTTTAGGACATGTGCATCCGATTTCAGCCAAACCTCCTTAGTCGCCTCTTACGACATGCGTGGCAGGTAACAGTGGTTCTATTCTTTACACCCCAAATTTGGGCCCCGGTAACCACTCGGGCGCAGTGTGGGTTCAATTCCGCGGGCTGGCAGAAAAGCCACGGGTTTCCCAGATTCACGGTGTTCGTGACACCGAACCGAAGGGTTACGATGTCCATGGCACCAAGCAAAAGATCTGAAGTGCTTCTGGATCGAAAATAAATAAATTGTGGCAGATACGCAATTTTTCAAGAGATTGTTACTGGAGCTACGGAGTTCGTGCTTTGTGCAACATTCTCACAGATAGCGTACCATTTCTGCCGACAGGGACGTAGCCAAAGGGGAAACCCGGTGCATTGAAGTCAATCCTCGCCTTTAAACCGTCTTCAGATGAGCTAGTCTTTAAGATACACTTCTGCAAATATAATCATTCCTCTCTGCTCCTATTCTTCTCTTCCCAACTGTTGACTCTCCAAGTATCTCTAGGTCTACTTCAATGCTATCTCTCAATGTTTGATTTTTGTGTCTGCCTCATGGTCTCTTCCACTTCATTTCTGTGTATATTCACATTTTTTTTTACCTTCTCTGTGCCCTGCCATTATTTTAATATCTCCTAGTCATAGCATTCTATCGCCCCAGTGGTTACCGGGGCCCAAATTTGGGGTGTAAAGAATAGAACCACTGTTACCTGCTACCATGTCGTAAGAGGCGACTAAGGAGGTTTGGATGAAATCGGATGCACATGTTCTAAATGTGTAGAAGTCTATGCGTTTAGGGGCCTACCAAACCAATGTGCAACGCATACACGTTCTTGGCAAAGATTAAACATGTCACAGAGAGTGATTAAAATTGGTCGTAAAGAAGAACGCAAAGAAGAAGATAATATTCTATATTAACCTTCATGATGATAGTAATTAATGGCGAATTTCACAAATTATAAATATTCTTATTGTTTCTCATTCTGCATTCTAACTAGTTTCAACATGTCTACGCAAAATGCTGGGAGTAACAAGAAGAGATCGGTTGAGAAATGAAGACATCAGGAAAAAAGTGGGTACAACATCAGTACTGAACTTTATCAAGAAACAACAAATTAAATGGTTCGGCCACATAAACAGATTACCAACAGACAGTGCACCTCAAAGAGAAATGTTACTTCGATTAAGTGGAAACAAAGCAAAAAGCCGTCCACGCAATATGTGAACCCTAGATATAACAGAGGCGGTGAACACTATGTATGAAGAGCACACAAAAGCCCGTTCTAGAAATCTCGTCTTATCCTGACGCTGTGAGGCAAAACATGATTATATAAAACGAAACAAAACTGTATTGAAATACTTAACTTTTCCAGACGTCATCTTGAACAGAATGTGAAATGGGTTTTACGCACAAAATGATGACGCACTTTCTACGTCACTTACACGAGTGCCACAAACTATTCACAGAGCGGGTCATTGCCGGGCAGCTACACATTATGTGTGACTTAAATAAAATAAACCAGCTTAGCAGCTGTATAGTGCAGATATCGACTCGTCATTATTCTAGGTATGGTAGGTTGATTATGCCGAAATACAAACGTTAAAACGGTATTTGAGGTTCTTGAAGAAGCGAATAGCAACTCCGAAGCGGTGCCTGATGTTTCATGGGAAAGTTCTCCAGGTAGTGTAGAAGCATTTCCGCAGCAGGGACACAGTTCTTACGCGTCTAATGGTTGGACAGAAAAAAATCTCTCATACTGAATGGTTATTATTTACTGAAGTCACAACACTCCAGACAGACCTATAGGTGCTCAGTCTCCCTTAACATATTTGAGTGCATACTGATGGCTCGTTAAACGTACTTCTCTTTCTCTCTCTCTCTCTGCCCCTCAAGCATCCAGCTTCTACAGGGTGTTCAAGATAAAGCAGCCTGTGAATGGAACTAATCTGGCATATATGTATGAAAATGAGAAGGTTCAGTCATGACGTAGTATAGGTCAAGGTTGTGTGACGGTATGTGATAGTAGTGCGGAAAGGGGCGATGAACAAATGTGACGTAGGACGAGCTAGTCAGAAACGGTTTATATAGCTAATAGACACCACGCAATAGGTTAACTGGCAACTTTCGATTTGTCAATGGGGCTGCAATTATCTTGAACACCCTGTTCTTGTACACAATGTACAAACAGCTCTCTGCCAGTGTCAGCAGGCAGAACAGACACCAGAGCATATCCTGCAAGACTGTCCTCTTCTGTGTGAGCTGAGAAGCAACATTGGCCACACCCAGTCGACCTGAAAACTAAGCTTTGTGGAAACCTGACAGACCTGAAGCTGACTGACCAGTTTGTGGTTGCACAGTAAATTAAGCGCATGACCAGAGATCGCTGAAGAAGAAGAAGTACACAATGTAATTAAACTCCCGAAATCACTCTATTGGATCAACGTCTATTCTAGTGTCCTCATCCAACAGTTTCAGATAGCAATGGCAAACTACTGAACATATAAGTGGCGCCTAGAAAATCAACGACTCGTTTACTATGACTGATGGCTACGGCTTGTAAAGGATATGCCACGATTGTCATTCATTCATCCAACAGTAGATCGCCAAGACACCGAAGAACACGAAATAAAATATAACTATCGTTAACACTGTCAAACACCAGAACGTCTAAACAACAATAAACTGAGCGTCTAGTAATGAGAATAAATAACAACAGAGAAGAATAAAGTGTACCACAAGGAACAAGAACTTTTGAGATTGAGAAATATTTCTTCAACGATGCGCTGGTTAAACGCGCGTTCAACGATCTACTGAGACGATGCGCTGGTTAAACGCGCGTTCAACGATCTACTGAGACGATGCGCTGGTTAAACGCGCGTTCAACGATCTACTGAGACGATGCGCTGGTTAAACGCGCGTTCAACGATCTACTGAGACGATGCGATGGTTAAACGCGCGTTCAACGATCTACTGAGACGATGCGCTGGTTAAACGCGCGTTCAACGATCTACTGAGACGATGCGCTGGTTAAACGCGCGTTCAACGATCTACTGAGACGATGCGCTGGTTAAACGCGCGTTCAACGATCTACTGAGACGATGCGCTGGTTAAACGCGCGTTCAACGATCTACTGAGACGATGCGCTGGTTAAACGCGCGTTCAACGATCTACTGAGACGATGCGCTGGTTAAACGCGCGTTCAACGATCTACTGAGACGATGCGCTGGTTAAACGCGCGTTCAACGATCTACTGAGACGATGCGCTGGTTAAACGCGCGTTCAACGATCTACTGAGACGATGCGCTGGTTAAACGCGCGTTCAACGATCTACTGAGACGATGCGCTGGTTAAACGCCGTTCAACGATCTACTGAGACGATGCGCTGTTAAACGCGCGTTCAACGATCTACTGAGACGATGCGCTGGTTAAACGCGCGTTCAACGATCTACTGAGACGATGCGCTGGTTAAACGCGCGTTCAACGATCTACTGAGACGATGCGCTGGTTAAACGCGCGTTCAACGATCTACTGAGACGATAGGAGAGGAATGGGTTCAAGGTTAATTATTAATAACATTGTCTAGCCAGGACAAGGTCACATCATGCAGCACTTTAAGAATGTATTTACAACAACGACACGTGTTTACATATTGTTATAATTTGAAATAGATAATGTTAGATCGATAACACTTAGGAATATAAGCAACGCAACGAGTGTATGAACAGCATCGAGTGTACGTGAACAGCATCGAGTGTACGTGAACAGCATCGAGTGTGTATGAACAGCATCGAGTGTATGAACAGCATCGAGTGTGTATGAACAGCATCGAGGGGTACGTGAACAGCATCGAGTGTGTATGAACAGCATCGAGTGTGTATGAACAGCATCGAGTGTGTATGAACAGCATCGAGTGTATGAACAGCATCAGGTGTATGAACAGCATCGAGTGTGTATGAACAGCAGCGAGTGTATGAACAGCAGCGAGTGTGTATGAACAGCAGTGAGTGTGTATGAACAGCACCGAGTGTACGAACAGCAGCGAGTGTATGAACAGAAGCGAGTGTATCAACAGCATCGAGTGTACGAACAGAAGTGAGTGTACGAACAGCAACGAGTGTACGAACAGCATCGAGTGTATGAACAGCAGCGAGTGTGTACGAACAGCAGCGAGTGTATGTACAGCATCATAGAATGTACGACCAGAAAAACAATACAATTAACATCACAGTAGCAACAACATATTCGATTGCAACAAGAAACAACATACTCACAAGAAAGTAACAACTAAATCACAGTAACAACAGCACAGTAAAGTATAACAACAACAGCACAGTAAAGTATAACAACAACAGCACAGTAAAGTATAACAACAACAGCACAGTAAAGTATAACAACAACAACACAGTAAAGTACAATAACAACAACACAGTAAAGTACAATAACAAGAGCACGGTAAAGTACAATAACAAGAGCACGGTAAAGTACTATAGCAACAACAACACGTAAAGTACTACATAACAACAGCACAGTAAAGTACAATAACAAGAGCACGGTAAAGTACTATAGCAACAACAACACGAGTGAAAGTATACTAATAGCAACAACAACACAGTAAAGTACTATAGCAACAACAGCACAGTAAAGTACAATGTGAAGGAAGAATAACAACAACAACACTATTTGTTATGTCTAATCATGTTTTGCCTGGCAGCGTCACGATAAGAGGAGATTAATAGAACGGGTTTTGTGTACACTTCATAAATAGTATTTTCACCGCCTGTTATTTTGGAGGCCCACTTTTTGTGTCGGCGGCATTTTGCTATGTATTCATTGTATCGGAGCAAGATCGCTCTTTGAGGGTGCACGGTCTGATTGTAATCTGATTATGTGTTAGAAAAACAAGTTAATGTGCTGTTTCTTGATCACATTATAGATGAGACTCCAGTAAAACTATTTGATTGGCGAAACACGTAATCACAAAGTACTGTAGTTTTACAAATTACAAAAACAATGACAATATACAGCAACACTTTGGCAAACAATGACTTTATCAAGCAAACGAACAATATGATGACAATTAAAAATTTGGATGAAGTTTAATGTACATTGCTATGTAATGGTACACTATGCTTCACATCGACATAGCAATGGTACACTATAATACACATCGACATAGCAACGGTACACTATAATACACATCGACATAGCAACCGTACATTATACTTCACTATACTACACATGTGCTTGGCTGTACACACATGGACATGCTGGAGTGCAGGGTAACGAGCCTGCTAACTTTCTTGCAAACAATGTCCCGACTGAAGCAGCAGAAGTATAGACAGAGCCGATATCATCAATGCGGGGCGCGCTCTCATTTATGTGACATGGGCAAGTCTCAGACACTGGAACAAGTGCGATAATTATGAGTTCAGTTTGGACATGCCAGACAGTGTTGTCTTCATGGTATAGAGATTGGTTATTGGTTACTAAACTGACGTCATTGCACTCCGGGCAGACCCATAGGTGCTCAGTCTCCCCAACAGATATCGAAGAGTATGCATACTGATGGTTCCCGTGGCTCGCTGATTAAACACACCTCTCACTCTGCCTCTCAGGCATCCAGTTCGACTTGAACAACGGGTAACTCCAAACTGCTTAAATCGCTTGATCGATTCAACATCGATTTTAGTGTCCTCATCCAACAGAGAGTCTCGAAGAGACCGAAGAATATCCCCTTATCCATCTTCAACTCCCCAACAATCGATGCTGTTGATGCAAGTCTGTCCGCTCTCTCATTACCGTAAACACCCGCATGTCCAGGACAGTATATCCACGTAAGCAGCTGGAGGTTAGAAACTTCTATAGACGACATCCACTCATACCGAAACCTGCCCTTCTGGATCTTGTGAAGCATCGACTGTGAAGCATCGACTGAGAAGCATGGAATAGAGAGAGAAGGTATACTAATCAACTTCTCATGGGTACGGTGAGCAAATTGATTTTAAGATGGCTCTCTACAGCGGAGGACAGAGCATGCATGGGAATGCCCAATGTGCCATAACGTCGATCGCATAACATAACATAACACACCAACACATTGATATCACAATGGTACACACACGCTGAGATGAGACACCAACAGCATATAAAGCACACACATAAAACATCACAGAAACAATAGCACACAAATCACGCACATGCAACATGTGAATAAATATGAAACTGCTACAGCACATAAAGAAACATCAATACCATTTAGTGGCATATGTGTATGTGAATATCACCAACAGCAATGACGTATATTTATCCTAAACAAACTATTGACACCCACACACTGGGGCTTTTTCTTCCTCTTATTTTCTCATTACCAGATGCCCCGGGGAGCGCACGACATCATTAAATCGATCATGAAATAAGAGAAGGTAGAACGATCGTATGTACATTGTATCCTGACCAGGGGTTTCTATGGCGGTGAATTAGCTGCTCGTCTCTCGTGTCAAAGGTACCAGGTTAGTTACCTCGTGGAGTCACCTAAGTTAGCTGCCTCGTGGAGTCACCTAAGTTAGCTGCCTCGTGGAGTCAACCTAAGTTAGCTGCCTCGTGGAGTCACCTAAGTTAGCTGCCTCTAGAGTCACCTAAGTTAGCTGCCTCGTGGAGTCACCTAAGTTAGCTGCCTCGTGGAGTCACCTAAGTTAGCTGCCTCGTGGAGTCACCTAAGTTAGCTGCCTCGTGGAGTCACCTAAGTTAGCTGCCTCGTGGAGTCACCTAAGTTAGCTGCCTCGTGGAGTCACCTAAGTTAGCTGCCTCGTGGAGTCACATAAGTTAGCTGCCTCGTGGAGCCACCTAAGTTAGCTGCCTCGTGGAGTCACCTAAGTTAGCTGCCTCGTGGAGTCACCTAAGTTAGCTGCCTCGTGGAGCCACCTAAGTTAGCTGCCTCGTGGAGCCACCTAAGTTAGCTGCCTCGTGGAGTCACCTAAGTTAGCTGCCTCGTGGAGTCACCTAAGTTAGCTGCCTCGTGGAGTCACCTAAGTTAGCTGCCTCGTGGAGTCACCTAAGTTAGCTGCTCGTCGCTCGTGCCAAAGGTTCCGTGTTCGCACCCTTGTGGAGCCACCTGGATATGTTTCCAGAGATTCCTGTTCTCAGTGTAGGTGATATCGGATTCCTAGTCCTATCGGAGACGGACGATAAAACGTATGTACCGTGTTCAATTTGAGCACGTAAAAAAAAAAACTCGGCAGTTCAAAAATCGAGAAGAGCAGGCTGGAAATCCGCTACCAGAGAAAATTCATTAGAAAAGATTAAAAATAAAATTCCTACAAAAATTATTTTCCCCATTTCCAATATTACACGGGGACCCTCGCCGGTGCTACGGAGTTCGTGTACTGCAGCTGAGATCTTCATGTGTAAGAAAGAGATCGGAGCACACACATGGTTATTTATCGAAGTGCAATGATGATGATCCTATCAAGAAATGTGTCCTGACTAGAATTATATACAAGAACCATGTTTATGAAATGTATTCAATTCAAATGTTGACTATACGTTTACACGTATATTTTGATATGAAAATCGTGACAGATCCTGTACTGGACGTGCTGCTCGTCTGTTGACGAGGCTCGCTGGGGGAGCAAAGAATAGTAACATTGCTACTTACAAGGCATGTCGTAAGAGGCGACTGAGGTAGGGGTCTAAGGAAGTTACCCTAGTAAATAAAAAGCGTTGTAGAAATCGAATGTGCTGGCCTACTTGTAGGCGTATAACTGGTACATTGCAATCGGTCTTGAGCTCAGATCACATAGAAATGACAAAGAGTAGTCAACAAGTTGGAATATGGAGAGCTCAAAGAAAAAGAAGAAGGCGGCGGCTGGACGTCGCTATCAACCACAGTCAACGAGTTCCCGATTTTCTAGGCACCACTTATACATGCAGTAGTTTGCCATTGCTTTCTGAACTGTTTGAAGCACGTAAACTTGTGATTCCCTGCCGCTTAAGCTACTTTAGTTCACGGTTAGCTACACCACAGCCAACTATAAACTTATGGGCCTATGGACTCACGGGGACACACCTGACCCAATTTCAGTTTTTTTTTTTTGGGGGGGAGAGAAAGCTCCGCGCTGGAATTTATATATGTTTGATAGAACACTGCAAACTTTTTTTTGGTAATTTTACTCAGTTCTGTGAGTCTATGGTGAAAGCCCACCTGCCCAGCGTGTTCGTAGCGCGTTGGACTGCGGGTGACTAGCCCTCTGTGAGTGCGGGTTCAATTCCGCGGGCTGGCAGAAAAGCCACAGGTTCCCCAAATTTACAGTGTTCGTGGCAACGAACCGAAGGGTTACGATATCCATGGCACCGTACCGAAGAGCTGAAAAAGCTCAAGTGTTTCTGGATCGGGAAAAAAAACCAAATTGGTGAAAAATATTCATAATATTGATATTCCTTATTGTTAAACTTAGCTTGTTGCATAATATAACTTTGATTTAGCATTTTGTGTTGATTTTAAAATAAATGAGTCAATATACAAAAATACTGGAATGCGGTGTCATGTGACCGTTGTGGTCTGATTTCCCATAATTTCTACTTGAGTCTCCCGGCCATATACGTTTAGAGTTGGCTGTGACTACACACGTTCCCATCTACAAACATGATATTAAGTCCTTTGATAGCACACCATTTGTGTATAATCTGTTTGAACACTACACCAAAACTGCAAGTTCTGTGTGTGGACTAACGTTAGAAGTAGCAAGCTGATACAACACGAATCAATTATTCAAATATGAGGTGCATCCACAACAAAGTACCACAAGATAAAAACTACACATGATATCTACAAAAATACTAGAATGCGAGGTCATGTGACCGGTTGTGGTCTTATTTTCTCGAATTTTTACCTGAGTCCGCTGGCCGTATTTAGAGTTGGATGTGCCTCATCCAACAGTAGGTAGCGAAGAGACCGAAGAACCTCCCCCCCGCATCCATCCTAAACTCCACAGAATTCGATGTTTCCGATATAAGCATGTCCGTTCCATGGTTGCCACGAACACCCGCATGACTGCAATGCCTAATCCATGAATTGTCAAAGGCATGCGACCTATTTTCTCTGACTATAAGTGTCTCCAAAACAGTAGTTTTATGTCAAGGAGGTAACACAACAAATATCACTTTAAATGGTAACCATCTAACACCAGTTCCACAATTTTGCTATCTCGGGTCCATGGTCACTACCAGCCTTTCTCTTGATGAAGAAATCAACGCCCGTGTAGGGAGTGCGGCTACTACATTCGGCAAACTATCAAAGCGAGCGTGGGACAACACAAAACTGACATTGCAGACGAAGATTCAAATATATCGAGCCTGTGTAATTAGTTCTTTACTATATGGCTCAGAAACATGGACAGCCTACTCAAGACACGAGAGTAGACTTAACATTTTTCACCTTCGATGTCTCCGCAAGATCATGAACATCAGATGGTACGACAAGATAACCAACTCTGAAGTACTGCAACGTGCAAACCTGCCTTTCATCATGGGCATGCTCAGCAGTAGACGACTAAGATGGTTGAGGCATGTGAGAAGAATGGAAACTTATCGCATACCAAAACAAATGTTGTTGTGTGAACTTTCGGAGCGAAAGAGGCACCAGGGCAGACCACTGCTCAGATATAAAGATGTCTGCAAAACCTCAAATGAAAAACTTTTCTATAGGTCCCAGCACATGGGAAAGACTAGCTGATGACATAGTTGTGTGGAAAGCCAAATTACGAAAGGGCGCAGAGTATTTTGAGAAGAGACTTATGTACGAGCTGAACGACAAAAAGAGAAAACTCAGAAGTTGTCACAGTAAAACACTTGCTAATTGACTGTCTGTAAAGTTGTCACAGTAAAACACTTGCCAATTGACTGTCTGTAAAGTTGTCACAGTAAAACACTTGCTAATTGACTGTCTGTAAAGTTGTCACAGTAAAACTCTTGCTAATTGACCGTCTGTAAAGTTGTCATAGTAAAACACTTGTCAATTGACCATCTGTAAAGTTGTCACAGTAAAACACTTGCTAATTGACTGTCTGTAAAGTTGTCACAGTAAAAACTCGCCTAATTGACTGTCTGTAAAGTTGTCACAGTAAAACACTTGCTAATTGACTGTCTGTAAAGTTGTCACAGTAAAACACTTGCTAATTGACGTCTGTAAAGTTGTCACAGTAAAACACTTGCCAATTGACTGTAAAGTTGTCACAGTAAAACACTTGCTAATTGACTGTCTGTAAAGTTGTCACAGTAAAACACTTGCTAATTGACCGTCTGTAAAGTTGTCATAGTAAAACACTTGTCAATTGACCATCTGTAAAGTTGTCACAGTAAAACACTTGCTAATTGACCGTCTGTAAAGTTGTCACAGTAAAACGCTAATTGACTGTCTGTAAAGTTGTCACAGTAAAACACTTGCTAATTGACCATCTGTAAAGTTGTCACAGTAAAACACTCGCTAATTGACCATCTGTAAAGACGAAAAAGGCTATATAATGTTACAAGTAGCAAGCTGATACAACAGAAATTGATACAACACGAATCAATTATTCAAATATGAGGTGTGTACCACAAGATACAAACAACACATGATATTCAAGTAATCCCCTAACTACAAGACGTGCCAGATCAACGTTTTCCCACTCTCTTTCTCATGTACTTAATAACCATTTCACTCCATAATTTATTTTACATGCGGGAACGTTTACTTCGCAATGTATACCATGCATATTAAAAAACTACTATAAGCTGGTATATCGGGTTTGCAGCATATTTAAAACTACTATAAGCCGATACATCGGCCCAAAAGAGTGAAAGGGTTAATCATCTGATTTTATAAAAACTCTCTCCTTTCTTTTAACCCTTTATACTAGCCTAGCTTCTTTTAATCCTATATACTAGCCTCATCATCAAATTGCTTGTTCTGAGCAGAACTTTGCCACCCCAACAGTCCTCCGGAATTTCTCTCTCTCATAGACCAGATGTCCTGCCACTGCGGCTGTCATGTTCAAACCATCAGTTACATTCTGAATCCATCTTCTCCGTGGTCTTCCTCTTCTTTTCTTTGCCGGTATGCCTTCTTCCATGATGATCTTCTCCAGCCCTTCATGTCTTTTTATATGTCCAAAATATCTCAATTTTCTCTTTCTTATTTGTAGCATCAGCCAGTTTTCTTTGATTTTGAGTTCTTTCTGGATAGATCTATTTATTCTCTTCTCTGTCCATGATATACGAAGGACTCTTCTGTAACACTTATATTCAAAAGCACATATATGTTTATCTACTGCTTTATTAAATGTCCATACTTCACACCCATACGTTGCCACTGGGAATATGCATGCTCTTAGTATTCTGATCTTTGTTTTCTTATCAGTTCCGTTATGATAAGAAACTGTTTTGAGTTGTTTAATTTTTCGTAAAGCCATGTTTGTTCTTCTTTTCATTTCCTTCATCTAATCTTTTAATCCTTTATAGGTAAACTTCTTTTTTCGTCACACTGCTACCGGGTTGTTGCCCAGTGTCGTCACACTGCTACCGGGTTGTTGCCCAGTGTCGTCACACTGCTACCGGGTTGTTGCCCAGTGTCGTCACACTGCTACCGGGTTGTTGCCCAGTGTCGTCACACTGCTACCGGGTTGTTGTCCAGTGTCGTCACACTGCTACCGGGTTGTTGTCCAGTGTCGTCACACTGCTACCGGGTTGTTGCCCAGTGTCGTCACACTGCTACCGGGTTGTTGCCCAGTGTCGTCACACTGCTACCGGGTTGTTGCCCAGTGTCGTCACACTGCTACCGGGTTGTTGTCCAGTGTCGTCACACTGCTACCGGGTTGTTGCCCAGTGTCGTCACACTGCTACCGGGTTGTTGTCCAGTGTCGTCACACTGCTACCGGGTTGTTGTCCAGTATCGTCACACTGCTACCGGGTTGTTGCCCAGTGTCGTCACACTGCTACCGGGTTGTTGCCCAGTGTCGTCACACTGTTACCGGGTTGTTGCCCAGTGTCGTCACACTGCTACCAGGTTGTTGTCCAGTGTCGTCACACTGCTACCGGGCTGTTGTCCAGTATCGTCACACTGCTACCTTGTTGTTGCCCAGTGTCGTCACACTGCTACCGGGCTGTTGTCCAGTATCGTCACACTGCTACCGGGTTGTTGCCCAGTGTCGTGGTTTTCTTTTTATAGGAGCCTAGCTTCTTTTAATCCTCTATAGGGAGAGTAGCCCTATCTAACCCTTTTCTAGCCTTCATGATTACATTATCGACATGACTTACATGACCTGCTTCTGTCAACAGTTAGTCCGAGGTAGTTGAGTGAGTGAGGATATGCTTGTTTTTAGTATTCTGAGGGCTCTCTGTGGCTAAGTGGTTAAGCCCTTTGCTTTGTGAGTCGAAGGTCGTGTGTTCGAATCCGGACCGCGCCGTTCTGTTCACGAGAGCAGGTTTTTTTCCCAAAAGACACCTAGGATTGTTGCTGGAACTACGAAGTTCGTGCTTTGTGCAATACTCTATCCAGATGGCATGCCATTTCTGCGGAGAGGGACCGAGCTATATGGGTAAAACCCGGTGCAATGAAGTCAATCCTTCGGCTTGAAAACCCTTCAAACACTTAGTATTCTGATCTTTGTTTTCCTAACAGTATAACCCACTACTTTTATTTAGTTGTTAAACTGTGTGTATGGCTGTCTGGCTATGTATGTTGGTATTTTTATTTCCTTCATCCCATTTCCATTTCTTTGTTAGCAGTTAACAGAGATATTCAAAACTGTTCACATTTTCTAGTTTTTCTTCTCTGGATAAACATATTATATGTCATGTGTGTTTTATCAGCTGTCATACTCAACATGAATATTCTGAATCAATTGTAGAATTTTCAAGTTTGGATTTTTATTTATTAACAAATATTTGCCTAGCATGTTTTCTCTCTCTAGCTTTGCTGTTTTAACCCAGATTGGGCATATTTCTCAACAACTCATGCCAAATCTTCCTATCTCTAGCTACCTCCTGCAGCTCCCTCCAGTTCTTCTTTATATTGTTGATCTCTGCATTCAAATCCCGTCTTCATGTATTTCTAGGCTTCCCCTTCTTTCGCTGTCCCTGCTTGTTCCAGAAAACAACCTTTCATGCTGGTAAATAATTACTGTTTCAGTTTGGAATATCTGCATTGCACTCCGGATATGTTTATAGGTGCTCCGATCTCATTCGCAATATCTCCAACTGCGTCCAGCGACTGACCGTACCAGTTCGATTTTGATTGATGAGCCTACTCATATACATGTTGCGCCCGTGTGTTGCCTGGCTCACAAGGGAGCAAAGAATAGTAACACTGCGACCTACAAGGCATGTCGTAAGAGGTGACTGAGGTAGGGGCCTAGAAAAGCTACCTAGTAAATAAAAAGCGTCGCAGAAATCGGATGTGTTGGCCTACTTGCAGGCGCATAACTGGTACAACGTAAAATCGCTCCGAGCCTAATTAGGCTCAGATCACATACAAATCACAAATAGTGGTTTAACAAGTGGTCGATACAGAGCGTTCGAAGAAGAAGAACATTTCAGTATTTGCCCCGACGGCAATGTCACATCGGCTGGTTATAGTTTGATTCAGAGTTTGACATCACAGCTGTTATTGCAAGATCAATAAATCAAGATCAAGGTTGTCACGGCTGGGGACAAAAAAGTGACATAATCTTGGGAGGAAATATTATTATGGATCTAGTGCCGTTACCGCGGTCCAAACTCTCCATCCATATATAATGATGTAAACATTATCAGAATCGCACCGGTCCTCTATTCCAGTGGATCTCAACCTGTGGGTTGTGACCCCTTGGGGGTGTGTCGAACGATCCTTTCACAGGAGTCACCTAAGACCATTGGAAAACACATATTTTCGATGGTCTTAGGAACAGAGACACCGCTCCTCTATCCGTCTCCAGGCGTGTCCGCCCATATACAGATACGCCCACATACGAGTACCCGACGTGATGACATCATCGCGCCAACCCCATCGTTTACACCCCGTAGAAATACAGATGTATGTGACAAGGTTGGCCTACCTGACAGCCCAGTCACGCTTGCCAGAAGCCAAGTCACGGTTGCCAGAAGCCCATTCACACTTGCCAGAAGCCATCACACTTGCCAGAATCACACTTGCCAGAAGCCCATTCACACTTTACTTCCAGAAGCCATTCACACTTGCCAGAAGCCCGTTCACACTTGCCAGAAGCCCATTCACACTTGCCAGAAGCCTATTCACACTTACCAGAAGCACATTCACACTTACCAGAAGCCAATTCACGCTTGCCAGAAGCCCATTCACAGTCAAAGATGTTTCCGAAACAGCACACAAGAGGAGTTCATTGAACTTATTAACAACGATGCAATGAGAACTGATTTCTCTACAATACCAGCTACACAATTCTAACTAGTCATATCCTGTTCTGTCTGAGACTGTTGCGTCTGCTTCTTCCACTTCCAACAACATATCTTTGTGAAACAGTGTTTTCCAACTTGTTTGTTGTCAAGTCTAAATACAGAAGTAGACTTATTGTAGAAGATTATCTTTCAGTTATGCTCTTGCAAAGATTGCCCAGAGAATTTCTGATCTGGTGAGAAAGAAGCAATTCCAACATTCGCACCGACCTTGGCTTTTTAAAGCATACTGTCGCAAAATGTAGCAATGTAGTTTTTAAAAATAAGCTAATTGTATATCCTTTACAGAGCTTTGCGAATGAACCCACATCTTTTTAACGCTGTTTGTGATTTTTCTAGACATTATTACGTTCAGCAGTTTGCCATTGCTTTCTGAACGGGTGGTGCCATCGTCCTTTTGTAAAAATCCACGCGAAACAATTTGCAACCAAACTGTTCGCAGCGTGATTCGAACTAGGGGTTAATAGACCGAGTCACTATCCACTCAACCACAGACGCCACCTACAATGTAGTTTACTATTGTTATATTAAGAATGTTACCCATGCTACAAGACACAGTTTCATTTATTTGTAATAAGAAATAAATATTTCACAATATATTTAATTACATATTGTTTTTGTGATTAATCACTCAGCTTTAATTATGTTCAATTTAATTATGTTCAGATGACATCGTCAATGATACAGATGTAGTTATTTACATCGATGGTTCAGTCATTCGCCAACAACGCTGTGCGTGGGCTTTTCAGCACGCTCAGGGGGAAAAAATAATTAGAGAGAGGCCATTGAAGCCTACGCAACAACCACCAGCAGTTTGACAATGGAGGTTCGGGCGGTTACGGAGGCGGTGAACTGGTTGGCATCTCACAATTACTCTCGTGTTTTCATACTCAGTGACTCCATGAGCATGATTCGTAAAGTCGAATCAGGTATGGTGAGACGCAACTGGGTGGAGATATTGGTACAGACAATGATCAGAGAAATCACCTTTATTTTTGTCCCTGGGCAGCATGAGTTAGAGGTAATGAACGAGCTGATAGATTGGCTGGCTTAGCTACAATATCAGAGGAGCTGCCATGGATCGAAATGACATTCTTCACGCATTGAGAGAGTCTTTCCGAACAGAGGAGTTTCAGGGCTGTGAATTCCACTCGCTGATCAGATTGAAAGAGATGGGTGTCAATATTGGTGCAGCCCGAAAAGAACGACATACTAAATATGCAAAGAGATTGATTAATCAACATCGAACTGGCGTGTTGGGCCGCTGGACGCTGCTGGATTTGCTGAGGCGGAGATCGGAGCACCGATGTACGTGTCCGGAGTGCTATGATGATAGTCCTCATATAACTGATATGTTCAATTTGTAACAATGAAAATACATCCTGCATATCAGATATTTACATTACGAATCATAACAGTATCAACATTACAGTTATGAAGTAACAACGAAAATAATTTTATGATTGGGGGTCACCACAACATGAGGAACTGTATTAAAGGATCGCGGCATTAAGAAGGTTGAGAACCATTGATCTATTCCATGCCAAATGTTCTAATTGCCCTCGTTCATCATCGATGCTGTAACCTTGTCTCCGAAATAGAGTTTGGTTTATTATCTAATCACAGACGATAGACTCCCTCGGACGGAAATGGCGTGGAAATAATTTTTGCACAATGTTTGGTTATATCTTTCTCCCAAGTGACAAAAATAGTTTCTGTGAGTGCAGATTTATCATCATCATTATCATTAAATAGATTGTCCTTAGCAGAACTTTGCCATCCTAACAGCCCTTCGGAATCTCTCTCTCTCTCTCTCTTCTCTCTATAGATCAGATGTAGCGCCCCTAGAGTTAGACAAATAGAACTCAAAACAAAGAAAACTGGCTGATGATACCAAAAATAAAATAATTTTAAAAAAAACAACGTATGTAATGGAACTGAAAGAAGAAACAAAAATCACAATACTAAAAAAAGTAGACATATTCCCCAGTGGTAACGTATGGGTGTGAAGCATGGATCTTTGGTGAAGAAAGGAGAGAGATCAGAGATCGCTATGTTAACAGACGGTCTAAATAAACCACATTTTTACTGGTCCTAAAAATAGTGCGCTGAAAATGTGTGCAGTATACTAATTAGGTAGGAAAGACGGTGAAATTCAGACTGTATATGATATTTCAGAGTTATATACTAAACTTTCAAAGCGAATCAGTTTCACGTTAAAAGTAATAATTATGAACATATAGTTTATAAAATAATAAATACACGTTACATTTTATTTTTGGTGGGGCCCTGCACCACGGGCCTTTAATTACGAGCCGTCACTGTTTATACCTTATTTATCTGCTCTGCGACTATTGTCATTTTTATATAAGTTCGTAAAATTCTACTAACGAAGCACATATGCGTGTGTGACATTACAAGAGACCTACTAAAACTTTGTATACAGTTTTGCAATAACAACCAGCAGGGGACCGTTGACTGGGAAGACTACCGCCGCACACAATTAGTCTTACAACCTTCTGATGAAATTTGTGACCAAATAACAAACCGAAAAACAAGTTATAATCAGAAGATTGCAAAACCAACTTTGAATAAAAAAATTAGTGATGAACATAGTGTCTACTGTCGATCATATTTCAACAGAAAACGACACACACATACAAACTAACGAAACGACACATAAAATAACAGAAACGACACACACATACAAACTAATGAAAACGACACACATCAAACTAACGAAACGACACACATACAGTGTCTGAGGTGGATGATGGAATTAGTTGTGCACTCCTGTGGTTAAGCGTAGGGCTACACAATCTCTTAATTATTTTAAAACTTAGACTATCGTACTGTTAAACTTCTACATGTGAATCAAATCAACATCGCTGTTATTTTATTAATAACATATAAGTAAAATCTTACAGCACTAAAGGTTTGAGTGAGTAAAATATACTTTACGTTATCTATATAAAAATGTAAAAATCAATAATTTCTTGTCACGTAGATGATTTTATATTAGTCGGGAAAGATGTTCACGAATTTGGGAACAAACTGCAGTAGTAATAATAATGCAATCATTACATGGTGCTTGCGCCCTCCCCAACCATCAGTCAGATGGTAGTAGACTGGACAGATAGATTGAAACTAGAATCCAGCAAGCCAACATTACATACCAGCTTACCCCAATCTTGAAACACCCAGCAATTCCAGTAGAGACTAAAAGACATATTATAAATGCAATCTTCATACCAACACTGTGCTACCAGTGGCCAAACATGGGCACTGACTAAAGAACAAGAAAGGAAAATTACCACATGCGAAATGAGATGTTTGAGGAAAGCAGTAAATAAAACAAGAAGATACCATATAAGAAATGAGGAAATTAGAAGAACAGTCGGAACAACACCTGCTATTAGATTTATTGAAAAACAGAGATTCAAATGGTTTGGCAACTTGGTCAGAATGAACCCGAATAGATCAGTTGCAAGAGCGTACAACCTGAAAATGGAATCATCAAGAGGAAGGGACAGACCAAAAAAAGATGGATTGATGGGAGTTACAGACATCTTAAAACTCCACAATACCACACCATATCAAGCGACCGAGCGTGCATTATCTCCGAAACCGATCATCAGTTAAACCTGCTACGCCTAGCGGCAAAAAAGCAGAGAAGGACAAAAGAAAGAAGAAATAAAAAAAGACAGATATGAAGAGTATAAAGGCGAAGATGGATTGACATCCCTGCACCGGGCTTCCCACATGGCTGCGCCCCTGTCGGCAGAAATCACACGCCATCTACCAAGATTTATGCACAAATCACGAACTCCGTAGCTCCTCTAACAATCCTAGAGATCTCATTAAAAAAACACATAATGTGACTCGGTCCGGATTCGAATCCACAACCTTCAGGACGTGGGTTAGGGACTCTATTTCGAAGTGGTTACGACGTTTGCCAGACTCTATAACGATGTCGGCAATAAAGAAATGGCACCAGTGAAATTAACATCATGAAACACACAATTTCTTGCTGTAACAAAATGAATGTAAACTTGTTTGTCCCAACTGCAAGTGTTCTCCTAGCACATACATATTTCAGTGGTATGAAATTATCTTCTATCACATCAAACATTCTAACGCTAGAAATGAAGTGACGTATTGCCAACACGACATAACACAGAATCTTGGTCAATCGAAACCTACACTATACGTTTGAAATATGAAAACATCGAGTATGGTATTTTTGTGTAACATATCAAAATGTAAAAGACAGAATCACCAACATCAGCATAAGAAAGAAAGTTGGCACAAAACCTTGCTTGAATTACATAGATAAACAAAGAATGCAGTGGTTTGGCCACTTAATAAGAATGCATCCAAACTCCACAGTATACAGAGTCTTCTACAACAGAACATCGGGAAAGAAGGCAAGAGGAAGACCACGGAAAAGATGGTTAGATGGCTAGCAGAATCCTGTGAAAGAGCAAAGATAAAATCACACAAGCCACCAGAACAGCGCAAGACAAAAACAGAAAACCACGACACTGGGCAACAACCCGGTAGCAGTGTGACGACAAAAGAAGAAGATACCAAAATGTGGCTTAAGGGATAGTGACTCGGTCTATTAACCCCGACGTTCTGAGTTCTTTACACGCTGCGGACAATTTCGTTGCAAATCGTTTCGCGTGAATTTTACAAAGGACGATGGCACCGCCCGTTCAGAAAGCAATGGCAAACTAGTTAGTTAATTGCATATCCTTTACAGACTTTGCGAATCAACCCCAGCTTTTAGAAAATCACAAACTTCGTAGAAAGCTGGGGTTGATTCGCAAAGTCATGTAAAAGATATGCAATCACCTAACCAAAAAACAAGACAAAACAACATTTCTGCCAAAAGATCTTTATCAAACAAAATAAAAATATGGGATATATATATATATATCAGCATTATGCTCTACTAGGAACGCTGTATATAAACAGTCAGTGTGAGATTCGAACAAACACAGGACTATCTGAAAAGTTCCACGTAGGGTCAGGAGTAAGACAAGGATGCGTACTATCTCCGCTGCTGGTCATCACATATATCAATCAAATCTGTAAAATAGCTAACACCAGCGAATGAAACAACCTTGGGGAATTCTTAAAGAAATGTCTTTTTGTAGACGATCAGGCAATCATATCAACAACAGAAGAACAGCTACAACAACACATCAACAGACTCCAGTTAGCATGTAACGAATACAACATGAGAATAAACATCGACAAAACAGAAGTAATGACATTCGCCAGAGAGGAAAACACTACCAATATCTCCATCGATAATCACCCACTAAAACAAGTCAAAGATTTCACGTACCTGGGGAGCATTTTTTCAGCAAACGGAAGAATAACTAATGAAATTCAACACAGATGCAACAAAGCAAATCAAATGATAGGACAAATGGCGGCAATTTTAAAATGCAAACACGTCACCATGAACACTAAAAAGAGCAATTATAACAAAATCTTTCCCCACATTATGCTATTAGTGCCAAACCTGGACGCTGACAACAAATGATAGAAGAAAACTAGTCACGACAGAGATGAAGTGTCTACGCAGAATACTGGTGCTAACAAGAAGAGACTGGTTTAGAAATGAAGACATCCGGAAAAATATGGATACACCACCAGTACTAGACTTCATCAAGAAACAACATATTAAATAATTCGGCCACATACGTAATTTACCAACAGACAGTGCGTCACACAGCGTACTGCAACTCCGGTACAGTGGATACAAAGCAAACGGCCGGCCACGCAAAAGATGGACTTCAGAGATGAAATACACTATTTAGTTACACACAAAAGCCTGTTCTAGAAATCTCTTATCCTGACGCTGTGAGGCAAAACAGAGGTGGAGAAAAGAATAAGGAACGTTGAATTGTAACACTAATTGATAAGTTGTAGTTCTATGCTCCATTGGGGGCGAACAAGAGAGAATAAACAGAAAGAAGCAAAGACATTAATGAAAATTTAGAGTTAGCAGATGACTGAAACTGAAGCAAATATCAGGGTAGAAAATACATCTAGGAGGGCTGTATCGATTTCTCCTACATGGGAGCCACCATGACAGGTTACGGGAGTTTAGAGATTTCATAATGTTTAAAATGTGAAAGATTAACTTTATTACACAATGTGGGAGACGTTGATAACAAAGTCGATAACACGCCTGGCTTGTAGCCACATATCATGGAAATTCCTTGGTTCGAGGTCAACTTGAGTCAAAATATTTCAGTGTCAACACGTTGCGCACGACTACGGGTTTCCCCGATTCTTTACTCTGGGGATCTAAATTACAAGTATCTCTGAAGTCGAAGTAAGAATAGTCGGAGTAAGGCGAGAGGCATTGGTGATAAGGAAAGCAAACCTTCAAGCAAAATCAGTCAGAGGTGCCATATTAGGCGCTCTGACTACGTCTGAATTATTTAGCGGAGGAACCCACATACAAAAAACGTGGCACCGAGTTTCCCCATAAGACTGAGCTCATCTCTGCAGAAATGTCTTCCCAACCTGCTCAAAGCACGAACTCTGTAGTTCTAACAGCAACTTTAAGGGATCTCCGGGGAAATGCATCCTTGAACCGACCCGACCAGCAATGTCCAGATTTCATACCACGATCGTCAGAACGCAAGGCAAACTGCGCAATCTCCTCGCCACACAGACTATCCATTCTGTCAGTGACCATTTACGTCAAGTATATTATGATCAAGACGCTAACGCTGGATAGGACACACTGCGAAAACCTGAGGGGAATATAACAAGAAGGGTCCTTACCTGGAACACACAGGGACAGAGAAATAAGGGAGACGAGAAATACACGGAGACGAGATTTTGAGGCAGAGATCAACAATAAAAAAGAAGAGCTGGGAAGGAGCTGTAGGAGATAGCTAGAGATAGGAAGACTTGGCATGAGTTGGTGGAGGCAGAGATCAACAATATAAAGAAGAGTTGGAGGGATCAGAGATAGCTAGAAACTAGGTAAACTTGCCACGAGACTGGTGGGATTCTGCAGGACATAGCTAGAGATAGAAGACTTGGCAACGTTGGATAGGAACTGCAGAAAACCTAGGAAATAAGAAGACCTGGACATGAGGAATAGGAGACAGTCAGAGAGAATTTAGGCAGAGATCAAAAAGACAAGAAAAGCTGGGGAGCTGCAGGAGATAGCTAGAGATAGGAAGACTTGGCATGAGTTGGTGGAGGCAGAGATAACTAGAGATAGGAAGAGTTGGAGAGGGAGCTGCAGGAGATAGCTAGAGATAGGAAGACTTGGCATGAGTTGGTGGGAGCTGCAGGAGATAGCTAGAGATAGGAAGACTTGGCATGAGTTGGTGGGAGCTGCAGGAGATAGCTAGAGATAGGAAGACTTGGCATGAGTTGGTGGGAGCTGCAGGAGATAGCTAGAGATAGGAAAACTTGGCACGAGTTGGTTGAGGGCCTATTCCCAATCCGGTTAAAAGGCAAAGCGAGCGGAGAGATTTTGACCAAGGCGTTATATGCTCTTCTTATTTCACAATGAACAATTGTGTCTCTTACAGTGTGCCATAGTTTCTGCCCGACACAATTTACTTTCATCATGGCATTTTTGCTTTTATGTGAACCTAATTCATTTAACAAGGCTGCAGTGATAAAGCCTGTTTGCGGGATTTTTAAAAAAACTGCCGTTACTGCTTGTAGTACCGCTTTTGAAGAGCAGTGTTGGACTGATGATTTAAAATGTGGAGGTTTTAAATCAGGCCTGCACACAAAGAAACCTTATCAAAGGGAAAAAGAATCAGACAATCAAGGTTCTTCGGACATATAATGCGAAGAGAAGGTTTAGAACATTGGTGACAACAGGTAAAATTCAGGGGAAAGGGAAGATCGTGGAAGACAGAGGGAGAAGATATTGGATGGCCTGACATCATGCAACAAGCAGAGAAGTTGTGGAGAGACATGATCGCCTACGTCGGCAGGCATGGCACTTGATTGATTGTAAGACAGGTGAAATGAGAGCCTGCGGAATGTAATGACCGCATTGCTAGTACAGTCACCGCTAAGCTGTTTTCATTTATTCTGTTAGCGAGGATATAAATTGAATAATAAGTTAGTTCATTAAACGCGTATTTAAAAAAAATGATAATTAAGCACCGCGTTGCACAGCGACGATGTAGGTGCTCGACGAGAATGAAACTGTCAACATTTGTGAGTCCTATCGTTACTGTGAAAATCACGAAATAATTATATTTAAATTGTTGTTACTGACAAAATTAATATAGTTGATATCATGTGCACAGGGTTGCCTAAAGATGCTCACTCTCAGCGTGATTACAGAGACAGCGCCAGAACACTATACATACTGCAAAATATCTTCACCATCTTCAAAATTACACCGAGGACCCACACCGGTGCTACGGAGTTCGTGCACTGCCGCTGAGATCTTCCTGTGTAAGAAAGAGATCGGAGCACACATGGTTACTCACCGAAGTGCAATGATGGTGGTCATAATCAATCAATCAATCAATCAATCAATCAATCAATCAATCAGGACACTAAGATAAACACTAGTGATGTGATGATTGACGTGTAAAATACTTACTTTCTTGTAGAAGACATCGGTGTGCTCCAAGTCTGTCCGTGAAGAGACCAAGATGTGGCTTGTTATCAATTAGATCAGCTGGACCTTGACCTGAAAGTAAACAACACACACACATCAGGATGTATGTCAATGTATGTACAAATGTTATAAAAACCACACAGCATAAAGTTATATATATATATATATATATATATATATATATATATATATATATATATATATATATATATATATATATATACAGGGGCGGCTCGCCATTAAGGGCCAGTGGGGTCCGGCCCCACCAAAAATCGAAAGGGGGATAACTTCTCGGATTAGACAAATAATAGTAAATACTACAAAAACCATGATTTTTCCGAAAATCTGTCTTGCCCCACCAAGAAAATGACCACGAGCCGCCACTGTATATATATCTTTCTCATGCCGTTTTAACCCCGATTGGGGCATAGGCCCTAAACCAACCAACCTATGCCAAGTCTTCCTATCTCCTGCAGCTCCCTCCAGCTCTTCTGTATATTGTTGATCCCTTCCTCCAAATCTATTCATTATTTTGGAGGACATAGTTAAAAGATGAAGATAGAGATGGTATGGGCATGTATGATGTGCGTCACTAGGGGCATCAGGGACAAGGGCAGCTCTCAGATAGACAGCAAATGGAAAATCAGAGACACGAAGCAGAGATAGATAGATCTCCATTACGGTGACCGTCGCCGGTGCTACATAGTTCGTGCACTGCCGCTGAGAGCTTCCTGTGTAAGAAAGAGATCGGAGCACACATGGTTACTACACTAGCGAAACACGTACAAACAAAGTACTATAGTTTTACAAAATACAGAAACAGTGACGATAAACAGCAACGTTTCGACCAAAAGGCCTTTATCAAGCAAACGTCTGTTTACCGTCACTGTTTCTGTATTTTGTAAAACTATAGTACTTTGTTTTTACGTGTTTCGCTATTTACCAAGTTTTACTGCAGTCTTCCCCCTATTTTGGTTACTACACTGAAATGCAATGAAGATGGTCATATCCGACCATCAATCAATCCTCCAAAGTCTCGTCTACATGTACTTCTAGACATCCCTTTCGTTACCAGCGCTATACAGCCTTTTTTATATTGGGGCGCATCTGACTAATGACTGTGGAGACACGGGTACCATTTGCAATAATACTCATCATCATCATCAAATAGCTTGCTCTGAGCAGAACTTTTCCACCCCAAGTCCTTCGGAATTTCTCTCTTTCACAGGCCAGATGTCCCGGCTCTGCAGCCGTCATGTTCAAACCATCAGTTACATCCTGAAACCATCTTCCCCGTGGTCTTCCTCGTCTCCTCTTTGCCTTCTTCCATGATGGTCTTCTCCAACCTTTCGTATCTTTGTCCAAAATATCTCAATTTTCTCTTTCTTATTTGTAGCATCAGCCAGTTTTCTTTGATTTTGAATTCTTTCTGGATAGATCTATTTGTTCTCTTCTCTGTCCAATATATACGGAGACTCTTCTGTAACACTTATATTCAAAAGCACATATATGTTTTTCCACTGCTTTATTAAATGTCCTTGCTTCACACCCATAAGTTGCTACTGGGAATTTGCATGCTCTTAGTATTCTGATCTTTGTTTTCTTATCAGTTCCGTTCCATACTGTTTTTAGTTGTGTAATTTTGTGTAAAGCCATGTTTGTCCTGAACCTTGCTTGGATTACATTAAGAAATAAAGAATGAAGTGGTTCAGCCATATAATAAGAATGCATCCAAACTCCACAGTATACAGTCATCTACAACAGAACATCAGGAAAGAAGGCGAGCGATAGACCACAAAAAAGATGGTTAGATGGCGTAGCAGAATCATGTGAACAAAAATAATCAACTAAGCCACCAGAACAGCGCAAGACAAAATCAGAAAACCCCGACATTGGGCAACAACCCGGTAGCAGTGATGAGAAGTGACGACACTGGCAACAACCGAGCAGTGACGACACTGGCAACAACCGTAGCAGTGTGACGACACTGGGCAACAACCCGGTAGCAGTGTGACGACACTGGGCAACAACCCGGTAGCAGTGTGGCGACACTGGGCAACAACCCGGTAACAGTGTGACGACACTGGGCAACAACCCGGTACAGTGTGACGACACTGGGCAACAACCCGGTAGCAGGTGGCGACACTGGGCAATAACCTAGCAGTGTGACGACACTGGGCAACAACCCGGTAGCAGTGTGACGACACTGGGCAACAACCCGGTAGCAGTGTGACGACAAAAGAAGATGCTTGTTCTTCTTTAATTTCATCCCATTTCCATCCAGAGCCGTGCTGTGCTATGATACAGAGAGGCAGCCGAATCAGGCGGAACCGTAAGGGAGGGGGAAGAGTCATACGCAGCAAAATCGAAATTACAATTGAAGGTTATTTTAAAGAAACAAGATTTCAGGGGCGACATTTCGAAGACTTGCATCATACTGAGCAAATATACCGCACTGTCCTGTTTTCATCTGTTGCTAGCAGTGAACCAAGATATTTAAAACTTGGTTAATAGTACATCTACCAATAATAATGTCCTATTTATAGTAACATTAATCACAAATACTAACAGCTCAAAAACTTAATCCTGACTAGAAAGTGTACTTTTGTGTGATGTTGTGCTGATGAATAAACGGAATCGTACTGTTGTTCAGAAATACATTGTTTGCTCTTTTTGAAATTGTGATTAATGGTAAAGCCACACAAAAAAATAGGTCGATATGGATGCATGTATCACACGAGCGTCATGTCGCCCCGAGGACTTCGCGTTGGACAGCGTCGACATACATAGAGATATCAGAATGTATGTGATTTTATGTACACATTTCTGAACAACACACATAGGAATATCGATGTATCACATGAGTCATGTACAGATTGTTAGAACAACACACAAAGATCTGAATGTATCTATGGTATACAATGTTTGAACAACACACACAGAGTCTGAATGTATACCATGGTATGTACATATGTTAGAACAACACACACACAGATCTGAATGTATACCATGGTATGTACATATGTTAGAAAGAAGAAAAGACAACTCACCACCACCCACACCATAATGTATGTCAATGTATGTACAAACGTTATAGTCAGGAGTCCATACAATGCATACTGTGCATAGTACTCTTTGTGCACATGTCTGTATGTACTTATGTGAGAATCTGATTCAAAACAAGAACACAGCAGCAGCACAACAGCAACAGAGGAACAAGTCAGACAAGCATGAACATCAAAAGTTGACCCAGCAACATCAAGTTACATGAACATCAAAGTTGCAACATTGCAACATCCAAAAGTTGCACATTCATCAAGTTGCACATGCCCAAGCTTCTTTCCTCCTACTTTCTTCTCCTACGTTTGAAGTATTTTTTTTTAATTTTCAATATTACATCTTGTATAAAAACCGACCGTGAGTTGCCGAAGCCCACAACGGGAGCAAAGAATAGTACCACTGCTACATAATATCGTAAGAGGCGATTGAGGTAGGTGCCTAAGAAGCTACCCTAGTAAATAAAAAGCGTCGCAGAAATCGGATGTAGGTACATAACTGGACAACGTAGAATCGATCTTAGGCTCAGATTACATCCAGATGACAAAGAGTGGTTTAACATGTGGTCGATATAGAGCTTTCAAAGATGAAGTAAACATTTCCTGTATAGCTCGCACATAGATTTGTGCAGTTTTCACACACTAGACCAGTGAGCTTGCATCGATATATCAATTCGATGGAAGTCTTCATGTTTGTGTTATGCAGTCTGAGCTGAGATACCGCTAACAACTAAAGCAAATCTCATAAGAACGATTTTCTGGCCAACACTATGTTACCAGTGTCAAACTGACCAATAACAGCAGCTAATGAGAGGGAAATCATAACGACAGAGATGAGGTGTCTTAGAAGAGTTGCAGTGACAATAAGAGACAAAATTAGAAATGAAGAAATCAGAAGAGACTGGATGTGAAACCAGTCATGCAATTCAAAAAATAACAACAGATTAAATGGTTTTGGACACCTGACAAGAATGCCCTGGTATCCCCTATCACAGAGAGCCACAGAAAGATAATGAGTACAAGCAAGAAGACACGAATGGAGACGCATCAGGAACAGCCTTGCGAACATGAATATCAGCTTACAAAGTGGCTTAAAATAAGCACACACAAGATCACTACGATTCTCCCCAACACTTCTATAAAGAAGTAAATGGTGGAAGGAAGAACAAGCACACAAAGATCACTCTACCACACTTAAAGAAATGGTAAGAGAACACACACACAAGATCCTGATTCACCGCAACACTTCTATAAAGAAGTCAATGGTGGAAGAGAAGAAGAAGTATGAGCTATCCGATCATACATACACATGCTAGATACTATGAAATGATACAGATGATGTCAGATGATAACAGATGATGGCAGATGTATAACAGAAATTAAAAAGAGAATAGGAATGGCCAAGGATAATTTCAATAGTATGAGAAAGTTACTGACATCCAAACAAATCACAAACAGGCTAAAAATTAGAATGATCAAATGCTATATATATCCTATATTAATGTATGGCTCGGAACATGGACAATGAACAAGCAGTTAGAAGACAGAATTGATGCATTTGAGATGTGGATATATAGAAGAATAGGCAGAGTTTCATGGAAAGAAAAACAGACAAATAAACAAGTTTTAGGAAAACTAGGCATGAAGAAACAATTATTAAGAGAAATAAAATTCAGACAAGTAAAGTATTTTGGGCACATAAAAGGCATGACACCATGATAAAACATTTACTAGAGGGAAAGTTGAGGGGCGAAGAGCAAGAGGAAGACCGAGAGATAAGTGTGGGGGGAAACTTTAAGAAATGGACAGGTTACAGTCTGGCAGTGTGCAACACCAAGGCGAAAGACAGAGGATGCTGGAGATTCATTGCAGCCAACCTTCGATGTGGAGACAGCACCTGATGATGATGAGATGCAGTTGCTCTTCTGCAGAATCTTCATTGACAAGCCGGTCTGCTATCTCATTTTCGGATATTCTACAATGAGAAGATATCCACCATTTTCTTATTCTTCTTCTGTAACCAACTTCTGCTAGACAACTGCTCCGGTATGTGTCATAAACAGGATGGCGCGCTTGAGGTATTCACTGGTCTCCCATAGTTTGTTCTGAAGGCTTGTTTCTGTTGGTCAGACTTCCATTCTCACACTGTTCAGGCTGGGGCAGTCTTGCAGGATGTTTTGGGCGACTGTTACTCTAGTTATACAGTTCTCTCTCTCTCTCTATCTCGCGCGCGCGCACCCTTAGACCGATATTCCAGATTTCCCATAAATCACATTCATGTGGAAACCTGATTCATGCAGCCTTAGCATGAGTGGATTTCGTCACATCTTCAGCGCCATTTGGAGCTCTGGTGCTTATCCTTCGGTGATGTGTCCGGTTTTAGCCAGCGTTTACTGTGTTCGTTCTCCGTCTTTGGTTGCCCCAAGCCGACCTGCAAGACAGCAGGTTTAATGTTTTGGGCGACTGTTACTCTGGTTACATAGTTCAGACAGTAGAGCCTGTGGACCTGGCACATTTCTGGACAAAAGTTCTGATTTTGCATCTTAACATTAGTGGTCAGTGATTACTGATCCGATGTAATCCTACTCCAAGCATACCCATAGGTGCTCAGTTTCTCCCAAGCAGATATCGAAGGGTATACATATTGATGGTTGCCGTGGTTCGCTGGCTAAACCTACACACACCTAGTATTCTACTTCTAGCAGTTCAGTGTTGATTGAACAAATGAAAATCCTGACATATCCTTCACCAGGACGTTGCCATTAACAACAGTAAACGAGTCGTTGATTTTTTAGTCACCACTTATACGTTCAGTAGTGTGTTCACTGATTTCTGAACGTGAGGTCTATTTTTACCTTTTGTAAAAATCCCACGGAAACGAATTTACTTCCAAACTGCCCGCCGCGGTGTTTAAACCAAGTACGCTTGGGTTGTGATCAAGCTCACTATCGCTTAAGCTACAGACGCCCACAGACGTTCAGTGGTGATTGCAAACTTCTTATATCGTTGGATAAATTCAATATCAATTTTAGTGTCTTCATTCAACATGCTGTCGCTAAGCAACCACGACCGCCGTCACACCTCTTTATCCATTTTCCACTGCACGACGATGGGTGCTATTGCTGCAAGCCTGTCTATTTTCTTTTTCCCAAGAACATCAGCATGTTCAGGACATGTTACAACCGTTCATCATCATCAAGGTGCGTATCCTTTATAGGACGTTGCTCTCTTTGCGGCGCATCTGAAATTCACTCTGTCTCTTGCCAGTTCACCCACTTCGTCAATGGTCATATTCATGGTTTCTTTAATATCTTGTAGCCATCTTCTTCTTGGTCTGCCTCTGCGTCCTGGGACCCTGCCTTCTAGTATTGTTCTTTCCATGCTATCGTGACGCTTGATGTGACCAAAGTATGTAATTTTTTCTGTATAGTATGTTGTTTATCAGCCAATTCTCTTTAACATTTAGTTCTTTCAGGACATCAGTGTTCTTTCTCTTTTCTGTCCATGGTATTCGTAGAATCTTTCTGTAGCATTTAGTTTCGAAGGACGGGATTTTCGTTCTTGTTGTTCGTGTAATAGTCCATGATTCACAACCATAAGTAGCCACTGGGAAAATGCATGATCTCAATATTGTTAATTTTAATATTTTTCTGGTGCAATGACACATGTTCTTCATTGTGTTTCATTGTTACTACCGTTACTGCCTGTAACAGTCGTTACTGCCTGTAACAGTAGTTACTGTATGTAATAAAAATTTTTGGGGCGGTGTAGGACAGGAGGGACGAGCCTGTGGAATTTAATGGCAGCATGGCTAGTGCAGTCCCCCGATACAGTTCAGGTTATGATGTTTTGTTAATGCCTCGACAGAAAAAACTCATTGGCCTTACATTGGATTGAACCCTGATCTCCTGCATGGAAGCCGCGCTCTATCCATTTGACCAGATGCTCCAGGAAAGGTATCCTAACATTAACATAACCAAAAGTGCACTAGTGCATCATCTCAAGACACTGACTTGGCTGTACACACATGGACATGCTGGAGTGTAGTGTAACAAGCGTGCTGACTTTTGTGCCAACAATGTCCCAACTCAAACAGACAGAAGCATGGACAGAGCCGATGTCATCAATGCGATACACACATGGACATGCTGGAGTGTAGGGTAACAAGCGTGCTGACTTTTTTGCCCACAATGTCCCAACTCAAACAGACAGAAGCATGGACAGAGCCGATGTCATCTTCTTCTTCTTTGCCTTCGTTCTTTACGACCAATTTTAATCACTCTTTGTGATATGTTTGATCATTGCCAAGAACGTGTATACGTTGCACATTGGTTGGTAGGCCCCTAACGCATAGACTTCTACACGTTTAGGACATGTGCATCCGATTTCAGCCAAACCTCCTTAACCGCCTCTTACGACATGCGTGGCAGGAAACAGTGGTTCTATTCTTTACACTCCAAACCTGGGCCCCGGTGACCACTCAAGCGAGAGCCGATATCATCAATGCGGTACACGCTCATTTCTGTGATATGGGCGATACTCAAACATTGGAACGAGTCCGAGAGTTAGAAGTTTGGACAAAGTCAGACATTGTCGTTTTTGTGGTAGAGAGAGAGAGACAGGAGATATACTAATCAACTTCTCATGGGTATGGTTAGCAAGTGGACTTTGGGATGACTGTTGCAACGGAGGATAGAGCACGCATTGGAATTCCCAATGTGCCATGATGTCCATGGCATAACATAACACAACATAACACCAATACAAGAGAATTGTCGATGTGATCAAACCACTGGGACAACAAAAAAACAGTAAACAATCATGTGCCATTAAACAACATTGATTATGCAGAATGTCCCACAAGTCCTGTGGGAGATGGTTAATATTTGAAGAATCGCTTGCACCATAGGTTCCTGCCTTCTGGGAGAAGGGAAGGAAGAAGAGAAGAATCGTAGTGCGCTCAGAAGCATTTGGGTGCGTTCATGCGATTAGGTGTCGGTAGCTCCTTATAGAGTAAATAATTAATAATATATATTTTAAAATAAATAATTTTCTGATTTTACGATTGAATAATCATTTAAAATTTGAATTGTGCATTTTAATTCATCTTATGCCCTCTTACACGATCCATTGTTTGCATCAATTTGCTATTTCAATCATTTGAAAATTGACACTATGATATAAATATTTATCAATTTTCTATGTCAAAGAAAAAAGAGCATGTATAAATGTGTGTGTGGGTGGGGAAAGGGGAGGGGAGACGACAAAGTTTATGTCATGCAAAGTGGGCGGTGGCCGAAAACGTTTGGGAATCTATGGCCTACACGAATGCACTGAGTCAGGGTGTCCCAAAAGTCCTGTGGGTGATGTTTAATATTTGAGATACCGCCTACACGAATGAACTGAGTCAGGGTGTCCCAAAAGTCCTGTGGGTGATGTTTAATATTTGAGATACCGCCTACACGAATGAACTGAGTCAGGGTGTCCCAAAAGTCCTGTGGGTGATGCTTAATATTTGAGATACCGCCTACATGAATGCACTGAGTGGACTAAAATCATTAAACAAACGCGTGTCCGTGATGGCATGGTAATCGATAAGGTAAATACACTGAGTAGCGTTTCATATTACGAACTGTCAAAACAACATCAGCGTTTAAACGTCTAAATAAATATGCAACTGCAAGCTATATAGTTTTAAAACTAAATTATAAATTTTCATTTCCAGTACCGTCTTAATCCTAAAATCTATTTTCAAATTCATTCAATTAAGTTTCTATATGTTTAATCCTGTTCCAACTATCACAGACATATTTTACAATTGTTAAAGACATCCATTTTGGGGCGTCAATGTGGCGTAGAAGTTAGGTACTCACATCTCGTTTTAAAGGTAATCGGTTCGCTCCCTCATGGAGACAACGTGATATTTTTCTAGAGATTCATGATCTCAGTGTAGGTGAGATCGAGTTTCTAGTCCTATCGGAGACGGACGATAAAATGAATGTCCCATGTTTAAGTTGAGTACATAACAGAATACTTGACAGTTCCAAATCGAGAAGATCAGACTGAAAAGACGGTACCCGAGCAAAATTCATTAGAAAAAAATGTGCACAATAAAATTCCTACAAAACATGTTCATTTTTAAAATTTCATCGGGTACCTTCGACGTTGCTACGGGGTTCATACACTGTCGCCAAGATCTTCCCTTGTAAGAAAAAAATTGGAGCACATATGGTTACTCACTAGAGTGGAAATGATGATAGTCCTATCAATCAATCAATCAAACATTACTGATTAGATGAGCGAGCGTTACAGACAACACATTAGAGTATGGCACACTGTTTGTGTCATATTTTATTCAAATCTATTAACTACAATTAGAACTGTCGTCACTTATACTGGAATATTTTGTTCACACGGTATTATCTTTACAACAGAGTACACATAGATCAAGGTTTCAAGCCACGCTAATGGATAACATGTTGAAATGTTTACATTGAAATTTGCTGATGAAAGCCTCCCCCACAAACGACTAGTCTCTACACCAGTGGTTCTCAAAGGGTTTAGTTAGTTAGTCTTTCCTCTTGGGCCTGTGGGCAGCGCATAGGGCAGAGGTCATAGCTCTCCATGTCTCGCCGTTCGTTGCTATCTGTTTTAGGTCTTTAATGTTTGCTAGGCCCATCGTTGAGCCTTCTCTAATGATGGTTCTACGCAGAGTCTCTCTTGGTCTTCCTCGTTTTCTTTTTCCCTCTGGTGTCCATATGAGGGATTGGTAAGGGGTCTTCTCTCATCCATTCTAAGTGTGTGGCCGATGTAGTTCCAGCGGCGCTTTCTTATAAAATTTGATAAGGGTTTGCTTAGGCGCAAAAAAGTGCCCGGTGACATTCCTAGGTGCGCATTCCTAGGAAATCCCAGATCAGTGGTCGGCTACGCCAGAGTCAACTATAAACTTATGGGCCTTCGGATTCGGTAAGAATTATGGGAAATCAGACCACAACTACACCACGTGATCTCGAAATTCTAGTATTGGTGTATATAGACGAATTCATTTTAAAATCAACATAAAATGTTAAATCGAAGTTATATTATGCAACAAGTTAAGTTTAACAATACGGAATATCAATATTATGAATATTTTTCACCAATAAATAACCATAGACTCACAGAATTGAGTAAAATTGCAAAAAAGCTTGCAGTGTTCTATCAAACATATATACATTCCAGCCCCTTCTCTGATCTAGGTCAGGGATTACCCGGTCAGTTGTCTGGCCTAGTTATCTAGAGTTGGCTGTGGCTACAGCGTGCCAGCAGACACCCTGTAAAATTCGCAGAGACACATCAGGCTCATGCTTCTCATAGGAAGAAATTCAATGATAAATAAATGTAGGTCGCATTTTCCCATTATTTCTTTGCTTTTAGCATCTTATTTATTACATTTTTGTGTATACTGCGCGCCTACGATTTTTTGGTAGAACTGCAGGTGTGCAACGACTACAAAAATATTTGAGAACAACTGCCCAACTCTAACTCACATGTATCTAGGTCAGCGTTTCCCAAAGTGGGCGGTACCGCCCTCCTCCCCCCAGTGGGCGCTAAAGCGTTCTAAGGGGACGATAGTGAGTTCTGAAGAATGTGAAGGGTGTTCAGACGATTAGGGTCGGTGGCTCCTTAAAGAAGAAATTAATAATAAATATTTTAAAATAAATTATTTTCGTGATTTTGCGATTGAATAATCATTTAAAACTTGAATTCTTCATTTTAATTCATCTTATGCCCGTCTTACACAATCCATTTTCTCATCAATTTTCTATTTCCAGCATATAATCATTTGAAAATTGAACATGTATGACAGAAATATATATCAATTTTCTATGTCAAAGAGAAATAGAACATGTGTGTATTATATATATATATATATATATAGTGGGAGGAGCGTTGGCAAACTTATGTGGAGGGCGCTGGCAAACTGTTATAATGTGGAGGGCGTTGGAAAACTGTTATAATGTGGAAGGGGGCGTTGGCAAACTGTTATAATGTGTAGGAGGGCGTTACAAAGTTTATGTTGTGCAAAGTGGGCGGTGGGCCGAACAAGTTTGGGAATCTATGATCTAGGTTAAATGCATGTACACATATGCAACTCTGACACATGGTCCAAAGTTTACGCCAAAATATTCTAACTATGTTTATTGGTTTACTACTACAAGTATTGAAGTTAATGTATTTAGTTAATGTGTCTAGTCTACTTACTCCCACTAGCCTTAACGTTTTGTTTATCTTCTTCAATGATTTAATGAGACATCAGGAAAGAAGGCGAGAGGAAGACCACGAAAAATATGGCTAGATGGCATAGCAGAATCCTGCGAAAGAGCAAAAGTAACAATCACCCAAGCCACCAGAACAGCGCAAAGACAAAAACAGAAAACCACGACACTGGGCTACAACCTGGTAGCAGTGTGACGACAAAAGATGAGAAGAATGATTTATCAACGATTGGGAACTTGCGCTCCGGCTCAATATCACGCAATATTAAACTGTATAGAACAGTTATCACCGCTGATGTTCATCACATGTATCGACCAAATATGTCAAATAGCTAACACCAGACGCCCATGGGAAACCCTGAAACGAACTTTGCTGAGAGAGGCAAAGGACAGAGCAGCATGGAAAAATTACTTGCAAACCCTATGTAACATATAGCAGTACAGGAGGAGTATATGGCCCTCGAGTGGTTACGGGCCCGCCCGAGTGGTTACCAGGGCCCAAATTTGGAGTGTAAAGAATAGAACCACGGTTACCTGCCACGCATGTCGTAAGAGGCGACTGAGGAGTTTGGATGAAATCGGATGCACGTGTCCTAAACGTGTAGAAGTATATGCGTTTAGGGCCTACCAAACCAATGTGCAACGTATACACGTTCTTGGCAAAGATCAAACATATCACAAAGTGATTAAAATTGGTCGTAAAGAACGAACGCAAAGAAGAAGATATATGGTCTTTTAGTCTTTACAGACAATCTTTACAGACAATCTTTACAGACAATCTTTACAGACAATCAATTGGCAACTGCTTTACTGTGGTCTTTCTCTCTGGTCTTTCAGCTCATACATTAAGTCTCTTCTCAAAAGACTGCGAAGGAGCGCAATATCGCTTTCCACACAACTCTGTCAGCAGCGAGTTTTTCCCATATGCTGGGACCTTCACTCTGCCCTCCAGTTCCAATTGTACACTTAGTAACTCCAAACTGTCTAAATCACTGAATTCAACATATATTTTAGTGTCTTCATCCAACAAACAGTCGCGAAGAGATCGAAAAACACCCACCTTATCCATCTTCAGCTCCCCAACAATCGATGCTGTTGTTGCAAGCTTGTCCGCTCTCATTGTCGCATACACCGCATGACCAGGACAGTAGATCCTTCCCCGTAAGCCTCTGGAGGTTAGAAGATATCCACTCATACCGAAACCCGCCCTTTTGGATCTTGTGAAGCATCGACTCAGTGATGTGCTTGCATTGTCGTGTTGGAGCAACAGTACTGCTAGATCGAGGGTGATATCAAGTTCCTAGTCTTATCGGAGACGGACGATAAGATGTAGATCCTGTGTTCAAATTGAGCACGTAAAATGAACCATTGACAGTTCAAAATCCAGAAGAACATGCTAGAATACCGTTGCCCAGTTAAAATTAATTAAAACCGTTGCCCAGTTAAAATTAATTAAAACGGTTTAAAAACAAATTTCCTGCAAAAATATTTTCACAATCTTCTAAATTACATTGGGAATCTTCGCCGGTGCTACATAGTTAGTGCACTGTCGCTGACATCTTCCTGTGTAAGAATGAAATCGGAGCCCACACGGCTTTTACCGAAGCGCACTGATGATGGTTCAAACATCAATTAAACAATCAACCTCCTCTTCTTCTTCTTCTTCTTCCTCGTACCCACGCTGTTAATTCATGTGGAAAGTCATGATTCCTGGTGAAACCATTTTCATACCTTGTTAGCAGTGAAACCATTTTCATACCTTGTTAGCAGTGAAACCATTTTCATACCTTGTTAGCAGTGAAACCATTTTCATACCTTATTAGCAGTGAAACCATTTTCATACCTTGTTAGCAGTGAAACCATTTTCATACCTTGTTAGCAGTGAAACCATTTTCATACCTTGTTAGCAGTGAAACCATTTTCAGACCTTCTTAGCAGTGAAACCATTTTCATACCTTGTTAGCAGTGAAACCATTTTCATACCTTGTTAGCAGTGAAACCATTTTCATACCTTGTTAGCAGTGAAACCATTTTCATACCTTGTTAGCAGTGAAACCATTTTCATACCTTGTTAGCAGTGAAACCATTTTCAGACCTTGTTAGCAGTGAAACCATTTTCATACCTTGTTAGCAGTGAAACCATTTTCAGACCTTGTTAGCAGTGAAACCATTTTCATACCTTGTTAGCAGTGAAACCATTTTCACACCTTGTTAGATGAAACCATTTTCAGACCTTGTTAGCAGTGAAACCATTTTCATACCTTGTTAGCAGTGAAACCATTTTCATACCTTGTTAGCAGTGAAACCATTTTCATACCTTGTTAGCAGTGAAACCATTTTCATACCTTGTTAGCAGTGAAACCATTTTCATACTTTGTTAGCAGTGAAACCATTTTCATACCTTATTAGCAGTGAAACCATTTTCATACCTTGTTAGCAGTGAAACCATTTTCATACCTTGTTAGCAGTGAAACCATTTTCATACCTTATTAGCAGTGAAACCATTTTCATACCTTGTTAGCAGTGAAACCATTTTCAGACCTTGTTAGCAGTGAAACCATTTTCATACCTTGTTAGTGTGAAACCATTTTCAGACCTTGTTAGCAGTGAAACCATTTTCAGACCTTGTTAGCAGTGAAACCGAGATATACAACTAAACTAATGGAAATGGAATGAAGGAAAACAAATATGGCTTTACTCAGTGGCGGCTTGTCATTAAGGGCCAGTGGGGCCGGGCCACACCAAAAATAATGTGTAACGTGTATTTATTATTTCATAAATTAAAATATAACCTAACCCAAAACCATGAGTTTTCCCGAAAATATGTGTCTGGCCCCACCAACAAAAATGAGCACGAGACGCCACTGGCTTTACTCAAAATTACAACATAGACACTGCATGATATTGGATCAAAGGACAAGTACTCAAGCGTTGTGTGATCGTTAAAGAGGAAGAACAGATAAGTCAGGCATGAATATCTCATCTCGCTTGGAAGGAATGACAGAGAGTGGGAGACACACACACACACACGAAAGTGTCACTAAGGACAAATTGTTGCATATCACACTCCAGGTCAAGCAGTGAGGCAACACTATAAACAAGCCTCTCCTATGGCAATAATATCAGTACAGTACATTGTCATTAAACTAAACTGTAAAGTACATTCCGGTCAAGATAGCCGGCAAGCTGGTTGTGAATTTCTGCCAGCCTCTAACCGAAGTCGATTTTCAGTTTTCTTTGGATGGAATTTGTGTATTCTAGCCTGAATGTGATAGTCTAGTGCACCGTGTGACCCATCTAGGCAATTCTGAAGCCACTGGGACAGGCCTAGCAAGCCGACAGTGGTATAATCTAATTTGTGCTCGTAGAATTATGAAGAGATTTCGAAACGGTAAGCAGGGACACAGGAAACCAAAATAACATCAAGATATGCACTATTAATATCTGTGGAGCACGAGGAAAATTTCAAGACATCGTAGAACAAATGAAAAAACGTAAAATAGCAATATTAGGACTAGCAACACACGCACCAAGGACAAGGCTGCAAGAAGTTACATCTAGATTACACATACGCATACTCAGGTGTAGAAATCAACGCAAGAGCTAAACATGGCGTCGGATTCATCATTCACCCAGATCTAGCTAAGTCAATACTACACATAGGTTACATCTCAGAAAGAATAATGACAATCACAATACAGGAGAACGACATGGACACGACCTACATTCAAATTTACGCGCCGTGTAATAGTGCTGACAATATAGAAGAATGCGATGAATTTTATGACGTCATTAGCGATACTATAAATAGAATCAAATCAGGGAGACTACTTTCTATTGGGTGATTTTAATGAAATTTAGGTTCTGATAGGACAGGAGTTGAGACATATCTAGGTCACTTCGGAGACAACACTAGTCAGAGAAATGGAAACAGCATAAGACTTCTGGAATTGTGTAACCATCATGACCTAATTATTACCAACACACAATTTCAACACCGGCAATCACACATTTATACTTGGTACAAATGGAACAACTTAGACTGCAAGAGCCAAATAGATTTCATTCTAGTCAAAGATCAAAAGGTCAGTGGTAGACGCTAGAGCTATACCAAATTTATGCATAGACACGGACCACAAAGCGGTAGTTATGACTATCAGAACACACAAGAAGAGTACCAGAGGGCAACACACGACTACAAAAGAAATAATCAAAATCAATAAATTAACAGATGTCAACACACAAGTCATATCTTCAAAGAGTCACAGATAATTTTGCTAAACTAACTGAAGAAAGCAAGTCAGTAGAAGAAGAATGGACAGTATTTAAGAGAACTTTATTAGAAGCAGCCAAAGAAACATGCGGAACAGTAAAATACAGAGGTACCCGACCAAAAATCACAACTTGGTGGAATGACGAAGTAAAACTAGCGGTAAAGGAGAAAAACACAGATACAACTTATGGGCAAAAACAAACATCAAAACGACCTCACTGAGTATAGAACAGCTAGAAAACAAGCCAAGGAGATAATAAAGAAGTCTAAAATACAAGCATGGCAAGATTATGGCGAAACATTAAATTCAGACTACAAAAATTCAACAAGACATTTTTACAAGAAAATTAAAGCTATGCTGGAAAGACAAGAACAATATGACCCAACTGAAATTATTAACGATGAAAACGGCCAAGCTCTTAATGATCCAAAAATGATAATGAACAGATGGCGACAATACTTTAGTGAACTTCTCAACCTACAACAAGAGGATCAACCGAACACTCAAGAACACACAGTAAACGTAACTTCAGAAGTAGAACCAAGCATAACACTATCAGAGATCAGAAATGCTGTAAATATGGCCCCACCTAATAAAACACCAGGCCCAGACAATATCCCGGCCGACTTAATCAAAGCAACTAAAGAGGTAGGAATCAGCTGGCTCCATAGACTATTCAACCAAGTCTGGATCACACAAGAAACACCAGAAGATTGGAGGAATGCTACAATTGTTCCCATCTGGAGAAGAAAGGTAGCAGAGGGACTGTACAAAGTATGAGAGCATAGCGCTACTGAGCCACACTGGGAAAATATTCTGCAAAATACTTGAAAAAGGCTCCGCCACATCATCAGCCACAGCAATGACTCCCAAATGGGATTCAGGAAGAACAAAAGCTTTACAGACGCAATATTCGCCCTCAGACAGTTAGTAGAAAGGACTATCGAATCCGACAAACATTTACACGTTGCATTTGTAGATCAGGAAAAAGCGTTCGACCGCGTAGATAGGCCCAAGTTGTGGAAAATACTAACAACCTATGGGGTTAATGAACACCTAATCAACCTTTGCAAGAACATTTATACTGACAGCCAATGTACGATTAGAACAAATACAGGATTATCAGAAAAGTTTCACGTAGGGTCAGGAGTAAGACAAGGTTGCGTACTATCCCGCTGCTATTCATCACGTATATTGACCACATCTGTAAAATAGCTAACACCAGCGAAAGAAACAACCTCGGAGAACTCTTAAATGAATTTCTTTTTGCAGACGATCAGGCAATCATATCAACAACAGAAGAACAGCTACAACAACACATCAACAGACTCCAGTTAGCATGTAACGAATACAACATGAGAATTAACATCGACAAAACAGAAGTAATGACATTCGCCAGAAAGGAAAACACTACCAACATCTCCATCGATAATCATCTACTAAATCAAGCAAAGATTTCACATACCTGGGGAGCATTTTTCAGCAAATGGAAGAATAACTAATGAAATTCAACACAGATGCAACAAAGCAATCAAATGATAGGGCAAATGGCGCCAATTTTAAGATGCAAACACGTCACCATGAACACAAAAAGAGCAATGTTCAACACAATCTTTCTCCCACATTATGTTACCAGTGCCAAACCTGGACGCTGACAACAAACGATAGAAGAAAACTAGTCACACAGAGATGAAGTGTCTACGCAGAATGCTGGGTGTAACAAGAAGAGACCGGTTGAGAAATGAAGACATCAGGAAAAAGTGGGTACAACATCAGTACTAGACTTCATCAAGAAACAACAAATTAAATGGTTCGGTCACGTAAGCAGATTACCATCAGACAGTGCACCCCAAAGAGCAATGCTGCTCCGATACAATGGGTACAAAGCAAAAGGCCGGCCACGCAAAAGATGGACCTCAGAGATAACAGAGGCGACGAAAGAGACTATCTACGAAGCGCATACTAGGGCCCGTTTTGAAATCTCTTCCTGACCTGACGCTGTGAGGCATACAGGATTCGAGAAAGAAAGAAAGAAAGTAAAGTACATTGTCATTAAACTAAACCGTAAAGTACATTGTCATTAAACTAAACCGTAAAGTACATTGTCATTAAACTAAACTGTTAAGTACATTATCATTAAACTAAACTGTAAAGTACATTGTCATTAAACTAAACTGTAAAGTACATTGTCATTAAACTAAACTGTAAAGTACATTGTCATTAAACTAAACTGTAAAGTACATTGTCATTAAACTAAACTGTAAAGTACATTGTCATTAAACTAAACTGTAAAGTACATTGTCATTAAACTAAACTGTAAAGTACATTATCATTAAACTAAACTGTAAAGTACATTGTAACAGAGCCGAAGAGTCAAGTACAGTATTGGATTGAGCTGATAGAAAATACATGATGGAACGATTGCTGAACGTAAACAAACGGAATCAAAGGAATTAGACAGGGATAAGTGTGATCTCATGATCTGCCCTATCTCTCTCTCTCTCTCTCTCTATCTCTCTCTCTCTGCGTGACTCTTTCTTTGTGTGTCTCTCTATCTCTCTATGCGTGTTTCTCTCTCTCTCTCTCTCTCTATGTGTCGCTTTATCTCTCTGTGCGTGTCTCTCTATGTGTCGCTCTATCTCTCTGTGCGTGTTTCTCTCTCTCTCTTCATGTCTCTCAATCTTTCTCTATGCGTGTCTCTCTCTCTCTCTCTCATGTGTGTATGTCTCTCGCTCCTACGTGTCTCTCTCCTATGTGTGTGTGTCTCTCTCCTACGTGTGCGTGTGTGTGTGTCTCTCTTATGTGTGTGTCTCTCTTTCCTATGTGTGTGTGTCTCTCTCTCTCCAATGTGTGTGTGTCTCTCTCTATGTGTGTGTGTGTGTGTCTCTCTCCTACGTGTGCGTGTGTGCGTCTCTCTCCTATGCGCGTGTGTGTGTGTCTCTCTTATGTGTGTGTGTGTCTCTCTTTCCTATGTGTGTGTGTCTCTCTCTCTCCAATGTGTGTGTGTCTCTCTCTATGTGTGTGTGTGTGTGTCTCCTATGTGTGTGTCTCCCTCTCTGTAGGTCTCTCTCGTTATGTGTGTCTCTACCTATATATATATATATATATATATGTCTCTCTCTATATCTCTCCTTCTTTGTATGTATCTCTCTTTCTCTCTCTTTGCCTCTGTCTTTCTGTGCCTCTCTCTCTCTCTCTCTGTGTGTGTGTGTCCAGTGAAAACATTCTGAGATCAATACCAGAGACAGCTGAAATAGTAGTAATGGATATAGCATAAATAACTGAAACTAAGTTGACGCGGATTAACGTAAAAGAGAATTAGGACATTATCTTCAACTTCAGAAAATGACTAAAGATATATGAAAGCAAGTTGAATGCATTTGAAAATAGATGTCTGCGAAAAATAATGAACAAAAAAGTGGAACGAATTCAGGAGAAGTGATGAAATCAGAGACATGTCTGGTCAACCACTAGTAACAAGTGTTATATGATGAAGAAGATAGAGATATGTTGGGCATACTCTGAGAAGAAATGAATATCAAAGCAGGCATTGCAGGGGGGATGCAAGTGGTGCAAATAAGAGAGGACGCTCTAATGAAACTCTAAAACGAAGTTTGCTGAGAGAGGCAAGAAATATGGGACTCAATTCCATGGAAGAAATGGTTCAGGACAGAGCGATATGGAGAAATTACTTACATGTCCTATGTAACGTAGAACGGTACGGAAGAAATTAAGTAATATACTGGTGACATATAAAGTAAACAATTAAAGGTCGATGCTTCTGCGGAAAGAAGACAGAAGATATGATTATTCCTAAAAAAAAAAAGACAAGAATTCCATAGAATGATGCAACTGACTGATCAGATGACCGATTGAACTATCGTCACTTCACTTTCCCATTAATAATACCGTGTGATCCCATCTCTTACTATTAGAGGAGGATCTCAGTGGTAGTGCACGAACTTCGAAGCACCGGCGAGGATACCAAATGAAAGTCTGAGGATTGCTGGTTGAAGACATGTATGATACGAGCAGGTTTGAAGTATATTGTGATAGGTAAGAAAGATGGAAGAATAGAAATAAAGAGAGAGAGAGAGAGAGAGAGAGAAGAAGAGGAGGGAGAGAAAGAGGGAGGGAGAGAGAAAGAGAAGATACTAAACAGCTCAACGTCATAGCTCAGAAATATGTCAACATATAATAACACAAGATACATAATTAGGGACAGACGTGGTAGTAGTAGTAGTAGTAGTAAAAGTAGAAGTAGTAGTAGTAGTTGTAAAAGTAGAAGTAGTAGTAGTAGTAGTAGTAAAAGTAGAAGTAGTAGTAGTAGTAAAAGTAGAAGTAGTAGTAGTAGTAAAAGTAGTAGTAGTAGTAGTAAAAGTAGTAGTAAAAGTAGAAGTAGTAGTAGTAGTAAAAGAGTAGTATAAAGTAAAGTAGTAAGTAGTAGTAAAAGTAGAAGTAGTAGTAGTAGTAAAAGTAGTAGTGAGTAAAAGTAGTAGTAGTAGTAAAAGTAGTAGTAGTAGTAGTAGTAAAAGTAGAAGTAGTAGTAGTAGTAAAGAAGAAGTAGTGTAGTGTAAAGTAGAAGTGTAGTAGTAAAGTAGAAGTAGTAGTAGTAGTAAAAGTAGTAGTAGTAGTAAAAGTAGTAGTAGTTGTAAAAGTAGAAGTAGTAGTAGTAGTAGTAAAAGTAGTAGTAGTAGTAGTAGTAGTAAAAGTAGAAGTAGTAGTAGAAGTAGTAGTAGTAGTAAAAGTAGTAGTAGTAGTAAAAGTAGTAGTAGTAGTAAAAGTAGTAGTAGTAGTAGTAAAAGTAGTAGTAGTAGTAAAAGTAGTAGTAGTAGTAAAAGTAGTAGTAGTAGTAAAAGTAGTAGTAGTAGTAGTAGTAAAAGTAGTAGTAGTAAAAGTAGAAGTAGTAGTAGTAGTAGTAAAGTAGAAGTAGTAGTAGGTAGTAAAGTAGTAGTAGTAGAAAGTAAGTAGTGTAGTAGAGTAAAATAGAAGTAGTAGCAGTAGTAGTAAAAGTAAAGTAGAGTAGTAGTAGTAAAAGTAGAGTAGTAGTGGTAGTAAAGTAGTGAGTGGTAGTGTAAAAGTAGAGTAGTGAGTAGAGTAGTAAGTGAAGTAGTAAGTAGAAGTAGTAGTGAGTAGTAGTAAAGTGAAGTAGTAGTAGTGTAGTAAAGTAGAAGTAGGTAGTAGTAGTGATGTAGTAAAAGTAGTAGATAGTAGTAGTGAGTAGTAGTAAAGTAGAAGTAGTGTAGTAGTAAAGTAGTGAGTAGGTAGTAGTAAAAGTAGTAGTAGTGTAAAAGTAGAGTAGTAGTAAGTAAAAGTAGTAGTAGTAGTAGTAGTAAAAGTAGTAGTAGTAGTAGTGTAGTAGTAAGTGTAGTAGTAGTATAGTAGTAAAAGTAGTAGTAGTAGTAAAGTAGTAGTAGTAGTAAAAGTGGTAGTAGTAAAAGTAGTAGTAGTAGTAAAAGTAGTAGTAGTAAGTAGAGTAGTAAGTAGTAGTAGTAAAGTAGTAGTGTAAAAGTATAGTAGTAAAGTAGTAGTATATATGTAGTAGTGTAAATGAGTAGTAGTAAATGTAGTAGTAGTATGTGTAGTAGTAAAAGTAGTAGTAGGGTTAACAAAAACAGCGCTAGCACTAATATAGTAACAGTATCAGCAGAAGGAGGATGGATACATGAAGAGATGGACACATAGAAAACGTTTAGCAAAAACGTGTACAAGAACATTTAGACACAAAGAACAGTTTGCAGAAACGTGACACAAAGAACAGTTTAGAGAACGTGATCAAAGAACATTTTAGCAGAAACGTGATACAAAGAACATTTTAGCAGAAACGTGATACAAAGAACAGTTTAACATAAACGCAACAAAGAACAATTTGACAAAACATGACAGCACGATAAGAACCAGGAACTGTTAGATATCCATTACAGCGGATCATCGATATTGATACCTGATCGATCGGCTAATGTCCTTGACATTGAACTCTGGTATAACCTTTGACATAGTTTCTTGTGTGGACATCAAAACAACGAATATTATCTGGTTTCTGATTTCTAAATTGTTACCAAGTTTCTGATTGATTTATAGGACCATCATCACTGCACTTTGATGAGTAACCATGTGTGCTACGAACTCTTTCTTACACTGGAAGATCTCACCGGCAGTGCACGGAACTCCTGGCACCGGCAAGGTCCCCGATGTAATTTAGAAGATGGTGGCAATATTTTTGTAGGAATATTGTGGGTTTTTTTAAAAAATCTTTCTAATGAAACCTTTCAGCCTGAACTTTGAACTGTCAATGGTTCTTTTAGGTTCTCAACGTGAACACGAGACCTACGTTTTATCGTCCGTCTCCGATAGGACTAGGAAGTTGATCTCACCTACATTAAGATCATGGATCTCCGGAGACTAACTCGTGTGTTGTCGTGGCTCGCAAGTGGAGCAAAGAATAGTAACACTGCTACCTACAAGGCAAGTAGTAAGTAAGAGGCGAATGAGGTGGGGGTTGAGGAAAGCCACCCTTACCCTAATAAATAATAAATAGCCTGCCCTAGTGGTTAACGGGGCCCAAATTTGGGGTGTAAAAATAGAACCACTGTTACCTGTCACGCATGTCGTAAGAGGCGACTAAGGAGGTTTGGCTGAAATCGGATGCACATGTCCTAAACGTGTAGAAGTCTATGCGTTTAGGGCCTACCAAACCAATGTGCAACGTATACACGTTCTTGGCAAAGATCAAACATATCACAAGAGTGATTAAAATTGGTCGTAAAGAATGAACGCAAAGAAGAAGAAGAACATTTGTCAACGGATGTCTTCGACGGATTCTCAAACTGAGATGATATGATATGATGTTGCAAGCACAGACATGGGGATAAGACCAGGACAAGAACCCATGACGAACCAGGCTAGGAAGAGAAAATGGCAATGGGTTGGGCAAACCGTAGGGATGACCCACTCGAGTGTCACTAGACAAGCAATTGAGTGGAACCCACAAGGAAAACGGAAAGAAGACGCCTAAACGAAGTCTTCTTGAAGAACTGAAAGGTGCTCTACTCTCCTGGGAGAGCATAAAGAAAACAGCCAGAGACCGTGAAAAATGGCGAACAACTGTTGAGACTTTATGCTCCACGAAGATCGGAGAGAGGAATAAGTCAAGTCATTTCAACAACTCATCCAATAACTTTTTCTGAGCAGAACTTTGCCACCCCAACAGTCCTCCGGAATTTCTCTCTCGCATATGCCAGATGTCCTGCCTCTGCAACCGCCATTTCAAACCATAAGCTACATCCTGAATCCATCTTCTCCGTGGTCTTCCTCTTCTTCTCTTTGCCGGTATGCCTCCTTCCATGATGGTCTTCTCAGCCCTTCATGTCTTTTATATGTCCAAAATATCTCAATTGTCTCTTTCTTATTTGTAGCATCAGCCAGTTTTCTTTGATTTTGAGTTCTTTCTAGATAGATCTATTTGTTCTCTTCTCTGTCCATGATATACCGAGTACTCTTCTGTAACACTTATATTCAAAAGCACATATATGTTTTTCCACTGCTTTTCAACAACTAGAAGTTAACAAAGAACTGCTTTATGGAGATGGAAATGTTAGATATGTTGGTCATAGTAAGTGACATGACACTGAAAAAAACCATTTGGCGAAACACGTTCAAACATAGTACTGTAGTTTTTACAAAGTACATAAACAATATACAGCGATGTTTCGACCAAAATGTCTTTATCAAGCAAAGAATACAACAGAAACGAAGACATTGAGATGTCTTGTACGCGAACATAACATAAAACCAGAACGAGCATAAACTATTAATAATAAGAATCAGAGAATAAATCCAGAATGGCCCTAACAAAATAATTAATCAAATAATAATTAATCAAATATTAATTAATAAAATAATAATTAATAAAATAATAATTAATGATTATAAGTTAATTGATTTTTTTCCATTTCAAGTTTTTCATTTATTTCGTTTTTCAAGTCACATATTTTGTTGATTTTATTGCATTTAAGGATTAATCGTCTGACTTGTCGGAGATGTTTGGTCTATAGAAGAACTCTCAATTTATTCGTTCGTTCTGTATCCGTCGCTTGATGAAGACCTTTTGGTCGAAACGTTGCTGGTATCTTGTTTTTGTAAAACTATATCACTTCGTTTTTATTTTGGTATACTTGCAATGTTACTTATAAGAAGGTGAACATCAACAACATGTCCTTGGAACACACACACACACGCACACTTACCAGTTATGTCATTTAAACAGACACACATAAATACACACTTACCAGTTAGTTACCTAGAACACAGACACACACTTATACTTATACAGACACACACCAGTTATGTACTTAGTACACACATACACACACCCACACTAGCCAGTCACGTTATTTTTTTTTTTTTAAACACACACACTTACCTGTTTCTTGTATGTAAAACTGGTCACGGTAAATGACATCAAGTTTCACAATAATCCCAACGAAGAAAACAACAACGATGACCGTACAGGTCAAGAAACAGCCACAATCGTTTATTTTTACACTATCCTGAAGCAATCCATCAATAGATTAACCACCAGCCGCAGTGCGAGAGTTAATGAATGGCGTTGAGCAGGCTAATCACGCGATAAGACGATAACGTAGCGGAGCGAGAATAAGCGTGAACAACGAAGATAGCTGTAAACAAGAGGGCAGTTGGAAGGTATGTATGTACAATGTGTACAATACACTTCAGTATACTGTCTGTCAATATTATGTTGAATGGTAAAGCTGGTGGAGGACACTAAACATATTTGTTTATGATAACCGTGGCCACGGATTACATAAGATCGGCGAGGTCCTGTACAAATTGTAACAGGGGGAAGACTGCAGTAAAACTTAGTAAAATAGCGAAACACGTACAAACAAAGTACTATAGCTTTACAAAATACAGAAACAGTGACGATAAACAGCAACGTTTCGACCACAAGGTCTTTATCAAGCAAACGATACAACAGGAGTGACGAATTTGAAAGAGCACTTACAAATACTGTCCTGTTAATAGAGTTTGTACATGTTTCGCTATTGTACAAATTGTACAGGAAATAAGGTCACAACCGTCACGTAGTCTTATTGGTCTCTGACGGCAACCACGACCGACTCGAAAATAGAGAAGGCCGTGCAGCAACACACCACAGAAAGATCCCCACCCCTAAAATGAAATGCCTGAGAAAGGCAGTGGGAGTCACCAGGGAAGACAGACTACGAAATGAGGACATTAGAAGCAGAGTGGGCATAACTTCATGCACTGAAAACATTGAAAGACAATAAATGCAGTGGTTTGGACATTTAATGAGAATGAAATACAACCAACCACCAATAACAGCATACAATAAAAAGAGATCAGGTACTAGAGTCCAGGAATACCAAGAAAAGATGGATAGACAATATCAAGACCCCACTACATAAACACGGATATAACACAACAAGGGCAATTTATCTGGCCCTGGAAAACACATTAAAGCTCACACCCTACGCTTAACGGCAAGAGTGGACAACCAATTCCATCATCCACCTGGAAAAAAGACAATTAACAATATACCGTCGCGTGACCGGTGACCTCGCATTCCAGTATAGTTAGATAAAGACAAACTAATTTTAAAATCAACACAACATGTTAAATCAAGGTTATATTATGCAACAAGTTCAGTTTAACAATAAGGAATATCAGCTACTATCAACATTTTTCATCAATAAATAACCATAGACTCATAGAATTGAGTACAATTACCAAAAAAAAACTACAGTGTTCTATCAAACATATTAAAAAGAACAAGCCTCCATTAAACAGGAATTTTCGTTTCTCCGTTTGAGCTAGTCGCTGTTATGTTGCCTGTGGTCACGAGAGACCTTACCCGCATGCTACAAGAGATCCCGCAAACCAGTCACACGCGAGAACCTTACCCCCATGCTACAAGAGATCCCGAAAACCAGTCACACGTGAGAACCTTACCCCCATGCTACAAGAGATCCCGCAAACCAGTCACATATCAAATCAAATATCACAAGACATTGAACGCAACCTTCAAATATTGAAACTGCAGGTGTTTATTCTAAAGTAGTCAGTGGAAACTATTCATACCTTAGCGCAGGTATATGTAAGGTAAGTAACAATAGAGACAATGCATGGTTAAACACCAACATATGAAATATGTAGTGAATGTAGTATATGTACCCTGCCTCAGTCGGTTAGAGAACTGGGGACACGGTACGGATAGAAATATGTGGGAGTGAATATCATAATATGATTCCATGCGTGATAACTGGTGTGTTTAATTAAATCTTCATTATGGTGATTGAAAGGTGGATAACGCTGAGAATTTCAACATACAATTATGACGTGTAACACTGGGAAACATACAACAGTGACATGTAACACTGGGAAACATACAACAGTGACATGTAACACTGGGGAAACATACAACAGTGACATGTAACACTGGGAAACATACAACAGTGACATGTAACATGGGGAAACATACAACAGTGACATGTAACACTGGGAAACATACAACAGTGACATGTAACACTGGGAAACATACAACAGTGACGTGTAACACTGGGAAACATACAACAGTGACATGTAACACTGGGAAACATACAACAGTGACATGTAACACTGGGAAACATACAACAGTGACGTGTAACATGGGGAAACATACAACAGTGACATGTAACATGGGAAACATACAACAGTGACATGTAACACTGGGAAACATACAACAGTGACATGTAACACTGGGGAAACATACAACAGTGACATGTAACACTGGGAAACATACAACAGTGACGTGTAACACTGGGAAACATACAACAGTGACATGTAACACTGGGAAACATACAACAGTGACGTGTAACACTGGGAAACATACAACAGTGACGTGTAACATGGGAAACATACAACAGTGACGTGTAACACTGGGAAACATACAACAGTGACATGTAACACTGGGGAAACATACAACAGTGACATGTAACACTGGGAAACATACAACAGTGACATGTAACACTGGGAAACATACAACAGTGACGTGTAACACTGGGAAACATACAACAGTGACATGTAACACTGGGAAACATACAACAGTGACATGTAACACTGGGAAACATACAACAGTGACGTGTAACATGGGAAACATACAACAGTGACGTGTAACACTGGGGAAACATACAACAGTGACATGTAACACTGGGAAACATACAACAGTGACATGTAACACTGGGGAAACATACAACAGTGACATGTAACACTGGGAAACATACAACAGTGACGTGTAACACTGGGAAACATACAACAGTGACATGTAACACTGAGAAACATACAACAGTGACATGTAACACTGGGAAACATACAACAGTGACGTGTAACACTGGGAAACATACAACAGTGACATGTAACACTGGGAAACATACAACAGTGACATGTAACACTGGGAAACATACAACAGTGACGTGTAACACTGGGAAACATACAACAGTGACATGTAACATGGGAAACATACAACAGTGACGTGTAACATGGGAAACATACAACAGTGATGTGTAACATGGGAAACATACAACAGTGATGTGTAACATGGGAAACATACAACAGTGATGTGTAACACTGGAAACATACAACAGTGACGTGTAACACTGGGAAACATACAACAGTGACGTGTAACACTGGGAAACATACAACAGTGACATGTAACACTGGGAAACATACAACAGTGACATGTAACATGGGAAACATACAACAGTGACGTGTAACACTGGGAAACATACAACAGTGACATGTAACACTGGGAAACATACAACAGTGACATGTAACATGGGAAACATACAACAGTGACATGTAACACTGGGAAACATACAACAGTGACATGTAACATGGGAAACATACAACAGTGACATGTAACACTGGGAAACATACAACAGTGACATGTAACACTGGGAAACATACAACAGTGACATGTAACATGGGAAACATACAACAGTGACGTGTAACACTGGGAAACATACAACAGTGACGTGTAACACTGGGAAACATACAAGTGACGTGTAACATCAGTGAAACACTAACAACAGTGACATGTAACACTGGGAAACATACAACAGTGACGTGTAACACTGGGAAACATACAACAGTGACATGTAACACTGGGAAACATACAACAGTGACATGTAACACTGGGAAACATACAACAGTGACATGTAACACTGGGAAACATACAACAGTGACATGTAACATGGGAAACATACAACAGTGACATGTAACACTGGGAAACATACAACAGTGACATGTAACATGGGAAACATACAACAGTGACATGTAACATGGGAAACATACAACAGTGACGTGTAACATGGGAAACATACAACAGTGACATGTAACACTGGGAAACATACAACAATGACGTGTAACACTGGGAAACATACAACAGTGACGTGTAACACTGGGAAACATACAAGTGACGTGTAACATGGGAAACATACAACAGTGACATGTAACACTGGGAAACATACAACAGTGACATGTAACACTGGGAAACATACAACAGTGACATGTAACACTGGGAAACATACAACAATGACATGTAACACTGGGAAACATACAACAGTGACGTGTAACACTGGGAAACATACAAGTGACGTGTAACATGGGAAACATACAACAGTGACATGTAACACTGGGAAACATACAACAGTGACATGTAACACTGGGAAACATACAACAGTGACATGTAACACTGGGGAAACATACAACAATGACATGTAACACTGGAAACATACAACAGTGACGTGTAACACTGGGAAACATACAAGTGACGTGTAACATGGGAAACATACAACAGTGACATGTAACACTGGGAAACATACAACAGTGACATATAACACTGGGAAACATACAACAGTGACATGTAACACTGGGAAACATACAACAGTGACATGTAACACTGGGAAACATACAAGTGACGTGTAACACTGGGAAACATACAACAGTGACGTGTAACACTGGGAAACATACAACAGTGACGTGTAACATGGGGAAACATACAACAATGACGTGTAACACTGGGAAACATACAACAGTGACGTGTAACACTGGGAAACATACAAGTGACGTGTAACACTGGGAAACATACAACAGTGACGTGTAACACTGGGAAACATACAAGTGACGTGTAACATGGGAAACATACAACAGTGACATGTAACACTGGGAAACATACAACAGTGACATGTAACACTGGGAAACATACAACAGTGACGTGTAACACTGGGAAACATACAACAGTGACATGTAACACTGGGAAACATACAACAGTGACATGTAACACTGGGGAAACATACAACAGTGACATGTAACACTGGGAAACATACAACAGTGACATGTAACATGGGAAACATACAACAGTGACATGTAACACTGGGAAACATACAACAGTGACATGTAACACTGGGAAACATACAACAGTGACATGTAACATGGGAAACATACAACAGTGACATGTAACATGGGAAACATACAACAGTGACGTGTAACATGGGAAACATACAACAGTGACGTGTAACATGGGAAACATACAACAGTGACGTGTAACACTGGGAAACATACAACAGTGACATGTAACATGGGGAAACATACAACAGTGACATGTAACACTGGGAAACATACAACAGTGACATGTAACACTGGGAAACATACAACAGTGACATGTAACATGGGGAAACATACAACAGTGACATGTAACACTGGGAAACATACAACAGTGACATGTAACACTGGGAAACATACAACAGTGACGTGTAACATGGGAAACATACAACAGTGACGTGTAACACTGGGAAACATACAACAGTGACATGTAACACTGGGAAACATACAACAGTGACATGTAACATGGGAAACATACAACAGTGACATGTAACACTGGGAAACATACAACAGTGACGTGTAACATGGGAAACATACAACAGTGACGTGTAACACTGGGAAACATACAACAGTGACATGTAACACTGGGAAACATACAACAGTGACATGTAACACTGGGAAACATACAACAGTGACATGTAACACTGGGAAACATACAACAGTGACATGTAACACTGGGAAACATACAACAGTGACATGTAACACTGGGAAACATACAACAGTGACGTGTAACATGGGAAACATACAACAGTGACATGTAACACTGGGAAACATACAACAGTGACATGTAACACTGGGAAACATACAACAGTGACATGTAACATGGGAAACATACAACAGTGACATGTAACACTGGAAACATACAACAGTGACGTGTAACACTGGGAAACATACAACAGTGACATGTAACATTGGGAAACATACAACAGTGACGTGTAACACTGGGAAACATACAACAGTGACGTGTAACATGGGAAACATACAACAGTGACGTGTAACACTGGGAAACATACAACAGTGACGTGTAACACTGGGAAACATACAACAGTGACGTGTAACATGGGGAAACATACAACAGTGACATGTAACACTGGGAAACATACAACAGTGACATGTAACACTGGGAAACATACAACAGTGACGTGTAACATGGGGAAACATACAACAGTGACGTGTAACACGGGGAAACATACAACAGTGACATGTAACACTGGGAAACATACAACAGTGACGTGTAACACTGGGAAACATACAACAGTGACATGTAACACTGGGAAACATACAACAGTGACGTGTAACACTGGGAAACATACAACAGTGACGTGTAACACTGGGAAACATACAACAGTGACGTGTAACATGGGAAACATACAACAGTGACATGTAACACTGGGAAACATACAACAGTGACATGTAACATGGGAAACATACAACAGTGACGTGTAACACTGGGAAACATACAACAGTGACGTGTAACACTGGGAAACATACAACAGTGACGTGTAACACTGGGAAACATACAACAGTGACGTGTAACACTGGGAAACATACAACAGTGACATGTAACACTGGGAAACATACAACAGTGACGTGTAACATGGGAAACATACAACAGTGACGTGTAACATGGGAAACATACAACAGTGACGTGTAACACTGGGAAACATACAACAGTGACGTGTAACACTGGGAAACATACAACAGTGACATGTAACACTGGGAAACATACAACAGTGACGTGAACATGGGAAACATACAACAGTGACGTGTAACACTGGGAAACATACAACAGTGACGTGTAACACTGGGAAACATACAACAGTGACATGTAACACTGGGAAACATACAACAGTGACATGTAACATGGGAAACATACAACAGTGACGTGTAACATGGGAAACATACAACAGTGACGTGTAACACTGGGAAACATACAACAGTGACGTGTAACACTGGGAAACATACAACAGTGACGTGTAACATGGGAAACATACAACAGTGACGTGTAACACTGGGAAACATACAACAGTGACGTGTAACACTGGGAAACATACAACAGTGACGTGTAACACTGGGAAACATACAACAATGACATGCAATATTGGGGAACTACTATACACTGTTCATGTCTTGCATGCGTACAGCAGCGCGGTTAGCACTATGGCCTGGTAAACTTTCAGCTTGTTAGTCACTGAATAGTTGATAGTTGTTGACAAGGCGGTACTATAGTCAGTCCTACTCTCTAAATGACAAATTGACACGCTAATTTACAAACACACAAACGAGATATGGTACTTTCTTCTTCTTCTTCTTCTTCTTCTAGCCAAGGGGGTCTCTGTAGCCTAGAGGTTAGATGATCGTCTGTCGTTCTGAAGGTACTCGGTTCGCTTCCTCGTGGAGCCATCGGATATATTGATAGATAATAGCTAGAGAGAGAGACAGACAGACAAGACGGACGGACGGACAGACAGATAGTTAGATAAATTGATAGATATATAGATAGATAGACGGAAGGACGGACGAACGGACGGACAGTCAGACAGATAGATAGAGACAGGGCATTGCCATGCTATGACACAGAGGGGCGGCCGCATCAGGTGGGACCGTAAGAGGGGCGTCATAAGCAGCGAAAACAAAATCACAATTGAAGGTTATTTTAAAGAAACAAAATATAAGGGGCGGCATTTCGAAGATTTGCATCATACTGAGAAAACATACCGCACGGCCCTGGATAAAGATTGAATGATGAGCGTAGAAAATCTGTGTTTGACAACGTCCACCGCGCTATCTACACACACAAAACCGGATTTCTCCATGAAACAAGAAAACACTGCGAGCAAGTCAGGGACACAACGTCATAGACTCTATGATCCTATTAATGGTTTCTGATCCTATGATCCTACAGCCACCCGACCCGAGATTTACATCGCCCCCACTGCCCGTTGTTCCTGAAAACGGCTCGATCGATAGAACTCAATAGAAATGTTTTCAGTCTGGAACTATGCCATGGAACGGTAGAGAAATATTTTTCTGATTGTCCGCTATCTCTAGGGAATATAGTAAGGAATAGGTGTGTGCGTGTAGGGAGGGAAGAAATAATATGAACTAAACTTTAAACTTTCGTCTTCTTCGAACGCTCCACTTGTTAAACCACTCTTTGTGATTTGTATGTCATCTGAGCCTAAGAATGATTGTACGTCGTGCCAGTTACAAGTAGGTCAGCACATCAGATTTCTGCGACGCTTTTTTATTTAGGGTAATTTTCCCTAGGCACCTACGTTAGTCGCCTTTCACGACATTCCTTGTATGTCCCAGTGGTGCTATTCTTTGCAACCATGCGGGCCTCGGCACCACACGGGCGAAACTTTAAACCAGCTCTGTGCAACGCTTCGCCCGCGAGGAAAATGGCTCCGTGTCATACATACATCCTTTGCGTCCTTTTTGACTCCACCGACTTTAACTCTAGCCAAGGGGGTATCTGTGGTTAACTGGTTAAGCTTTGCGAATCCAATGTCTAGGGATCAAATCCGGACATCGCCGTTCTGTATACGGGTGTATTTTTTTCCAGAAACACATAGGATTGTTTACAGGAACTATGGATTTGTGCTTTGTGCAATGTTCTCGGTAGGTGGCGCTCCATTTCTGCGGAGAAGGACCGGATCATATGGGGTAAAACCCGGTGCACTGAAGTCAATCCTTCGGTTTTAGACCTTCCTCAACCTGCTATTACTATACACACACAATAGAACCATGGAGTTTGTTCCGACGTTAAAGGCTGTAAGGTCGACCTAGTTTCAATTGGGTACCAGCAAAAGCAGTCGGAAGTAAAGGATACCGGCGTGATGTTGACCACATTACCCATCGTGTGCCGACGGTCAATGAAAAATGCCTTACTCAATATACCACAAGGTAGAAAAATGATTCCTTTAAAAAAACAATCAAAAAGTATATGACACAAGAAGTCAGACTCTTCGTTTCTCAATGTAATTCTTCAAGCAAGGTACTGTTTTTTCTTTCTATATTACAATCAATCAATCAAGTGCCACGCATGCCGGCCTAGACGATCATGTCTCTCCACAACTCTCTCTCTCTCCCTCTGTGGTGTAGTTAACCAGTTCTGACGTCGATCTGTTGTTGAAACCCGATGTCAGACCATCCAACATCTTCTACCTCAGTCTTCCATGATCTCTCTCTCCCCCTTCTACCATCTTTCCCTTCCTGAATTTTACCTGTTGTCACCACCCGGGGAAGTGGCTCTCTGGACTATAATCACATACCAACCAACCGAGCTAGAAATGGAAGAATACTGCAGTGATGACCAATCAACCCTACCTGAGTAGGAATCTCTGCAGCACTAAGCATAGCACTACACGCCTGGAGCTGTGAGAGGTTTCTGGAGCTGTGAGAGGGTTCTGCAGCACTAAGCATTGCACTACACGCCTGGAGCTGTTGGAGGGTTCTGCAGCACTAAGCATTGCACTACACGCCTGGAGCTGTTGGCGGTTTCTGCAGCACTAAGCATAGCACTACACGCCTGGAGCTGTTGGAGGTTTCTGCAGCACTAAGCATAGCACTACACGCCTGTAGCTGTTGGAGGTTTCTGCAGCACTAAGCATAGCACTACACGTCTGGAGCTGTTGGCGGTTTCTGCAGCACTAAGCATACCACTTCACTCCTGGAGCTGTTGGAGGTTTCTGCAGCACTAAGCATACCACTTCACTCCTGGAGCTGTTGGAGGTTTCTGCAGCACTAAGCATACCACTTCACTCCTAGAGCTGTTGGAGGTTTCTGCAGCACTAAGCATAGCACTACACGTCTGGAGCTGTTGGCGGTTTCTGCAGCACTAAGCATAGCAATACACGCCTGGAGCTGTTGGAGGTTTCTGCTGCACTAAGCATAGCACTACACTCCTAGAGCTGTTGGAGGTTTCTGTGTTTTCAAGACAGCTCGGTGCTTTCCCCCTGCACTATAGGAAAAAAGAGTGAAAATTCATAATTCCTAGAGTTAAAATAAGAAGATCTGTTATCATCAAATGTTCTAAACCTTCTCTTCCCATTCATCATCATCAAGTTGCGTATCCTTTATAGGACGTTGCTCTCTTTGCAGCACATTTTTTTAAAATTAACTCTGTCTCTAGCCAGTTCACCCACTTCGTCGATGGTCATGTTCATGGTTTCTTTAATATCTTGTAGCCATCTTCTTCTTGGTCTGCCTCTGTGTCCTGGGACCCTGCCTTCTAGTATTGTTCTTTCCAAGCCACCGTGACGCTTGATGTGACCAAAGTATCTAATTTTTCTGTATAGTATGTTGTTTATCAGCCAATTCTCTTTAACATTTAGTTCTTTCAGGACATCAGTGTTCTTTCTTTTTCTGTCCATGATATTCGTAGGATCTTTCTGTAGCATTTAGTTTCGAAGGACTGGATTTTCGTTCTTAATTTTTGTGTAATAGTCCATGATTCGCAACCATAAGTAGCCACTGGGAAAATGCATGCTCTCAATATTTTTAATGTTAATATTTTGCTGGTGCTTTGCCACATGTTCTTCATTGTGTTTACTTCTTGGTTGCTATTGCCAATCTTCTTGAGATCTCTTTGGAGCAGTCACCGTTATTGTTAATTATTGAGCCCAGATATTCGTAGCTCTCTACACATTGGAGTTCTTCACATTATATGTCCGATATTACGCTTTGGCATTGTGGTACAGATAATAGATAATACAACAAGCATTCCCAGATAAAAAGACCTGCCGCCTTAACCAATATAGTGAGATGGTTGGGATGAAAATAAATCAGAAGAAAACTGAAGTAATGACTCTGAACATAGCAACCCCAGCACCAGTCAAACTAGAAGGTAAAACCCTCCGAGATACAACCGCTTTCACATACCTTGGAAGTGTTATTAGCAATGAAGGAGGCGCTGGATCTGACATTAAAAACAGACTGAGTAAAGCACGCAGTGCATTCGCACCCTTCAGACCGCCTGGAAATCTGCCCAATACAGCATCAGAACCAAGACTAGTATCTATAACAGCTGTGTGCTGTCAACTTTGCTGTACGGATCGGAATGCTGGAGAATGACAGAACAGGATATGTCCAGACTCTCCGCCTTTCATACAACTTGTCTGCGAAAAATCTTACGCGTGTACTGGCCGACTACTATCTCGAATCAAGAATTGCTTGCACGATGCCAACAAGAGAATATGGGCACTATCATCCGAAGACGACGCTGGAGATGGATTGGACATGTGATGCGCATGGAGACTGGCTCCGACACGAAAACTGCACTGAGATGGACTCCAGAGGGTAGGCGAAAGCGTGGAAGACCCAAGACAACCTGGAGGAGAACGATAGAGCAAGAGCTGAAGGAAATGAATCATAGCTGGAACACAATACAGAGGAAGGCCATGAACAGGGAAGAATGGTGTACGTTTGTTGCTGCCCTAAACGCCAGGGCGTAACAGGCTAAAGAGAGAGAGAGAGAGATTCCCAGATAGCAAATGAGCATCACGCTGTGTTGTGTGTGTATCTCTTTCAAATCTAGCATACATTAAACCAGAGTGGTTCTCAAAGGGTGTGCTCAGACACAACAGTGTACCCGGTGACATTCCAAGGTGAGCCCTAGAAAATCCAAGATCAGGGGTCGGCAACGCGGTGCCAGCGGGCATCAATGTAAAAAAATCGAAAGACACATCAGGCACATGCTTCTCATAGGCAGAAATTCTTAATTCCTCTCGTACCGTTATACGTTACATAGGGTCTGCAAGCAATTTCTCCATACCGCTCTATCCTGAGCAACTCGCCCAATCTATTCCACAGAAATGAGACCGATATTTATAGAGAAATAGGCAGAAATTAAATGATGAATAAATGTACTCAGCATTTCCCATCTATTTCTTGTATTTCTTTGCTTTTTGCATCTTATTTATTAAATTGTTTGTGTGTATAGTGAGTGCACCAACATATTTTTTGTAGGACTTCAAATATGCCCCAACTTCAACAAGTATGAGAACCATTGTATTAATCAATGGATTAGTAGAGCTAAAGAGAAATAGATTACGATTCTGGAAGATCGATCGATTTGTTCCAACAAACGAGGACACAAACGTTTAAACAAGGATGATTTTTGTGTGCACCGTATTCTCCGTTTATCATTACTGATTTCCCGCCTGCCCAGCATGTTCGTAGCGCGTTGGACTACGGGTGACAAGTCCTCTGTAAGTGCGGGTTCAACTCCGCGGACTGGCAGAAAAGCTACAGGTTTCCCAGATTTACGGTGTTCGTGGCACCGAACTGAAGAGCATTCAGCTCAAGTGATTCTGGATCGGAAAAAAATTATTATTACCGATATAAGAAAGGATTACAGTAAAATTATATAGCAATGACGAAACACGTTTAAAAAAAAACAAAGTACTGAAGCTTTACAAAGTACAAAAACTGTTCCATAATTTATGTGAAGATATTAAATGCTAAAATCACTAATGTTGAAGTGTTGAATGAGATCAAGACACAGAGAAAGATTATCATCAATATAAGAAAGAAGCAGTCATCATTTTTCGGACATGTGATGAGGAGGGAGGTTTAGAACACATTGTGACAACGGGTAAAATCGAGGGTAGAGGAAGACAGACAAAATTGTGGAAAGCCTGACTTGATGGCACGGTAGAGTGTCAACATCTGAGTTGATTGCAAACACCAAAGACAGAGATTTGTGGAGCGATGGGTGTCAATATTGGTGCAGCCCGAAAAGAACGACATACTAAATATGCAAAGAGATTGATTAATCAACATCGAACTGGCATGTTGGGCCGCTGGACGCTGCTGGATTTGCTGAGGCGGAGATCGGAGCATCTAAAGACATATCCGGAGTGCTATAATGATGGTCCACATATAACTGATAACTATGGGCATGTCCGGAGTGCTATAATGATATTCCTCATATAACTGATAACTGATACTCGTATAAACTACATACGCATCATATGACTATGTCAACACTTCCTATGACTATGTCAACACTTCCTATGACTATGTCAACACTTCCTACTAACTATGTCAACATTTCCTACTGACTATGTCAACACTTCCTATGACTATGTCAACACTTCCTACTAACTATGTCAACATTTCCTACTTCCATCTATAAACTACATACGCATCCTATGACTATGTCAACACTTGCTACGTCGTCTATAAACTGAACTAGCTATTACAAATCAATATGTCTTGTTTGTTCACATTTAGCTCAGTGTTTTCAACTTGACGTAACTGTTGTTATTATACGCCTAGTGGGGTTAATCATAATGACACAGAGATGTTCAAGTCTTTGTCCAACAAACAGAGCTCTCGTATTGTTTACATTATTGACTTATTATTTAAATGGGGTATTAGTACGGCAAGGATGTGTTTTATCACCTCTCCTCTTTATTATATACATGGATAGTATCACCAAAATAGAAGAAACATCACGAGACGTAGACCAACAAAATGAACTGCTCTTTGCTGACCAGTGTTTATTCCATAATAATATTGAACAGCTTCAAGAACACATAAACTTACTCAACAATAGCTGCCTCAAATACAACATGAAGATCAACATTCAAAAGACAGAAGTCGTGACTATAAGCAGAGAACATAAAGATACCAACATACAAATAAATGACCAAACGCTAAAGCAGGTGAGAGAATTCAAATACCTTGGAAGTATCTTCACATCTAATAGTAGACTGGACAGAGAGATCGAAACTAGAATCCAGCAAGCCAACAACATTACATACCAGCTTACCCCAATCTTGAAACACCCAGCAATTCCAGTAGAGACTAAAAGACAGATTATAAATGCAATCTTCATACCAACACTGTGCTACCAGGGCCAAACATGGACACTTACAAAAGAACAAGAAAGGAAAATTACCACATGCGAAATGAGATGCTTGAGGAAAGCAGTAAATAAAACAAGAAGAGACCATATAAGAAATGAGAAATTAGAAGAACAGTCGGAACAACACCTGCTATTAGATTTATTGAAAAACAGAGACTCAATTTCATCACTTCTGAATTCATTCCATTTTATGTTCATTATTTTTCGCAGACATTTATTTTCAAATGTATTCAACTTGCTTTCTATATCTTTAGTCATTTTCCAACTCTCGCTAGCATATGTTAGGATTGATACAACATTTGAATTGAAAATTTGTAATTTAGTTTTAATACTATATAACTTGCAGTTCCATATTTTATTTAGACTTTTAAAAGTTGATGTTGCTTTGCCAATTCGTATCATAATTTCTTTTAACATTTCCTGTGCAATCAAAATTGCTACCCAAATAGGTGAACTGCTCTGTTATTTTTATCATTTTAGATTCCAGTGTGATATCTGCATTACTTGCCATAGGTGTCTTCATTATATTTGGGTTTTGTATTCATTAGTGACATTGCGAAAACGAATACTCCAGTGCTATATAGATCCAATACTTCTGTATGGCAGCGAATCATAGACAATGAACAAACAATCAATGAGATCATTGGAAGCCACAGAGATGTGGTTTTACAGAAGAATGTTGAGAATTCCATGGACAGCAAAGAAAACAAACGTGGAGGATTTAAATCAGGCCTGCACACAAAGAAACCTTTTCAAAAGAATAAGAATCCGACAATCAAGGTTCTTCGGGCATATAATGCGAAGAGAAGGTTTAGAACATTTGGTGACTACAGGTAAAATTCAGGAAGGAGAGATCGTGGAAGACAGAGGGGGAAGATGTTGGATGGTCTGACATCATGGATTGACAAAATATCGAAGCCAGAACTGATTACATGCACCAAGCAGAGAGAGTTGTGGACAGACATGATCGCCTACGCCGGCAGGCATGGCACTTGACCTATTGATTTATTAGGGTAGCGATTTTAGTTAGAAAAATATTCATCTAGCAACTTTTAGCCAGGGCGACACTCAACAAGCTAATAACGTCAGCAGTTGTTACAGGACAAACAACACAAACATGTCCTATAGCAGTGGTTCTCAATCGTCCTAATGCCGCGACCCTTTAATACAGTTCCTCATATTGTGGTGACCCCCAACCATAAAATTATGTAACATTATTTCTTTCTAATTATGAAAAATATGTGTTTTCCGATGGTCTTAGGCGACCCTGTGAAATGGTCGTTCGACCCCAAAGGGGTCGCGACCCATAGTTGAGAACCCTGTCCTATAGAGTGTCCTTCTCACTCTACAACAACATTCTCTAAGGAATTTTCTATCTCACAAGTACAATATTACATTCTCGTATTATATTCGGTCTGTCCCTTCATGGAGATTCAATTATCATGATACGGGACGACAAGCCATGGCTTCTGTGGTTAATCTTCTTCTCCTGCCATTTGTTCGTGAACCGTCATGTTTACACCAAACAACAAATAATTCTTGCAAATATAAAAATAAAAAACTTTATGAGAAAGATAACACAGAACGACGAATGATCTCAGGGGAGAAAGACAAACAAAACAAAACGTAACAATAGAGTTATTCTAAAACTAATCGAATCTAAATTTCATGATTTTTGTGCGCTATATCATCATGTTGAGGTGTTGAATGAGATCAAGACACACAGAAAGCTTATCATCAATATACGAAACAAGCAGTCATCATTTTTCGGGCATGTGATGAGGAGGGGAGGTTTAAGAACACATTGTGACAACTGGTAAAATCGAGGGTAGACGAGACAGAGGAAGAAAGAGAGAAAATGTTGGATAGCCTGACTTCATGGCACAGTAGAGCGTCAACGTCTGAGTAGATAGAAAACACCAAAGATAGAGATTTGTGGAGATCCATGATCGCCAACGCCAGCCGGGCAACCGATGATTGTGATTGAGATGAAACATTGATCTTGTGTTGTAATCTTCTTCTTCTTCTTTGCGTGCGTTCTTTACAACCAATTTTCATCACTTTGTGATATGTTTGATCTTTACCAAGAACGTGTATACATTACACATTGGTTTAATAGGCTCCTAAACGCATAGACATGTACATGTGTAGGACACGTGCATCCGATTTCAGCCAAACCTCCTTAGCGCCTCCTACGACATGCGTGGCATCGCCTCCTACGACATGCGTAGCAGGTAACAGTGGTTTTACCAATATAAGAAAGAAGCAGTCATCATTGTTGGAAGATTTGTGCATATCCATGATCGCCTACGTCAGCCTACAAGGCACATGATGATGATGATTGAGATGAAACATTAATCTTGTGTTGTAATCAAACATTGATCTTCAAATCCCGATAATAAACACCTACTACACACCACCTACATGAAGCGTGTCACGATGTGTCAGTGCACAGACACTGTTTATATCTCGGTGATTGATAAAGACCAGATATAATAGTTGTGTTTCAATTAACGCATGCTCGTGATGTGTATGTGTATGTGTAGTGTGTAGTGTGAGCACATAAACGTGCACATATGTGCTCTCATACATACATACATACATACATACGACTCACATGGACATATAACGAATGGTTCACATGGACATATAACGAATGGTTCACAGGGACATATAACGAATGATTCACAGGGACATATAACGAATGGTTCACAGGGACATATAACGAATGGTTCACAGGGACATATAACGAATGGTTCACAGGGACATATAACGAATGATTCAGAGGGACATATAACGAATGGTTCACAGGGACATATAACGAATGGTTCGCATGGACATATAACGAATGGTTCGCATGGACATATAACGAATGGTTCACAGGGACATATAACGAATGATTCACAGGGACATATAACGAATGATTCACATGGACATATAACGAATGATTCACATGGACATATAACGAATGGTTCACATGGACATACATTAAATGGTTTCCATGCATTTGTTTATTTTTTCGATCCGGAAGCACTTGAGCTTTCAGCTCTTCGGCTCGGTGCCATGGACATCGTAACCATTCGGTTCAGTGCCACGAACACCGTAAATCTAGGGAACCTGTGGCTTGTCTGCCATACCGCGGAGTTGAACCACACTCATATGGAGCTTTCGCCCGAGTGCTTACCGGGGCGCAAATTTGTGGTGTAAAGAATAGAACCACTGTTATCTGCCACGCATGTCGCCCGAGTGCTTACCGGGGCGCAAATTTGTGGTGTAAAGAATAGAACCACTGTTATCTGCCACGCATGTCGCCCGAGTGCTTACCGGGGCGCAAATTTGGGGTGTAAAGAATAGAACCACTGTTATCTGCCACGCATGTCGCCCGAGTGCTTACCGGGGCGCAAATTTGGGGTGTAAAGAATAGAACCACTGTTATCTGCCACGCATGTCGCCCGAGTGCTTACCGGGGCGCAAATTTGGGGTGTAAAGAATAGAACCACTGTTATCTGCCACGCATGTCGCCCGAGTGCTTACCGGGGCGCAAATTTGGGGTGTAAAGAATAGAACCACTGTTATCTGCCACGCATGTCGCTGAGTGCTTACCGGGCGCAAATTTGGGTGTAAAGAATAGAACCACTGTTATCTGCCACGCATGTCGCCCGAGTGCTTACCGGGGTCCAAATTTGTGGTGTAAAGAATAGAACCACTGTTATCTGCCACGCATGTCGCCCGAGTGGTTACCGGGTCCAAATTTGGGGTGTAAAGAATAGAACCACTGTTATCTGCCACGCATGTCGCCCGAGTGGTTACCGGGGTCCAAATTTGGGGTGTAAAGAATAGAACCACTGTTATCTGCCACGCATGTCGCCCGAGTGCTTACCGGGGCCCAAATTTGGGGTGTAAAGAATAGAACCACTGTTACCTGCCACGCATGTCGTAACAAGCGACTAAGGAGGTTTGGCTTAAATCGGATGCCCGTGTTCTAAACATGTACAAGTCTATGCGTTTAGGAGCCTACCAAACCAATGTGCAACGTATACATGTTCTTGGCAAAGATCAAACATATCACAAAGAGTGATTAAAATTGGTTGTAAAGAACGAACGCAAAGAAGAAGAAGATATAGAGCTTGTTACCCGTCATCCAAAGCGCTAAGAACACGCTGGGCAGGCAGGTGTTCACATGAATATAGAATAATTCCCCTGGACAAGGAAATATTCAGAAAGAATGACAATGAGCCACATGGATATATTCATCATCATCATGTAGCTTGTCCTTAGCAGAACTTGTCCATCTTAACAGTCCTCCGGAATCTCTCTCTCTCTCTCTCTCTCTCTCTCTCATAGGCCAGATGTCCTGTCACTTGCAACGGTCACGCTCAAACCATCAGATACATCCTGAATCCATCCTCTCCTTCTCTTTGTCAACGTGCCTCCTTCCATGATGGTCTTCTTCAATGCTACATAGAACCAATACTGATATACGGATGTGAGTCATGGACAGTCAACAGATAGAACAATATCTGATGGCCACAGAGATGTGCTTTTAAAGAAGAATGATGATAATCCCATGGACTGCTAAAATAACTAATGTGGAGGTGTTGAATAAGGTCATGACACAGAGAAAACGTATTACCAATACCAAAAAAAAAGACAATTATCATTTTTCAGAAACGTGATGAGAAGGGCAGAGGCAGACCAAGATGAAGATGGCTACAAGATATTAAAGAAACCATGACCATCGACGAAATGGGTGAACTGGCAAGAGACAGAGTTAATTTCTGATGTGCTGCAAAGAGAGCAACGTCCTATAAAGGATACGCACCTTGATGATGATGATAAGGGGGAAGGTTTAGGAGACATTGTTACAACCGGTAAAATTGAAGGGAGACGAGACAGAGAGATACAGCGAGAGAAAATTGTAGACAACCTGGCTTCATGGCACGGAAGATCGTCAACATCAGAGATGATAGCAAATACCAGGGACAGAGATTTATGGAGATTTATGTTATGTTATGTTATGCGATCGACGTCATGGCACATTGGGCATTCCCATTCATGCTCTGTCCTCCGTTGCAGCAGCCATCCCAAAGTCCATTTGCTCACAGTACCCATGAGAAGTTGATTACTATATCTTCTCTCTCTACCATGAAGACGACACTGTCTGGCATGTCCAAACTTAACGCCTAATTCTCGAACTCGTTCCAGTGTCTGAGACCCGCCCATGTCACACAATTGAGAGCGTACCGCATTGATGATATCGGCTCTGTCCATGCTTCTGCCCACTTGAGTCGGGCACTGTTTGCAAGAGAGTCAGCACGCTCGTTACCCCGCGATCGTCTACGCCAGCCGGCACGGCACCTGATGTTGATAACTTTTCTCTTTGGTATCCCCTCTCTATCTGTCTCAATAATTTGTTTTTAAGATGTCTCAATAATTTGTTTTAAGATGTCCAAATAATTTGTTTTAAGATGTTTCAATAATTTGTTTTAAGATGTCCCAATAATTTGTTTTTAAGATGTCTCAATAATTTGTTTTAAGATGTATCAATAATTTGTTTTAAGATGTCTCAATAATTTGTTTTAAGATGTCTCAATAATTTGTTTTAAGATGTCCAAACAGGCGAAGGATTGACTTTATTGCACCAGGTTCCCCTATATGGCTCCGTCCCTGTCGGCAGACATGACAAGCTATCTGCCTCCGTCCCTGTCGTCAGACATGACAAGCTATCTGCCTCCGTCCCTGTCGTCAGACATGACAGGCTATCTGTCTCCGTCCCTGTCGTCAGACATGACAAGCTATCTGCCTCCGTCCCTGTCGTCAGACATGACAAGCTATCTGTCTCCGTCCCTGTCGTCAGACATGACAAGCTATCTGTCTCCGTCCCTGTCGTCAGACATGACAAGCTATCTGTCTCCGTCCCTGTCGTCAGACATGACAAGCTATCTGTCTCCGTCCCTGTCGTCAGACATGACAAGCTATCTGCCTCCGTCCCTGTCGTCAGACATGACAAGCTATCTGTCTCCGTCCCTGTCGGCAGACATGACAAGCTATCTGTCTCCGTCCCTGTCGTCAGACATGACAAGCTATCTGCCTCCGTCCCTGTCGGCAGACATGACAAGCTATCTGCCTCCGTCCCTGTCGGCAGACATGACAAGCTATCTGCCTCCGTCCCTGTCGTCAGACATGACAAGCTATCTGCCACCGTCCCTGTCGTCAGACATGACAAGCTATCTGCCACCGTCCCTGTCGTCAGACATGACAAGCTATCTGCCTCCGTCCCTGTCGGCAGACATGACAAGCTATCTGCCTCCGTCCCTGTCGTCAGACATGACAAGCTATCTGCCTCCGTCCCTGTCGTCAGACATGACAAGCTATCTGTCTCCGTCCCTGTCGTCAGACATGACAAGCTATCTGTCTCCGTCCCTGTCGTCAGACATGACAAGCTATCTGCCTCCGTCCCTGTCGGCAGACATGACAAGCTATCTGCCTCCGTCCCTGTCGTCAGACATGACAAGCTATCTGCCTCCGTCCCTGTCGTCAGACATGACAAGCTATCTGCCTCCGTCCCTGTCGTCAGACATGACAAGCTATCTGCCTCCGTCCCTGTCGTCAGACATGACAAGCTATCTGCCTCCGTCCCTGTCGTCAGACATGACAAGCTATCTGCCTCCGTCCCTGTCGTCAGACATGACAAGCTATCTGCCTCCGTCCCTGCCGTCAGACATGACAAGCTATCTGCCTCCGTCCCTGTCGTCAGACATGACAAGCTATCTGCCTCCGTCCCTGTCGGCAGACATGACAAGCTATCTGCCTCCGTCAATGTCGGCAGGCATGACAAGCTATCTGCCTCCGTCCCTGTCGTCAGACATGACAAGCTATCTGCCTCCGTCCCTGTCGTCAGACATGACAAGCTATCTGCCTCCGTCCCTGTCGTCAGACATGACAAGCTATCTGCCTCCGTCCCTGTCGTCAGACATGACAAGCTATCTGCCTCCGTCCCTGTCGGCAGACATGACAAGCTATCTGCCTCTGTCCCTGTCGTCAGACATGACAAGCTATCTGCCTCCGTCCCTGTCGTCAGACATGACAAGCTATCTGCCTCCGTCCCTGTCGTCAGACATGACAAGCTATCTGCCTCCGTCCCTGTCGTCAGACATGACAAGCTATCTGTCTCCGTCCCTGTCGTCAGACATGACAAGCTATCTGCCTCCGTCCCTGTCGGCAGACATGACAAGCTATCTGCCTCCGTCCCTGTCGTCAGACATGACAAGCTATCTGCCTCCGTCCCTGTCGTCAGACATGACAAGCTATCTGCCTCCGTCCCTGTCGGCAGACATGACAAGCTATCTGCCTCCGTCCCTGTCGTCAGACATGACAAGCTATATGCCTCCGTCCCTGTCGGCAGACATGACAAGCTATCTGCCTCCGTCCCTGTCGGCAGACATGACAAGCTATCTGCCTCCGTCCCTGTCGTCAGACATGACAAGCTATCTGCCTCCGTCCCTGTCGTCAGACATGACAAGCTATCTGCCTCCGTCCCTGTCGTCAGACATGACAAGCTATCTGCCTCCGTCCCTGTCGTCAGACATGACAAGCTATCTGCCTCCGTCCCTGTCGTCAGACATGACAAGCTATCTGCCTCCGTCCCTGTCGTCAGACATGACAAGCTATCTGCCTCCGTCCCTGTCGTCAGACATGACAAGCTATCTGTCTCCGTCCCTGTCGGCAGACATGACAAGCTATCTGCCTCCGTCCCTGTCGTCAGACATGACAAGCTATCTGCCTCCGTCCCTGTCGTCAGACATGACAAGCTATCTGCCTCCGTCCCTGTCGTCAGACATGACAAGCTATCTGCCTCCGTCCCTGTCGTCAGACATGACAAGCTATCTGTCTCCGTCCCTGTCGGCAGACATGACAAGCTATCTGCCTCCGTCCCTGTCGTCAGACATGACAAGCTATCTGCCTCCGTCCCTGTCGGCAGACATGACAAGCTATCTGTCTCCGTCCCTGTCGGCAGACATGACAAGCTATCTGCCTCCGTCCCTGTCGGCAGACATGACAAGCTATCTGCCTCCGTCCCTGTCGGCAGACATGACAAGCTATCTGCCTCCGTCCCTGTCGTCAGACATGACAAGATATCTGCCTCCGTCCCTGTCGGCAGACATGACAAGATATCTGCCTCCGTCCCTGTCGTCAGACATGACAAGCTATCTGCCTCCGTCCCTGTCGTCAGACATGACAAGCTATCTGCCGAAATCATTGCACAAAGCACGAGCTCCGTAAACAATCCTAGGGATCTTATGAAAACATTGCAGATTTGTCTCGGTTCAGATTTGAACCTACAACCTTTATTACGACAGGCAAACGACTTAACCACTTTGCCTTTGAGGCTACCTAAGATGAGGGTTTTCAGATGTGAAGACGCGCACTTCCCGTAACCTGCCAGCAAGATTTCTTCCGATCATCTCTCTCCACCCTCTGACATATGCACATGTGGCACCAGCAAGCTGACAGAGACACAAATACGGCAAGAATGTCCTACATACACTGAACAGAGAGAAAACACATGACCAACCCCCATAACACTCTAAGACAAGCTTTACGGAGATGTACATAGACTCCGGTTGGTCACTAACTACTTTACAAGTATACAATTCGATGTCAGTACAAGACAAAGCTTTACAGAGATGTACATAGACTCCCGGTTGGTCACTAACTACTTTAAAAGTATACTTCTTCGAACGCTCCATATCAACCACTTGTTAAACCACTCTGTGTTATTTGTATGTGATCTGAGCCTAAGAGCGATTTACATTGTGCCAGTTATGCGCCTACAAGTAGACCAGTACATCCCATCTCTGTGCTGTTTTTATTTACTAGGGTAGCATCCCTAGAGCCTACATCAGTCGCCTCTTACAACATGCATTGTAGGTTACAGTGGTACTATTCTTTGCTTCCCTTGCGGGATTAATTCTCTTCTGTAAAAACTAAACACTTAAGTGTGCAGTTAACATTGATTGTTCTTTGACATATTCATTACACGAGATATTGACGTAACATAGAACAACAGACTGTGTCTTCGACTGTTACAAACGATACGGTTATGTTCATATATAAGTGGTGTTGATGTAGAAGTGATCAGTGATTGACCTAACAGCCACGGGGTAAACAAACATGACATTGTGGAATTTGTGTCAAACAGAAGGAGATATTGAGCGTAGGAGGCACACAAGGAGAATGGTATGAGGAAGAGGAAGATATATGAGACCAAGTGGAAGACAGGAGAGCAAGAGGAAGACAGGAGAGCAAGAGGAAGACAGGAGAGCAAGAGGAAGACAGGTGAGCAAGAGGAAGACAGGTGAGCAAGAGGAAGACAGGCGAGCAAGAGGAAGACAGGTGAGCAAGAGGAAGACAGGTGAGCAAGAGGAAGACAGGCGAGCAAGAGGAAGACAGGTGAGCAAGAGGAAGACAGGTGAGCAAGAGGAAGACAGGCGAGCAAGAGGAAGACAGGTGAGCAAGAGGAAGATGACAACAGATAAAATAAACATAACAAAAGGTATTTTTATCAACAAGAAGAGAAAAATCAGAAAATGTGAACAGTTTTGAATATCTTGGTTCACTGCTAACAACAGATGGAAATGGGATGAAGGAAATTAAAAGAAGAACAAACATGGCTTTACAAAAAATTAAACAACTAAAAACAGTATGGAACGGAACTGATAAGAAAACAAAGATCAGAATACTAAGAGCATGCATATTCCCAGTGGTAACGTATGGGTGTGAAGCATGGACATTTAATAAAGCAGTGGAAAAACATATATGTGCTTTTGAATATAAATGTTACAGAAGAGTACTTCATATATCTTGGACAGAGAAGAGAACAAATAGATCTATCCAGAAAGAACTAAAAATCAAAGAAAACTGGCTGATGCTACAAATAAGAAAGCGAAAATTGAGATATTTTGGACATATAAAAAGACATGAAGGGCTGGAGAAGACCATCATGGAAGGAGGCATACCAGCAAAGAGAAGAAGAGGAAGACCACGGAGAAGATGGATTCAGGATGTAACTGATGGTTTGAACATGACGGCTGCAGAGGCAGGACATCTGGTCTATAAGAGAAAAAGAAATTCTGAATGATTGTTAAGGTGGCATGGTTCTGCTCAAGACAAGCTATTTGATGATGATCACATACACACTGTAAACTGTTAGCATTGCCGATGTTTGAACCGGTGACCTTATGAGAGAGAGATCGCTACACTAACGACTCAGACAATATCACCTGACACACTTCATACAACAAACTAACCTGTAACGACCCTGCTCAGGTCTAGAATGTCCTCGTGTAGGGCTGTCTTGCCACGGTTGTTGGCAGATGAGGACACAGGAAAGAAAGACTTAAGCTTGCGTTTCCTGAACTTGTCGAGAAAGTCTGAAACAGATAATCAAAGACGTGTCAATCAGGTAAAGAGGTATTGATTGTTGTGAGAGAAAAAAAATGAAATACAACCCGTGATTTGGAGATTTCAGGGTCTGACATGACATGACATGAGATTTCAGGGTCTGACATGACATGAGATTTCAGGGTCTGACATGACATGACATGACATGAGATTTCAGGGTCTGGCATGACATGACATGACATGAGATTTCAGGGTCTGACATGACATGACATGAGATTTCAGGGTCTGACATGACATGAGATTTCAGGGTCTGACATGACATGACATGAGATTTCAGGGTCTGACATGACATGACATGAGATTTCAGGGTCTGACATGACATGAGATTTCAGGGTCTGACATGACATGACATTACATGAGATTTCAGGGTCTGGCATGACATGACATGACATGAGATTTCAGGGTCTGACATGACATGACATGACATGAGATTTCAGGGTCTGACATGACATGACTGTTTTCTTTCCTTCTTGTCTCTAATCCTGCTTTGCCTCACAGCGTCAGGATAGCAAGAGATTTCTAGAACGAGCCCTTTTGCGCGCTTCGTAGTATCTTACGTCTATAAGGTCCACCTTTTGCGTGGCCGGCCTTGTGCTTTGTATCAACTATATTGCTCTTTGTATCAACTATATTGCTCTTTGTATCAACTATATTGCTCTTTGTATCAACTATATTGCTCTTTGTATCAACTATATTGCTCTCTGTATCAACTATATTGCTCTCTGTATCAACTATATTGCTCTCTGTATCAACTATATTGCTCTTTGTATCAACTATATTGCTCTTTGTATCAACTATATTGCTCTTTGTATCAACTATATTGCTCTTTGAGGCACATTGTCTGTTGGTAATTTGCTTATGTGGCAGAACCATTTAATTTGTTTCTTGATGAGAATCAGTATTGATGTTGTACCTACATTTTTCCTGATGTCTTCATTTCTCAATCCGTCTCTTCTTGCTACACCCAGCATTCTGTGCAGACACTTCATCTCTGTTGTGACTAGTTTTCTTCTATCATGTGATGTCAGTGTCCAGGTTTGGCACTGGTAATATAATGTCAGGAGAAAGATTGTGTTGAACATTGCTCTTTTTGTGTTCATGGTGACGTTTCCATTTTAAAATTGGCACCATTTGTCCTAGTGTTTGATTTGCTATGTTGAATCTATGTTGGATTTCGTTAGTTATTCTTCCATTTGCTGAAAACATGTTCCCTAGGTATGTAACGTCTTTGAATTGTTTTAATGGGCGTTTGTCGATGGAGATATGGGTAGCGTTGTCCTCTCACATGCCTGCATCAGACTGGAGATATTGGTAGCGTTGTCCTCTCACATGCCTGCATCAGACTGGAGATATTGGTAGCGTTTTCCTCTCACATGCCTGCATCAGACACAAACGACATGTCCCAGCTTCTCACAGGACTGCATCAGATCGAGAGAGTTGTGGACAGACATGATCGCCTACGCCGGCAGGCATGGTACTTGAATGATTTACCATTACAGAGCAAGCTTCTCACCTCTATGCCACTGATGCCCATGTATAAAGGATATATAACTCGAAGAATTGACTTCATTGTAACACCAGATGTTACCCCCCATGTCTCTGAACCCTACCTGAGTACAAGTCTCCACAGCACTAAGTATAGCACTACTACACGCCTAGAGGTTTCTGGGTTTTAAAGAAAGCCGGGTACTTATCTCTTCCCAACCCCCAACCCCAAAGAATAGTACCACTGCGACCTATAAGGCATGTCGTAGAGGCGACTAATGTAGGGACCTAGGAAGCTACCTAGTAAATAAATAGCATCGCAGAAATCGGATGTGCTGATAACTGGTACAACGTACAATCGCTCTTGGGCTCAGATCACATACAAATCACACAGAGTGGTCAATGTGGAGCGTTCGAAGAAGAAGCATGTTTTGTCTACATTACTTGGACACATCTTGTCTACATTACTTGGTCATGTTTTGTCTACCACATTACGTGGTCATGTTTTGTCTACATTACTTGGACACATCTTGTCTACATTACTTGGTCATGTTTTGTCTACTACATTACTTGGTCATGTTTTGTCTACATTACTTGGTCATGTTTTGTTTACTACATTACTTGGTCATGTTTTGTTTACTACATTACTTGGTCATGTTTTGTCTACTACATTACTTGGTCATGTTTTGTCTACTACATTACTTGGTCATGTTTTGTCTACTACATTACTTGGTCATGTTTTGTCTACTACATTACTTGGTCATGTTTTGTCTACTACATTACTTGGTCATGTTTTGTCTACTACATTACTTGGTCATGTTTTGTCTACTACATTACTTGGTCATGTTTTGTCTACTACATTACTTGGTCATGTTTTGTCTACTACATTACTTGGTCATGTTTTGTCTACTACATTACTTGGTCATGTTTTGTTTACTACATTACTTGGTCATGTTTTGTTTACTACATTACTTGGTCATGTTTTGTTTACTACATTACTTGGTCATGTTTTGTCTACATTACTTGGTCATGTTTTGTCTACTACATTACTTGCTCATGTTTTGTCTACTACATTACTTGGTCATGTTTTGTCTACCACATTACGTAGTCATGTTTTGTCTACTACATTACTTGGTCATGTTTTGTCTACATTACTTGGTCATGTTTTGTCTATTACATTACTTGGTCATGTTTTGTCTACATTACTTGGTCATGTTTTGTCTACTACATTATGTGGTCATGTTTTGTCTACATTACTTGGTCATGTTTTTTCTACATTACTTGGTCATGTTTTGTCTACTACATTACTTGGTCATGTTTTGTCTACATTACTTGATCATGTTTTGTCTACTACATTACTTGGTCATGTTTTGTCTACTACATTACTTGGTCATGTTTTGTCTACATTACTTGGTCATGTTTTGTCTACTACATTACTTGGTCATGTTTTGTCTACTACATTACTTGGTCATGTTTTGTCTACTACATTACTTGGTCATGTTTTGTCTACTACATTACTTGGTCATGTTTTGTCTACTACATTACTTGGTCATGTTTTGTGTACATTACTTGGTCATGTTTTGTTTACTACATTACTTGGTCATGTTTTGTGTACATTACTTGGTCATGTTTTGTTTACTACATTACTTGGTCATGTTTTGTGCACATTACTTGGTCATGTTTTGTGTACATTACTTGGTCATGTTTGTCTACATTACTGGTCATGTTTTGTCTACATTACTTGGTCATGTTTTGTCTACATTACTTGGTCATGTTTTGTCTAGATTACTTGGTCATGTTTTGTCTACTACATTACTTGGTCATGTTTTGTCTAGATTACTTGGTCATGTTTTGTCTACTACATTACTTGGTCATGTTTTGTCTAGTACATTACTTGGTCATGTTTTGTCTACTACATTACTTGGTCATGTTTTGTCTACTACATTACTTGGTCATGTTTTGTCTACATTACTTGGTCATGTTTTGCCTACTACATTACTTGGTCATGTTTTGTCTACTACATTACTTGGTCATGTTTTGTCTACTACATTACTTGGTCATGTTTTGTCTACTACATTACTTGGTCATGTTTTGTCTACTACATTACTTGGTCATGTTTTGTCTACATTAGATGGCTACGTTACATGTTTTAGCTACATTACATGGGACACGTTTTAGCTACATTACTTGACTACTTTACACGTTTTAGCTACATCACTTGACTACGTTACACGTTTTAGCTACATCACTTGACTACGTTACACGTTTTAGCTACATTACTTGACTATGTTACATGTTTTAGCTACATTACTTGTCTACGTTACATGTTTTAGCTACATTACTTGACATGTTTTTGGTCATGTCAACCCTTATTGCGCCTCACGATTAGGCCCTTCCTACTTTCACAAACATTTGAATGTAACTAACCGACTGTATAGAAGTGTTTCACTCTTGTAATATAAGCTATTGGTCCTAACCATATCTATACTATATGTATGTACGGAACACTAGACTCGAGAGACCGTATAATAAGACTTACATAAGTGTCAACCTTATTCCTGAACACCTTCAGAAACACAGTATACGAATTATAAACATAGGCGTGTCCGTAAGTGTCTGTGTGCACATATTCAAATGTGATAGCTAGATAAGTTATAGTAGAGTATAACGTGTATGGGAATGTGACATAAGACCGCATATAACAATGGATTATATGCATCATCATCATTAGACCTCATAGGCGTGCATCGGCACATAAAGAAAATAATTTTTTCTCTCACTTAAATTCTTCTTTCCAGCGCTCCATTCCGATGATATGGTACACCACTTTTTGTGGTTAAGACTTTTCTTCAATAAATAATCATAGAAGTGTGTAAAATTGCAACAACAACAACAAAACTTAGTGTTCTATCAAACATTAACAAAAAACCAGCCCCCATTAAACAGGAATTTTGGTTTTCCCGTCTGAGCTAGTCGGTCTTCTGTTACCGGGGGCCAAGGTCTAACCACAGCCAGGCTCTAGCACAGGCCAGACAACTGGCCAGGTATTCCCTGACCTAGATAAGAAAAGGAATCAGGAAATGACAGATGTTTGATAGAACACTGCACACTTTTTGCAATTTTACTCAATTCTGTGAGTCTATGGTTATTTATTGGTGAACAATATTCATAATATTGATATTCCTTATTGTTAAACTGAACTTGTTGCATAATATAACTTCGATTTAGCATTTTGTGTTGATTTTAAAATGAATTCGTCTATATACACCAATACTGGAATGCAAGGTCACGTGGTGTAGTTGTGGTCTGATTTCCCATAATTCTTACCTGAGTCCGAAGGCCCAGTAGTTTATAGTTGGCTCTGGTCTAACATACCTCCATGTTTTCTTTCTTATAACAGTTATTACTAGTGATTTTTGTAAAACATTTATCAGATTTATCCCCACTTCTGAAATTTGTCCACATTGTATACGTATTAATTGTCGTAGATTTCTTCTTCCCTGTTCGTTCTCATACTCCCGTTGGTTATAGCAGGATCTTTATTGAAAAATCTGGCCAGCAATGGCGGAATTCGGAGGGCCATTCAGAATCAGGACTGTTTGATTCTGGACACGACTTTGCTAGCGCATTTCCGCAATGTTTTGTAGGGTATTTTCCGGTTTCGTTTGACGAGCTACTGAGTTAGTGCTTGAACAATGCTGTGAGCTATGCTGTGAGCTATTAATGTTACATGGAATGCTTTTTGCTGTGTCCATCGTGCGTTTGTTGTGGATATTTAGACAATGGTGGACAGTGGTTATGACGAACTGACTCAATCTACCGTATGAAGTAATATTGCATGTGCGGAAAGTTGGATTTTGTCATGATTGATGTTCCCTTCGACATGAATTGCAATTCAAGTGATGAACAGCTTTGTGTTGACACTTTAGCGACGGCCATATGCATTTATGCGGTGCAGATTGATTTTTTTTTATACTAGAGGGCAGGGTCCCAGAACGCAGAGGCAGACCAAGAAGAAGATGGCTACACGATATTAAAGAAACCATGAACATGACCATCGACGAAGTGGGTGAACTGGCTAGAGACAGAGTGAATTTCAGATGTGCTGCAAAGAGAGCAACGTCCTATAAAGGATACGCACCTTGATGATGATGAGATTGATTTTTAAGGCGGTTTCATTCTGGAATTTGTTCACACACAGGATACAGGTGTTAGCATTTCGTGTGATTTTCGTTGGCACGTGAACTAATATGGGGGTGACCATAATTTAATTAAATATAAAACTAACGACATTGCCACGTTTCGATCATGAAGCTTTATCAAGAAGACATCAAAACAGAATAAACACTAAACAAACTAGAGCAGAGGTCTACATAAGAAGGCTGACTGTCTAAGAAGTGAGTTAACTAACAATTACTGCGGCTCAAAAAAAAACAGGGTGTGTTGGTGGAGGTGGCGGGGGCGGGGCGGGGAGAGATATAATTGCTTGTGTAAATACGCATAAACGGAGAAACAGTTTATAAACAGAGAAACGCCCGCCTGCCCAGTGTGTTCGTAGCGGGTTGAACGACGGATGACAAGCCCCCCTGTGAGCGCGGTTCAATTCCGCGGGCTGGGGGGAAAACCACAGGTTCTCCAGATTTACGGTGTTCGTGGCACCGAACCGAAGACTTACAATGTCCATGACACCGAGCCGAAGAGCTGAAAGCTCAAGTGCTTCTTGGGAAAAAACAGAGAAACAGCTATATAACAGAGAAACAGATATATAACAGAGAAACAGTTCATAAACAGAGAAACAGTTCATAAACAGAGAAACAGATATATAACAGAGAAACAGCTATATAAACAGAGAAACAGCTATATAACAGAGAAACAGCTATATAACAGAGAAACAGATATATAACAGAGAAACAGCTATATAACAGAGAGACAGCTATATAACAGAGAAACAGCTATTTAAACAGAGAAACAGCTATATAACAGAGAAACAGCTATATAACAGAAAGACAGCTATATAACAGAGAAACATTTCATAAATAGAGAAACAGCTATATAACAGAGAGACAGCTATATAACAGAGAAACAACTATATAACAGAGAAACAACTATATAACAGAGAAACAACTATATAACAGAGAAACAACTATATAACAGAGAAACAACTATATAACAGAGAAACAACTATATAACAGAGAAACAGCTATATAACAGAGAGACAGCTATATAACAGAGAGACAGCTATATAACAGAGAAACAACTATAAAACAGAGAAACAGTTCATAAATAGAGAAACAGCTATATAACAGAGAAACAGTTCATAACAGAGAAACAGCTATATTAGCAAACAGTTCATAAACAGAGAAACAGCTATATAAATAGAGAAATAGTTCATAAACAGAGAAACAGCTATATAACAAAGAAACAGTTATGTAAACAGAGAAACAGTTATATAAACAGAGAAACAGTTATATAAACAGAGAAACAGTTATATAACAGAAACAGTTATGTAAACAGAGAAACAGCTATATAAACAGAGAAACAGTTCAGAAACAGAGAAACAGTTTCGACAATAATAAAGTTTCAAGTGCAGGTGAGTTTTACCTGTAGATTTAGCAGTACTGTTGTTATATCCAGACTTGGGGAAAAGTGGTCGTACTGGGACCACTAAATCTGTGACTGACAGAACACTGTTGTAGTTGTTCTGGATAAACTCCCTGTTGTTCTCGTTGTTGCTGTTTTCATTCTCTGCGACAACTTCGCCAGCAACATTGACAAAAGATGAAAGCCGCTTCACGGACACAAGATCTGATTGGTCGCCGTTGGTGGAGGACAAAGGCGAGGTTTGGTTGTTAGCGAGTACAATCAATGTTGAGCCGATTGTTGAACTCTCGCGAGTGATGGTAATAGCGCTGTTGTCTTTGAGTGGTAGTGTGGTAGATATGGTGCTGGTGATAGGAGAGTCGAGAGTTGTGTTAGCTCTCATGTGTGGTGGTCGGTATATTGAGTCCACCGATAGTGCTTTCTCTGACGACAGGTATCTGTCAGATATCATATGGTCACCTGCGGATAACAATTTATATATATATAATAACAACACTTATCATAACGAAGGTGACAGTTGTAAATATAACTTAATGACGCCATCATGTTAGCCTCAAGAGACAATGGATATCGCCCATGATAGATGCAGATAGTTAATGACACCATCATGTTAGCCTCGAGAGACAATGGATATCGCCCATGATAGATGCAGATAGTTAATGACACCATCATGTTAGCCTCGAGAGACAATGGATATCGCACATGATAGATGCAGATATCAGAAATAAAACAGAATTAATGCGGAGGAGTTGGAAGGGGCTGCAGGACATAACTAAAGATTGGAAGACTTGGCATGAGCTGAGGGCATATGTTCATCGGGGCTTAAAAGGCACGAGAGAGAGAGAGATGTAATATGAGGCTACTACAGCTTCTGTAACACGCTTGATACGACAAAGAGAACGTGAGCTTCTCACTGCAATTTACGGTAGAAATCGTAAGACAACAATATCGCAAAAGATACACAACCTTTGTGTGTACGTGTTTAAAAACCGAAACGTTGACTTCATTGCACCGGGTTTTACCCCATATGGCTCGGTCCCCCTCCGCAGAAATGGCACGCCACCAGCCGAGAGTATTGTATAGAGCACGAACTCCGGTAACTCCGGCAACAATACTAGGAGTCTCTGGAAATAAATGCACTCGTGAACTTCTTCTTCTTTGTGTTCGTTCTTTACCACCAATCTTAATCACTTTGTGATATGTTTGATCTTTGCCAAGAAAGTGTATACGTTGTACATTGGTTTGGTAGGCACCTAAACGCATAGACTTCTACACGTTTAGGACATGTGCATCCGATTTCAGCCAAACCTCCTTAGTTGCTTTTACAACATGCATGGCAGGTAACAGTGGTTATATTCTTTACACCCCAAATTTGGGCCCCGGTAACCACTCGGGCGTCACTCGTGAACAAAACGGCGCGGTCCGGATTCGAACCCGCGACCCTCGGAACGCACGGTATTGGTTTAACCACTTAGTTACAGACGTGGCCTCCGATAACATATGGCCGGCATGCTCAGGTAAAAATTCACACACATCAGATCACAACGGTCGTGTGACCTCGTATTCCGGTATTGTTAAATAAAGACACATTACTTTTCAAAACAACACAAAATGCTAAATCAAAGTTATATTATGCAACAAGTTAAGTTTAACAATAAGGAATATCAATATTATGAATATGTTTCTGCAATAAATAACCATGGACTCACAGAATTGAGTAAAATTGCAAAAAAAGTTTGCAGTGTTCTATCAAACACCTATATTTTCGAGCCCCTTCTCTGATCTAGGTCAGGAACCCCAGTCAGTTGTCTGGCCTATTTATCTATAGTTGGCTGTGGCCATACCGACTGGCGTAAACGGATCTTCACTAGTCTGCCCTGGGCACTGATCATCAGTTCGGACTGTGACATTCTTTCGTGCCGTGAGGCTAGACTGCCCAGAATGTCTCTCTCTCTCTCTCTCGGTCTCATAATCCCCAGGGATAGGAAACAACTAACATCAATGTAAAACCTAATTGGAATGTCTGTCAGCATCTCGACACGACATCAAAATTATAGACTTTCGAACGTAAATAGAACAGTCCTTCCATATTTGGAATGGCTACTGACGATTTCATGAACTTTATTCTTTGACTGTGGGAGAGAGTCTGTAGGAGAGAGAGTCTGTAGGGGAGAAGTCTGTAGGGAGAGAGTCTGTAGGGAGAGAGTCTGTAGGGGAGAGAGTCTGTAGGGAGAGAGTCTGTGGGAGTGAGGGAGAGAGTCTGTAGGGGAGAGAGTCTGTAGGGGAGAGAGTCTGTAGGGGAGAGAGTCTGTAGGGGAAGAGTCTGTAGGGAGAGAGTCTGTAGGGGAGAGAGTCTGTAGGGGAGAGAGTCTGTAGGAGAGAGAGTCTGTAGGAGAGAGAGTCTGTAGGAGAGAGAGTCTGTAGGGGAGAGAGTCTGTAGGGGAGAGAGTCTGTAGGGGAGAGAGACTGTAGGGGAGAGAGTCTGTAGGGGAGAGAGTCTGTAGGAGAGAGAGTCTGTAGGAGAGAGAGTCTGTGCGAAGTCTCCCGTGTGTTGCCGGAGTCAGCAGGGGAGCAAAGAATAGTAACACTGCTACCTACAAGGCATGTCGTAAGAGGAGACTAAGGTAGGGGTCTAGGAAGCTACCTAGTAAATAAAAAGCGTTGCATAAATCGGATGTGCTGGCCTACTTGTAGGCGCATAGCTGACACAACGTACAATTGCTCTTAGGCTCGGATCACATACAAATCACACAGAGTGGTTAACAAGTGGTCGATATGGAGCGTTCAAAGAAGAAGGTGACTGGGAGGAGAGGGTCTGTGGAGAAGCTGTTAAAAGTTTGACTTGCGTTCTGAAAGTAGTTGGTTTGAATATTATTCTTCGAATGTTCCATATCGCAGACGACTAGTTAAACCACTCTTTGTGATCTGTGTGTGATCTAAGCCTAAGCGCGATTGTGCTTTGTGTCAGTTATGAGCCTACAAGACCAATTTTTACGACGCTTTTTATTTACTGGAGTAAATACCTCAGTCGTCTCTTACGACATGCCTTGTAGGTCACAGTATTACTATTCATTGCTCCCCTTGCGAGCCCAGACAGCACACGGTTCGAATCAGAACCGCATCATTCTGTTGGTACGTGTAGTTTTTATTGAAGTAGAGATGGCTCTGGGAGAATCGGTTGATTTCTTTGTATGGTACCTTGCGACCACGTGGGCTCAACGTATTACATTCCTATGCTTCTTAGTACTTTCTCTTCCCATGCCTTGTAATCTATATGGGTATATGTTGCATGTATTCATGTTATATTCCATTCTTATGCTTCTTAGTACTTTCTCTTCCCATGCCTTGTAATCTATATGGGCATATGTTGCATGTATTCAAGTTATATATTTACTAGATTTTCATTGTTTCTCTTCCGTTCTATTTCTAGTTTTTATGTGTGTTTTTGTGTTACATTTATTTCGTTATTCGTTTTTATTCCAGATTTTCATTAGAAACGTTTGTTTTTGGTCGTCCATTTGTTTTTTTAATTTGTCACTCCTGTTGTTCGTTTGTTGATAAAGGCCTTGTTGGTCGAAACGTTGCTGTATCTTGTCATTGTTTTTGTAATTTGTAAAACTACAGTACTTTGTAATTACGTGTTTTGTTTTTATTGGTGATCCCTCAGATGCAATAAAGAAAATCAAAACATAGAACAAATGACATCAATTTTAAAATGTAAACATGTCACCATGAACACTAAAAGAGCAATGCTCAACACAATCTTTCTCCCAACATTATGCTACCAGTGCCAAACCTGGACGCTAACATCAAATGATAGAAGATAACTAGTCTGACAGAGATGAAGTGTCTACGCAGAATGCTGGAAGTATCAAGAACACTATTTACGAAGAGCACACAAAAGCCCGTTCTAGAAATCTCTCCTTATCTTGACGAGGTGAGAAAAAACAGGATTCGAGAACAGAAGAAAGAATGATCCATTAGGATTGTTTACGGAGCTACAAAGCTTGTGCTTTGTAAAATACTGTCGGCAAGTGGCGTGCCATTTATGCGTGTGTGTATATATATATATGAAAGCCGCAGTTATTTAACTCTTATTACACCGCGGGTCTACTGAATAGATGGTTTTAAAGTCCAATTAGTTATCATTGCGTATCAGTTATCAGTTATATGAGGACTATCATCATAGCACTCCGGACATGTCCATAGGTGCTCCGATCTCCGTCTCAGCAAATCCAGCAGCGTCCAGCGACCCAACACGCCAGTTCGATGTTGATTAATCAATCTCTTTGCATATTTAGTATGTCGTTCTTTTCGGCTGCACCAATATTGACGCCCATCTCTTTCAATCTGGTCAGCGAGTGGGATTCACAGCCCTGAAATTCCTCTGTTTGGAAAGACTCTCTCAATGCGTGAAGAATGTCACTTCGATCCATTGCAGCTCCCTCTGATATTGTAGCTAAGCCAGCCAATCTATCAGCTCGTTCATTCCCCCTAACTCCTGCGTGTCCAGGGACAAAAATAAAGGTTATCATATATCATTGCGTATACTAAGAGTTAATAGTTACTGAACGCACTACCTAGACTAGTGGCCCGCGTTCAACTCCACAGTGGGCGTGGAACATTTCTTCCGACCATAACCGTTCTCAGATCGACCCAGTCTCAATTGGGTACCAGGAAAAGCGATAGGATGTAAATGCGTCCGGCGTGATGCTGACCACATCACCCATCGTGTGTCGACGATTAATTGAAAATACGAGCCTAACACCGCACGTTGCCTCCGATATCATAAGGCTGGCGAGCTAAGGTAAAACATGATTCTAGGAAATCAGACCACAACCGCCGCGTAACCTCGCATTCCAGTATTGTTGACAAATTCATGTTAAAAACAACACAAGCTAAATCAAGGTTGCGTTATTTTACAAATTAAATTTAACACTAAGGAGTACCAGTATTATTAATATTTCTCATCAGTAAATAACCACTTGTCATCTATAGCATCAAAAGTTGGACTGCAGATAAGCTATGAAAAACAAATATAATGAAGACACCTATGGCAAGTAATGCAGATGTCACACTGGAATCTAAAATGATAAAAATAACAGAGCAGTTCACCTATTTAGGTAGCAATTTTGATTGCACAGGAAATGTTAAAAAGAAATTATGATACGAATTGGCAAAGCAACATCAGCTTTTAAAAGTCTAAATAAAATATGGAACTGCAAGTTATATAGTATTAAAACTAAATTACGAATTTTCAATTCAAATGTTGTATCAATCCTAACATATGCCAGCGAGAGTTGGAAAATGACTGAAGATATAGAAAGCAAGTTGAATGCATTTGAAAATAGATGTCTGCGAAAAATAATGAATATAAAATGGAATGAATTCAGAAGAAGTGATGAAATCAGAGACATGTCAGGTCAACCACTAGTGATAACTGTTACAAGAAAGAGAAGATGGAGATATGTTGGACACACCTTGAGAAGAAATGTCTAGTCAACCACTAGTGACAACTGTTATAAGAAAGAGAAGATGGAGATATGTTGGGCACACCTTGAGGAGAAATGATCAACGAATATCAAAGCAGGCATTGAAGTGGGATGCAAAGGGTTCAAGAAAGAGAGGTCACCCTAAGGAGACCCTGAAACGAACTTTGCTGAGAGAGGCAGGAAATATCGGTCTCAGTTCCATGGAGGAGATTGAGCGAGTTGCCCAGGATAGAGCGGTATGGAGAAATTACTTGCAGGCCCTATGTAACGTATAACGGTACGAGAGGAATTATTATTATTATTAAAAAACCATGGATAAAATTGCAGTAAACTTTGCTGTGTTCTATCAAACACTTTTAAAAACCAGCCCCCATTAAACAGGAATTTTGGTTCGCCCGTCTGAGCTACTAGTCGGCCTTATGGTGCCGGAGGTCAAGCAACATACTACCCACTATACCTCGAAGTATAAAAAGGGTTTAATTTATTGTTATTGTATATATATATATATATAGATGGCCTTTATCGTCTTGACGGTCAATTGGCAAGTGTTTTACTGTGACAACTTCTGAGTTTTCGCTTTTCTCTTTTGTCTTTCAGCTCATACAAGTCTCTTCTCAAAAGACTCTGTGCCCTTGTGCAATATCGCTTTCCGCACATCTCTGTCATCAGTTAGTTTTCCCATGTGCTGGGACCTATAGAAAAGTTTGTCATTGAGGCTTTGCAGGCATCTTTATATCTGAGCAGTGGTCTGCCCTGGTGTCTCTTCCCCTCAGAAAGTTTACAGAATATTTGAAGGGTTTGTAAGCCGAAGGATTGACTTCATTGCACCGGGTTTTACCCTATATGGCTCGATCCCTCTCCACAGAAACGACACGCCACCTGCCGAGAGTATTGCACACAACATGAACTCCGTAGCTCCAGCAACAATCCTAGGGGTCTCTGAAAAAACTGCACTCGTGAACAGAACGGCACGGTCCGGACTCGAACCCAGGACCTTCGACTCACAAGGCAAAGGGCTTAACCACTTAGACACAGGAGACCCCCAACCGAACAACATTTGTTTTAATCTGCGACAAGTTTCCATTCTTCTCGTATTATTGAACGTAAGATATATATATATTTATTTATATATATTTATACTTTCGCCTGCTTTATTTGCTAACTATTAATTACAATAGGATTTTGGTCGATAAATACAGTAGCGTAATGTGGATACTATTTGCTCCAGAAATTGTGTCAGCAGTGACACCTTGAGATACAGCATTTATTCACGGAGGTAACTAGATTCAAACACGTCTCTCGGTGTATGTCAAACTTATTCAATGTTATAATGTCAATAGAAATATCAACATTCATATGAGGAAGGAAGGGAGGGAGGGTGGAAGGGAAGGGAGGCAGGAAGGAGGGTAGAAAGGAGGAAGGAAAGAAAGGAAGAGAGGGCAGGAGGGAGAAAGGAAGGATGGGAGGAAGTAAGGATGGGAGGGAGGAAGTAAGGATGGGAGGAAGTAAGGATGGAGGGAGGAAGTAAGGATGGGAGGGAGGAAGTAAGGATGGGAAGAAGTAAGGATGGAGGGAGAAGTAAGGATGGGAGGAAGTAAGGATGGGAGGAAGTAAGGATGGGAGGAAGTAAGGATGGGAGGAAGTAAGGATAGGAGGAAGTAAGGATGGAGGGAGGAAGGAAGGATGGGAGGAAGGAAGGATGGGAGGGAGTAAGGATGGGAGGGAGGGAGGAAGGATGGGAGTGAGTAAGGATGGGAGGGAGTAAGGATGGGAGGGAGTAAGGATGGGAGGGAGTAAGGATGGGAGCGAGTAAGGATGGGAGGGAGTAAGGATGGGAGGGAGGAAGGATGGGAGGGAGGAAGGCAGACAGGCACGAAGGATGGGAGGAAGGAAGGATGGGAGGAAGGAAGGAAGAGAGGAAAGGGAGGGAGGAAGGGAGGGGAGGAAGGAAGGAAGGAAGGAAGGAAGGAAAGGGAGGGAGGAGGGAAAGAAGTAGAGGGAGGAAGGAAATGGAGGGAAGAAATGGAGGGAAGAAAGGGAGGGAGGAAAGGGAGGATGGGAGGGAGGGAGGAAAGATAAGAAGGAGGGAGGAAGGAAGGAGAAGGAAGGAGAGGTAGAAAGGGAGGGAGGAAAGGGAGGGAAGTAAGGGAAGGAAAGGAAGGGAGGGAGGAAGAAATGAGGAAGGAAGAAAGGAAGGAGAGAGGACTTAGCAAAGAAATCAATAAACATTGATCTATGTTTGAGAAATAACTGCACAGAGATATATACTAACATAATATACGTATAAGGGTTGCGTAATATATTCTTAAGGTGCCTCTGTGGCGGAGAGGTTAGGTGCTAGACTCTCGTTACAAAGGCACTGGCTTCGCTCCCTCGTGGAGCCATCGAGATATTTTCCCAGAGACCCCTGATCTCAGTGTAGGTGAGATCGAGTTCCTAGTCCTATCGGAGACGGGTGACAAAACGTATGTCCTGTATTCAAGTTGAACAAGTAAAAGAACCATTAGCGGTTCAAAAATCGAGAAGAACAGGCTGGAAAGCCGCTGCCCGGACAAAATTATTTAACAAAGATTCCACAAATAAAATTCCTACAAAATATTTTTTACCCATCTCTCTCTCTCTCTCTCTCTTTCGCGATCGTTCATTTTCGGCCATGTTTATCATTCTAATTGTAATATATACACAGCCTTTGCCAAGAACGCAATTTTACGTCACAACGTTCAGTACCATTTGGAGCTCTAGTGCTTATCCTTCGGTGAAGTGTCCGATTTCAACCAGCGTTTACTGGGTTCGCTCTCCGTTAGCCTTTGCTGTCCCCAGCCAAACCTACAAGGCAGCAGGTTGCTATTTTCTTTTAGGGTAGCGACTCTTAGACGACATACCCTCCAGTGCTGATGAGCGTCATCTGCCCAGAAAACCTGTCTTTTTGGACTACTTGGTTTTCCTGCCGTCCAGTTTTGTGTACGGTTGACTCCGCTAGACTTTGATTGTCCCCAATCAAACTACAAGGAAGCAGTCGAGGACCCTCAGCGGTGCTACAGAGTTTGTGCACTGTCGCAGAGATCTTCCTGTGTCAGAAAGATATCCGAGCACACATGGTTACTCACCGAAGTGCAATGATGATGATTCTATCAATCAAGCATAGATAAATGTATACGCGATTTAGAAAATGAAATATTTGCTCACATTAAACAACACAGCCATTTGAAGAGAACATTCATTGTAAGCATGGTTCTTCAAGACAAGACAGTGGCACCATCAAACCACCGAAAAATAAGCAAAAGAGAAAGAAAAAGGAGAAAGAAGAAGAAAAAGAGAAAGAAAAGAGAAAGAAAAAGAGAAAGGAAAGAAAGAAAGAGAAAGAAAAGAGAAAAAAAAGAGAAAGAAAAGAGAAAGAAAAGAGAAAGAAAAAGAGAATGGAAAAAAGAGAAAGGAAAAGAAAAACAGAAGAGAAAGGAAAAGAAAGAAAAAGAAAGAAAAGAAATACAGAATAAGAGAAAGAAAAAGAAAAATAAGAAAGTAAAAAAAAAAAAAACAGAAAGAAAAAACAGAAAAAGAAGAAAAAGTGAAAGAAGAAAAAGAATAAGAGAAAGAAAAAGAGAAAGAAAAAGAGAAAGAAAAAGAGAAAGAAAAAGAGAAAGAAAAAGAGAAAGAAAAAGAGAAAGAAAAGAGAAGAAAAGAGAAAGAAAAAAGAAGAAAAAAGAAAGAAAAAGAGAAAGAAAGAAAACAGAAAAAGAAAGAAAAGAAAAAGAGAAAGAAAAAGAGAAAGAAACAGAAAGAAAAAAAGAAAGAAAAAAACAAAGAAAAAAAGAAAAGAAAAAGAGAAAGAAAAAAAGAGAAAAGAGACAGAAAAAAAGAGAAAGAAACAGAAAGAAAAAAAGAGAAAGAAAAGAGAAAGAACAAAAGAAAGAAAAAAGAAAGAAAAAAAGAAAGAAAAAGAGAGAGAAAAGAGAAAGAAAAAGAAAAGAAAAAAGAGAGGAAAAGAGAAGAAAAAGAGAAAGAAACAGAAAGAAAAAGAGAAAGAAAAAGAGAAGAAACAGAAAGAAAAAAGAGAAAGAAAAAGAAAGAAAAAAGAGAAAGAAAAAGTGAAAGAAAAAAAAGAGAAAAAGGAAAGAAAAAAACAGAACAAGAAAAGAAAAAAAGAAAAAGAACGAAAAGGTACAGAAGAAAAAGTACAGACGATGAAGAAAAATATCAAATAGGAAGAAAAAGAGAAAGAAAGAAAAAGGAGAAAAAAAGATATCAAAGAAGATGAAGAAGAAATGTGAAAGTTTGTTGTAAAAAAAAACGACAATATAACACACAAACAAAACACACAAACAAAACACACAAACAAAAAACATGTGTATGATTAAATGAGACAAGAATGTGGAGTGGATATAATAGATGATATGGAAGAACACAGAAGCACATACACAATTATGCCAGAAATAGACAGAGAAAATGAGAGGGACAAATGGTTTTAAAATAACATCAAAAGTAACAAATCTTGATCAAAGGAGATGAGAAATACAACATTACAAGATCAACAATGGAAAGTACTAGTCAGAGATACCCGGATGAACACAGGAAGTCTAGAGCACTGGTTCTCATAGGGTGTGCCCAGGCCCAGGCCCACCAGTGTGCGCGGTGACATTCCTAGGAAATCCTGTATCAGGAGTCGACAACGAGGTGCCAGCGGGCTCCAGGGCGTTCAGACATTTTTGATGGACTAATTGATCTATTAACCTTTTCGTTGCTAAAGACGGAACAAACCATAGATCATAAACTCTTGGTCATATTCGTACATATCCATTTTTAACCGTTGTAATATATTTGTCAAATTCTATATGTGGTGTTCTGTGACATTCACCACTTTTCTTGTATCGTTTGCTTGATAAAGACCTTTTTGGTCGAAACGTTGCAGCATATTGTCATTGTTTTTGTAAAACTATAGTACTTTTTATTTAAAAAACAAATGGATGACCAAATACAAACGTTTCTAATGAAAATCTGGGAATAAAAACGAATAACGAAATAAATGTAACACAAAAACGTGTTACATTCCTATGCTTCTTAGTACTTTCTCTTCCCATGCCTTGTAATCTATATGGGTATATGTTGCATGTATTCAAGTTATATATTTACTAGATTTTTCATTGTTTCTCTTCCGTTCTATTTCTAGTTTTTATGTGTGTTTTTGTGTTACATTTATTTCGTTATTCGTTTTTATTCCCAGATTTTCATTAGAAACGTTTGTATGTAGTCGTCCATTTGTTTTTTTAAATCTGTCACTCCTGTTGTTCGTTTGCTTGATAAAGGCCTTGTTGGTCGAAACGTTGCTGTATTTTGTCATTGTTTTTGTATTTTGTAAAACTACAGTACTTTGTGATTACGTGTTTCACAATTCTACATAGTTTTACTACAGTCTCATCTATTTTGTGAATACCTTTTTATTACGTTTTCACAATTCTACATAGTTTTACAGCAGTCTCCATCTATATGGTCATATTCGTAATACATTAATCCCAAGATAAACCTAGATTGTATGTATGTATATATATTTTTTTTTTTTCGATTCAGAAGCACTTGAGCAGTCAGCTCTTCGGCTCGGTGCCATGGACATCGTAACTCTTCAGTTCGGTGCCACGAACACTGTGAATCTGGGGAACCTGTGGCTTTTCTACCAGCCCGCGGAATTGAACCCACACATACAGAGAGCTAGTCACCCGCAGTCTAACGCGCTACGAACACGTGGGCGTATGTATGTATATATATATATATATATCTGGCCTTTGACGGCCATAGCACTTAGGGCAACAACAAATGCAAATACTTTTTTCTCTCTTCTTGGCTGTCCTCTGTATTATGTTCCACCTGTGATTCATTTCTTTCAGTTCTTGTTCTACTATTCTCCTCCAGGTCATTTTGGATCTTCTACGTTTTTGTTTACCCTCTGGTGTCCATCTCAGTGCAGTTTTCATAACAGATTTAGTCTACATGCGTATCACATGTCCGATCCATCTCCAGCATCTTTTATGAGATTAGTATGCTCATATTCCCGGTTGACACTGTCAGACAATGATTGTTTGTTTGTTTTCGATCCAGAAACACTTGAGTTTTCAGCTCTTCGGCTCGGTGCCATGGACATCGTAAGCCTTCGGTTCAGCGCCACAAACACTGTAAATCTGGGGAATCTGTGGCTTTTTCTGCCATCCGCGGAATTGAACCCGCACACACAGAGGGATAGTCACCCGTAGTCCAACGCGATCACTAACACGCTGGGCAGACGAGCGGAGACAATGATTAAAGATGTGTTAACACGTTATACCCATGCTTCTCATAGGTAGAAAGAAATTCTTCGTCTTCACTTTTCAACTCCCAACGGAGCACAGGTCTTCAACAAACTTCTTCCAGCTCTTCCTCTCTTGCCATCCCTTCCAATTCTTTCCATGTTTTATCTATACTTTTAATATCAGCCTCCAACTATCTTCTCCAAGTATGTCTAGGCCTTCCCTACTCCTCTTTCTCTGTGGGTTCCAAAACAGTGCCTGTCTTGCAATGCTTCCGGTTGGTCTTCTCAATGTATATCCTATCCATCGCTAGTGTCTCTTCCTTGGCTTTTTCTCCACTAGTATCTGCTTAGTTCTTTCTCCAAGTTCCTCGTTCATAATCTTATCTTACTATCTCAGTCACTCTATTCAGATAGAGAGATTTTTCCTATTATATTTATTTATTTATTCAGAAGCACTTGAGCTTTCAGCTCTTCGGATCGGTGCCATGGACATTGTAACCCTTCGGTTCAGTGCCACGAACACCGTAAATCTGGAGAACCTGTGGTTGTTTTCTGCCAGTCCGCGGAATTGAACCATCGCTCACAGAGGGCTTGTCATCCATCGCACTACAAACGCGCTGAGCAGGCGGCACAGGTAGAGATTAAATGATAAATAAAGGTAATTAGCATTCCATTCATTACTGTATTGCCTACCAAACCAATGTGCAACGTATACACATTCTTGGCAAAGATCAAACATATCACAAAGAGTGATTAAAATTGGTAAAGAACGAACGTAAAGAAGAAGAAGATTACTGTATTTATTTTCTTCCTGCATCTTATTTATTAAATTTTTGTGTATTGAGCACCTAGGAGTTTTTGTAGGACTTAAAAGTGTGCCATGACTTCCTACAAGTTTGAGACCCACTAGTCTAGAGTCATGAGCAATGTACAGCAGTAATGACTTAAGGAATGAATAGGCGGTATTTTCTTTCTGATGTCCCTTGTGTGGGCGTGATACAACCTCAGGCAAGTGCGTCATTGATCTCAGCTGTTCAAGTTAGGACAGGATAAATTTAGACAGGACAAAATTGGTCCTGACAGATGTAGAAGGAACAAACTTAGACATCACAAACTCAGACGAGACAAACTTAGCTCTTTCCACGCCCATTTATTTCCTCAATTTTTGAGCAGTTAATTCAAGGGAAGTAAAAGAAAAAAAAAATTTGTAAATTACGATCCCAACTACTTATCAATAAATAAACATATATATATTATTATATACTAAATTGAAGAAAACTGGACAACCTAATAGAATAACAAGGTTAAAAAGTAGTAGAAGTAAAATAGTAGAAGTAAAACTAGAAAGACTTCTTATAAGGAAGCAACTCTATGGCGCAGTGTACGGCTTAAAGCGTGCAACGGACTTCCGCCGTGGCGCAGTGTGCAGCTTAAAGCGTGGAAAGAGTTAAGACATCACAGACTCAGATGAGACTTGGTGACCGTAGAATCCGTTATCCCATTCCTCATTGTGAGGGTCATTGCACCATGTTATGCGCCTACGGCCTGGTGCATCCGTTTTCTGCAAGCATTTGTTTCGGGTTAGCATTCCCTAGCGGACACATGCATCCGATTTCAGCCAAACCTCCTTAGTCGCCTCTTACGACATGCATGGCAGGTAACAGTGGTTCTATTCTTTACACCCCAAATTTGGGCCCCGTTAACCATTCGGGCAGAACAAGATCTACAAGACTTGATAGACATACTAGTGAGAGGAAGTGAAAAGAAAGGATTAAGCATGAATATAAAGAAAACAGAGGTTATGGTTGTCTCCAAGAAACAGGAAACACCAACATGTAATATCAAAATAAATAACACAACACTGAAACAAGTTCATCGATTCAAGTATCTGGGAACATTCCTAACATCAGATGGAAGATGTACAACAGAGATTAGGAGTAGACTAGCTCAAACGAAAGCAGCTTTTATGAAAATGAAGAACACACTTTGCTTGAACTCACTACAAATTACATTGCGAAAACGAGTACTCTAGTGCTATATTGAACCAATACTTCTGTATGGCAGCAAATCATGGACAATGAACAAACAATGAATAAGATCATTGAATTTACATTCTTCAAGCACTGAGAGAGTCTTTCCGAACACAGGAGTTTCAGGGTTGTGAATCCCACTTGCTGACCAGATTGAGAGAGATGGATGTCAATATATTGGTACAGCCAGAAAAGAACATGCCAAATATGCACAAAAACTGATTAACTAACATCGAACAGGTATCACCTACCACAGAGAGCCACACAGAAAAAGTACAACGAGTACAAAGCAAGAGAAAGACCATGCAAAAGATGGAGCAACGGCATCAAGAACAGCCTTACGAACATGAATATCAGCTTACAAAGTGCCTTAAAACAAGATCGCACAAGATCACTATGTTCTCCTCCTCTCTCCTCCTATGTGAAAGCATCGGCATTGAAGCACTTACATGGTAGCCTACAGTGAAATTGATTGTTCCAGAAAGTAAAAACTAGCTACTGGGTGTGACAGAAGATACAACAATAACCACTTGTATGTGTGTGTGTGTATGTGTGTGACAGAAACAAGACACAGCCAATAATCCCATACATGTTATGGTAATATGTTTACAATTGTAACTTACGATTGTCCGGTAACTGACAGTCGACAGTCTCCGCAGCGGATAGATCTGTTGTTGCAGACTCCAACTTGAACTGCAAAAAACAACAACAAATGATTATGGTTTATCTCCGCTATTGTTTGGAGTAGTCATTGACTGGCTCATGAGAAAGTGTTACAGGGGCGAAACTAGCATCGATTGGGTAAAAAATAGTCAGCTGGAAGATTTGAATTTTGCAGATATTACTTTGTTAAAGTAAAATACAACTAATATATGCAAAGAATAAGTTTCAGTTTGGAATATCTTTATTGAACTCCTGACATGTCCATAGATGCTCCGATCTCCTTAGCAATATCTCCAACAGAGTCCAGCGACTGACCGTACCAGTTCAATTTTGATTGATGAGCCTACTCATATACCTGTTATACTATTCTTTTCTTGCTGCTCCAATCTTCAATCCCAGCATGTGCAATCTAGCAGTTGACATGGATTGGTTTAAATGAAAATCCTTTTTGCAACCAGACTCTATGAGGGCATGCACAATGTCAGCTCTATCCATTGGCTGGCCCACTAATATGGTGGCAGAGCCAGCCAGCCTGTCTGCTCTCTCATTGCCAACGACACACATGTACATCCATAACAAATATAAGTGTAATTATGCAAAATGTTAAAGCTTGTAGGGACTCTTGTAAAGCTTGCGTTTTGTTGAATCACACTGTGACAACCGGCAGACGCCCAAGTGGTTACCAGGGCCCAAATTGGGGTGTAAAGAATAGAACCACTCTTACCTGCCACGCATGTCGTAAGAGGCGACTAAGGAGGTTTGGCTGAAATCGGATGCATGTGTCCTAAACGTGTAGAAGTCTATGCATTTAGGGGCCTACCAAACCAATATGCAACGTATACACGTTCTTGGCAAAGATCAAACATTCACAAAGAGTGATTACAATTGGTCGTAAAGAACGAACGCAAAGAAGAAGAAGAAGAAGACAACCGGCAGAAAAAATTGGTTGGGAGGAAGAGAGAAGTGTAGATTCTTTTCTTCCTTTTTCCAACGTCCTTCTCCAGGTTGTTATTTGGTCTGTTCCGTCCCCTGTTTCTGTCTGCTGTCTAGCACATAGACCCTGTTGTTGAAGTTTCAGGTGACGTTCTAGATAAATGTTCAAGAGATGCTTAACTTCCTCTTCTTCTAATCGTGCTCGCAAGTGTGACATCCAACTAGTTTTTATCATACTTTGAACACATGGATATTGTTGGATAACTGGATAATTGACAATAGAGGACCACAAATCAAATAACTAAATATGAAATGCGCTGCCTGCGAAAAGTTACCAACAACACCAGAAAAGACAAGAGTCCCCAACATCGGCATAAGAAAGAAAGTTGGCACAGAACATTGCTTGAATTACATTGAGAAACAAAGAATGAAGTGGTTTGGCCACTTAATAAGAATGCAACAAAACTCAACTGTAAACAGAGACTTTTACATCAAAACATCAGGAAAGAAGGCGAGAGGAAGATCACGGAAAATGATGGTTAGATGGCATATCAGAATCCGGTCAAAAAGCACAATTAACTATCACCCAAGCCACTAGAGCAGCACAAGACAAAAACAGAAAAGCACTATACCAGTGATTCCGAACGTGGGACCAACACCCCACAGGGGGGCAATTTGAATGTTATGGGGGCAATTTGTCAAATAGAAAAAATAATTACCAATAATTAAAATAATATAGAAAAACCAGTCATTAAAATTATTTCGTAAATGAATTTCAGTTCTCCATTATATGTTTTGATAACTTAATGTGTTTCCTCAACAATTTTCTAGCATTTTCTAAAACCTATCATTTAAGTTTCTTCAGTGAACAATTCAATTTGAAGATTAACAGTATGTATGTTACATAGGGGACAATACAATTTTAGAAAGGCTTAGTGTGGGATCGACAAAAAGATTGGTAAATACTGAATGACACCATGCAACAACCCAGTAACAGTGTGATGACAAAAAAGTTTGGGAAACACTGAATGACACCATGCAACAACCCAGTAACGGTGTGATGACAAAAAAGGTTCGGAAAAACTGAATGACACCATGCAACAACCCAGTAACAGTGTGATGACAAAAGAAGAAGAGGAACATAAAACATGAATACTGGTAGATCATTGACAATAAAATCATAATCAAACATAAGATATGTTATACCTGTGACATCAGCTGTTGCTGTTTGGCTAACAACAAGACTTGTAATTCTTCAATTTCTTGTTCTGAAGCAGATGGCACATTTGATTTCGACACAGAATCAACAAATGAGGAGGCACCTGAATTATGAACAGTGAACTTTTTCTTTTCTTTTACGATCTGCAAAACAATAATAAAACACTTTTGAAGATTACAAATGAAAATAAATAACTACATAAGTGTAAGAAATTAAATGTATTTTGAATAATCTATTCGCCCGAGTGGTTACCGGACCCAAATTTGGGGTGTAAAGAATAGAACCACTGTTACCTGCCACGCATATCGTAAGAGGCACTAAGGAGGTTTGGCTGAAATCGGATGCACGTGTCCGCTAGGGAATCCTAACCCGAAACAAAGGCTTGCAGAAAACGGATGCACCAGACCGTAACATGGTGCAAGGACCCCTCACAATGAGGAATGGGATAACGTTTTCTACGGTTGCCAATCTGCCTCGGAGATTTAGCCACGCAGTAAGAATGTCAGACCTACCATCACGAGGGTGGCCAAAACTTACTGCTGGAAGAGGTCGGCACAAACGGGAAGCAGAAATCATAGGAATTATATCCTACAGAACTGCCCCCAGTATGCAGACTTGAAAAGAAAGAGGTGGCCCACTTACACTAGCGTCCAAGACAAACTGTATGGCGTGGCTGATAATCTGAGGCAGACGGCTGCCTTATTAGAGAATCCAAATCCCAATCTAGTGAGAACGCAGAAGACAAACTGTATGGCGTGGCTGATAATCTGAGGCAGACAGCTGCTTTTATTAGAGAATCCGAAATCCCAATCTAGTGAGAACGCAGAAGACAAACTGTTTGGCGGGGCCGATAATCTGAGGCAGACGGTTGCCTTTATTAGAGAATCCAAATCCCAATCTAGTGAGAACGCAGAAGACAAACTGTTGGGGGCCGATAATCTGAGATGACGGTGCCTTTATTAGAGAATCCGAAATCCCAATCTAGTGAGAACGCAGAAGACAAACTGTTTGGCGGGGCCGATAATCTGAGGCAGACGGTTGCCTTTATTAGAGAATCCGAAATCCCAGTCTAGTGAGAACACAGAAGAAGAATCTATTATATTGCAACTAATGTTAAATTTAAACACGTTATGTTTCAATTCATATTAGATTGTGCCTGTGTGTTGTCGGGGAACAAAGAATAGCAACACTGCGATCTACAAGGCATGTCGTAAAGATGACTGGGGTAGAGGGACCTAGGAAGCTACCCTAGTAAATAAAAAGCGTCGCAGAAATTGGATGAGCTGGCTTACTTGTAGGAACAAAGAATAGCAACACTGCGATCTACAAGGCATGTCGTAAAGACGACTGGGTAGAGGGACCTAGGAAGCTACCCTAGTAAATAAGAAGCATCGCAGAAATCGGATGTGCTGGCTTACTAATAGGAGCAAAGAATAGCAACACTGCGATCTACAAGGCATGTCGTAAAGACAACTGGGGTAGAGGGACCTAGGAAGCTACCCTAGTAAATAAAAAGCGTCGCAGAAATCGGATGTGCTGGCTTACTTCTAGGAGCAAAGAATAGCAACACTGCGATCTACAAGGCATGTCGTAAAAGACAACTGGGGTAGAGGGACCTAGGGAAGCTACCTAGTAAATAAAAAGCATCGCAGAAATCGGATGAGCTGGCTTACTTCTAGGAGCAAAGAATAGCAACACTGCGATCTACAAGGCATGTCGTAAAGACAACTGGGGTAGAGGGACCTAGGAAGCTACCCTAGTAAATAAGAAGCATCGCAGAAATCGATGATGCTGGCTTACTTCTAGGAGCAAAGAATAGCAACACTGCGATCTACAAGGCATGTCGTAAAGACAACTGGGGTAGAGGGACCTAGGAAGCTACCTAGTAAATAAAAAGCATCGCAGAAATCGGATGAGCTGGCTTACTTCTAGGAGCAAAGAATAGCAACACTCGATCTACAAGGCATGTCGTAAAGACAACTGGGGTAGAGGGACCTAGGAAGCTACCTAGTAAATAAAAAGCATCGCAGAAATCGGATGTGCTGGCTTACTTCTAGGAGCAAAGAATAGCAACACTGCGATCTACAAGGCATGTCATAAAAGACAACAGAGGTAGGAGCATAGAGAAACTACCCTAATTTTAAAAAGTGTTGCAGAAAGTTCCAAAGCTTAGTTGTTAGATCAACTGAGTGTTGTTACATGTTGCTTCTCAGCTCACCCAGGAGGGGACAGTCTTGCATGAGGTGAAACTATAGTGTCCAGGGAACACACCCTGTGCAAAAGCCTGGGTTGGTGAGCCAGGAAGACAGATCTCATCAGCAGGGGACTGCAACTGTCTAGAGAACAAACTCAAATAAAATTTCCCAAGAAACAGAATGTATCATCCATTATTGGCGGAGAAGAATCGACACATACAAATGACTCAATGGCCACGCGCAAGCATCATTAAAATTTCCCACAAAATGTGTTTCTAAGATCTAAGACTATTGTACACCACTCACCTTTGATATCAATAGCCGTTTTTGACTGTGTCGATACACGCCAAACTCTGAGGGTGGAGTCACAGCCACCTGTCATAATGAGGTCAGGGTCAAGGTAGCTCCACAGTACAGTCAGTACCCGCTCATGATGTCCACTGTAGCTGGCTAAACATTCTCCACTCTTAACGTTCCAAACCTGACAGAGAAAATAATATGATGTTGGAGATCAGGTTATAAACCGTCCGAGTGGTTACCGGGCCCAAATTAGGGGTGTAAAGAATAGAACTACTGTTACCTGCCATGCATGTTGTAAGGTTATTGAGCTGACATCACAGCACTCCAAGCAGACCCATAGGTGTGCTCAGTCTTCAACAGATTTTGCGGGGTATGTATACTGATGGTTCCTGTGGCTCGCCGGTTAAACACACTTCTCTCCATCCCTCAAGCAACCAGTCCTTTCAATTTCAAACTCCCAAAATTATTATATTGATTCAATGTCTACTTTAGTGTTCTCATCCAACATTAGGTCACCTAGAGACCGAAAAGCTTCCTTGTTATCCATCGCTAAACTCTAAAACACTCGATACAATCGTGTCCGCCTCTCATTGCCGAGAACACCCTTATCACCAGGACAGTAGATCCACTTGAGTCTCTGGAGGTTGGAAACCTCTATAGATGACTACCATTCATACCACAACCTGTTATTCTGGATCTTCTGAAGCATCGACTGATAGTCTGAAACAACAACGGCCCAAGTAAACGGAGTACCAGAGAGCCAATGGAGTACAGCAGTAACGGTCTCAACCTCCATCCTCATACAGTTTTTAATAACAAAACAATAATCTGTAGAGATTCATAAATTGCTTGTCAGGAACTTACAATGGCAATCCTATCATAACCAACACTGACAAGCTGTCCATCATGATGGGGACTCCAGGACATATCAGTTGTCTTTATTACATGTCCTGGTAACTGACAGAAAGCCTCTGTTATAGTTATTGGAGACATGGACGAGTTTGTTTCCGCAACATCTAAGAAAATAGATAACAATACGTCAGGTTTGCAATCACTAAACACAAATGTAAATAGCTATCAATATAGAGTAGAGACTAAAAGACAGATTATAAATGCAATCTTCATACCAACACTGTGCTAACAGTGCCAAACATGAACACTGACAAAAGACATTATAAATGCAATCTTCATACCAATACTGTGCTACCAGTGCAAACATGGACACTGACAAAAAAACATAAATGCAACTCATACCAATACTGTGCTACCAGAGACAAACATGGGCACTGACAAAAGAACAAGAAAGTAAAATTACCAAATGCGAAATGAGATGCTTGAGGAAAGCAGTAAATAAAACAAGAAGAGACCATATAAGAAATGAGGAAATTAGAAGAACAGATGGAACAACACCTGCTATTAGATTTATTGAAAAACAGAGACTCAAATGGTTTGGCCACTTAAGTTCTTGGCCGAATACACCAGTTGCAAGAGCGTACAACCTGAAAATGGAATCATCAAGAGGAAGGGGCAGACCAAGAAAAAGATGGGTTGATGGAGGTACAGACATCTTAAAACTCCACAATACCACAACATATCAAGTGACCGAGTGTACACTATCTCGGAAACTGATCATCAGTTAAACCTGTTACGACCAACAGGGAAAAAAGCAGAGAAGGACAAAAGAAGATCAATATTAGAAAGGATGGGAGTTTTGGCTGCTTGGTTGAGTTAGTTTGATATTGGAGTCTTCATAACAGCAAAGATTCCAAGCATCATCATCCTGTTGCAGAAGGCCCAAGTGAGATGGACCAGTCACATTGCTCGGGTGCCTGCTACAAATGAGAGTGAGAAAAGTGAAATATTTTGAGAGAACATAAAGGCTGGAGAGGACTATCATGGAAGGAGGCATCCCAGCAGGGAGAATGGGAGGAAGACCACAGAGAAGATGGATTCAGGATGTAACTGATGGTTTGAGCAGTTTGGCTGCAGAGGCGGGACATCTGGTCTACGAGAGAGAGAAATTCCGAAGGACTGTTGGGGTGGCAAAGTTCTGCTCAAGTTAATTGATGATGAGACAGGCTTGCTCTAAGAGGAAAAAAAAAAAAAGGTTAAAAAGAAATGACAATAAACTGCTAGTAATTAACCCTTTCGCTGCTACATACTTTCTGAAGGCTGAGCTAAAAATAGCTACTATTTGTTTCTAGGTCACAAACGTGGAAAAGATGGTTAGATGGCGTAGCAGAATCCTGTGAAAGAGCAAAGATAACAATCACAAGCCACCAGAACAGCGCAAGACAAAAACAGAAAACCACGACACTGGGCAACAACCCGGTAGCAGTGTGATGACAAAAGAAGAAGAAACGTGAATTTACGCGTATAGCAGTGACAGTAGAAATGTATAACGTGTTAACACGTCTTTAGCCCACAGAGGAGAGATAATAACAGACGTGTTAATGGTCTTAGAAGTGAATGGGAAAAACGTATATATACGCCCTTAGCAGCTAAAGGGTTAATAAATGTTAATCTCCTACGCTATACATATGGATATAAGGGAAGACTACAGTAAAACTATATAGCAATGGTGGAGTACGTTATATCAAACATTGCTTGATAAGTCTTTTGGTTGAAACGTTGCCATAGCATTGTTATTGTAAAACTACTTTGTTATTAAGTGTCTCTCTATCACATACCAATCAAACTGGGTAACATACCAAACAAACTGGGTAACATACCAAACAAACTGGGTAACATACCAAACAAACTGGGTAACATACCAAATCAAACTGGTACATACCAAACAAACTGGGTAACATACCAAACAAACTGGGTAACATACCAAACAAACTGGGTACATACCAAACAAACTGGGTACATACAAACAAACTGGTAATATACCAATCAAACTGGGTAACATACCAAACAAACTGGCTAACATACCAAACAAACTGGGTAACATACCAAACAAACTGGGTAACATACCAAACAAACTGGCTAACATACCAAACAAACTGGGTAACATACCAAACAAACTAGGTAACATACCAAACAAACTGGGTAACATACCAATCAAACTGGGTAACATACCAAACAAACTGCTAACATACCAAACAACGGTAACATACCAACTGGAACATACCAAACAAACTGGGTAACATACCAATCAAACTGGGTAACATACCAAACAAACTGGGTAACATACCAAACAAACTGGCTAACATACCAAACAAACTGGGTAACATACCAAACAAACTGGGTAACATACCAATCAAACTGGGTAACATACCAAACAAACTGGGTAACATACCAAACAAACTGGGTAACATACCAATCAAACTGGGTAACATACCAAACAAACTGGCTAACATACCAAACAAACTGGGTAACATACCAAACAAACTGGGTAGATCAACAACAGAAATATGTCTGTCATTGCCAGCAATGGCTATCCAGTTTTGACAAGGAGAATCATGAAGAGATTCTGATGTCATTTCTGGATGCCATCTCACACAATTGATCATTTTCTGTTGAGTTTTGATGGTAAACACTTGTTTCAGTGATGGGAAGCTGTAGACACAGACTGACCTGTAGATGGCAACAACAAAAATAGATGTATGAGAACATTTGGAACTTGAGGAAATGTCTTGTGTATATTTTAGCAAATGTTTCATCAAGTAGCATGTTCCTAGAAGATCGTCGCTTTCATCACAGCCCTCATTTTAAAAACTATGTCTCTAGCAAGTTCTACCACCACCTCCAGTGCCATGTTCTCTCTCTCTCTCGCACTATCACCGCCCAGACCGATGTACCAGATCTCCCCATAAATTCTAATCCTGTGGAAAACTGATTCATGCAGCCTTATCATTGGTGTGTTTTATGTCACATCTTGAGCACCATTTGGAGCTCTGGTGCTTATGTGTCCGGCGATGTGTCCGGTTTCAGCCAGCGTTTACTCAGGTTCACTCTCCGTTCTGTAGCCATCTAGTGTTTTTTACGGTGCAGGTAGCTAGCCCCATTCCCAACCTCCTTAGCCGCCTCTACGACATGCGTGGCAGGTAACAGTGGTTCTATTCTTTACACCTCAATTTGGGGTCCCAGTAACCACTCGGGCGGAGGAGTCAGGGTTAATGAACGAGCTAATAGATTGACTGGCATGGCAACGATATTAGAGGGAGCTGTAATGAACCGAAATGACACTCTTAACGCAATGAGAGTCTTTCCAAACAGAGGAGTTTCAGGGTTGTGAACCCCACTCGCTGATCAGATTGAAAGAGATGGGTGTCAGTATTAGTACAGCCCGAAAAGAATGACATACCAAATAAGCAAAGAGATTGATTAATCAACATCGAACTGGCGTGTTGGGTGCTGGACGCTGCTGGATTTGCTGAGGGGAGATCGGAGCACCTATGGACATGTCCGGAGTGCTATGATGATAGTCCTCATATAACTGATAACAACAGCCTACATTGTAAGCTTCAATTTCTTCATCACACAATGAAACATCCCACAGACTGAAACTATACATGTTACAATTTTTATGAAAAATAATTAGCAAAAGAATAAGCAACACAGTAACAAAAGAATCAAATAATTGCTTTCCAGGAAAAGAAAACACTCATCAATGCCATTAGAAAAGAAGACCAGCAAAGAAACAATTACCACTGTCTAGATAGAGCAAGGCAGGTGATATTGTTTCCACTCAGAACTGGACACAACAGACTGAACAGACACCTACACAGACTGAAACTAGTTCCATCAGTCACATGTGCATGTGGACAGACCGCACAGACAGCCGAACACATCCTGCATGATTGTCACCCACCCGATGAATCAACTGCGGAAAGAGAACTGGCCAACAGAGACAGACATCAACACAAAAGCTGTTTGGAAGCCTTGATGAACTAACAAACCCAACAACATACATACAAAGAACCGGACACACTGCATAGACATTGACGTAACACATCAAAACAAAGTACTGTAGTTTTACAAAATACAAAAAAATACACGGCAACGTTTCCACCAAAACTACAGTTCTTTGTTTTTATGTGTTTCACCTACCTCTGAAGTCGGGGGAAAGCTTGCCTGAATGATGAGGGACACTGATGATAGGAAAGCAAGCCTTTACACAAAACGACAGAGGTACCATACTGGACGACCGCCTGAATTCATAGTGGGCGAACGAGAAGAAAGATGTGTATGGCCATTGCTACATAGTTTTCCTGTAGTCTTCCCTTATATTGCTACATAGTTTTCCTGTAGTCTTCCCTTATATTGCTACATAGTTTTCCTGTAGTCTTCCCTTATATTGCTACATAGTTTTCCTGAAGTCTTCCCTTATATTGCTAATAGTTTTCTGTAGTCTTCCTTATATTGCTAGATAGTTTTCCTGTAGTCTTCCCTTATATTGCTACATAGTTTTCCTGTAGTCTTCCCTTATATTGCTACATAGTTTTCCTGTAGTCTTCCTTATATTGCTACATAGTTTTCCTGTAGTCTTCCTTATATTGCTACATAGTTTTCCTGTAGTCTTCCTTATATTGCTACATAGTTTTCCTGTAGTCTTCCTTATATTGCTACATAGTTTTCCTGTAGTCTTCCTATATTGCTACATAGTTTTCTGAAGTCTTCCTTATATTGCTAGATAGTTTTCCTGTAGTCTTCCTTATATTGCTACATAGTTTTCCTGTAGTCTTCCTTATATTGCTACATAGTTTTACTGTAGTCTTCCTTATATTGCTAGATAGTTTTCCTGTAGTCTTCCTTATATTGCTACATAGTTTTACTGTAGTCTTCCTTATATTGCTACATAGTTTTCCTGTAGTCTTCCTTATATTGCTACATAGTTTTCCTGAAGTCTTCCTTATATTGCTAGATAGTTTTCCTGTAGTCTTCCTTATATTGCTACATAGTTTTCCTGTAGTCTTCCTTATATTGCTACATAGTTTTACTGTAGTCTTCCCTTATATTGCTACATAGTTTTCCTGTAGTCTTCCCTTATATTGCTACATAGTTTTCCTGTAGTCTTCCCTTATATTGCTACATAGTTTTACTGTAGTCTTCCCTTATATTGCTACATAGTTTTCCTGTAGTCTTCCCTTATATTGCATACATAGTTTTACTGTAGTCTTCCTTATATTGCTACATAGTTTTACTGTAGTCTTCCTTATATTGCTAGATAGTTTTACTGTAGTCTTCCTTATATTGCTACATAGTTTTACTGTAGTCTTCCTTATATTGCTACATAGTTTTCCTGTAGTCTTCCTTATATTGCTACATAGTTTTCCTGTAGTCTTCCTTATATTGCTACATAGTTTTACTGTAGTCTTCCTTATTTGTCTACATAGTTTTACTGTAGTCTTCCTTATATTGCTACATAGTTTTCCTGTAGTCTTCCTTATATTGCTACATAGTTTTCCTGTAGTCTTCCTTATATTGCTACATAGTTTTACCTGTAGTCTTCCTTATATTGCTACATAGTTTTACTGTAGTCTTCCCTTATATTGCTACATAGTTTTCCTGTAGTCTTCCTTATATTGCTACATAGTTTTACTGTAGTCTTCCCTTATATTGCTACATAGTTTTACTGTAGTCTTTCCTTATATTGCTACATAGTTTTACTGTAGTCTTTCCTTATATTGCTACATAGTTTTACTGTAGTCTTCCCTTATATCAATAATGTGTAGACATTGAACAACAGTGAATAAACTCTAAATGCTCAGTAAAGTAAGGCCGACAATGCAGAGATCTGACAGGCTGTAAGGACCCGAACTTTGGCGAAGGCTGACACTTTATACGGTGTGTTATACGAGTATTGCGCCGTCCCAGGACAAGCTTATGTGCCCCGTGAAATGTTCCTGATCCGGAAAGACCTCACAGTCAGAAAGGGCATAACAGTAGTAACTCACTGTTTGGAGTAGATCACAAAGCCCAAATATATGGCAAAAGCTGATCGAAAAGCCGTAGATCCAGGCCGAATTTTTCGGTAGAATGGATCGCTCCTAGGGCAAGCTACCCTAGTAAATCAGCAGCTGGCTGAAATCGGGTAGACCGGCCTAGTCACCATGGACGCATAATCGTCAACGTAGATCAAGCGTTCTTGCCAAAGGATCAATTATATATCACAAGAAGAATGATAAAATTGGCAGTGAAGAATGAACGAGAGAGAGAAAGAGAATGAACGAGTGAGAGAAAGAGAGCGAACAACAGTGAACAAGAAGATATGAAAAATATACCCATTATCGCAGCCAATAGCAAACGCTGTGTAGTCTCTCTTCCAAATGATCTCACTTCTGACAACTTGACCACCCTGCAAACATAATAATAGTAACCATTATATATAAACATATATACACAAATGTCTATATGATTCACTACTAACAACAGATGGAAATGGGATGAAGGAAATTAAAAGAACAATCATGGCGTTACAAAAAATTAAACAACCAAATACAGTATGGAACGGAACTTATAAGAAAAAAATACAGAATACTAAGAGCATGCATATTCCCAGTGGCAACGTATGGGTGTAAAGCAAGGACATTTAACAAGGCAGTGGAAAACATATGTGCTTTTGAATATAAATGTTACGAAGAGTCCTTCGTATATCTTGGACAGAGAAGAGAACAAATAGATCTATCCAGAAAGAACTCAAAATCAAAGAAAATTGGCTGATGCTACAAATAAGAAAGAGAAAATTGAGATATTTTGGACATATAAAAAGACACGAAGGGCTGGAGAAGACCATCATGGAAGGAGGCATACCAGGAAAGAGGAGAAGAGGAAGACCACGGAGAAGATGGATTCAGGATGTAACTGCTGGTTTGAAAATGACGACTGCAGAGGCAGGACATCTGGTCTATGAGAGAGAGGAATTCCAGAGGACTGTTGGTGTGGCAAAGTTCTGCTCAGGACAAGCTATTTGATCACAATGAGCCTGTGATGAAAGGCTGTCAGTAGGCTCTGATGAAAGTGACGTTCTGCAAGGGAAATGTTACTACTAGAGGGGGCTGTGATGAAAGTGACGTTCTGCAAGGGAAATGTTACTACTAGAGGGGGCTGTGATGAAAGTGACGTTCTGCAAGGGAAATGTTACTACTAGAGGGGCTGTGATGAAAGTGACGTTCTGCAAGGAAATGTTACCACTAGAGGGGGCTGTGATGAAAGTGACGTCTGCAAGGAAATGTTACTACTAGAGGGGGCTGTGATGAAAGTGACGTTCTGCAAGGGACATTCTACTACTTGAGAAACAAATAAACACAATGGAATGTCAACTGACCTCTAAGTTATTGGCTGAATTTATGGCATCAATGAGGTTCACTGCATCTTTGTTGCTCCCAGACTCACCGATAAAGTGTTGTAGAACTGTTCCATCACCGACAGAATACACTTGATACTGGGGACTACCTGTGGAGACATCAGTAATTTATCAATGTTATGTCTAGTGTCGAAGTGGTTAACTAGTCTTGTCTTGTCTTCTGAAAGTCATGGGTTTGAATCTGGGCAGTTTCATTTGGTTCACACATATATTTTTTCAGAAGATCCCTGAGCAACCATGATCTTGGAGACAACCATAACCTCTGTTTTCTTTATATTCATGCTTAATCCTTTCTTTTCACTTTCTCTCACTAGTATGTTTATCAGGTCTTGTAGATCTTGTTCATTTGTAGCCATGACAATTATTGTGTCATCAGCATATCTTAGATTGTTCATGTTTTGTCCGCCGACTGTTATTCCTGCCTTTTCTTCTACAGGATGTTTAAGATAGTTATTGGTTATTAAACTGACGTCATTGCACTTCGGGCAGACCCATAGGTGCTCAGTCTCCCCAACAGATATTGAAGAGTATGCATACTGATGGTTCCTGTGGCTCGCTGATTAAACACACCTCTCACTCTGCCTCTCGGGCATCCAGTTCGACTTGAACAACGGGTAACTCCAAACTGCTTAAATCGCTTGATCGATTCAACATCGATTGTATTGTCTTCATCCAACAGAGAGTCGCGAAGAGACCGAAGAATATCCCCTTATCCATCTTCAACTCCCCAACAATTGATGCTGTTGATGCAAACCTGTCCGCTCTCTCATTACCGTAAACACCCGCATGCCTAGGACAGTATATCCACGTAAGCCTCTGGAGGTTAAAAACTTCTATAGACTGACATCCACTCATACCGAAACCTGCCCTTCTGGATCTTGTGAAGCATCGACTGAGAGTCAGATACAACAACTGCCCCAGTAAATGAAGTTCAAGATAAAAGTAGCCCGATTGACAAATGAAAACTTGCTAATCAGGCTGCTTTTATCTTCAACACCCTGTATATGTCACATGGTGTTTTCACTGCATAGGTTAAACCAGGTCTGGTGAGAATACGTAACCTTGTCTTACTCCAAATTTTATCTCCTGATAGATTCCACTCTGATTCTTTTATCTAATTTAAGAATACATTACAGATAACAGCAAAATGACATCCTTACAATTACTTTAACGTGGATATGTTCTTTACCTGTATGTGCTCGTACAGGTGGGCCCCAGCACACAACGTACACTGTTCTTTTATGGAACGTAGTTGACAACAATGGATGCCTGTCGAAAATAGCAGAAACGTACAGCATGTTAGGAAACATAAGTTTGACTGGAATCCACAACGGAAGAGTGGGTAGACCATAAGTATATCAGACAGACAGTTAGAAGACTACAGATGACAGTGTTTTCATACTCAGTGACTCCATGAGCATAATTCGCAAAGTCGAAACAGGAATGGTGAGACGAAACTAGGTGGAGATACAGACAGGGATCAGAGAAATCACCATTTTCGTTCCTGGGCACAGAGGAGTAAGGAACAAGCAGATAGATTGGCTGGCTAGGGTATGATATTAGAGGGAACCGTAATGACATTCTTAACGCATTGACTCTTTCCGAACAGAGGATTTTCATGGTTGTGAATGCCACTCGTTGACCAGATTGAGAGAGATGAATTTCGATATTGGTACAGCCCGAAAAGAGCAACATACCAAATATGCGAAAAAGATTGACCAATCAACATCAAACTGGCGTGTTGGGTCGCTAGACGTTGCTAGATTTGTTGAGGACTAATTTACACATTAGGATGGGTAGAATGTATAATTCCAAACTCCTTAAATAGCAGGATTAATTCAATGTCAATTTTAGTGTCCTTATACAACAGTCTGTAGCTTAACTCCTAGTTGACCAAATGCCAAACTAGTGGCTTTGTGTTGGATGTCTTTTACCAGGAGCCACACTATGTGGCTTTGTGTTGATGTCTTTTACCAGGAGCCACACTATGTGGCTTTGTGTTGATGCCTTTACCAGGAGCCAAACTATGTGACTTTGTGTTGGATGCCTTTTACCAGGAGCCACACTATGTGGCTTTGTGTAGCTTTACCAGAGCCAAACTATGTGGCTTTGTGTTGAATGCCTTTTTACCAGGAGCCACACTATGTGGCTTTGTGTTAGCCTTTTACCAGGAGCCAAACTATGTGGCTTTGTTTTGGGATGCCTTTTACCAGGAGCCACACTATAGAGAGGTTTCATATTCTAAAAACATGGCTTTTGCCTTGGCCCACTAAGAGTTAAGCGATAGTGAGCACGACCACAACCCAAGTGTACCTGGTTCAAACTCTGCGGTGGGCAAGTTTGGAAGCAAATTTGCTTGCGTGCAATTTTATGAACTGTAAAAATAGACACCGTTCAGAAAACAATGGCAAATTACTGAACATATAAGTGGTGTCTAGAAAATCAAAGACTCATTTACTGTGATTAATGATTAAATCCTGTAAAGGATCTGCAACAATTTTCACTGCATTCAACAGTAGGTCACTAAGAGACTAAACAAAATCCCCCTTATCCATCCTAAACTCCCCAACAATCGTTGCTTTTGCTGCAAGCATGTCTGCTCTCTCGTTGCCGTGAACACCCACATGAACAGGAGAGTGGCTCTCTGGAGGTTTGAAACCTCTCATACCACTATTGTTGGTGTAGAATGAAACACATAAAATGATGTTTATGCTCATATATCTCACCCATGTGGTGCCGGGGCCTGCAAGGAAGCAAAGAATAGTACCACTGCGACCTAAAAGGCATGTCGTAAAAGGCGACTGATGTAGGGTCCTAGGGAAGCTACCCTAGTAAATTAAAAAAGCGTTGCATAAATCAGATGTACTGGCCTATTTATAGGCGCCTCAGGCACAATGTACAATCGCTCTTAGATCACATACCGCCCGAGCGGTTACCGGGCCCAAATTTGGGGTGTAAAGAATAGAACCACTGTTACCTGCCACGCATGTCGTAAGAGGCGACTAAGGAGGTTTGGTTGAAATCGGATGCATGTGTCCGCTAGGGAATGCTAACCCGAAATAAATGCTTGCAGAAAACGGATGCACCAGGCCGTCAGGCGCATAACATGGTGCAACGACTCCTCACAATGAGGAATGGGATAACGAATTCTACGGTTGCCAATCTGCCTCTGAGATTTAGCCACGCAGTAAGAATCTCAGACCTACCATCATGAGGGTGGCCAAAACGTATCGGGAAGAGGTCGCACAAACGGGAAACAGAAATCATAGGAATGATATCCTACAGAACTGTCCCCAGTATGCAGACTTGAGAAGAAAGAGGTGGCCCACTTACGCTAGGTCCCAAGACAAATTCTATCTATGGCGTGGCTGATAATCTGAGGCAGACGGCTGCCTTTATTAGAGAATCCGAAATCCCAATCTAGTGAGAAAATGCAGAAGAAGAAGATCACATACAATCAAAGAGAGTCGGTAACAAGTGGTCGATATGGAGCGTTCAATGAAGATATATATATACTATCTATCTTTCCTGACCTTTCAGCATCAGGTCAAATAAAGGAGACACCTGAACGTCATCAAGAAACAACAAATGGTTCGGCCACATAAGTAGATTACCAACAGACAGTGCGTATCAAAGAGCAATGTTAATCTGATACAGTGGATACAAAGCAAAAGGCCGGCCACGCAAAGGTGGATCTCAGAGATAACAGAGGCGACAAAAGACACGGTTTATGAATCGCACACAAAAGCCTGTTCTAGAAATCTCTTCTTATCCTGAAGCTGTGAGATATATACTATTCTTACCCTATTGACAATTAGAAATGTGACAAACTATACCCACTTTACCATTGACAAACTATACTCACTCGATTGTCAATGTAAATCTGAGGCTCAGACTTACTCGATTGTCAATGTAAATTTGAGGCTCATCCTCACTCGATTGTCAATGTAAATTTGAGGCCCATACTCACACAATTGTCAATGTAAATTTGAGGCTCATACTCACTTGCCTATCAATGTAAAATTGAGGCTCATAAATAATACGCAATTGTCAATGTAAATTGAGGCTTATTAATATACTCTTGATTGTCACTGTAAAATTGAGGCGTATAAATAATACTCACTTGATTGTCAATGTAAATTTGAGGCTCATAAATAATACTCATGTGATTGTCAATGTCAACTGAGGCTCATACTTACTTGATTGTCAATGTCAACTGAGCCTCATACTTACTTGATTGTCAATGTCAACTGAGGCTCATACTTACTTGATTGTCAATGTATTCATAACTCCAACTCGACCATCATCTGTACCGAAAGCTAAGAGTCCTTCTCGTTCTGGATGCCAGGCTACCTAGACAGAGCAGGATAATGATGAGAATATGTCAAAATTTAATAACTCACACAGGTCACAGAATTCAGATATCTGGGAAGTATTTTCATAGAAGACGGTAAAATGGACAGAGAAATCGAGACTAGATGTCAAAATGTCAATGCAGTGACATACTGTCCCTACTGCTCAAACACCTAAACATAGACATGGTAGTCAAGCGACAACTGATAAATTGCATATTTCTACCAACTCTCTGTTATCAATGTTAAAACATGGTCCCTAACTAAATCCCAAGAGAGAAAGATCACAACTTGTGAAAGAATTGTTTAAGAAAAGCCGTCACAGTTACAAGATGGGATAGATTAAGAAATGAGAACATTAGAAATGTCGTTGGAATCACACCGTGCATCCAATATATTAGATAACAACAAACATAATGGTTCGGTCACCCAATGGCCTTTGATCTCCTTTGACTTCCATATATGACTCAATGCAATAAAGTTTCCCTTGCTTTTGTATTCTTATCTAGTGTTCTCTGGCATCAAACTACAGCTGGGTTGATCTTAGAGCCAGACAGTCTGACAAATCTCCCACTCCAGCTTGATGTATATCTAGTTTCAATAACTTGTCTAATGACATCATTTATCATCTTCTGGTCATCTTTTTCTCCGAATGCTCCATATCGACCACTTGTTAAACCACTCTTTGTAATCTGTATGTTATCTGAGCCTAAGAGCAATTGTACATTATGCTAGTTATGCGCTTACAAGTAGGCCAGCACATCATATTTCTGCAACACATTTTATTTACTTGGGTAGCTTCCCTAGACTCCTACTTCAGTCATCACTTATGGCATGCCTTGTAGGTCACAGTGTTACTATTCTTTGCTCCCCCTGAGAGCCCCAGCAATACACGAGTCACTTCTTCTTCTTTTGTCGTCACACTGCTACCGGGTTGTTGCCCAGTGTCGTGGTTTTCTGTTTTTGTCTTGCGCTGTTCTGGTGGCTTGTGTGATTGTTATCTTTGCTCTTTCACAGGATTCTGCTACGCCATCTAACCATCTTTTCCGTGGTCTTCCTCTTGCCTTCTTTCCCGATATTCTGTTGTAGAAGACTTTTGTTTAAATTACTCAAACACTTAACATCAATTTCTAAACTACTCAAAATCTTCTACTTACTGTTGTTATCATTGATCTGGCACCATAGCACAGACATGTAATGTCAAAGGGTTTTGACTTATTATTTTGATTCCAGACACGGACTGTGTTGTCCCCAGCACCAATTGCTACCATGCCTGTGATTTAATCAAACAGCATATATCAGTACAGATGGTATGACAGAGTTGCAAACACAGGCGTATGGATAAGAACCGGACAGGAACCCATGATGACAGAGGTTAAGAGGAGAAAATGGCAATGGGTTGGGCATACCCACAGTTAACTGTCACTAGACAAGCACTAGAGTGGAACCTGCAAGGACAATTAAAAAGATAACACCCTAAACAGATCTGGAGATGAAGTTTTCTTGAGGAACTGAAGAGTGCTCGACTATCCTGGGAGATCATAAAGAGAACAGCCAGAGACCGAGAAGAGTGACGAACAACTGTTAAAGCCCTATGCTTCAGGAGGAGCAGAGAAGTATAAGTAAAGTAAATAAGTGTATATCAGTTATTTAAATAGATGTCTGATAAATTTCAGATATTTGAGCTGTAAAACTGATCCATCATTTTAGTTAGTCGTTAGTCATAGATAAAATGTTTCATCTGCTTCCGTATGACAGTAGACGGTACTATTTGCAACTGTTAAACCCACTGCCTTGTGGAGGGGTGCTCGGAAGAGCTAAAGGCTAGGGGAGTAAACACTGATAGAAAATCAATACTGTTTTGTGGGTCAGCACGGTTATACAGAAGGCTAGAGAAGTAAACCTTGACCACAAATCTGGGGGGGAGAGACCCTAAGGCAGGTGAGATGGTTATGTGTGTATTCCATTTCCTCTTCTGGCATCCTCAGCAAATCCTGCTTGTTTCCCAAAAAGTACGGACTATCTTCCCTTTAGATGAAACAGTAAGCTAGAGAGAGGGTTTGCACAAAATGGGCACGGTACATTCCCAATATCAGCTGTCCAGGCTAGGCATAAATAAAGAGGACACTTCATCCTTGCTTTTGGCTCAGACACAACACAGAATGCAAGTCACAAGAGACTTAGTGTTGAGCTGAAAGGCAGGATAGACAAGCGTAGACAAACTCAGAAATTGTCACAGTAAAACAATTGCCAATTGAGAGAAATTGTCACAGTAAAACAATTGTCAATTGACAGAAATTGTCACAGTAAAACAATTGCCAATTGAGAGAAATTGTCACAGTAAAACAATTGCCAATTGAGAGAAATTGTCACAGTAAAACAATTGCCAATTGACAGTCTGTAAAAATGATAAAGGTTGTATAGTTATGGTTCTAACAGAACAACAAAATTGTTCCTCAACAATTTCTGTTTCTGTCCTAGTGAAAAACCACATAAAAATGCTCATCATTGTTCCATGCAAACTGTATTCTGTGGCTCGTCCGAGTGGTTACCGGGCCCAAAATTGGGGTGTAAAGAATAGAACACTGTTACCTGTCTCGCATGTCTTAAGAGGCGACTAAGGAGGTTAGACTGAAATCGGATGCATGTGTCCGCTAGGGAATGCTAATCCGAAACAAATACTTGCAGAAAACGGATGCACCAGGCCGTAAGGCGCATAACATGGTGCAACTACCCCTCACAATGAGGAATGGGATAATGGATTCTACGGTCGCCAATCTGCCTCTGAGATTTAGTCACGCTGTAAGAATGTCAGACCTACCATCACAAGGGTGGCCACACTAGTGTTCAAGACAAACTGTAGGGCATGGCTGATAATCTGAGGCGGACGGCTGCCTTTATTAGAGAATCTGGAATCCCAATCTAGTGAGAAAGTAGAATTAGAAGTTCCCAGCAAACTCATGAACAGCCCTACACCTCTTGAACGCTCTATATTAACCACTTGTTAACCACTCTTTGTGATTTGTATGTGATCCGAATTGTATGATGTGCCAGCTATGCACCTACAAGTAGGCCAGCACATCCGATTGCTGAGACGCTTTTTATTTACTAGGTAGCTTCCCAGGCCACTACCTAAGTGGCCTCTTACAACATGCCTTGTAGGTAGCAGTGGTACTATTTTTTGCTCACAATTGCAAGCTCCGGCAACACATGGGGTGACAGCCCTACACAAACCAGAAGGCAACACCTGCATTAAATGCATATAGCAACCATTTATGACTTGAATTTGTAATTCACTTAGAAGGAAACAGCTGACATCGCAAAAATCAGCAGCCCACATACATATTACTGCATAAGGCAGCCACCAGATCACCATCTGTCTACCATTTTCTGAATATGTAGTTCAAAAACAAACGCAAACCAGTTCCAGTACCAACGAATGATGCCATGTTTTGTAAGTGCAGAAACTGTCTTTGGTTAAGGAACTGAACTCTGAATAGAGCCTGCGGTTCTAATTCATTTCAAGAGATGTTACTATCAGTATGAAAGAAAAGTTTTGTTAAAAAGTGCGGCAAACTATAAGTTCTCAGAACTGAAACAATTTAAAGTAAGGGAACAGTACCTGGATCAAGTGGTGATGCCCTGATGCAGTGGGGGTAGCCTCCAAATGATGACCATGAGACCAGGCCTTTACAGCTCTTCAAATCCCAGACTGCAATCTAGAATCGAGATAGAAATACATTTAGAATGTGGTTGAAATCTGTACAAAAAGAATTCGAAGTTTCTCTGTAGCAAAGTGATCAAGCTGTAGTGGTCTGTCAGGACCGGGCACAACTGTTCCCCAACCCCAGGTAATAGCTAGCTGACTAGACAGGTAGTTTAGATAGATAAGTTTGTAGATATGAGACAAGTAGAGACTGTAGTGTTTGCACACCAAATCTGCCGACTACTAGCAGATAGCAACACTAGAACGAGACATTGACATAGTGAAACTAGTTGATGTAGATTTGTTAGTACTGCTTAGCGACGTAGTGACAAAATAGGGAGACGAACATAAACACTACAGCTGAACAGACGTGTTTTGATACACTCATGAATTAACATTCAATTAAAGGAATATGAAACTATAACGAGTGTTTGTATCATTTTACATTGTTGTGCAATTGCCATCAAGTGCCAATTACCAACCCACCCAGCACACAACTACAACAAAGCCATTTGACTTGCATTTTGATGGTCATGGATTTGAATCAGAACTACATTGTTTGGTACCTTAGTGCATTTTTTTCCAGAGATCCCTAAGATTGTTGGTTGCAGGAGCTATGGAGTTTCATGCATTTTGCAATACTCTCAGCAAATGGTGTGTCTTTTTGTGAAGAGGTCGCCATATCAGAAAACTCACAGCAATGATGTCAATCTTTCATCTTCAAACTGTTCTATACTATTTCATCATCATCAAATAGCTTGTCCTGAGCAGAACTTTGTCACCCTAGCAATCCTTCAGAATTTCTTTGTTATCATAGGCCAGATATCCCGCCTCTGCAGCTATCATACACAAACCGTCAGTTACATCCTGAAAACATCTCTGTGGTCATCATCATCTTCTCTTTGTCAGAATGTTTCCTTCCATGATGGTCTTCTCCAACTGTTCATTTCTTTTTATATGTCCTAAATACTTCAATTTTCTCTCTCTTTTTTTTTTTTGCAGCATCAGCCCATTTTTTTTTGATTTTGTAATTCTTTCTGGATATATCTATTTGTTCTCTTGTCTGTCCGTGATATACGGAGGTCTCTTCTTTAACACTTATAGAGAGAGGGAGAAGTATGAAAGCGGATAGAAGAGGGTGCATGGAACAACTTAGCAAGAGAGATATGTACAATACAAGGAAATTGGCAGCAAAATACCAACAAACAAATAGACTGATTGAGGACAGGGCTGGAAGATTACTTGACAATATTCTTCTTCTTCTTCTTCAGAGATCTCTGGTCATGCGCTCAATTTACTGTGGACCACAAACTGGGCAGTCAGTTTCAGGTCTGTCAGGTTTCCCCAAAGCTTAGTTTTCAGGTCGACTGGGTGTGGCCACATGTTGCTTCTCAGCTCACACAGGAGAGGACAGTCTTGCAGGATATGCTCTGGTGTCTGTTCCGCCTGCTGACACTGGCAGAGAGCTGTTTGACTTATTCCTAGTCTGTATAAGTGTTTGTTGAGTCTGCAGTGTCCTGTGCGTAGTCGAAATATAATGACCTGGTCTGTTCTGCTTAGGTCTTTGAGGGAGTCTTTTCCATAATCATATCCAGTGTTTGTCTTCCAGTTTACTGCAGATTTTCTTTGTATGAGGTTTTAACCTCTTGAAAAGACAAGGGTTGGTAAATTTGCTCTTTGGCACTGCCCTCCTTAGCTAAGACATCGGCACTCTCATTGCCTGCAATGCCACAGTGAGATAGAATCCACTGCAAGTGAATTTCTGCCTTTTCTGAAAGCTGAGCATGTTCTCTTGACAATATTCAAAAACAGATGCACAGAACACCTCAAAGACCTACTAAACAGACCAGTTTCCCAGGGCCAACCAGACATGGATCCAACTACAAAAGGATCTGACGGTCGACTGTAGCAAACCAAGCAAAGCAGAAATAAAAATGACAATTTTTCAATTGCAAGATGCTACTATACTACTTAACCTCCTGAAAAACTGACTAATTTTTGGCCTTGCAAATTTGAACACCAAATAGCCTTACTTTTCCTTCATCTAATTCCCTCAGTTCATCTATTGAGTAATGTTCATTTTAATTCTTCTCTTTTCTCTTGTGACTCTAATCATGCCAGGAGAACTGCCCAGTGCCCAGCTGCAATTCTAATTTTATTTACAGAATCATAACCATTGACTACTTAGAACTAATTGTTCTTCTTGTTGAGGATTAGTTGAAGACAGCCATGCTCTTTTTCTTTGCGTTCGTTCTTTACCACCAATTTTAATCACTCTTTGTGATGTTTGATCTTTGCCAAGAACGTGTATACGTTGCACATTGGTTTGGTAGGCCCTAAACGCAGACTTCTACACATTTAGGACATGTGCATCCGATTTCAGCCAAACCCCTTAGTCGCCTTTTACGACATGCGTGGCAGGTAACAGTGGTTCTATTCTTTACACCCCAAATTTGGGCCCCGGTAACCACTCGGGCGCGACAGCCACAGACGTGACAAGCGCTGGGCTATAGAAGCAGGTCCCTGAAAAACACTATATACTTCTTCTTCAACGCTCCCTATTGACCATTTGTTATTTTCTCGGAGTAGTAATACAGTGTATACCATCAACTGTGGAATACCTGGCAGACGAGACTGGATATATTGGCAAAAGCAGGCTACCACAGACAGACACCAGTATGACATATGAGGAAGCAGGCTACCACAGACAGACACCAGTATGACCTATGAGGAAGCAGGCAACCACAGACAGACACCAGTATGACATATGAGGAAGCAAATGTACGGATAAAAATGGCCTATAAGAACAAATGGTTGAGAGATCATGAAAAGGGCGATGCATACCACCAACTAAGTAGAGAAGAACAGGTTCTCATTTTTCGTCTACGATCAGGGCACAATAGGCTGAGGTACCATCTGTTTAACAAGTATAAAATAGGCCCATCTGACATATGTACATGTGGCACCAGCAAGGTGACAGAGACACACATACTGCAAGAATGTCCAACATACAGTGAACATAGAGAATACGCATGACCAATCCCCATATCAGTATAAGACAAGCTATATGGAGATGTACACAGACTCCGGTTGACCACTAACTACTTTAAAAGTATACAAATCGATGTCAGTACAAGACAAGCTATATAGAGATGTACATGGACTCCAGTTGACCACTAACTATTTTAAAAGTGTACAAATCAATGTCAGTACAAGACAAGCTATACGGAGATGTACATGGACTCCAGTTGACCACTAACTATTTTAAAAGTGTACAAATCGATATCAGTCCAAGACAAGCTATACGGAGATATACATGGACTCCGGTTGACCACTAACTACTTTAAAAGTGTACAAATCGATGTCAGTACAAGACAAGCTATACGGAGATGTACATGGACTCCGTAAAAGTGTACAAATCGAATATGAAAACATTGGAAGAAGAAGAGACCACTTGTTAACCACTCTTTGTAATTTGTATGTGAACTGAGCCTAAGATAGATTGTGCGCCTACAAGTAGGTCAGCACATCCGATTTCTGCGACACTTTTTATTTACATGGGTAACTTCCCTAGACCCCTACCTCATCAGTCGCCTCTTAAGACATGCGTTGTAGGTCACAGTGTTACTATTCTTTGCTGCCCCTTGGGCTCCAGCAACACTATATATGAATCGCCCGAGTGGTTACCGGGGACCAAATTTGGGTGTCCCCCATGAGGCCATTACCTTGTAGTGGTGAGGGGGCTTGCGTGCCTCAATGATCCAGAAAGCTATGCCGGCAGGAACGTTCTGTTCCTGGAAGGGTTACCCATGCCGGACAGGTCCAAGGTGAGAGGTCAGACTAAATGTGGCCTCCTGGTCCTCCAGGTTGGGGTTGGGCGCAGTGCTAACAACTCTGCCCCATAAAAAAGAAAAATGTTACAGAAACTTCAAAAGGAAAAAATGCTCTCGATGTCCAGCGGTCTTGAGACAGAGTACCACTGTCAGCATGAACAGTATGGGTGAAAGCCGCAAGGAAGCCCACGCTGGGAATTCAAGTCTGCTGGATGTGAAAGAGAAAGAAAGGCAGACCATGGACAACATGGAGGCGCATGATGGAAGAGGAACTGGACACCGCATCTCTGACGTGGGGCTCTGCGCTGAAGGTTGCACAGGATAGGAGAGCATGGAAAGTCCTTTCTGAAGCCCCATGTGTCACTAGGCATGACGGGATTAAGTAAGTAAGTAAATTTGGGGTGTAAAGAATACAACCACTGTTACCTGCCATGCATGTCGTAAGAGGCAAGTAAGGAGGTTTGGCTGAAATCGATGCATGTGTCCTAAACGTGTAGAAGTCTATGTGTTTAGGGGCCTACCAAACCAATGTGCAACGTATACACGTTCTTGACAAAGATCAAACATATCACAAAGAGTGATTAAAATTGGTCGTAAAGAACGACGACAAAAAGAAGACTATGAATGTCCTCTCTTGTACCCGATACTTTGCCTCGACACCGCAATGATACAAGAAGAACGCAATGAGACAAGAACACAAACATTCAACTTACAATTCTATCCAAAGAAAATGTACAAATTCTATCACCAACAAGAGTGATATTAAAAATCAGTCGCATGTGCTTGTTGATGCTGGAGCTGTCAAAGATTACTGGCTCTTGCTGTGTCCTTGTGTTTAGATTCCAAAGACACAAATCTCCATGTGGGCTGGGGAGATCACAGAATACAGAGAATTAATAGTTAATTTATGTATATAAGAATATATTAGGATAGAGCTTTCGGAAGCTGTACTTAACTAGGTCAATTCTTCTTCTTCGAACTCTCCATACCAACACCATGTTATTTTTATGAGATCTGAGCTTAAGAGCGATTGTACATTGTGCAAGTTATGTGCCTACAAGTAGGCCAGCACATATGATTTCTGCAATGCTTTTTATTTACTAGGGTAGCTTCCCTAGACCCCTCCCTCAGTCGCCTCTTACGACATGCCTTGTAGGTTGCAGTGGTACTGTTATTTGTTCAAAATGCGGACCCCAGCAACACATGGGTAAGTTATGTATATAAAAATATATTAAGATGAGCCTTCGGAAGCAATACTTAACATGGGCAATAGAATTAGGCGTTAAGTTTGGACATGCCAGACAGTGTCGTCTTCGTGGTAGAGAGAGAAGATATACTAATCAACTTCTCGTGAGCAAATGGACTTTGGGATGGCTGCTGCAGTGGAGGACAGAGCACGAATGGGAATGCCCAATGTGCCATGACATCGATCGCATAACATAACATAAGGCAATAATATCCATGATTAGCAAGTGATTGAGTGAAGTTCATTTGAGGATCATCTTCATCGGACATGTCCATAATTGCTCCGATCTCCTCCCAAGCATGTATTTCAGTGTGTTTAGGCTAACAACTCCCGTTCTATGTTGATTGATGTATCTATTGGGTTTTCTCTCGTGGTTTTCCCGTCTTGCCGTACCTATCTGTATGCATAACTTGCGTAACCGAGATAGAGAATACCCTTTAACTTCTTCGTTGAAATCTTCAGAGCGTATGTTTTCTCTTAGAATGTTGATGATGTTGCTTTAGCCCATTCTCAATCGCAGCATTGCTTGCAAGCGCATCCGCTCTCTCATTGCCCTTCACCCCAGAATGACCTGGGACAAAGATGAAGGTAAGTGTCTGGATTGTTGCATTTTGTATTAATTGTAATCCACTGCCTTCGTACATAACCAGTCTTGATCTTTTGTATCATGCTCATATAGTCGCTGAGCATGCATGCGTGAATGTTTGCGTCTCTAAATACTACAGGGATTTTGTCACTGCCATGACTTCAATAGTTATGCTGCTGGTAGTTGTCGTCATGGGGCACTTGTCTCTTTGATGACTTTTACATTTGTTCTAGCCGTAAAGGTCCATGCACTTCGACTGTGCCAAATCACAGAACCTTCAGTGTAGACAACAAGTTTGAAGTTATTTAGAAATACTTCGGCATTGACTGAGTGGAGTATGGATGGATAGTAACTAAAATGGCTTGAGTGGATGGCATTTGTAGTGATATGATTGGTTGGCATTTGTAGTGGTATGATTGGTTGGCATTTATAGTGATATGATTGAATGACATTTATAGTGATATGATTGGTTGGAATTTATAGTGATATGATTGAATGACATTTATAGTGATATGATTGAATGACATTTATAGTGATATGATTGGTTGGCATTTATAGTGATATGATTGGTTGGCATTTATAGTTATGATTGGTTGGCATTTATAGTGATATGATTGGTTGGCATTTATAGTGATATGATTGGTTGGCAGAAATAACCCACATAACTATTTCCTGCAAGACTGAAACATCCAGGAACACCGACACATAATAATCAGTCTTAGAAATATGTGGTTTATAATGACCTAGTTTATAATAAACTAGTCATGAGAAAGATAAAGTTTCTACGCAGAATGTTGGAAGTATCAAGAAGAGATGTATAGAAATGAAGACATTAGAGAAAAAGTGGGTACAACATCAGTACTGAACTTTATCAAGAAACAACAAATTAGATCTGCCACATAAACAGATTATCCACAGATAGTGTGCTTCAAAGAGCAATGTCAGTCTGATATAGTGGATACAAAGCAAAAGGCCGTCCCCTCAAAAGGTAGACCTCAGAAATAACAGAGGCAGCGAAAAGCAATATTTATGAAGCGGACACAAAATTTGGTTCTAGAAATCTCATTTTATCCTGACACCGTGAGGTAAAACAGACTTTGTCAACGAAGGTCATCTGCAGATTCTCAGACTGAGATGGTATGAAAGAGTTGTAAACACAGATCTGTGGTTAAGAACATGACCCCATGATGACTCACGTCAAGAGGAGAAAATGGCGATGGGTTGGGCATACCCTACGGAAGACACAGCCAAGTGCCACTAGACAAGCACTAGGGTGGAACCCGCAAGGAAGACAAAAAAAGAGGAAGCCATAAATAGACCTGGCGACGAAGTCTTCTTGAGGAACTGACGAATGCTTGACTATCCTGGGAGACCATAAAGAAAACAGCCAGATACCGAGAAGAGTGGTGAACAATTATTGAGATTCTATGCTCCACGAGGAACGGAGAGAAATAAGTAAGTAAGTAAGTAAGTGAGGTAAAACAGGATTAGAGAATAGAAGAAGAAATGGTTTATAATGAACAAATAAATGAATAGAGCATACGCTGATGAGCTTGAGATGAGGCTGGATGGGTTCGACTTTGGCCACTGTATGTCTAGCCACTGTTTCTTTGTGGTCGGATCCTGAGAGTTGACCTTGAAATTAGAACTTGACTGAAGCCTTTTGTAAAAGACATCCTTTCCGGTGTTGCTGTCCCAAATCTTGATCAGTCTTCCTCTGGCGGCTACAAGAGTTCCTGAATGACCTGAGTTTGAACAGGGCACAGTTAATACAAATTTGAATACTACCTAGTTAATAGAAGTTTGAATACTACCCAGTTAATACAAGTTTGAATACTACCCAGTTAATACAAATTTGAGTACTACCCAGTTAATACAAATTTGAATACTACCCAGTTAATACAAGTTTGAATACTACCCAGTTAATACAAATTTGAATACTATCCAGTTAATACAAATTTGAGTACTACCCAGTTAATACAAGTTTGAATACTACCCAGTTAATACAAGTTTGAATACTACCCAGTTAATACAAGTTTACAATGAATCTTCTATACTAAGGGTGATGAAAAAATGTTGCATTAATTGGGTGGAAAACAGACAATCAGAAGAGCTGGATTTTGCAGATGATATTGCAGCGTTAGTTAATGCTGTTGTCATAAAATGAGATATCGCAAAATATTAAAGCAAATCTTATAAGAACCATTTCGCCCGTGTGGTTCCTGTAAGTCAAAGGAAACAAAGAGCTACATTAGTAAATAAAAAGCATCGCAGAAATCAGATGTGCTGGCCTACTTATAGGCACATAACTGGAATAACGTAACCGTTCTTAGCCACAGATCACACAGAGCGGTTAACAAGTGGTCGATATGGAGTGTTCGAAGAAGATAAGAACAATTTTTTGGCCAACACTATGTTACCAGTGTCAAACATGACCAATAACAGCAGGTAATGAGCGGAAAATTATAACGATCGAGATGAGGTGAATTAGAAGAACTGCAGGTGTGACAATAAGTCTGGCCAACACTATGTTACCAGTGTCAAACATGACCAATAACAGCAGGTAATGAGCGGAAAATTATAACGATCGAGATGAGGTGAATTAGAAGAACTGCAGGTGTGACAATAAGTCTGGCCAACACTATGTTACCAGTGTCAAACATGACCAGTAACAGCAGGTAATGAGCGGAAAATTATAACGATCGAGATGAGGTGAATTAGAAGAACTGCAGGTGTGACAATAAGTCTGGCCAACACTATGTTACCAGTGTCAAACATGACAAGTAACAGCAGGTAATGAGCGGAAAATTATAACGATCGAGATGAGGTGAATTAGAAGAACTGCAGGTGTGACAATAAGTCTGGCCAACACTATGTTACCAGTGTCAAACATGACCAATAACAGCAGGTAATGAGCGGAAAATTATAACGATCGAGATGAGGTGAATTAGAAGAACTGCAGGTGTGACAATAAGTCTGGCCAACACTATGTTACCAGTGTCAAACATGACCAATAACAGCAGGTAATGAGCGGAAAATTATAACGATCGAGATGAGGTGAATTAGAAGAACTGCAGGTGTGACAATAAGTCTGGCCAACACTATGTTACCAGTGTCAAACATGACCAATAACAGCAGGTAATGAGCGGAAAATTATAACGATCGAGATGAGGTGAATTAGAAGAACTGCAGGTGTGACAATAAGTCTGGCCAACACTATGTTACCAGTGTCAAACATGACCAATAACAGCAGGTAATGAGCGGAAAATTATAACGATCGAGATGAGGTGAATTAGAAGAACTGCAGGTGTGACAATAAGTCTGGCCAACACTATGTTACCAGTGTCAAACATGACCAGTAACAGCAGGTAATGAGCGGAAAATTATAACGATCGAGATGAGGTGAATTAGAAGAACTGCAGGTGTGACAATAAGTCTGGCCAACACTATGTTACCAGTGTCAAACATGACCAATAACAGCAGGTAATGAGCGGAAAATTATAACGATCGAGATGAGGTGAATTAGAAGAACTGCAGGTGTGACAATAAGTCTGGCCAACACTATGTTACCAGTGTCAAACATGACCAATAACAGCAGGTAATGAGCGGAAAATTATAACGATCGAGATGAGGTGAATTAGAAGAACTGCAGGTGTGACAATAAGTCTGGCCAACACTATGTTACCAGTGTCAAACATGACCAATAACAGCAGGTAATGAGCGGAAAATTATAACGATCGAGATGAGGTGAATTAGAAGAACTGCAGGTGTGACAATAAGTCTGGCCAACACTATGTTACCAGTGTCAAACATGACCAGTAACAGCAGGTAATGAGCGGAAAATTATAACGATCGAGATGAGGTGAATTAGAAGAACTGCAGGTGTGACAATAAGTCTGGCCAACACTATGTTACCAGTGTCAAACATGACCAATAACAGCAGGTAATGAGCGGAAAATTATAACGATCGAGATGAGGTGAATTAGAAGAACTGCAGGTGTGACAATAAGTCTGGCCAACACTATGTTACCAGTGTCAAACATGACCAATAACAGCAGGTAATGAGCGGAAAATTATAACGATCGAGATGAGGTGAATTAGAAGAACTGCAGGTGTGACAATAAGTCTGGCCAACACTATGTTACCAGTGTCAAACATGACCAATAACAGCAGGTAATGAGCGGAAAATTATAACGATCGAGATGAGGTGAATTAGAAGAACTGCAGGTGTGACAATAAGTCTGGCCAACACTATGTTACCAGTGTCAAACATGACCAATAACAGCAGGTAATGAGCGGAAAATTATAACGATCGAGATGAGGTGAATTAGAAGAACTGCAGGTGTGACAATAAGTCTGGCCAACACTATGTTACCAGTGTCAAACATGACCAATAACAGCAGGTAATGAGCGGAAAATTATAACGATCGAGATGAGGTGAATTAGAAGAACTGCAGGTGTGACAATAAGTCTGGCCAACACTATGTTACCAGTGTCAAACATGACCAATAACAGCAGGTAATGAGCGGAAAATTATAACGATCGAGATGAGGTGAATTAGAAGAACTGCAGGTGTGACAATAAGTCTGGCCAACACTATGTTACCAGTGTCAAACATGACCAATAACAGCAGGTAATGAGCGGAAAATTATAACGATCGAGATGAGGTGAATTAGAAGAACTGCAGGTGTGACAATAAGTCTGGCCAACACTATGTTACCAGTGTCAAACATGACCAATAACAGCAGGTAATGAGCGGAAAATTATAGACTGATCGAGATGAGGTGAATTAGAAGAACTGCAGGTGTGACAATAAGTCTGGCCAACACTATGTTACCAGTGTCAAACATGACCAATAACAGCAGGTAATGAGCGGAAAATTATAACGATCGAGATGAGGTGAATTAGAAGAACTGCAGGTGTGACAATAAGTCTGGCCAACACTATGTTACCAGTGTCAAACATGACCAGTAACAGCAGGTAATGAGCAAAATTATAACGACGAGATGAGGTGAATTAGAAGAACTGCAGGTGTGACAATAAGTCTGGCCAACACTATGTTACCAGTGTCAAACATGACCAATAACAGCAGGTAATGAGCGGAAAATTATAACGATCGAGATGAGGTGAATTAGAAGAACTGCAGGTGTGACAATAAGTCTGGCCAACACTATGTTACCAGTGTCAAACATGACCAATAACAGCAGGTAATGAGCGGAAAATTATAACGATCGAGATGAGGTGAATTAGAAGAACTGCAGGTGTGACAATAAGTCTGGCCAACACTATGTTACCAGTGTCAAACATGACCAATAACAGCAGGTAATGAGCGGAAAATTATAACGATCGAGATGAGGTGAATTAGAAGAACTGCAGGTGTGACAATAAGTCTGGCCAACACTATGTTACCAGTGTCAAACATGACCAGTAACAGCAGGTAATGAGCGGAAAATTATAACGATCGAGATGAGGTGAATTAGAAGAACTGCAGGTGTGACAATAAGTCTGGCCAACACTATGTTACCAGTGTCAAACATGACCAATAACAGCAGGTAATGAGCGGAAAATTATAACGATCGAGATGAGGTGAATTAGAAGAACTGCAGGTGTGACAATAAGTCTGGCCAACACTATGTTACCAGTGTCAAACATGACCAATAACAGCAGGTAATGAGCGGAAAATTATAACGATCGAGATGAGGTGAATTAGAAGAACTGCAGGTGTGACAATAAGTCTGGCCAACACTATGTTACCAGTGTCAAACATGACCAATAACAGCAGGTAATGAGCGGAAAATTATAACGATCGAGATGAGGTGAATTAGAAGAACTGCAGGTGTGACAATAAGTCTGGCCAACACTATGTTACCAGTGTCAAACATGACCAATAACAGCAGGTAATGAGCGGAAAATTATAACGATCGAGATGAGGTGAATTAGAAGAACTGCAGGTGTGACAATAAGTCTGGCCAACACTATGTTACCAGTGTCAAACATGACCAATAACAGCAGGTAATGAGCGGAAAATTATAACGATCGAGATGAGGTGAATTAGAAGAACTGCAGGTGTGACAATAAGTCTGGCCAACACTATGTTACCAGTGTCAAACATGACCAATAACAGCAGGTAATGAGCGGAAAATTATAACGATCGAGATGAGGTGAATTAGAAGAACTGCAGGTGTGACAATAAGTCTGGCCAACACTATGTTACCAGTGTCAAACATGACCAATAACAGCAGGTAATGAGCGGAAAATTATAACGATCGAGATGAGGTGAATTAGAAGAACTGCAGGTGTGACAATAAGTCTGGCCAACACTATGTTACCAGTGTCAAACATGACCAATAACAGCAGGTAATGAGCGGAAAATTATAACGATCGAGATGAGGTGAATTAGAAGAGCTGCAGGTGTGACAATAAGAGACAAAATTAGAAATGAAGAAATCAGAAGACTGCATGTGAAACCGGTCATGCAATTCATAAAAGAACAACAGATTAAATGGTTTTCACACATGACAAGAATGCTCTGGTATCAACTACCACAGAGAGGCACATTGGAAAACGATAACGAATACAGAGCAAGAGGAAGACCACGCAAAAGATGGAGCGACAGCAACAAGCATAGCCTTAAGAAAATGAGTAACAGCTTACAAAGTGCCTTAGAACAAGCACATAAAAGATTTCCTGACATAAAACCACTGTTTTGCTGACACTTATAGTCAAAGCAAACAGGTTGCATGCCCTGGCCAAATTATTGATTAGGGATTGCAGTGTAGCCTCCTATTTCAGTTTGGAATATCTTCATTGCACTCGGACATGTCCATAGGTGCTCCGATCTCCTTCGCAATATCTCCATCAACGTCAAGCGACTGACCGTACCAGTTCTATTTTGATTGATGAGCCTACTCGTATACCTGTTGTACCATTCTTTTCTTGCCACACCAATCTTCAAACCCAGTTCTCGCAATCTAGTAGTTGAACTGTTGTTTTTGTCCGGGCTCTTAAGCAAACCAAGTGCCTGCGTGCCCAGCGTGTTCATGAGCGCTTGGACTTACGGTGACAAGTCCTCTGTAAATACGGGTTCAACTCCGCGGACTGGCAGAAAAGCTACAGGTTCCAAAGATTTATGGTGTTCATGGCACCGAGCCGAAGGGTTACGATGTCCATGACACTGAGCCGAAGAGCTTTCAGCTCAAGTGCTTCTGGATCAAAAAAAAAAAAAGCAAACCAAGTTGAAGAGTGAGCCATGAGATCTAGTGCGGATAAAAATATCACCATCAGCATCCCTGAAAGCATGGTATATATCTTAAGTAGAACACACTTTTTATTCTGGAGAAAAATAACTCTCAGACAAAATATATAACATGATTTATCACCTGCAGCAATTTCAAGTAAGCTGTCTCCCTCCACTGGACACCAGCAGATAGAAGTGATCTCCATCTCAAATCCTCTTAACTTCTGCATGATCCGTGGTTGATCTAATTCAATGTTGATTATTAGTGCTGCACCTGAACGATATCTGGGGAAGTCAATTAAAATTAGTCGTTGCCAATTTAAGTGAATTCAAAATTAGTTATCAATTCAACTAACAATTAGACAACAACTCAATTAAAAATTTGTCGACAACTCAATTAAAAATTAGTTGTCAATTCAATTAAAAATTAGTCATCAATTCAATTAAAAATTAGTTGTCAATTCAATTAAAAATTAGTCATCAATTCAATTAAAAATTAGTCGTCAATTCAATTAAAAATTAGTTGTCAATTCAATTAAAAATTAGTTGTCAATTCAATTAAAAATTAGTCTTCAATTCAATTAAAAATTAGTTGTCAATTCAATTAAAAATTAGTCGTCAATTCAATTAAAAATTAGTCGTCAATGCAATTAAAAACTAGTCATCAATTCAATTAAAAATTAGTCGTCAATGTAATAAAAAAAATAGTTGTCAATTCAATTAAAAATTAGTCACTGTTGAAGTCCAGCCCAAGTTAGCTGTTGCCAATTCAAAATTAGTCATTTTTGTCAAACAAAAATTAGTCGTCAAATCTACGCAGAAAACAATAGTCATCATTCATCATTAATCCTCTCCGCTCCTCGTGGAGCATAGGGCCTCAACAGTTGTTCGCCACTCTTCTCGGTCTCTGGCTGTTCTTTTTATGGTCTCCCAGGTCAATTGAGCACTCTTCAGCTCCTCAGTAAGACCTCGTCTCCAAGTCTGCTTAGGGCGTCCTCTTTTTCGTTTCCCTGCGGGTTCCACTCGAGCACCTGTCTAGTGACAGTCGACTGTGTCTTCCGCAAGGTATGGCCTATCCATCGCCATCTTCTCAGAAAACAATACTACCAACAAAGAATTCAACATAAGTTATATTGTTTGTACCCAATAGCCACAAGCGCTGAAGAATGTGGAGATGCCTTGATACAGCAGATATAATCTTTCTGAGGTTGAAACAATGTCACTGTTTTAGTTTTCAACTTCCAAAGCACCACTGTTCCTCTCTCACTTGCAGACAGAACTAGATCCAAGTCACAAGGAGACCAGGTCATGCATGTGATCTTGTCCTGGCAAAGATAAACAAAAATATTATAAAGTCGCCTGTGTGTTGCTGGGGCTCGCAAGAGGGCAAAGAATAGTACCACTGCGACCTACAAGGCATGTTGTAAGAGGCGGCTGAGGTAGGGACCTAGGAAGCTACCTAGTGAATAAAAGCATCGCAGAAATCGGATGGGTTGGTCTACGTGTAAGTGCATTACTAGCACAACAGACAATCGCTCTTAGGCTCAGATCACATAAAAATCACAAAGAGTGGTTAAAAAGTGGTAGATATGGAGTGTTTGAAGAAGAAAGATATCATAAAGTTGCATCCTATTGTATGTTTAACTATAATTTTTTTAATTTCCCTTACCCTTTTCAAACCTCAAGAAATTACAGTCCTACATAATTCATATGTACGGTTCCAACTTCACTACAACGGGTCACCCCATAATTGCTCCATTCCTGTGCCAACTAAAATCACACGAAATGCTAACAACTGTATCCTGTGGTAACAAATTCCAGAAATAGACGTAACGACACAAAAAGCAAACCGCACCGCACAAATGCATATGGCCTAAAGTGTCAACACAAAACTGTTCATCACTTGAATTGCAATTCATGTGTCCTACAACCTTTGCCCACTGTAGAGTATATAGTGTCTGTCCCGTCACATTTCTACACCCAAGTATGCAGTAGGTAGGAGAACTAATTATTATCCTTACTTGTGGGACCTCAGTTGCGGAAAATGAACCACCAACCCTTTTTGTATCTGATTAAAAAAAAAATAATGTATGTATTGTGTTAAAAGTAACAGTGGTTTGGAGAGAATGGTAATGGAAGGTTCCTGGTGGCAGGGGATGATGAAAACGAAGGTGGCAGCAGGACAGGTTGTCATCATTTCATGATACAAATTCTCAAATTATTTCTTTTAATAAAATCAGCATCCAAAATCTACTCAAAAGGTGCATACAGGAGGAAATGCACAATGATAAAATGCAAGCACTGGAGAGGTAACAGAAATCATCCAAAGAACTGTCATGTATCAGACTATAGACCAAAGGTGAAAGAAAAACAGCCCAAGACAACTTGGTGGAGAACAGTAGAAGTAGATTGGGCTAGATTTGGTGCAAAAGATAGTCACAGACCAAGCAATGGAGGAAAATCTACCGAGGTTTCTCTCATGGTTATCCCATCTTGCCGCACCTAACGGTTTGCATAACTTGCACAACCGAGTTTGGATAGAGGATACCCTTTATCTTCACTGAAATCTTCAGAGCATATGCTTTCTCTGGGGCGTTGCTGATGTAGCTATGTCCATAGAAGGCCCATTCTTGATCTTAGCATTGCTCGCCAGTGCAACCGCTCTCTCACTACCCTTCTCCCCAGAATTATCTGAGACAGAGATGAAGATGAGTTTAACATAGTTGATAAGAACGAACGCAAAGAAGAAAATGATTGCTCAACACCGACTTACACTCCTTTCTGGACTACTTACTCAACATATTGAATTTATCTCCTGTAGTAAACAAGAAATTGCATTTCCAAACATGTACATACAAACGCTATGTTTTGAAACACCAACAATCTACAACGCAATTCTCTCTGACATTATCATAACTGATTACCTTGTGCTCATTATGAGTTTGCATTGTGGTACCGGTCGGAATGTCCCATAAATTCACAAAAGTTTCATCTGCCGAGCAACACATTTGTTGTTCCGGGTCTGGAGACAAGCATACTGCTGATACCTTATGCTCATGTTCGGTGTAACATTTAATAAGTCTAGGTACTTTGTGTGAGAGATTCCTTGACTCGTCTTCCCCGAGAAACTGTGATTGCACCGATTCATTCTCAAGGTTTAAATCGTAAACATACACATGGTTCTTTGCCCCAAAAGCGTACAATCCTGCTTCGTTACCACTACTGACAGATGAAGAGAACCAGTTTGGAGAACACGGAAGAACACACTCGTTCATTGTTCTGTTCGTTTCAGCAAACAAATAACTATAAAGTAGATTAATGTGCAAAACGATCGTACTACGCCACTTCTTTGAAAAAGAAATGACAGGTTAAAGTTCCCAGTTTTCGAACGTTTCCGGAAATATTTAATTTTAGAATTAACTCCCTTGAACTCATTGAAAACAAAAGTCAGGGAATATGTGGGTTCGAATCTGGACCGCTCCGTTCTGTTCATGGGTGCATTTTTTTTTCTTTTCCAGAGACCCCTAGGATTGTTGCTGGAGCGACAGTATAAATACACTAAACAGAAAAGCACAGACCACAATCTTCAGACTTAGAACAGGACACTGCAGTCTTAGAGCACACCTCCATAGAATGGGTCTTAGGGACTCGGTTGCCTGCACATGTGGAGCACCTAAGCAGTCTCCAGAGCACATCCTGCAAGACTGCCCCAGTCTGAGAATGGAAATCTGTCCAACAGAAATAACACTACAAAACTAATTATGGGGGACTGGTGAAGATCTCAAGAGCACCGTCCTGTTTATGAAACATCCTGGAGTAGTCGCATAGCAGAAGTTGATCGCAGAAGAAGTTGCAGGAGCTACGGAGTTCGTTTGTGCAATACTCTCGACAAGTGCCGTGCCATTTCTGCGGAGAGGGACCGAGCATATGGGGCCCGAGTGGTTACAGGGCCCAAATTTGGGGTGTAAAGAATAGAACCACTGTTACCTGCCACGCATGTCGTAAGAGGCGACTAAGGAGGTTAGGCTGAAATCGGATGCATGTGTCCTAAACGTGTAGAAGTCTATGCGTTTAGGAGCCTACAAACCAATGTGCAACGTATACACGTTCTTGGCAAAGATCAAACATATCACAAAGAGTGATTAAAATTGGTCGTAAAGAATGAACGCAAAGAAGAAGAAGAATATGGTAAAGAAATTTATGTAGGAATTTTATTTTTAATCTTTTCTAATGCATTTTGCCCGGGCAGTGACTTTCCAGCCTCCTCGTCTCGAATTTGAACTGTCAATTGTTATTTTAAGAACTCAAAAAGAACACGGGTCCTACGTTTTATCGTCCGTCTCGATAGGACTAGAAACTCGATCTTACCTACACTGAGATCAGGGATCTCTGGAAAAATATCCAGATGGCTCCACGAGGAGCGTACGTGGTACCTTTGGTGTGAGAGATGATGACCTAACCTCTACGACACAAAGACCCGATGTTCTATGAAGTGATTTGCTTTGTTGCATTTATGTTGGGTTTCTTTACTTATTGAAACTAGACACTGCAACGATATTTATTTCTCATTTTATTTGATCAATCGACACACGAAAAGAACTTATAGACCAAGTCACGGCTCAAATATATATCTTCTTCTACTCTGCGTTCAGTTGCCTATGCTCGTCTAAATCATGAGATGGGTTGCCTCTATGAAGCTGCATGTCAGTTGGAGTTCTCAGAGTTTCCCATAGCTTGCTCTGTAAGCTTTGTTCATGAGGCTTTTGTTTCGTTGTGTTGATGTGATGGACATGATGCATTGCTTTGAGTCTGCGTTTCTGTCTGAAACCACTGGAGTCTGAGAGGCTTTATAGTGCATGTATGGTTGGGGCCTCGAGTAACCGTACTTGCTCTAAAGATTGTTATGTGTTGTTTTCTGTTTAGGGGATGCTGATGGGATCTTTGGGTGTTTGCTGTGGGTTGTGCGTCTAAGCTTTATTTTGCATGTGATGGTTGTGATTTCTGTAGTGATACTTAATGTTTGTTTGTGTTGTTTTTGTTTCCTCCTTAGTCGCTTAAGTTTATCCAATAAATAACTTTATATTGTAGGCTTGATATGTGTCTTGATTTCTGGTAGTGATACTTAATGTTTGTTTTGTATCAGTTTTGTTTCCTCCCTTAGCCAGCTTAAATGTATATCAATAAATGAACTTCTATATTGTAGGCTTGATATGTGTCTTGATTTCTGGTAGTGATACTTAATGTTTGTTTTGTATCAGTTTGTTTCCTCCCTTAGCCAGCTTAAATGTATATCAATAAATGAACTTCTATATTGTAGATTTCAATATCTTATTCATAACAAAAATACAACATCATTAATATATTTCAACTCAGTGGCGGCTCGTCATTAAGGGCCAGTGGGGCCGGCCCCACCAAAAATAATGTATAACGTGTATTTATTATTTTATAAATTAAAATATAGCAACCAAAAACCATGATTTATCCGGGAAAAAAATGTCTGGCCCCACCAACAAATCTGAGCACGAGCCGCCACTGTTTCAACTTCTTCTTCTTTTTCTTACGCTCCATAACAACCACTTGTTAAACCAATCTTTGTTATTTGTATGTGATCTGAGTCTAAGAGTGATTGTATGCAGTGTCAGTAATGCGCCTTTGGCTGAAATCGGATGCACGTGTCCTAAGCGTGTAGAAGTCTATGCGTTTAGGGCCTACCAAACCAATGTGCAACGTATACACGTTCTTGGCAAAGATCAAACATATCACAAAGAGTGATTAAAATTGGTTGTCAAGAACGAACGCAAAGAAGAAGAAGAAGTTATGCGCCTAAAAGTAGCCGGCACATCCGATTTCTGCGGTGCTTTTTATTTACTAGGGTAGCTTCCTAGGTCCCTACCTCAGTCGCCTCTTACGACATGCCTTGTAGGTCGCAGTGTTACTATTATTTGCTCCCTTGAGAGCACTGACAACACACGGGCGAAGAAATTTCAACACAATCAATGTCTGGACAATTACTTACAGCTATACCGATTCATTATCAAGGTGGGTATCCTTTATAGAACGTTGCTCTCTGCAGCACATCTGAAATTCACTCTGTCTCTAGCAGTTCACCCACTTCGTCGATGGTCATATTCATGGTTTCTTTAATACCTTGTAGCCATCTTCTTCTTGGTAATACCGATTACCTTGAGGTAAATCACCGTGAGTATCCCCTTCCTTTCTGGCACTGCATCTCTCAACATCGATGGGTTTCTTGAACAGCTCTGCAATTCGTTCTTCAGTCGTTGGATCGGTGCACGGGCAATGGACTGAATCACTACAAGGTCAAAATTTGCAGAATTACACTTATCTTCGTTCAGGGGCACATGGGTGTCGTTGGCAATAAGAGAGCAGGCAGGCTGGCTGGTTCTGCCACATATCAGCCAATGGATGAAGCTGATATTTTGAAAGCCCTCATAGAGTGTGGCCTCAACGAATATTCTCATTTAAACCAATCCACGTCAACTACTAGATTGCAAGAACTGGGTTTGAAGATTGGAGTAGCAAGAAAAGAACAGTATAACAGATATATGAGTAGGCTCATCAATCAAAATCGAACTGGTACTGTCAGTCGCTGGACGCTGTTGGAGATATTGCGAAGGAGATCGGAGCACCTATGGACATGTCCGGAGTGAAATGAAGATCCTGACCGCGTCGTTCTGTTCACGAGTGCATTTTTTCCAGAGACCCCTAGGATTTTTGCCGGAGCAACGGAGTTCGTGCTTTATGGACCGAGTCATAGGGGTAAAAACCGGTGCAATGAAGTCAATCTTTCGGCATTAAAACCTTTAAACTCTCCGCAGAAATGTGACGCTATCTACTGAGAGTATTGTCCAAAGTATGAACTCCGTAGCTCCAGCAACAATCCTAGCCTTCTCATGAAAAAAATGACTTGGTCTGGTTTGGAAAGCACAACCGTCGGAATGAATGACAGGCAACACCGAATATGCCTTGAGGTTTGAAAAGTACTTTTACCTATACAATAACGAGCTCTAGATATATTTATAGTTTGCTCTGAGTATACACACAGTCAAAGGAAACATGTGTGGGCGGGGGGGGAGGAACGGTCATGCACGAGCTGAACTGGTGGATTAACCGCCCTTGAACACTTCTATCGCCTATGTAGTACCGGGGCCCGCAAAGGAAGCAAAGAATAGTACCACTGCAATCTATAAGGCATGTCGTAAGAGGCGATTGATGTAGGACCTAGGAAGCTATACCTAGTAAATAAAAATCATCGCAGAAATCGGATGTGCTGGTCTACTTGTAGGCGTATAACTGTCACAACGTAAAATTGCTCTTAGGCTCAGATCACATACAAATCACACAGAGTGGTTAACAAGTGGTCGATATGGAGCGTTGGAAGATGAAGAAGAAGACTTCTATACACATAACAGGACATTGTTTCCGTAACTTAACATCAACACCGCAAGGATACAGGAGCAACAAGATGAGACGACATGAAATAAGTATTACAGAAATCCCTCTGCCATTCCCCCATCCCCCTCCCTCCTCCCACTCTCATCCCTCTCCAAATGTTCATTTTGAATCTTTTTTTCTTTTTCCACTCTTCTTTTTTCCACAATTTTCGTGTTTTGCTTTCCGCAACCATTTTTAATGTTATTTAAATAAACGAGACATTTGCTAGCGACTTTTCGGTGTTTATAGTTCATTTTCCTGTCAACATTTCTTCTACCGACATCTAAGACTGGCTCACAGACGATGTTTGTTGGAAATAATACTGAGAAAACATACCACTTTCCCGCCGTTAACTGGAAACAGTAATAAAAATGAGAACTTTAGGACGGAATAACGTATAAGACCGCAAAAGTATTCGAAATGCAGGAGGACTGAGTAGAGCCTGTTGAAAGATTAAGAAGTCAAATATACTGCAGATTCGAACACAGAAACATCTTGTCCCTGGCCAGTAGGGTAATCTGTTCCGCCCTTCGTATCTTAGTTTTTGTCCAGCGATCAGTAAGCAAGCTTTCTTTATTTTGTTTTTTCTTCGCCTGCGAGGAGCGGCTGGTTGAATGGATTAGTATGCGGGTTTGCCATTCAGAAGACATGTGTTCAATACCTGGTAAGGTCAAATGTGTTTTTCTGTTGGGGCATAAAGAACAATGAGACACAAGAGACGAAGAGAAAGGAGGGCCCAATTGGTGGACAACGGCACAACAGAAATAGGCGACGGCACCCAAAAGAAAAGCGAGGTGGACAAAACGGTGGCGAGCCTCGAAGATGGGGTCTCCATCCAGAGAACAATAACCACGTTTCCCCTAACAGAGAACTACTACTGCCTTGTAGTTTGGTTGGGGACAATCAAAGACTAGTGGAGAAACCGTACACAAAACTGGACGGCAAGCAAAACAGTAGTAAAAAAAGACTGGTAACTGGGCAGATGATACTCAACATCCGGGAGGAAGGTTGTCTAAGGTAGCTACCCTAAAAGAAAATAGCAACCTGCTGCCTTGCAAGTTGGCTGGGGACAGCTTAACGCTGGCGGAGAGCGAACCCAGTAAACGCTGGCGGAGAGCGAACCCAGTAAACGCTGGCGGAGAGCGAACCCAGTAAACGCTGGCGGAGAGCGAACCCAGTAAACGCTGGCGGAGAGCGAACCCAGTAAACGCTGGCGGAGAGCGAACCCAGTAAACGCTGGCTGAGACCGGATAATCACCGACGGATAAGCACCAGAGCTCCAAATGACGCTAAAGATGTAACGAAGCACACCCATGCTAATGCTGCATAAATCAGTTTTCCACATGAATCAGACAAAAAATGTAGAATTTTGATATGGAGAAGCTGTACGGAGGAACGGAGTCCCTCAAAACAACAGCAGAATTTATGGGGAAATATGGTACATCAGTCTAAGCGGTGATTGCGAGAGAGAGAGAGAGAGAGAATCCTTTACTTCACAATTTGTCTTTTTCTTATGTTCACCCGCTATGAACTCTTCTTCTTCTTAAAATGCTTCATATCGACCCTGTCATACACCGCCCTTCTTCCAATGTTCCATATCGACCACTTGTTAACCACTATGTGTGATTTGTATGTGATATGAGTCTAAGAACGATTATACGTTATGCCAGTTATGTGCCTACAAGTAAGCTAGCACATCCGATTTCTACAATGCTTTTTATTTACTAGGGTAGCTCCCTAGGTCCTACATCCGTCACCGATTACGACATGCCTTGTAGGTCGCAGTGGTACTATTCTTTGCTTCCTGCGGGCTCCCGGCAAAGCACAAGCGATCCGTCTTCAGTTCCAGGCGCAATTGATTTCCTAATATCTATCTATTCTCTAATCTTATTTTGTCTGTCAGCGTCAGGTTGAAAAATAACTGGAGAGAGCTTCTCTATGCACCTTGTCTTTCTTTCTCTTCTCCAATTCTGATTTCCCTCACAGCTTCAGGGTAAGAAGAGATTTCTTGCACGGGTTTTTGTATGTGTTTCATAAATAGTGTTTTTCGTCGCCTCTGTTATCTCTGAGGTCCATCTTTTGCGTGGCCGGTCTTTTGATTTGTACCCATTGTATCGGAGCAGCATTTCTCTGTGAGGTGCACTGTCTGTTGGTAATCTGCTTATGTGGCCGAATCATTTAATTTGTTGTTTCTTGATGAAGTCTAGTACTGATGTTGTACCGACTTTTTCCTGATGTCTTCATTTTTCAACCGGTCTCTTCTTGCTACACCCAACATTCTGCGTAGACACTTCATCTCTGTCGTGACTAGTTTTCTTCTATCGTTTCGTTGTCAGTGTCCAGGGTTGGCAGTGTCCAGGGTTGTGCAGTGTCCAGGGGTTGTCAGTGTCCAAGGTTGGCAGTGATAGCATGAAAAATGAAAATCGTGGCATACTCGTTACAGGACTTAGCCATATACCACAGTAAACAAGTCGTTGATTTTCTAGTCACCACTTATACGTTCAGTAGTTTGCCTATTCTTTCTGTACTGGTAGTCTCTATATATATATATATATTATCTTGTGAGACACTGTACAAATATTAGAGGCTTCGGAAAAAACTAATTACACAGGATTTGAACCACACAATCTTATTTCTTGCAGCACCCATTGCTTAGCTCTACAATACGATCGCATTTAAGCATACAACCTGCTAGCTATTTAAACTGTAATTGGTGTGGGTCTCAATGGCAACGTGTTTAAATCGTTTGCCTGTCTTACTGTAATTGATGTTTGGTTTACCAGGCTATAGTGCTAACCACGCTGCTGTACGCAAGCTAAAACATGGACAGTGTATAGCAGACACGCAAGAAAACTAAACCACACAAGCTGTCTACGCAGAATACTACAAATAACTAGCAGGTTCTTTAGATACAAAGTCCTCAAGAGCATAGATCTCAAGAACAACACCCTTTGCTGGAAGGCCTAAGTGATCAATGTTGGACAGTCATCCGTTTCAGCATCCTGAGTGCAACTCATGCAGAACATTTGATTCTGATCTTGAAGGCAGAAGGGCCTAATCATGGACCGAGTACTATGATCAGACAAATCCGATAAAGTCATCCAGAAACAGTGATCAGCATCAACCTGTGCAGAAGGCCTAAGTGAAATGGGTCGGTCACGTTGCTCGGATGCCTGATAAACTCATCCCAAAACAGTTGATGTATGGCGTGCTTGAAGGGGGCAGAAAGCCTTAAGTTAAATGGACTCTGTAAACTTGATCAGACACGGCCTGTAAATCCTTTCCAAGATCACAATTGATGTAAGCAACTAAGGCAGAAGCCATAGTGAAAATTGGACCTGAGTCACTGATCAGAAGGCTGCCGATAAGACATCACCAAAACAGTCTGATCGTATGTGTAGGATTGTGTTTAAGTGGAGAAGGCCTAAGTGAAATGGGTCGGTCACTTTGATCAGATGCCTGATAAACTCATCCCAAAACAGTTGATGTATGGCGAGCTTGAAGGGGGCAGAAGGCCTAAGTGAAATGGGTCGGTCACGTTGCTCGGATGCCTGATAAACTCATCCCAAAACAGTTGATGTATGGCGAGCTTGAAGGGGGCAGAAGGCCTAAGTGAGATGGACCGGTCACTTTGATCAGATGCCTGATAAACTCATCCCAAAACAGTTGATGTATGGCGAACTTGAAGGGGGCAGAAGGCCTAAGTGAGATGGACCGGTCACTTTGATCAGATGCCTGATAAACTCATCCCAAAACAGTTGATGTATGGCGAACTTGAAGGGGGCAGAAGGCCTAAGTGAGATGGACCGGTCACTTTGATCAGATGCCTGATAAACTCATCCCAAAACAGTTGATGTATGGCGAACTTGAAGGGGGCAGAAGGCCTAAGTGAGATGGACCGGTCACTTTGATCAGATGCCTGATAAACTCTTCCCAAAACAGTTGATGTATGGCGAACTTGAAGGGGGCAGAAAAAACGCTTTAAAGACACTCTTAAAGTGTCTCTGAAATGCTTCGATATAGACACCAGGCGCTGTGAATCCATTGCGCAAGATCGCCAAATGTGAGCGCTGTAACAACACAAGAGGAATCCGCATAGCTGAGAATCATCGTGCCGTTGGAACACAGAGAAAACGAGCTGCGCGAAAAGACAGAGCACACAACACCCACATGTCTAACCGTGATCATGTATGCCCCCGTGGTAAGGGATTGTGTTCTAGGATTGGACTCTACAGTCACCTCCGCACATCCAGATCAGGTGCAGCAGCACACGTCTGAGACTGTTGTCATCATCTCTTGCGATGGTAGGCTATATATATATATATAATTGGTGTTTGGTAATTTGTTTTTTTCGGATGCCCCTAATACTTAAACCCTGTCTATGCCCGTCTGCCCAGCGTGTTCGTAGCGCGTTGGACTACGGGTGACAAATCCTCTGTGAGTGCGGGTTCAACTCCGCGGACTGGCAGAAAAGCTACAGATTCCCCAGATTTACTGTGTTCGTGGCACCAAACCGAAGGGTTACGATATCCATGGCACCGAGCCGAAGAGCTTTCAGCTCAAGTGCTTCTGGATCGAAAAAAAAAAAAACCCCTATCTATTTATTGATCATATCCATTGGCTCTGTTGTTTCGTTATTGAAGTCAACTAAAATCTGAAAGCTTTTTAAAAGGCACCAAAGTACATTAGTTCGTTGTATACACTTTCTATTTTAAGCACTTTAACCCATTCGCTCCTCTGAACCGGTATATTGGCTATTTCGGTATGCATTGTAATATTAATATGTCCGAAGATAAAAAGAAATATGGATTGAAAGGGTTGAGGGTTTGAGATTGTGAGATGGAGGTGGTCATGTGAGAAAAACTAATGATAGAGAAATGAAATCGATAACGTGAGAGGACAAAATATATGAAGAAATGAAAGGTTGCTTTTCTTATGAAATGAATAAATAAAACCGACCTAGAAGCATTGCAAGCCAGGCACTGTTTTGGAACCCGCAGGAAAAAGAAGTAGGGGAAGGCCTAGAATACATGGAGAAGAGAGCTGGAAGCTGATATTAAAAGGATAGGTAAAATATGGAAAGAATTGGAAGGGATGGCAGGAGAGAGGAAAAACTGGAAGAAGTTTGTTGAAGACCTGTGCTCCGTTGGGAGCTGAAAGGTGAAGTAGAATAAGCCACCAGAACAGCGCAAAACAGAAACAGAAAACCACAACACTGGGCAACAACCCGGTAGCAGTGTGACGACACTGGGCAACAACCCGGTAGCAGTGTGACGACACTGGGCAACAACCCGGCAGCAATGTGACGACACTGGGCAACAACCCGGCACAGTGTGACGACACTGGCAACAACCCGGTAGCAGTGTGACGACACTGGGCAACAACCCGGTATCAGTGTGACGAATGAACAAAGAGAGGAGAGATGTGAACAACGTTAAGCGTGTGCGCTCAATACAACAATCGATGAAGAAATTAGACACTGGGAAAAGGAAGCAGTGACGACACTGGAAAACCTATCAAATATTGACAAAAAACAAAAAAAGATGTAAGGAGTTAAGACCTAATCGAAAGCTTAAAATCAACTAAATCGATGAAAAGAGAAGAGTTAGCACACAAACAAGCAAGTATAACAATTAGGTACATATCAAATATTCAAAAAATCATTAAAATGGTCGTAAAGTACATGACGAGAAAGAAAATGCACCAAAATATATTAGTCCCATTGATTGTGTACAAGAAAGAGAATCTATACAGCACTTTTAACAACGATCATTTATGGACTGGCGATTGTGTAATGGACGCGGTCATGTGAGAAAAACTAATGATAATGAAATGAAATCGATAAAGAGAAAGAAAAGATGTGGAAAATGGAAGGTTGTGTTTGTTATGAAGTTATAGTTGCAAACCTTCATGGAGAAAGTATTAATATTTGGAGTGAGATTGTTATTAAAGGAACTCGTTAAAATGTCATGCTTGATAGAATCTTACAATGCTCTGGGCAGGCCAGTATGTGTTTACTTTCTTTCAGAGTGTGAGCTCATGCTGATGTTTTCTGTGCCTCGCTGGTTATATGCATAGATATCCGATCTCGTTTCTGATTATTTTGGCTAAATCTTGTTTGAATTCATTAAATGTTAAGATGGAAGAATGTGTTCAATAGAGATTGATAATAAAGCTGTGCTGATGATTCCTGTGCCTTGCCGGTTATATGCATCTTTATCCCACCTGTTGATCTCCAGAAAGTAAGGTTGTGACAGAAAGTAACATCAAATAACAAATAGCTTCTCAAAAGATATAACAAATAGATTCTCAAAAGATATAACAAATAGCTTCTCAAAAGGTATAACAAATAGATTCTCAAAAGATATAACACATAGCTTCTCAAAAGGTATAACAAATAGCTTCTCAAAAGGTATAACAAATAGATTCTCAAAGATATAACAAATAGCTTCTCAAAAAGGTATAACAAATAGATTCTCAAAGTATAAAAATAGATTCTCAAAAGTATGACAAAAAAGATTCTCAAAAGATATAACAAATAGCTTCTCAAAAGGTATAACAAATAGATTCTCAAAAGATATAACACATAGCTCTCAAAAGGTATAACAAATAGATTCTCAAAAGGTGTAACAAATAGTTCTCAAAGGTATAACAAATAGCTTCTCAAAAGGTATAATAAATAGCTTCTCGAAAGATATAACAAATAGATTCTCAAAAGGTATAACAAATAGATTCTCAAAAGATATAACAAATAGATTCTCAAAAGATATAACAAATAGATTCTCAAAAGATATAACAAATAGATTCTCAAAAGATATAACAAATAGATTCTCAAAAGGTATAACAGATTCTCAAACCTGAAAAATTTTGAAGCGAAGGATCGTTTTGAAAAAAAAAATCGATTATTAAAACTAGCAGATATAAACGACTACAATGAACCTTACAATTTGCCTATTCAGAATATCATAAGTTTTATTTACCAAGTCTTGTATCTATTTCTGGTCTGTTCCGTACAATGTAACTTCCAGTTTGCCCCCCTTAGATAAACAAACTATATAATACACGCTACATGGCTCTTGTGTGGTTCTATTTGTGACTGGTTTTTTCCCCTTCAGATTCAGTTATCGTATGCGCTATTCAGTATTCGAAATATCAATTGCCATACCCGTTCAAAGGTTATAGGTTAAATGTCAATACAACCAGATATCACTGCACTGTGACGTATTTCTGTGTACAGAATCTGCGTGCTGAGAGCATAATGTCATGACGTCAGCTTGGTGTCTACACACTCTACACACGCTACATGAAACTAAAGAATTAATACATTCGACATGCACTACTTCTAGAGGCGTATACTCGGGATCATTCGGAGTGGCAGGGTAACACATAATGAGATATTGATACTGTATATGCTGGGATTCCAAGAATAGCTACTCATATCCGCCAACGTCTTCTAAGAATGCCACCTGGAATGAATACATCATTTTCAGTATGTATCAGACTTGAACAGCACATCAGGAATATTAGTAGGCTTATAATCAAAAGCGAACTGGTACGGGCAGTCGTTGGACGCTGTTGGAGATATTGCGAAGGAGATCGGAGCACATTTGAATATGTCCGGAGTGCAATGAAGATATTCCAAACTGAAACTGAAATCAGACTTGATAAAGACTGCAGGCAAGAAAGCATAGCCGTCGTGGAGGCAGATCTCTCCTCTCTCTCTCTCTTTCTCTGCCGTTTTAACCCAGATTGGGGCATATGCCCTCAACCAACTCATGTCAAGTCTTCCTATCTCTAGATATCTCCTGCAGCTTCCTCCAGCTCTTCTTTATATTGTTGATCGCTGCCTCCAAATCTCGTCTCCATGTATTTCTCGGCCCCCCTTCTTTTGCTGTCCCTGCGGGTTCCAGAAAGGGATCATTCTTGTTATATTCCCTCAGGTTTTCTCAAAGTATGTCCTATCCAGCCCAGCGTCTTTTTAACCTCTTGGTCCACTGGAATCTGTCTTGTTCTCTCCATAAGTTCCTCATGTGTAACCCTATCATACCATCGTAGTCCCTCTATTCTGTGGAGGCAGATATTCAGACGTTAATTTCTGAGAACTCGTCTGAGGACGATGTAATCATTTACACAGATGGGTCACAGATTCAACACGTGCAGAGCTCATGTGCTGTGTCATCTGCGTATATCAACTCTGAAATCATTTGAACATAGTTCAGAGATCACAAATAAAAGTAGATGATGAATAGAGACATGATCGCCTATACCAGGCAGCTGGGACATTTGGTGTCAATGATACTGTTAAACTTGAATACAGGTTTCTGATGCATATTGTTATAAATGTCAACACCAGATGGTACGACAAGATAACCAATTCTGAAGAAGTGCAACGTACAAACTTGCCTTCCATCATAAACATTCGCCCGAGTGGTTACCGGGGCCCAAATTTGGGGTATAAAGAATAGAACCACTGTTACCTGCCACGCATGTCGTAAGAGGCGGCTAAGGAGGTTTGGCTGAAATCGGATGCACATGTCCTAAACGTGTAGAAGGCTATGCGTTTAGGGGCCTACCAAACCAATGTGCAACGTATACACGTTCTTGGCAAAGATCAAACATATCACAGAGTGATTAAATTGGTCGTAAAGAACGAAGCGAAAGAAGAAGATCATGGGCATGCTCAGCTGTAGAAGACTTGGCTAGGGCATGTGAGAAAAATGGAAAATTGCCGCATACCGGAACAAGTTTTGTTCTGGGAACTTTCTGAAGGAAAGAGGCACCAAGTCAGACCACTGTTCCGATATAAGGATGTCTTCAAGGTCTCAATAAAGAACATTTCTATCGGTCTCAATAAATTGGAAAAACTAACTAATGACCCAGTTATGTGGAAAACAATATTACGCAAAAATGCTCCACCTTTAAAAAGAGACTTAGGGATGAGCTGAAAGACAAAACAGACAAGCACAAACTCCGAAGTTGTCACAGTAAAACACTTGTCAATTGAATGTCTGTTAAGACAAGAGAGACAAGCACAAACTCAGAATTTTTACAGTAAAACACCTGCAAATTTACTGTAAAGATGCAAAAGGGTAAATATATATAATGTAGTACGCGATCGTGTAAGTACAAGGACAATAAAACAAGAACATTGTGTGAGACAGGTAAGTTCAGATTGTTTCGTGACTTTTGCTTGTCTGAAGCGATCTCTTGCAATGAAGTATTGTGTTCTCTTTGTTTGCTCTCGTTTATCGTCGGTCTGTCTCGCTAATGAAAACTTAATGGTTAGTAGTACCCTCTGTTCACTTTCCACTCTTACCTGTCCTTATTAACATAGTTGAAAGTGAATCATTGTGCCTCATTATATGTTCTTCGTTTTACTTTTCTTCTTTTGTTGTCACACTGTTTCCCTCGTGTGTTGTCGGTGCTCTCAATGGGAGCAAAGAATAGTAACACTGCGACCTACAATGCATGTTGTAAGATGCGACTACGGTAGGGGCCTAGGGAAGCTACCATAGTAAATAAAAATCTTCGTAGAAATCCGATGTTCTGGTCTACTTGTAGACACATAACTGGAACAACGTGCAATCACTTTTAGAAGTGATTGATTTGGAGCGTTCACAGAAGTAGACATAAACACAGAATATCAGATTTGGAGCGTTCACAGAAGTGACATAAACAAAATGTCAGATATGGAGCGTTACGAAGTAGACATAAACACAGAATATCAGATATGGAGCGTTCACAGAAGTAGACATAAACACAGAATATCAGATATGGAGCGTTCAAGAAGTAGACATAAACAAAGAATATCAGATATGGAGGTCACGAGAGCATAAACAAAGAATATCAGATTTGGAACGTTCAGAAGAGACATAAACAAAGAATATCAGATTTGGAACGTTCACAGAGTAGACATAAACAAAGAATATCAGATATGGAGCTGTTTAGAAGTAGACATAAACAAAGAATATCAGATTTGGAACGTTCACAGAGTAGACATAACAGATATCAGATTTGGAGCGTTCCAGAAGAAGAAGAAGAAAGCAAGAAGTGTCCAACCGGATACTAGTGGCACAACCAAAAGGGTTGGATGACCATACAGCCAAACTTATAATAGGCTAGACAACTGACGGGATTCCTGACAGATCGAAAAGGTTTGAAGTTATAGATGTTTAGAATTAAGCTTTTAATTTACTCAATCTGAGTCTAAGTTATTTATTGTGAATATTCATAATATTGATATTCTTATTGTTAACAACTTTTGTTAACTGATTTAGCATTTTGTGTTGATTTTAAAATGAATTCGTCTATATACACCAATACAGGAATGCGAGGTCACGTGGTGTAGTTGTGGTCTGATTTCCATAATTCTTACCTGAGTCCGAAGGCCCATAAGTTTATAGTTGACTCTGGCCAAGCTTACCTCGAACCCAGGAATTTCCATGGCACGTGATATTTTATTAATATATCTTGTTGGGATTATGAACATCAGGTAGTACGACAAGATAACCAACTCTGAAGTACTGCAACGTACAAACCTGTCTTCCATCATGGGCATGCTCAGCAGTAGACGACTAAGATGGTTGGGACATGTGAGAAGAATGGAAACTTATCGCATACCAAAACAAATGTTGTTCTGTGAACTTTCGGAGGGAAGAGGCACCAGGGCAGACCACTGCTCGGATATAAAGATGTCTGCAAAGCCTCAATGAAAAACTTTTCTATAGGTCCCAGCACATGATAAGGACTAGCTGATGACAGAGTTGTGTGGAAAGCCAAATTACGGAAGGGCGCAGAGTCTTTTGAGAAAAGACTTATGTATGAGCTGAACGACAAGAGAAAAAAGCGAAAACTCAGAAGTTGTCACAGTAAAACACTTGCCAATTGACCGTCTGTAAAGACGAAAAAGGCCATATATCTTGTTGGGACAAATCAGCAACAATGACTTAGTCAGAATTTTCAAGTAACAAGTAATGAGTACCGAGTATTTGTTGCAAAAATAATAAGTAGTTACATCTAATTTGAAGTAACTGGTAAATACATCTTTATTTAAATAGCTTGTGGTTACATCACATGGTCACGTGGAAGTATTCGATGGGTGTGTCTATTACGATGGATGAGAAATAAGATCAGAAATGATTCCCACGAAAAATTTTTCTTCAATTATTCGATCAAGCTGAAAACATAATAGAAAAGTAACTAAACATGAAGTAAGATGATTTATACAGTACAACAAAATACATACTAATGGACGTTTAGATTAAAAGGGCGTTAACAGTATCAGACTACAAGATAAAAGAATACAAGTTTGAAGTGCTGATATTCAAGAAATTCAATATCTTGAGATTTCAATACGGACATAACGTGTTTATCTATATAAACTTTTCCGGCTTTACAAACGGTCAATTAAAGCAAGGATGAAGTGTCCTGTACATTTATGCCCAGCGTGGGAAGCTGGTATATGAAATGTGCCTTGTCCATTTTGTACAAACTCTCTCTCTACAGTGTTGTTTCTTCCAAAGGAAAGACAAAGTCCATTAGCTTGGAACCAAGCAGGGTTTGCAGGGGATGTCAGAAGATGGAATGGAATACACACATAACCATCAACTGCCTTAGGATCCCTCCCTCTGGATTTGTGGTCAAGGTTTACTACTCTAGCCATCTGCATAAACATGCTGACCCACAAGGCATCAACAAGTAGCTTGTCCCTTCCGGAACTTGATTCCCATGACAGCAACCCTGAAAAACTCTCTATTATGTGCAAGTTCGCCAGCATCAGCACCAGTCATTCTCAGATCGTCAATGACATTTTGCACCCATCGTCTTTAGGTCTTCCTCTCATTTTATTCCAGGCACCATTCCTCCAAAAGTATCTTCTCTAGGCACTCACGTCATTTAATGTGTTCGAAATATTTAATGGTTCTTGTTTTTATGTTCTTAAATAGCCAACTCTCTTTAATATCAAGCTGTTGCGGAACAGAAGAATTTGTTCTTTTCTCTGTCCATGATATTCTAAGTACTTTTCGTAGCATTTGCATTCAAATTCATTGATGATCTTCTCCGCCAATTGTCAGTTTTTCTATATCTTCTTCATGTCCTGATTGACACATAAGTCTTCCACAAGAGACTTCCACTGTTGCCGTTCTGCTGCCTTTCCACCAACCATCTCCCATGTCAGACCACACTCCTTCAACTCTCCACCGTTCTTCTCCATGTTTCCTTTGGACGTCCAAGCCTTCTCTTTCCATCCGCTGTCCATCTGAGAGCTATCCTAGCCAATGCCCCAACTAGCACACAACGTACATGTCCAAACCACCTCCATCTTCGTCTTTTAATCATATTCTCCAAAAATGCACAATCTGTTCGTTTCAAAAGATTCCTATTTGTTATAGCATTTTCCCGAAAATTTGCAGGATTCTTCTTAAACATTTATTCTGAAATGTCTCCAACACTTACAAATTGACGGGTCTGTAAATACGAAAAAGGCCTATAAACCGTAAAGAATAGTTTAACAAATGGTTGATAAAGAGAGTATGAGGTAGTAGTAGTAGAAGAAGAAGAAGAATATATTAAGCTTCAGTAATGTTACATTTATTCCAAATATATTTAAATTATTTGAAATGTAGAAAATATTCATACAACAATTTGTTATTCTAACCTCTTTAGAATTTCAGTTTGTTTTTCTCAACACAGCTTTCAATGTGTACCATATCATATTTAAAGTACAGGTTTCAGTGTGTACCACATATCATATTTTTAAAGTACAGGTTTCAATGTGTACCACATATCATATTTTTCCATTTAGACACCATTCATAACACACAACTTTCTTTATGCTTTGAGATGTTGTAAAACCACTAATGTGGTGGGTTTATGGTTGTTTTTCGGGGGTTGGCCAACTATAACAATTATATTCAATGCAATAACTTATGCAGACAGGGTCGATTACTCTAACTCATAGATTCCCAAACTTTTTCGGCCCACCGTCCACTTTGCACGACATGAACTTTGTAACGCCCCTCCCCATTATAACAGTTTGTTAACGCCCTCCCCATCCCTCTATATATAAACATGCTCTATTTTCACTTTGACATAAGAAATAAAATTGATATATATTTCTGTCATACATGGTCAATTTTCAAATGATTATATACATGAAATAGAAAATTGATTAAAAATGGATCGTGTAAGATGGGCACAAGATGAATTAAAATGCAAAATTCAAATTTTTAATAATTATTCAATCGCAAAATCACGAAAAAACTTCCCCAAATGCTTCTGAATCCACTATCCCCCTGGAAGGCTTCAGCGCCCACTGCGGGCGGTACCGCCCACTTTGAGAAACGCTGCTCTCTGTTTGTTATACATAAAGTGTGTGGGTAGACTTCTCCTAATAGCAGAGAGAGTTGTGTAAGGAGGTTTGTATATTAAATAAGACAGATTCATAGCGGCATGTCGATTACTGAAATTTCTTTAGCGAAACTTTTTTTTTTTAATTCTGTTAATTCTACGTCATATATGGTGTATACCTGCACGTTCTTTGTCATTGAATATGTTCTTCTAGTTCAGTTCTTTCCTTCCTTCCTTTCTTTCGCTTGAAATAGTGTCTATACATTCAGAAAGTGGTGGCTCGTCATTAAGGGCCAGTGGGGCCGGCCCCACTAAAAATAAGGTGTAACGTGTATTTATTATTTTATACATTTAAATATATCCTAACCGAAACCATGATTTTTCCGGAAATTTTTGTCTGTCCCTACCAACAAAAATAATCACGAACCGCCACTGCATTCAGAGACCTCTGTTTCAGTTTGGAATATCTTCAATCCATTACGGACATGTTCATATGTGCACCGATGTTCTTCGCAAGATCTCCTATGGCGTCCAGCAACTGACCGTACCAGTTTGATTTTCATTGATGACCCTAATCATATGCAAGAATAGGGCAGGCCAAAGCAACGTTCTAGAAAATGAGAAGCATTATATGCAACAAGTCATTGTCAATCCCGATCAGAATGAGAGTTATTCAGTGCCACATAGAACCAATACTGACATACGGATGCGAGTCATGGACAATAAACAAACAGATCGAAAAATCTCTGAGGGCCACAGAAATGTGGTTTAACAGAAGAATGATGAGAATCCCATGACTGCTAAAATGACTAATGTTGAGGTATTGAATGAGATGAAGACACAGAGAAAGCTTATCATCAATATAAGAAAGAGGCAGTCATCATTTTTCTGGCATGTGATGAGGAGGGCAGGTTTAGAACACATTGTGACAACCGGTAAAATCGAGGGGAGACGAGACAGGGAAAGACAGAGGCATAAAATTTTGGATAGCCTGACTTCATGGCACGGAAGAGCGTCAACATCTGAGATGATAGCAAACACCAGAGACAGAGATTCGTGGTGATCCATGATCGCCCACACCATCCGGCACGGCACTTGATAAGGATGATAATCATATATTTGTTGCGCTGTTATTTTCTGGTCACTCCAATCTTCAATCCCAGCTCTTGCACGCTAGTAGAGACCCCTTCACTTAAAAGAGTTAACAGAAGTGGCGAAATATGAGGAAAAAAACTACAGAAAATGTCACGCGCCAACTGGCGGTGTCAACTATTTCAAGTTGTCGATGACCTTTCTTACAGTGCGTGCAAATTTGGTCAGAAACTGTTACCGTTATTTTGAAACGAGGTAGGAAAATTAAGACGGCTACATTTTGAGCAAAAAGTCACGTTTTGACGAACATGGTTACAAATTTGGTGTCTTAATTTAGCTAAGGAGCTAATTTGAACACCTTGTTTAACCTGTTCAGGTGTGTCTACATTAACGACGGCAAAATTTGTTTCAGACAAGTTCATTTTGGGAAGTGAACCTGCTAAAATCGGATATGTTGATCCGAAATGTGCAAATACAGTAATATCGCTAGACCTTCCCGGAGAAATCAGTCAGAAGCGCAATACTAGACGCCATGTATACGCTTGAATATATAGCGAGCGAACACAGAAGAAGAAGAATTAACAGCGATGTAAACAAACAAAAGCAAATTAAAATAAAATTTTTCAAATCACAAAACTACAAATAGTCCTTTAATTATCATCCTCATCAGGTGCCGTGCCGGTTGGTATAGGTGATTATGGATCGCCACAAATCTCTATCTTTGGTGCTTGCTATTAATTCAGATGTTGACGCACTACTGTGCCAGGAAGTCAGGCTATTCAACATTTTCTCTCGTTTAATTATGCAAGAGAAAATTATACGTTTATTTCTCTCGTACCGTTATACGTTACATAAGGCCTGCAAGTAATTTCTCCATACCGTTCTGTCCTGGGCAACTCGCTCAATCTCTTCCATGGAATTGACTATAATATTTCTTGTCTCTCTCAGTAAAGTTCGTTTCAGGGTTTTCCTAGGTCGTCCTCACTTTCTTGAACCCTGTGTATCCCACTTCAATGCCTGCTTTGATATTCTTTGATCATTTCTTCTCAAGGTGTGCCAACATATCTCCATCTTCTCTTTCTTATAACAGTTGTCACTAGTGGTTGACCAGACATGTCTGTGATTTCATCACTTCTTCTGAATTCGTTCCATTTTAAATTCATTATTTTTCGCAGCCATCTATTTTCAAATGCATTCAACTTGCTTTCTATATCTTTAGTCATTTTCCAACTCTCGCTGGCATATGTTAGGATTGATACAACATTTGAATTGAAAATTCGTAATTTAGTTTTAATACTATATAACTTGCAGTTTCATATTTTATTTAGACTTTTAAAAGCTGATGTTGCTTTGCCAATTCGTATCATAATTTCTTTTTAACATTTCCTGTGCAATCAAAATTGCTACCCAAATAGGTGAACTGCTCTGTTATTTTTATCATTTTAGATTCCATTGTGATATCTGCATTACTTGCCATAGGTGTCTTCATTATATTTGGGTTTTTTCATAGCTTATCTGCAGTCCAACTTTTTATTTCCTCTGCTTAACAAAACATACCCTCTCTAACCATGACCTATTTATTAATCTGTAACTCTTGTCCAGGTTAAACCCCCTTGACTGATAATTTTTCTTTTATTGTATTCATGTAGATAGGGTTTTTCCGCCTGTCCTTTGCTTCCTGTTTTGCTATTTTCTAGATGTAAAGATGAAGGTGGACCACAGAGATAACAGAGGCGACGGAAAGCATTGTTTATTAAAGTCTGTTATAGAAATCTCTTCACATCCTTCTTCTCCGTCTTCGAACCAGTTTATCAACCAGTTGTTAAATACTCTTTGTGATTTGTATGTGATCTGAGCCTAAGAGCGATTGTTCGCTGTGTCAGTTATGCACCTAAAGTAGGCGAGCCATCCGATTTCTACGACGATTTTTATTTAATAGGGTAGCTTCCTTAGGTCCTACATTAGTCGCTTCTGACGACATGCCTTGTAGGTCGCAGTGGTACTATTCTTTGCAAGCTTGCGAGCTCCGGCAACGCACGGGCGAGGACAATGATGATGGTTCTATCAATCAATCAGTCAGTCAATCAGTCAGTCAATCAGTAATCAATCAGTCAATCAATAAAAGTCAATAATCAGTCAATCAATCAATACAACAACTACTATCAGCTCGCAATGATGCTGCAATACATACTACTACTACTACACAGCTACTACTTGCTACTCTGCTGCTACTACTACTGCGCTACTACTCACTACTGCTACTACTACTACTGCTACTACTGCTACTTGCTGCTGCTAGCTGCTACTGCTATACTACTACTACAACTACTACTACTACCACCGCGCCCACTCCCAGCACCACTACTACTACTGGAATACATCCACCTCTACTACCACTAACACCATCATCATTGACATCCTTGTCTCAGGAGACAATAGGTCTTGCGTCACGTAGTATGTTCTGCGCTGTCTCAGGAGACAATAGGTCTTGCGTCACGTAGTATGTTCCGCGCTGTCTCAGGAGATAATAGGTCTTGCGTCACGTAGCATGTTATGCGCTGAATCACAACGTTTCTTGTGGCTGTAATGGCCTATTCTGGAGTGGCACTCCTTGCCACAGTTGCTGCAGGTAAAACTGGAGCTGATAAATAGGATGTTCTCTCTCCCTTGTGATCTCTTTTGCCTCCACATGTGATGTTGTTTTTCTTCTTTTATTTTTGAGCCGCCCTCACTGCCGCTCGCCATGCTTGCCTGTCTTTGGCCAGCCGCTCCCAGTGTTTTTGTCTATGCCGCATGAAGTTAGATCACGCTTGCAGGTGTCAATGAAGCATAATAATTGGCGCCCATGCTGTCTAGCACCAGATGCGAGTTGACCATATAGAATGTTCTTTGGGATTCTATCATCGCTCAAATGGCACACGTGTCCCAGCCATCTCAGACACTTACACCAATACCACCACAATCACAACCATCCTCTCTACTATCACTACTGCTACTACTACTACTACTACTACTACTACTATACTATTACTATTGCTACTACTACTACTACTACTACTATTACTACTATTACTACTGCTACTATTACTACTACTACTACTATTACTATTACTACAACTAATACATTCTTAGAACATCAGGAAAGAAGGCAAGAGGAAGACCACGAAAAAGATGGTTAGATGGCATAGCAGAATCCTGTGAAGGAGCAAAAATAACAATCACACAAGCCACCAGAACAGCGCATGACAAAAACAGAAAACCACGACACTGGGCAACAACCCGGTAGCAGTGTGACGACACTTGGCAACAACCCGGTAGCAGTGTGACGACACTTAGCAACAACCCGGTAGCAGTGTGACGATACTTGGCAACAACCCGGTAGCAGTGTGACAACACTGGGCAACAACCCGGTAGCAGTGTGACGACACTGGGCAACAACCCGGTAGCAGTGTGACGACACTTAGCAACAACCCGGTAGCAGTGTGACGATACTTGGCAACAACCCGGTAGCAGTGTGACGACACTGGGCAACAACCGGTAGCAGTGTGACGACACTGGGCAACAACCCGGTAGCAGTGTGACGACACTGGCAACAACCCGGTAGCAGTGTGACGACACTGGGCAACAACCCGGTAGCAGTATGACGACACTGGGCAACAACCCGGTAGCAGTGTGACGACACTGAGCAACAACCCGGTAGCAGTGTGACGACACTGGGCAACAACCCGGTAGCAGTGTGACGACACTGGGCAACAAACCGGTAGTAGTGTGACGACACAGGCAACAACCCGGTAGAAATGTGTGACGACCTGGGCAACAACTCCATAGCAGTGTGACGACCTGGGCAACAACCCGGAGCAGTGACGACACTGGCAACAACCCAGTGCGAGGTGACTGACACTGGGAACAACCCGGTACAGTGTGACGACACTGGGCAAATCCGTAGCAGTGTGACGACATGAGGCAACAACACGATAGCAGGTGACGACACTGGGCAACAACCCGGTAGCAGTGTGACGACACTGGGCAACAACCCGGTAGCAGTGTGACGACACTGGGCAACAAACCGGTAGCAGTGTGACGACACTGGGCAACAAACCGGTAGCAGTGTGACGATACTAGGCAACAACCCGGTAGCAGTGTGACGACAATGGGCAACAACCCGGTAGCAGTGTGACGACACTGGGCAACAACCCGGTAGCAGTGTGACGACACTGGGCAACAACCCGGTAGCAGTGTGACGACACTGGGCAACAACCCGGTAGCAGTGTGACGACACTGGGCAACAACCCGGTAGCAGTGTGACGACACTGGGCAACAACCCGGTAGCAGTGTGACGACACTGGGCAACAACCCGGTAGCAGTGTGACGACACTGTGCAACAACCCGGTAGCAGTGTGACGACACTGTGCAACAACCCGGTAGCAGTGTGACGACACTGGGCAACAACCCGGTAGCAGTGTGACGACAATCGAAGAAGAAGAAGAAGAAGAACACATTCTTGTAGATTATCCCCAAACTAAACAACTTGCTATTACATACAACCGTGTGGTGCCGGGGCACGCAAGGAAGCAAAGAATAGTACCACTGCAACCTACAATGCATGTCGTAAGAGACGAGTGATGTAGGCCCTAGAGATACTACCCTAGTAAATAAAAAGCAGCGCAGAAATCTAATATACTGGCCTACTTGTAGGCGCATAACTGGCACAACGTACAATCGCTTTTGGGCTCAGATCACATACAAATCACGCATAGTGGTTAACAAGTGGTCGATAAGGAACGTTTGAAGAAGAAGAAGAACTATTACATATAATTCCGGGGACTGCCTAGAGTAGTTGATAGTAGCTCGGCCTGCTAGCTGTGAGACGCCTCATAGCTCGGGTTCGAACCTACTGTCCGGCATTTGTTCGAGTCCCCTGGTCTTACACAGGACGATAACGTGAGTACCTCTGAAGTCGGAGAAAATCTGCCTGTATGGCGAGGGGAATACTAATTACGAGCACATTGAGCACACGGCTGCCAGTGTAAAGTAATTTACAATGTGCACGCTGCTGCCATTGTAAGAAATTGGAAAAACAGATTTTCACGCAAAAATCAGTTTCAGAGATGAAACTTCGTCTGAGTTGAAAGCGGACGAAAAAAAAAAAAAAAAACATAATTCCTATCCTTTCTATTGCAGGTAGATTTAACTCTGTGCCACTGTCCCACAATCAATCAATCAATCAAACAATCATCTTGACCTCAAGATCAACTTGACTGGAAGTTTAAGTTGACAAGAATGAGATATATTGGATAAGGTCCAATGACATATTACAAAACTTCTTTAGAAACCGTCAGCATTGAAGCGAAACAGAGGCGCTGCGCAGACAATACGGATGTACAATAGTCTTCTGTTTCGTGACAGTTGTTACACAGAGAACAAGGATATGGGAGACTTTACGTAACAGTTGCAAGTTCTCTAGTTATGTTATGTTATGTTATGTTATGTTATGTGATCGACGTCATGGCACATTGGGCATTCCCATACTTGCTCTGTCCTCCGTTGCAGCAGACATCCCAAAGTCCATTTGCTCACCGTACCCATGAGAAGTTGATTACTATATCTTCTCTCTACCACGAAGACGACACTGTCTGGTATGCCCAAACTTAACTCCTAATTCTCGAACTCGTTCCAGTGTCTGAGACTTGCCCATATCACATAAATGATAGCGTACCGCATTGATGAGGACTGCGGCGCTTTCGAGACAACGACATCGAGCATGACTATGGAGATCACTGCTGCCTCCAGGGTTCTGTCATGGGTGGCTGAGCAACAGGTTACCCATACGATCATCATATCAGACTCGATGAATATGCTTCAACTGATTGAATCTGGAAGTATGCGTGTGGAATGGGTGGACAGCATTCGGAGATCACATCTCAAGAAAATGACTTGGCTGTACACACCTGGACATGCTGGAGTGCAGGGTAACGAGTGTGCAGACTTTCTTGCAAACAATGCCCGGACTCAAACGGGCAGAAGTATGGACAGAGCCGATATCATCAATGCGGTACGCTCTCAATTATGTGACATGGGCAGGTCTCAGACACTGGAACGAGTTCGAGAATTAGGCGTTAAGTTTGGACATGCCAGACAGTGTCGTCTTCGTGGTAGAGAGAGAGATATAGTAATCAACTTCTCATGGGTACGGTGAGCAAATGGACTTTAGGGAATGCCCAATGTGCTGTGACGTCGATCGCATAACATAACATAACACATAACATTGATGACATCGGCTCTGTCCATACTTCTGTCCGCTTGAATCAGGACATTGTTGGCAAGGTCTCTTGATTAGAGACATGTGACTTGACCAATGTGTTAAACGCCGGTAGCATCTGCCCGAATGGATTAGATCGCGGGATCCCATTTGGGAGACCCGGGTTCGATCCCCGATAAGGCCAATGAGATTTTTCTGTCTGGGGCATAAAGAAAAATTCGGACCTAAACAATTTTGCGGTGACTGCACTAGCCTAGCGGCCATTACAATTCTGAGGCACGTGCCTTCTCCCCAACCCCTGTCATACACCGCCCTTCTTCCAACGTTCCATATCGACCACTTGTTAACAGCTCTTAATTCAGTTTCAGTTTCAGTTTGGAACATCTTCATTGCACTCCGCACATGTCCATAGATGCTCCGATCTCATTCGCAATATCTCCAACAGCGTCCAGCGACTGACCGTACCAGTTTGATTTTGATTGATGAGCCTACTCGTATACCTGTTGTACGTTCTTGCCGACCAATCTTCAAACCCAGTTCTCGAATCATAGATTGATTGATGGTTTAGAATGAAGGTCTCCCTCCGCACGCTCTCTGAGGGGCCCTTCACGATGTCAGCTCTTCCATTGGATGCCCTTGATTAACCGCTCTTAATGATTATATGTAATCCGAGTCTATGAGCGATTGTACATTGTGCCAGTTATGCACCCACAAGTAGGCCAGCACATTCGATTTCTGCGATGTTTTATATTTACTAGGATAGCTTCCCTAGGTCTTACATCAGTCGCCTCTTACGACATGCCATGTAGATCGCAGTAGTGGTACTATCCTTTGCTTATCTTGCTGGCCCCAGCACCACACGACCGGCTCCCACATTCACAATCTGTCATTAAATATTCACTGTAAACACTAAACCCGAATTGCACATTTTAAAAGCCCCCCACATACCAACTCTAGCTTGAACAAGTTTAACACAAGAGAAGCGAAGAACACCTTTCAACTTAATTTCTACGCTTGTAATAAATACATTTCTAAATGTAAAAACATCTTCAGCGTGACAGATTTTGGCATGCATTTAATAAACTTCGTGAAGTTACATAAGGTTGTATTCTCAATATTTCATAGGGGCAATGAAAGAACGTTTCATGAAGAGCCCCTCAATCACTGAGGCGTATCTGCGTTGTAGGTAATATCGCATTTATTGAGGTAAGGGTTAATGTGTGTTAATCACTTTGATGTTTATTTTCACAGGCTTATCAAGGTATAGCTAGCTACCTCACAGGTATGTGGTTTTCTGTAAATAAAATATATTTTTGTTTTTTAAAAACTTCTTTCTTCTATTGTCGTCACACTGCTACCTGGGTTGTTGTCCAGTTCAGTCGTCACACTGCTACCTGGGTGCCAGTGTCGTCACACTGCTACCTGTTGCCAGTGTCGTCACACTGCTACTGGGTTGTTGTCCAGTGTCGTCACACTGCTACCTGGGTTGTTGCCCAGTGTCGTCACACTGCTACCTGGGTTGTTGTCCAGTGTCGTCACGCACTCGTGTCTCACTGCACCTGGTGTTGTCTGCCAATGTCATGGTTTTCTTCTTCTTTTGTCGTCACACTGCTATCGGGTTGTTGCCCAGTGTTGTGGTTTTCTGTTTTTGTCTTGCGCTGTTCTGGTGGCTTGTGTGATTGTTATTTTTACTCTTTGACAGGATTCTGCTATGCCATCTAACCATCTTTCCGTGGTCTTCCTCTTGCCTCTTTCCCGATGTTCTGTTGTAGAAGACTTTGCATACTGTGGAGTTTGGATGTATTCTTATTAAGTGGCCAAACCACTTCATTCTTTGTTTATCTATGTAATTCAAGCACGGTTTTGTGCCAACTTTCATTCTTATGCTGATGTTGTAATTCTGTCTTTTCTGGTCTTGTTGGTAACTTTTCGCAGGCAACGCATTTCACATGTAGTTATTTTTGTGACTGCGCTTTGCTCATTGTCCATGTTTGGCTTTGGTAGCACAAAGTAGGTATGAAAATGATGTTGATCATAATGTATTCTTGTACATAACTAAAACTTGTTTTTCTTTTGTACATAAAATCGCACGTGTAGTGCCGGGGTCTGCAAGGGAAGCAAAGAATAGTACCACTGAGACCTACAAGACATGTCGTAAGAGGATACTGATGTAGGAAATAGGAAGCTACCTTGGTAAATTACAGTTCTTCTTCTTCGCGTTCTCATTAGATTGCGATTTCGGATTCTCTAATAAAGGCAGCCGTCTGCCCCAGATTATCAGCCATGCCATACAGTTTGTCTTGGACGCTAGTGTAAGTGGGCCACCTCTTCTTCTCAAGTCTGCACACTGGGGCAGTTCTGTAGGATATAATTCCTATGATTTCTACTTCCCGTTTCTGCCGACCTCTTCCTCAGTAAGTTTTGGCCACCCTGTGATGGTAGGTCTGACATTCTTACTGCGTGGCTAAATCTTCGAGACAGATTGGCGGCCGTAGAATCCGTTATCCCATTCCTCATTGTGAGGGTCGTTGCACCATGTTATGCGCCTTACGGCCTGGTGCATCCGTTTTCTGCAAGCATTTGTTTCGGGTTAGCATTCCCTATTGGACACATGCATCCGATTTCATCCAAACCTCCTTAGTCGCCTCTAACGACATGCGTGGCAGGTAACAGTGGTTCTATTCTTTACACCCCAAATTTGGGCCCGGTAACCACTCGGGCAACCCTGGTAAATAAAAATCATCGCAGAAATCGGATGCGCAGGCCTAATTATAGATGTACAATATACACTCGCTCTGCGGCTCGGATCACATATAAATCACACATAACAAGTGGTCCATATTGAGTGTTCGAAGAAGATTTGCTGTTTCTTGATAAAGTCCATTACTGATGTTGTATCCACTTTTTTCCTTGATGTCTTCATTTCTAAACCGGTCTCTTCGTGATACTCCCAGCATTCTGCGTTGACACTTCATCTCTGTCATAATTAGTTGATGTGTCTAAGATGAATTAACTAAAACACGACAGGATTATGACTACTACAGATGCAAGCCATAGTGTATAAATGTTAGTTCTAAACTACAACACAAAGTTGCAAACACACTTTTCAGTGAGAGAGAATGAGGATGTAGATCACTGTAGGAAATAGACCATATAAGCCAGATAAACAACATTATGCATGCCATTGTTTATCCATGCGGAGCCAGGTTGTCATTTGACTGTTTAAGTACAGGAGAAAATAAGTGGAAACACACAATATGTATTATAGATCTAATTGATTGATTGATTGATAGGACAATCATCATTGCACTTTGGTGAATAGCTATGTGTGCTCCGATCTCTTTCTTACATATGAAGATTTCAACGGCAGTGCACGAACTCCGTAGCACCAGCGAGGGTCCTCGTTGTAGATTAGAAGATGGGAAAAATACTTTGTAGAAATTCTATTTTTTAAAAACATTTTAATGGTTTTTTTGCCCGGGCAGTGGCTTTCCAGCCTGTTCTTCTTGATTTTGAACTGCCAAGGGTCCTTTTTACGTGCTCAACTTGAACATGGAACCTAAGATGTATCGTCCGTCTCCGATAGGACTAGGAACTTGACCTCCCCTTTATTGAAATCAAGAATAACTAGAAAATGTGCTCGATTGTCCCAAGAAAGAAACGAACACATTACTTTTGAAACGAGATGTGAATACCTTACCACAGTACAACAGAGATTCTATTCCGTGTTTAATATTTGCTTCAATCAAGTGACATGCCTGTCGGCGTAGGTGCTCATGTCTCTCCACAACTCTCTTTGCTTGGTGCATGTAATCAGTTCTGACATCGATATTTTGTTGAACCATGATGTCAGGCCATCCAGCATCTTTTCCCTCTGTCTTCCACGATCTCTCCTTCCCTGAATTTTACCTGTAGTCACCAAATGTTCTAAACCTTCTCTTCGCATTATATGCCCGAAGAACCTTGATTGTCGGATTTTATTTTTTTGATAAGGTTTCTTTGTGTGCAGGCTTGATTTAAAACCTCCACATTTGTTTTATTTGCTGTCCATGGAATTTTCAGCATTCTTCTGTAAAACCACATCTCTGTGGCTTCCAACGATCGTATTGATTGTTTGTTCATTGTCCATGATTCGCAGCCATACATTGGTAATATTGATATTGGTAATATTTGCTTACACATGATAATTTAATCATCGACACCAGATATCCCCTGATACAATTACATGACCAGTCCGTGGAATATTGGACAGGTCAGCTTGGTATCACGACGTGCTTGGAATGTGAAAGATTACTGAACAAGTTGGCGCCAATACTTGATCTTTTCGTGAGATTGTTTAATTAGACGATGCTGGTGGGGGAGCTTACTCAGCAATCTTTGTTGACTAATCGATTATCGTTCCTTCATGCTGAACTAGATTGTACATTACCAAAGTGTGAAACTGTCAATCGAAGTGTTATTAACTCCTACTCGACCATACTCCACACTATGTGACTTTAGACTGGACACATTTTTTACAAGGAACAACACTAAAAAAACATTTTTTTATTTTAAAAACAAATTTCTTGTAAAAACATAGCTTTTGACCAGGTCCACTAGAGTTAATACTGTTTCTTAGCCACTGTTAGAGAAGTGATTGATTGGTTGATTAATTGATTGATTGATTGGTTGATTAATTCATAATTCATAAGTTCATAAGTACGGTTCAACTTCACTGCAACGGTCACCCCATAATTGCACGTTCCTTGCAATGATTAATTGATTGATTGATTAATTAATTGATTGGTTAATTGATTCCTTGTTAATTGATTGATTAATTGATTGATTGAAAGGTGCCCGTGTTGTGCCGAGGCCGCAAAGGAAGCAAAGAATAGTACCACTGCAACCTACAAGGCATGTCGTAGAGGCGACTCAGGTAGGGGCCTAGGGAAGCTATCTAGTAAATAAAAAGCATCTCAAAAATCGGATGTGGTGCCTACTTGTAGGCGCATAGGTGACACAACGTACAATCGCTCTTAGGCTCAGATCCCATACAAATCACACAGAGAGTGGTTAACAAGTGGACGATATGCAGCGTTCGAGGAAGTAGAAGAAATCCATATTTTCCGTGGTCTTCCTCTTCTCCTCTTTACAGGAAGGTCTAAGGAAGGTCTAAGGAAGGTCTAAGGAAGGTCTAAGGAAGGTCTAAGGAAGGTCTAAGGAAGGTCTAAGGAAGGTCTAAGGAAGGTCTAAGGTTCCTTTCAAAATTATCTTTTCCAACCTTTTTATCTTGTATATGTTTACATTACTTCCGTTTTAAATTCTTATTTAAGCCCCTGTGAGTGCGGTTCAATTCGCGGGCTGGCAGAAAAGCCACAGGTTCTCCAGATTTACGATGTTCGTGGCACCAAACCGAAGGGTTACGATGTCCATGGCACCGAGCCGAAGAACTGAAAGCGAAAGTGCTTCTGAATCGGAAAAAGAAAAAGAAAAGAAATTCTTATTTGTAGCATCAGCTAGTTTTCTTTGATTTATTTATTCTTGTTCTATTGTCTATCTGTCTGCTTCATCTGTCTTCTGTCTGTCTGTCTGTATGTCTGTCTGTCTGTATGTCTGTCTCTATGGCTGTCTGTCTGTCTATCTATCTATCGTTCTGTCTGTCCGTTTGTCTGCATTCTGTCTGTCTATCTATTATTATCTATCTATCCATCTATCTATCTGTCTGATCTGTCTCCATTTGTCTGTCTGGCTCTGTCTGTCGTCTGTCTGTCTGTTTCTATTACTTATATATCCTGTTTTCTGTGGGCTAGAGCCTCCGTCATGCGCTTTGTGCAAGGTGGAATATAGTGCCTCGGATCAGTCGTTTACGTGGTCGGCCTCTGGGTCTGTTGCCAATGCATCTTAGTGTTAGTGCTCTTTGTGGCTGACTGTCGTGTGGTAACCTTGATGTGTATATAACCATTTGACCTGCTGTTTCTTAATACATCGTGGGTCAAAGGCGCAATTCTGGGGACAACGGCGCGCTAGGATTAGTGAGCTGGCACTAATCAAGATCCTACGCACTTACGTGGTGACCCTGGAAACAGACAGAGGATCATGTCTGGCTAAGTGGGTAGGTATCGAGGAGAGCTACTCTGGTATAGTAGTGATGCAAGACAGTTACGCTATACGAGATCTACTCGCAAGATAGATGGAAGAATCCTCGACCGAGTGACTGTCTCTGCACATCTTTCCCGGCCGATGAGAAAACGAAAAAATTTAACATAAAGGGATGAGGGGTGCATCCAGAGAAGAGATGTGGACCCAGCAGAGGCTTGAGGTTGGGAATCCGAATTGAATTGCGTGTCCTGACAGTCTCGAGGCATAGTAAATGTGAGCACTGTGAGAAACCTGACTGATACACACGGTGAGCAGGCACCGAAGTAGAGCGAACACGCATATGAATGTTACACATGTGAGCCCACCGGTGGGACAGACATACACGGTGCTGATGATGAAGCGAGAAAATGCGTGGAAAACGTAGGGGTAAGTGGATCACCAAAATATGCAGAAAAACTGGAAAGCCCAGCAGAGGCTTAAATCCAGTGCAAACGTTGCTATCGAATGATGATAAACTGTGCACTGCGCATAGGGAGCGAGAAATGGGTAAGGTGTCGCCCAGTAGAACAATGTGAGCACAAGTGATGAAGAGAAAAGGGGCAGGCCCAGTCGGTGGATGAGGGCACATGCAGAAATGGGCGAAGGGGCACCTAAAAGAAACGAGAGGTGGACAAAAGGGGCGAGCCTCGAAGATGGGGTCTTCATCCAGAGAACAATAACTACGTTTCCCTCGCAGAGAACTACTACTGCCTTGTAGTTTGGTTGGGGACAATCAAAGGCTAGCGGAGCAAACCGTACACAAAACTGAACGGCAAGCCAACCAAGTAGTCCACAAAAAGATTGGTAACCTGGGCAGATGACGCTCAGCAACCCGGTAGGAAAGGTTTCTAAGGGTAGCTACCCTATAAGAAAATAGCAATCTGTTGCCTTGCAGGTCGGCTGGGGACAGCTCAAGGCTGAAGGAAAGCGAACCCAGTAAACGTTGGCTGAAACCGGACACATCGCCGAAGGATAAGCACCAGAGCTCCAAATGATGCTGAAGATGTGACGAAACACACCAATATTAAGGCTGTATGAATCAAATTTTCACATAAATAAGAAAATGTATGTAGAAATCTGGTACATCGGTTTGGGCGGTGATCGCGAGAGATGGAGAGAGAGAATACATCGTAGCACCAGCAAGGAACCCACTTTTCTTCTGATATCGTTGTTTTAGAACTGGTCATAATCTTAAGTTTTTATTCGTTCTTTTTTAACCTTAGAAAAAAACTGATCCTGGTATTTAGCAAATTTGCAAAATAAAAATCAAACAATTAAATTAAATTATGGGTTGTATTATCATAGTTCATCAAGAACACTAACTAAGCTCAATCATAGTGGGTTATCGTCGGTACATCTGAGCAATTACGTCTCGATCCTGTAAATCGATAACAATTACCAAGTATTTGTTACTGAAATCAATCATGCATGCACCGTTCTGAACTTGTGCGATAGTTTTGAAAAAACGATTTGTTAATCTCTCTGTATCTGTACGCCGTGTGTATATGTGGCATCTGTACGCCGTGTATATGTGATCTGTACGGTATGTGGTATCTGTACGCCGTGTGTATATGTGGTATCTGATTCACTATATAAATGTCTGCTGTTTCTTCAAAGCAAGGTAGATTGTTTGTTCAAAGGTAGATATTGTTTTCAAAGGAAATGCAAAACATGTTTTATCAATGATAGTAGTAGTGAAGAGAAGGTGCGTGTTTTTTGGGGGGACAAGCTAGCAGTGATCCAGAAAATGAGAAGCGTTATATGCAACAAGTCATTGTCAATTGAGATCAGAATGAGAGTTATACAGTGCTACATAGAACCAATACTGACATACCGATGTGAGTCATGGACAATGAACAAACAGATCGAAAAATCTCTGACGGCCACAGACATGTGGTTTTACAGAAGAAAAAAAAGGGTTTAAAGCCGAGTATTGATTCATTGCACCGGGTTTTACCCCATATTGCTCGGTCCCTCTCCGCAGAATGGCACGCCACCTACCGAGAGTATTGCACAAAGCACGACTATGTGTTTCAGCACAGAACAAACTACGGGATGTAAAAACCTGTTGTCTATTGAAACAATGAGACCAAGTATGATGATGTATTTGCATCAAGAGTTTTCCAGTCTTGCTTACAGACATTCTTGTTTCACACTAGGGTCTTCCAGTCTTGCTTACAGACATTCTTGTTTCACACTAGGGTCTTCCAGTCTTGCTTACAGACATTCTTGTTTCACACTTAGGGTCTTCCAGTCTTGCTTACAGACATTCTTGTTTCACACTAGGGTCTTCCAGTCTTGCTTACAGACATTCTTGTTTCACACTTAGAGTCTTCCAGTCTTGCTTACAGACATTCTTGCTCCACACTTAGAGTCTTACAGTCTTGCTTACAGACATTCTTGTTCCACATTTAGAGTCTTCCAGTCTTGCTTACAGACATTCTTGTTTCACACTTAGAGTCTTCCAGTCTTGCTTACAGACATTCTTGTTTCACACTTAGGGTCTTCCAGCTGGTCTCTTCCCATAGATCATCTCTTCCTAAAGCAGATCATTTGAGAAAGTCTCTGACTGAAATCTCTGACTGAAGTCTCTGACTAAAGAAAATCTCTGACTAAAGTCTCTGACTAAAGTCTCTGACTAAAGTCTCTGACTGAAGTCTCTGACTGAAATCTCTGACTGAAATCTCTGACTGAAGTCTCTGACTGAAGTCTCTGACTGAAGTCTCAGACTGAAGTCTCTGTGAAGTAGAGGCTAGATGCTCGTTCCTCGTTCCAAGGCACTCAGTTCGCTCCCTAGTGAAGTCAACTGGATATTTTTCCAGAGATCCCTGATCTCAGTGTAGGTGAGATCAAGTTCCTAGTACTATCGGAGACGGACGATAAAACGTAGATCCTTTGTTCGAGTTGACCAAGTAAAAAAACCAATGGCAGTTCAAAATCGAGAAAAGCAGGCTGGAAAACCGCTGCCCGGGACAAATTCATTAGAAAGATTACAAAATAAAATGTGTACAAAAATGTTTACCATTTTCATAATGACACTTGGAACCCTCGTCGCTGCTACGGAGTTCGTGCACTGACGCTGACATCTTCCTGAGTAAGAAAGATGGGAGCAAACATGGTTACTCAGCAAAGTACAATGATGATGGTTCGATCAATCAATGTGTGTGTGTGTGTGTGTATGTGTGTATGTATGAATATATTTATGTATGTACGTATTTATGTATGTATGTATATATATTTAAACATACTTTTTTTGTCCTTGACATATTTGTTTCCTAATTTTATATACAGTATATATATTTTTTTACTGATCCAGAAGCACTTGAGCTTTCAGCTCCTCAGCTCGGCGCCATGGACCCTTCGGTTCGGTGCCACGAACACCGTAATCTGGTAAACCTGTGGCTTTTCTGCCAGCCCGCGGAATTGAACCCGCACTCACAGGGAGCTTGTCACCTGTAGTCCAACGCGCTACGAACATGCTGGACAGACGGGCCCTAATTTAATATCTGCTCCTGTGTTCTAGTTGTCAATGTTTGTTTCGTTTTCTTGATGTTTACGATTTTCTTAAAACTATGTTTACGATATCTCTTTATTGTTTTCCGTTTCCATGACTACGCTTCACTGTTTCGTCAATCGATACCTCATTCTCTTATTAGATGGTTATCCCGCCCACTTTTTCTTCCATCACTTTCTCGAACTTCTACTACTTTTATTTTCAATCCTAGTACACCAAGCTTTCAGTTCTATGTTTGTTTACGTGTTGCCATGCAACCGATACCAACCGGAAACAAGACTGTTTGAGAGGGAGTGGAGAGGTAATTGTAATGTAGCTTGTACTGCTCAGATATTGTCGCTAAGTGCTTGCAAGCTAGTAACTCCGCGAACGAACGACATGCTCCAAGGTTGGGGGGGACGACGGACACAGTAGCGGGCGGTGAAAACGTGCGAAGCAGTCACTGCAAAAGGATACCAGCTGGTTACAACAGACCTACAGACCTTCAAGGGATTATTAATGTGCTTAAAGTGGTTTAAGAAGAAATAGTGGAAGCTCTATGTGCTTTTTTGTTTACAGCAACTTTGTGTAGTCATGGACCATAGCTTCCGATAATATACGGCCAGTGGACTCAGGTAAAAATTCTATGAAATCTGACTGTCGCGTGACCTCGCATTCCAGTATTGTGTATATAGACGAATTCATTTTAAAATCAACACAAAATGCTAAATCAAGTTATATTATGCAACAAGTTAAGTTTAACAATACGGAATATCAATATTATGAATTTTTTTCATCAATAAATAACCATAGACTCACAGAATTGAGTAAAATTGCAAAAAAGCTTACAAAACATAAAATCCAGCCCCCAGCTCAAAATTAGGTCAGAGTTTCCCGGTCAGTTATATGGCCCAATACTAGAGTTGGCTGTGCATGGACACATATGCAAGCTTATTTGTAAGATTAATGTGTTGCTGAAACACGTGAAAACAAAATACTGTTGTTTTACAGAATATAAGATGCTCGTCCATCACGGGTGATGATGACCACACAAATTTTCATCCAAGGGAATGTAGTTGCGTTATGTTTGTCTGTGTGTGCGTAGATGACTAGTGAGCCCGATACGGGCTTGAAATGTTCTTGTACAGTGTGGGCAAGGTATACTTGCACTTGTTTTACTGCCTTTCTGTTTTGACGTTTTTGTTCCATCCGTGCTGTTCTACACACATACACAATACATAAACAATACACAGCAACGTTTCGACCAAAAGGTCTTTATCAAACAAAGGATACAATAGAAGTGAAGAATTTGTCTTATGTAAAACTACAGTACTTTGTTGTTACGTGTTTCACCATTGCTACATAGTTTTACTGCAGTCTTACCTTATATTGCTACATAGTTTTACTGCAATCTTCCCTTATATCACCATTGCTACATAGTTTTACTGCAATCTTCCCTTATATCCATTGCTACATAGTTTACTGCAATCTTCCCTTATAGTCGCCATTTGCTACATAGTTTTACTGCAATCTTCCCTTATATCGATTTAAAGTGTTGCAAGTGTGTAGTATTTCTACATTAGATTTATAATTGTTTCGTTTGTTTTTATCTAACGTTTTCATTTCAAGTTTTTACGTTAGCTGATAAGGATAACCCACGTGTAACTTTTGTGTTTCGGGCTTGTGTTACCTTTGATCTTTGACCTATGATCTTTGACCTGCGTCTTTGATGATTGTATTTGTCTGTAGCGTGTGAATCTTCCGTTTCTATTGTCAGAGCGTGGGTGGGGGCAATTCAAATTTAGCATTTCTAACTGCCCGTGTTTTGTCGGGGTCTTCAAGTCGAGCAAAGAATAGTAGCACTGCGACCTCCACGATATGTAGTAAGAGGCGACTGAGGTAGCGGCCTAGGGAAGCTACCCTAGTAAATAAAGAAGAGAACAAGGATTTTTTTTTTTGCAAGAACCCCAGAGGAAGCAACGGAAGAAAAGAATATAGAAAGAGCCGCAGAAATCGAATTGCTGGCCTACTTGTAGGCGCATAAATGACACAACGTACAATCGCTCTTGGTTTCAGATCACATACAAATCACAAAGAGTGATTAATAAATTAATTTGAACAGTACTCATGAAAGACGTTTGTGATCTAGTTTGACCTCCCTACGCCGACACACACATACACACACGGCGCATGATATGTAGACCCACGTTCATTATGCGAATATGTGAATGCATACGATCAGCGTTTGTACGCATGCACAAATTTCGGCCATGATGGATAGTTCGCATCATCAAGGTGCGTATTCTTTATATGACGTTGCTCTCTTTGCAGCACATCTGAAATTCACTCTGTCTCTAGCCAGTTCACCCACTTCGTCGATGGTCATTTTCATGGTTTATTTAATATCTTGTAGCCATCTTCTTCTTGGTCTGCCTCTGCGTCCTGGGACCCTGCCCTCTAATATTGTTCTCTCTAGGCCAGTAGTTTTCAAACTGTGGGTCGAACGACCATTTCACAGAGGTCGCCTAAGACCATCAGAAAACACATACCTATCATAATCTACTATATATATAAAAATGGATGTCTGTCTGTTTGTAACCTATAGACTCGGAAACTACTAAACAGATTTAGCTGAAATTTACAGGATATGTTTGTTTTGATGTCGGGATGCTACCTATCATAGTTTGAAATAGGTAGCGCTGAAACTTTTCGAAAAAATCTAAAAAATCGAAAACACGCAAATTTCATCGAGAGTTTCTAAGTTTGTTTACAATTTGCTATGAACGTTTCCGGAAGTCTACGGTATACACATTAATATATACACAAGATTCGATGACGTATGTTTTAAAACTATGGAAACCTTGATCTCTTTCATAGCATAAAATAATCGTTTCAAGGCAATTTTACAAACAAGCTGAAGTTAAAATACGCAATCCAGGTTTGTTTCTTCATTAGATTTCTACTCATTTCGAATCATGATAAGAGAAATATCAACTGGGACGCGACATTAGTAGCAATGAAGCAGTATATCAACTGGGACGCGACATTAGTAGCAATGAAGCAGTATATCAACTGGGACGCGACATTAGTAGCAATGAAGCAGTATATCAACTGGGACGCGACATTAGTAGCAATGAAGCAGTATGTCAACTGGGACGCGACATTAGTAGCAATGAAGCAGTATATCAACTGGGACGCGACATTAGTAGCAATGAAGCAGTATATCAACTGGGACGCGACATTAGTAGCAATGAAGCAGTATATCAACTGGGACGCGACATTAGTAGCAATGAAGCAGTATATCAACTGGGACGCGACATTAGTAGCAATGAAGCAGTATATCAACTGGGACGCGACATTAGTAGTAATGAAGCAGTATATCAACTGGGACGCGACATTAGTAGCAATGAAGCAGTATATCGACTGGGACGCAACATTAGTAGCAATGATGCAGTATATCGACTGGGACGTAATTCAATTTTTTGTTGAAGGCGTAGCAATGCGCGCAGGGTACAGCTAGTTAGAAATAAATATTGTTACATAATTTTATGGTTGGGGATCACCACAACATGACGAACTGTATTAAAGGGTCGTGGCATTAGGAAGGTTGAGAACCACTTCTCCAAGCCATCGTGACGCTTGATGTGACCAAAGTATCTAATGTTTCTGTATAGTATGTTGTTTATCAGCCAATTCTCTTAACATTTAGTTCTTTCAGGACATCAGTGTTCTTTCTTTTTTCTGTCCATGGATTTCGTAGGATCTTTCTGTATCATTTAGTATCGAAGGACTAGATTTTCGTTCTTGTTGTTTGTGTAATAGTCCATGGTTCACAACCATAAGTATCCAATACAAGGAAGCTCTCTACATAATTAATTCAACTTCAAGTCTTTATAAAGTGACCTAATTTCAATAGCTTCTTTCTGGAAATATGTACACGTGTTTGAAACGTATGAATTCTATATTCAAAGGTATATTCAAATTTTGAAATTACCAACTAAATAGAAAGAATGTTCACTTTACAAACTAACACAAATATTCATTACTTTAGGATGTTCAAGATAAAAGTAGCTTCTCAAGGGAGCTAATCTGGCATATGTTTATGAAAATGAAAAGGTTCAATTATGGCGTAGTATAGGTCAAGTGATCGAGTCTTTTTTGTGATGATGGTGTATAATTATGGTGCGGAAAGGGGTGATGCACAAATGTGTCGAAAGGACGAACTAGTCAGAACCGGTTTAAATAGTAAATAGACAAAACGCAATGCGGACCTAGCAGCATTTGATTTGTCAATGGGGCTGCTTTTATCTTGAACACCTGTAGAATAATAACACGTCTTTATTTCGTTTCGTATTTTTTTCATTCGTATAATTTATTTCACGTATTTCTATGTAGATTGAAAGTGTTGGGAACACCACCTGTCTGTTACAATTACTGTGTGGTTCACATTGGCTAAACACCCACATTATTGTGTTGGAGTATTGCCTATGGATATTCATGTCAAATATCTTTGGGGATTAATTTTAATTTGAGACGTAGCAAGTGAAAAATGGACGATGTGGTGACAGGTGAGTGAACTTTATATATTTTATAATATTAATCAATTAGGTCTCATGTCTGCAGGCAAACGCGATCATGTCTCTCCACAACTCTTTCTCCCTGTGTAGTTTATCAGTTCTGACTCCGATCTCCTGTCTAACCACGATGTCAGCGGCATAGGCCGCTCGTGTGGTGCAGGGCCCGCAAGGGAAGCAACGAATGTACCACTGGGACCTACAAGGCATGTCGTAAGAGGCGATTGAGGTAGGGGCCTAGGGAAGTTACCCTAGTTTTAAAAAAAAGTAGCAGAAATCGGATGTGTTGGCCTACTTGTAGGTGTATAACTGGCGCAACGTACAATCGCTATTAGGCTCAGATCACATACAAATCACACAGAGTGGTTAACAAGTGATCGATATTGAGCGTTTGAAGCAGAAGAAAAAGCGGCGTATGCGATCATGTCTCTCCACAACTCTTTCTACCTGTGTAGTTTATCAGTTCTGACGCTCATTTCTTGTCGAACAACGATATCAGATTATCCAACATTTTCTCCCTCTGATTTCCTCCATCTCTCCTTCCTTTTATTTTTACCTGTTGTCATCAAATGTTCTTAACCTTGTCTTCAAATTGTGCCAAAATAATATGACAAATGAAAATCGTGGCATATCCTTTACATGACTTAGCTATCAACAACAGTAAACAAGCCGTCGATTCTCTAAGCACTTCTTATACATAGTTCATAGTTCATAAGTACGGTTCCAACTTCACTGCAACGGGTCACCCCATAATTGCTCCGTTCCTGTGCCAATGAAAATCACATGAAATGCTAACAACTGTGAAATGTCTCCTGTGTGAACTATTCCAGAATGAAACAGCCGCGTACCGCCACAAAAGAAACCTGCACCGCATAAAATGCATATGGCCGTCGCTAATGTAGCAACACCAAACTGTTCATCACTTGAATTGCAATTCTTGTCGAAGGGAACATCAATCATGACAAAATCCAGCTTTCTGCACTCGCAATATAACTGCATACGGTAGATTGAACTTCTTCGTCATAACCGCTGTTCGCCATTTTCTGAATACACACAACAAACGCACGGTTGACACAGCAAGACGCATTCCATGTATCATTCATAGCCCACAGTGTTGCTTAAGCACTAACTCAGTAGCTCGGCACACGACACCTGAAAATACCCGAACAAACATGGCGGAAATGCGCTAGCAAAGTCGTGTTCAGAATCAAACAGTTCTGACTCTGAATGTCCCTCCGCATTCCGCCATTGCTGGCCATATTTTTTTAAAAAAACGTTTATACTCCTTATACGTTTAGTAGTTTACCATTGCTTTCTGAACGGTAAGGTCTATTTTTACCGTTCGTAAAAATCCAAGGGAACTAATTTGCTTCCAAACTTGCCCGCCGCGGAGTTTGAACCAGTTACGCTTGGGTTGTGATCGAGATCACTACCCGCTCAAATAACAGACGCTCAAAACGATATAGATTGTTATTAACTCTTTCGCCCTTCTGAGCTAATATACTGGCTCTCGTTACACTTTAAGATGGCTCAATCCGATATACTATCTAGTTCAGTGTACACTTCAATTTAAATGCGTCCAGATGTAAAAAATAAATTACGGAGCCAAATGGTTAACTCTTAGTGAACCAGGACCAAAGCCATGTTTTTACAAGCCATTTGTTTTTAGAATAAAAACGTCCTTTAGTGTGGCTCCTGGTAAAAAGGCGTCCAACGCAAAAGCACGCAGTGTGGCGTTTGGTCCACCGGGAGTTAATCAGGTTTCTCTGTATACAAACCTAATTTTAAAATATATTTTGGCGACAATAAAATTTTCAGCAATTCTACTGTAAAACCACAACTCTGTGACGTCTACCTATATTATTGATTACTTGTTCATTGTCCATGATTTGCTGCCATATATATAGATATTAGTTCTATATATAACATTTACACTATGCACATAAAAAACCCAACTGTGTCGATTAAGTAACTTTCCTGTGAGTCACGGTGTTGTTTAAATCGATAGGAATCAACTACTCGCTTATAATATTTCAATGTAACGACGAAGCTAGGCTTAGAGCTCTTCTTGAATGTTTGTATGTTTCAATGCGACGATAGAGTTCATCTTGAATGTTTGCATGTTTCAATGCGACGATAGAGTTCTAGTTTGCCTGTGTGTATGTTTTCTTACATTTGATCATGTCTGATTCTGAGATACTATCCAACTTGAAATCGTAAGTAGAAAATTGTATTTTTTAAATTATTTATTTCCGATTGTTATTATTGTATTATGTTTAGTTCAGGTAATGTTGGGTGTTGTAGTCAAAGGTAATGTTTGATGTCGTAGTCGAAGGTAATGTTGGGTGTCATATTCGATGGCAATGTTGGGTGTCATATTCGATGGCAATGTTGGATGTCATACCGTAAAGAGATAGATAACAATGCGAACACACATCGAAACATTAGAACATTCTGAAGGTTGTAACTTGTATAAGAATATAAATAGATGGCAAAGAACGAGAGAGAGAGAATGTGAGAGAGAATATCTGTGAATATATTATAGAAAGATAAGTTACGCGAGAGGCGGGGTGGCGTAGTTGTTATTGAACTCGCTTCTTAGACTAGTGGTCCTGGTTCAAGTCCACAGTGGGCTTTGAAATCTTTTTTTACCGTAACTGCTCTCATATCTGCTCTGATGTCTGACATCTTGGTTCGACAAAAGATCGACGTCAGAACTGATTACCTGCACGAAGGAGAGAGAGAGATTTGGGGAGAGACATGATCGCCTACACCGGTAGGCAAGGCACTTGATCTATCTGTCGGTCGGCGGCCGGCTTGCCTGTGTCAGTCGGCGGCCGACCTGCCTGTGTCGGTCAGTTGGCCGGCCTGTCTGTGTCGGTCGGCCTGCCTGTGTCGGTCGGTTGGCCAGCCTGCCTGTGTCGGTCAGTTGGCCGGCCTGTCTGTCTGTATCTTCTTCATCTTCACCCGTCGCCCCTAGGAAGTCATAGGTCCGCAACTAATGCCTTCAAAGCTCTCCTATCTAGGGTCATCTTTCCCAGATCTATCCACTCTCTCTCTCCTATCTCAGGTCATCTTTCCCAGATCTATCCACTCTCTCTCTCCTATCTCAGGTCATCTTTCCCAGATCTATCCACTCTCTCTCTCCTATCTAAGGTCATCTTTCCCAGATCTATCCACTCTCTCTCTCCTATCTAAGATCATCTTTCCCAGATCTATCCACTCTCTCTCTCCTATCTAAGATCATCTTTCCCAGATCTATCCACTCTCTCTCTCTCCTATCTAAGATCATCTTTCCCAGATCTATCCACTCTCTCTCCTATCAAGTCATCTTTCCCAGATCTATCCACTCTCTCTCTCCTATCTAAGGTCATCTTTCCCAGATCTATCCACTCTCTCTCTCTCCTATCTAAGGTCATCTTTCCCAGATCTATCCACTCTCTCTCTCCTATCGTGCATCTTCCCAGATCTATCCATTCTTTCTTCCTATCTAGGTCATCTTCCCAGATCTATCCACTTCTCTCTTCCTATCGAGGTCATCTTTCCAGATCCTATCCACTTCTCCCCTTCTAAGGTCATCTTTCTCAGATCTATCCACCTTCTCTCCCTATCTGTCATCTTTCCCAGATATCCACTCTTCTCCCTATCTAAGGTCATCTTTCAGATCCATCCACCTTCTCTCCATTATTTTGCATTCGTCTCAACCCCATTTCCATGTGTTCTGGTCTTTCTTACCTATTCCATGATTCTTCTGGCCCTGTCTGATATACTGTCAGGGTTCCTCGTGTTCATCCATCGCCACCTTCTGCCCATTAAGTCTGTCTATATGCTTCCACTGTTCCTGCCAAACTTCATGTGGAAAAATAGTGAAGACTTCGCGATCAATCGGAGACATTGATGATTATAGCCATTCCGTGTGGCTGTATTATGTCTCTAATGGCACCGATCCACTTTCTTCTGGGCTTTCTCCTGCTCTTATATCAAAACTGTGTCCTTACGGCGCCTGAACAAATATTTAATGATCTTGCATTCTGGCGAGAAGATGAAACTTCTTGATCTTCTGTTAATTGATGAAAGAGCTACGGAGTTCGTGCTTTGTGCAATCAGTTATATAAGGACTATCATCACATCACTCTGGAAATGTCGATAGGTGCTCCGATCTCCGTCTCAACAAATCCAGCAGAGTCCAACACGCCAGTTCCATGTTGATTATTCAATATAGATAAGACGGCAGTAAAACTATTTGATTGGCAAAACACGTAATCACAAAAGTTTTACAAATTACAAAAACAATGACAAAATACACCAACGTTTCGACCAACAAGGCCTTTATCAAGCAAACGAACAACAGGAGTGACGAATTTAAAAAAACAAATGGACGACTATATACAAACGTTTCTATCATTGTTTATGTAATTTGTAAAACTACAGTACTTTGTGATTACGTGTTTTGATTAATCAATCTTTTTGCACATTTGGTATGTCTTTTTTTGGGGCTGTACCAATATCGATGCCCATCTCTCTCAATCTGACCAGCGAGTGGGATTCACAACCCTGAAACTCCTCTGTTCGGTAAAACACAATGCGAATGTCATTTCGGTCCATGACAGTCCCTCTGATATCGTAAACATGCAACCAATCTATCAGCTCGTTCATTACCCCTGACTCCTGCATGACCAGGGACAAACATGAAGGTGATTTCTCTGCTCCTTGTCTGTACCAGTACCAAATGGAACACCGGATGTTGTTCCTATCCTCTGTCAGAAATTCTTGCTTCTATCTCGCTCGCGACGTTAATCTCAACTTTCCAAAAAAAAATATTTCGTTTCGTATCATTAAATCGAGAAGGCGTATCCTTTGCTTGATAAAGACCTTTTAGTCGAAACATCACTGTACATTGTTGTTGTACTTTGTAATAGAAGGACTGAGATGGTATAATAAGATTACGAACGATGGACTCAGAAAAAGAACAAAGCAGATACCAGTAGAGAAAGGGCTCAGGAAGAGACGCTGATACCACCCACATTATGAAGGCCTACCGAAAGCATTGCAAGACAGGCATTGTTTTAGAACCCGCTTGGAAAGAGGAGATGGGGAAGGCCTAGATATACCTAGAGAAGAGAACAGGAGACTGATATTAAAATGATAGGTAAAACATGGAAAGAATTGGAAGGGATGGCAAGAGAAAGGAAGAGCTGGAAGAAGTTTGGTGAAGACCTGTGCTCCGTTGGGAGCTGAAAGATGAAGAAGAAAACTACAGTACTTTTTTTTTTACGTGTTTCGCCTTTCATAAATTGTACAGTATACATGTAACTGCATTCATACCCTCTTCAGGGTAACAGCTTGTCGAGTGAACCAGATGACTGTCACACACATTATGAAGACTGCACGCACAAGTCCTTTGTCTATTCCTATCACATGTCTCCTATACAGTTTACGCGCTGTCACGTTGAGCCTAACTTATTTCGATCGATCTGTCATCGTTCAGTAGTAGTGTAAGGCCTTCTGTCACTCGTTTTAGGTCTTGTGTGTGCTAGGTTGTTTAATATGTACTCACTAAGCAGGAGGTCACGTGTAATGTCACGTGTAACCGTGCGGGAATTTTCTTGATTATCTCAATTGGAGTATTAATTCTACACGCCAAAAGAGACATAACTCGGCTGGTATTTTGTGTTTACATTTATATATATAAGAACTAATTAACCTATTGAAAGAAACGGACATAAGAACAAATATCAAGTATGTTTTTGGGAGTTTTTTCCCGATCCAGAAGCACTTGAGCTTTTAGCTCTTCGGCTCGGTGCCATAGACATCGTAACCCTTCGGTTCAGTGCCACGAACACCGTCAATCTGGAGATCATGTGGCTTTTCTGCCAGCCCGCGGAATTGAACCCTCACTCACAGAGAGCTAGTCACCCGTAGTCCAACACGCTACGAACACGCTGAGCAGGCGGGTATATCAAGTGTTTAAGAGCCTGCGTTTTTATCTTGGCAATATATCGTTGTGAGACATTGGCCATTGACAAAGCGACGGAAAAGATCATTAATGCCTTTGAATGCAAATGCTACAGAAGAGGTACGATGAATATCAAGGACAGAGAAAAGAACAAATGCTTCTGTTCTGCAACAGCTTGATATTAAGAGAGTTGGCTATTAAAGAGCATAAAATCAAGGAAATTAAATATTTCGGACACATCAAACGACATGAGTGCCTGGAGAAGATTATTCTAGGAAGAAATGGTGCCTGGAAGAAGAATGAAAGGAAAACCTAGAAGACGATGGGTACAAGATGTCATTGACGATCTGAGAATGACTGCTGCTGACGCCGATCAACTTGCACAGAACAGAGAGTTTTTCAGGACTGCTGTCATGGCAGCCAAGTTTCGGAAGCGACAAGCTACTTGATGATGATGATATATATATATATATGTATTCCTCTCGTACTGTTATACGTTACATAGTGCATGCAAGTAATTTCTCCATACCTCTCTATCCTGGGCAACTCGCTCAATCTCTTCCATGGAATTGAGTCCGATATATTTTGCCTCCCTAAAGCAAAGCTCGTTTCAGGGTTTTCCTAGAGCGTTCTCTTTTTCTTGAACCCTTTGCTTTCCACTTCAATGCCTGCTTTGCTATTCTTATATATATATATATATATATATATATATATATATATAATATATATAACATATAACATATATATACACACATATAACATATATATACGCACATATAATATATATACCACATATAATATATATACGCCCATATAACATATATATACGCACATATAGCATATATATACGCACATATAACATATACATATATATAATAATAATAATAATTCATCTCGTACCGTTATACGTTACATAGGGCCTGCAAGTAATTTCTCCATACCGCTCTATCCTGGGCAACTCGCTCAATCTCCTCCATGGAATTGAGACCGATATTTCCTGCCTCTCTCAGCAAAGTTCGTTTCAGGGTCTCCTTAGGTCGACCTCTCTTTCTTGAACCCTTTGCATCCCACTTCAATGCCTGCTTTGATATTCTTTGATCATTTCTCCTCAATGTGTGTCCAACATATCTCCATCTTCTCTTTCTTACAACAGTTGTCACTAGTGGTTGACCAGACATGTCTCTGATTTCATCACTTCTGCTGAATTCATTCCATTTTATATTCATTATTTTTCGCAGACATCTATTTTCAAATGCATTCAACTTGGACGAAGTTTCATCTCTGAAACTGATTTTTGCGTGAAAATCTGTTTTCCAATTTCTTACAATGGCAGCAGCGTGCACATTGTAAATTACTTACACTGGCAGCCGTGTGCTCAATGTACTCGTAATTAGTATTCCCTCGCCATACAGGCAGATTTTCTCCGACTTCAGAGGTACTCACGTTATCGTCCTGAGTAAGACCAGGGGACTCGAACAAATGCCGGACAGTAGGTTCGAACCCGAGCTATGAGGCGTCTCACAGCTAGCAGGCAGAGCTACTATCAACTACTCTAGGCAGTCCCCCATACACACATATAACATGGCTGTGTATAAATATGTGTTAAAGTGGCTAATCCCTTGCCTCACGTTCCTAAGATCATACGTTTGAGTCCTGACCGCACCGTTCTGTTCACGAGTGTATTTTTTCCAGAGAGCCTAGGATTATTGCCGCAGCTAAGGAGTTAATGCTTTGTACAATACTCTCGACAGGTGGCGTGTCAGTTCTGCGTAGAGGAAGACCAAGGAAAGATGGATGCACGATGTTAAGTTGAGTATGAATACCCAAACGCCGAACACATACTAAAGAGACATTTAAATTGTCATGAGTTGAGTTTCATACATGATGATGATGTATATATCATTTCATTGCTCTTGTCCGGCAATAGGTCGGTCACAGTATGTTCTGGCTGTCTCAGGAGACAATTAGGTCTTGGCGTCACGTGTATGTTCTGCGCTGTCTCAGGAGACAATAGGTCTTGCGTCACGTAGTATGTTCTGCGCTGTCTCAGGAGACAATAGGTCTTGCGTCACGTAGTATGTTCTGCGCTGTCTCAGGAGACAATAGGTCTTGCGTCACGAAGTATGTTCTGCGCTGTCTCAGGAGACAATAGGTCTTGCGTCACGTAGTATGTTCTGCGCTGTCTCAGGAGACAATAGGTCATGCGTCACGTAGTATGTTCTGCGCTGAATCACGTTTCTTGTGGCTGTAATGGCCTATTCTGGAGTGGCAATCCTTGCTACAGTTGCTGCAGGTAAAACTAGAGACTGGAGCTGATACAAAGGATGTTCTCTCTGCGCTCTCTTTATCCTCCACATGTGATGTTGTTTTTCTTTTCTTTTTGAGCTGTCCCTTACTGCTGCTCGCCATGCTTGCCTGTCTTTGGCCAGCCGCTCCCAGTGTTCTTTGTCTATGCCGCATGAAGTTAGATCACGCTGCCAGGTGTCAATGAAGCGTAATAATGGGCGCCCATGCTGTCTAGCACCAGATGCGAGTTGACCATATGGAATCTTCTTTGAATGATGATGGTATGATATATATCTATCAAGTAGTAGCATGTCCCTTGCGGAACTTTGCTTTCATCGCATCCCGCCTGAAAAACTCCGTTTCTTGTAAGTTCTCTCGTCTCTTCCAACGTCCTGTTCAATGTTTCTTTGATGTCCTGCTGCCACCTTAATCTTGGTCGTCTCCGACCTCGTACTCCATGATCCATGCCTTCTATTACCTTTCTTTCCAAACCACTGTGACGTTTAACGAATTACTGGCTGGTTGTGTTCATAAGAAGTGTGGCTAGGCTAGGCGATGGGCGCCATAAGAAGTGTGGCTAGGCTAGGCGATGGGTGCCGTAAGAAATAAGGGTAATTGGTTCGAGAAATGTCGGAAGGGTCTCCTAGGTCATCCTCTCTTTCTTGAACCCTTTGCATCCCACTTCAATGCCTGCTTTGATATTCGTTGATCATTTCTTCTCAAGATGTGTCCCAAAATATCTCCATCTTCTCCTTCTTATAACAGTTGTCACTAGTGGTTGACCAGACATGTCTCTGAATCCTGTGTTTGGTCATTTGTTATTTCGGAAGATCCTAATACTTGTACACAGTGGCGGCTCGTCATTAAGGGCCAGGCCCCACCAAAAATAGTGTGTAACGTGTATTTATTATTTTATAAATTAAAATATAACCTAACCCAAAACCATGATTTTTCCGAACATTTGTGTCTGGCCCCACTAACAAAAATTAGCACTAGCCGCCACTGCTTGTACACTGTATTTTTATTGATCAAAGATCACTCCCAGATAGTTGGATACAGAATTATTACGATACAAAATACGACAGGTAAGCTTCTGAAAAAAGTCGTAGTATGTCGACTGGCATCTCTCTCTCTCGATCCCCGCCTAGACCGATGAACCAGATTTTGTCATGAATGCTACCGTGGTTTTAAGCGGCTCCGTCCCCCCGTACAGCTTTTCGCGATGCTCGGTGTTTTCGGGCAGGTTTCGTTTCTTAGGCCTGCTATCAATGGCAATCTTGCAGTATGTGCTCTGCCGTCATGTCCGCCTTTTCGCAGGGGCACAGGATAGTTGTGCCAATTTTAAATTGTTAAACATGTGGGCGCTGAGCTTGTTGTGGCCGGTACGGAGGCAGAGTATAGCAACTTGTTCACTACGAGACAGACTATAGTACCCGTCGCTGTTGTTGTACTGAGGATGGTCTTTTGACCATTTGTCTTTATACTGCGAGCCGATGGTTATTCTGGCTGCCTCATAGCTGATCTCGAGATCAGTCTGCGGTAGTCGCCCTTCTTCTTTAGCTAGCTTGTCGGCTTGTCCATGTTCGCTTTTATTGCAGTGTAATGGTATCCACTGAATGACGGTGCGTTTAAGTGAGTTCACTAGTGCATCGAGGGTCGCTTTCAGCTCACTGAGCTCTGTTTTGCCTACACTTTTAATTGCCTTGATGACCGATAGATCATCGATGAATATCACGACCTGTTGATTTCCCTCTGCCTCTGCCCGGTAGTTATTCGAGTACTTACCTGTGGCAATCGCTTTCGTGACCGTCACTTTATTGTCGACTGGCATGATTGACCTCTAATCTATATCTTCACCCATCTTTTCCTCTCTCTCTATCCCATCTTTCTCTCTCTCTCTCTCTCTATTACATATGGCTTCATGATTAGATATAACTAAATAACTACCCGGCATACGTCTCTACAGCTACTTCTCCATTTGTTACAGACAATCTCAAAGTGAGAATGCGGAGAAGCAACAGCCCTCTTCTAGTGAGCAGCAACAATCTCTCCGGAGAGAGCTTCCGCAGGCTGGAAGCTTAAACCATCAGACTCACCAAGATTTATTTCGTGCTATACTTAAAAAGGTATGTACTAACTTCTCAACCAAAATATCATATATAATTCTTGACAAAACATGTAAAAACACAGTACTATAGTTTTCAGTGGCGGCTCGTGATCATTTTTGTTGGTGGGGCCAGACCGAAATTTTCGGAAAAATCATGGTTTCGGTTAGGATATATTTTAATTTATAAAATAAAAAATACACCTTATTTTTGATGGGGCCCGGCCCCACTGGTCCTTAATGACGAGCCACCATGTGGTTTTGCAAAATACAATAACAATAAACCCCAACAACGTTTCGACTAAAAGGTTTTTATCAATCAAAGAATACAACAGAAGTAAAGAAATTCATATCTTAGACGGCACACTACATTAAATAATAATTCCTCTCGTACCGTTATAGGATACATTCGGTCTGCAAACAATTTCTCTATATCGCTCTATCCTGGGCAACTCGCTCGCTCTCCTCCATGGAACTGAGACCGATATTTCTTGCCACTCTCAGTAAAGTTCGTTTCATGATCTCCTTCAGTCGCCATCTCTTTCTTGAACCCTCTGCATCCCACTTCAAAACCTGCTTTGATGTTCTTTATCAGTGCTTCTCAAGGTGTCCCAACATTTTCTCCATCTTCTCCTTCTTATAACAGTTGTTACTAGTGGTTGACCAGACATTTCTCCTCAAGGTATGCCCAACATATCTCCATCTTCTCCTTCTTATAACAGTTGTCACTTGTGGTTGACCAGACATTTCTTCTCAAGGTATGTCCAACATATCTCCATCTTCTCCTTCTTATAACAGTTGTCACTAGTGGTTGACCAGACATTTCTTCTCAAGGTGTGCAACATATCTCCATCTTCTCCTTCTTATAACAGTTGTCACTAGTGGTTGACCAGACATTTCTTCTCAAGGTGTGCCCAACATATCTCCATCTTCTCTTTCTTATAACAGTTGTCACTAGTGGTTGACCAGACATTTCTTCTCAAGGTATGTCCAACATATCTCCATCTTCTCATTCTTATAACAGTTGTCACTAGTGGTTGACCAGACATTTCTTGTCAAGGTATGTCCAACATATCTCCATCTTCTCTTTCTTATAACAGTTGTCACTAGTGGTTGACCAGACATTTCTTCTCAAGGTATGTCCAACATATCTCCATCTTCTCCTTCTTATAACAGTTGTTACTAGTGGTTGATCAGACATTTCTTCTCAAGGTATGTCCAACATATCTCCATCTTCTCCTTCTTATAACAGTTGTTACTAGTGGTTGACCAGACATTTCTTCTCAAGGTATGTCCAACATATCTCATCTTCTCTTTCTTATAACAGTTGTCACTAGTGTTTGACCAGACATTTCTTCTCAAGGTGTGCCCAACATATCTCCATCTTCTCTTTCTTATAACAGTTGTTACTAGTGGTTGACCAGACATTTCTTCTCAAGGTGTGCCCAACATATTCCATCTTCTCTTTCTTATAACAGTTGTTACTAGTGGTTGACCAGACATTTCTTCTCAAGGTGTGCCCAACATATCTCCATCTTCTCTTTCTTATAACAGTTGTTACTAGTGGTTGACCAGACATTTCTTCTCAAGGTATGCCCAACATATCTCCATCTTCTCTTTCTTATAACAGTTGTTACTAGTGGTTGACCAGACATTTCTCTGATTTCATCACTTCTCCTGAATTCGTTCCATTTTATGTTTATTAAACTACAGATAGAATCAGACAATATATTCATACCGAGCCTAAAATGAAAATATGTGACTAAAAAACGAATAACGAAATAAAAGCAGACAAAAAACTAGAAGTAGAAAAGAAGAGAAACAATAAAAAATCAAGTATATGTATAACATATATACATTTAACATATACACATATAGAATATGGAGCATGAGAAGAGAAAGTACTAAAAAGCATAGGAGTGTAGTGTGTTGAGTCCATGAGATCGCAAAGTACCATTTAAAAAGAACGTAGTTACGGACACAAAGGTGGCGTTTGTTGCTTAGGGGATAGTGACTCGGTCTATTAACCCCGACGTTCTGAGTTCGAATCACGCTGCGGACATTTTGGTTGCATATTGTTTCGCATGGATTTTTACAAAGGACGATGGCACCACCCGTTCAGAAAGCAATGGCAAACTACTGAACGTAATAATGCTTAGAAAAGTCACAAACAACGTTAAAAAGCTGGGGTTGATTCGCAAAGTACTGTAATTAACTTTTTACAGACACAAAAACACTAAATTATTCAAAACTAACTCGAGTCTTGGAAGAACTAGGGCTCCATGCTGGAGACAGATGACTTCCAGCAGCCAAACCCGCAAGGAAGCTGATGTGCTGACGATCCTTTTTTCGGACGCAGACACAAAAATATCCTGGGAAACCATAAAGAAAACAGTCAGAGACCGAAAAGACTGGCAAACAACTGTTAAAGCCAGTGGCGTCTCGTGATCATTTTTGTTAGTGGGGCTGGACAAACATTTTGGAAAATAATGGTTTTGAGTTATGTTATATATTAGTATTTACTTATTAATTATTTATGATTTTTGGTGGGGCCCGAAACTACTGACCCTTAATGACGAGCCGCCACTGGTTGAAACCCTATGCTCCACGAGAAGCGGAGAGGTATAAATCAAGTCCTGTGACGAGACTTATCAACATCTATTACTCATTTGACACCTCTTGGTCACGGAATGTTCTTGTTAGAAAAGTTCAAGAGATCAACAAGTTGTTTATGACAGTGTTGTGTTCGCTTCCCTGGACTTGTCCACGCTTGGCTGTACAGTAAGAGTTAATGCTTGGTTACACTTGTTAAGAACGAATTTAATTTGAGATTGGGGAGGGGGAATTTAGAACTATTACGAAGGTGCAAATCTGCAACGTTATAAGCATAATCTTGTTACCTGAGTAAGTAAATATTTACCTGGCGAAGGTAGCAGTCATTTACCTGTAAGGTGTGTATTGAAAAACAGGATTTAATGATATTACAGGTTCCGGTTTGATGGTGAAGAGAGCAGCGCTTCTACTTCTGTTTTCTTGTCTTCAATCCTGTTTTGCCTCACAGTGTCAGGATAAGAAGAGATTTCTAGAACGAGCACTTGTGTGCACTTCATAAATAGTGTCTTTCGTCGCCTCTGTTATCTCTGATATCCACCTTTTGCTTTGTATCCATTGTATCGGGGCAACATTGCTCTTTGAGGTGCAGTGTCTGTTGGTAGTCTGCTTACGTGGCCGAACCATTTAATTTGTTGTTTCTTGATGAAGTCTAGTACTGATGTTGTACCCACTTTTTTCCTGATGTCTTCATTTCTCAACCGGTCTCTTTTTGTTACTCCCAGCATTCTGCGTAGACACTTCATCTCTGTGGTCTGTGGTTGAGAAATCATCGACTGAAAGGGGGAAGGTACGGTAGTAGTAGAAGAAAAGAATGAAAAGGAATGTCTATGGGAAAGAAAGTATGGATAGCGTTAGCATGAAGAACTAACAAAGTTGGAAGAGGATAAAGAAGAAGTTTGTTAGTGAAAGGAGGTAAGAAGCAGGAGTGATATATTTTTCTAGTCCTTCCTTCCTTTCGTTCGCTTGAAATATTGTATATATATTCAATGTTGTCTCTTGTATCCTTCCTTCCTTTCGTTCCTTGAAATATTGTCTATATATTCAATGTTGTCTCTGTATCCTTCCTTCCTTTCGTTCGCTTGAAATATTGTCTATATATTCAATGTTGTCTCTTGTATCCTTCCTTCCTTTTCGTTCGCTTGAAATATTGTCTATATATTCAATGTTGTCTCTGTATCCTTCCTTCCTTTCGTTCGCTTGAAATATTGTCTATATATTCAATGTTGTCTCTTGTATAAACTTCACTTTCTTTTGTAGCTCACACAGAGGTCCGTGTAGTTTTCTGTCAGTGTTGTTTCGTTAGGCCAGTGAGTTTGCCTCAGTGTATCATATTCAGGGCAGTCTTGAAGTATGTGCTCTGCAGTCTGGTGTGCCTGTCCACATGTACACATGGCTGAATTGCCAATGTTGAATTTTGTATACATGTGGCTGCGGAGCCGATTGTGTCCTGTTCTAAGGCGCAGAATCACAACTTGTTCCAATCTGCTCATATCATAGTAATCGTCTTGTGTTGGTATTTGTGGCTTTCTCATTGATTTAATCATCCTTTTCTTTTGGTGGTAGGTAACTGGCACATCCGGTTGCTCTCCTGCAGCACCTTCCTTGGCCAATCGGTCTGCTGTTTCATTTCCTGGTATTCCACAGTGAGAGGGTATCCACTGCAAGACGACCCTGCGCTGCTTGGACAATTTAGACAGTAGGGTCTGTAGACCTGGCAATTTTCTAGACTGGAGTGCTGATTTTGCATCAGTCAAAAATACAACAGGTTGTGGATCAAGTTTGGTATTCAACAGTTTCTCAGTTGCCAACTTTTGTAATAATATGGGATACAAGATAGTTTGGGATTACCCTGCGGAAGACACAGACGAGTGTCACTAGACAAGCACTTGAGTGGAACCCGCAAGAAAAATGGAATAGTGGACGTTTTAAACAGACCTAGAGACAAAGTCTTCTTGAGGAACTGAAGAGTGCTTGACTATCCTGAGAGACCATAAAGAAACAGCCAGAGACCTAGATAAGTGGCGAACAACTGTTGAGACCCTATGCTCCACGAGGAGCGGAGAGAGGAATAACTATACGAAGACATACAATGTCAACAACAACATTCTTCTTCTTCTTCTATGAACGCTCCATATCGACCACTTGTTAACCTCTCTTTGTGATTTGTATGTGATCTAAGTCTAAGAGAGAATATACGTCGTGCCAATTATGCGCCTACAAGTAGGCTAGCACATCCGATTTCTGCAACGCTTTTTATTTACTAGGGTAGTTTCCTAGGCACCTACCTCAGTCGCCTCTTACGACATGCCTTGTTGGTCAAAGTGTTACTATTCTTTGCTCTTCTTTGAGATCCTCGGCAAGACACGGGCAACAAAATTATTCAATATATTCCCTGCCTTTTTGAAAACACACGGTACTAAATTGGGTATGTTGCCCCGAGTGGTTACCAGGGCCCACATTTTGGGTGTAAAGAATAGAACCACTGTTACCTGCCACGCATGTCGTAAGAGGCGACTAAGGAGGTTTGGCTGAAATCGGATGCACGTGTCCTAAACGTGTAGAAGTCTATGCGTTTAGGGCCTACCAAACCAATGTGCAACGTATACACGTTCTTGGCAAAGATCAAACATATCACAAAGAGTGATTAAAATTGGTCGTAAAGAACGAACGCAAAGAAGAAGAAGAAGAAATTGGGTATGTTGCCCCGAGTAAACCATCGAACCAGGTCTTCCATGAAACCCCATCTCGGTGATCTTTAGTAACCTTGTCGGGTGTGGGAGCTGTGTCTGCATTTCAGTTGGGCACTCCTAAACAATCTAGGCATATTTAGTTTACTATATATAGCTCAAATGTAGGTCAGACATACTAGTCCCTTGACACATGGTCACACCAAAACAAATGTCAATCGTCTTCTTTGCGTTCTTTCTTTACGACCAATTTTAATCACTCTTTGTGATATGTTTGATCTTTGCCAAGAACGTGTATACGTTGCACATTGGTTTGGTAGGCCCCTAAACCCATAGACTTCTACACGTTTAGGACATGTGCATCCGATTTCAGCCAAACAAATGTCAATACTCTGATATAACCAAAAAAGACATCCGTCATAGGTTGAAAGAGCGTGCCTCGGCCACAAATAGACTTATTTCTTTCACCTAACTAAGAAACTGTGATGATACATCAGATTGGTTTGACATAAGGCATGGAGTCAGACAAGGCTGCATTTTGTCGCCTTGTCTGTTTAACATATATGCAGAAAACATCATGAGCAATGTTACAGAAGATAGCGGAAAAGAACAGTACGACCCTTTTATAATGGGAGGAAGAGGAATACCTGAACTACGATTTGCTGATGCTCGACCATCACATGCGCAGAATAAAGCCTGCTCAGACTTCACAGTGTGCATGCCAGACTGAAACACAGACTCTAGAGCACATCCTGCAGTCATGTCCATCATATATACACCAACGAAACGAAACATGGCCTCATGAACAAAGCTTACTGAACAAGCTATGGGGAACTCTCTAAGAACTCCAACTGACATGCAGCTTCATAGAGGCAACACATCTCATGGTTTAGACGAGTATACCAAACTGAACACAAAAAAGAAGAACTAGGTCTGATGATCTTGACTGGCTAGTCTACATTTCTGTCAGGTGGGTCGGCCCCTAACTTAAGACTGAGCCTTCAGGCCATTATCTTCTTCAGTTAATATTTCACCTCCTGTCTTCACGCTCCTGGGGAAACCAGGCAGATCTTGCGTCACAGCTCGAGTCTATCTCTCGACACACAAACTCGATACCATAAAGGTAACACAGGCCATTATTACTGGTTCGTCTGTTGATCTAGGCATTCACAAGTGAAAGGTCAACTGTTATCGTGTCTGACAGCTCATTAATTCCACCATTATCAGGTTACCAAGTCTGATGTAGGGGGCTTAGAACATATGAGGTAACCGTAAACGGTATAAAAGAAACCTTGAACATGACGTTGGAGGAGGTGGGAGAACAACTATCCGATTACCAAGTCTGATATGGAGACTTAAGACATGTAAGGGAATAGTACACGGTATTAAATAAACATTGTATATGACGTTGGAGGAGATGGGACAACTTGCTTGAGACCAAGAGTTTTTCAGGCAAGATATGAAGGTAATAACAGTCGGCACATAACATGCTACTTTTTCTAATCCTGTTTTGTCTCACAGCGTCAGGATAAGAAGAGATTTCTAGAACGGGCTTTTGTGTGCGCTTTATAAATAATGTTTTTACCGTCTCTGTTATTTGTGAGGTTCACCTTTTGCGTGGGTGGCCTTTTGCTTTGTATCCACTGTATCGGACTAACATTGCTCTTTGAGGGGGCACTGTCTGGCGTATGTGGCCGAACGATTTAATTTGTTGTTTCTTGATGAAGTTCAATACTGATGTTGTACCCTCTGTTTTTCTAATACCTTCATTACTAAGCCAGTTTCTTCTTGATGCTCCCGGCATTCTCTTTAGACATTTAATCTCTGTCGTGACTAGTTTTCTTCTATCGTTTGATGTCCAGGGTTGGTAAAAGTAAAAAAAAGTAAAGGAACCCTTTCATACCTCGTGGTATATAGGTCAATACAGTGTTAAGCCTGTATTTTTCATTGACCTTCGGCACACGATGGGTGATGTGGTCAGCATCACGCCGGCCGCCTTTACTTTCCCAGAGCATGTCTGGTACCCAGTTGAGGCTGGGTCAACATGAGAGCCGTCGCGGTCAGGAAAAATTCCTCGCACACTGCGGGAGTTGAACCCAGACCACCAGCCTTGAGAAGCGAGTTCACTAACAACTACGCTACCGCGGCTCTCCCAGGGTTGGTACTGGTAGCATAATGTGGGGAGAAAGATTGTGTTGAACATCGCTCTTTTTGTGTTCATGGTGATCTGTCCTATTTTTTAATTTGCTTTATTGCATTTATGTTGAGTTTCGTTAGCTATTCTTCCATTTGTTGAATAAATGTTCCTTAAGTAGTTAAAGTCTTTGACTTGTTTTAGTGAATGTTTGTCGATCGATTTCTTACACTGGAAAGTCTCATCGATAGTGCACGAACTCCGTAGCACCGGCGAGGGTCCCGATGTAATTTAGAAGATGGTGAAAATCAGTGGCGGCTCCTGATCATTTTTGTTGGTGGGGCCAGACAGAAATTTTCGGAAAAGTTATGGTTTCGGTTAGGTTATATTTTAATGTATAAAATAATAAATACACGTTACACCTTATTTTTGGTGGGGCACGGCCCCACTGGCCCTTAATGACCAGCCGCCACTGGTGAAAATATTTTGTTGAAATTTTAGTTTTTAATCTTTCTTATGATTTTTGTCTGGGCAGCGACTTTCCAGCCTACCCTTCTCGATTTTTAACAGCCAAGGGTTCTTTTACATACTCAACTTGAACACAGGACCTACGTTTTGTCGTCCGTCTTCGATAGGACTAGGAACTCGATCTCACTTACACTGAGACCAGGAGTCTCAGGAATATCACAATGGCTCCAGGAGGAAACGAACCTTTGGAACAAGAGGCGAGTACGTTACCTCTACGTCACAGAGACCCTCACAGTTTGAGAACCACTGACATAAATGTGATTTAGATATACCTAACAAAGTAGTTTGAGATACACTGACTTATATGTGATTTAGATATACCTAACGAACAAATGTTCATGTTGTAAATACATGACATTCACTGGGAGACACTTAGGAGATTACCTGATGACGTTTGTTACCTTCTTTCTAACGTAACACACGCACAGACACACACACACACGCACAGACACACACACACTATAAGAGACACTAGTTCGCAATGGGGGATAGATGCCTTAGGATGTATAAATCAAAAGGCGACATCAAATATGACGTGGGTAATTTGGTTATGAATAGCCCAGTCGGTTTCCCGAGTGAATGCATTATGTGACTTCAGTAAAACGTCTTCAAATGAGATCTATTTTCGACATCTCTTTGACAATATGCCTGCACGCCTCCGTGGTTTGGAAAGAAGCCAGAATGATAGGGACTAGGCATAAGGATTTAAAAACATTATGTGCAGGTTTCTGATGACTAACACCCTTCTTAAAGGTAATGTGATTTACGATGTAATGATTTCAATCTGATCTTCAATATTTGGATATATGCTTATAGTAGAACGTGTAAGACTAACTTGGTATATGGTGGCGGGGAATGCGCACAGTGAACCATAGATTGACTAGCACCTTTCCTAAAGGTAATGTGATTTACGATATAATGATTTCTCTGATCTTCAATATTTGGATATATGCTTATAGTAGAACTTCTAATACTAACTTGAGATTTGGTGGCGGGGAATGCGCACAGTGAACCATACCTTGACTAGAGCTCTTCTTAAAGGTATTGTGATTTAGAATGTAACGATTCTCTTATCTTCAATGTTTTGATATATGTTTATAGTAGGACTTGTAAAGACTAACTTGCAATATGGTGGTGGTGAATGCGCACAGTGAACCATATATTGACTAGCACCTTTCCTAAAGGTAATGTGATTTACGATATAATGATTTCTCTGATCTTCAATATTTGGATATATGCTTATAGTAGAACTTCTAATACTAACTTGAGATTTGGTGGCGGTGAATGCGCACAGTGAACCATATCTTGACTAGCACCCTTCTTAAAGGTAAGGAGATTTAGAGATGTAATAATTCTCTTTCAACATTTGTACACATGTCTGTAGCATAACTCATAAGACGAACATCCGGCATAAAAGCCTGGGTCGGTGAGCCTGGCACCTGAAGGCTTAAGTCACCTACAGTAGGATGACTCCAAACAAACCTTGGAAGACAGATCTCGTCAGCAGGGGACTGCAACTGTCTGGAGAACAACCTGCAAAGAAAAGATGTCCGCAGAAACGGAATGTGTCAGCCATTATTGGGGAGGAGGAGGAGGGAGTGGGGGAGGAAGAGAGGAATCGACATATACGAATAACTCAATTGCCATAAGACGAACATGCAATATGTTGGCGGGGAATGCGCGCAGTGAACCCTACCTTGACTAACACTCTTTGTAAAGGTAATGTGATTTCTCTGAACTGTGAGGTCTATTTTCAACCGTTCATAACAATCCATATAAAACAAATATAATAAAGACACCTATGGCAAATATAATGAAGACACCTATGGCCCTAGGCAATATAATGAAAATGAAGCACCTATGGCAAATATAATGAAGACACCTATGGCAAGTAATGCAGATATCACACTGGAATCTAAAATGATAAAAATAACAGAGCAGTTCACCTATTTAGGTAGCAATTTTGATTGCACAGGAAATGTTAAAAAGAAATTATGATACGAATTGGCAAAGCAACATCAACTTTTAAAAGTCTAAATAAAATATGGAACTGCAAGTTATATAGTATTAAAACTAAATTACGAATTTTCAATTCAAATGTTGTATCAATTCTAACATATGCCAGCGAGAGTTGGAAAATGACTAAAGATATAGAAAGCAAGTTGAATGCATTTGAAAATAGATGTCTGCGAAAAATAATGAACATAAAATGGAACGAATTCAGGAGAAGTGATGAAATCAGAGACATGTCTGGTCAACCACTAGTGAAAACTGTTATAAGAAAGAGAAGATGGAGATATGTTGGGCACACCTTGAAGAGAAATGATTAACGAATATCAAAGCAGGCATTGAAGTGGGATGCAAAGGGTTCAAGAAAGAGAGGTCGACCTAAAGAGACCCTGAAACGAACTTTGCTGAGAGAGGCGGGAAATATCGGTCTCAGTTCCATGGATGAGATTGAGCGAGTTGCCCGGGATAGAGCGGTATGGATAAATAATTTGCAGGCCCTATGTAACGTATAACGGTACTAGAGGAATTATTATTATTATAACAATCCATAGAAACAAATTTACTTCCACGCGGTGTTTGAACCAGGTACTCTACGGTTGTGATCGGCCTCACTACCGCTTAAGCTACAGACGCCCACAGACAGTGGATATACAACAATAATCAAAATCAAGATATTGAAATCAATAATCAATAGCTTGCTCTGTATAGTCCATAGTTTATAAAGATTTTTTATGCTTTCATTAAAACCCTTTAGCTGCTAAGGACGTATATATACGTTTTCCCCATTCACTTCTAAAGACGCATTAACACGTCTGTTATTATCTCTCCTCTGTGGGCTAAAGACGTGTTAACACGTTATACATTGCTACTGTCACTGCTATAGGCGTAAATTCACGTTTTTGACCTAGAAACAAAGAGTAGCTATTTTTAGCTTAGCCTTCAGAAAATATGTAGCAGCGAAAGGGTTAACGTCGGTTGCTGCGCTTAAGTGAGGTAAATTAAATATGTTCCCAAAAAACGTCCACAATTGCTCACATCAAAGCATCTTCGCTGCACATTAACGAGTCGAGGGCGTAGTTACAATTTTGAGAATATCAAAGAAAATGAATCTGCCTGATTCACCTTCTAATTTTCAATTCATGAACGATCTTCTTCTTTGCGTTCGTTCTTTACCACCAATTTTAATCACTCTTTGTGATATGTTTGATTTTTGCCAAGAACGTGTATACGTTGCACATTGGTTTGGTAGGCCCAAAACACATAGACTCGTACATGTTTAGGACACGTGCATCCGATTTCATTCAAATCTCCTTAGTCGCCTCTTACGACATGCATGGCAGGTAACAGTGGTTCTATTCTTTACATCCCAAATTTGGGCGTTTAGGGGCAAACCAAACCAATGTGCAACGTACACACGTTCTTGGCAAAGATCAAACAAATCACAAAGAGTGATTAAAATTGGTTGTAAAGAACGAACGCAAAGAAGAAGAACACATTTCATCAATAAACAATCATGAACTCAAAGAACTGAGTCAAATTACAATAAATCTTACAGTGTTCTATCAAACATATATAAAAGGTATCCCCTATCAAACAGGAATTTCCGATTTATCCGCTAAGCTATTCGGTCTTCTGTTACCGGGGGCTGCTGTAAAACATAGACTGTCGCTGTTACCAATTATGCACCACAAGATCAAAGGAAACCACACTTCAAAGACTTACGTCCTGTTAACATTGATGTTTGTTCAGAGATATAAGAGTATAGTGAAAAATATGGATCATCCGAAATACAATTACAGAACTAAGATCATTTTGTGAAAATTAGAACATGTAATTATATAGGAAATACAGGTTAATTACACAACGACTCACATATCCCGGGCGATGCCGGGTAACATTGATATTTTACACTATTTTTCTATCACATTTTCTTTTTGTACCAGCGTCTTTGCCCATGTCCCCACTCTACCTCCCCCTTTCTCTGTATATATCCCTTTCTATGTGTATCTATCTCTCCCACTGTGTGTATCTCACTCTCTCTTTCTCTGTGCGTATCTCACTGTGTATACTCCCCCTCTCTATTGATGTGTAATAAAGAGATCGGAGCACACATGGTTACTCACCGAAGTGTAATGATGATGGTCCTATCAATCAATCAATCAATTAACGAACAAATATGGTTCAGATATGAAAAAAATTCAATATACATATTGTCTCCAACATATGAATCTAATCCCGACCGAGTTATTCATTTTGTTTGGCTAGTTTGTTGTTCTTGAGAGTAAGCTGCCCAACCACCAACCAACCCCCCTCCTTAATCACAGCTTACGACACGCTTGATAGATTACAAGGATATATTATTCATTGTTTCCCCCCACTCGAACCTACGAGGTAGATTGGGTTTCACAGCTGGCAAATTGTTTACGTTCTGGTTCGATTCTATTGACGAGCGTCAACCGAGGTTTAATATTCACAGATTTGAATTATATACATCAAAATAAATCGCAATTGTAAACGTCTGAAATCATATCGAGCGAACGTATGTAGACGAAAAAGAAGAATACTTTTGTTTTGATTTTTTAGTTTTGATGAGTCATGTATATCATGTCGTCGTGTGTGCGATTGTGTGTGCGTGTGTTTGTGTAACAATAATTTTCACCAACTGTAATAGTCGATCGTGTCACAGAGTAATTTGCTGTTTATTCATTTCTTAATTCATGTGTATAACATTGATTGGAGTCAGTGGTAATGAACGAGCTAACAGATCGGCTGACATGGCTACGATATCAGAGAGAGATGTAATGAACCAAAATGACATTCTTAACGCACTTTGCCTGCCTGCCCAGTGTGATCGTAGCGCGTTGGACTACGGGTGACAAGCTCCCTGAGAGCGCGGGTTCAATTCCGCGGGCTGGCAAAGCCACAGGTTCGCAAGATTCACGGTGTTCGTGGCACCGAACCGAAGGGTTACGATGTCCATGGCACCGAGCCGAAAGTTCAAATGCTTCTGGATCGGTAAAAACACAAAAAACCAGAGTCTTTCTGAACCGAGGAGTTTCAGGGTTGTAAGTCTCACTCGCTGAACAGGCTGAGAGATATGGGTGTCGATATTGGTACAACCCGAAAAGAACGACATACCAAATATGCAGGTCTGTGCGGTATATTTTCTCAGTACGATGCAAGTCTTCGAAATGCCACCCCTAAAATGTTTTTTCTTTAAAATAACCTTCAATTGTGGTTTTGATTTCACTGTTTATGCCGCCCCCTTACGGTACTGCCTGATGCGGTCGGTTCTCTGTATCGTAGAACGGCATGATCCTGCAGAAATATTGATTAATCAACATTGAACTGACGTGTTGGGCTACTGGATGCTGCTGAATTAGCGGAGGCGGAGATCGGAGCACCTATGGATGTATCTGAGGTGCTATGATGATAGTCTTCGTATGACTGATAACTGACTGTTGATTGACAACAATATGATCTGGTAAATGGAATCAAAGATACAAGTTGGAGATGGTTATTTGGCTTGTGCTTCGAGAAGATAGAAGAAAAATATCAGTTTCAGATGGTTAGATGTGCTTGTGTTCTAAGATGAAAACAGAGATAACGGTTATCTTCTTCTTCTTCTTCGATCGCTCCATATCGACCACTTGTTAACCACTTTGTGTGATCTGTATGTGATCTAAGCCTAAGAGCGATTATACATTGTGCCAGTTATGCGCCTACAAGTAGGCCAGCACATCCGATTTCTGCGACGCTTTTTATTTACTAGGTAGCTTCCCTAGGCCCTACCTCTTTCTACATGGCTTGTGGGTCGCAGTAGTACTATTCTTTGCTCCTCGGACCCGACAGCACACTGCGGCGACGAAAGTAATGAATGGTTAGTTTGTTTGAGTTTCAGGAATACAAACGGAGATCAGACTGTGGCCAAGCCATTTGATTTGCTTCCCTACGGACCCGGCAGAACACTGCGGCGACGAAAGTAATGAATGGTTAGTTTGTTTGAGTTTCAGGAATACAAACGGAGATCAGACTGTGACCAAGCCATTTGATTTGCTTCCCGAAGGTCCTGGGTTCAAATTATGACCGTTCCCTTCGTTCTTGAATGCGTTGTTCCAATAACTCTACCATGCGCGCTAACCAAGAAACCCCAGCCTGACTTCTCACTACGATAACTCATCGGTATAAACACCAACATCATCATCTACTGCATCATCTTCACTATCCTCCCACAAGGTAGTGGGGGTTTTCTATCAGGGTTTGCTTCCCTAGTCTTTAGCTCTCCCTAGCCCCCTCCACAAGGCAGTGAGGTTAACAGTTGCAGGTGGTACCGTCTACTGTCATACGGTAGCAGATGAAACATCTGATCTGAAAAGTGGTTTAAAGTTGTAAAATGGTACCGTCTACTGTCATTCGGTAGCAGATGAAACATCTGATCTGACAGTGGGTTTAAAAGTTGTAGATGGTACCGTCTACTGTCATACGGTAGCAGATGAAACATCTGATCTGACAGTGGGTTTAAAAGTGGCAGATGAAACGTCTGATCCGACTAAAAGATCATTTTAACCAGGGGCGGCTCGTCATTAAGGGCCAGTGGCGCCCGGCCCCACCAAAAACCGAAAGGGGGAATAACTTCCGGAATAGACAAATAATAGTAAATACTCCAAAAACCATGATTTCCGAAAATTTGTGTCGGGCCCCACAAAGAAAAATTACCACGAGCCGCCACTGATTTTAACTGTATTTTCTAGTTACCATTTCTTATTACTTAAACAATATTTATACCAACATGAAGATTTGAATTTCTGTGTTGCTCTTGTGCTTTGTTCATTTGAGGATCATCTACGTCGCACATGTCCATAATTGCTCCGATCTCCTCCAAGCATGTATTTCAGTGTGTTTAGACTAACAGGTCACGTTCTGTGTTGATTGATGTATCTACTGGGTTTTCTCTCGTGGTTTTCCCGTCTTGCCGCACCTATCGGTATGCATAACTTGCGCAACTGAGAGACAGAATACCCTTTATCTTCGTCGTTGAAATCTTCAAAGCGTATGCTTTCTCTTAGAGCGTTGATGATGTCGATTTTGTTCATAGAAGACCTATTCTCGATCGTAGCATTTCCCGCCAGCGCACCCGCTCTCTCATTGCCCTTCACCCCAGATTGACCTAGGTCAAAGATGAATGTAAATGTCTAGATCAGTGGTTCTCAACTTTCCTAATGCCACGACCCTTTAATACAGTTCCGCATATCGTCGTGAATCCCCCAACCATAAAATTATTTTCGTTGCTACTTCATAACTGTAATTTTGCTACTGTTGTGAATCGTAATGTAAATATCTGATATGCAAGATGTATTTTCATTGTTACAAATTGAACATAATTAAAGCTGAGTGATTAATCACAAAAACAATATGTCATTATATATTGTGAAATATTTATCCGGTGTCTCGGTTCCTAAAACCATCGAAAATATGTGCTTTCCGGTGGTCTTAGGCGACCCTTGTAAAAGGACCTTTCGACCCCCAAAGTGGTCGCGACCCAAAGGTTGAGAACCATTGTTCTAGATTGTCGAATTTTGTATTAATTGCATCCACTACTTTCGTACATAACCGGTCTTCTGTTTCTTTGCTGTTCTATAGGTTGGCAATACAGACCAAGAATTTACTTTCTTGTCAGTCCTGCAGCATCTGTTGAAGATCAGACCTGATAGTGATACACTGAGCACGACCATCTGGCAAACTATTGAGGAACTGGTAGCTAGAGCAACAGTTGTAGAATCAAGAGAAGACGCACACAAGTTGTTGACCTACATCTCAGTTCAAGCAGACGAGACAGACGTTACATTAAGTAAGCAACATTCACCGTCTGACAAAAACAACGTTTCTAACAACAGATCTTCATCAGGGGTAACGATTAAGTCCGTGACTGTAAACCATCCCCCTGCACCTCCTCCACCACCACCGCCCCCTCTACCACCTGGAGCCATGTCAGGATTACCCCCACCGCCTCCTCCAATGATGGCAGGTGGACCACCACCACCACCACCTCCTCCTCTTGGAGGCGCTGCATCTTCGATCCCTACCTTCATTCTACCACAGGCTAACATCCCTAGACCAAAGTCCAAAATGAAATCCTTCCAATGGCTGAAGATACCTGTGAACAATGTCATAGGTAAATCAAATATTTGGACAATAATTGGTAAATTGGATAAACATGTTAAAATGGACTACGATACGATGGAGGAACTTTTCAGTTTGAATCACGACGATGGATCAAAGCGTTTCAGTCGAGATGCAGACGGAGTACCGGACAGCAAGAGAAAGAAGGACAGTTCTGAGGTAATAATATTTGTAATAATTTTTTTTCAGGTTTTTTTTTTTTTTATTAACTTTATTTTCATCATTTTTTTATTCTTGTAGTTTTTGTTGTTGTTGGTATTATCTACACATTTCTTATTGTTATCTCAACTTTCTTTTATCATCAACTTTCTTCCTGTCGTCCATCAACTTGTTATCATCAACTTTCGTTTTATCATCAACTTTCGTTTTATCATCAACTTTCGTTTTATCATCAACGTTCTTCCTGTCGTTCATCGACTTTCGCTTTATCATGAACTTTCTTCCTGTCGTATTGTTATCCATCACCTTCCCTACGTCGTATTGCCGTAATGGAAACCTTTAGGAAGGCAGTGGGATCACCAGGAAAGATAGACTACGAAATGAGGACATCAGAAGCAGAGTGGGCATAACTTCATGCACCGAATACATCGAAAGACAATAAATGCGGTGGTTTGAACATTTAATGAGAATGAAATACAACCAACCACCAATAACAGCATACAAATAAAAGAGATTGGGTACTAGAGCTAAGGGAAGACCAAGAAAAAGATGGATAGACAATATCAAGACCACACTACATAAACACAGATATAACACAACAAGGGCAACTCATCTGGCCCTAGAACGCAAATTAAAGCTCCCATCCCTACACTTAACGGCAAGAGTGGACATGCAACTACATCTTCCACCTGGGAATAGACAATAGCCAATGTTGGGGTAGCAAAGTTCTCCACAGAACAAAATATTTGATGATGATACTGTAAACACTCTATTTAGCAGTTCTCTTTAATATATCTTTCTAATTTCATTTTCTCGTGCCTCTTCACTCTTATACAAAACACTTTTGTTCTAGGCTCACGGCAGTTTCATTGTCGGACAAGTGAGTACATCCTTATTTATCAACACATCTGATGTCAATAACAATTGTGTCCTTATCAATATTATCATATAACAATCACCCAGTGTAATCAATCACCAGTATCTGCTGATGTATATATATATATATATTATGCATACTTTACTATACAACCTATTAACAATCATCATCATCAAGTAGCTTGTCCCTTCCGGAACTTGGCTCCCATGACAGCAGTCCTGAAAAACTCTCTATTCTGTGCAAGTTGTCCGGCGTCAGCAGCAGTCATTTTCAGATCGTCAATAACATCTTGCACCCATCATCTTCTAGGTTTTCCTCTCATTCTTCTTCCATGCACCTTTCCCTCTAAAATTATATTCTCTAGGCACTCATGTCATTTGATGTGTCCGAAATATTTAATTTTCCTTGTTTTCATGTTCTTTAATAGCCACTTCTCTTTAATATCAAGCTGTTGCAGAACAGAAGCATTTGTTCTTTTCTCTGTCCAAGATATTCTAAGTATTCTTCTGTAACATTTGTATTCAAAGGCACTAATGATCTTCTCCGCCGCTTTGTCTATGATCTATATCTCACAACCATATGTTGTCAAGAAATAAAACGCGGGCTCTTAAACACTTGATTTGTGTTCGTATCGCGTTGGACTACGGGTAACAAGCCCTCTGTTAGTGCGGGTTCAATTCCGCGGGCTGGCAGAAAATCCACAGTTTCTCCAGATTTACGGTGTTCGTGGCACCGAACCGAAGGGTTACGATGTGCATGGCACCGAGCCGAAGAGCTGAAAAGCTCAAGTGCTTCTAGATCAAAAAAAACAAGAGAAAAAAGAAAGAGAAAAAGAAAGGAAAAAACCACTTGATTTTTGTTGTTTCTTTGTTTAGTAGGAGATTAAAGCCTCTTTAAACCGAGGCACGTCCCTTTCAACCTAAGACGAACCTTTTATTGGTTATATCAGAGCGTGTAGGCCAACAAACATGAAAAATAAGAATTAACACCTTTCGGAGAATCCAAGTTTTAGCCACTTGATTTTTTTCTAATGTCAGTTCTCTTCCATAGGTTTATTAGTTCTATTAGCTTTTGCAAAGCAATGCTCAGCTTTCTTTTAATTTCTTTTATAGCATTCCCGTTATTTATCAGCAGTGCCCTAACAAACTCACAGTTTTCAACTCTAACAATTATTATAATCATTTAATAAATCTTTCTAGCTTTGACTAACTCCAGCATAACTTTAATCTGCTATATTTTATTTGATCTCCTTTATATTTAATCGCTTATAGCCACAATAATTTATATCGCAAATTTGAGTGTCTGTATACACCAGCTTTTTCGCTATTTAGATGCATTTCGCTATTTAGATGTATGTGTCAAATCAAAGAAAACTTTACTAATGCTACAAATAAGAAAGTGAGAATTGAGGTATTTTAGAAATTTAAAAAAGACATGAAGGGATGGAGAAGACCATCATGGAAAAGAGGTAGACCACGGAGAAGATGGCGTTCAGGATGTAACTGATGGTTTGAAAATGACGGCTGCAGAGGCGGGACATCTTGTCAATGAGAGAGAGAAATTTTGAAGGACTGTTGGGGTGGCAAAGTTCTGCTCAGCACAAGCTATTTGATGATGATGATGATATGTCTGTATTTAGTTTAGTCGTCGGATCATCCTCACTGCACATCGAACCAATTAGTCCATAAGTGCTCTGATCTCCTCCTCAGTATGTCTTTCAGCGTGTTGCGACTGACGACACCGGTTCTTTGTTGATTTACTATTAATTTTTTGCTACTAGTATAGTGCTCTTGTCTAGCTATACCACATTTGATTTGCTATTCTTGCAGTCTGGTTAGTGTTGTAGATTCACCACTATTACTTAAATCATTTACACATCTCTCCCCTTAGGAATTCAGAATATCAGTCTGGTCCATTACTCGCCCGCTTATTCCATGATTATCTTCTCCAAACCTTCATGTCTTTTTATATGTTCAAAATAATTCACTTTTCTTATTTGTAGTATCAGCCAATTTTCTTTGATTTTGAGCTCTTTCTGGATAAATCTATTTGTTCTCTTCTCTGTCCATGATTGTTGTTTGCTTGTTTGTTTTTGTTCACCCGCTGTCAATTCCGGCGGAAGTCATGACGACTTGCATTGAGCTTCTTACTGAGTTTTGCGTGAGGCTTGCTTACCATTTCACTGGTTCCCTCACCATAAAAGCGAACCTTCGCTGTCTTCAGAGGTATTCTCTGTCCATGATATACGGAGGACTTCTGTAACACTTATATTCAAAAGCAGGTAAATGTCCATGCTTCACACCCATACGCTGCCACTGGGAATATGCATGCTCTTAGTATTCTTAGCTTTGTTTTCATGCCAGTCTCATTCCATACTGTTTTTAGTTGTTTAAATTTTTTGTAAAGCCATGTTTGTTCTTTTAATTTCCTTCATCCCATTTTCATCTTTTGTTAGCCGTAATCAACAGTATCGTCATACCCACTCTATGTTACCAATATCAAACATGGACAATGAATAACACACATGCACAGAAAATAGCAACATGTAAAATGAGATGTCTCTGCAAAGTCACCAACAGCACAAGAATCGACAGAGTTACAAATACCAGCATCAGAGAAAAGTTGGAACAAGACCGTGCTTGAATTACATAGCGAAACAGAGAATGAAGTGGTTTGGCCACTTAGTAAGAATGCGAACAGACCAAACTGCCTATGAAGCTTTCCACAACAGAATATCAGGAAGGAAGGCTAGAGGAAGACCGAGAAAAAGGTGGATAGATAACATAGTTGAATTCTGCCAGGGGACTAAGAAAACCATCACACAATTCACAAGAGAAGCGCAAGACAAATACATAAAACCACGACACTGGGTTAACAACTCGGTAACAGTGTGCTGACAAAAGTTAAATTCTGCCAGGGGACTAAGAAAACCATCACACAAGTCACAAGAGAAGCGCAAGACGAATACATAAAACCACGACACTGGGTAACAGTGTGCAACAAAAGAAATTAGCAGTGAACCGAGATATTAAAAACTGTTCATATTTTCTATTTTCTCTCCGTTGCTAAAAAATATCTTTTGTCATATTCATTTTATTCATTGTTATTATTATTATTTTTGACACATTGAGATATTAATTTTGTTTTTCGCTTTTCTCTTGAACTTTCATTATTAATTTCTTAATTCCTTGTTGCGATATTGACAGTAACACTGTATCGTCAGCATATCTTAGTTCGGGTATTTCACTTCCTCCGATTATAAAAGGATCATATTGTTCTTTTTCGAAGCAACATGTGGCCACACCCAGTCGACCTAAAAACTAAGCTTTGGGGAAACCTGACAGACCTGAAGCTGACCGCCCAGTTTTTGGTCCACAGTAAATTAAGCGCATGACCAGAAAGTTCTTTTTTGCTATCTTCTGTAACATTCCTCATGATGTTTTCTGCATTTACAGACAAGGCGACAATATGCAGCCTTGTCTGACTCCCTACCTTATGTCAAACCAGTCTGATGTATCATCACATGTTCTTACAGCAGACATTTGATCACTATAACGTTCACTTATGATCTGTATTAAATGTAATGGGCCCGTCTGCCCAGCGTGTTCGTAGCGCGTTGGACTACGGGTGACTATCCCTCTGTGTGTGTGGGTTCATTTCCGCGGGATGGCAGAAAAAGCCACAGATTCCTCAGATTTACCGTGTTCGTGGCACCGAACCGAAGGGTTACGATGTCCATGACACCGAGCCGAAGAGCTGAAAAACTCAAGTGCTTCTGGATCGGAAAAAAAAAAAAAATTAAATGTAATGAAAATCTCATTTCTTCCATTATTTTCCACAATTCCTGATGTTCTACGCAATCAAATGCAAAAATTAAAATTAAAAATACAAGATTAAAAAAATATCAAATAGATGTTATAGTTAATAATAGTACACGTTTACCTTTGATTGCGGGTGGATGGTGGTGTGGTTGCGACATTTTTGTACAGTGTATTCAAAGACGTTTTAATTTTCTGTGTAAAACCAATGTACTTGAAGTCTATTTATCTTTGGTCGCGTCGTACTACCTCGCCCCCTCTCTTCATATCTTTAGTCGCTGTTGTGTCATTGAATCAATGCACACGCTGTGCAAGCTCCCATCTTGGTTTTGAAGTGTGCAAATAGTGGAAATTAATGCGCGTAGTACTACTATTATATAGCGCACTTCGTTACCCTTACCCATGGTTCTCAACTCGTTTAGCGTATGGTAGCCAGCTAATGGGAATATGAGACTCAGACGCAATGGTTCTCAACTCGTTTAGCATATGGTAGCCAGCTAATGGGAATATGAGACTCAGTTATTGAACATTTGGGGAAGGGGGTTGTTTCACATATATACGTATATCTAGGGTTGCCAGATGTTGCAACTGGGACACTCTTGCTAAACGTTCGTTTTTTCGGTAGATTTCTTGCCACCCGTCCCGGTTTTCCGGGATAGTTATTATTTTGCATAAAATAATTATATATATCTATCTATATCCGTTTCGTGTCCCGACTGACACATGCAGCTTCCACAAGAGACTTCCACTGTTGCCGTTCTGTTGCCTTTCTACCAACCATCTCCCACGTCAAGCCACACTCCTTCAACTCTCTCTCCACAGTTCTTCTCCATATTTCATTTAGATGTTCAGACCTTCTCTTCCCATCCGCTGTCCACCTGAGAACTGTCCTAGCCAATGCCCCCACTGGCATACGACATACATGTCCAATTTATCTCCATATTCTTCTTTTAACGGTTAAATCACACTATAATAACAGACTTACTAAGATCTGGTAGCACATTATTTCGAAAGCTTCGATTTTATTCATCAAGGGCTGTGTTAAGGTCCTCGTCTCTCAACCGGTTTTAGAATACATCTATCATTTTTATAGGTTTAGAAAAAACATATTTCGAGCAACACACCCTCACCTGAAATAAGTGAGCTCGAGAACCATATAGTGCAGATTTGGACGCGTCCTTATTATGGGCAAGGTATGTTTATTACACGTTCTTTGTGACCATGGTAAAGATACCGACAATCTTGAAGGTTTGACACGTATAAGATTATAGTAATATGAAATATATGGTTCCTGAAGTACGAGACAGGGGACGACAATAACAAAGGTGGCAGCAGGACATCAAAGAAACATTCAATATGACGCTGGAGGAGACGGGAGAACTTGCTAGAAACAGAGAGTTTTTCAGGCGTGCAGGGATGAAAGCTACGTCCTGCAAGGAGCATGCTACTACTTGAGCAGGAGATAACGTAAGTTCTTCGTCAGTTATGTTCCTTGACTCTGACCATAAGTCCCTACCCCCTTGTACGAAACGTGAGAAACATTGCAATATGTGACGTTCTTCTTGCACACAGACACACAGCAGACGTGTGTCTCTTCCAGTCTCGGTAAACAATGTGTCACGTTACAGTTGACATGCATGGCGGGTAGATTTTGAACCGTTTCATAGTGGTTGTTACATAAACGAGTAATTAATGATTGGGGTGGGACGGGGAAGAGTTTGAAGAAAAAAATCACACGAAACGGAGGGAAAAAGAATCAGAAATTATATTTTAAAACTAGGTTGTCAGCTGCATGTCTCGCGCACCAAACATCTCTAAAATAATCAAATAAGCTGTCATTTATAAATTGAGCCCAATTCTCAGAATGACGGTATTCATTTGCTTGTTAGCTTTCGGTGTAAAATAACCGCTTGTAAAGCAGCTTTTGATAGCTATATTTGCTTTGTTCTGAAGTGCACAATCACGTTGTATCATGATTTACAGAGGATACGCTTGCGATATTCTACGCCTTTAGGCACAAGACAGCATAAGATAGAGAGTTGGGATAGAATCTTGCTTGAATTACATTGAGAAGCGAAGTATGAAGTGCTTCGGTAATAAGAATGTAGCAAAACTCTACTGTAAACGGTCTTCTACAACAGAACATCAACTTAAGGAAGAGAGTTGGGATAGAATCTTGCTTGAATTACATTGAGAAACACAGAATGAAGTGCTTCGGCTCCTTAATAAGAATGCAACAAAACTCCACTTTTCTACAAGGAAACAGCAGGAACGAAGGCGAGAGAAAGACCACGAAAAAGATGGTTATATAACATAGAAGAATCCTGTTTTAAAAAAGAAAAACTATCACCCACACCACTAGAGCAGGCCAGCACATCCGATTTCTGCGATGCTTTTATTTACTAAGGTAGCTTCCGTAGGTCCTACATCAGTCGCCTCTTACGACATGCCTTGTAGGTCGCAGTGGTACTATTCTTTGCTTCTCTTGCGGGCCCCGGCGATACACGGGCGATTGTAGGCATTAAAATTGGCGGAGAAAATTCACAATTAACTCTTGAACCGAACTGATCGATCGATCGATTGATTGATTGATTGATAAGACAATCATCATTGCACTTTGGTGAGTAACCATGTGCGTTCTGATATCTTTCTTACACAGGAATATCTTAGCGGTAGTGCATGAACTCCGTAGCACCGGCAAGGGAATCAATAAATATGGAACGCTTCCGGAATCTGCGATACTTTTTGTCTTTTCTTTATGCCGTACTTCCAGGCGTAGACGATAATGTCTTTCTACGGAGTGTTCAAGATAAAAGTAACCCGGTCAAGTGAACCAAATCTGGCATATGAAAATGAGATGGTTCAATTATGACGTACTATAGGTCAAATGAGCGATCCTTTTTGTGATGGTGTGTAATTATGGTACGGGAAGAGGGGATGAGCAGAGCCAACTATAAACTACTGGGCCTTCGGGCTCAGGTAAGAATTGTGGGAAATCAGACCCCAACTACACCACGTGACCTCGCATTCCAGTATTGGTGTATATAGACGAATTCATTTTAAAATCAACACAAAATGCTAACTCGAAGTTATATTATCCAACAAGTTAAGTTTAACAATAAGGAATATCAATATAATGAATATGTTTCACCAATAAATAACCATAGACTCACCGAATTGAGTAAAATTGCAAAAGCGTGCAGTGTTCTATCAAACATCTATATTTTCCAGATCCCTTTTCTTATCTAGGTCAGGAATACCCGGCCAGTTGTCTGGCCTGTGCTAGAGCCAGGCTGTGGATGAGCAAATGTGACGACAGGACGTGCTAGTCAGAACCGGTTTAAATAGTAAATAAACAGAACGCAGTGCGTACCTGACCACTTTTAATGTGTCAATGAGGCTGCTTTTATCTTGAACACCCTGTACAACCGTAGCCATACTTTTGCTTATAAATGTTATTGTTGTCTTTTTAACGTCTTCTTTTTTTTTTCTTTTTTTTCATCCGCTTTCAACTCAGACAAAGTTTCATCTCTGAAACTGATTTTTGCGTGAAAATCTGTTTTTCCAATTTCTTACAATGGCAGCAGCGTGCACATTGTAAATTACTTTACACTGGCAGCCGTGTGCTCAATGTACTCGTAATTAGTATTCCTCGCCATACAGGCAGATTTTCTCCGACTTCAGAGGTACTCACGTTATCGTCCTGAGTAAGACCAGGGACTCGAACAAATGCCGGACAGTAGGTTCGAACCCGAGCTATGAGGCGTCTCACAGCTAGCAGGCCGAGCTACTATCAACTACTCTAGGCAGTCCCCCTTTTTAACGTCTTCATTTTACGTCTTCATTTTAACGCCACCATTTCACAGTGTACTTGATATCTGTCCTCACATATTTTATATGGCCGTCAGAATTTACTTTCAATTTTCTGTTCTCACAAAGTGTCTTCAATAAATTAATTAACTTGTTTGGTATCAGTGGCGGCTGGTGACCATTTTTGCTGGTGGGGCCAGACAAATATTTTTTGAAAAAATCATAGATTTGGGTTTTTTTTTTTAAATTTATAAAATATTAAATACACGTTACACATTATTTTTGGTGGAGCCCAGCCCCACTGGCCCTTAATGACGAGCCGCCTCTGTTTGGTATGATCATATTCTTGTGTGTGTTTGACATTTGAGCAGTCCTCGTTGCTGAGCTGTTCATTAGGCTCTATTTGTTCTACGTGTTTGCTTACTATAATGAGCTCTGGCGGAGTGGACATGGTTAGAAGATTAGGGTAGTGGACGTGCCCATTGTGCATTGCAGTTAACTGGTTAGCGCGATAGCAAAATTAACCGGTTAGAACACTGGCATAATTAACCGGTGACACAATTAACTGTTGTTGACATAATTAACTAATAGTATAATTAACTAATGGTATAATTAACTAATAGTATAATTAACTAATAGTATAATTAACTAATAGTATAATTAACTAATGGTATAATTAACTAATAGTATAATTAACTAATAGTATAATTAACTAATAGTATAATTAACTAATAGTATAAATTAACTAATCGCATAATTAACTAATCGTATAATTAACTAATGGTATAATTAACTATTATACGTATAATTAACTAATAGTATAATTAACTAATAGTATAATTAACTAATAGTATAATTAACTAATCGCATAATTAATAATAGTATAATTCAATCGTATAATTAACTAATAGTATAATTAACTAATCGCATAATTAACTAATCGTATAATTAACTAATCGTATAATTAACTAATCGTATAATTAACAATCGCATAATTAATATTAATTAACTAATCGCATAATTAACTAATCGTATAATTAACTAATCGCATAATTAACAATCGCAATTAACTAATCGTATAATTAACTAATCGCATAATTAACTAATCGCATAATTAACTAATCGTATAATTAACTAATCGTATAATTAACTAATCGCATAATTAACTAATCGTATAATTAACTAATCGCATAATTAACTAATCGTATAATTAACTAATCGCTAATAATATATAATTAATAATCGCATAATTAACTAATAGTATAATTAACTAATCGTATAATTAACTAATCGTATAATTAACTAATCGCATAATTAACTAATCGTATAATTAACTAATCGCATAATTAACTAATCGCATAATTAACTAATCGCATAATTAACTAATCGCATAATTAACTAATCGTATAGTTAACCTATACTTTTTTTTTAAAGTGCAGTCATGATTACTTCCAACATATACCTCATATTCACCTTCGATGTTTCCCATAAATTTTGAAATAACCCGGTTTATTACTAACAGAGATGAAAAGTTGATGACGGACAATAAAAGAAGAACAAACATGACCTTAAAAACAAAACAAAAACAGTATGGAATGGAACTGATAATAAAACAAAGATCAGAAAACAAAGAGCATGCGTATTCCCAGTGGTAACATATGTGTGTGAAGCATGGACATTTAACAAGGCAGTAGAAAAACATATATGTGCTTTAGAACATACCTGTTACAGAAGAGCAAACAGCAATGATTTGAAATTTTGTGATTTTAGGCTCAAACACCACGCTGGTATAAAGCGCGCCAGGAGAAAGCAGCAACTCACACATAATCTCTTCATGAGCAATGAACAATGATCTGAGAATTTAGACTCCGACCAAACTCGCAAGAGCTGGAGGGAGCCTAACACAATACCACCCAACACAAAGTTTTACAAAAGCAAAGACTCTCCTGAAACAATCCAGAACAATGATGTGGAGGAAACAAATCGGAGGATACAACCCAGAGCACGACAGTATAAATATACTAAACAGAAAAGCAGTCTTCAGACTTAGAACAAGACACTGCAGTCTCAGAGCATACCTCCATAGAATGGGTCTCAGGGACTCGGTTGCCTGCACCTGTGGAGCACCAAAACAGTCCACAGAGCACATCCTGCAAGACTGCCCTAGTCTGAGTAGTGTGAGAATGGAGATCTGGCCAACAGAAACAACACTACAAGACAAACTATGGGAGACCGGTGAAGACCTCAAGCGCACCACCCTGTTTATGACACATACCGAAGTAGTCGCACAGCAGAACTTGAACGCAGAAGACCTCAAGTGCACCGTCCTGTTTATGGCACATACCGGAGTAGTCGCATAGCAGAACGTGAACGCAGAAGAAGAAGAGGCTCAGACACCTCGCTGATATAAAACGTGCCAGGAGAAAGCAACACCTCTCTCCATGAGCTTTCCATCTATTACCGATTTAGACTAACAAGCTATTCATGGTATCAATGCCAAAAAGCCGGCCACACAAAGGATATACCTCAGAGATAACACAGGAGACGAAAGACACTATTTATGAAGCACACACAAAAGCCCGTGCTAGAAAACTCTTCTGGCCCTGAAGCTGTGAGACAAATCAAGATTGAAGAAGAGAAAGAAAGACAAGGCGCATAGAGAGGCTCGCTCCAGATGTCTCCTTTTTCGACCTGACTCTGAAAGGCAATAAAGGATTAGAGAATAGATAGATATATCCAGTGGCGGCTCGTCATTGCCAGAGGCAGACCCAAATAATGTGTAGCGTGTATTTATTAGTTAATAAATTAAAATATAACCTTACCCAAAACCATGATTTTTCCTGAAAATTTGAGTCTGGCCCCACCAACAAAAAGAATCACGAGCGGATATATCAATGACCGTAATTTTACCTATCGACTTATCTATGGTCTGCGACTCTTATCAACGCCAGCGGCATAACTAATTCAATGCATATTAAGAATTCTGTTTGGATATTTGATCCATATGGTAACATATATATATATATATCAATATTTTAGATATCAGATGATATTGAAATGTTATTATTCAAATGATAAGTATATTGCAATCGTTAAGTGTATTGCATTAATTATTCTTTTATTCAAGTATGCGTTTTGGAATTTTATAGAAAGTATTATACCTGATTAAAGCAAGTTGAATGAATTTGAAAATAGATGTCTGCGGGAAAATAATGAACATAAAATGGAACGAATTCAGAAGGGATGAAATCAAGGAAATGTGTGTCTGGTCAATCACTAGTAGCAATTGTTATAAGAAGGAGAAGATGGAGATATGTTGGACATACCGTAAGACGAAATGATCAAAAATCAAAGCAGACATTGAAGGGGCATGCAAAGGGTTCAAGAAAGAGAGGACACTTTAGGGAAACCCTGAAACGAGCTTTGCTGAGAGAGACAAGAAATATCGGTATCAATTTCATGGAGGAGATTGAGCGAGTTGCGAGGATAGAGCGGTATGGAGAAATTACTTGCAGGTCCTATGTAACGTATAACGGTACGAGAGAAATTATTATCTTAGGCTCGGATCACAAACAAATCACAAAGAGTGACGTGTCGATATGAAGGGTTCGAAGACACAGAAGAAAAATGATATCGTGACTGGAGGCTGGTCTTTGATACCTTGACTTCGACATCAAACAAGACTATATAACTCATAATTATTAAGACCGCAATCCTTGGGGATAAGTAGCTAGTTTCTTCTTCGATTCAACATATTATTCTCTCCTTTTCTATCCTATTTGTACTTGATTTTCATGATGCATTAATGCTGTGTGTTAACTTGTTGCGATATGTGTTCTTGTAGATCAATATCTTGGACGGCAAGAGAAGCCTCAACGTCAACATATTTCTAAAGCAGTTCCGTCTTTCTCACCAAGAAATCGTGCAACTTCTTCGTGAAGGACATTGTGAGAAATTTGGTGCAGAACGACTGAGAAGTTTGTTGAAACTGCTGCCTTCACAAGAAGAGGTTAGTATTTATGTGTGAATTCTTATATGCTGGTTTATCTACAGCAGCGTTTCCCAGAATGGGGTCCGCTAGGTACTCACAGGCGGATCCTCAAGCGCTTAAAGAAATATTATGATCTTTGATATTTCAAACAGAAAAATACATTTAAAAAACATGTTTGTTTTTTTTCGATCCAGAAGCACTTGAGCTTTTCATCTCTTCGGCTCGGTGCCATGGACATCATAACCCTTCGGTTCGGTGCCACGAACACCGTAAATCTGGAGAACCTGTGACTTTTCTGCCAGCCCGCAGAATTGAACCCGCACTCACAAAGGGCTTGACACCCGTAGTCCAACGCGCTACGAACACGCTGGGCAGGCGGGCATAAAAACATGTATAAAACAGTATTAAACTAGTTCAGTGGCGAACTCAAAGGACCCGGGCCAGACAGGAGTCTTAATGTCTGACAGGACAAAATGAAAGATCATTTAAAGTTGCCCACAGTCTGAGAACATTGTTTACTATTGTAACGTAAAGATACTTCATATTCCTGTCCATGTTTCATATATAGAGAACATTGTTTACTATTGTAGCGTAAAGATACTTCATATTCCTGTCCATGTTTCATATATAGAGAACATTGTTTACTATTGTAACGTAAAGATACTTCATATTCCTGTCCATGTTTCATATATAGAGAACATTGTTTACTATTGTAGCGTAAAGATACTTCATATTCCTGTCCATGTTTCATATATAGAGAACATTGTTTACTATTGTAGCGTAAAGATACTTCATATTCCTGTCCATGTTTCATATATAGAGAACATTGTTTACTATTGTAACGTAAAGATACTTCATATTCCTGTCCATGTTTCATATATAGAGAACATTGTTTACTATTGTAGCGTAAAGATACTTCATATTCCTGTCCATGTTTCATATATAGAGAACATTGTTTACTATTGTAACGTAAAGATACTTCATATTCCTGTCCATGTTTCATATATAGAGAACATTGTTTACTATTGTAACGTAAAGATACTTCATATTCCTGTCCATGTTTCATATATGAGAACATTGTTTACTATTGTAACGTAAAGATACTTCATATTCCTGTCCATGTTTCATATATAGAGAACATTGTTTACTATTGTAACGTAAAGATACTTCATATTCCTGTCCATGTTTCATATATAGAGAACATTGTTTACTATTGTAACGTAAAGATACTTCATATTCCTGTCCATGTTTCATATATAGAGAACATTGTTTACTATTGTAACGTAAAGATACTTCATATTCCTGTCCATGTTTCATATATAGAGAACATTGTTTACTATTGTAACGTAAAGATACTTCATATTCCTGTCCATGTTTCATATATAGAGAACATTGTTTACTATTGTAACGTAAAGATACTTCATATTCCTGTCCATGTTTCATATATAGAGAACATTGTTTACTATTGTAACGTAAAGATACTTCATATTCCTGTCCATGTTTCATATATAGAGAACATTGTTTACTATTGTAACGTAAAGATACTTCATATTCCTGTCCATGTTTCAGATAAGAGAACATTGTTTACTATTGTAACGTAAAGATACTTTCATTTTCCTGTCCATGTTTCATATGTTTGAGAGACATTGTTTACTATTGTAACGAAAGATACTTCATATTCCTGGTTCCGATGTTTCTATCAAGAGAATCATTGTTTACTATTGTAACGTAAAGATATTTATTCCTGTCCATGTTTCATATATAGAGAACATTGTTTACTATTGTAACGTAAAGATACTTCATATTCCTGTCCATGTTTCATATAGAAACATTGTTTACTATTGTAACGTAAAGATACTTTCATATTCTGTCATGTTTCAATATGAGAACATTGTTTACTATTGCTAACGTAAAGATACTTCATATTCCTGTCCATGTTTCTATATAGAGAACATTGTTTACTATTGTAACGATCAAAGATACTTCATATTCCTGTCCATGTTTCATATATAGAAACATTGTTTTACTATTGTAACGTAAAGATACTTCATATTCCTGTCCATGTTTCATATATGAGAACATTGTTTACTATTGTAACGTAAAGATACTTCATATTCCTGTCCATGTTTCATATATAGAAACTTTTAGGGCGCACGCAGCAGCAAAATGTATTTACCAGATTGTCCGCAGTAATGCAAAGGTTTTTCTTCCGTACGCTACGGGTTCAGCTTGTGGCTTCATCAGGTACATCATCCCATCAGGTAAAAAAAAACTTCAGTTACAAAATCCAACTAATCACAGTGAACACGAATAAGTTTATGGCGGTTTTCAACCTTCCTAATTCCGCGATCCTTTAATACAGTTTCTCATCTTGTGGTAACCCCCAACCATAAAATTATTTTCGTTGTTACTTAAACTGTAATGTTGCTACTTCATAACTGTAATTTTGCTACTGTTATGAATCGTAATGTAAATATTTGATATGCAGGATGTATCTTCACGCAAAAGATGGAGCGACGGCATCAAGAACAGCCTTACGAACATGAATATCAGCTTACAAAGTGCCTTAAAAAAGCACACACAAGATCACTAATTTCACCCCCAACACTTCTATAAAGAAGTCAATGGTGAAAGAGAAGAAGATTTTCATTGTTACAAATTGAACATAATTAAAGCATAGTGATTAATCACAAACGCCGGGTACTCGTATGTTGGCGGATCAGAATGGAGACTGATAGAGGAGCGGTGTCTCGGTTCCTAAGACCATCGAAAATATGTGTTTTTCTGGTCGAAAGGTCGTTCGACCCCAAAGTGGTCGCGACCCACAGGCTGAGAACCACTGGCATATAATCTGGTTTATGGCAACCTGTATCACCCACTTACAATAATTATGACATCGTGTATGACCATCAACAATACTTATGATAGCACGTGTGACCATCAACAATATTTGCAGCAATAATCGCTTTTTTGTATTTCACATCAGATCGATGCCATCAACGGCTTCAATGGAGACAGAGATCAACTTGGAAATGCTGAGAAATTCTTCATTTGTCTAATGAAGCTTCCAAAGTGAGTAACCATATTTATACAGTTGATTAATTGATTGATTGATTGATTGATTAATTGATTGATTGATTGATTGATTGATTGATTGATTGATTGACTGATTGATTGATTGATTGATTGATACGACCATTATTACCTGCACAGGAAGATCTCAGCGGCAGTGCGGGTTTAGAACACATTGTAACAACTGGTTAAATCGAGGTGAGACGAGATAAAGAAGACAGAGAGAGACAATTTTGGATAGCCTGACGTCATGGCACGGATGAGTGTCAACATCCACCCGAGTGGTTACCGGGGCCCAAATTTGGGGTGTAAAGAATAGAACCACTGACACCTGCCACGCATGTTGTAAGAGGCGACTAAGGAGGTTTGGCTGAAATCGGATGCACTGTCCTAAACGTGTAGAAGTCTATGCGTTTAGGGGCCTACCAAACCAATGTGCAAAGTATACACGTTCTTGGCAAAGATCAAACATATCACAAAGAGTGATTAAAATTGGTCATAAAGAATGAACGCAAAGAAGAAGAAGAAGAAGAAGAAGAAGAAGCGCCAACATCTCTCTCTCTCTCTCGCGATCACCGCCCAGGCCGATGTACTAGATTTCCCATAAATTCTATTCATGTGGAAATCTGATTCATGCAGCCTTAGCATTGGTGTGTTTTACGTTACATCTTCAGCACCATTTGGAGCTATGATGCTTATCCTTCGGCGATGTGTCCGGTTTCAGCCAGCGTTTACTCGGTTCGCTCTCCTTCTGTAGCCATTTAGTGTTTTTACCGTGGTGGGGTAGTTAGCCCACGACCAACCCCTTAATCACCTCTTGCGTCATGCGTGGCAGGTAACAGTGGTTCTATTCTTTACACCCCAATTTGGGCACCGGTAACCACTCGGGCACGTTAACATCTGAGATGATAGCAAACACCAGAGACAGAGATTTGTGGAGATCCATTATCGCCTACGCCAGCCAGCATGGCACCTGATGATGATGTTACTATGTTATAGTACTGTTGCTATTTTAGTATATCTGCCCTATCTGTGAGGTATTGATATTGCAAAATTATATTGTGCAAATACGTTGCACCTTTTCCTGGGGATTCTCAAATGTTTGCCCCTCACACTACCACGTAATAAATGTTGAGATAGCTCATATTTATACCCAAAATTTTATAAAATCACAATTGGGTGATTAGTTAGGTGTTGTCTGCCCATATACGATCGCGTATGATGGATCTACAACACTTCCTGTCACATGACATGGTGGTACATTCTGTCATACTGTTTTTTATCCATATCTTAAATGTCTCTTCTAATTACATCGTTGTCTTTCTCTTGTCCGCTTACTATCAATCTTTTTCTCCAGTATGATTCTCAGCAGACTAAAATAATAACGCATAAATTGCAAACATTCATCAACTGGTGTCTGCGCAGAATAGAGAGACTGAGATGGTATGATAGGGTCACAAACGAGGAACTTATGGAGAGAACAAGACAGATTCCAGTTAACCAAGAGGTTAAGAAAAGACCATGGCGCTGGATAGGACACACTTTGCGAAAACCTGAGGGGGATATAACAGGGAAAGGGTCCTTTCCTGGAACCGCAGGACAGCGAAAGAAGAGGAGGCCGAGAAATACATGGAGACGAGATTTGGAGACAGAGATCAACAAAATAAAGAAGAGCTGGAGGGAGCTGCAGGAGATAGCTAGAGATAGGAAGACTTGGCATGAGTTGGTTGAGAGCCTATGCCCCAATCCGGGTTAAAACAGCAGAGAGAGAGAGAGAGAGAGAGAGAGATGGTTTTCTGCAATGTAATTTCTAGTTAAGATTTCAAAACTATCATCATCAAATAGCTTGTACTGAGCAGAACGTCGCCACCCTAACAGTCCTCCGGAATTTCTATATCTCATAGGCCAGACGTTCCGTCTTAGCTGCCGTCACGCTGAAATCATCAGTTACATCCTGAATCCATCTTTTCCGTGGTCATCATCGTCTCCTCTTTGCCGGTATGCCTCCTTCCATGATGGTATTCTCCAGCCCTTCCTGTCTCTTTATATGTCCAAAATATCTCAATTTTCTCTTTTCTTATTTGTAGCATCAGCCAGTTTTCTTTGATTTTGAGTTCTTTCTGGATAGATCTATTTGTTCTCTTCTCTGTCTGTGATATACAGAACACTCATCTATAACACTTATATTCAAAAGCACATATATGTTTTTCCACTGCCTTATTAAATGTCCATACTTCACACCCATAAGTTGCTACTGGGAATATGCATGATCTTAGTATTCTGATCTTTGTTTTCTTATCAGTTCTGTTCCACACTGTTTTTAGTTGTTTAATTTTTTGTAAAGCCATGTTTGTTCTTCTTTAATTTCCTTCATCCCATTTCCATCTGTTGTTAGCAGTAACCAAGATATTCAAAACTTTTCACATTTCATCTGTTGTTAGAGTGAACCAAGATATTCAAAACTGTTCACATTTCCATCTGTTGTTAGAGTGAACAAGTTAGAATTCCATGTTAGAGATATTCAAAACTGTTACTTTCCATCTTTGTTAGCATGAACCAAATATTCAAAACTGTTCACATTTCCATCTGTTGTTAGCAGTGAACCAAGATATTCAAAACTGTTCACATTTCCATCTGTTGTTAGCAGTGAACCAAGATATTCAAAACTGTTCACATTTCCATCTGTTGTTAGCAGTGAACCAAGATATTCAAAACTGTTCACATTTCCATCTGTTGTTAGCAATGAACCAAGATATTCAAAACTGTTCACATTTCCATCTGTTGTTAGCAATGAACCAAGATATTCAAAACTGTTCACATTTCCATCTGTTGTTAGCAGTGAACCAAGATATTCAAAACTGTTCACATTTCCATCTGTTGTTAGCATTGAACCAAGATATTCAAAACGTTCACATTTCCATCTGTTGTTAGCAGTGAACCAAGATATTCAAAACTGTTCACATTTCCATCTGTTGTTAGCAGTGAACCAAGATATTCAAAACTGTTCACATTTCCATCTGTTGTTAGCAGTGAACCAAGATATTCAAAACTGTTCACATTTCCATCTGTTGTTAGCAGTGAACCAAGATATTCAAAACTGTTCCATTTCCATCTGTTGTTAGCAGTGAACCAAGATATTCAAAACTTTACATTTCCATCTGTTGTTAGCAGTGAACCAAGATATTCAAAACTGTTCACATTTCCATCTGTTGTTAGCAGTGAACCAAGATATTCAAAACTGTTCACATTTCCATCTGTTGTTAGCAGTGAACCAAGATATTCAAAACTGTTCACATTTCCATCTGTTGTTAGCAGTGAACCAAGATATTCAAAACTGTTCACATTTCCATCTGTTGTTAGCATTGAACCAAGATATTCAAAACTGTTCACATTTCCATCTGTTGTTAGCAATGAACCAAGATATTCAAAACTGTTCACATTTCCATCTGTTGTTAGCATTGAACCAAGATATTCAAAACTGTTCACATTTCCATCTGTTGTTAGCAATGAACCAAGATATTCAAAACTGTTCACATTTCCATCTGTTGTTATCAGTGAACCAAGATATTCAAAACTGTTCACATTTCCATCTGTTGTTAGCATTGAACCAAGATATTCAAAACTGTTCACATTTCCATCTGTTGTTAGCATTGAACCAAGATATTCAAAACTGTTCACATTTCCATCTGTTGTTAGCAGTGAAACAAGATATTCAAAACTGTTCACATTTCCATCTGTTGTTAGTAGTGAACCAAGATATTCAAAACTGTTCGCATTTTCTACTTTCTCTCTGTTGATTCTTCTTCTACGAACGCTCCATATCGACCAATTATTAAACCACTCTTTGTGATCTGTATGTGATCTGAGCATAAGAGCGATTGTACGTTGTGCCAGTTATAGGCCTACAAGTATCCGATTTCTGCGACGCTTTTTATTTACTAGGTAGCTTCCCTAGGTCCCTATCTTAGTCGCCTCTTACGACATGCCTTGTAGGTCGCAGTGTTACTATTCTTTGCCCCCTTGCGAGCCTCGGCAAAACACAGACGATAGATTTTAATTGAGATATTTCAAATTACCAATCAAATATACCAGATAAAATATACCAGATCAAATATACCAGATCAAATATACCAGATAAAATATAACAGATAAAATATAACAGATAAAATATGAAAATGAAAATGAATGAAAATCGTGTCAGATCCTAAAGGACGTAGCCATCAACTACAGTAAACGAGTCGTTGATTTTCTAGGCACCACTTATAAGTTCAGTAGTTTGCCATTGCTTTCTGAACGGGTGGCGCCATCGTCCTTTGTTAAAATCAACGGAAACAATTTGCAAGCAAACTGTCCGCAGCGTGATTCGAACTCAGAACGTCGGGGTTAATAGACCGAGTTACTAACCCCTAGGCCACAGATAGATAAAATATACCATATAAAATATACACAAAACAGCACCAACATATAACACAAGTTGTGAGCATTACCTTAGTTTTAGGATTGAGTCTGGAAGTATGCGTGTGGAAGGGGTGGACAGCATTCGGAAATCACATCTCAAGAAAAGAACTTGGCTGTACACGCTTGGACATGCTGGAGTGCAGGGTAACGAGCGTGCTGACTTTCTTGCAAACAATGCACCGACTCAAGCCGGCAGAAGTTTGGACAGAGTCGATATCATCAATGCGGTACGCTCTCATTTATGTGATATAGACAAGTCTCAGACACTGGAACGAGTTCGAGAATTAGGTGTTAAGTTTGGACATGCCAGACAGTGTCGTCTTCGTGGTAGAGAGAGAAGATATAGCAATCAACTTCTCATGGGTACGGTGAGCAAATGGACTTTAGGATGTCTGCTGCAGCGGAGAACAGAGCACGAATAGGAATGCAATGTGCCATGACGTCGATCGCATAACATAACATAACATAACATAACATTACTTTAGCCTCACCTGTACTTTACGAGGTAGCGTAAACATTATAAAGTTGATAACCGCTGGGCGTTAGCTTCAATTTGCGCGTGAGTTTACAAATAATTGATTTATATTACCAGTTATCGCATGAGGGTTGAAGGTCTCCTTATGATGGAAGAATTCAACGTTAACATGGAATGGATTCGTCCGTCAATAGAAGCAGTCATCCAAGCCGCGAGAGGTAGGTAGAAGGTAGCATGTTGTAAGCAATACATCAATTTTTCTATCATTCTGAACAGATGTTGATGATGCTGATACTTTAAATCTCAGTCTCAGTTGTCAGAACAAAGCAAATATTAGTTCTCTATCTTCAGTAGATCTAGTCAGTATCGTTCTGACTTCTTTCCAACCCCAGAGGTTGGATGCATAGTTAACCTCGAGGTGAATGATATTGTTAACCTCAGAGGTTGGATGCATATTGTTCAACCTCAGAGGTTGGATGCATTCACCCCGAGGTTGGTGCATTCTAACCTCAGAGGTTGGATGCATATTGTTTAACCCCAGAGGTTGGTGCATATTGTTAACCCGAGGTTGAATGCATATTGTTCAACCCCAGAGGTTGAATGCATATTGTTCAACAGGACACAACTTTTGTGTAGATGAAATATTGACAAGACTTTACAAACAAACAAAGAATGCACATAAATGTACCACATCTGCTGAGTTATACTGTATCTCTAGCGGACTAGGATGAAAATAACGTTCTGAAAAAGTAAAGGCTGCAGGAAGAACAGAATATACAAAAGGAGACTTACAGTAACCTATGACGCCCGTGTCGGGTCTGGGCCCGCAAGGCAAGCAAAGAATAGTACCACTGCGATCTACACAACTGATGTAGGACCCAGGAAAGCTACCCTAGTAAATAAAAAGCGTCGCAGAAATCGGATGTGCTTGCCAACTTGTAGGCGTATAACTGGCACAACGTACAATCGCTTTTAGGCTCAGATCACTTGTGTTATGGTACTTGTACACTGTTTACTTACAATTTAGAGCAAGTCAACCTTCCATGTCGAGACGGCACATGCTGATGTTGATTGTTTATCGATATTGGTACAGCCCGAAAATAACGACATAATAAGAAAATTGCACAAAATGTTGATTAATCAACATTGAATTGGCGTCTTGCGCCGCTGCTGAATTTGTTGATGCGGAGATCTGAGCACCTATGGACATGTCCGGTGTGCTATGATGACAGTTTTCATATAACTAATTCAATCATTTCAAGTAACATGCCTGCCGACATGTATCATGTCTCTCCACAACTCTCTCTCTCTCTCTCTCTCTCTCTGCTTGGTGCATGTAATCAGTTCCGATCTCGATCTTGTGTCGAACCATGATGTCAGGTCATCCAACATCTTCTCCTCTGTCTTCCACGATCTCTCCTTCCCTGAATTTTACCTGTAGTCACCAAATGTTCTAAACCTTCTCTTCTCATTATATGCCCGAAGAACCTTGATTATCTGATTCTTATTCTTTCGATAAGGTTTATTTGTGTACAGGTCTTATTAAAAACCTCATCATTTTTTTTCTTCGCTGTCAATGGAATTTTCAGCATTCTTCTGTAAAAACCACATCTCTGTGGCTTCCAATGATCGTATTGATTGCTTGTTCGATGCCCATGATTCACTACCATACATAAGTATAATTGATGACTGATTTTTTGTTTTAGAATTGTGGCAACAATACTTTACTCTAAGAATCATACGTTTATTTTATTATCTATGCAGATATACAAGAGAATGAGTCGTTAAAAGAACTTATTCATATGATCCTTATGTCTGGAAACTATCTCAATTCTGTAAGTGTTGTCTTTATCTTTGTCTCTGTTATTATCACCAACATCATCACTACCATTATTATCACCAACATCATCACTATCAATATTATCACCAACATCATCAGTACCACTTTCATTATTAGTTTCATCTTTATTGATAACTTTGCGGTTGTAATCTTAATTATTTTACATTGATTGATCGATTGATTGATTGGTAAGGCTATCGCTATTCATTGCACTTTGGTGTACAATCATATGTGATACGATCTTTTTAATTGACAGGCTGATATCGTCAGTGCGCGAAATCCGTAGAACCGGCGAGGGTCCCCGATGTTCTCAGCGAACCCGCTTCTTAGGTTAGTGGTCTGGGTTCAGTTCCACAGTGGGCGTGGTATATTTTTTCCAACCGTAACGGCGTAATGTGAGGAAGATCTAGAAGACGATGGGTACAAGATGTCATTGACGATCTGAGAATGACTGTGTTTGACGCCGGTCAACTTGCACAGAACAGAAAGTTTTTCATGATTGCTGTCATGGGAGCAAAGTACCGGAAGTGACAAGCTACTTGATGATGATGAACGGCTCTCAGGTAGACTCAGTCTCAAATGGAGAAGCACTGGGAAGTAATAAAAAAAAGGACCGGCGTGATGTTACCACATTACCCATCGTGTGGTCGACGGTCAATGAAAAATACAGGCCTAACATCGGATTAGGCCTACCCAATATGCCTCGATGTATGAAAAAGTATTCCTTGCTTGTATCGCAGACATCTAATTTTTTTTTAGCGAGACATCGGGCCTATGAGATAAAGAGAGAGAGAGAAAGAAAGAGAGAGAGATTCCGAAGGACTGTAAGGGTAGCAAAGTTCTGCTCAGGACAAGCTATTATTTGATGACTGACTGATGATGCCAATGTGGTCAAAGGGAGATAATAATGAAAATGAAGTAGCAGAAACAGGTAGTGCGACTTTGAAAGATTTCAAAGCCGCTAAATTAATGAAAGCCTCAATATTTGTGAAAGATTTACAAGTATGGCGTGCTTGTCCAACGCTTGTCAAATTTGTGAAAGACTCAACGATGCATGTTACGCTCCAAAGATTTGTCGGTACATGTTATTTCCATTATAATTCAATTGTGTGTGTGAGTCGTCAAGAATTTGCCACAAATTAGTCAATAGAGTTTTCAATGACATAGGACAGATAGGCCACTGGAATGCTATCATGTCCCTTACGAAACCGGGTAGTATATCTAATACCTCATAAAATGCTAAGTCTTGTGATGGGGAAGTCGAAAATGTGTGTATGTAACATTCACGATTGTTATATGTATCACCATTTCATATATCAGTGTATTGATAGAATGATTTGCACTTCTATGAATATATGTTCATATCTCTGTCTTACACAGGAACATCTACGTGATAGTACACGGATTCCATAGCACAGGCGAAAGTCATCGCAGTAATTTAAAGGATGAATAATATATATGGACTTTTTCGTCTTTACAGATAGTCAATTGCAAGTGTTTTACTGTGACAACTTCTGAGTTTTCGCGTTTCTCTCTTGTCGTTCAGCTCATACATAAGTCTCTTCTCAAAAGACTCTGCACCCTTTCGTAATTTGGCTTTCCACATAACTCTGTCATCAGCTAGTTTTTCCCATGTGCTGGAACCTATAGAAAAGTTCTTCATTGACGTCTTGCAGACGTTTTTATATCTAAGCAGGAGTCTGCCCTGGTGCCTCTTCTTGGTGCCTCTTCCCTACGAAATTTCATAGAACAACATTTGTTTTGGTATGCAGCAATTTTCCATTCTTCTCACATACCCCAACCATCTTAGTCGTCCACTGTCGAGCATACCCATGATGGAAGGCAGGTTTGCACGTTGCAGTACTTCAGAGTTGATTATTTTGATAGGCTTGCAGGTATGGCTGCTGTAAAAAGCAGACGAGCAATGGACCAGGCTGATATTATGAATTCCTAAGGAGATAGAAGATGTGTAAATCATTCAAGTAATAGTGGTGAATCTACAACCCTAACCAGACTGCAAGAATTCCAAGTCAAATGGGGTGTAGCTAGACAAGAGAACTATGCTGATAGCCAAAGAAGAATGGTAAACCAATAAAGAACCGGTGTTGTTAGTCACCATACACTTAAAGACATACTGAGGAGATCAGAGCACTTATGACTAATTGGTTCGATGTGCAGTGATGATGATGTGACAACTAAACTAAACTAATAACCGGTGTCGTTAGTCGCCACATTCTGAGACACACACTGAGAAGATAGGAACACTTATGGACTAATTGGTCTCTCTCTCTCGCGATCGTTCTTAGGCCACTTTTATCATTAGAGTGTGATATATAAGCAGCCAAACATCAAGCATGGATGTACGTGCATAACCTTCAGTACCTATTGGAGCTCAGGTACTTATCCTTCGGTGGTGTGTTCGATTTCAACCAGCGTTTACTGGGTTCGCTCTCCATTAGCCTTTAGCTGTCCCCAGCCAAAACCCACAAGGCAGCAGGCTGCTATTTTCTTTCAGGGCAGCGACCGTAGACGACCTGCCCTCCCGGGCTGTTGGGCATCATCTGCCCAGGACTAATTGGTTCAATGTGCAGTGATGATGATCCGACAACTAAACTAAACTAAATCACTGTGGCAGACAATGCCAGTACAGAATGTATTTATGTTTACTTCTTTTGTTTCCAGGGCAACTACGCAGGAAATGCTGCAGGCTTCAAACTATCATCCTTACTCAAATTAACAGAAATACGAGCAAATAAACCTGGCATAAACCTGATGCATTACGTAGCTCGGGTAAGTACAATACATGTTACAAAGTATTAGTAACTTATTTTATAAAGTAAAGTAACGGAAAATTAGAAGAATAGTCGGAACAACACCTGTTGTTAGATTCATTAAAAGACAGTCTCAAATGGTTTGAACACTTGGTGAGAATGAACCCGACTGCACCAGTGTCAAGAGCATACAACTTGAAAATGGAATCATCAAGATGAAGGGGCAGACCAAGAAAATGATGGATGTTGGAGTCACAAACATCTTAGAACTTCACAATATCAGAGCACATAAAGTGACAAGCCATGCACCATTTTGAAAACTAATCATCTGTCAAACCGGCAATGCCAAACCAAATAGCGAAAGCAGAGAAATACAAAAGAAGAAAGTAAAAGACCCTTTTCATATAAAAAAATAAAAATCATACACCAACGAAACGAAACATGGTCTTATGAACGCAGCTTACAGACCAAGCTATGGGGAACTCTCGAGGATCTCCAACTGACATGCAGCTTCATAGAGGCAATCCATCTCATGGTTTAGACGAGCATACGAAACCAAACGCAAAGAAGAAAGAAGAAGAAGATCATTTTAAAAATGAATTATTGATAAAAGTATTTTCCTACCAACACTTTGTTACCAGTGCTAAACTTGGTCTCTGACAGCAACACATCACAGAAAGCTCACCACAGAAAGCTCACCACATGTGAAATGAAATGGTTGAGGAAGGCAGTGGGGTCACCAGGAAAAATAGACTACGAAATGAGGACATCAGAAGTAGAGTTGGCATAACTTCATGCACCGAATACATCGAAAGACAACAAATACAGTGGTGTGGACATTTAATGAGAATGAAATACAACCAACCACCAATAATAGCGTACAATAAAAAGAGATCGGGTACTAGAGCTAAAGGAAGACCAAGAAAAGATGGATAGACAATATCAAGACCACACTACATAAACATGGATATAACAGAGCAAGGGCGACTTATCTGGCCCTAGAGCGCAAATTAAAGCTCCCACCGCTACGCTTAACGTCAAGAGTAGACAACCAATTCCATCATCCACCTGGGGATAGACAGTAGTTAGATAAAACAGTTGATTAATGCCGTTCATTAAACTGTTACAGAAGAGTACCCAGAATACCATGGACAGAATAAGGAACAAATATGTCTTCTTCGTTCACCAGCTATGAGTTCAGACGCAGTCAGCGCCTTGATATGGGGGTGTCTCTGTGGCTAAGTGGTTAAGCCCTTTGCCTTGTGAGTAGAAGGTCGTGGGTTCGAATCTGGACCGCGCCATTCTGTTCACGAGTACAGTTTTTCCAGAGACCCCTAGGATTGTTGCTGGAGCTACGGAGTTCGTGCTTTGTGCAATACTCTCGGCAGGTGGCGTGCCAGTTCTGCGGAGAGGGACCGAGCCGTATGGGGTAAAACCCGGTGCAATGAAGTCAATCCTTCGGCTTTTCAGTTATCAGTTATCAAGAGTTTTTAAACTCTTTTAAACTGACTGATTTTTGCATGAAGGCCTACTTTCCTTATTATCAGTTCCCCCACCACACAGGTATGCCTTCTACAACTTAGAGATAACTCTCTATTCAAATACACCACAACTTCAGCAGATCTGTAAATTCACTGCCATGTCCTCAGGTCGAAGAGCAAACGCTCAGATGACTGGAGCTGAATCAAAAGCAAACACTTGGATAACTGCTGAATCGAAGAGCAAATGTTCAGATGACTGGGACTGAATCGGAAAAATAAAACTAAACTATATGCAATTTGTTCTTTGAAAACTTCTAGAAAACATATAGAAAACGTCTAGAAAATATCTAGAACACATATAGCAAACTTATAGAAAACATATAGAAAATATATAGAAAACATCTAGAAAGATTTATTTGGTGATTTGTCTAAATAAAACTGTTTTGTTTGATATTTATAGGAGGCAGAAATGCAAAACCCAAAGCTCCTGACATTTCCAGATGAGATGAAGTTTGTGAAGGATGCTTCTCAGTAAGTTCTGGACATTTTGTTAAACAAATAAAAATGAATAATATGTCGACAACGTAGTTGAGTTGAGTTAGTAATGAAAGATGGTCATAACCAAAATGACATTCTTAACGCACTGAGAGAGTCCTTTCGAACAGAAGAGTTTCAGGACTGCGAGTCCCACTCGCTGACCAGATTGAGAGAGATGGGTGTCAATATTGGTGCAGCCCGTAAAGAACGACATACCAAATATGCAAAGAGACTGATTAATCAACATCGAACTGGCGTGTTAGGCCACTGGACGTCGCTGAATTTGTTGAGGCGGAAATCGGAGCACCTATTGATATGTCCGGAGTGCTATGATGATAGTCCTCTGATAACTGAAGGGCATAAGTCAGAATAGTATATATTTTGTGTACTAGACAAGGATTACTACTTCCATATATTACATCTATCTTCATATTTATCTTCAAACGCTCCATATCGACCTCTTGTTCGCCCGAGTGGTTACCGGGGCCAAAATTGGGGCGTAAAGAATAGAACCACTGTTACCTGCTACCATGTCGTAAGAGGCGACTAAGGAGGTTTGGCTGAAAACGGATGCACATGTCCTAAACGTGTGGAAGTCTATGCGTTTAGGGGCCTACAAACCAATGTGCAACGTATACACGTTCTTGGCAAAGATCAAACATATCACAAAGAGTGATTAAAATTGGTCGTAAGAAGAACACAAAGAAGAAGAAGAAGAGAACTCTTGTTAAACCACTCTTTGTGATTTGCATATGATGTGAGTCTAAGAGTGATTGTGTGTTGTGCCTGTTATGCGCCTACAAGTAGGCCAGTACATCCGATTTCTGCGCTGCTTTTTATTTACTGGGGTAGCTTCCCTAGGATACATCATTTGTTGTGATAGGGAAAGGGAAGTTGGAGAGAAAGAGAACATTCCAGTTCACTGTGACCTAGTACTAATAATAAGACATGTTGGGGTTGTGTGTTTTGTCTTTTGTACAGCTCATTTTCTCTGCGCCTCAACGAGTACGACGATTCTCAGCTATGCAAGTTCCTCTTGTGTTGTTGCCATGCCACATTTGGCGATCTTGAGCCAGGGATTTCCAGCACATGGTTTCTATATCCAAGCATTTTAATAGGGTCTAAAAATGTTTTTGTCCACCAACCGATCGTCTGCCTCTATCAAGTTCGCCAAAAATCAACTACTATATTGCCTAGTACTGTGAGGTGTAGAATACTAAGAGCATGCATATTCCCAGTGGCAACGTATGGGAGTGAAGCATGGACATTTTTAACAAGACAGTGGAAGAACAATTTTGTGTTTTTGAATAAAGTGTTATAGAAGAGTCCTCCGTATATCATGGACAGAGAAGAGAACAAATAGATCTATCCAGAAAGAGCTCAGAATCAAATACAACTGGCTGATGCTACAAATAAGAATGAGAAAATTGAGATATTTTGAACATATAAAAGCACAAATGGTTGGAGAAGACTGTCGTTGAAGAAGGTATCCCGGCAAAGAGGAGAAGAGGAAGACCACATAGAAGATGGATTCCTGATGTAATTGGTGGTTTGAGCATAGCGGCTGCAGAGGCAGGACATCTGGCATATAAGAGAAAAATTCTGAAGGACTGTTGGGGTGGCAAAGTTCTGCTAGGACAATCTATTTGATGATGATGATTGCGAGATCACTAACAAGTAGTAGCATGTCCCTTGCGGAATGTCGCATTCATCACAGCCCTCTATAGAAGTTTATGCGTTTAGGGCCTACCAAACCAATGTGCAACGTATACACGTTCTTGGCACAGATCAAATATATCACAAGAGTGATTAAAGTTGGTGGTAAAGAACGAACGCAAAGAAGAAGATGACAGCCCTCCTGAAAAGCTCTCTCTTGCAAGTTCTCCTGCCTCTTTCAGCGTCATGTTCAAGGTTTCTTTGATGTCATGTTGCCATCTTTGCCTTGATCGTCCCCTGCCTTGTTTTCCAGGAACAATGTTTTCCATTACCTTTCGCTCTAGACCACTGTGGCGTTTAATATGGCCAAAATATTTAATCTTCCGGGACATGATGTTATTTATGAGCCAATGTTCCTTGATATTCAGGTCTTGTAGGATGTCTTTGTTTCATCTCTTCTCTGTCCAGGATGTTCTAAGAACTTAAGAGATCACTAACACTTCACGATATTGTGATTTATACACTATTAAATAACCTTTAGCTTATCGACCGAAGGAGACCCTCAAACGAACTTTGCTGAGAGAGGCAGGAAATATCGGTCTCAGTTCCATGGAGGAGATTGAGCGAGTTGCCCAGGATAGAGCGGTATGGAGAAATTACTTGCAGGCCCTATGTAACGATAGCAGGTACTTCTTCTTCTTCTGCATTCTCACTAGATTGGGATTTCGGATTCTCTAATAAAGGCAGCCGTCTGTCTCAGATTATCAGCCACTCCATACAGTTTATCTTGGACGCTAGTGTAAGTGGGCCACCTCTTTCTTCTCATGTCTGCATACTTGGGGCAGTTCTGTGGGATATAATTCCTACGATTTCTGCTTCCCGTTTGTGCTGACTTCTTCCGCAGTAAGTTTTGGCTACCCTCGTGATGGTAGGTCTGACATTCTTACTGCATGGCTAAATCTCCGAGGCAGATTGGCGACCGTAGAAACTATTATCACATTCCTCATTGTGAGAGGTCGTTGCACCATGTTATGCGCCTTACGGCCTGGTGCATCTGTTTTCTGCAAGCATTTGTTTCGGGTTAGCATTGCATGTATAAAATTATGTAACAAAATGTTGCATGTAAACAATTGTCTAACAAAATGTTGCATGTATACAGTATACAGAATAAACAGTTGTATGTTGTTGACTCTATATTTCTCAGAGTATCAGTAGAAACACTTACCAACGATATAAACAACATTGCTACCAAAGTTAGAGCAATTACAGAACAAATAGTTGTTGCTGGAACAGACTTTCAACAACAGATGGCCTTCTTTCTCAAGGTAAATATTATATCTATATTTTGTTTAACTTTATTTATTTTGTTTACTTATACATTTATAGCCATTCTTCTTTTTATTCTTCATTGCTCTCGTCATAGATTCCTAACGTTTTGGCCCACTTTGCACAACATTAACTTTGTAATGCCCCTTCCACATTATAACAGTTTGCCAATGCAACCCCCTTTCCCCACACGCTCTTTGACATAGAAAATTGATATATAGTTCTGTCATACATGGTCAATTTTCAAATGATTATATACATAAAATAAAAAATTGATGAAAAAATGGATTTTGTAAGCGTGCATAAGATGAATTAAAATGCAGAATTCAAATTTTTTATGATTACTTAATCGCAAAATCACGAAAATAATTTATTAAAAATATATAATATTAGTTTTTAAGGTTCCACCCCCTATTCGCCTAAACATCCCCAAATTTTTCTGAACCTACTACCTTCCCCCCTCCCTAGAACGCTTCAATGACCACTGGGGGTGGTAGTGTCCACTTTGGGATACCCTGGTCATATCAACACCTTTTATTCATTACATGCTAACTGGAATCTGTTAATGTCTTGCTGTAGCTGTTTCTTCATTGTTTATATGATTGCCTGATTGTTGGCAAAAAGAAATTCTTTTAAGAGTTTCCCAAGGTTGTTTCCTTTCACTGGTGTTAGCTATTTTACATAACTCGCGCTTCAAGTTGCAACTCACATACAGATATTCGCTAGAGAGGAAAGCACTACCAATATCTCCATCGACAAACTCTGATTAAAACAAGTCAAAGACTTTACATATCTAGGGATAATTTTTTCAGCAACTGGAAGAATAACTAACGAAATCCAACACAGATGCAATAAAGAAAAGAAAATCATAGGACAAATGGCGCCAGCTGTGAAATGCAAACATGTCAACATGAACATAAATAGAGCATTGTTCAACACAATATTTCTCCTAACATTATACTATCAGTTCCAAACCTGGACGCTGACATCAAACGATAGAAGAAAACTAGTCACAGCAGATTTGAAGTGTCTACGAAGAATACTGGGAGTATCAAGAAGAGACTGGTTTAGAAATGAAGACATTAGAAAAAAATGGGTGCAACATCAGTACTGAACTTCTTCAAGAAAAAGCAAATTAAATGCCTCGGCCACATTATCAACAGACAGTGCACCTCAAAGAGCAATACTGCTTCGATACAGTGGATACAAAACAAAAGACTGTCACTGCAAAAGGTGGACCTCAGAGATAGCAGAGGCGATGAAAAAAACACTATTTATGAAGCGCTCACAAGAGCCTGTTCTTGAAATCTCTTCTGATCTTGATGTTGTGAGGCAAAACATGGACAAGAGAAATGAAGCAGTGTCATTTTTTTAAAAAAAATGCATTTTATAACAAATTTCATACATATATTTTTGTTTGTTTGGCATATTTTGCGGATTATTAGAAACATCAATCTCATTGGGTAAGATTAACTGTGATTTTCACATGATTTGTTGCCACTGTTTAGTTAACTCCTTGTGTACCAGGTGCCACACTAAGTGGTATTTTTACTCTATAATGGCTTTTTCCCTGGTCCACTAAGATGATCCCTCAGACCTCAAAGTTAATATTAACTGAATTTTGACATTACTTATTAACAATTCTTGCAGGAGGCTAATGTGGAAGTTGTAGACCTTGAGGAAGATCTCCGCGATATTGAAATGATCAGGGTGGATCTTGCCACGTTCTTCTGTGAGGATATCAAGACGTTCAAGCTGGAAGAATGTTTTAAAATTATACAGACATTCTGTGATAGGTTGAAGAAAGCTACAGAGGTAAGTCTGTATGATAGTCACACAAATCAAGATAAATAGGAGGAATGAGAATTGACATAGTAAAGGAACGAACAAAGTAGTCTTCTTCTCGTTCACTGTTGTTCAATGTCTACACAATGAGTCCGGTTCTTTGGGTGTGTAACAAAGAGAACAGAGCACACATGGTTAATCACCGAAGTGCAATGATGATGGTCATATCATTAATCCGCCTAGTGGTTACCGGGGCCCAAATTTGGGGTGTAAAGAATAGAACCACTGTTACCTGCCACGCATGTGGTAAGAAGCGACTAAGGAGGTTTGGCTGAAATCGGATGCACGTGTCCGCTAGGAATGCTAACCCGAAACAAATGCTTGCAGAAAACGGATGCACCAGGCCATAAGGCGCAACATCGTGCAATGACCCCTCACAATGAGGAATGGGATAACGGATTCTATGGTCGCCAATCTGCCTCAGAGATTTAGCCACGCAGTAAGAATGTCAGACCTACCATCACGAGGTGGCCAAAACATTCTGTGGGAAGAGGTCGGCACAAACGGGTAAGCAGAACTCATAGAAATTATATCCTACATAACTGCCCCCAGTATGCAGACTTGAGAAGAAATAGGTGGACCACTTACACCAGCGTCCAAGACAAACTGTATGGTGTGGCTGATAATCTGAGGCAGACGGATGCCTTTATTAGAGAATTCAAAATCCCAATCTAGTGAGAATGCAGAAGAAGAATATCATTAATTAATCAATATCTGAATGTATGTTGTTGTGTTTGTTTGTTTATCAAGGCTCCCAAACAGCTTAGCATGGATGTCTGTCTCTGTTAGTCAGTGTTCTTTCTCCAGTTGATTCATCAGGTGACAATCTTGAAGGATGTGTTCCGCTGTCTGTGTTGTCTATCCGTAGACACATGTGGGGGATACAACTAGTGTTAGTCTGTGTAGATGTCTGTTCTTTGAACGCTCCACATCGACCACTTGTTAACCACTTTGTGTGTTTTGTATGTGATCTGAGCCTAAGAGCGATTGGGCGTTGTGCCAGTTATGCGCCTACAAGTAGGCCAGCACATTCGATTTCTGCAATGCTTTTTATTTACTAGGTAGATTCCTAGGTCCTACATCATTCGCATCTTACGACATGCCTTGTAGGTTGCAGTGGTACTATTCTTTTCTTCCTTTGCGGGTCCCGGTACCACACAGGTGAGGTGTCTGTTCAGTCTATTGTGTCAAGTTCCAAGTTGAAACAGTAACACCTGCCTTGCTGCATCTAGATAGTGGTAATTGTCTCTTTGCTGGTTTTCTAAATAAAGTAGTCAACCCATTTTTAAACCACATGATGCATTGGGAGATACGATTTTCTAAAAAGAATGGATTCAAAATATGGTATAGATTTTTGTTTTCTTCTTCTGCGATCAACGTATGCCATGCGACTACTCCGGTATGTGTCATAAACAGGGCGGTGCGCTTGAGGTCTCCACCGGTTCCCCATAGTTTGTCTTGTAGGGTTGTTTCTGTTGGCCAGATCTCCATTCTCACACTACTCAGACTGGGACAGTCTTGCAGGATGTGTTCTGCGGACTGCTTAGGTGCTCCACAGGTGCAGGCTGCTGAGTCCCTGAGACCCATTCTGTGGAGGTGTGCTGGGAGACTGCAGTGTTCCGTTCTAAGTCTGAAGACTGTGGTCTGCTTTTCTGTTTAGTATATTTATACTGTTGTGCTCTGGGTTGTATCCTCCATTTGTTTTTCTCTCAGATCATTTTCCTGGATTGTTTCAGGAGAGTCTTTGCTTCTGTAAAACTTTTGTGTTGGGTGGTGTTGTGTTAGGCTCCCTCTAGCCCTTGCGAGTTTGTTAGCCTTTTCATTTCCTGGTATGCCACAGTGTGCTGGTATCCACTAATTTTTGTTGTAAAAGATGGAATAGCTGCAATAGATAAATTGAACTTAATTAGTCTTTGCCCGATTGGTTACCAGGGCCCAAATTTGGGGTGTAAAGAATGGAACCACTGTTACCTGTCACTTATGACATAAGAGGCGACAAAGGAGGTTTGGTTGAAATCGGATGCATGTGTCCTAAACGTGTAGCAGTCTATGCGTTTAGGGGCCTACCAAACCAATGTGCAACGTATACACGTTCTTGGCAAAGATCAAACATATCACAAAGAGTGATTAAAATTGGTCGTAAAGAACGAACGCAAAGAAAAAGATTTAGTCTTTATTTCGTCTTCAATTTAATTTTGTGCATGACTTTATTCTGTTTTTCTGACTTTTATCCTGTAGGAGAATGTGCACAGACGAATACAAGAAGCCAAAGCAGAAAGTAGAAGAAGATCGAGAGAAATGGATAGCCGACGAAGCTCAAGTAAGTTTGCATACATTATTGAATGATGTTATTTAAACTCATGCTAAAACTAGGCTCATCGCCATCAAATAGCCTGACCTGAGCAGAACTTTGCCACCCCAACAGTCCTCTGGAATTTCTCTCTCTCATAGGCCAGATATCCTGCCTCTGCAGCCGTCATATTCAAACCATCAGTTACATCCTGAATCTATCTCTCCGTGGTCTTCGTGCTCACCTCTTTGCTGGAATGCATCCATACAAGATGGTCATCTCCAACTCTTCATGTTTTTTTATATGTCCAAAATATCTCAATTTTCTCTTTCTTATTTGTAGGATCAGCCAGTTTTCTTTGATTTAGAGTTCTTTCTGTATAGATCTATTTGTTCTATTCTCTGTCCAAGATATACGAAGGACTCTTCTATAACACTTATATTCGAAAGCACATATTTGCTTTTCCACTACTTTATTAAATGTCCTGCTTCACACCCAAACGTTGCCACTGGGAATATGCATGCTCTTTGTATTCTGATCTTTGTTTTCTTATCAGTTCCATTCTGTCTGTTTTTGTTTAATTATTAGTGATTTAGTAAAGGAAAAGGAACCCTTTCATACCTCGTGGTATATAGGTCAATACAGTGTAAGGCCTGTATTTTTCATTGACCGTCGGCACACGATGGGTGATGTGGTCAGCATCACGCCGGCCGCCTTTACTTTCCCAGAGCATGTCTGGTACCCAGTTGAGGCTGGGTCGACCTGAGAGCCGTCGTGGTCGGGAAAATTCCACGCGCATTGCGGGAGCTGAACCCAGACCACCAGCCTTGGAAGCGAGTTCACTAACAACTACGCTACAGCGGCTCTCAATTATTAGTGATTAGTACTTTTTAATTACAACGTTTTTTTATTTCAACAGGTGTCACAGATCTGCTTGGCCTTAACCTTCATGAACTGGACAGTTCTACAATGGATAAGATGTTGGCTGATGTCCGCAGTGGATTTGTATCCAGAAAATTTAATGACAGAAATTTCTCCATCACCAAAGTGGCCAAAGTCATCCTAAGCCCAGGTGATGATGTCAGAGATATGACAGATGGGGGCGTCACTCTACGAAAGAAGTCAAGTGAGGTCCTAGATGGAAGTTATGTTCCCTTTTCATCGTCAGACTCTCTCTCCCATAGACACAGCAGAAGGAGTCTTGTGCCAAGCAGCGATGAGTCTTTACTTAATTTCTTGACAGAATCTGCAGACTTGACAGCGGAACCGGAAACACCAGAGACTCGTTTTGAACGTTACTCAAGCTTGCGACGACGGCGAATAGAACGGAAAGGGAATAGAAACGTTTTGAATTCTTATGAATCGGAACGCGAACGCGCTCCTTCGCCAAATCTGATGGACATCAGGACTTCAACTACGCCAACAGATTCAATAGCGTCTGGTGTTAAAATGAGACATTCAATGAGAGTCACACGAGACAGACCTAAGTCCGAAATACATCCTGATGATAAGGAAGAAAGTCACGCTCTCCGTCGAAGCCAAAGTGTGCTGGTTATAAACAAAGAAAGTCAAGAACAAAGAAGAAGGAATCTGAGAGATGATGATGATGAGGATGAGTCTGATGCTCTGATTAGACGACTAAAACAACGACTAAACAGAAAGAGCGGCCGTAATACACCTCCAATTAATGAAGAAAGCGATGTCATGACAACGAGCCCAGATCAAGTCTCGTCCCCTGTCCATTCAACTCCAGTGACCAGAAACAATTCCAGATGGAGAAATGGTATAATGCCATCAGAATCAAGTTCTTCTACTGTTGATTCGGTCGTCTCAGATGACTACACTAAAGATATTCAAAAAACTTCCGAAAAAATATTCAACACGCAAATAGATAACACTGACTCTGCAAAACTTAATGAGTCAGTGAGAAACGTCCAAACCAGCTCACCGATAGATGTTCCTAAAAGCACTGACCTTCCTTCAAATGGTCAGTTCTATATTTCTATGAGAAAGCAGATTAGCAGTGAAATGGGCACAGATATTGATGGACTACTTAAAACTATAGAGGACACTGGCAGACAGATTGACATGGTCGGCGTCACAGGTCCAATAAAGCGTCACTCGAGCCTACAGCAACCATAAATCTTCCACAGCCTCAAGTTGCTGTTGTTGCTCATGTCACAGCCGCAAACAATTCTTTAGTACCAATCAATGAAGGAGATTTGAAAGGAAAGAAAGACAACCAGAAAAAAGTGTCCTCGGATAAAACAAAACCATTAAGGATTATGAGTGATTCAAGAAAAGATATTAAAAGAGTTAATAGTTCCAACACATCTCTCAACAGGACACGTTCTGGTAGTAGCCTGATCAAACGTTCAGTTTCAAGACCAAAAACTCCACCAACACCTAACATACGTCTTTGCAGAAGCAGTTTGGCAAAAATTGAGAGTGAAAAGATGAATAGTGGTAATAATGTAGGCAACTCAAAGGAAAATAAGAAAAATACTAAACCTATATCAAAAAATAATATTCGTGTTAGTGGCCCAAATACAAACAGCAGCGCAAGAGTTGGTTCTAAACATGTTGGTCAGGCACAAAATAAAGCGACAAACCAAAGTAACAATGATAGGTTAAAGTCATTTGATTTATATGCTGATAAAAATCTGGCAAACAACAAGGAAGTTACAAGTAGCAGTCTGAATATGCTAGCTGAACAACCCATTGTGAGACGAAACAGCTCAAATAGGATAGACATGGATGGTCGTAGACATGGATTATACTTTTCTGATAACGAAAGTGATGAAGATTTCTCAGAGGACAGATTGAACACTCAGAGATCCTCTAATTGTGATAGTCCAAGTAGTTTTAGTAATCAGTCTTTCAAATCAGTGAACACATCAACAGAAACCATCAAAGAAGACATTAATGCAAGTGATGATGACAACTCTACACATTACCAATCAAACAAAACTGTGAATAGAAACGAGACACTGGATGAAGAAAGTGAAAGTCCTCACGCAGCAATTGCTAAATGGAAATTAAAGATAGTACAAAAACGGAAAAGTGCCAGCGATATTTTAGATGAAGGAGACAGTACTGTAGATTATAACAATTATAACTCTATCCATGATCACTTAGATAACATGAAATCTGATGTTCACAAAGCTGGTTCAAGGTTTAGTTATGCTAGTAGTAATGATAAAGATGAAGGGTTCGAGACTGCCTCTGGGACCATGTCTCAGCGTACTTCCATGAATAGTATTCTAGAAGCGGAGATACACAACAACCAAACATTATCGCGACTAGCAGAGAAAACAAGAAGCTCATCAGAAAACCAGTCCAATTCTGTGTTAGTTGATACATCTGAGAAAACATCTATGAAATCAACGCTGTCAGAGAAAGGTGACAGGACAGAACAAACAAGAAGTACTAGCAGTACAAGTGATGAACTTTCTTCAGATTCTGTTCAGTCAACAGACTTTGGAATCAATGCTTCAAAAGAGAATATATCTACGGCCAACACTGCTCACTCATCTAAACCCAGCAAGTCTTCTTCTTCTTCAACAAAAGCAAATGATGCATCTGCAAAGAAAACACAAACTAACAGTACCGCTAAATCCAATAAAGAACAACATGCAGTCCCTAGTTACATGCTTCCAACAAGCAGTTCTGTTAGTAAACCATCTCGTGGCAGAGCCTCCTCAACTAGCAACACGGATGCAGCATCATCGCAACCTATCTTTAAGCGTAGCACCCCAGGCAGATCATCAGTAAGAGATTCCGAAGCAGCTTCCACAGTAAAGAGAGACAATGTGCGTGCATCTATGAGAGCCGAAACTGCTACATTCCAGAGGGATGCGCCTGCTCGAATTTCTATACGAGGTCCACGATCATCAGCACGCAACTCTATTAGTTCTCCAATGTCAGCTCTTGCTCCTCCAGGCCCTGGTAGGTCATCAGTGTCTAAAAACTCATCTATATCAAGCAGCACTCCAAATCTCAATATAGCACATTCTAGTACATTAGAAACAACAAGGCAAAGATTAATCTCAACATCAAAAACTGGTGCACCAATCTATCGCCCAACCACACCTTCTGCTCGCCCAACAACTCCTTCATCTCGAACCTCAACCACCTCTGCTCGACCACTCAGCGCAGCACCACAATCTAAACCAACGACATCATCATCTCAGAAAGGTAGCGTTTTTACAAGAACTCAGTCATTGAGAATAACACCTGGACGTTCTACATTAGGGAACGATCGCAATGTTCAATCTTCCACTACAGATGGCCGAAGAAGTATCACCCGTTGTCTCAAGATGGCAGACGTAGGCGAGACACCCTCCTAAATGATAACACTCGAAGCACAACACCACTATTACCAGAAAGACCACACAGCACAACACCAATGTTATCCGAAAATAAATCAACTCGAAGATTTTCTTTTATGGCACCAACTACTTCATCGCGAGCTAAGAGTGACGAGCAGACATCAACAGTTCCGTCACGGACGCAATCATTATTAAGCATACCAGGTGATCCTTCTTTTACACGTTCTGCCAGTTTCAAAGTTCCAAATAAAGCTTTTACTAACGGTAGAAAATCACCTGCAAACACAGGTATGTTACATCCAAATAAACCAGACCACTATCAATCACTATCAACAGTCGCTGAACACGCAGAAGATGATTCTATCAAACATTCAACTTTATTTGTAAAGAGAACGAAAGATAAAAGCAAAGTGTCTACTACCGGGTCAAAGAGCACAGTTAAAAGTTCAAATGTGAATTCTGGGAATAAAAAATGAGATCAATAATCATGTTGACAGTGTAAACAAATGTTCATGACAGGAAGTTGAGTTCTTCTTGTTCAGACATGGCAGTGGAAGGTGATACAGTGAACTTTATGTCTGTATATGCCGTTTCACCCGCAGTGTCCGCTATAGTGGACAAACTACTATTCGTTAGTTTCACAGCTACACATGCGTGTTTTGTGACCTCTGACACAAGCAGTCTGCTGCTAAGAACTTACTGTGTAAAGGTGCTGTGCGCCTATTACCAAAGCGGTAAAGTAACGTGTGCTTCTACTGTGTAGTCAAGATGGCGGACGTGACGATATCCATTCAAGCATGACATGGTAAGAAGTAGTGATATGCCAGATTGTCATTTAACAGACTATAAAAGTCAGGATGTTAAATCATTCCATATGATTCTACACGTTTGTTTGTGACCAAGTGACAAATCCATGAATGGAATTCTATGCTGATTGACTATGCCCACTACTACAAAATAGTTGCACTATCCAGCAGCTTCTTGGAATGATCTATTCCAGTCTGTTCCAGTTGGTGGTAATTCAGTACCACAATTCCTTTTGGCATTGTGATGTTCTCTTCGCACAAATCACAGCAACTTTAATCATGCTATCCCAGCATGATTGCGGTGAACAGAGTCTATCTACCGATCTATGCCAACAAACTGAAGACCCGGCATTCATCCCTGTAGAAAAACAGAATGCATTTCATGGGCACTACTTCAATCTCAAAGAGTGGCACAGTTAAATCCAGTGTGGTGTTGAATCATTTTGAGGCTTTTAACATGGCCCCTGCCGGTTATGCCAACTGCAAATTGTGAACTCTGCATGCATCCCTAAAGATAAAAACAGAATACATTTTTTATGTGGTACTTGATGCATATATTACTCTGCTGAACCTCCAGAAGTGACACAGCTAAAATCAGTGGGCACACACACAAAAAGCATTCATACCGAATTTCACAGTGTCACACCAAGCTCTTAACTCGGTAGCTTGGTGATGAAACTGGGTCCTTCAAATCCAAACAATATGAAAATGCAGCAACAACTAGGTTCAGAAGCACACAACACTTCATGGCCTACTAGGTAGTCCATCATAAATGTTTTAAAGGTTTTAGTTTGGAATATCTTTATTGAACTCCTGACGTGTCCACCATAGGTGCTCTGATCCCCTTCGCAATATCTCCAACAGCCTCCAGCGACTAACCATTCCAGTTCAATCTTGATTGATGAGCCTACTCATATACCTGTTTGGCTGTTTGTTTAAAAAGTGTTCCATGGATGTATATGCCAGTGAAGCAAAAGTTGATGTGTGGTACATGTGAAACAAAAGTTGATGCTCGTACCAGTGAAGCAAAAGTTGATGTTGGACCGTGAAGCAAAAGTTGATGTGCGGTACCGGTGAAGCAAAAGTTGATGTTCGGTACCGATGAAGCAAAAGTTGATGTATGGTACCTGTGAAACAAAAGTTGATGTGTGGTACATGTGAAACAAAAGTTGATGTGTGGTACATGTGAAACAAAAGTTGATGCTCGGTACCAGTGAAGCAAAAGTTGATGTTCGTACCGTGAAGCAAAAGTTGATGTTCGGTACCGATGAAGCAAAAGTTGATGTATGGTACCTGTGAAACAAAAGTTGATGTTCGTACCGTGAAACAAAAGTTGATGTCGGTACCGGTGAAGCAAAGTTGATGTCGGTACCGATGAAGCAAAAGTTGATGTATGGTACCTGTGAAACAAAGTTGATGTTCGCACGTACCGTGAAACAAAAGTTGATGTTGACCGTGAAGCAAAAGTTGATGTTCGGTACCGATGAAGCAAAAGTTGATGTATGGTACCTGTGAAACAAAAGTTGATGTGTAGTACCTGTGAAACAAAAGTTGATGTTCGGCACGGTACCGGTGAAGCAAAAGTTGATGTTCGGACCGTGAAGCAAAAGTTGATGTTCGGTACCGGTGAAACAAAAGTTGATGTGTGGCACCTGTGAAACAAAAGTTGATGTTCGGTGCCAATTGATGGATTGTTTATTTTCACTGAAGCGTTAAGAGGATTACATTATTTAATATTCTTCTTGCTTGTTCGTTTCACGAACAATTTTAATCACTATTTGTGATATGTTTGATCTTTGCCAAGAACGTGTATACGTTGCACATTGTTTGGTAGGACCCTAAACGCATAGACTTCTACACGTTTAGGATATGTGCATCCGATTTCAGCCAAACCTCCTTAGACGCCTCTTACGACATGCGTGGCAGGTAACAGTGGTTCTATTCTGTACACCCCAAATTTGGGCCCCGGTAACCACTCGGGCGAACTTATTTTAAAAAAATATTTGTTCTACATATAAAGTGTAGTGAGACTTTACAAACAACGTGTATAATGCTATCTATGGATTTGTTTCCTGACTGTTGGTAGAATTATAGTATGTAGTCATTGTCTTTGATTTATTCATAGGATTATATCATGTACACATTCGCTACATTCTGTGAAGTGTTGGTAGGATTATATCGTGTAAACATTCGCTACATTTTGTGAAGTGTTGGTAGGATTATATCCTGTAAACATTGGCTGCAATCTGTGAAGTGTTGGTAGGATTATATCGTGTAAATATTCGCTCATTCTGTGAAGTTTTGGTAGGATTATATCATTTTATTATTGGCCATGTTCTGAAGTGAGGAACATCTGGACAAATGGATTAGAGCACAGACTCCCAATCGAGAGACGGGTTTGATTCCGTACGGTCTAAGAGTTTTTCTGCCGGGACATAAAGTGATTGCACTAGCGATGCAGCCATTAACTCCTTGTGGACCAAACACCACACTATGTGACCTTTTTTACCAGGAGCCACACTATGTGATCTTTTTACCAGGAGCCACACTATGTGATCTTTTTACCAGGAGCCACACTAAAGAGCGTTATTTATTCTAAAACCAAATGGTTTTTGTCTTGGTCCACAAAGAGTTTAATTTCTCAGGCTCATGTTCCCCCTGTCCTATACAGCCCTAAAAAGCGGTATTACAGGCAGTAACGATAGTTTTGTTTTGTTGAATGTTCTATAAACTGTTGGTAGAAAATGATTACGTAAACATTGTCTTTGTGCTGTGAAGTGTTAGCAGTATTATGTCATGTACTAATTGATTGAGAGCCGCTGTAGCGTAGTTGTTAGTGAAGTCGCTTCGCAAGGCTGGTGGTCTGGGTTCAGCTCCCGCAATGTACGTGAAATTTTTCCCGACTCGGCGGCTCTCAGGTCGACCCAACCTCAACTGGGTACCAGACATGCTCTGGAAAAGTAAAGGCGGCAGGCGTGATGCTGACCACATCACCCATCGTGTACCGACGGTCAATGAAAAATACAGGCCTAACACTGTATTGACTTATATACCACGAGGTATGAAAGAGATTATCTTCTCTGACCTTGTTCATGAAATTATATACTGTGATAATTGGTCTTTGAAATGTTGAGAAAAGTTATGGAATAGTTAATCATGAGAAAGATAGCTGCAGCAGCGTAGTTGTTAGTGAACTTGCTTGTTAGTCTAGTGGTCTGGGTTCTTCTTCGAATGCCCCATATCGACCACTTGTTAAACCACTCTTTGTAATCTGAGTCTAAGAGTGATTGCACATTGTGCCAGTTATGCGCCTACAAGTAGGCCAGTACATCCAATTTCTGCACACTTTTTATTATTAGGATAGCTCCCCTAGGTCCCTACCTCAGTCATCTCTTACGACATGGCTTGTGGGTCGCAGTGGTACTATTCATTGCAGCACATGGGCGATACGGGTTCAATTCCACAGTGGGCTTGGAATATTTTTTTAACACTAACGGCTCATGTTGACACAGCCTTAACTGGGTACCAGGAAAGCACTGGGAAGTAAAGGCGAACTGCATGATATTGACCACATCTTCCATCGTGTGCTGACGCTCAATGAAAAATACGGGCCTAACACCATTGAAGTTATTAACTAAGCATTGAAATGGGATGCAAAGGGTTCAAGAAAGAGAGGACGACATAAGGAGACCCTGAAACGAACTTTGCTGAGAGAGGCAGGAAATATCGGTCTCAGTTCAATGGTGGAGATTGAGCAAGTTGTCCAGGATAGAGCGGTATGGAGAAATTACTTACTCCTATATAGCGTATAATGGTACCAGAGGAATTATTATTATTATTGTATTACCCAATATACTTTGAGGTATAATAAGAGATTTAAAAAAGTAATGAGAAATGTTCTTCTGCATTTTCGCTTCGTAAATGTTCACTAGCAGAAGAAAAATGGATATCGTATAATTCACCAGCTTTTACGAAAATGAAAAAAACACTATGCGTGAATTCACCATCAATGACACTGTGGAAATGAGTACTCCAGTGCTATATTGAGCCAATACTTATGTATGGCAGCGTATCATGGTTATTGGTTACTAAGCTGACGTCATTGCACGCCGGGCAGACCCATAGGTGCTAAGTCTCCCCCAACAGATATCGAAGAGTATGCATACTGATGGTTGCTGTGGCTCGCTGATTAAACACACTCCTCATCCTGCCCCTCAGGCATCCAGTTCTACTTGTACAACGGGTAACTCCAAGCTGCTTAAATTTCTGGATCGATTCAACATCTATTTTAGTGTCCTCATCCAACGGAAAGTCGCAACGAGACCGAAAAACATCACTCTTCAACTCCCCAATAATCTCGATGCTGTTGATGCAAGCCTGTCCACTCTCTCACTGCCTCAAACACCCGCATGTCCAGAACAGTGGATCCACATAAGCCTCTAGAGAGGTTAGAAACTTAAATTGAAAGAAATGTCATTTGACTCTTTCCATGCTAATCACCACAGCATATTCCGTTGAATGCCATTCGCAGTACACTGCACCATTCGAGCTGTTCCCCATTATACAAGTCTTTCTAGTTTTACTTCTACTACTTGTTAACTTCGTTATTCTTCCTCTGTATTCTCACTAGATTGAGATTTTGGATTCTCTAATAAAGGCAGCCGTCTGCCTCAGATTATCAGCCACGCCATGCAGTTTGTCTTGGACGCTGGTGTCGTGATGATAGGTCCGACATTCTTACTGCGTGGCTAAATCTCCGAGGCAGATCGGCGACCGTAGAATCCATTATCCCATTCCTCATTGTGAGGAGTCGTTGCACCATGTTATGCGCCTTACGGCCTGGTGCATCGTTTTCTGCAAGCATTTGTTTCGGGTTAGCATTCCCTATGATATTCTAATAGGCTGTCCAGTTTTTCTTCAATTTAGTATGTAATTGATATCTTCTTTTCAGAACGCTCCATATCGACCACTTGTTAACCACTCTGTGTGATGTGTATATGATCTGAGCCTAAGAGTGATTGTACGCTGTGCCAGTTATGCGCCTACAAGTAGGCCAGCACATCCGTTTTCTACAATGCTTTTTATTTACCATTGCAGCTTCCCTAGGTCCTACATCAGTCGCTTCTTACTACATATTTTGTAGGTTGCAGTGGTGCTATTCTTCGCTTCCCTTGCGGGCCCTGGCACAACACGGGCGTAATAAGATATATGTTTATTTATTAACAAGTAGTTATCATTTTTTTAAATTCCTTTTTTGCCACCATTGAATTAACTGTGTACAACTGAGGAGGAAATAAGTGTGTACGGAAAGAGTTAAACATCCAATCCACAAGAAATGAGGAAAACTCAACTTACAACTTCAACATTTCTAACCCAGCTTTGGTTATCAATGTCCTTCCGTTGCATGTGATCAGTTCTGAAAGCCACCATGTCTTTCATTTTCTCAATATCATTTTCTGCTATTCATTATTTATTGCAGAAAAAAATGTGAACACATTTGTGAACTTGTAGTTATCTATTTGTTTTTGATTACATTTTTTATGTCATTTAAATTAAGTTACTTATACCTTCTATATATTTTGTTAACCCTATCATTCACCTGAACTGATATACAGGCCCGCAGTAATCTTTAAGATGAAGCAAAGACAGTAGACTGGATAATATAGTATACATTGCAATGTAAACATGTCGGGAAGTAAAAAAAAGGACATAATTAACTATTTCCAGGCTTTAAGCCGCACACTGCGCCACGGCAAAAGTCTGTTGCACGCTATTAGCCGCATAGAGTTGCTTCCCTTATAAGAAGTCTTTCTAGTTTTACTTCTACTGTTTTACTTCTACTACTTTTTAACCTTGTTATTCTATTGGGTTGTCCAGTTTTCTTCAATTTAGTATATAATATATAAATATGTTTATTTATTGACGAGTAATTGGGATCGTAAATTTCTTTTTCTTGGTTTTTATTTTTACCTCCCTTGAGTTAACTGCTTAAAAATTGAGGAAATAACTGCGCGTGAAAAGAATTAAATTGTAAATTTACTAAATTAAGCATGGAACAATATGAACAATTTTTCATCTGTTTTGAACTGCAAGGGATTCTTTTACGTGCTCAAATTGAACGGTATCTCATACAGCACCAAAAAAACTCAGATCTATGACAAAATAATGAGAAATTGAATCATTTTTTATGTCTTGTAAGTGGTGCCTAGAAAATCAACGACTCGTTTACTATGTTTGATGGCCATGTCCTTTAGGATTTTCGTAGCAAAAATACTGAATATTTGTAACGTGTTTTATAGCAAAACAACTGAATCTTCTTATATATACTATAAAGCTGAAAATCCAGATGTGCTGTCCAGGTATACACGGCCTCAGTTTGCATCCAATATTCACCATTTTTTCTGCAAAGTTTAATCTTCAAAAGTTTAGATCAGCTAAAGAACAAGTTTCGAAATTGGATCAATATTAGTTTTAAAAATAAATAAACTCTAATTTGCGATGGCTAATCCAGTATTACCGTGTGCTCTACCTGAAGAAAGGTCACATTTGCCAAATGGTCAAAGGGATATAATCAGTAAAATGACAAATTGGTCTGTCAAATTGATTATGTCCCCTCACATATTAGACATTTACTTCTTTACGATCGCCTCCTGTGAAATTTAGGCGTTAGCCATGACGTCTGCGTTGATTTGCGCAAGCTGTATAATTCTCATGTCGTTATAACGTTATCTTTCTTTTTCAAACTACGCTATAGAGGTTTTTAAATAATTATTCTGTTAAATGTAAAAATATCCGTGCGAAGGCAGGTTAATTAGCTAGTATTTTATCATTTCAAAACTACTGAAAATGTATATGTTATAGCAAAATTACTGAATATTTTAATGACTTATGTATTTTTATGGGTGTCCTGGCTTAGAAGTAGGAGCTTGATCACAACCCATGAGTAACTAATTCAAACACCGTGGGGGCAATTTGAAGCATATTTATTCCTGTGGATTTTTACGAACTGGAAAAATAGACCTCCACTTTCAGAAAGCAATGACAAACTACTGAATGTATAAGTAGTGCATAGAAAATCGACAGTCCACCTGCCCAGCGTTATCGTAGCCCGTTGGATGATGGGTGACAAGCCCCTGTGAGTGCGTTTCATTTCCGCGGCTGGCAGAAAAGTCACAGGTTTTCCAGATTTACGGTGTTGTGGCGCCAAACCGAAGGATTACGATGTCCATGGCACTGAGCCGAATAGCTGAAAGCTCAAGTGCTTCTGGATCTGAAAAAAAGGTAGAAAATCGACAACTCGTTTACTGTGCTTGATGGTAATGTCCTATAAAGGATATGCTACAATTTTCATTTCATTTTTTTTATTGCAAAAATACTGTATATTTGAATGACATTTCGCCCAAGTGTTGCTGAGACCCGCAAGGAGAGCAAAGAATAGTAACACTGCGACTAACAAGGCATGCTGTAAGAGGCGACTGAGGTAGGGGCCTAGGGAAGCTAACCTAATAAATAAAAAGCGTTGAAGAAATTGGATGTGCTGGCCTACTTGTAGGTGCATAACTGGCACAACATACAATCACTCTTAGGCTTGATCACATACAAATCACAAAGGGTGGTTGATATGGAGCGTTCGAAGAAGAAGAAGAATAAGATCTGAATTTTATTGCAAAAAATACTGAATATTTGAATGACATTTGTATTTTGTATAAATAATAATGTCTTTTTTAAATGACATATGTTTCTTATTGAAAAAATTATTAATATTTCAATGACATTCCTATGATTATAGCAAAAATAATGAATATCTCAATGACATTCCTATTATTATAGCAAAAAATAATGAATATTTCAATGACATTCCTATGATTATAGCAAAAATAATGAATATCTCAATGACATTCCTATTATTATAGCAAAAATAATGAATATATCACAGCTTTTTTTACTGTTTATTTTTTAAAATGCAAAACTGAGCTATTATCTATACACTTTATATATAGTTATACATTTACATTTTTCAATTACATTGTTGCAGCAGGAAGCGTACCGCTTTGCCTTTTCTTACACATGAGAAATCAATGATGTTGATTTATTGGAGTTATTGAAGTTGATAGTTTTATATTCTTTATACAAAGTGTGTGTGTCTGTAGGCTGGTATGTGTATGTCTCTGGTCTGCTATGTGTGTCTGTGGGCTGCTTTGTGTATGCCTCTGTTCTGCTGTGTGTGTCTATGGGCTGCTTTGTGTATGCTCTGGTCCGCTGTGTGTGTCTATGGGCTGCTTTGTGTATGCTCTGGTCCGCTGTGTGTGTCTGTGGGCTGCTTTGTGTGTGCTTCTGTGTGTGTGTCTGTATCCTGCTGTGTGTATGTGTCTCTCTCGTGATCGTTCTTAGGTCATTTTTATCATTCTAATGTGATATATAAACAGCTAAACATCAAGAACGGATGTGTGTGCACAACCTTCAGTGCCTTTTGGAGCTCAGGTGCGTGTCCTTCGGTGGTGTGTTTGGTTTCAACCAGCGTTTACTGGGTTCGCTCTCCGCTAGTCTTTTGCTGTCCCCAGCCAAACTTGCAAGGCAGCAGGTTGCCATTTTCTTTTAGAGCAGCGACCCTTAGATGGCCTGCACTCCCGGGCTTATGAGCGCCATCTGCCCAGCGAACGTCGTTTTTGGACACCTTGGTTTGCCGCCCGTCCAGTTTTGTGTACGGTTTGCTCCACTAGCCTTTGATTGTCTCCAATCAAACTACAAGGCAACAGTAGCTGTCTGTGCCGCTGTATGTCTGTACTGCTGCGTGTGATTCTGTGTGTCTGTGTGAGTGTCTGTATACTGCTATGTGTGCGGGCGTGTGTGCACATATATATATTATCCCTGTATTAGATCAGAGCTAATTTCATTGCCATGTTTAATGCAACAAAAAAAGGCTACATATCTCAGATACTTTTATATATATATATATATATATATTTTTGTTGATGCAATCTCATAAATTTGTATTGTGTTTTATTTTAATATATGTCTATGTCTGTTTTGTTCAAGATGATGTATTTATTTTATTGCATGTGTGTGTGATGTTACTTGTTTTTTTGGGGGCCCTTATTTGGTAGTACCGTAGTTGGAGGGCCCAGGTACGCTTGAAAGCATGTAAAAACTCTGAGCATAGTCTTTCTTTCGATTAAGATCTGCTCTGAATTTGTTTAATTTAGTTGTATATTAGTTCTATGAAGGCTTCCAATATTGACCACGATCAAGTGGGCAGTACACTTTCTCTCTCACGATCACAGCTTAGATTGATGTACCAGATTTCCCTATAAATTCTGCTGTTGTTTTTAGGGACTATGTCCCTCCTTACAGCTTTTTATTCATGTGGAAATCTGATTCATGCAACCTTAGCATGGGTGTGCTTCGTCACATCTTTAGCTCCATTTGGAGCTCTGGTGCTTATATCCTTCGGCGATGTGTCCAGTTTTAGCCAGCGTTTACTGGGTTCGCTCTCCGTCAGCCTTGGGCTGTCCCCAGCCGACCTGCAAAGCAGTAGGTTGGCACTACACTTTAATCGTAGCCAGAAGGCAGAGAAGCGATGTTATTGTATGTGTTTTTATAGTGTTAATGTTCTACCGTAAATTATATATATATATAATATATATATATATATAATTTTTTATTGTAATTTATATATTTTATCATTTCTGTGAGTTTTTATTTTACTTATGACTTTTTTCTTTTTTATATTCATGCTTTTATTGTATTTGTAATATATAGTCATCTTCTTCTTTGCGTTCGTTCTTTACGACCAATTTTAATAACTCTTTGTGATAAGTTTGATCTTTGCCAAGAACGTGTATACGTTCCACATTGGTTTGGTAGGCCCTAAACGCATAGATTTCTACAAGTTTAGGACACGTGCATCCGATTTCGGCCAAACCTCCTTAGTCGCCTCGTACGACATGCGTGGGAGGTAACAGTGGTTCTATTCTTTACACCCCAAATTTGGACCCCGGTAACCACTCGGGTGTTGTATCTGAGACTCGCCCATATCATCCGTACCCATGAGAAGTTGATTAATATATCTTCTCTCTCGACCACGATGACGACACTGTCTGGCACGTCCAAACCTCAAGTCCTAAATCTCGCACTCTTTTCAATGTCTGGAACTGGACCATATCACATAAATAAAGGCGTACCGATTTATTAAGTCTCATTGAATGTGTGCGTGCATGCACAATTTGAGACTTGCAAACAATGTTCTTTCCTTCCCCCATTAACCATTTTGTTACGTGTCTTTATACTGAACTGTTGCTCACTTTAGATGATAGAATTGATTTTAGCCTCAGACAATGACTGTTCAATTGATATTGTCAGCAGTTTAGATATTTTATTAATACGTATAATATTTTGTTATAAACGTTGAATATACATTAAAGATTACTGATTGCGAAATGTGTGTACTTTCTTGATGTTCTTCTTGTAATTGTTAACAAATTGGTAGAATATTATAGCAGTACTTTTTTTTTTTACATTCGGCAAACTATCAAAGACACTCGATAGAGGCGGACAACGGTAATGACGAACCGACTCAAGCTGCCGTATGCAGTGTTTTGCGTGTGCAGAAAGCTGGATTTTGTCGTGATTGATGTTCCCTTCGACATGAATTTCAATTCAAGTGATGAATAGTTTTGTGTTGACACTTTAGCGATGGCCATATGCATTAATGCGGTGCTTGTTGCTTTTTGTGGCGGTACGGCTGTTTCATTCTGGAATTAGTTTTCGACACAGGAGACAGTTGTTAGCATTTTGTGTGATGTTCGTTGGCACAGGAACGGAGCAATTATGGGGTGACCCGTTGTAGTGAAGTTGGAACCGTACTTATGAACTAAGATCAAAGACACTGTTTTGGAACGTGCAGGGAAAGAGAAGTAACGGAAGGCCTAGACATTCCTGGAGAAGTCAGCTGATATTAAAAGAATAGGTAAAACATGGTAATGGCGAAACACGTAAAAACAAAGTACTATGGCTTTACAATAACAATACACAGCAACGTTTCGACCAAAGGCCTTTATCAAGCAAAGAATACAATAGTGGTGAAAAATTTCACCTCTCGCACAGCAGTTGGGTTGTATGTGTGAGAAGAATTATCAACTCTGTTGTATCCTTTGCTTGATAAAGGTTTTTGTCGAAACATTGCTCTGTATTGTTTTTGTATTTTGTAAAACTACAGTACTATGTTTTTACCTGTTTCGCCATTGCTAAATATTTTTACTGTAGTCTTCCCCTATACAGATAAAACATGGAAAGAATTGGAAGGGATGGCAGGAGAGAGCAAGAGCTGGAAGAAGTTTGTTGAAGACATGTGCTCCGTTGGGAGTTGAAAGGTGAAGAAGAAAGTATCAAAGAGAGCGTGGGATAACATTGCAGACAAAGATTCAAATATATCGAGCCTGTGTAATTAGTTCGTTGCTATATGGCTCAGAGACACGGACAACCTACTCAAAGCACACGAGATTTGCCATCTTTCACTTTCTGCGGTCAAGTGATTGTTCTAGAAATCGCGGAAGTTACTCTTTGGACTATAATCTTCTTCTTTGCGTTCGTTCTTTACGACCAATTTTAATCACTCTTTGTGATAAGTTTGATCTTTGCCAAGAACGTGTATACGTTGTACATTGGTTTGGTAGGCTCCTAAACGCATAGACTTGTATACATTAGGATACGTGCATCCGATTTCAGCCAAACCTCCTTAGTCGTCTCTTACGACATGCGTGACAGGTAACAGTGGTTCTATTCTTTACATCCCAAATTTGGGCCCCGGTAACCACTCGGGAGGGACTATAATCACATGCACATTGCCCAGTCTGGTTAATAAGTGATGTAGTTATAACGTCTACCACGTTATAAACGAGGTGGTACTGCAGTGGTCACCAACAGACTCTAAGTGAGAAGGAGTTTCCGTAACGCTAAGCATAGCACTATACGCCTAGAGTTGTTGGAGGTTCTTAGGCCGTCAAGAAAGCCAGGTACTCTCCCCCACTCAATATAGAGAAAGGGAAATAAACCCATAATTTCTGGAGGCTCAATAACAACAACAATATTTTGAACCAAAGTACGAATAATTTAAGAGCAACAGTACTAATAATTTGATTTGTATTCTTGTCCACCATAGCCCAGAAATTGTCATGTGTGCCACGGGAGGACTTCAAATATACGCCTTCTTGCAGATTTAAGATTTCTATTTCTAACTCTTTAAGATTATCCTTCCTCCTTCCTTTCATTCACTTGAAATATTGTCTATATATTCAATGTTGTCTCTTGTATCCTTCCTTTCTTTCGCTTGAAATATTGTCTATATATTCAATGTTGTCTCTTGTATCCTTCCTTTCGTTCACTTGAAATATTGTCTATATATTCAATGTTGTCTCTTGTATCCTTCCTTTCGTTCACTTGAAATATTGTCTATATATTCAATGTTGTCTCTTGTTTCCTTCTTTCCTTTTGTTCGCTTGAAATATTGTCTATATATTCAATGTTGTCTCTTGTATCCTTCCTTCCTTTCGTTCGCTTGAAATATTGTCTATATATTCAATGTTGTCTCTTGTATCCTTCCTTTCGTTCGCTTGAAATATTGTCTATATATTCAATGTTGTCTCTTGTTTCCTTCTTTCCTTTTGTTCGCTTGAAATATTGTCTATATATTCAATGTTGTCTCTTGTATCCTTCCTTCCTTTCGTTCGCTTGAAATATTGTCTATATATTCAATGTTGTCTCTTGTATCCTTCCTTTCGTTCGCTTGAAATATTGTCTATATATTCAATGTTGTCTCTTGTATCCTTCCTTCCTTTCGTTCGCTTGAAATATTGTCTATATATTTAATGTTGTCTCTTGTATATTTCCTTCCTTTCGTTCGCTTGAAATATTGTCTATATATTCAACTTTGTCTCTTGTATCCTTCTTTCCTTTTGTTCGCTTGAAATATTGTCTATATATTCAATGTTGTCTCTTGTATCCTTCCTTTCTTTCGTTCACTTGAAATATTGTCTATATATTCAATGTTGTCTCTTGTATCTTTCCTTTCGTTCACTTGAAATATTGTCTATATATTCAACTTTGTCTCTTGTATCTTTCCTTCCTTTCGTTCGCTTGAAATATTGTCTATATATTCAATGTTGTCTCTTGTATCCTTCCTTCCTTTCGTTCGCTTGAAATATTGTCTATATATTCAATGTTGTCTCTTGTATCCTTCCTTCCTTTCGTTCGCTTGAAATATTGTCTATATATTCAATGTTGTCTCTTGTATCCTTCCTTCCTTTCGTTCGCTTGAAATATTGTCTATATATTCAACGTTGTCTCTTGTATAAACTTCACTGTCTTTTGTAGCTCACACAGAGAGGTCCGTGTAGTTTTATGTCGAGTGTTGTTTCGTTAGGCCAGTGAGTTTGCCTCAGTGTATCATATTCGGGCAGTCTTGAAGTATGTGCTCTGCAGTCTGGTGTGCCTGTCCACATGTACACTTGGCGGAATTGCCAATCTTGAATTTTGTATACATGTGGCTGCGGAGTCGATTGTGTCCTGTTCTAAGGCGCAGAATAACAACTTGTTCCAATCTGCTCATATTATAGTAATCGTCTTGTGTTGGTATTTGTGGCTTTCTCATTGATTTAATCATCCTTTTCTTTTGGTGGTAGGTAACTAGCACTTTGAGATTATTTTTGTTTCTAAAACTTCGCAGATTATACCTCCAAGTTCAGCAGCGTCAACAGAAGCGAATGAGTTATCTTCTCTTTTCTCTAATCCTGTTTTCCTTCACGGCATCAGGATAAGAAGAGCTTTCTAAAACGGACTTTGGTGTGCACTTCATAAAGAGTGTTTTTCTTCGCCTCTGTTATCTCTGAGGTCTACCTTTTGCGTGGATTGCATTTTGCTTTGTATCTACTGTATCGGAGTAACATTGCTCTTTTAACGGGCACTGTTTGTTTGTAATCTGTTTAAGTGGCCGAACCATATAATTAGGTCAACGATTGGAAACTGACTAAATCTGGGACTAAATTCGATAGTAATGAGATCACAACCTGCTGCCTTGCAGGTCGGCTGGGGACAGGCAAAGACTGACGGAGAGTGAACCCAGTAAACGCTGGCTAAAACCGGACACATCGCCGAAGGATATAAGCACCAGAGCTCCAAATGGAGCTAAAGATGTGACGAAGCACACCCATGCTAAGGCTGCATGAATCAGGTTTCCACATGAATGAGATTTATTGGGAAATCTGGTACATCAGTCTAAGGGTGATCGTGAGAGAGAAAGAGAATAAGAAGATCAAGATGTTTGACAAAACAAAGAAGATCACATACACCATCACTCAGTGGCGGCTCGTGATCATTTTTATTGATGGGGGCAGACAGAAATTTTCTGAAAAATCATGGTTTCGGTTAGGATATATTTTAATGTATAAAATAATAAATACACGTTACACGTTATTTTTGGTGGGGCCCGGCCCCGCTGGCCCCTAATGACGAGTCGCCACTGCCGCCACTGATAGATTCCGCAATACATTTGGAATGTGAGAAAATGATTTCTGTTGAAATGTCCAACCCAAGATCTTATTGAACTTATCAGCCCGTGTGTTGACAGAGCTCGCAAGGGGAGCAAAGAATAGTAAAACTGCAACCTATAAAGCATGTCGTAAAAGGCGACTAAGGTAGGGGCCTAGGGAAGCTATCTAAGTAAATAGAAAGCATCGTAGAAATCGGATGTGCTGGCCTACTTGTAGGCGCATAACTAGCACAACATACAATCGCTCTTAGGCTAAGATCACATACAAATCACAAATGGTGGTTAACGAGTGGTCGATATGGAGCGTTCCAAGAAGAGGAAGAAGGTAATCAATCAATAGGGTTCCATGTCTGCCGGCGTAGGTGATCATGTCTCTCCACAACTCTCTCTGTTTGGTGCATGTAATCAGTTCTGACGTCGATATTTTGTCGAACCATGATGTCAGGCTATCCAACATCTTCTCCCTCTGTCTTCCACGATCTCTAATTCCTTGAAGTTTACCTGTTGTCACCAAATGTTCTAAACCTCATCTTCGCATTATATGTTAGAACAGCATTTCCCAAAGTGGGCGGTACCGTCCCCTGTAGGCGCTTAAGCGGGGCGATAGTCTGTTCAGAAGCATTTGGGGGCGTTTTTCTCTCGTGATTTTGCCATTGAATAATCATTAAAAACTGTTATAATGGGGTGGGTGGGGGCGTTATAAAGTTTATGTCGGACAAAGTAGGCGATGGACCGAAACAGTTTGGAAATCTATGTGTTAGAAGAACCTTGATTGTCTGATTCTTATTCTTTTGATAAGGTTTCTTTGTGTGCTGGCCTGATTTAAAACCTCATCATTTGTTTTCTTAGCTGACCATGGAATTTTCAGCATTCTTCTGTAAAATCGCATCTATGTGGCTTCCAGTGATCTCATTGATTGTTTGTTCATTGTCCATGATTCGTTGCCATACGTAAGTATTGTTTAAATATAACACTGGAGTACTCGTTTTCGCAGTGTCATTGGTAGTGAATTCACGCATAGTGTGTTTTCATTTTCATAAAAGCTGCTTTTGCTTGAGTTATTCTACTTCTTGATCGAAAAATCTCTGAGGGTTACAGAGATGTGGTTTTATAGAAGAATGATGAGAATCCCATGGACTGCTAACATGACTAATGTCGAAGTGTTGAATGAGGTCAAGACACAGAGAAAGCTTATCATCAATGTAAGAAAGAGGCTATCATCATTTTTCTAGCATTTGATGAGGAAGGGAGCTTTAGAACACATTGTGATAACCAGTAAAATCGAGGGTAGCCCAGATAGAGGAAGGCAAAGAGAATCAATTTTGGATAGCCTGACTTCATGGCACGGAAGAGCGTCACCATCTGAGATGATAGCAAATACCAGATACAGAGATTTGTTGAAACCCATGATCGCATACCCCAGCAGGCACGGCACCTGATGATGATTCTACTCCTAATCTATGTTGTACATCTTCCAACTGATGTTAGGAATGTTCCCAGATACTTGAATCGATGGATTTGTTTCAGTATTGTGTTATTTATTTTGATATTACATTTTGGTGTTTCCTGTAGATAACCGTTATCTCTGTTTCTTGGACATAACAAATTATCTCTGTTTCTTGGAGATAACACATTCTCTCTGTTTTCTTTATATTCATGCTTAATTCTTTCATAGGGCGTCTCTGTGGCTAAGAGGTTAAGCGCTTTGCCTTGTGAGTCGAAGGTCGTGGGTTCGAGTCCGGACCACGCCATTATGTTCACGAGTGCAGTTTTTCCAGAGACCCCTAGGATTGTTGCTGGAGCTACGGAGTTCGTGCTTTGTGCAATACTCTCAGCAGGTGGCGTGCCATTTCTGCGGAGAGGGACCGAGACGTTTGGGGTAAAACCCGGTGCAATGAAGTCAATCCTTCAGCTTTTAAACCCTTTGAAACCTTTCTTTTCACTTTCTTTCACTAATATATTTTGTCAGGTCTTGTAGATCTTGTTCATTTGTAGCCATGAGAATTGTGTCTATCAGGTCTTGTAGATCTTGTTCATTTGTAGCCATGAGAATTGTGTCTATCAGGTCTTGTAGATCTTGTTCATTTGTAGCCATGAGAATTATGTCTATCAGGTCTTGTAGATCTTGTTCATTTGTAGCCATGAGAATTGTGTCTATCAGGTCTTGTAGATCTTGTTCATTTGTAGCCATGAGAATTGTGTCATCAGCGTATCTTAGATTGTTCGTGTTTTGTCCGCCAACTGTTATTCCTGCCTTTTCTTCTATATGTTGCATGATGTTTTCACTGTATAGATTAAACAGGTCTGGTACTCTCGTACGCATCCTTGTCTTACCCCTAATTGTATCGCCTGGTAGTTTCCACTCTGATTCTCTAGTCTTATGGCTGCGCTTTGTTGTCAGTAAATATTCTTGATCAGTCTCAGATCTTTCCCATCAATATTTATACTTTCTAACATTCGAATTATTTCTCCATGTTTTACTTTATCGAAAGCTTTTGAGTAATCTATGAAACATAGGTATAAGTCCAACTTCATTTCTATTGATCTTTCCATTATTGTTCTTATTGTATCCTTCCTTCCTTTCGTTCGCTTGAAATATGTCTATATATTCAATGTTGTCTCTTGTATGAACTTCACTGTCTTTTGTAGCTCACACAGAGGTCCGTATAGTTTTCTGTCCAGTGTTGTTTCGTTAGGCCAGTGAGTTTGTCTCAGTGTATCATATTCAGGGCAGTCTTGAAGTATGTGCTCTGCAGTCTGGTTTGCCTGTCCACATGTACACATGGCTGAATTGCCAATCTTGAATTTTGTATACATGTGACTGCGGAGCCGATTGTGTCCTGTTCTAAGGCGCAGAATAACAACTTGTTCCAATCTGCTCATATTATAGTAATTTTCTTGTGTTGGTATTTGTGGCTTTCTCATTGATTTAATCATCCTTTTCTTTTAGTGGTAGGTAACTGGCACATCCGGCTGCTCTCCTGCAGCCCCTTCCTTGGCCAATCGGTCTGCTATTTCATTTCCTGGTATTCCACAGTGAGAGGGTATCCACTCCAAGACGACCCTGCGCTGCTTGGACAATTTAGACAGTAGGGTCTGTAGACCTGACAATTTTCTGGACTGAAGTGCTTGGAGTGCTGATTTTGCATCAGTCAAAAATACAACAGGTTGAGGATCAAGTCTGGTATTCAACAGTTGTTCAGTTGCCACCTTGATTGCCTGAATTTCTGCATCATAGTTGTGACAGAATTTCCCCGTTGGTACTTTAATCACATTCGTATTGTATATATTGCGTTGTTTGTTCCACCGTTTTCAACAAAGCCACATTGTTTTTCTTTAACTTCTGGCCTTATACACAAATAGTATATACATACTTTTTTCAAGTGTAACTGTTTATGTATGTATATGTTCAGTGGCGGCTCGTAGTAATTTTTCTTGGTGGGGCCAGACACAAATTTTCCTGAAAAATCATGATTTTGGAGTATTTACTATTATTTGTCTATTCCGGGAAGTTTTCCCCTTTCGATTATTGGTGGGGCCAGGCCCCACTGGTCCTTAATGACGAACCGCCCCTGTTTATTATTCTTTTTGCTTACCTGCCCAGCTTATTCGTAGCGCGTTGGACGACTTATGACAAGCTCCCTGTGAGCGCGGGTTCAATTCCGCGGGCTGGCAGAAAAGCCACAGGTTCTCCAGATTTACGGTGTTCGTGGAATCGAACCGAAGGGTTACGATGTTCATGGCACCGAACCGAAGAGCTGAAAGCTCAAGTGCTTCTGGATCGAAAGAAAAAAAAAATATTCTTTTCCGTTTGTTTATTGTTCCCTCTTCACTTTTTAATTAACCTGTTTTGTTTTGTGGTTGTAACTTTGTTACATTTCAGTCTACCTGCATCCTGCTTTTTTTTTTGCACATATGCACAACTAACTCTATTGTAGATTTTAGGTTGGCTGTGCAAATATGTTTACTGAATGAATTATAACCCAAAGGTCACAAGCAGATTTCCCAGTTGTTGGGGTTTCCCCATTGCTGACCTATATTTGAACTGTTGACATGTACCACCGCCAACTATAAAGAGTTGGTTGTGCATGTACTGTATATGTATGTCATTTCGATATGTCTTCAAGGACGTTTTACTGTGCTATTCAAATCTTCTTTTTTCTTTCTATCTTTCATCCTTTTCTGCTTTTTGCTTTTGCCGTTAGGCGTAGCAGGTTTAACTGATGATCGGTTTCCGAGATAGTGCACGCTCGGTTGCTTGAGTCTTCTACAACAAAACATCAGGAAAGAAGGCGAGAGGAAGACCACGAAAACGATGGTTAGATGGCATAGCAGAATTCTGTCAAAGAGTAAAAATAACAATCACCCAAGCCATCAGAACAGAGCAAAACAAAAAACAGAAAACTACGACACTGAGCAACAACTCGGTAGCAGTGTGACGACAAAAGAAGAAGAAGATTGTGGAGTTTTAAGATGTCTGTAACTCCATCATCCATCTTTTTCTTGGTTTGCTCCTTCCTCTTGATGATTCCATTTTCAGGTTGTACGCTCTTGCAACTGGTGTACTCGGTTTCATTCTCACCAAGTGGCCAAACCATTTGAGTCTCTGATTTTCAATGAATCTAATAGCAGGTGTTGTTCCTACTGTTCTTCTAATTTCCTCATTTCTTATATGGTCTCTTCTTGTTTTATTTACCGCTTTCCTCAAGCATCTCATTTCACAGGTGGTAATTTTCCCTTTTCGTTCTTTTGTCAGTGTCCATGTTTGGCACTGGCAGCACAATATTGGTATGAGATTGCATTTATAATCTGTCTTTTATTCTCTACTGGAATTGCTGGGTGTTTCAAGATTGGGGTAAGTTGGTATGTTCTACTTCTTCTATGCGTTCGTTCTTTACAACCAATTTTAATCACTCTTTGTGATATGTTTGATCTTTGCCAAGAACGTGTATACGTTGCACATTAGTTTGGTAGGCCCCTAAAAACATAGACTTCTACACGTTTAGGACACATGAATCCGATTTCAGCCAAACCTTCTTAGTCGCCTCTTACGACATACGTGGCAGGTAACAGTGGTTCTATTCTTTACACCCCAAATTTAGGCCTTTGGGAACCACTCGGGCGAGTTGGTGTGTTTATATTAACATCTTAAAAGGGACAAATATTGAGTTTTGCTGCAGATTATAAAGTAACGGTGGAAGGACATATGGTCAATAATAAAAACGCATAGCTCGTTGAAGTCGTAAGAGTGTTTTTGTGGAGACATAACAAAAAAGCCCAACATAGCTAGCCCTCTGTTTAAAGATTAATTGATTCATATGACCATCATTATTGCACTTCGGTGAGTAACCATGCGTGTTTCTTACACAGGAAGATCTTAGCGGCAGTGCATGAAGTCCGTAGCACCGGCGAAGGTGCACGATGTAATTAAGAAGATGGTGAAAATATTTTGTAGGAATTATTTATTTAAAATGTCTAATGAATTCTGCCAGGGCAGCGATTTTCCAGCCCGCTCTTCTCGATTTTGAACTGCTAAGGGTTCTTTTTAATCAATCAAGTGCCATGCTTGCTGGCGTAGGCGATCGTGTCTCTCCACAACTCTCTCTCACTGGTGCAGTTAATCAGTTCTGACGTCGATCTAGTGTCGAACCACGATGTCAGACCATCCAACATCTTCTCCCTCTGTCTTCTACGATCTCTCCTTCCCTGAATTTCACCTGTTGTCACCAAATGTTCTAAACCTCCTGTTCGCATTATATGCCCGAAGAACCTTGATTGTCGGATTCCTATTCTTTTGATAAGGTTTCTTTGTGTACAGGCCTGATTTAAAACCTCATCATTTATTTTCTTCGCTGTCCATTTTCAGCATTCTTGTATAAAACCACATCTCTGTGGCTTCCAAATATCTTATTGGTTACTTGTTCAATGTCCATGATACACTGCTATACATAAGTCTTCTTATCTTAACCACATTTGCCGTGAAGCGTCGTGGGAGAGTTAGTTTTCTATCTTGTGCCATGTGTGTTGCGCTTGACGTTGTCAGTCCATGCTTTCGCAGGGACTCTGAGATGTTATCTATCCATCGTGTTCTTGGCCTGCCTCGTGCTCTGCGCCCTGAGCGTCGATTATTGTAGGCACGTGATGGTAGTAAATGTGGTTCCATTCTAATTAGATGGCCGAACCACTTGATTCTTTGTTTCTCGATGTATTGTATGCATGGTATAGTACCTTCTTCTTCTTCTGCGATCAACTTTTGCTATGCAACTACTCCGGTATGTGTCATAAACAGGGCGGTGCGCTTGAGGTCTTCACCGGTTCCCCATAGTTTGTCTTGTAATGTTGTTTCTGTTGGCCAGATCTCCAATCTCTCACTACTCAGACTAGGGCAGTCTTGCAGGATGTGCTCCACAGGTGCAGGCTGTCGAGTCCCTGGGACCCATTCTGTGGAGGTGTGCTCTGAGACTGCAGTGTCTCGTTCTAAGTCTGAAGACTGTGGTCTGTGCTTTTATGTTTAGTGTATTTATACTGTCGTGCTCTGGTTTGTATCCTCCATTTGTTTTTCTGGTATAGTACCAACGATGCTTCCGATATTCTCGTTTCTCACTCTTATCTCTCCTTGTAACGTTGACAGCTTTTCGTAGATATCTCATTTCACGTGTTGTAATCTTTATTTCTAGTGTCTTAGTCAGGGGCCATGTTTGGCACTGATAGCAGAGAGTTGGAATAAATATGTACTTTATCAGTTTATACATAAATAATGGCTCAATATAGCACTGCAGAACTCGATTCTGGAGTACTCATCTCTGTCAAAGTTCTTACAACGAATTCTAAATGCAACAAGAAGATATCAAATCAGAAACAAAGTAATCAGCTAAAAGTGGTTTGGCTGAAATCGGAGCACATGTCCTAAACGTGTAGAAGTCTATGCGTTTAGGGGCCTACCAAACCAATGTACAACGTATACACGTTCTTGGCAAAGATCAAACATATCACAAAGAGTGATTAAAATTGGTCGTAAAGAACGAACGCAAAGAAGAAGAAGAAGAAGAGCTAAAAGTGGGATACTTGTGTTTTAACTACGTATTTTAAAAAATAGTATGTCGTGATGTTTGTACCAAACAACAAAGGGAGTTAATCACGCTGAGAAGGAACAAAAGTTACCGTTCTTTCATGACTTTGATGTACAAAGTTGAATGTTGAGTGGTGTGTCACGTGGTAAGATCTCTGACTTTCAAACGGACGAGAATCTTTCATGTGCAAAGTCACGCTGATCTCGGAACATCTGTAAATCTATTCATGACTGTTCAAGTTAGGGGAAAAACGCCTCCATTGACGAGGCATAGCAGCCTGACATTCTAATGTAAAGCTTTAGTTCAATGCGAAATCTAACACGTAACGCCCCCTAGGAAAATATAGACATTGAGTTTACCGTTAGCATTCTTGTCATCATCATCATCAAGGTGCGTGTCTTTTATAGGACGTTGCTCTCTTTGCATGCAACGCATCTGAAATTAACTATGTCTCTAGCCAGTTCACCAACTTGGTCGATATTCATATTCATGGTTTCTTTAATACTTTGTAGACATCTCCATTTGGTCTGCCTCTGCTACCGGGTTGTTGCCCAATGTTGTGGTTTTCTGTTTTTGTCTTGCACTGTTCTGGTTAGAACCGTATGGTCTGTGAAGTGGCTTTGCGTAAAATGGGAACTAACCTTATGGTCTGTCAGGTGGCATTGCGTATTCTAAAAGTTAAGTGGCCAAACCACTTCATTCTTTGTTTCTCAATGTAATTCAAGCAAGTCGCTAGGAATGCTAACCCGAAACAAATGCTTGCAGAAAACGGATACACCAGGTTGTAAGGTGTATAATATGGTGCAATGACCCCTCACAATGAGGAATGGGATAACGGATTCTACGGTTGCCAATCTGCCTCAGAGATTTAGCCACGAGTAAGAATGTCAGACTTACCATCACAGGGTGGCCAAAGCCAAAACTTACTGCAGGAAGAGGTCGCACAAACGGGAAGCAGAAATCATAGGAATTATATCCTACAGAACTGCCTCCAGTATGCAGACTTGATAAGTAAGAGGTTGCCCACTTACACTAGCGTCCAAGACAAACTGGATGGCGTGGCTGATAATCTCAGGCAGACGGCTGCCTTTGTTAGAGAATCCGAAATCCCAATCTAGTGAGAACACAGAAGGCAAACTGTATGGCGTGGCTGATAATCTGAGACAGACGGCTGCTTTTATTAGAGAATCCGATATCCCAATCTAGTGAGAACGCAGAAGAAAGAAGTTTTATTTTTGTGCCAAGGCATGCAGGTGTAAGAGGAAATCAACGCGCCGATAAGCTTGCAGATATGGCTGCTGGGCAAAGTGGACGAGCAATGGACCAAGCTGATATTCTAAATTCCTAAGGGAGAGAGACCGTGTACATGATTCATGTAATAGTGGTGAATCTACAACACCAAAAAGACTGCTAGAACTTCAAGTCACCTGTGTGGTGCCAGGACCCGCAAGGGAAGCAAAGAATAGCACCACTGCGACCTAAAGGCATGTCGTAAGAAGCGACTGATGTAGGACTTAGGGAAGCTACCCTAGTAAAATAAAAAGCATCGCATAAATCGGATGTGTTTGCCTACTTGTAGGGGTATAACCGCCCAGCGTACAATTGATCTTAGACTCAGATCACATACAGATCACACAGAGTGGTGAACAAGTGGTCGATATGGAGCGTTTGAAGAAGAAGAAGAAAAATTCCAAGTCAAGTGTGATGTAGCTAGACAAGACCACTATGCTGCTAGATTAAAGAGGAATAGTAAACCAACACGGAACTGGAGTCGTTAGTCGCCACTTAGTCGCCACAAGCTGAGAGACATACTGACGGGGAGATCGGAGCACTTATTAACTAACTGATTCGACGTGCAGTGATGATGATCCGACAACTAAACTAAAACTAAGCTGAGAGACATACAGACGGGGAGATCGGAGCAATTATTAACTAACTGATTCGACGTGCAGTGATGATGATCTTACGACTAAACTAAAACTAAACTGAGAGACATACTGACGGGGAGATCGGAACACTTATTAACTAACTGATTCGACGTGCAGTGATGATGATCCGACAACTAAACTAAAACTAAACTCTACAATTCTCATATCCACTAGTGTTTCTTTTATTGTATTTGATTAGGTATTCGCTACACGCCATAATTTGCTGACCGTTTTTATTCGAATATTGTGCACATATATTAAGTTTCGATATTTCTTAGTTTTCCTATTTTTGCCTTGCTTCTATTTCAGTTCAGTCCAGTTCAGTTCGTCCAATCAACGTCCTCGTACATTGGAGACATTCTTCTTCTTCTTCTTCGATCGTTCTAGGCCTGTTTTAATCATTCTCATTGTGATATATAAACAGCCAAACGTCCGAACGTAATGTACGTGCACCAGCCTTCAGCACCTATTGGAGCCCAGTTGCTTATCCTTCGGTGGGGTGTTCGTTTTCAGCCAGCTTTTGATTTACTAGGGTGAGCTTTCCCTAGGGTACGATCAGCTTTGCCGTATTTTGGGCTTTGTGATCTACGCCGGGACAGTGAGTTACGCTATTTATGCCCGTTCTGACTGAGAAATATTTCTCGGGGCTTGTAAGCTTATTCTCGTACGGCGTCTTACTCGTATAAGACACCGTGTAAAGTATCGGCCTTCGCCAATGTTCAGACCCGGACTTCCTGTCAGGTCCGTACATTGTCGGCCTTGCTTTACCGAACATTTTTGAGTCTGATCCGGAGAAGGAACATTCTCAGCCTTTTCTAGACGCGCATTGGTACGTGGCAATTTGCAATTTACGTCGAAAGCACTGGCATGGGGCCGAGTACAAACAATGTAGAGAGGGTCGTTTCAGTCGGCGCTATCAGCGTAACTGTGGGTTTTTTCGCTCGCCGCCATCACCCGCCCCAGTTATTCCGGGGATGTTAGTTACGACTGCAATCGAACATTGCCCGGTTGCCCCATGGCTGGCAGTCCCGTTAGGAATCACCAACCTCAGTTCTTCCGGGGATGTTAATTTTTATTCGCACAGTACCTTGCACGGTTTTCCCAGGGCGAGTAGTTCGTTCGTCCTCCGTCTACCAGTGCAGCAGCCATCTTAACCGGGTCACTCGGTAGTTGTAGTTGGACTCGCCCGAGTGGTTACCGGGGCCCACATTTGGGGTGTAAAGAATAGAACCACTGTTGCCTGCCACACATGTCGTAAGAGGCGACTAAGGAGGTTTGGCTGCAATCGCATGCACATGTCCTAAACGTGTAGAAGTCTATGCGTTTAGGGGCCTACCAAACCAATGTGCAACGTATACATGTTCTTGGCAAAGATCAAACATATCACAAAGTTTGATTAATATTGGTCACAAAGAACGAACGCAAAGAAGAAGAAGAAGATGATAGCAGTCCTGAAAAACTCTCTATTCTGCCCAAGCTGATCGCCAATGACACCCTGTACCGATCGTCTTCTATATCTTCCTCTAATTCTTCTTCCAGGCATCATGAGCCGTTACAGTTGGAATATATTCCACGCCCACTGTAGAATTGAACCCGGACCACTATTCTTATCCGCATAATGTGACCAGAAACCACATCAATCACGCGGTAAACACAAGAAAACAACAAAACAATTTACCCCTTTAGAATGAACATATCCGTAATGTTACCCGGAACATACCCGGAAGCAAATCTAGTTGACAAGATTTGATTGGTCAGATAGTACTGTGAGATTTCTAAGAACCGATTAAGCTCAGTGCTTATTACCCCATTTGATTCGGACAGGATTTCCCTATATATCTCCGTTGCTGTCACATCAATGGCACGCCATCTGCCGGGAGTGTTGCCCAAAGCACGAACTTCATAGCTCCTGCAACAATCCTAGAGATCTCATGAATAAATTGCAAATGTGACTCGGTCTGGATTTGAAACGACAACTTTCAGAACGACAGAATAGCATCTAACCACTTCGCCATATAGAACGGTGTGCTTATCCAAGTTTTATCCACATTTCCACATATGAGGTGAAATGAGTAATTATGATGTTCGGTCTATCCATCATTCTCCCACTCGCTTCTTCTTCTTCTTCTAACGCTCCATATCGAACAATTGTTAAAACACTCTTTGTGATGTGTATGTGATCTGAGTCTAAGACTCTTGTACGTTGTGCCAGTTATGTGTCTACAAGTAAGCCAGCATATCCGATTTCTGCGACGCTTTTTATTTACTATGGTACCTTCCCTATTCCCCTACCTCAGTCGCCTCTTATGACATGCTTGAAGGTTACTATTCGTTGCTCCCTTGCGGATCCCAGAGACACACGGGCGTATTAGGAAGAATATCATATTATTGCGACATCTTTCTCTTCTGTAGTTCTTCCCGCAAATAGATCTATACAGAAAGAACTCAAAATCAAAGAAAACTGGCTGATGCTACAAATAAGAAAGAAAATTGAGATATTTTGGACATATAAAAAGACATGAATGGCTGGAGAAGATAATCATGGAAGGAGGCATACCGGCAAAGAAAAGAAGTGGAAAACCACGGAGAAGATGGATTCAGGATGTAACTGATGGTTTGAACATGACAGCTGCAGAGGCAGGACATCTGGCATATGAGAGAGAGAAATTCCGAAGTACTGTTAGGGTGGCAAAGTTCTGCTCAGGACAAGCTACTTGATGATGATGACGAGTTCTTCCCGCCACTTCTCATCTACTTCAGTTTTGTTTCATTTCGCAAAACAAAACTGAAAAATGTAGCAATTTTATTAATTATTAATTTTTTTTTTTGGCTTTTAATTTCCCACACACAGTTTTCACGAGCAGAACTAATGAATGCTATTTCGCTTGTTCAAGTCATCACTTCTTTTTATACTTTGCCCACCAATCATTGCAAATTTGATTAGTTTGGTTAATCTGACCTCATCAATTACGGTTTTAATGATTTGATATTCATCAGACTTTATTAGGGTCAATATTTGAAGAAACTCTCTCTCTTGCGTTCCCGGAAATTGAAGAAACATTAAGTGTTTATTATTATTATTATCGTTGTAAATGGTTGCTATTAACCCGTGCGTGTGTGGTGCAGAGACTGCTGCTTTGTCGGGTGAAACATGACTCGAGCTTGTAGGCCGCACAGACGGTTAGGAAGGCGGCAGGTGCGTAACTTACCCACTCCAGGCAAGGAAAGATAGAGAAGAAAATTAAGAATACAAAACTCTTTCGATGCCCCGTAATATGAATAAGTAAACTCTTTTAAAGGGGACCAGAGGCGAAATAAATGAAAGAGACAACGGACAAAGAAGGTATAGGATCAGTGAGCTGGCAATGATCAAGACCCTACTCCACCTCCACGTCATGACCCTGGAAACAGACTACCGCTCTGTCGTCTGGCTAAATAAGTAGGGATCGAAGGAGAGCTACTGTGGTATAGGTACTGGTGTAAGCATAGTCATGATTGCTTCGAGAACTGCACACAACATAGAAGAGCAGAATCACAGAGTGAAGGTACCTGCACGTTTCTCATGGCCAATGTCTTGTGATGGGAACATTTGTATGAATGCAAAACAAATGCAAGGGGTGGGGAAATGGTACGAAACGTATGTAAACATAAACTCACGTCCCTCAGAGTCAATGCTCGCACCTCTTCTTCTTCTGCGATCAACTTTTGCTATGCGACTACTCCGGTATGTGTCATAAACAGGGTGGTTCGCTTGAGGTTTCACCGGTTCCCCATAGTTTGTCTTGTACTGTTGTTTCTGTTGGCCAGATCTCCAATCTCTCGCTACTCAGACTAGGGCAGTCTTGGAGGATGTGCTCTGGGGACTGCTTTGGTGCTCCACATGTGCAGGCTGCCGAGTCCCTGAGACCCATTCTGTGAAGGTGTGCTCTGAGACTGCAGTGTCCCGTTCTAAGTCTGAAGACTGTGGTCTGTGCTTTAGCGAAACACGTACAAACAAAGTACTATAGTTTTACAAAATACAGAAACAGTGACGATAAACAGCAACGTTTCGACCAAAGGCCTTTATCAAGCAAACAAAAGGCCTTTTGATCGAAACGTTGCTGTTTATCGTCACTGTTTCTCTATTTTGTAAAATTATAGTACTTTGTTTGTACGTGTTTCGCTATTTACCAAGTTTTACTGCAGCCTTCCCCCTATTTCGATATTGGTCTGTGCTTTTCTGTTTAGTGTATTTATACTGTCGTGCTCTGGGTTGTATCCTCCATTTGTTTTTCTCCAGATAATTTTCCTGGATTGTTTCAGGAGAGTCTTTGCTTCTGTAAAACTTTGTGTTGGGTGGTGTTGTGTTAGGCTCCCCCAGCCTTTGCGAGTTTGTCAGCCTTTTCGTTTCCTGGTATACCACAGTGAGCTGGTATCCACTGTTAAGACCAGTTCGGATTTTTTGACAACAAGCTGATATTTTGCCGTATGTCCTGAATGAACTTGTCTTGTCTGGGACATGAGATAGCCTGGAAAACGGATCTTGAATCGCTAAAGACTGCAATATTTTTTACTGACACTTGCTGGTCGTTGAGAATCTGTATGGCTGCAAGAAGGGCTGTTGCCTCTGCTCTAAAGTTGGTGCATGTTTCTCCTGCTGCCAGAAAGTGTGTTTCTGTGTTTCCTTGAGGGTGAGTGATGTAGATTCCGCTGCCTCCCTTTCTGGTAGCATCTGTAGCTGAGCCAAATGCTCGCACCATAATTGCCCGCTCTAGACAAGACTCGTTGAGACCGATGTAACATGTTGTGGTGGCACAAGGAATGAGATGAATTTGTTGGGTAAGGTTGGCTGAGCGTAAAAGCTAAAATTGCGTTCTTGTGCTTAACGAAATTAGATTTGCCTTCGAATTTAACAACTTACTTCCTTCTATCTTTGTGTAGCTATGTAACATGTCCTTTGTAGAACATCGCTTCATCATCCAAAGCCTGATCTGACAAGAGGTTTTCGATTGCTCAGCCAAGCTACTTATTTGAGAGCTTCAAGAAAATCACATGTAATTCTCATATAAATCAGTTATGATTGAAACTGCAGTTTTGACACACTGAATAGGTTACAGTGTAAATATGACGAGACAGACTGGAAATCATAATCAGACTCTAGGTGGGTAAAGGGTGAAGTAACAGACCGATGTAGAGAGAAGTTGAGTGGGAGCACAGAAACTGATCTGCAAGTGGCGAAGGATGCGAGCCAATAAGATGAGTAACACACCAATAATAAGGCATAATCAGCACATGAATAATCAGGGAGATCTGTACATCGTATGGAGTGATAAAAGAGAGAAGAGACAGAAGATCTGCAGGGGGCAATGGCAAATTAAATGGAAACAGAAGACTGATGTAACAGTCACAATTCATAAGAAAAGATTAAATGGTTTGGACACCTGACAAGAATGCCCTGGTATCGCATACCACAGAAAGCCACACAGAGAAAAGTATAATGAGTACAAAGCAAGAGGAAGACCACGCAAAAGATGGAGCGACGGTTGTCACGGTAAAACACTTACCAATTGACCGTCTGTAAATACAAGAAAGACAAGCACAAACTCAGAAGTTGTTACAGTAAAACACTTGCCAATTGACCGTATGTAAAGACAAGAGAGACAAGCGCAAACTCAGAAGTTGAGCCAGTAAAACACTTGTCAATTGACCGTATGTAACTACGAAAAATGTTAATTTGTTGTAGCGTATGGTCATTCAAATTTTTAAAAAACCACGAAAGGATACAGATATTGTGCTATGGAAACTACAAATCTATTCATTGTAATATTTCTTTCTTTCCTCACTTCATTTAGGTTAGTGGCTCGCCTCTCTCTCCAAAGATAGCTGGTTTGCTTCCTCGTGGAGCCATTGGGATATTGTTTTTAAGATATCCCTGATCTCAGGGTAGGTGAGATGGAGTTCCTAAATTCATTATAAAGATTAAAAATAAACTTCTAACAAAATATTTTCACTATTTTCTAAATTATATCGGGGACACTCTCCGGTACTACGGAGTTCGTGCACTGCCACTGAGATCTTCCTATGTAAGAAAGAGATCGGAGCACACATGGTTATTCACCGAAGTGCCATGATGATGGGCATATCAATCATTCAATCATTCAATCAATCAATCAATCATTTAATCATTCAATCAATTTATTGTACTTCATAAGACAAGCTATATTTTCAATTATAATGTATCTTATCTTATCTTAACCACATTTGCCGTAAAGCGTCGTGGGGAGAGTTAGTTTTCTAATTAAAATGTATCAATCTATTATTAACTCATTAAGGATATAAGAAATAAAGGGACTGAGATGGTATGATAAGATTACGAACGAGGAACTCAGAGAAAGAACTAAGCAGATGCCAGTGGAGAAAGCTCAGAAAGAGACGCCGGCGATAGATAGGACACACATTGAGAAGACCGACCGGAAGCATTGCAAGACAGGCACTGTTTTGGAACATGCGGGAAAGCGGAGTAAGGAAGGCCTAGACAGACCTGGAGAAGAGAGCTGGAGGCTGTTATTTAAAAAAAGATAGGTAAAACGGGGAAAGAATTGGAAGGGATGGACAGAGAGAGGAAGAGTTGGAGGACGTTTGTTGAAGACCTGTGCTCCGTTGGGAGTTGAAAGGTAAAGAAGAAAAAAGATATAAGAAAGTCATGTAAATACATCTGAAAACAGATGTCTGCGACAAATAATGAACATAAATGGAACGAAATCAAAAGTGACGAAATCAGAGAAAAGTTTGATCAATAACTAGTTATAATAATAATAATTCCTCTCGTACCGTTATACGTTACATAGGGCCTGCAAGTAATTTCTTCATACCGCTCTATCCTGGGCAACTCGCTCAATCTCCTCCATGGAACTGAGATCGATATTTCCTGCTTCTCTCAGCAAAGTTCGTTTCAGGGTTCCTTAGGTCGACCTCTCTTTCTTGAACCCTTTGCATCCCACTTCAATGCCTGCTTTGATATTCGTTGATCATTTCTCCTCAAGTGTGCCCAACATATCTCCATCTTCTCAATAACTAGTAACAACCGTTTAAAGAAGGAGAACTGTTCAGATATGTTGGGCCACAGTCAATTCTAACTGGCCTGAGAACTGACGGAAAATCCTGACCTAGTTTAAGTTGTGGGCTGGAATATCTATCTATTTATTATCTAACTGTTGCTTTCAGTGTCAGGTCAAAAAGGAGACACTTGAGGACCTCTCTATGCACCTTGTCTTCTTTGTTTCTAATCTTGATTTGCTTTACAATCAGTAAAAGAGATTTCTAAACGAGCTTTTTGTAATAAGTTTTTGCTTCATAAATAGTGTCTTTTGTCCCTCTGGGTTATCTCTAAGGTCCACCTTTATCTTGGCGGGCTTTGTATCCACTGTATCAGGGGCAACATTTCCTTATCTGTGACATTTTATGCCCGCCTGTTGGTAATCTGCTTATGTGGCCGAACCATTTAATTTGTTGTTTCTTGATAAAGTTCAGTACTGATGTTGTACCACTTTTTTCCTGATGTCTTCATTTCTAAGCCGACCTCTTCGTGTTACTCCCAGCATTCTCGTAGACACTTATTCTCTGCTGGAATATATATATATATATACAGTGGCGGCTCGTGATCATTTTCTTCTTTTCTTCTTTACGTTCGTTCTTTACGACCAATTTTAATCACTCTTTGTGATATGTTTGATCTTTGCCAAGAACGTGTATACGTTGCACATTGGTTTTGTAGGCCCTAAACGCATAGACTTCTACACGTTTAGGACACATGCATCTGATTTCAGCCAAACCTCCTTAGTCGCCTCTTACGACATGCATGGCAGGTAACAGTGGTTCTATTCTTTACACCCCAAAATTGGGCCCCGGTAACCACTCGGCGATGATAATTTTATTGGTGGTGCCAGTAAAAATGTTCGGAAAAATCATGGTTTTGGGTTGTTATATTTTAATTTAGAAAAGAATAAATACACATTATACATTATTTTTGGTGGGGCCAGCCCACTGGCTCTTATTGACGAGCCGCCACTGTATATATATATATATATATATAAGTTTATAGTTGGCTCTGGTTGGGCATACTCTGTGAAGAAATGAATCAAGAATCACAAAGCACGAATTAAAGTTGGAAACACCGGGTTTAAGAAAGCAAGGACGCGATAGGGAAACCCCGAAACAAACATTACTCAGAGTGCGGGAAAAATATCAAGACTCAGTTCCAAGAAGAGACTCGCAGACTTGTTCATGATAGAGCGGTATGAAGTAATAGCTCATGAGGCCCTATGTTATCTATAAGAGAGGAGCATAGAAGTTTTAGAACCTTAGAGGAAGCACCGGAACCAATAAATATGATGAATAATTAGTCAGTGAACAAGTAGTATGTATGGTATCCCATAAACAAGCAAAAATGTTTTTGTTTTGTTTGTTTATCATTTTGTTATTATGTTTTGCTTGCTTATGTCTTCTTCTCTTCTTTGCGTTCGTTCTTTCCTGCCAATTTTAATCACTCTTTGTGATGTGTTTGATCTTTGCCAAGAACGTGTATACGTTGCACATTGGTTTGGTAGGTCCCTAAATACATTGACTTGTACAGGTTTAGGACATGTGTATCCGATTTCAACCAAACCTCCTTAGTCGCCTCTTACGACATGCGTGGCAGGTAACAGTGGTTCTATTCTTTACACCCCAAATGTGGGCCCCGGTAACCACTGGGGCGGCTTGCTTATGTGATACCATTCATACGTGTCTTTGTCCTTAAACCCCAATTTATGACGTATCACCGCAGCCTCCCTCGGTTTCCTCCTGATCTTCTTCTTTTTCTTCGATCGTTCTAGGTCTGTTTTAATCATTCTCATTGTGATATATAAACAGCCAAACATCAGAACGTAATGTACGTGCACCAGCCTTCAGCACCTATTTGAGCTCAGTTGCTTATCCTTCGGTGGGGTGTTCGTTTTCAGCCAGCTTTTGATTTACTAGGGTGAGCTTTCCCTAGGGTTCGATCAGCTTTGCCGTATTTTTGGGCTTTGTGATCTACGCCAGGACAGTGAGTTACGCTATTTATGCCCGTTCTGACTGAGAAATATTTCTCGGGCTTGTAAGCTTATCCTCGGACGGCGTCTTACTCGTATAAAACACCGTGTAAAGTATCGGCCTTCGCCAATGTTCAGACCCGAACTTCCTGTCTGATCCGTACATTGTCGGCCTTGCTTTACCGTACATTTTTTGAGTTTGGTCCGGAGAAGGAACATTCTCAGCCTTTTCTAGACGCGCATTGGTACGTGGCAATTTGCAATTAACCTCGAAAGCATTGGCATGGGGCCGAGTACAAACAATGTAGAGGGTCATTTCAGTCGGCACTATCAGCGTAACTGAGGATTTTGCGCTCGCCGCCATCGCCCGCCCCAGTTATTCCGGGGATGTTAGTTACGACTGCAATCGAACCTTGCCCGGTTGCCCCAAGGCTGGCAGTTCCGTTAGGCATCACCAACCTCAGTTCTTCCGGGGATGTTAATTTTTAATCGCACAGTACCTTGCACGGTTTTCCCAGGGCGGGTAGTTTCGTTATGCACTAAACGCAACTTGTTCTTTTGCGCTCGGCAAACCTTGCCCCGTACATGTATCTGCACCAGGCTACCGATGCGGGGTCAGCTGCAATCTTCTCTCGCACCAACACGAGGGTAGACTTTATTCGTTACGGTCCTGTCTTATTTATTCTTGCCGACGGGCTGGCAATGTTTGCCCCTCCTCAGGGCTTCGAGCTTCGCCCTACTTGGGCATACGTTTGGTCACTGGATGCACCTCTCATCCATGTCTGAGACGTTTCGTTGCTGTTTCTTTGCGTTCAGGGACTTTGGCAATATCTTGTTGGACATCGGTCAGGAGATTTGTGCGTTTTGCCTGTATGTATCTTTATTGTATTTCCGTAATTGCACTGCTACCACTACCAGTAGTTTTCTCTCCCCGATCCCTGCCCTCTTAGCCAGACCGGAACCAGAGTCTGTTTCCAGGGTCACCGCGTGGAGGTTGAGGGCAGGGTCTTGGTTGCGCCCCCTCGCTAACCCTGGCTCATGTTACCACCATGACCTCATGAGCCTTTGACCCCCCTCCTGATCTGATCCGCTCTGACCAGACTAGATTTGTGGATTTCCGCACATTGTGAACAAGTAAGTATTAGGGCTTCGGAAAAACACATTATTAAACACATGATTCTTGGAACGAGAGAAATACATACATAAAATATGTTACAAGGACAGCACTAGCTTAATTCCTATGCAGTAAAAAAAAAAAAGCCCCAAACAAACAGTGGCCACCCGGTAGTAAAGGACCAACTAGATCAGACGGAAGAACCCAAATTTATGTTTAGTGGTGGCTGGTTTTTGTATATGTTTGATAGAACATTGCAAGCTTTTCTTTTGCAATTGATTACATCTACGAGTCCGTGGTTATTTATTGATGAACAAATATAAATAATATTGATATTCCTTATTGTTAAACTTAACTTGTTGGATAATATAACCTTGATTTACCATGCTGTGTTGTTTTAAAAAGAAATATGAATTATACAACAATACTGGAATGCGAGATCACGCGACGGTTGTGGTTTTATTTCCTAGAGTTTTTACCTGAACCCGCTGGCCTTATGTTATCGGAGGCCAAAAACGTTGTTGTCGTAATAAGGTTCGTCCTAAGTTTATTTTCCTAACAGGTCACATGGAAAATATAAAACAACCACATGCAATCCCCCATCCCATCATGTCAATGACATCCTTAAATCGTGTTCCCACAACTTAGTTCTGATGGCAATTAAAATATTCATTTCAAATTTCAAAATGTCTTGTGTAATTTCAAAACTCAAAGGAGTAGTTTTTCAAGGTGTAAAATAAGATTGAACGACGCTCCGATGAAAACACTCGTCTTGGGCAGAACTTTGCCACCCCAATAGTCCTTCGGAATTTCTTTCTCTCAAAGGCCCGATGTCTCGCCTTTGTAGCCGTCATGTTCAAACTATCAGTTACATCCTGAATCCATCTTCTCCGTGGGCTTCCTCTTGTCCTGTTTGCTGGTATGCCTCCTTCCATGATGGTCTTCTCCAGTCAAAATAACTCAATTTTCTCTTTCTTATTTGTAGCATCAGTCAGTTTTCTTTGATTTTGAGTTCTTTCTGGATAGATCTATTTGTTCTATTCTCTGTTCATGATATACAAATGACTCTTCTGTAACACTTATATTCAAAAGCACATATATGTTTTCCACTGCTTTATTAAATGTCCATGCTTCACACCCATACGTTGCCACTGGGAATATACATGCTCTTAGTATTCTAATCTTTGTTTTCTTATCAGTTCCGTTCCATATTGTTTTTAGTTGTTTAATTTTTTGTTTAATTTGGCAAACTATCAAAGCGAGAGTGGGACAACACAAAACTGACATTACAGACGAAGATTCGAATATATCGAGCCTGTGTAATTAGTTCTTTACTATATGGCTCAGAAACATGGACAGCCTACTCAAGACACGAGAGGAGACTTAACATCTTTCACCTTCGATGTCTTCGCAAGATTATGAACATCAGATGGTACGACAAGATAACCAACTCTAAAGTACTACAACGTGCAAAACTGTCTTCCATCATGGGCATGCTCAGCGGTAGACGACTAAGATGGTTGGAGCATGTGAGAAGAATGGAAACTTATCGCATACCAAAACAAATGTTGTTCTGTGAACTTTCGGAGGAAGAGGCACCAGGGCAGACCACTGCTCAGATATAAAGATGTCTGCAAGGCTACCATGAAAAACTTTTCTATAGGTCCCAGCACATGGGAAAAACTAGCTGATGACAGAGTTTTGGGAAAGCAATATTACGAAGTCTTTTGAGAAGAGACTTATGTATGAGCTGAACGACAAGAGAAAAAGCGAAAACTCAGAAGTTGTCACAGTAAAACCCTTGCTAATTGACCGTCTGTAAAGACGAAAAAGGGCACATATATATATGTATAAATTTTTGTAAAGCCATGTTTGTTCTTCATTCATCCCATTTCCATCTGTTGTTAGTAGTGAACCAAAATATTCAAAACTGTTCACATTTTCTACTTTCCGTTGATAAAAATATCTTTTCTCATGTTTGTTGTATCTGTTGTCATTATTTTTATTTTTGCAACATTGAGATATACATTTTGTTTTATTTGATACAAAGTTTAAACAAAAATGTTTAGCCTGTTTTGGTGTTTTTAAAATTACCTTAATACGTGTTCGTTTCTGATTTAAGTTTTAATAAGGTATTCCCCATGTTGTAAAAGTGCACGTTTTAATGTATTATCACATTACTAAACAGTTAGTTCACACTGAATACAGTTGAAATGTGAATAATACTAAACATTTTTAATCCGTATTTCATTCACAGTTAAAATTTAGCGCTTCTTGAAAACATTCACTGATATGATTGTATCGATCAAAGCGGCTGATCCAAGAGACCTGCGGCAGCTACCGTTATGTGTCCTGTTGCATTCTTGCTCGTTCCTGAAGATCAGCGAGCCCTCCTTTCCTACATTACATTTTATTACTTCTATCCCATCATGCATCATTCGTGATCATGTGGCCTACGATTCCTGGGGCTTACCTAATATTTTTCCTAGCAAAAGAGGCCAATCACTGCAAGGGGATAGTGTCACGTGGTAGATATTCCCTTGAAATAATTTATTCCCGGTGGCGTTTAGCGTCTTTCGGGAAACATCGGTAGCACCTCAGCCGAACCAGAAACTTTCATCAACAGCCGCCATGTTTGCTGGTTGTGAACGGATGAAAAAGAGAACATTTTAGTGTTTTATTTTGTATCTGGATTGATTATTTGATAAAATACGTAGGCAAGGTTGTTTATGTAGTGTTCATCTAATGTTTTAAAAGGCCAAAAGGTGACTATACCCGTCATAATTGTGAAAAATAGTGATTCATGTAAGTAGTCATTGCCGCGGCGCTTTGTGGCAGGGGCTTCGATTGGATCGGGGATCGACGTAAAATCGGCGGTGTCCGTCACCATGTTGCAAAAATAAATTCTTGCATTGTTTAGAGCTTTGGAATGCATACGTTATAATTATGGTTAACATTGCCACCAAAAACATTTTGCGGGCATAATATTTTTCGTTATGATGTTGTGGATCAAAAATAATCGTCGGCTCTTGAAATCTTAGCGCTGTGTTGAATGTAAACATGGCCGAACACCAACTAGGGCCTCCGGCCAGCAAGAAACCTAGAATCGGATCACCGTCTCTGAACACTCCAAGTGAAGGCAATGGTAAGATATAAATTGTATTGTATATTTGTTACAATAGGATAATGCAAAATAGCAGTCGTGTCCATCTCATGCGTTTCATGTGAGATTCACAGTGAAGCAATGTGACAAATCTTACCGGGTTTGTTGAATTGATTATGCAATTTAATATAACATGTAGTCACATTGTATTGAAGTGACAGTAGTCTATAGAATTATATTATATACGATTTACAGTGATACGACTACAGACTGAGGCAGTCGCTGTACTATGTACTAACTATACATATATAAAATATAATCATATAGATACGACTTGCAGACATGATCACGATGCAGATTTACTTCGCAATCAGTTGACGTCTGAGTTAGATTGAGTACTGACTGTACTCAGTTTGAGTCAAGTACCTGTCCGGGCTGTCCCGTTGAGTAGTTGAGAAAATTAGTTAAAATATGTGAATGAAGCTTAGAAACATAAAATGTGTTTATGACTACAACGTATGACTACAGTACTACAGTTTGAGCTGTCTGCAGTCATTCAATTTTGCAGATTATTTATTATCATTATGTATCCCATACTTGAACAGTTGAGTCTGAGTTAGTATTAGTTATAGATATGAATAATGAATGAAGCTTAGAATTTAGAAACATAAATATTTTTATGAGGTCGCTGAAACTGGGAAAATTAATTGTATGAATACAGCTTGAGCTGTCTGCAGTCATTATATTTTGCGAATTATTTAGTATTTATTTATTATGTATGTCCTACTTGTCCAGTTGAGTAGTTTAGATATGAATGAAACTTAGTAACAGAAAATATTTTCATGAAGTCCCTGAAAGTAAATATTGTATGATTCTTCAGTCATTCAATTTTATTAATTATTTAATATTTATTTATTATAGCTTAGAAACAGAAATATATTCCCCAGGTCGCTGAAAGTAAATATTGTATGAATACAGTTTGACTTTTAATTTGAGCTGTCTGCAGTCATCCAATTTTGCAGATCATTAGTATTTATTATGTATCTCTTACTACTACTAGCCATCTTTCCCTTTTATACTTGTAGTCTGTTTCTTAGAAGTAGCTGTCGTTACTGCCTGTAGTACCGCTTTTTAGAGCGGTGTAGGACGAGAACCTGAGGAATTTAATGGCTAGCGCAGTCGCCACGCAGCTGTTAGGGTTTCTATTTATTATCGAAGTAGCATCCATCATATTTGTCAGCCTGCATTGCATATTGCTAATATCTTATGGAGATGTTTACATAGGCTAGATTAGGTCTTAAGTATTTCAGAAGTTGGAACCACAGACATCAATTTATTTGTCACACACTTGATTTTCTCAGTACAAATGCAATAAAGGGTCTACTTTTCTTCTTTCTCTCTAATCCTGTTTTGCTTCACAGCATCTGGGTACGAAGAAATTTATAGGATTTTGTGTGTGCTTATAAATAGTGTTTTCCCTTGCCTCTGTTATTTCTGAGGTCCACCTTTCGTGGGAACGGTCTTTTGCTTTGTATCGGAGTAGCATTGATCTTTGACGCATACTGTCTGATATGCTAATATGGCCCAAAACAATAAATTTGTTGTTTCTTGATGTTCGTTACTGATGTTGTACCCACTTTTTTCCTTGCGTCTTTATTTCTAAACCGGTCTCTTCCTGATACTCCCAGCATTCTGCGTAGACATTTCATCTCTGTTATGACTAGTTTTCTATCATTTGATGTCAGCGTCCAGGTTTGGCACGGGTAGCATAATGTTGGGAGAAAGATTGTGTTGGACAATGCTCTTTTAGTGTTCCTGGTGATATGTTTGCATTTCAAAATTGGTGATATTTGTCCTAAGGTAAACGGTGAATTGTAAAAATTGACTTTTTTTTTATCTGGACAGCTATTTTGTTGTGATCACATAAAATTTAATTATTTCTATTCTGTAGTTTCTTCTTCTTTGCATTCGTTCTTTGTGACCAATTTTAATCACTCTTTGTGATATGTTTGATCTTTGCCATGAACGTGTATACGTTGCACATTGGTTTGGTAAGTCCGAGAATGCAGACTTCTGCATGTTTAGGACACATGCATCCGATTTCAGCCAAACCTCCTTAGTCGCCTCTACGACATGCGTGGCAGGTAACAGTGGTTCTATTCTTGACACCCCAAATTTGCACCCAGTTAACCACTCGGGCGGTTCTGTAGTTTAAAATTCGAACATAGTTTAGAAGTTCACATACCTAACAAATTGATAAGAAAATTAGGGACCAAAGCTGATTCTTAGAAGCCAAGCATAACACTTGTGTTTAAATCTTTCTCATATTCCAAGGACGCAATGTCACTAATTGCTTGCTTTAATTTATACAACTAATGACTTGGGGGTTTCTGTGGCTAAGTGGTTAAGCCCTTTGCCTTGAGTCGAAGGTCGTGGGTTCGAGTCCGGAACGCACCATTCTGTTCACAAGTGCAGTTTTTCCAGAGACCTCTAGGATTGTTGCTGGACCTACGGAGTTCATGCTTTGTGCAATACTCTCGGCAGGTGGCGTGCCATTTCTGCGGAGAGGGACAGAGCCGTATGGGGTAAAACCCGGTGCAATGAAGTCAATCCTTAGGCTTTTAAACCCTTTTTAAAAAACTAATGACTGAGTTTTAAAAATAGTTAACATTTAAAGGGGTATCCCTTTGCAAATATTTGTATTTGGTGCAGTGAGTATTTCTTACTATGTTTTCTTTCCACAGAATTCAATTTTTCAAACTTCAACTTTGAGGGCATTGTCAATGACTTGCCAGATGATCTTGATGGGCTTCAGGGATCCTCAAGTGATGCCCATGCAGCCCACAATAATCAAGACAGTTTGGGGGGCTCATTGTCACAGCTGCTGTCAAGATCAGCACCAAACTCCCAGATATCATTGTCAATGCCTAATAATGCAGGGGGCATGCAAAGAAGTTCTGGAATGGGTATGATGAATATGGCAATGGGGAAAAACCCATTGGTCAACAATTTAGCTGCAACATTAGCAAATGTGAATAAAGTGGCCACATCATCACATCTGGGAATGAATGATAGTCTTGTCAACAATTCTTCCTTCTCCATCTCAGGCGCAAATACAGGAATGATGGGAAGTGTAGTGAACTCGATGGGTATGAAGTCAATGGGTACCCAGCAAATGATTGGGGGTGTAGGCAGTCTCAATATGGGACAGCAACTGCAAAATCAAATGATGAATGGGCCAGGTAGCTTTGCAGGCAATATGGGACAAATGCGAGGTATGCCAAACGTGAATGCGTCAACATCAATGCAGATGCAGCAAACTGGGATGATGACTAATTCAGGAATGGCACAAATGCAAGGTCACCAGGGCATTACAGGACATCCAAATATGAACATGCAACAACAAACTCCTGCTCAAATGATTAGGGTAAGTGTTTATATCATAAGTTTTGTCCTCATTCATGTTTTTTTAGTCACATTGGAGGAAGATCAGGTCACCACTGCCGGAAACATTGACATGCTATTGTAGTGATGATGTGCCCATGTAGTGCCAGGGCCCGCAAGGGAAGCAAAGAATAGTACCACTGCAACCTACAAGACATGTTGTAAGAATAAGGTTTGTTTCAGGGTCTCCTTAGGTCGTCCTCTCTTTCTTGAACCCTTCTGAACCCTTGCATCCCACTTCAATGCCTGCTTTGATATTCGTTGATCATTTCTCCTCAAGGTGTGTCCAACATATCTTCTCTTTCGTATAACAGTTGTCACTTGAAGCATATGTCATCAACAAATTTCCTCCAACTAGATCTGTCTTGAGCAAGCCAGATTAGTTCATTCTAGATCCTTCCCTTTCTCTTGTCTACAGTTGGTCTCTCTAGGTCACCCTCTGTCTCTCTTACATACTAGATTCCATTTCAAAGCCACATGTAGGTTTCTGGTCTTCTGCAGTTTTGATGCATATCCCAACCACTTCCATCTTCTGCTTTTTATTTCCTGGTTAATATTGTTGATACCTGTGCTCCAGGTGATCTCAGTATTTGGTATTCTCTAGTCCTAGCAAATTCGAAGAATTCTTCTGAGACATCTTCCCTCAAAGCCTCTTATGCAACTGTCTGTCTTAGTACTAGTTTTGACTGGTATGATTCTCTGATATATTAGCTTCACACATTCCAATTTTAGTTTGGTTATTGGTTACTAAACTGATGTCATTGCACTCTGGGCAGACCGTAGGTGCTCAGCCTCCCCAAACAGATATCGAAGCATATGCATACTGATGGTTCCTGTGGCTCGCTGGTTAAACACACTCCTCACTCTGCCCCTCAGGCATCCAGATCTACCTGTACAATGGGCAACTCCAAACTGCTACTTGATGAGTCTTTCAGATCTTACAAAGGGATACTTGCACTTAGGTTTTTCTGGTGAGATCTGTGCTGTGGTCTCGTTTCTTCTATTTTTCCCATTGGGATGTGTGCATTGACCAGAAGATCTGCAGCTGTCTTGTCAGACATGGCCTAATTTTGTTTTTAGCACAAATTTGGTTTTCTACATCTTGCCTCCTTTTAGAGTTTTACTCCGCAGACTTATGGTGTCTCTCTGACTTAAGTAACGTAGTCTTTTTCGCGAATTCATTCTTTTCTCTGATGAAACTTATCTTTGTTTTGTTATTGTTTACTAAACTGACGTCATTGCACTCTGGGCAGACACATATGTGCTCAGTCTCCACAACATATGTTGAATGGTGTGTATACTGATGGTTTCTGTGGTTCGCTGGTTAAACATACTCCTCACTCTGCCCCTCAGGCATCCAGTTTTACCCGTACAATGGGTAACTCCAAACTGCTTAAATCACTGGATCGATTCAACATTTATTTTAGTGTCCTCATCCAACATTAGTTGCGAAGAGACCAAAGAACATACCACTTATCCACCTTCAACTCCCCAAACAATTGATGCTGTTAATGCAAGCCTGTCCGCTCTTTCATTATCGCAAACACCCGCATGCCCAGGACAGTGGATCCACTTAACTCCTAGTGGACCAGGGCAAAGTCACGTTTACAATCGCTTCACGTTTTGATAACCAACGCCACTTAGCGTGGCGGAAGGTAAAAGCGTCCACTTAAGCGCACTAGCGTGGCGCTTGGTCCACTAAGAGTTAAGCCTCTGGAGGCTAGAAACTTCTATAGACGACATCCACTCATACTGAAACCTGCCCTTTTAGATCTTGTGAAGCATTGACTGAGAGTAGGATATAACGGTCCCAGTAAATGGAGTCTCAGAGAGCCATTGGACGGCAGCAGTAACGGCCTCAACCTCCATCCTCATACTAGAAGTAGTTGTCCTGTACGCTCCACTTTGCTCTGCAACAACCCTACCATGCACATTAGCCAAGAAATCTCACACTGATTTCTCACCATGACAAACCGACCCATCGGTGTATACATCATCATCCCTTGCATTATCTTCTATCAGCTGCTTATTTGCTTTGTTATGCTAAATTATGTTTTTGTCCGTCAGGTTAATTTCTATGTTTTCTCTCTATGGATGCTTAGTTTTATGTGAAGTTTCCTCAATTCTTGGAACCAGAATTGTAGTTAATCTGTCCTCATATTTTAATACTGCTTTTAACTGAACCAAATGCTCAGAAGTTGCCTGGGCTCACAGGGGAGCAAAGAATAGTAACACTGCGACCTACAAAGAATAGTAACACTGCGACCTACAAAGCATATAGTAAGAGACGAGCGAGCAAGGGAAGCAAAGAATAGTAACACTGTGACCTACAAAGCATATAGTAAGAGCGAGCGAGCAAGGGAAGCAAAGAATAGTAACACTGCGACCTACAAAGAATAGTAACACTGCGACCTACAAAGCATATAGTAAGAGACGAGCAAGGAAGCAAAGAATAGTAACACTGCGACCTACAAAGAATAGTAACACTGCGACCTACAAAGAATAGTAACACTGCGACCTACAAAGAATAGTAACACTGACCTACAAAGCATATAGTAAGAGCGAGCGAGCAAGGAAGCAAAGAATAGTAACACTGTGACCTACAAAGCATATAGTAAGAGACGAGCGAGCAAGGGAAGCAAAGAATAGTAACACTGCGACCTACAAAGAATAGTAACACTCGACCTACAAAGCATATAGTAAGAGCGAGCGAGCAAGGGAAGCAAAGAATAGTAACACTGCGACCTACAAAGAATAGTAACACTGCGACCTACAAAGAATAGTAACACTGCGACCTACAAAGAATAGTAACACTGCGACCTACAAAGCATATAGTAAGAGACAGGACAAGGAAGCAAAGAATAGTAACACTGTGACCTACAAAGCATATAGTAAGAGACGAGCGAGCAAGGGAAGCAAAGAATAGTAACACTGCGACCTACAAAGAATAGTAACACTGCGACCTACAAAGCATATAGTAAGAGACGAGCGAGCAAGGGAAGCAAAGAATAGTAACACTGCGACCTACAAAGAATAGTAACACTGCGACCTACAAAGAATAGTAACACTGCGACCTACAAAGAATAGTAACACTGCGACCTACAAAGAATAGTAACACTGCGACCTACAAAGAATAGTAACACTGAGACCTACAAAGCATATAGTAAGAGACGACTGAGGTAGGGGGTCTAGGGAAGCTACCCTAGTCAATAAAAAGCATCTCTGGGAGTCTATGTGGCGTAGAGGTTAGGTGCTCGTCTCTCGTATCAAAGGTACCAGGCTTGCTCCCACGTGGAGCCATCTGGATATTTTTCCAGATATCTCAGTGTAGGTGAGATCGAGTTCCTAGTCCTATCGAAGATGAACGATAAAACATAGGTCGCTGTGTTCAATTTGAGCATGTAAAAGAACCCTTGGCAATTCAAAATCGGGAAGAACAGACTGGAAAGTCGCTGCCCGGCAAAATTCAGTAGGAAAAATTAAAAATAAAATTTTGCAATAACTATCATTTTCAAAATTACACCAGGGTCTTCGCCGGTGCTACAGAGTTTGTGAACTGCAGCTGAGATCTTTCTGTGTAAGAAAGAGATCGGAGCACACATGGTTACTCACCAAAGTGCAGTGATGATGGTCCTGTCAACCAATCAATAAAAAGCATCATAGAAATTGGATGTGCTGGCATAATTGTCAAGACGTACAATCACTCTTAGGCTCAGATCACATACAAATCACAAATAGTGGTTAACATCGATGTGGAGCGTTCAAAGAAGTTGAAGAACCGGACCAAAGACATTTGTTGAAATTATTCATTTACTTTTTTATACATTAAAATTGTTTAATAAGTCTCTGTTCATTTTTCATTTGAGGATCATCTTCATATGTCCGTAGTTGCTCTGATCTCTTCCCGAGCATGTATTTCAGTGGGTTTAGAGTAACAATTTCCATTCTGTGTTGGCTGATGTATCTACTGGAGTTTCTCTCATGGTTTTTCCTTCTTGCAGCATCTAATGGTAATGCATAACTTGCGCAACTGAGATAGAGAATACTCTTTATCTTCATTGAAATCTTCAGAGTGTATGTTTTCTCTTAAAGCATTGATGATGTTGCTTTTGTCCATAGATCGTATCACGATCGTAGCATTGCTTGCCAGCGCATCCGCTCTCTCATTGCCCTTCACTGCAGAATGACCTGGGACAAAGATTTAGGTGTCTAGATTGTCACACTTTGTATGAATTGCATCCACTGCCTTCGTACATAACCAGCCTTGATCTTCTGTATCATGTTCATATAGTCGCTGAGCATGCACGCATGGGTTAATGTTTGCATCTTTAGCCACTCCAGGCATTTTGTCACCACTATGACCTCCATAGTCATGCTCCTAGTAGTTGTTGCTTATACAACACTTGCCTCTTTGATGACTTTCCTTTAGTTCTAGCTGTCAAGGCCTATTAACTCTGACTGCTGAATCACAGAATCATCAGTGTAGACCAGTGGTTCCCAAACTTTGCATTATCGCAGATCCCCTTTTAAATACATTTTGCTGCTTCAGATCCCCAAAAGTTTCTATATGTGAAAATCTTCTAGCGATGGAGTTATTATTATACCACACTAACAGTCAAGCTGGTTCCAATTTCTCATACTGCGGGAAACTTTAAATGATCTTTCATTTTGTCCTATCAGACAATTAGACTCTGGTCCGGGTCTTTTGATTTCGCAGCGGAACTAGTTTACGACTGTTTCTATACATGTATTTAAAATGTATTTTTCGTTTTGAAATGTTAAAGATCATAATATTTCTTCAAGAACTTGAGGACCCCCCTCTGAGTACCTCGTGGATCCCAGTTTGGGAAATGCTGGTGTAAACAACAGCATCTTCCGCCAATATGTAGTCATTTATTAATGCTTCAACTACTATGTTGACTGCTATAAGCAGCGAATCGCGACTTGGATTTTTTTTTACTGTGGTGGCGACCACATAGGATTGTCTGTGTTGATTTCCTTTTACAATTCCCATCATTTAATTTTCACCGCTTCTCCGTCTGTTTTTTTTTTTTTACGTGTCAATGAAATATGACTAAATCCACATTTTAAAGGTTTCGATTGTGTCTTCCAGTTAATTTCTAGTTTGGTATCTTCTAGGTAAAGTAAAGAAACCCTTTTTTTTTTATATACTATGTGGTATATAGGGTAATACAGTGTTAGGTCTGTACTTTTCATTGACTTTAAGCACATGATGGCCGCTTTTACTGCCCAGCACTTTTCCTGGTACCCAATTGAGGCTGGGTCGACTGAGTCGTTATGGTTGGAAAAAATTCCACGCTGATAGAAGGCTGAACATTGTGGTGGCTGGCTCACTGAGAAATATTCTTTTCTTCTCATTAAAAATGGGAGTTGCCGCGGCTGTTCAGAATTGTCCAGTTAATAAATCAAACACAGGTTTGATTATTTCCATGACAAAGTCTGGCAGCTTATTTCTATTTTGACCGTGGTGGCTGGCTCACTGAGAAATATTCTTTTCTTCTCATTAAAAAAGGGAGTTGCGCGCTGTTCAGAATTGTCCAGTTAATAAATCAAACACAGGTTTGATTATTTCCATGACAAAGTCTGGCAGCTTATTTCTATTTTGACCATGGCACCAGTTTCCACAGTTGACATGGATACCTTTCCTGTGTTCCCAGATTGACCATATTGCCTTTTTCATCTCGTCTAAATTTCCCACGTTTGACCGAATCGCGCCTCCATAGTGACCCTGAATTCTTTTGATAGCGGCTTTTGTCAGTCTTCCAACTCCTCCAATCCCTTTATATTTTCTATCATTTTCTACAAATGATTTGCTTTTATTGGCAGCAACTTTATCTAAAAGTCTTTTACCCATCCTCTTCTGAACATGGCCGCAACATTCTAGTTTTCTAATTGCTTTACTGGAATAGATGGGTGGCATCGACTCAGCGATTACTTTGTAGCTTTTTGAATCTCCATCTCCTAGAAAACCAGTGTATGCTAGACAATGCTGACTGACAGATCTCTCAAAGATTCTCTTTAGACCTACAGGTTCCATTTGTCCTGCACAACCAATATGATTTGTCTTGCAAAAGTTTTTGTGTTTCTCCTTCCATTCTATTAATTTATCGCCAGAAATTTTCTTGCTCATCTTTGCTCATGAATCACAATAATTGGACAAGACTTCTACATCAATAACTTTTGCTGGTGCTTTCAGACTAACAGACATACATGTTGAAATTCCATTTTTGCTGGAGAAACCTCGACGTTGCCAGGAACCGTCACAGGAGACCGTCACTTCATCTGACTGTTCTGCGTCTTTTAATTCAGTAGCAGCCTTTCGCATACTTGACGCGGCTACTGCCCTAGTAGCATGAAGAATACGATCCCTCAATACTGCTGATCGAACACTTGAAACTGGCTGGGGCATATTCATGGCAGCCATAAAGCGTCTACTTTTCTTGTCATGACAGCCAATGCCATACATGGCAAACTGAAGACGCAAATTAATATTTTCCTGATTTATTAAAATCAGTTTATGTTTGCACATGATGCACTCAAACTGCAATGTTGAACTAATACCAAGTAACTGTTCAGAGACTGTAAATATATTGTCTGTATGTGCACAGCATTGTGGGCATGGAAACAACTGAATAAAAGAAATGAGTTGTTCAATATCAAACAGTCTTAGCCCACTAGTACTAGTAGTTTCATCATTAGTACCATCATTACAGTTACAGTTGCTAGAAAGTTTGTCAAATGCTGATGATCTTCGAGTGTCTGAATGATTAACTTCAGTATCAGTAGAAGTCAAGATACTATTTTCAGCAGTTTCAATTTCGTTTGTTGTGGTTGAAACACTAACTGCCTTGATAAATCTATTACCATGAAATTTCCTTTTTTTAGGACGATCTATGCGTTGTTTCTTATCCATATTTATGAATATAAGTAATATTAACACAAATAAAAACTTAATTAAATATAGTAAAGGTTTTAAGTTGATTGTAAACAGATTGTAAAGTCCAAATGACGCTGCACCACGTTAGATTTGTTCGCTAGCTTTTCGAGAATCAAACTGGGGGTTCCGTGTTTACCTGTGGCTGATATGTAAGGCGTTCTCTGATTGGTTGGTGGACATAGTTGTTACAACAAATAAAGTTTCTTGACCAATGAAAACTTAGTTTTCATGTAAAGGATAACATGAATTTGAGTTGTAGAATTGTAAAATTCGAAACAATGTGGCGAAAAATTCGTAAAAATATATTGATAAATAGAAAAGTTATTGGAATTTGAAAATTTTGCATATTTAATTAGGTAAACAAACCGTTACCATGCCAATTAAAAAAATAATTAAAATTACTTTCAGATGGAATTTTACAACAAGCAATACATTATTGTATGTAAAAATGAACATACTTTCATGTGATGTTAAAAAGTGAAAACACAAAATTTTGAAAATAAATACTGACAGTTTAACCTGTCCTTAATAAATGTTTCTTTATCCATCTGGTAAATCTCCTTTAGTTGTCCACTTGTCCCAGCATATGTCTAATAGTGTCTCTGCAGGACATACATCCCAGTAAAAATGACTGTGCTCAGGACTGTTGTTACAACCTTTCAAAGATAACTGCCATATTTAGTCCTACAAAAAGTAGATCTGGTCGTTAATATGAGCAGTGCTTTTCTGAACGAACTTGGATGAGAGTTTTGGAGTCTCCGGATTATGAACAAAAACTCATTGGGCAAATGGTGCCAATTTTGAAATGCAGATATGTCACCATAAACACCAAAAGAGTATCAGTGCTAAACTTGGACGCTGACTTCAAGCGATAGAAGAAATCTAGTCACGACAGAGATGGAGTGTTGTCTATTCAAAATGCTGGGAGTATCAAGAAGAGGCCGGTTTAGAAATTAATACAGAGGAAAAAAGTGGGTACAACATCAGTACTGAACTTCATAAACAAGTTAAATGGTTAGACAGCATAAGCAGATTACCAACAGACATTGTGCCTCAAATAGCAATGTTACTCCGATACAGCGGACACAAAGCTAAGGCAGAGGTGACGAAAACACTTTTGAAGCACACACTAAATCCCATTCTATAAACCTCTTCTTATACTGACGGTGTGTAGCAAAACTGGATTAGAAAAAAGAAGACTCTAAAACACCATCCACGCATAAGATAAAAATTGTGAAAATTTGTTCTTCCCCTGAGGCGTTATTCACAAATAATTGTTACTTAGTAAATCGCTCTTATTAGAGAGCTACAGTGAAAAAGTATAACGAGTAGAGAGGAGGACCACACAAAATATGGCATGTAGGCATCAAGAACAGCCGTAAGAAAATAAATAACAGCTTACAAAGTGCATTAGAACAAGCACACGCAAGATCACTACATTTATATATCTCCCCCCACTTTTACAAAGAAGTAAATAGTGGAGGAGGAGAATGAATCATGGGTTTTTAGAAAAAATTCGGGGAGGTCTTTACTATTTTGTTCCTGAGTATAATCGCTGAATTTCTCAAATTTAACAGCAATTATTTATGTTCATTGATTTTCTTGTTACATGATCTTGCAGCCAGCACAGCCGACTGTCAGCGGAGCAGCAGTGCCCAGACAAGCTTCTGCTGATCCTGATAAAAGCAAACTCATCCAGCAGCAGTTAGTACTTCTGCTTCATGCACACAAGTGTCAGCGGAGAGAGCAAGCAAATGGTGATCAAGATTGCAAACTGCCATACTGTCGCACCATGAAGAATGTCCTCAATCATATGACAACCTGTAACAAAGGAAAGGCTTGTGAAGGTATGAAAATGTCTAAACATGTCTCATTGTTATTTCTCAATTATTATACCAATTACTAGCATAGATAAGGAGATTCAAAATGACTGAAACAATCAGCTTTAAATGGCCTGGGTAAAACGAGAGCCAACAGACACAAATTAAGAACAGATAAATTCTAGTTTTCCATAAGCTGAACTGCAGGAGATAGTAAGACTTGACATGAGTTGGTTGATAGCCTATGCCCCAATCCTGGTTATAAAAAGGCAGGGAGAGAGAGAAGGAAAGATATAAATAAACGTAAGCAAGGAAAGATGTTTCTTTTCTTACATCCTGTTTTGTCTCACTGCGTCAGGATAAGAAGAGATTTATAGAACAAGCCCTTCTGTGCACTGCATAAATAGTATCTTTCGTCACCTCTGTTATCTCTTAGGTCCAGCTTTTGTGTGGCCAACCTTTTGCTTTATATCCATTGTATGCCCGCCTGCCCAGCGTGTTCGTAGCATGTTGAACTGCGGGTGGCTAGCCCTCTGTTAGTGCTGGTTCAATTCCGCAGGCTGGCAGAAAAGCCACAGGTTCCCCAGATTCACGGTGTTCATGGCACCGAGCCGAATAGCTGAAAGCTCAAGTGCTTCTGGATCTATAAAAACTAAAAATATCCATTGTATCTGAGCAACATTGCTCTTTGAGGTTCACTGTCTGTTGGTAATCTGCTTATGTAGCCAAACCATTTAATTTGTTGTTTCTTTATGAAGTTCAGTCCTGATGTTGTACCCACTTTTTCCCCAGATTTCATTTCTCAACCAGTCTCTTCTTGTTACTCCTAGCATTCTGCGTAAACACTTTGTCTCTGTCCTGACTAGTTTTCTTCTATCATTTGATGTCAGCGTCCAGGTTTGGCACTGATAGCATAGTGTCGGTAGAAAGATTGTCTTGGTCTTTCTCTAAAACACCCCCATATGTTCAAAATCTCTTCATAATTATACAAGAACAAAAAATTAGATTATTCCATTGTCGACTTGCTAGGCTGTCGCAGTGGCTTCAGAATCCCCTAGATGTGTCACACGATGCACTAATCTATTACATTCAGGCTAGAAATACACCGATTCCGTCCAAAGAAAACTGAAAACCAACTCGCTAGAGGCTGGCTGAAATTCACATCCAGCTTGTCCTGCCATCTTGACCGGAAGTCCAAGGAGAGATAATGCCAGTAAAAGATAAAAAAAAAAGCAACCAACCTTGTGACCAATTTGACTTAGTCATGGTAATAGACATCCATCGCAAGCGATGATGACAACAGCCTCAGATGTGTGCTGCTGCACCTCTCTGGTGTGTGCGGTGGTGACTGTAGAGTCCAATCCTAGAACATAACCCCCTACCAAAGGTGGCGCATACATGATCAAGATTAGACATGTGGGCGTTGTGTCTTTGCGCAGCTCGCTTTCTCTGCTATAGCGGCACGACAATTCTCAGCTATGCAGGTTCCTCTTGTGTTGTTACACTGCCACTTTTGGCGATCTTGCGCCAGGGATTCCCAACATGTGGTGTCTCTATCGAAGCATTTCAGGCACTTTAAGAGTGTCTATAAAGCGTTTTTTCTGTCCACTAGCAAGGTAACAGAAATCAAACAACGTTTGTATACATGGTGTATACAAAGAAAAAACAGATCACATAAGTTGAAGATTATTAATACACCGATGTTGTTCCTTTTTTCATCAGCATTAATCATCTTAACTTGTAGTCTGTGTGTTACCATGGCTTGCAAGGAGCAAAGAATAGTAACACTGCAACCTACAAGGGATGTTGTAAGAGACGTTTGAGGTAGGGACTTACGGAAACTACCCTAGTAAATAAAAAGTAGCAGAAATCGGATGTGCTGACCTATTTGTAGGTGCACAACTGGCACAACGTACAATCACTATTAGGCTTAGATCACATACCAACAAAGTTAGGTTAACAAGTGGTCGATATGGAGTGGCACAATTCTGCTCAGGTCAAACTATTAGATGACAGCCTGTGCTCCTGTGGCTTGGCAAGTATCACAAGAGCATATCCTACAGAACTGCCCCCAGTATGCAGACCTGAGGAGGAGGAGGTGGCTCACTTACACTTCTTCTTCTTCTTTTGTCGTCACACTGCTACCGGGTTGTTGCCCAGTGTCGTGGTTTTCTGTTTTTGTCTTGCGCTGTTCTGGTGGCTTGTGTGATTGTTATCTTTGCTCTTACACAGGATGCTGCCACGCCATCTAACCATCTTTTCCGTGGTCTTCCTCTTGCCTTCTTTCCCGATGTTCTGTTGTAGAAGACTCTGTATACTGTGGAGTTTGGATGCATTCTTATTAAGTGGCCAAACCACTTCATTCTTTGTTTATCTATATAATTCAAGCACGGTTTTGTGCCAACTTTCTTTCTTATGCTGATGTTGGTGATTCTGTCTTTTCTTGTGTTGTTGGTAACTTTTCTCAGGCAACGCATTTCACATGTAGTTATTTTTGTGACTGCGCTTTGCTCAATGTCCATGTTTGGCTCTGGTAACACAAAGTAGGTATAAAAATGCTGTTGATCATTTGTTTCTTAGCTGCCTGTGAAATTTTTGGGTCACTTACACTAGCGCCCAAAACAAACTGTGACGTGGCTGAGAAACTGAGGCAGACGGGATGCCTTTATTAGAATCCGAAATCTCAATCTAGTGAGAAAGCCGAAGAAGAAGAAAGATGACAACTATTATAATTTAACAATTTTCTGCCCGAGTGGTTTACGGGCCCAAATTTGGGGTGTAAAGAATAGAACCACTGTTACCTGCCACGGATGTCGTAAGAGGCGACCAAGGAGGTTTGGCTGAAATCGGATGCACATGTCCTAAACGTGTAGAAGTCTTATGCGTTTAGGGCCTACCAAACCAATGTGCAACGTATACACGTTCTTGGCAAAGATCAAACATATCACAAAGAGTGATTAAAATTGGTCAAAGAACGAACGCAAAGAAGAAGAAGAAGAAGAATTTTCTCAATTTGCCTGATGTTATATTAATTGTTTTCTGTATTTATACATTTCTTTTTTTTATAGTGGCTCACTGTGCTTCCTCTCGTCAAATTATAACACACTGGAAGAATTGCACACGAGTGGACTGTCCTGTTTGTTTACCTCTGAAGATTGCTGACAAACGCAACGCAACTGTACAAAATGTAAATCAAAATTCAACAATGACCGCTCCAATTTCACAAGCATCAAATGTGACTGATCCAGTCACCATGAAACGAGCATTTGAGTCCTTAGGATTACAATATAACCAGACAGCTACACAGCATAATTCAACCCCTCATGTCCATCCACAAATGAATGCTCTACCAAATGATGGTATGTTTGTTTCAAAATTGTTATTATGTGTTATTTTTTTGTATTATTGTTACTTGTTAACTGTTACTGTAATAGAAAATTCCATAATAGAAAATCCCCACTGCCTTGTGGAGGGGACTCGGAGAGCTAAAAACTAGGGGAGTAATCCTTAATAGAAAATCCCCACTGCCCTGTGGGTCAGCAGAGTTATGCAGAGGGCTAGAGGAGTAAACCTTGACCACGAATCCGGAGGGAGGGACCCTAAGACAGTTGATAGTTATGTGTGTATTCGGGGACTGCCTAGAGTAGTTGATAGTAGCTCGGCCTGCTAGCTGTGAGACGCCTCATAGCTCGGGTTCGAACCTACTGTCCGGCATTTGTTCGAGTACCCTGGTCTCACTCAGGACGATAACGTGAGTACCTCTGAAGTCGGAGAAAATCTGCCTGTATGGCGAGGAATACTAATTACGAGTACATTGAGCACACGGCTGCCAGTGTAAAGTAATTTACAATGTGCACGTTGCTGCCATTGTAAGAAATTGGTAAAACGGATTTTCACGCAAAAATCAGTTTCAGAGATGAAACTTCTTCTGAGTTGAAAGCAGACGAAAAAAAAAAAAAAAAATGTGTGTATTCATTTCATCTTCTGACATCCCCTGCAAACCCTGCTTGATTACAAACGTATGGACTTTGTCTTTCCTTTGGATTAAAGAGTAGGGGAAAAGGGGTTTTGTGTAAAATGGGCAAGGCACATTCCCATATCAGCTGCCCAGGCTAGGCACATTCCCATATCAGCTGCCCAGGCTAGGCACATTCCCATATCAGCTGCCGAGGCTAGGTTGCACAAATGAAGAGGGTTAAATTGATCGTCTGTAAAGAGGAAAAGGCCATATACATATTGTTACTTATTCAACCTTCTTCTGATGTTTTGCCTCTTGTACCTCAATGCTGTGACTAGTTTGGTATATAACGCATTACTTGGTTAGTCTGCCGGAAGTGTTGTGACGTCAATTCAGTGACCAATACCCAATCTACTTCAATGATATAATATTAACATCAAGTAAATATGACTTTTTTATTCTTCTTCAGGACAGTTAAACAAACCCAATCTTCCAAACCAAGTTCAGAAAGTTTTAGCCAACCCGACTACCACACCCCAAATGAGTAATTTGTTATGTAATCTGTCAACGAACCAAGGATCTCAACCTATACAGCCCCAGAGTGGAAGCCAGCTAGCCTCATCCACAGCACAGGCTGCTGCCATGGGCAACGCACCAGACATAGTCAAGTCAATTCCTGCCAGCAACCGCAAGGATTGGCATGCTCAAGTGACTCAAGATCTGAGGAATCACCTTGTACACAAGTTGTAAGTTATCGTATGTTGTCGTCACACTTCTACCGGGTTGTTGCCCAGTTTTGTGGTTTTCTGTTTTTGTCTTACGCTGTTCTAGTGGCTTGGGTGATTGTTATTTTTGTTCTTTGACAGGATTCTGCTGTGCCATCTAACCATCTTTTTCGTGGTCTTCCTCTCGCTGTCTTTCCTGATGTTCTGTTGTAGAAGACTGTTTACTGTGGAGTTTGGATGCATTCTTATTAACTATATACTAAACACTTAAAATTATGTTAGTTTTTATGCTAAAAGAGTTGTGTCTGTGATCCTTACTGGGATTTGAAGAATAACTGGATCAACTGGCTGTCGGAAAGGAAGTGATTCAGGGTCCTGTTTGACAAGCTTCTCTAATGTTGGCATTAATGCTGTCTGAGCTCATCTGGGTTGAACACTGAAAAAGTCAAGGAATCGTTCTATACTTGGATGATGCCATTTAACCATCTTTTTTGTGTTCTTCCTCTTCTTTCCTGCTGTTCTGTTGTAGAAGACTGTATACTGTGAAGTTTGGATATATTCCTATCAAATGGCCAAACCACTTCCTTCGTGCAGGTAATCAGTTCTGACATCGAACTTGTGTCGAATCACCTATATCGCATCCAACCAAAGATTACCCCATAATGTCAACTGTGTGACTATTCAGAAGAAACTGTCACACACCTCTATAACCTAAAGCATCACAACTCAGACATACCTGTAAATTCACTGCCATGACGTGAAGTTGAAGGGTTAATGCTCGGACGACTGCTGGATCAGAAAAGTTGTGTCGAACCATGTCAGGTCATCCAACATCTTCTCCGTCTTCCACAATCTCTCCTTACCTGAATTTTACCAGTTGTCACCAAATGTTCTAAACCTCTTCTCTATGCAATATATGTCAGAAGAACCTTGATTGTCTGATTCTTTTGATAAGGTTTCTTTGACTACATGCCTCATTTAAAACCTCATTTGTTTTCTTAGCTGTCCATGGAATTATCATCATTCTTCTGTAACACACATCTCTGTGGCTTCCAATAATCGTATTGATTGTTTATTCATTGTCCATGATTTGCTGCCATACAGAAGTATTGGTTCAATATAGCACTGGAGTATTTGTTTTTGCAGTGTCATTGGTAGTGAGTTCACGCATAGTGTGTTCTTCATTTTCTTAAAAGCTTCTTTCATTTGAGCTATTCTACTCATAATCTCTGTGTTACATCTTTCACATGATGTTAGGAATTTTCCCAGATCGATGGACTTATTTCAGTGTTGTGTTATTTGTTTTGGTGCTCTTCCATCATGGGCATGCTCAGCAGTAGACGACTAAGATGGTTGGGACATGTGAGAAGAATGGAAACTTGTCACATACCAAAACAAATGTTGTTCTGTGAACTTTCGGAGGGTAAGAGGCACCAGAGCAGACTACTGCTCAGATATCTCTCTCTTAGGCTGATGTACCAGATTTCCCCATAAATCTTATTCATGTGGAAATCTGATTCATGGAGCCTTTGCATGGGTGGGTTTCGTCACATCTTCAGTGCCATTTGGAGCTGTGGTGCTTATCCTTCCAATGTGTCTGGTTTTGGCCGCGTTACGGGTTCGCTCTCCATCAGCCTTTGGCTGTCCCCAGCCGACCTGCAAGGCAGCATGTTCTGCTTAGATATAAAATTGTAAAATGCAGTGACCTACCAGCTGGCACCATTACTACAACACCCAAAGATCAAGATGGAAGTGAAAAGACAGATGATAAAAAGAATTTTCCTACAAACATTTTGTTACCAGTGCCAAACTTGGTCTCTTACAGCAACACATCACAGAAAGCTCACCACGTGGGAAATGAAATGATTGAGGAAGGCAGTGGAAGTCACCAGGAAAGATAGACTATGAAATGAGGACATCAGAAGCAGAGTTGGCATAACTTCATACACCGAATACATCGAAAGACAACAAATGCAGTGGTTTGGACATTTAATGAGAATGAAATACAACCAACCACCAATAACAGCATACAATAAAAAGAGACCGGGTACTAGGGCTAAGGGAAGACCAAGAAAAGATGGATAGACAATATGAAGACCACACTACATAAACACAGATATAACACAACAAGGGCGACTCATCTGGCCTTAGAACGCAAATTAAAGCTCCCATCCCTACGCTTAACGGCAAGAGTGGACAGCCAACTACATCTTCCATCTGGAAATAGGCAATAGACAATAGACTAATGGCTCATTTTTGTTTGTTGATCAATTATGAACTCATGTGATAATTTATGTCAATGTAATAATTTATATCTTCAGAGTGCAAGCAATATTTCCTACTCCTGACCCTGCTGCATTACGTGATAGCCGCATGAAGAACCTGGTGGCATATGCTCGAAAAGTGGAAGGTGATATGTACGAAACAGCAAACAATAGGGTAAGTTAATCTTCCTCTAACCAGTTATTTGTCAATTTTTACCCTTGAATTGCAGAAGGCACGAGGGGCACTGATAGAAAGAAAAGCATGCCTTCATTCAAGAATTAGCCGGGCGTGTAATACCAGACACTTCTGACTAATTCAGTATATGACTATGCTCAATATATTCAGAGCTGGCTATCAAAGAACATTCAATTTTTCAGACATTTTCATTGCATTTTTATATGTATTACTAATTGGAGTGAGTCTGCTTCTCGTTTGCTGCTGTTCAATGTCTACACAATGAGTCCAGTTCTCTGAATGTATGTTGTTGTATTTGTTAGTTCATCAAGGCATCCAAACATCTTTGTGTGGATGTCCGTCTCTGTTGGTCAGTGTTCTTTCCGCAGTTGTTTCATCAGGTGACAATCTTGCAGGATGTGTTTGGGCTTTCTGTCCACACTCACATGTGGGATGCTTTCCAGCCTGCTCTTCTCGATTTTCAACTGCCAATGGTTCTTTTACATGCTAAAATTGAAAACTGGACCTACGTTTTATCGTCCGTCTTCGGTAGGACTAGGAACTTGATCTCACCTACACTGAGATCAGGGATCTCTGGAAAAATATCCTAAATATTTATATGTATATGTGACCAGTTTTTGTGTGATGTTTAATTGCTTTAATTTATATCTTCTTCATAGGGTGAATACTACCATCTACTAGCAGAGAAGATCTATAAAATTCAGAAGGAACTTGAAGAGAAAAGAATCCAAAGAATGAGAGGAACACAGAATACACCCAATGCTCAAAGTATTGGAGGCATGCCAGCTCAAATTCGACCTGTGACACAAAGTAAAATATTCTATATTTTTAGTTCTACTTAATTTTCAAGTAGCTTTTTAAAGTTTAGTTGTTAGATCATCATCAGTGTACATCGAACCAATTAGTTCACAAGTGCTCCGATCTCATTATGTCTCTCAACGAGTGGCAACTAACTACACCTGTTCTTTGCTGGTTTACTATTATTTTGCTACCAGTATAGTGCTCTTGTCTAGTCACACCACACTTGATTTGGAATTCTTATAGGCTGGATAATGTTGTAGATTCACCACTATTACTTGAATCATGTACACATCCTCTCTCCCTTAGGGAATTCAGAATATCAGGCTGGTGTATTGATTGCCCTATTTTTACTACGGCCATACCTGCAAGCCTATTGGCGCGTTCATTTTCCCTTAGACCTTCATTCCCTGGCACAAATATAAAACGGATATTTTGTCAGCCTAGACCTCCTCAGCAACTCCAACCATTGTCTCCAAGCCCAGCCTGTTTAAATCTTTTTGAGCATACTCATTGAGTCACTGAGAAAATATACATGGATAAAGGTCTGTAATTCCAGCCAGATCATCGCTTTAGTTACTGCCACGATTTCCATAATGCATCTGCTTGTAGTCACGGCAAAACCACCATTGTCTTCCTTCACAACACCCTTTTTTATTAGGTGTGATGTCGCCCGAGTGGTTTCCGGGCCCAAATTTGGGGTGTAAAGAATAGAACCACTGTTACCTGCCACGCATGTCATAAGAGGCGACTAAGGAGGTTTGGCTGAAATCGGATGCATGTGTTCTAAACGTGTCTATGCGTTTAGGGCCTACCAAACCAATGTGCAAAGTATACACATTCTTGGCAAAGATCAAACATATCACAGAGTGATTAAAATTGATCGTAAAGTACGAACGCAAAGAAGGAGGACAGCAGATTTTCAGGGGTGTGAATACTAATCACAGATCAGATTGAGAGATATAGGTGTCTATTTGTACAGCTCGAAAAGAACGTAATACCAAATATGCAAAAATATTGATTAATCAACATCGAACTGGCATGTTGGGCAGCTGGATTTGTTGAGGTGGGGATTGGACATGTCCGAAGTGCTATGATGATAGTCCTCATATAACTGATAATGGAGAATATCACTTAATAAGCTTTTGATTTTTTGTTTCTCAGATGGTCCAACCAGCGGTCAGTTAGGCAGTACTATGTTTAACGACATAAATAACATACAACAGCCACCGCAGCAACAGTCACCTGTTGGCCTATCCATACCAATGAAGTGGAACCAGAATATGCGAGGGACACCTCCTCCTGCAGGACAGGTAAGTGCCTAAAAGGCAATCTTTTTTTGCCGGATATAGTAAGGGTGCTAGCATAGTCAGAGGTGAGGGTGCTAGCACAGTCGAGGTGAGGTGCTAGCACAGTCGGTGGTGAGGGTGCTAGCACAGTCGGTGGTGAGGGTGCTAGCATAGTCGGAGGTGAGGTGCTAGCACGTCGGTGGTGGTGCTAGCGTAGTCGGTGAGGGTGCTAGCGTAGTCGGTGGTGAGGGTGCTAGCACAGTCGGTGGTGAGGTGCTAGCGTAGTCGAGGTGAGGTGCTAGCACAGTCGGTGGTGAGGGTGCTAGCACAGTCGGTGGTGAGGGTGCTAGCACAGTCGGTAGTGAGGGTGCTAGCACAGTCGGTGGTGAGGGTGCTAGTGTAGTCAGTGGTTTGTTTACTTTGCAGTCAAAATAAAAGGAAATGGTCTCTTTAAAAAAGGGTCTAACGTTGGTGAAGAATTGACTTCAGTACACCGGGTTTCCCCATATGGCTCCGAACCCTCATGATAGAAATGGCATGCCATCTGCCGAGAGTGTTGCACAAAGCACAAACCCCGTAGCTCCAGCAACAATCCTAGAGGTCTCTGGAAAAAATGCACGGGTGAATAGAACAACACTGTCCGAATTCAAACCCACAACGTTTGAAACGCAAGGAAGACAAATGTGTAGTCACAGAGGGGCCCCCCACCACCACACACACACACCTTATTTAAAATAAAATGTCAAACTGCACTGGTGACCCTATCTCCTGACAGGTATCTGTGCTAAACAAAGCTTCCAGGGTGTTGAACTTAACATACACTCGTCATATTCATTACAGATGCCAGTTGTAACAGCCACTACACCGATGACGATAAATGCTGCGCTGGCAGAGTCTCAGCAACAGTTTGATGCTATCAAACGTTCCTTGCCTCAGCAGCCTGTTGGCAGACACTTAATGGTCAGTTCCACAGTCACATCTAATCACCAATCACCCCAGCAACAACAACAACAGCAGCAGCAGCAACAACAGCTTCTGCATCAACAGCTCAACTCTCAGCCACAAGTTGTTCAGTCTCAGGCAAGTACCAGAACATTTAGTTCTTCTAAAAACAATATCACATTATGATGTTATGTTATACCATCAACAGCGTGGCACATTGGGTATTCCCATGTATGGTCGGTCTGTCCTCCGCTGCAGCAGCCATCCCAAAGTCCACCCATGAGAAGTTGATTAGTGTAGCTTCTCTCTCTGCCACTGTCTGACATGTACAAACTTAACTCCTAATTCTCGCATTCGCTCCAGTGTCTGAGACTCGCCCATATCACTAAATTAGAGCGTACCGCATTGATGACATCGGCTCTGTATATACTTCTGCCTGTTTGAGAGCCGAGGCATTGTTTGCAAGAAAGTCGCACGTTGTTAAACTTCACTCCAGCATGTACAGCCAAGTTATTGTCTTGAGATGTTATCTCAATGCTATTCGCGTGCAGACTTCCAGATTCAATAATGTATACATCAGTATATATTTATGTGTGTAGTTGATTAGTTGTGGTCCTGTGTTGTAGTGAGTGTCAATCACAGAAAATGTTACTCATAGGGTTGATCAAAAGTTATCGATTTCAGTTGCAGGCACGCACCAATTAACTCGCTTTTAAATGGTATGGCTGTCCCGATCGACATCCTGGCGTTTTGGACAAGTTCATGCATGCTTTATGTTCCAATGCAGCAGCCATCTTAATTCTCTTATGCTCTGACCACTTCAAATCCAAAAGGTGCCATAAATCACCGTACACGACTAGAACAAGTCATTATTTTCCACCTTAGGATACAACATGTGCCACTAAATGCTCATCAACATCGCATCCAACCAAAGATTGCCCCACAATGTCAACTGTGTGACTATTCAGAAGAAACTATCGAACACCGTCTCTTACAGTGCCGTGTACTCGGTGACCTACGCTACAAGTACCTACCCCCCATATCCAGATGTTGAAAACACCCTATGCTAGCACACCACAACTCGGACAGACCTGTAAATTCACTGACATGGCTGCCTCAAGTCGAAGGGCAAATGCTCAGATGACTGCTGGATCGGTAAAGTAAAGTAATTCTCTTATGCTCACTGTACCCATGGGATGTTTGTTGACTAGCATATTTTTTCTCTCTCTACCCTGTTTTTATTCTCATTGTACCCAAGTTGTTTAGTCGTTGGATCATCATCACTGCACATGGAACCAATTAGTCCATAAGTGCTCTGATCTCCTCAGTATGTCTCAGTGTTTGGCAATTAACGACACCGTTTCTATGTTGGTTTACTGTTCTTCTTTGGCTACCAGTATAGTGCTCTTGTCTAGCTGCACTACATCTGACTTGATATTCTTGCAGTCTGGTTAGGGTTGTAGATTCACAGCATTCAGAATATCAACCTGGTTCATTGCTCGCCGATTTTTACAGTAGTATGCAAGCCCATCACCACATTCATTTTCTATTACACCTACCTACCCTAATACAAAAATAAAACTTGATTTTTGTCAGACTAGACCTCTTCAGTGACTCCAACCATTGTCTCAGAGCCCAGCCTGTTTCAGTCTTTCTCAGCATACTCATTGAGTCACTGCGAAAACTTGCATGGTGGATAAAAAAAAGTCTGTGACTCATGACCATAGGCTGTAGTTGGTCTAAATGTCATGATGCAAACTTTTACCTGATGTCTTCATTATTAAACCATCTATTCTTGATATTCCCAGCATTCTGCATAGACACTTCATCTCTGGCATGACCAGTTTTATTTTATCATTTTATCTCAGAGTCCATTTTTGCACTGATAGCATAATGTTGGAAGATTCTTGTACGGCGCTCATTTAGTGATCATGGTGACATGTTTGCCATTTGTCCTATGATTTGCTTTATTGCATCTATGTTGGATTTAGTTAGTTATTCTTCCATTTGCTGAAAAATTCTCCTAGGTATTAAAGTCTTTGACTTGGCTTTAATTGATGTTTGTCAATGGAGATATCGGTAGTGTTTTCCTAACGAAATGTCATTACTTCAGTTTTGTAGATGTTTATTCTCATATTGCATGTTAAATTAACTCTTCCCACGTGCAGTTATTTCCACAATTTTGTAACATTTAATTCAAGGGGGGCAAAATCATAACTTCTCGTCAATAAATAAACATATATATTTCTTATTAGAATAAGATTAAAAAGTAGTAGAAGTAAAGTTAGAAAGATGTCTTATAATGGAAGCAACTCGAATGGTGTGGTGTACTGCAAATGGCGTTCAGCGGAATTCCGCTGTAGCGCAGTGTGCTGTGGAAAGAGTTACGTCTATTAATGGGGTAAGTGTAATTTTATTCCTAACCACATCTTATCATCTGCAGGCTTCCAAGTCTTCTGTTATGACTACTTCCCAACAGCAGTCTGCCATTCAGAATCACATGAATGCCATCATGACAGACTCTGTGGGAGTTGGCAATCAACGAATGGTCGGCATGCAAACATCACTGGATAACATGGTATCTCCCAGTAATGTTCATGTGACCAGCTCTCAACAACAATCTATGCTTCAACAGTTTGGAGGTTCAGTCACTGCAGCACCCATTAACCAGTCATCGTATTTGTGCATGTCTCGACCACCTCAGCAAAATGGACATGTTTCATGTAAAGATATCAATGTAAGTCGTGTTCGTTCTTTACCACCAATTTTAATAACTCTTTGTGTGATATGTTTGATCTTTGCCAAGAACATGTATATGTTGCACATATGGTAGGCCCCTAAACGCATAGACTTCTACATGCTTAGGACACATGCATCCGATTTCAGCCAAACCTCCTTAGTCGCCTCTTACGACATGCATGGCAGGTAACAGTGGTTCTATTCTTGACACCCCAAATTTGGGCCCCAGTAACCACTTGGACGATGAATGTAAGTGAAACACAATGTAGAGTTTATGCTAACTTGTGTCTTCTTTCTTTCTCTAATCTTGTTTTGCCTCGCAGTTTTAGAATAAGAAGAGGTTTGTAGAATAGACTTTTCCCATAACTGACTCCGAGCCCACATGTTTAACAAATTCACAATTGGCACAACTAGTCTGTGCCATTGTGAAAAGGCGGACATGACAGCAGAGCACAGACTGCAAGCAGCCCTGAGAAAAGAAACGTGGCCCGATAACACAGAGCTTCGCGAGAAGCTGTACGGAGGGAAGGAGGCCCTAAAAGCAACAGTAAAATTCATGATAAAATTTGGTTCATCAGTCTGGGCGGGGATCGCACGCGAGAGAGAGAATAAGCTTCTGGGATCGAGAGAATAAGCTTTTGTGTGTGCTTCATAAATAGTGTTTTTCTTAGGATAAGAGATTTCTAGAATAGTCTTCACCCGTGTGGTACTGGGGCCGGCAAGATATGCAAACAATAGCACCACTGTAACCTACAAGGTGTGTCATAAGAGGCGACTGATGTAGGGCCTAGGGAAGGTATCTTAGTAAATAAAAAGCATCGCTAAAATCGGATGTGCTGGCTTACTTCTAGGCGCATAACTGGCACAATGTACAATCGCTCTTAGGCTTGTATCACATACAATTCACAGTGATTGATATGGAGCGTTTGAAGAAGTAAAACAGGTTTTTGTGTGCGCTTCATAAATAGTGTTTTTCACTGCCTTTGTTATTTCGGAGGCCCACCTATTGAGTGGACAGTCTTTTCTTTTTTTATCCATTGTATCAGAGTAGCATTGCTTTTTGAGGCTCACTATCTGTTGGTAATCTGCTTATATGGCCAAACCATTCCATTTCTTGTTTCTTCATCAGTGCTATTGTACATACTTTTTTTTTTTACCTGATGTCTTCATTTCTCAACCGGTATCATATTGATACTTCCACCATTCTGTATAGACGCAAAGCACAGACTTCAAAACTTTCCTGAGTATGATATAAATAGAATTCATTGATCCGGTTAATAAATGCTGGAAAGGAAACTAAACAGACCTTTGATATATAACTCAACACCATCAGGTGCCATCCTGGCTTGCATAAGCCATCATGGATCTCCACAAATCTCTGTCTCTGGTGTTTGCTATCATCTCAGATGTTGACGCGCTACCGAGCCATGAAGTTGGGCTATCCAAAAGATTCTCTCTGTCTCGTCTACCCTCGATTTTACCAGTTGTCACAATGTGTTCTAAGCCTCCCTTCCTCAATGCATGTCCGAAAAATGATGACTGCTCCTTTCGTATATTGATGATTGTCGTTCTCTGTTTTTTGACCTCATTTAACACCTCAGCTTTAGTCATTTTAGCAGTCCATGGGATTCTCATCGTTCTTCTGTAAAACCACACCTCTGTGGCCCTCAGAGAATTTTTGATCCGTTTGTTTATTGTCCATAACTCGCATCCATATGTCAGTATTGGTTCTATGTAGCACTGAATAACTCATTCTGATATCATTTAACAATGACTTGTTGCATATAATGCTTCTCATTTTCAGGAATGATGTTTTCTCATGCCCTTTTCTGCTCTATATAGCAGACTACCCATGTGTTGCCGGCGCTCATACGGGGAGCAAAGAATAGTAACACTGAAGGCACATCGTAAGAGGCGACTGAGGTAGGGGCCTAGGGAAGCTACCCTAGTAAATTAAACAGTGTTGCAGAAATCGAATGTGCTGGCCTACTGTAAGCCCATAACTGGCACAGCGTTCAATCACTCTTAAGCTCAGATCACATACAAATCACATAGAGTGGTTTAACAAATTGTCGATATCAAACGTCTAAGAAGAAGAAGAAGAAAGAAGGAACAAAAGACAGCAATACAGATATAGACAATATTTCAAGTAAATGAAAAGAAGAATGAGACATCCACACAGCAATTTCTGAGTTCGGATCTTGCCTAGTTGTATCATATTATCAACAATTTTGCTTTATTTTCAGAATGATCATTCACAAGGATTAGATGATATTGGCAAGCAAGATACTTCTTCGAAAGATTCCAGCTTTGCCGAAAACAATCAGAACCTCTCTAGTCTCCTATCAGCTGCATCACCTTCAACATTGTCCCTGCCAATAATGACCACAAGCATATCCAGCTCAACGTTATCAAACATGTCTTCCAAGATAAGCTCATCTGCCGTCAAGGCAGAAATCAAAACAGAACCAGTGTCCGAACTCAAACCAGATTGTGATTCTAAAGAAGAGAAAATGGATGTAAAAACAGAATCGGATTGTAAACCTGAAGTGAACAGTGTTAAGGATGAAAGTGATACATCCAGTCCTAAATTAGAAAATATGGATGAAAATTCTCAGGCAAGCAACAGTGAAGAAAAGTCGTCATCTGTGGGGGATGCTTCTAATGCCTTGGCGACTACCCCGAAACCTAAGTGCAAAAAAGGTAAAAATTTTAAGCATTATTATCTTTAGTATATATGTTGTCTTTTAGTTCATTTCTCACAAAATCTCTATCTCTGTTGCGCAAATTGTTCATACCGATAGGAGCGGCAAGACGAGGAAAACCCAGAAGATACATCAATCGACACAGAACGGGAGTTGTTAGCCTAATCACACCAAGATACATGCTTGGGAGGAGATCGGAGCAATTATGGACATATCCGATGTGTGATGGAGATGATTTACAGTGTTTGTGGCACCGAACCGAAGGGTTAAGATGTCCATGGCACCGGCTGAAAAAGCTCACATGCTTCTGAATTGGAAAAAAATGTGCGGTGGTACTATTCTTTGCTCCATTGTGAGCCCTGGCAACACAGAGACAAGTTAAATTCAATTTTCCAGATCTACATCCTCAAATATTAGACAAGTCCATATGTTCTGCATCCTCCAATGTAGCAGTCATCTTAGTGTTCTTTCTCACTGTTATCAGGTGATGGTGGTTGACAGATCTCTCTTCTCTGCAGACATCATTGGTGTGCATATCTGCTATTAAACCCCCATTTCAGTCAGGCGCTTCAATGTCTGATTCTGACTTTACGTATGTGGAACCTAGAGCATTTATCATGTCAGCCTGTCCATACTTATTGGTTACTAAATGACATCATTGCACTCCGGGCAGACCCATAGGTGCTCAGTCTCCCCAACAGATATTGAAGAGTATGCATACTGATGGTTTCTGTGGCTCACTTTAAACAGCCTCTCAGGCATCGAGTTCGACTTGAACAATGGGTAACTCCAAACTGCATAAATCGCTTGATCGATTCAACATCGATGTTAGTGTCCTCATCCAACAGACAGTCGCAAAGAGACCGAAGAATATCCCCTTATCCATCTTCAACTCCCCAACAATCGATGCTGTTGATGCAAGCCTGTCCGCTCTCTCATTACCGTAAACACCCGCATGCCCAGAACAGTATATCCACGTAAGTCTCTGGAGGTTAGAAACTCTATAGACGACATCCACTCATACCGAAACCTGCCCTTTGGATCTTGTGAAGCATCGACTGAGAGTCAATTACAACAACTGCCCCAGTAAATGAAGTCCCAGAGATCCAATGGAGGTCCATACTTCTGCTCGCAATGATAACGCTCTGGCTAGTTTCCCGAGGCAGTATTGCTGAATGCTTTTTTACCCGTTCATTGCTAAACTTGGCTGCATTGATCCTTCTAAGCATACTCATTGAGTCTGTTACTATCATTCCATGCTTTGCTTATTGTTCTGTCAGCCATGTAATCATCCCAGAGACAGGCATCTCAATTGTCATGCTTGAAGTGACTCAATTTATGACAGAGACAGGCATCTCAATTGTCATGCTTGAAGTGACTGAATTTATGACAGAGACAGGCATCTCAATTGTCATGCTTGAAGTGACTGAATTTATCCTAGAGACAGGCATCTCAATTGTCATGCTTGAAGTCACTGAATTTATCCCAGAGACAGGCATCTCAATTGTCATGCTTGAAGTCACTGAATGTAATGCACAACTTCTTCTTGCGTTCATCTGCATCATCCTAATCGCGCTCCCCAAATCACCAAACCGTAGGATATATGTCACCTGGATTGCAGTGTACCTATCAATAGGCTAATGTGGCCAAATCATTTAATTTGTTGTTTCTTGATGAATTTCAGTAAAGATTGTTGTAGGCACTTTTTTCCTGTATTCGTATCTAAACAAGCCTTTTCGTCCTTTCTTTCGTTCGCTTGAAATATTGTCTATATATTCAATGCTGTCTCTTGTATGAACCTCACTGTCTATTGTAGCTCACACAGAGGTTCTGTTGAGTGTTATTTCGTTAGGCCAGTGAGTTTGCCTCGTGTATCATATTCGGGGCAGTCTTGCAGTGTGTGCACCGCAGTCTGGTAGTCAGTTCTTGATACTCCCAGCATTTTGCATAACTTGTCGTGACTAATATTCTTCTATCATTTGATGTCAGTGTCCATGTTTGACACTGATAGCATAATGTTAGAAGAAAGATTGTGTTGTACAATACTCTTTATGATCACATAATAATCACATTGATTATGATTACATTGATCACTACATTCATATATCACATATTATCATCCAAGTATAGAACGATTCCTTGACTTTTTCAGTGTTCAACCCAGATGAGCTCAGACAAGCATTAATGCCAACGTTAGAGAAGCTTGTCAAACAGGACCCTGAATCACTTCCGTTCCGACAGCCAGTTGATCCAGTTATTCTTCAAATCCCAGTAAGGATCACAGACACAACTCTTTTTTAGCATGAAAACTAACATAATTTTAAGTGTTTAGTATATAGTTAATAAGAATTTATCCAAACTCCACAGTAAACAGTCTTCTACAACAGAACATCAGGAAAGAAGGCAAGAGGAAGACCACGAAAAAGATTGTTAGATGACATAGCAGAATCCTGTCAAAGAGCAAAAATAACAATCACCCAAGCCACCAGAACAGCGCAAGACAAAAACAGAAATGACGACACTGGACAACAACCCGGTAGCAGTGTGACAACATGGCAACAACCAGCAGTGATGACTGGACAACAACCCGGTAGCAGTGTGACGACACTGGGCAACAATCCGGTAGCAGTGTGACGACAAAAGAAAGAAGAAATAGTTACTATATCCACTCAACACTTTGTTACCAGTGCCAAACTTGGTCCCTGACAGCAACTCACCACAGAAAGCTCACCACATGTGAAATGAAATGTTGAGGAAGACAGTGGAGGTCACCAGGAAAGATAAATTACGAAACGACTTCAGAAGCAGAGTGGGCATAGCTTCATGCACCGAATACATCGAAAGACAATAAATACAGTGATTTGGACATTTAATGAGAATGGAATACAACTAACCACCATTAACAGCATACAATAAAAAAAAAAGAGATCTGGTACTAGAGCCAAGGGAAGACCTAGAAAAATATGGATAGACAATATCAAGACCACACTAAATAAACATGGATATAACACAACAAGGGCGGCTTATCTGGCCCTGGAACACAAATTAAAGCTCTCCCACCCGTACGCTTAACGGCAAGAGTGGACAACCAATTCTATCATTCACATGGGGAAAGACAATATTATATAGTAGTGAACATCAGGTGGTATGACAAGATAAACATCTTTGAAATACTGCAATGTGCAAACATGCCTTCATTTCATGGGCATAATCAGTAGTAGAAGACTAAGATGGCTAGAACATGTGAGAAGAATGGACAATAGCCGCATACCACAACATGTGTTGTTCTGTGAACGTTTGAAAGGGAAGAGGCACCATGACAGACCACTGCTCAGATATATGGATGTCTGCAAAGCCTCAATGAAGAATTTTTCTATCAGCCCCAACAAATTGGAAAAAACTAACTGATGACTTGAGTTATGTGGAAAATACCATTACACAAAGGTGCAGAATCTTTTGAAAAGAGACTTTAGGGATGAGCAAAGATCCCAAGCGTCAACAGTCAGTTGCAGAAGTCCCGGGTGAGATCTGCCGGTCACATTGCTCAGATGCCTGATTTTTTAATTTAATTTTTGGATCCAGAAGCACTTGAGCTTTCAGTTCTTCGGCTCCGTGCCATGGACATCGAACCTTCGCTCGGTGCCACAAACACCGTGAATCTGGGGAACCTGTGGCTTTTCTGCCAGCCCGTGGAATTGAACCCGCACTCACAGAGGGCTTGAGCCTCCCCGCAGTCCAACGCGTTACGAACACACTGGGCAGGCGGGCGAATGACTGATAAACGCATCCCCAAAATGTTGATGTATGGCAAGCTTGAAGGGAGTAGATACTCGGTTGGTGGACAGAAGAAACGCTTCAAAGACACTCGCAAAGTGTCTCTAAAGGACGTCAGTATAGACACCACATGCTGGGAATCCTTTGTTTAAGACCGCAACATGTGACAACATAGAAGGAGCACGCCTGCTGAGAATTGTCGTGCCATTGAGGCGCAGAGAAAGCGAGCTGCGCAAAAAAACAGAACACACAACGCCCACATGTCTAACTTTGACCATGTATGGACTGTGGTAGGGGACTGTGTTCGAAGATTGGATTCTAGTCACCTCTGCACACACCAGAGAGGTGCAGCAGCACGCATCTGAGGCTGATATCATCATCGCTTGCGATGGACAGCTATTATTATTAGATAGAACATAATTTCAAATGTTTATTATATTTAATGTAATTAAAATTGCTTACAGTTTCAGCATCTAAAGGTACTTCTAGGCTAGGAATATTTGTCAATGACTTTAGTAGTCTGCCTTTAAATAGACACTCAGTTCTTGATTTATGCGGTGGTATTGTGGTTTTTTGTGTGTGTGCTGTGAAAGCGGGTGCAAATTACTGTGGAACAATGGATAGTAGTGGATTATATTTAAGGAACAGTACATCTGATCCGTGGAGAATTGGCTCATAAACAATATCGTGTCCTGGAAAATGAAGTATTTCGGTCATGTTAACGGACGGTGCACTGTTTTGGGACCCACAGGGAAAGAGGAGATGGGGAAGGCCTAGAGATACCTGGAGAAGAGAGCTGGAGATGGTTATTAAAAGGATAGGTAAAACATGGAAGGGATGGCAGGATAGTGGAAGAGCTGGGAGAAGTTTGTTGAAGACATGTGCTTCATTGGGAGTTGAAAGGTGAAGAAGAAGAGAAGGTACAGTGATTTGGATATAACAGTAATGGAAGGCATGGTTCCTGGGGCAGAGAAAGACCAAGACGAAGGTGGCAACAGGATATAAGGAAACCTTGAACAGGCTTTTAGAAGATGTGGGAAAACTTACGAGAACGAAGAGTTTTTCAGGCAGGCTGTGATGAAAGCGACGTTATGTAAGGGATATGATACTTGATGATATCTGTTCCTTCACTGTTCATTGTTAGCTTCTAATACAAGTAGTAAGCCTTGAAAGCACAAGGACAGAGGATTGACCATGTGAATGAGAAACTGAAGACAAGATGTGTACAACACACTGTCACATCTTGTAGTACGCCTGAAAGCATATGACAGAGGATTGACCATGTAATGAGAAATGAAGACAAGATGTGTACAACACACTGTCACAATCACACAGATGAAACAAATCAAAGGTGTGTCAGCTTGCACTGTTATTTTGGGGCTCTCTGTGACGTAGAGGTTGTGTGCTCGCATCTCGTTACAAAGGTACCTAGTTTGCTCCCTCGTAAAGCGATCAAGATTTTCCAGAGATCCATGATCTCAGCGTAGATAAGATTGAGTTCCTATTCCTATTGGAGATGGACAATAAAACGTAGGTTCTGTGTTCATGTCGAACGCATGAAAGAACACTTGGCAATTCAAAATCGATAAGAGCAGACTGGAAAGTCAGGGCAAAATTTATTTATAAAGATTTAAAATAAAATTCCTAAAAAATATCCCCATCTTTAAAATTACACCGGTGACCATCGTTGGTGCTACGGAGTTTGTGCACTGCACTGAGATCTTCCTGTCTGAGAAAGAGAATGGAGTTTAGTTTAGTCATCGGATCATCATCACTGCACATTGAACCAATTAGCCCATAAGTGCTCCCATCTCCTCCCCAGTATGTCTCTCAACATGTGACGACTAACGACACCGGTTCAGAATAGAGCACACATGGTTACCCACCAAAGTGCAATGATCAGGGATCTCTAGAAAAATATCCTGATGGCTCCATGAGGGAGCAAACCAAGTATCTTTGGAACAAGAGGCGAGCTTCTAACCTCTACGCCATAGATATCACCTGATTCATTGACATTGATGACAATGGGAAACTTGTAGGAACTTCTTATGAAAACATAACCAAATCAAGACTTAAGATTATAAACAGTTTTAAAGCAAGGGATTCTTTATACAGCAAAGCAAATCCTAATAACAATAAATAAGAAATTTGACTGAACAGATGGGCTATGGGAGACACGGAAAGAGAGGTTTACAGACATATGGCCAACCCTAACCTTAATGACAATATCAACCACCTTACAAGAAGAGATCAGAGCACCATTTTTAGACTCGAACCCAACACATAACACTTAATAACCACATGAACAGAATTCAACCACAACACACTCCAGAGTGCCTGCTGTGCGCACATCATCATGAAACCGTTCACCACCACCTCTTCAAGTGTCAAGCACTAGATGACATCAGGAAGACCCTCCTTCCTCCAAGGCCAGATAAATGGAACACATTATACGGAACAAAAGAACAACTTACAAACACATGCAGATACCACTACATAGCATTGGAGCCGAAGAGCAAAAGCTCAAGTGCCGCTGGATCATTGAAGAAGAAGAAAGGATAGACTTTATTGCACCAGGTCCTACCAAACCAATGTGCAACATATGCACATTCTTGGCAAAGATCAAATCATATCACAAAGAGTGATTAAAATTGGTCGTAAAGAATGAACACAAAGAAGAAGAAGATTGCACCAGTTTCCCCACGTATGATTTGACTTGTCTCTACAGAAATGACATAAAACATGCCAAGAATATTGCACAAACTCTGTAAGTTCCCTATCACAAATTTTGGGATCTATGGAATATATGCATCAATGAGTTGAACCTTTATATAAAAAATAATCCAATGGCCTTTTCAGCCCTAATTGTATGAAGTGCTTGGTACTTCATATTTCTGAGATCTGGCTTGCAGAAGGTGGGAGGGCAAATTCCTTTCCTCACAAGTGAAACTTTGAGTGTGGAATTGAACCCACAACTCTCTCGGGTCTTAGTGGATAGAACACTTGAGCATTCCGATTATCTGCCCCACGAGAGTTGAACCTAGTGGTCATAATATGAGTCCACAATGACCTCCTCACAGAGACTGTAACACCTATTGGTCCACGTTGGACAGGAACCCATGATGAGCCAGGTTAAGAGAAGAAAATGGCGATGGGTTGAACATGCCCTACAGAAGACACTGTTGAGTGTCACTAGACAAGCACTTGAGTGGAACCCACAAGGAAAACGTAAAAGAGGACATCCCAAACAGACAGTCTTCTTGAGGAACTGACGGGTGCTCGACTATCATAGGATGACATAAAGAAAACAGCCAGCGACCGGGAAAAGTGGCGAACAACTGTTGAGGCCCTATGCTCCACGAGGAGCTGAGAGGAATAAATAAGTAAAAGATGGATTCAGGGAAGGAGAGGTTGTGGAAGACAGGGAGAAGGTGTTGGATGGTCTGACATCTTGGTTCGACAAAAGATCATCATCAGAACTGATTACCTGCACAAAGGAGAGAGAGTTGTGGAGAGACATCACCTACGTCGGCAGAGATGGCACTTGATTTATTGAAAAGATGTATGGCAAATAATTAATTCGAACATGCGTCCACAAATGATGTGGGATTCGAACCCGTGTACATCAAGAACTAAGTGTAGTAGTGTTAGTTATTCTGTCTGACAGAATAAAATACGTGTGTTGAATCTATTATGTACAGGACTATTTTGATATTGTCAAAAAGCCAATGGACTTGTCGACTATAAGACGGAAGTTGGATTCTGGAATGTACAAGGACCCGTGGGAGTATGTGGATGATGTGTGGCTGATGTTTGATAATGCGTGGCTGTACAACAGAAAGACATCAAGAGTTTACAAGTATGCCTCCAAGGTGAGTACGAGGATGCATATACTTGACCTTTATGTAATTAACTTCACTCCTTTATGTTCATATACTGTCTCTCTCTCCGCTGTCTCTCTCCGCCCTTTTGTTGCCTGGCTCGCAAGGGGAGCAAAGAATAGGAATACTGCGACCTTTAACCTTTTCGTTTCTACATACTTTTTGAAGAGATCTAAAAATAGCTACTTTTTGTTTCTAGGTCACAAACGTGAATGAACGCCTATAGCAGTGACAGTAGAAATATATAACATGCTAACACGTCTTTAGCCCACAGAAGAGAGATAATAACAGACGTGTTAATGCATCTTTAGAAGTGAATGGGGAAAACGTCTATACACGTTCTTAGCAGCTAAAGGGTTACAGCATGTCGTAAAAGGCAGTTAGGTTTGGCGTAGAGCTGGCTATCCTATTCAGTAGAATATTTTATCCACAAAATCCAACCAACCACGGAGCAGTCAAATAAAAATAAAATAGCTGTGCCAACCAAGAGAAAAGGAATCTCTTCTGGGATCAACAATATAAAGAAGAGCTGGAAGGAGCTGCAGGAGATAGCTAGAGATAGGAAGACTTGGCAGATGTTGGTTTAAGGGTTAAAAAGGCATGAAATAGATAGTCTGTCTGTCACATCTGTAAATTTGATCACGTTAGCCTGCATACGTTAAAAAAAGGCACCTAAGGACAAAGGGCTGACTTATGGCACCTGGTTTCTTCATATGGCTCTGTCCCTCTTCGCAGAAGTAACATGCCACCTGCCGAGAGTGCTACACAAACTCCTTAGTTCCAACAACAAACCTAGAGATCTCCGAAAAATTGTAGAAGTGAACTGAGCGAAACACCCTTTTCCTGGAACCCACAGGGAAAGTCAAAGAGAGCGAGGCCTAGAAATACATGAAGAAATTTTGAGGCGGAGATTAACTATATACAAAAGAGCTGCAGGTGATAGCTAAAGATAGGTAGACTTGGCATATGTAGGTTGGCCTTTGTCCCAAACAGGTTTTAAAAATGGGCAGGAGAGAGATAACTAACGGCTTGATTCGGATTCTAACTCCCAACCCTTAGGGTTCGTTCTTATGAACCACTGCAGCTGAGTAAGAAAGAGATCAGAGCACACAGGGTTACTCACCGAAGTGCAATGATGTTGGGCCTATCAATCAGTCTTATCAACCAAGTTAACCACACTTTGTGATCTGTGTGGTTTGCACAGATAACATGAGTACATTGCAAGATCCCTACATCATGTATGACTTGGCCCATCCTAATTTCTGCCAAAGTATATGCACATTATCCAACAGGGCGTACATTTTTACATATGGGTAACTAAATATTCATCATCATCATCAAATAGCTTGTTCTGAGCAGAACTTTGCCACCCCAACAGTCCTTCGGAATCTCTCATAAGCCAGATGTCCTGCCTCTGCAGCTGTCATACTCAAACCTTCAGTTACATCCTGAATCCATCTTCTCTTTGCCGGGACGCCTCCTTCCATGATGGTATTCTCCAGCCCTGCATGTCTCTTTATATGTCCTAAATACTTTAATTTTTTTATTTGTAGCATCAGCCAGTTTGTCTTTGATTTTGTGCTACTAAGTTTTGCAAACAGAAATCCGCCCATGTTTTTATGGTCTCTTGGGAAGCAAAGAATAGTACACTGTGACCTACAAGGCATGTCGTAAGTGGCGACTGATGTAGCAGCCTAGGAAGTTACCTAGTAAAAAAAAGCTTAGCAGAAATTGGATGTGCTGGGCGCTAACTGGCACAGCGTACAATCGCTCTTAGGCTCAGATCACATATAGATCACACAGAGTGGTTAACAGTGGTCGATATGGAGCGTTCGAAGAAGACAAACAGAAAACCCCACTTTAAAAATAGCACATCTTTAGTTAATACTGTAGAATGGTATCTGATCTGATTGGTGATAGAAAGTCCGTCAGAGCGGACTCTTACCAAAGTTTGATGCCATTAATCATGTTTACAGTCTTCTGCTATGTCAGAACTTCAACTTAGAAGTTTATTGTTGCACACATTTCATATTTCTCAAATTCACATTTCTTGCACTAATTTCATTTTTATTCATGTCATATTCATTAGTCATGGACAGTAAATGAACAGACAGCAAAATCTTAGAAGGCCAGAGAAATATAGTTTGACAGGAGAATGCTAATACTTTCATGTGCTGTAAAAATGACGAATGTTAATTTGTGGGAAGAGGTCAAAGCACAGAGAAAACTTATCAATATAAGAAAGAGGCTCTCACTGTAGAATACTAGGAAATGAAACAGCGGACCGACTGGCCAAGGAAAGTACTGCAGGAGAGCAACCGGATGTGACAGTTACCTACTACCAAAAGAAAAGAATGATTAAATCATTCAGAAAACCACAAATACCAACACAAAACGACTACTATAATATGAGCAGATTAGAACAGGTTGTCATTCTGCGCCTTATTACAGGACACAATCTACTCCGCAGCCACATGTATACAAAATTCAACATTGGCAATATTGACACATACTTCAAGGCTGCCCCGAACATGATACACTGAGGAAACAACACAAGACGAACCTCAGTGTGTGCTCCCAAAGACAGTGAAGTTTATACAAGAGACAACATTGAATATATAGACAATATTTCAAGTGAACGAAAGGAAGGACTATGTGAGCTCCCAAAGACAGTGAAGTTTATACAAGAGACAACATTTCAAGCGAACGAAAGGAATGACCTCTATGTGAGCTCCCAAAGACAGTGAAGTTTATACAAGAGACAACATTGAATATGTAGACAATATTTCAAGCGAACGAAAGGAAGGAGGGATACAAGAGACAACATTGAATATATAGACAATATTTCAAGCGAACGAAAGGAAGGACTCTATGTGAGCTCCCAAAGACAATGAAGTTTATACAAGAGACAACATTGAATATATAGACAATATTTCAAGTGAACGAAAGGAAGGAGGGATACAAGAGACAACATTGAATATATAGACAATATTTCAAGCGAACGAAAGGAAGGACCTCTATGTGACCTCCCAAAGACAATGAAGTTTATACAAGAGACAACATTGAATATATAGACAATATTTCAAGCGAACGAAAGGAAGGAGGGATACAAGAGACAACATTGAATATATAGACAATATTTCAAGCGAACGAAAGGAAGGAGGGATACAAGAGACAACATTGAATATATAGACAATATTTCAAGCGAACGAAAGGAAGGACCTCTATGTGACCTCCCAAAGACAATGAAGTTTATACAAGAGACAACATTGAATATATAAACAATATTTCAAGCGAACGAAAGAAGGTAGAAAGAAGCACTCTTTATTTTTTAGGCATATGATGAGAAATAGAGTCTTAGAACATACTGTGGCACCCAATAAAATCAATGGAAGATGGGACAGGACGACGGAGAGAGAAAACTCATAGCAGGGAGCATCCAAACTGATTGATCCCATCAATGATAGACATTTGTGGAGGTCCGTGATCATCCAAAACCAGCCGACCTGACGTATGATTACAAATTTGCTTAAAACTATTTCTTCAATATTTAAACTTTGATAATAGTTGACATATCTCTTATTTAAATTTGCTATGGCAATTGAAGAGAAATGGGAAAAACAAAATTTATATTTCAGTGTTGTCAAAATAAAGACAACTGATAAAGAAAACATCACAAAGAATATATCAAAGGAGAGAAAATAGAAAAATTCACCGGTTTTGAATATCTCTGTTCACTAAGAAGCTACGGCAGTAGATCTAGTGAGAATGCAGAAGAAGAAGAAAGAACTTGATATTGTGATGAGAAATATAACTACCTCTTTTTACTAAATTGAAACTTGTATATCTTGTATGGACCATCCCTTTTTTGCTAAATTGAAACTTGTATATCTAGAAAATCAACGACTGTTACCGTGGTTGATGGCTACGTCCTTTAGGATATGCCACGATTTTTCATATCTTGTATGACCACCCTTTATAGCTAAATTGAAACTTGTATATCTTGTATGACCATCCCTTATAGCTAAATTGAAACTTGTATATCTTGTATGACTATTCCTTATAGCTAAATTGAAACTTGTATATCTTGTATGACTATTCCTTATAGCTAAATTGAAACTTGTATATCTTGTATGACCATCCCTTATAGCTAAATTGAAACTTGTATATCTTGTATGACCATCCCTTATAGCTAAATTGAAACTTGTATATCTTGTATGACCACCCTTTATAGCTAAATTGAAACTTGTATATCTTGTATGACTATTCCTTATAGCTAAATTGAAACTTGTATATCTTGTATGACCATCCCTTATTGCTAAATTGAAACTTGTATATCTTGTATGACCATCCTTATTGCTAAATTGAAACTTGTATATCTTGTATGACCATCCCTTATAGCTAAATTGAAACTTGTATATCTTGTATGACCATCCCTTATTGCTAAATTGAAACTTGTATATCTTGTATGACCATCCTTATTGCTAAATTGAAACTTGTATATCTTGTATGACCATCCCTTATTGCTAAATTGAAACTTGTATATCTTATATGACCATCCTTATAGCTAAATTGAAACTTGTATATCTTGTATGACTATCTCTTATTGCTAAATTGAAACTTGTATATCTTGTATGACCATCCCTTATAGCTAAATTGAAACTTGTATATCTTGTCTCTTGAACAGTTAGCAGAAGTGTTTGAGGCAGAGATTGACAGTGTCATGCAGTCATTAGGTTACTGCTGCGGACGTAAATATGTCTTCTGCCCACAATTGTTATGTTGTTACGGCAAACAGCTCTGCACAATACCAAGAGACTCCATGTATTATAGTTATCAGAACAGGTAACAATTTACTTTAACAATTTTTTGGTCTATTTATGAAACATTTACTCATCTTGTTCTTCTTGTTCGCTGATGTTCAATGTCTACACAATGAGTCTGCTTCTCTCACCCATGTGGTGCCGGGGCCCGCAAGGGAATCAAAAAATATTACCGCTGCAACCTACAAATGCTTGTCGTAAGAGACCACTGATGTAGGCCACTACAGATAGGCCACATTAGCAGATTGCCAACGGACGTTGCTCCGATATAATGGATACAAAACAAAAGGCCTGCCACGCAAAATGTGGACCTTAAAGATAACAGAGACAACTCTAATAATTTGCTATTTCTGTTATTCTTCTTCGAACGCTTCATATCGATCACATCTTAAATCACTCTTTGTGATTTGTATGTGATCTGACCCTAAAAGCGCGATTCTACGTTGTGCTAGTTATGCGCTTACAAGTAAGCCAGCACAACCGGTTTCTGCAACGCTTTTTAATTACAAGTTTAGCTTCCCTAGACCCCTAGTCACCTCTTACGACATGCCTTGTAGGTTACAGTGTTACTATTCTTTACTCCCCTTGTGAGCCCTGGCAACACACAGGAGTTTCTGTTATTTATTGTCCATGATTACCTCCCACCTGTATCTGAGAACTGGTTGCACATAACATTATAATACTGCTATCTCCTGCACATCCACATCTATCAATCTTTTCATGCAATCTTGTCTTCTAACTGCTTCTTTATTGTCTATATACAATCTCACTTGGAAGATTCAAATTGAAACTTGACAAGTACTGAATGATAGTTGAGTTTAGTTGTTGGATCATCATTGTCATTGCACATCGAACCAATTAGTCCATAATTGTTCCAATCTCATCAGTATGTCTTTCAGCATGTGGCAACCGACACCAGTTCTTTGTTGGCTTACTATTCTTCTTTGGCTATCAGTATAGTGCTCTTGTGTCATCATCAAGTTGCATATCCTTTATAGGACGTTGCTCTCTTTGCAGCGCATCTAAAATTCACTCTGTCTCTAGCCAGTTCACCCACTTCGTCGATGGTCATATTCATGGTTTCTTTAATATGTTGTAGCCATCTTCTTCTTGGTCTGCCTCTGCATCCTGGGACCCTGCCCTCTAATATTGTTCTCTCAGGCCATCGTGACGTTAAGGGACCAAAGTATCAAATTTTTCTGTCCAGTATGTTGTTTATCAGCCAATTCTCTTTAACATTCAGTTCTTTCAGGACATCAGTGTTCTTTCTTTTTTCTGTCCATGGTATTTGTAGGCTCTTGTCTAGCTACACCATATTTGACTTGGAATTCTTGCAGTTGGTTTAGGCTTGTAGATTCACCATTATTACTTGAATCATTTACACATCCTCTCTCCCTCTGGATTTTTGTCAGCGTATACCTTATCAGCAACTTCAACCAGTGTCTCCAAGCACAGCTTGTTTTAATATATTCCTGAGCATACTAATGGAGTAACTGAACAAAACCTGCATTGATCAAAGTACTGAATAATAATGACATTGAGTATTTTCTGCTTAAATCACCGTTATATTCATTTTCTCTCTTCAGATATGTGTATTGTGAAAAGTGCTATAATGAAATTACAACTGAAGAAGTGGAACTGTCAGAAGATCCAACGCAGCCAGTAACGTGAGTGTTATCTTCTTTTAAATGTGTTTATTGTGATTCTGCATAGTTGCCATTGCCTGCCAACGTTATCTGAGAGGATGTAGTCACCTTAAATTGGATGATTGATGGTTGGATCTGCAAGCATATTCTTTAGAAGGAGTTGATTTTTAGCAAAAGAGTGGTAGGACAAGCGTCCGTTAAAAAAAAAAAGATGTACGCAAGTGTGACTTGAAGGTCCTTGGTTTAAATGCGCAAGACTGGAAGGACATCTCCAAGGACAGGTCTAGCTGTAGCTAGTATCTGATAACTGGGTTGAGAATGGCAGGCTCTAACTTAAAGACCCTTGGCATAAATGCACAAAACTGAGCTCACCAAGGACAGGTCCAGCTTTAGCTAGGATCTGGAAACCAGTCTGAGAACTGGTGGGGCCTGACGTAAAGATCCTTTGTTTAAATGCACAAGACTGAGCTCACCAAGGACAGGTCCAGCTGTAGCTAGCATCTGATAATTGGGTTGAGAACTGGTGGGGTCTAACTTAAAGACCCTTGGCATAAATGTACACGACTGAGAGGAACTCACCAAGGACAGATCCAGCTTTAGCTAGGATTTAAAAACAAGTTTGAGAATTGGTGGGGCCTGACATAAAATGTGCCAGGATAAAGCAGAAATGAAATCCATCATGGACTCTACATTCATTGTCTCTTAAGACAACAGAATGCCACTGTCATGGATTGTGTTCGTACATGAGTCAACTTCTTGGCGGACTCTAATCTAGCCCTAACTCATTCTGAAACTGTCTAACATCATCATCGTCATCAAGGTGCATATCCTTTATAGGATGTTGCTCTCTTTGCAGCACATGTGTCTCTAGCCAGTTTACCCACTTCGTCGATGGTCATGTTCATGGTTTCTTTAATATCTTGTAGCCATCTTCTTGGTCTGCCTCTGCATCCTGGGACCCTGCCCTCTAATATTGTACTCTCCAGGCCATTGTGACGCTTGATGTGACCAAAGTATCTAATTTTTCTTATAGTATGTTGTTTATCAGCCAATTATCTTTAACATTCAGTTCTTTCAGGACATCAGTGTTCTTTCAGGACATCAGTGTTCTTTCTTTTTTCTGTCTAAAATTATATTCACAGTTAATTTGATATCATCTTGGAGATCTATCTTAATGGTATCTTGACTATGAGACTGACACGCTACCTACTGCGCTACCGAGGCACATCTTAATCTTATCTTGGATCGTGTTTGTCGTAATATTCTTAATGGTATCATATTTAATTGAAATCTTATCTTGGATCGTGTTTGTCGTAATATTCTACACATCTTGTTTACTTTTTCACAGGAAAATTAGAAAAGACCAGTTTGAACGAGTTAAAAATGACCAGTTGGACTATGAACCGTAAGTATATTACTGTTTAGTTAACTAGTCTACATGCTTATGTGATGTCTTGTCTACCTTCTTGTGTGGGTTTTCCCCTGGAGTCTGCGTACTTTCTAAGCCTGTATTTTTCTTCTCATTGACTGTCAGTTTACCATTATGCAGTGCTGCAAAGTCCTCTCTTTTTGTTGCATTTTTATAGAGTTGTTTAATATTGTAAGTTATATTCATCCTTCATACTTTTTTCTTATATTTTTCTAATTCTTAACACATTGAGAGAGTTTATATGAACAGAGGAGTTTCACAACATTCTTAACACATTGAGTCTTTATGAACATAGGAGTTTCAAGGTTGTAAATCTCAGTCAGTGATCAGAGTGAGCGAGATGGGTTTCAATATTGGTGCCGCCCGAAAAGACGACAGTCTAAATATGCGAAAAGATTAATTAAACATCAAGCTTGCGTGTTAGGCCGCTGGATACTGCTGGATTTGTTGAGGCGGAAATCGGAGCATCTATGGACACGTTTGGAGTGCTATGATGGTAGTCCTCGGATAACTGATCTTGTTCTCATTTGTGATTGTTAGTTAACCATATTCTGTGAACAGGTTACAGCTCTGTTATGCTCTTCAAACTCAACACATACTCATCAATGCACACATAAACAGATTCTAATAACACTACATTCCATTGCTAGCTGTGTTCACACACTCATAAAACTGTCAACTATTACTATCTTTGAGCGCCTAGCGTTAGATAATGTTCGGGAACATTCTTCTTATGCCATCAGGCGCCTCGTTGGACAACCCTAGGAATTCTAAAAATAGCATAGGTTGAGACTATGTCACATAAGTAAGACAACGGTGAAGACTGATAAAAGATATAAACATAATAGCAGCAGAAACTGGACATTCACAACTATTAAAGCTGTACGCCTTAGTCAGAAAGCTAATTACTATTATTACTGTATAAAAAAACCCACAAAATCTAACATTTAATTGTGTATATATTTTTTAGCTTTGTGGATTGTAACGAGTGTGGTCGAAAGTGGCATCAAATTTGTGCTCTGTGGTTTGAACAAATATGGCGGGAAGGGTAAGTATAATAGTTGGTAGTGTTTATCTTATTACCATATTTCCACAGAGTTCTTCAACTTCAGGACAGGAGTTGGCAAGGGTGTATTTTTCACCATTCTTGTGCAACCTTGACATAAATTGGCTGATGTTTGTTAGTTCCTTTTGTGACAAAGGCGGCACATAGGGTAGAGGTTTTAGAGCTCCATGTGATGTGATCATTGCTAGCAGTTGGAGATCTTGTATGCTTTTACATCCCAATAGTTTACTTTCTTGTTGGATGATTCTTCGTAAAGTGGTCTTGGGTCTTCCATGTTTTCTTTTCTCATCTGGTGATCACATAAAGACTTGTCGATTTAGTCTCTTTTCGTCTGATGAGAGCAACTATAAAGGATAACAGCATAGGCATTCTCAGTATTAGAAGATTTGGATTCTGTCCATGATATAGTTTAGCCAACAATACAAGATGACTGAAATGATAATAGATACACTTTCCAGAACAGTTCAAACAGTAGGTCTTAAAATTAATATCGCACAAAAAACAAAAGTAATAATAAATAACCAAAAATTAAAAACCCCATTATGTTACAAAATGAAATCATAGAGAAAGTTCCAGATTTTGTATACCTGGGAAGTACAGTATCGCAGGAGGTTGATTCGTTAAAGGACACCTTTAAAAAAAACCAAGTGCCCGCCTGCCTATCGTCTTCGTAGCGCATTGGACTACGGGTGATAAGCCCTCTGTGAGTGCGGGTTCAATTCAGCGGGCTGGCAGAAAAGCCACATGTTCTCCAGATTTACGGTGTTCGGGGCACCGAACTGAAGGGTTATGATGTCCATGGCACCGAGCTGAAAGATCAAGTGCTCCTGGATCAGAAAGAAAAAAAACCAAGCAAGTCAAACATTCACCATGCTGAACAAAAGTTCAATCTGAAAACAAAAACTTACAATTTATATATTATTTATATTTTATAAGAAACATACACACAAAATAGCAACATGCAAAATGAGATGTCTCCGCAAAGTTACCAACAGCACAAGAATCGACAGAGTAACGAATACCAGCATCAGAGAAAAGGTTGAAACAAGTCCGTGCTTGAATTATATAGCGAAACAGAGAATGAAGTGGTTGGGCCACTTAGTAAGAATGCGAACAGACCAAACTGCCTATGAAGCTTTCCACAACAGAATATCAGGAAGGAAGGCGATAGGAAGACCAAGGAAAATGGGGATAGATAACGTAGTTGAATTCTGCAGGGGACTAAGAAAACCATCACACAAGTCACCAGAGAAGTGCAAGACAAATACATAAAACCATGACACTGGGTTAACAACCCGGCAACATTGTGCTGACAAAAGAATAATAATTTTATTTTATAAGTGTTATTATACAGTATTAAGTACCGGAAAATAACCAACAACAACATACCTCATCTAGGAACATTCTAAAATACACATTTAAGAAGAATTCTGCAAATTTTTGGGCCAAATATGATAGAATATCAATAATCTTTTAATAGGATTAAGATGTGCATCATTGGATTTCATCATTAAAAGATGGATGTGGACTGGACATGTATGTCAGTAAGGGTAAGGGCATTGACTAGGACAGCTCTCTAATGAACAGCGGATGGAAAAGAAGACCCATTCCAATAATGATACTGTCAATACCAACAAAGACAACTATAAGGCAGATTAGAGGGAGTCTCGACTGCAGGTCAAACCGAAGAAGGCTTGTATGTTGTGGATGTGATAGGGTGCACAGGGTCATCCTGAGATGTGCATATTGTGGATGTACAGGCTATTGAGCACTGTGACAGGCTGCACAGAGCCATCCTGAGATGTGCATGTTGTGGATGTACAGGCTATTGAAGCACTGTGACAGGCTGCACAGAGCCATCCTGAGATTTTGTATGTATGGAATGTAAGTGCCAGAAAGTGTGCAGGCTGGTAACAGAGTACATCCTAATGCATTGTTCATGGGTCGTACTAGGCTCTGTGAGAGATGACAGGCTGCACATTGCCAATCCTGAGATGTTTATGTATAGGATATTGTGTATATGCCAGAAAGTGTTGTCGTCGTGGTAAATAGAGTACATACACTAATCAACTTTTCATGGGTGCGGTAGACTATGGGACGGCTGCTGCAGTGGAGGATGAAGCATGCATGATATTACCCAATGTGCCATGACATTGATGGCATAACAACACCTTATTGATCAAAACAAAAATACAAAAAACATTTAGGTCAAAGACTGATTTATTCAATTTGGTTTCAGATGGACATGTGAGGCCTGCCATAAAGCAAAGGGAACAAAAAAAAAGGAAAACAGGTTCACAGCCAAAAGTAAGTAAAATTGTAAGAATGTTTTAGTTTCCTTTTTGTTTTTGAATGGATTGGGTATAGTATTAGAGTAATGTTTCCTACTGAGAATCAAAATTGCATGTTTTATGACTTGTAGAAAACTGCTTATTCTGTTACATGCATCTTCAAGATCATTTGTTGCCGCCAGTGTTTCCGTGCAGTTTTGGATTAGATATCCTTACCGGAACAATACCCTCCAAGAGTTTGGGGGGAAGGAGTAGATCCACAAACTTGTCCAACGTCCTCTCCTTACTCATATCTACCCTTTCCTCAATCTTCTACTCTCTCTTTGCCTCCTCTTTGATGTATCTGATGCATTGATGTAGCTCAGATCCTATTCACTGTTGCTCTGGCCAAGATCCAGTACATGTTATATTAAATTGGTTTTTTAATAGTTTACTGATTAGTTGTCCAAATAGTAGCAATAGTTCAGTACATATTATAAGATTATGTATGTTCTCAGTGACAACATAGGTTAGTACTAAGATTATGTATGTTCTCAGTGACAACATAGGTTAGTAAAACTTAACAATGCAGAAAAAAAATATACTTTAGCTTTCTAATATAAGTGTTAAGGAGAGTCATGAGTCATCCGTCTATTATGAACAGAGAAGAGAACAAATAAATCTTATCTAGAAAGAAACCCAAGAAAACCTGCTGATACTAAGATAAAATGAGAAAATTGAAGTATTTTCTACATATAAAAGTCACAAATGATTAGCCATTAAAATATTTTAACCATCTTCTAAGTTACTCTGGAATCCGTGCGGTGCTAGAGTTTGTGCACTGCCGTAGAGACATGAGATCGGATAAGAAAGAGATTGGAGCACACATGGTTACTCTTCCAAGTGCAATGATGATGGTCCAATCAATCAATTCGTTGAACTTGCACTGCCATCCTTTTTTTCCCCTAAGAATTTTGCCATGCGAACAAAACATTGCGACGATCTTTATTTAGATTGTGGCATAATTTTGTATCCATAAGGCAGGTTGTTAGAGCCGACTCATATCTGAACTACTTATCTATCATACATGTCTAAAGTTTATTTTGTATGTCAATCCATCAGAGCTGCCTACAACAAAGTTGGCTACATATCTGGAGAACAGGATCAACAACTTCATCCGTAAGAAGGATACACAGTCTGGCGAGGTGACAATCAGGGTGTTGTCAAGTTACGACAAAATGACGGAAGTAAAACCACTGATGAAAAAAAGGTTTGTTTACAATTATTTTGTGTAGAGATTTCGATTTATTTTTCAGTATCCTTTGAAATGTATACTTAAAACTGTGCATAAGTTAGTGTAACTGTGATTTGCTTAGGAAATTCTATTCTTCGGAAGTACTATTCTTTGCTTCCCTTACGGGCTCAGGCACGGCACAAGCGGCTTAAGAAGCAAGTCCACTAACAACTATACTACTGCAGCTCCCTATTTAGTATTGTAGTTTTCATTTTTATTGTGTTTAAATCCAAATGTTGACAACTTATTCAGTTGTTTTCCCTTCTCTTGCAGATTTGGGGATGACATACCTGACTCCTTCCCTTACAGAGCTAAAGCTATGTTTGCATTTGAAGAAATTGATGGAGTTGATGTCTGCTTCTTTGGTATGCATGTTCAGGAATATGGTTCATCCTGTACCTTGCCAAATACAAGGTAGGTGTTCTTGCGTTTGCCAGCTATAAATTCAGACATAGTCAGGATGACTGGTATGACTCTTCTGACTGATTTTTGCATGAAGGCATGTTTTTTTTTTTTTTATCAGAGTCCCTCGTCATATAGGCGTGTCTTCTCTGACCTCAGAGGTGAGTATGTAGCTGTCTTTACAGCACTCTGAGCAGCCTCACATGACAAGAACAAGTCATTATTTTCCACCTTAGGGCACAACATGGGCCCCTGAATGCTCACACATCGCATCTAACCACAGATTGCCCCACAATGTCAACTGTGTGACCATTCAGAAGAAACTGTTGCACATCTTCTCTTTCAGTGACCTACGCCACAAGTACCTACCCCCCCACATCCAGATGTTGAAAACACTCTCTATGCTAACACACCACAACTCAGACAAACTTGTAAATTCACCGCCATGGCCTCAAGTTGAAGGACAAATGCTCACATGGCCGCGGGTTCGGAAAAGTAAAAAAGTAAAGTACAGCACCCTGAGCAGACCCATAGTTGCGCAGTCTTGTTTGGTATATGTCAGAGGATATGCATGATAATAGTTAATGTGACTAGGGGGTCTCTGTGGCTGAGTGGTTAAACCCTTTGCCTTGCGAGTCGAAGGTCGTGGGTTCGAATCCGCACCAAAGCCTTCTGTTCATGAGTGTAGTTTTTCCAGAGACCCCTAGGATTGTTGCAGGATCTACGGAGTTTGTGCTTTGTGCAATACTCTCGGCAGGTGTCGAGCCATATGGGGTAAAACCCAGCACAATGAAGTCAATCCTTCGGCTTTAAAACCCCTTTAATGAGACTAGGGTATTCTTATTCTTATGATCCTATAAGAACTCTCATGATGAACTCCTCGCGTTTCAAGCTCCTCTTTATTTTCATATACTTGTGTACAAAGGCATCCTAGAAGATCTGCATATCGAGGAGCATTGACTTATAAATAACATCATGTCCTGGAAGATGGAATGTTTTGGCCTCGTTAAATATCACACTGGCTTGGAGATTGCTATCTCTTCTGAAACTGCTAGTCACATTATCTTTACAATCTTTGTTGTCAACTTTTGCATTATTTTCTAGTCCTCCAGCTGTCTTTTGACTTTTCTTCTGGGCTGTTTTAAATAAGATTTTTTAGATATATTGGAGTCAAGAGTCTTTACACATATAGCAGAGAAATTGTATATTTATATATATTGATCACTAGTCTTAGGTATACTGAGCAATGCTTCTAGATACACTAGTCTCGGATACACTGAGAACATTGGGCAAGACTCTCGGATACACTGAGCACATGGGGCAAGACTCTTGGGGACACTGTGCACATTGGGCAAGACTTGAATACACTGGGCAAGACTCTCTGATACATAGAGCAGGACTCTTGAATACACTGAGTACATTGGGTTACACTGAGCACATTGGGTAAGACTCTCGGATACATTGAGCATATTGGGCAAGACTCTGATACATAGAGCAGGACTCTGGATACACTGAGCACATTGGGTTACACTGAGCACATTGTAAGACTCTGGATACATTGAACACATTGGACAAGACTCGGATACACTGAGCGCATTGAGCGAGACTCTCGGATACATTGAGCAGGACTCTTAGATCTACTGACCACATTGGGTAAGAATTAGATACACTGACCACATTAAGCAAAACGTTTAGATACATTGTGTAAGACTTTGGAAGAAATAAATGGAGTATCAATGTCATGCTAAAATCCACCATATTATATATGAAAAAGTACTAACTTTAGTTTGTTCTATCTTGCAGACGAGTGTACATATCTTACTTGGACAGCGTCCACTATTTCCGACCTAGACACCTGAGAACAGCTGTGTACCATGAGATACTCATTGGCTATCTGGAATATGCCAAGAACTTGGGGTATACAACTGCTCATATATGGGCCTGCCCACCCAGTGAAGGGGATGACTACATTTTCCACTGTCATCCACCTGAACAGAAGATACCCAAACCTAAAAGGCTGCAGGATTGGTACAAGAAAATGCTGGATAAAGCCATAATCGACAGAGTGGTTGTGGACTACAAGGTAAGAACTCTCTCCATATCTTCATTGTTCATTTGAGGATCATATCCATCGGACATGTCCATAATTGCTCTGATCTCCTCCCAAGCATGTATTTCAGTGTGTTTAGATTAACAATTTCCTTTCTGTGCTGGTTGATGTATCTACTGGGGCTTCTCTCATGGTTCTCCATTTTTGCTACACCTATCGGTATGCATAACTTGTGCAACCGAGATAGATAATGCCCTTTATCTTCTGCATTGAAATCTTCAGAGCGTATGTTTTCTCTTAGAGCATTGATGATGTCGCTTTTGTCCTTAGAAAGACCATATTCGATCGCAGCATTGCCTGTCACCCCAGAATGACCTGGGACAAAGATGAAGGTACTGGTCCGGATTTTCACATTTTATATTAATTGCCTCCACTGCCTTCGTACATAACCAGTCTTAATCTCTTGTATCATGCTCATAGAGTCGCTGAGCATGCATGCACAAGTGAATGTTTGCATCTTTAGCCACTCCAGGGATTTTGTCACCACTATGACCTCCATAGTCAAGCTCCTGGTAGTTGTTACTTGTACAACACTTGCCTCTCTGATGACCTTTCCTTTAGTTCTAGCTGTCAAGGCATATTAACTCTGACTGCTGAATCATTAAACCATCAGTGTAGAAAACAGCATTATCCTCTATATCTATGGTGAACAAATCATCTTTGAGACATCATTACCACAAATTCGTTGTTCAAAGATGTTTTACCATCAACTTGGGGATAAGATGATGTTTTAAAGGACTAAAAAAAAAACTTGGTTAGAATCTATATCTCTGCACACAAATTGGCACCAGGCCCCCACATGATAGGTGCTCAGTCCCTCTAAGATTACTTTAATTTTTAGCAGCAGAATACACAGTAACTTCAGTGTTTGCACTTTTAATTTCCCCATACCTGTAATAGTTAGGTGCCCATTTAGTTGCTTGGTGGACTGGGGAATCAAACTGCTATATGTTGGGGATTAAACTCGGACTGTTAATGCATTTGAGCAGCAAATGTTGGGTTAAAAAAAAAAATAACGCTGTTTTTGAAAAGTTCTTGATGTTGTTGCTGGCTATCCATTGCTAAATTAGAGTTGTTATAAAAATATATTTACATGTGGTTTGGGATATTTTATTTAGTGTTGATGAGTTTATGAATCATATTGCTATCCCAGTGGCATCTTCTTTCTATTTTTGTCTCACACTGCTACCGCTTGTTGCCCAGTGTCGTCACACTGCTACCGGGTTGTTGCCCAGTGTCGTGGATGTCTGTTTTTTCTTATGCTGTTCTAGTGGCTTGGGTGATAATTATTTTAAATTTTTGACAGGATTCTGTTATGCCATCTCGTCGTCATCAGGTTCAGGCTAACGTTGGCGATCATGAATTTCTACAAATCTTTGTCTCTGGTGTTTGCTATTATCTCAGATGTTGATACTCTTCCATGCCATGAAGTCAGGCTATCCAAAATGTTCTCTCTCCGCCTTCCTCTGTCTCATCTCCTCTCTGTTTTACCAGTTGTTACAATGTGTTCCAAACCTCCCTTTTTTATCACATGCCCGAAAAAGGTCATCTAACAATTTTTTTTTGGTGGTCTTCCTCTCGCATTCTTTCTTGATGTTCTTTTGAAGACTGTATTCTTCTTCTTTGCTTTTGGTTTCGTATATGCTCGTCTAAACCATGAGATAGGTTGCCTCTATGAAGCTGCATGTCAGTTGGAGTTCCCTGAGAGTTCCCCATAGCTTGGTCTATAAGCTTCGTTCATGAGGCCATGTTTCATTTCGTTGGTGTCTGTATGATGGACATGACTGCAGGATGTGCTCTGGAGTCTGTGTGTCTGTCTGGCATGCACACTGAGCAGGCTTTATTATGTGCATGTGGTGATTGAGCCTGCAGTGACCTGTTAAGTGAAAGATTGTTGTGTGCTTTTTCTGTTTAGTCTGCTGATGGGATCTTGTGGGTGTTTGCTGTGTGTTTGTTGCCTCCACACCTCTTTGTACTTTTGCTTGATATGTGTCTTGATTTCTGGTAGACTGTATACAATGGAGTATGTTTTCATCATAATTGCATATTGTTGTATTTGCATATTCGCCAGGATATTTACAAAGATGCTATCGATTCTGGGCTGGCCAGTGCCAAGGACATGGCATATTTTGAAGGTGACTTTTGGCCAAATGTTATGGAAGAGAGCATCAAAGAGCTGGATCAGGAGGAGGAGGAGAAAAGGAGGAGAGAAGAAGCTGAAGCTGCAGAAGCCGAGTCGCAGGAGATAGTTGAAGAGATGTGTGATACAGTGAGTACACATACTTGTGGGTTGAGGGTAAGCAAAAATTGTAGGTTGAGGGTAAGCACATATTGTGGGTTGAGTGTAAGCATGGATTGTGGGTTGAGGTAGGCATGGATTGTGGGTTGAGTGTAGCATGGATTGTGGGTTGAGTGTAAGCATGGATTGTGGGTTGAGTATAGCAGGATTGTGGGTTGAGGGTAAGCATGGATTGTGGGTTGAGTATAAGCATGGATTGTGGGTTGAGGTAAGCATGGATTGTGGGTTGAGTGTAGCATGGATTGTGGGTTGAGGTAAGCAAGATTGGGGTTGAGTAGCATGGATTGTGGGTTGAGGTAAGCAAGGGTTGAGGTAAGGCATGGATTGTGGGTTGAGAGTAAGCATGGATTGTGGGTTGAGGGTAAGCAAGATTGGGGTTGAGGTAAGCATGGATTGTAGGTTGAGTACAATTGTGGGTTGAGGGTAGGCATGGATTGTGGGTTGAGGGTAGCATGGATTGTGGGTTGAGGGTAAGCAAGATTGGGGTTGAGGTAAGCATGGATTGTGGGTTGAGAGTAAGCATGGATTGTGGGTTGAGAGTAAGCATGGATTGTGGGTTGAGGGTAAGCATGGATTGTGGGTTGAGGGTAAGCAAAGATTGGGGTTGAGGTAAGCATGGATTGTGGGTTGAGGGTAAGCAAAGATTGGGGGTTGAGTGTAAGCATGGATTGTGGGTTGAGGGTAAGCATGGATTGTGGGTTGAGAGTAAGCATGGATTGTGGGTTGGTATAGCATGGATTGTGGGTTGAGAGTAAGCATGGATTGTGGGTTGAGGGTAAGCGTGGATTGTGGGTTGAGTGTAAGCATGGATTGTGGGTTGAGAGTAAGCATGGATTGTGGGTTGAGGTAAGCATGGATTGTGGTTGAGGGTAAGCGTGGATTGTGGGTTGAGGTAAGCATGGATTGTGGGTTGAGGTAAGCATGGATTGTGGGTTGAGGGTAAGCAGGGATTGTGGGTTGAGAGTAAGCATGGATTGTGGGTTGAGTGTAAGCATGGATTGTGGGTTGAGAGTAAGCATGGATTGTGGGTTGAGTGTAAGCATGGATTGTGGGTTGAGGGTAAGTAAGCAATTTTGTGGGTTGGGGTTAATCACAACATATAGCTTAACAAAGGATATACCAAAGGATATGAAATCTACTGTTAACTATCTAAGGTAGAAACTTATTTTATCAGCTTAGAAATTGTCTTCTTCTTTGCGTTCGTTCTTACGACCAATTTTAATCACTCTTTATGATATGTTTGATCTTTGCCAAGAACGTGGATGCGTTGCACATTGGTTTGGTAGGCCCCTAAACGCATAGACTCCTACACGTTTAGGACACATGCATCCGATTTCAACCAAACCTCCTGTCGCCTCTTACGACATGCGTGGCAGGTAACAGTGGTTCTATTCTTTAACCCCAACATATGTTCACACTTGCTATTTTATATTTTGCTAAAGACTAGTTACTATCACAGCCATTTTAGGACTTGTTGGAGATTGATTGTCTGACTGTATATGTTATGTCTGGGAGTATAGGAAGTCTGAATTTCTGAATTTCTTCTCTGATATTGTATCCTTTGCTGGAATAAAGGCATTTTGTTCGAAACATTGCCGTATATTGTTATTCTACTTTGTAAAACTACATTATATTGTTCCACTTTCCTATATAATTTTACTGCAGTCTTCCCTTATATCGGCTGTTACTACATTATATTGTTCCATTAGTTCCAGCAGCCACTAACAGGTTATGACTTTATGACTATTTCAGGATGTTTCTGGCAAGAAGAAAGGTGAAAAAAAGGGCCAAAGAAGCAAGAAGGCTAACAAAAATAAAGCCGGTGCCAGGAAGAACAATCGCAAGACCAATCTTCCTCAGGGAACTAGTGATCTGACCGCTAAATTGTACAGTCATATGGAAAAACACAAAGAGGTATTTTGAAAGCATCTGCTTCTGCTTAGTGTGTTACATCTTATCCTCCAAGTTTACTGTTCCTTATCTCACAAAGACCTGTTCTCCGTTGGGAGTTTTCTTCGAACGCCACATATCGACCACTCTGTGTGATTTATATGTGATCTGAGCCTAAGAGTGACTGTACATTGTACCAGTTATGCGCCTACAAGTAGGCCAGCATATCCAATTTCTGCGCTGCTTTTTATTTACTAGGTAGCATCCCTAGGGCCTACATCAGTCGTCTCTTACGACATGCATTGTAGGTTGCAGTAGTGCTATTCTTTGCTTCCTATGGGCCCCGGCACCACACAGGTGGGATTGGGAGTTAAATGAAGAAAGTTTACTGTTAGTGCAATATCTTTACCTTTTTATACTTTCTTCTTCTTTTCTCGAATCCTATTTTGCCTCACAGAATCAGGATAAATTTCTAGAACATGCTTTTGTGTGAGCTTCAGAAATTGTGTTTTTTCACTCATCATCAAGGTGCGTATCCTTTATAGGACGTTGCTCTCTTTGCAGCACATCTGAAATTCACTGTCTCTTGCCAGTTCACCCACTTCGTCGATGGTCATGTTCATGGTTTCTTTAATATCTTGTAGTTTTTCACTACCTGTGTTATTTCTGGGGTCCATCTTTTCGTGGACAGCCTTTTTTTGTTTTGTATCCATATATCAAAGTAACATTGCTCTTTGAGGGTACAACATGTTGTAATATGAGTATGTGCTCAACCATTTAATTTGTTGTTTCGATGTTCAGTGCTGATGTGTATCTACCTTTTCCTGATGTCCTCATTTCAGCCAGTCTCTTGTTGGATTGACTTTAATGCACAAAGTAACAGATTTGCCCCATATAGCTTGGTCCCTCTCTTTCAGTTTAATATACTTGTTAACTGTAATTATAATATACTTTTTTAATCCTTTAACTCCTTCTGGACCAAACGCCACGATAGGTGTGGACCAAACGTCACGATAGGTGTGGACCAAACGCCACGATAGGTGTGGACCAAACGTCACGATAGGTGTGGACCAAACGCCACGATAGGTGTGGACCAAACGTCACGATAGGTGTGGACCAAACGTCACGATAGGTGTGGACCAAACGCCGATAGGTGTGGACCAAGCTCACATAGGTGTGGACCAACGCCCGATAGGTGTGACCAAACGTACGATAGGTGTGGACCAAACGCCACGATAGGTGTGGACCAAACGTCACGATAGGTGTGGACCAAACGTCACGATAGGTGTGGACCAAACGCCACGATAGGTGTGGTTTAATATACTTGTTAAATGGTTTAATATTAATATACCCTTTTGAATGCTTTCATTTTAATATATCTTTTTCAAAAAAATTCTTTCTGTTTATTATACTTTTTAAAAATGGTTGCTGTATAATACTTTTTAATGCTTTAATTTTAGGTGTTCTTTGTAATTCGACTACATAATCAGCAAATCGCAGCTTCTCTACCTCCAATTACTGAACCAGACCCGGCCATGAACTGTGACCTTATGGATGGAAGGGATGCCTTTCTCACAAGTGCCAGAGAGAAGCACTATGAGTTTTCTTCCTTGCGTCGTGCTAAACTATCATCAGTGGCCCTGCTGTATGAGTTACACAATCAAGGAAAAGATGCATTTGTGTACACATGTAATAGCTGCAAATCTGCTGTTGAGACTAGATACCACTGTAATGTTTGTGATGTAAGTAACCACAATATTTGATTTGATTTTGTTTTTATCTTCGTGATATCTTATTTTAAATAACATCTTGTCCCGGAAGATGAAATATTTTGCCCACTTTAAATGCCACAGCGGTCTGGAGAAAAAAGGTAATGGAAGGCATGGTACGGAGCAAACCATACAAAAAACTGGACGGAAGGCAAACCAAGTTCCATAAAAAGACTGGTTTGCTGGGCAGATGACGCTCATCAACCCGGGAGGGCAGGCCATCTAAGGGTCGCTGCCCTGAAAGAAAATAGCAACCTGCTGCCTTGTGGGTTTGGCTGTGGACAGCAAAAGGCTAATGGAGAACGAACGCAGTAAACACTGGTTGAAATCGGACACTTCACCGAAGGACAAGCACTAAAGCTCCAAATGATACCGAATGATGTGATGTAAAACACGCTTTTGGCAAAGGCTGTGCATATATCACAACTAGAATGATAAACATGGCCGAAAAAGAACGATAGATAGAGAGAAGGCATGGTTCCTGGAATACGAGGCAGGGGACGACCAAGATGAAGGTGGCAACAGGACATCAAAGATACCTTGAACATAACGCTAGAAGTGGCTGGAGAATAAAAAGCGTCAAAGAAATCGAATGTGCTGTCCTACTTGTAGGCGCATAACTGGCACAATGTACAATTGTTCTACGGCTCAGATCACATACAAATCACACAGGATGGTTGACAAGTGGTCAATATGGAGCATTCGAAGAAGAACTATGCAATGTATCCTTGGACATTTCTCCCAATGCAAGCATACATGGTAAAGTAAACAAGTTAGTTAAGAAGGGATCAACAATCATTCGCAGCAATTCTTCACACAGCCAAACACATCCTAAAAGAAAACTTCACATAAAGAAATTTGGCAGAACAAATTGGTCATAGTGAACACTGGAAGAGAGATTCTGCAGATATATGGCAGGCAATTCACACCCTAAAAACAACTTGAACCACATTGCACGGAGAGATCAGAGTAACATTTTTTGAATCCGAACCCAACACTTAATAATCGCATAAACAGAATTCATCTAGTGGCTGCCGTTTGCAGTAATGCCTGTGCAGACAGCTGTGTTTTCTTCGAATGCTCCATATCGACCACTTATTAACCACTCTTGTGTTTATGTGATCTGAGCCGTAGAGCAATTGTACGTTGTGCCAGTTATGCACCTACAAGTAGGACAGCACATTCAATTTCTGTGACGCTTTTTATTTACTAGGGGAGTCTCTCTAGGTTACAATATGCCCTGTAGGTCACAGCGTTACTAGTCTTTTCTCCCCATGCGAGCCACGGCAGCACACAGGCTAGCGGGACAATTCAGAGTGTACCATCAATGTGATGAGTAGAATTTTCTAAGAAATTCACTTCAGTCAGTCTTGAATGTGTAAGCTACACATGATGATGACAAGTTATGTATTATATCACAACCAATTCTTTGCATGATTTGCTAAATTTTTGATGTTATTATTGCAGGACTTTGATCTCTGTATAAGCTGCTACAGTAAGGAGAGTCACCAACATAAGATGGTCAAACTAGGATTTGGTCTGGATGACATTGGCAACCCAGGCCAAGGAGAAAATCCCCAGGAGTCTCGACGCAAGTCCATCCAGCGCTGCATTACATCCTTGGTACATGCTTGCCAGTGTAAGAATGCAAATTGTCGTATTAATGCCTGCCAGAAGATGAAGCGTGTTGTTGCTCATACTTTAGGCTGCAAACGCAAAACCACCAACAGTTGCCCAATCTGTAAGCAAATGATTGCACTTTGCTGTTACCATGCCAAGCATTGCACAGAAAACAAGTGCCCTGTGCCGTTCTGTCCTCAGCTGAAGCAAAAGCTTCGGCAGAAGCAGCTTCTTACCAACCTACACCAGGCTCAGATGCTGCGTCGACGTGTGGCAATAATGACAAACAATGCCAACAGTAACAGTAGCTCCAGCAACAGTTCCAGTAATGGGCCAACAGCTGCTTCAAACCAAGAATCATCACCCCCATCGTCATCATCCTTCTCGAGCAGCAGTGGAGGCAAAGCTCCAGGACCACCAAGAGCTGCAGTAATTGCAGCCCACGATGCCAAATTACAAGCAGAAAAACAGAGACATGTAACAGCAGCGCCAACTCTGAATTCAATTGGTAAACAAGCTATGCAGCCCCAAATCAGACCTTCACCTCCAGCAGTAGCGCCATTACCTGGTAAACCAGTAAGTACTGCTCAAAGACCTCAATGGCCTTCGTACACACAGACTCCACCGCAGCCACCTAGACCAGTTTTAAGTAGCAACATTAGACTGCAAGGTATACAGCTTTCACATACACAACAGGTGCAACACCAACCACCGCAGCCGCCGCCACCACTACAACAGCAGACGGTGACCCCCATTGTTCCTAGCACTGTCAATACTACAACTGCTGTTTCTGTGGCTGGTGGTGCAAGTGGTACTTCACCGATAGGTCCAGCCGTCCATAGTATGCTGCAAGCTTTCAAGAACCAAAATTTCTCTCAAGCTGAGTGGCTGTCCGTTCTAAGAAAAAATCCACAACTTATGGCTCAGGTGCTCAAACTTAAAAATCAGAAATATGCATGCAGCAGCAGCAGCAGCAACAACAACAACAGCAGCAGCAACAACAGCCGCAGCAGCAGCAACAGCAAGCCCAACCACAAATGCATAGTGTAGCAAACATGGGCCAACCTATTCCACAAAGTGCTGGACAGATGCAGCAGCAGCAAATGCGCAGTCAAATGACTCAGATGGTGCCACAACAGTACAGACAGCAACAACAGCAACTTCCTCAACAACAAACTTCTCAAATCAACCAATTTGCTCAGCCTCAGCAGCCATTCGTCCAACGTCCTCGTATGAATTTCCAGCAGACATTTCAAAACGATACCGGCCACAACATACACCAGTTCCAACAGCAGCAAATGATGCAGCACCACCAAGCTCAACTGAAACAGCAGATGGCTGGTGGACAGCCGATGAGCCCCCAATACATGCTGACACAACAAGGCAACCCTTCCCCGCAGCAGATGCTTCAGCAGGTGCGATCGCCACCAGCTTCCGCTGCTGGGTTACCTCAAACAGTCAGATCTCCGCAACCCATACCTTCCCCACGCCAACAACCCATATCATCACCTCGTCAACTTCAACAGTCTCCCCATCATAACATGGTCAATAGCCAATCCCCACTTCATGGTTTAGGCGTTATGCAGGACACTTCACAAATGAACAGTGACCATGTGATGTCGCTATCTTCCCTACAAACTCACAACTCCATGCCACAAATGTCCAACTCGGACGTTTCCATGGGGCAACAAGACAATGAGGTGGCGCCTCTTACGCCTCAGGACCAATTAGCTCATTACGTTAACCAAATATAGTTCTGTCCGAAATTTTTGTGTGAATATTCATCTGTGCGGTTAATTTATCACATTTAATGTGACCTGGTTACGTGTACGAACCTGTTTCTTGTACAAATCTCTGCTCCTTGAACATATGTGATCATTCTTATTTCCATTCAGAGATATTTTATATTTTTTACTGACAACAAATTGTCCATCATGTTCGTTCGCTGATGATATTTAGATGTTGCTGTAAATGTTAACACGGTGTCCGGAGCACTTATTGCTTCCTCTTTGTAAATACATAAAATTGGTGGTATGTACAAAATGAGTTAATTAGTGACTGTGAAGGATGGAAAATTGGTATGTCAGAATGAGTTGAATTAGTGACTGAATGGAAATTGGACAAATTGGTATGTTCAGAATGAGTTGAATTAGTGACTGAAGGGGAAATTGACAAATTGGTATGTACAGAATGAGTTAATTAGTGACTGAAGGGAAATGGACAAATTGTATGTACAGAATGAGTTATTTAGTAGTGAAGGGGAAATTGAAATTAGTATGTACAGAATGAGTTAATTAGTGACTGAAGGGGGAAATTGGACAAATTGGTATGTACAGAATGAGTTAATTAGTGACTGAAGGGGGAAATTGGACAAATTAGTATGTACAGAATGAGTTAATTAGTGACTGTGAAGGGGGAAATTGGACAAATTAGTATGTACAGAATGAGTTAATTAGTGACTGTGAAGGGGGAAATTGGACAAATTAGTATGTACAGAATGAGTTAATTAGTGACTGTGAAGGGGGAAATTGGACAAATTGGTGGTATTTACAAAATGAGTTGAATTAGTGACTGAAGGGGAAATTTGTTCAGATTTTCTCTTATGATGTTGAGAAAAAGTGTTTGTAATGAGATTAGTGGTATTCTGTGTTTGAAACCCTTAGTTGTAGAAGATGGTGGGATTTTATTATAGGGTTGTTATTCCGTGATCATTTCAAGAATCTTCATAAGATTGGTTATTGGTTACTAAACTGATGTTATTGCACTCTGGGCAGAACCATAGGTGCTCAGTCTCCCTCACAGATATTGAAGAGTATGTGTTCTGATGGTTCCCGTGGTTTGCTGGTTAAACACACTCTGCCTCTAATTCATCCAGTTCTTCTTGCACAAGGGGTAACTCACTTCAAATCGCTGGATCGATTCAACATCTATTTTAGTGTGTTCATATAAAAGGCAGTCGCGAAGAGACAGAAGAACATCCCCTTATCCATCTTCAACTCCCGAAAAATTGATGCTCTTGATGCAAGTCTGTCTGCTAAAAATTGATGCTGTTGATGCAAGTCTGTCTGCTAAAAATTGATGTCTTGATGCAAATCTGTCAAAAGATGCTGGTGCAAGTCTGTCGCTAAAAATTGATGCTGTTGAAGCAAGTCTGCTGCAAAGATGCTGTTGCGTAAGTCTCGCTAAAAATTGATGCTGTTGACGTAAGTCTGTCCGCGCTCATTGCGTAAACACCTGCATGGCCAGGACAGTAGATCCAAGTACGCCTCTTGAGGTTAGAAACTTCTATAGAAGACATCCACTAATACGAAACCTGCCCCTTTTTGATCTCGTGAAGCATCGGCTGAGAGTCATAAGAAACCCGCTACAACCCTTGACAAGAAGGCTATTGTTATATTGTGTAGTATAGCCCTGGGGTTTGTGGTGTCCCACCGTATCCCTATTTGAAATATGACACTGATTAAATAGTTTTAGCTTCCCTGATCAGAACTATATAGAAAAATTTGATACTTTGGTCACGTCAAGCGTCGCTATGGCCTGGAAAGAACAATACTAGAGGGCAGGATCCCAGGACACAGAGGCAGACCAAGAAGATGGCTACAAGATATTAAAGAAACCATGAATATGACCATCACGAAGTGGGTGAACTGGCTAGAGACAGAGTGAGTTTCAGATGTGCTGCAAAGAGAGCAACGTCCTATAAAGGATTCGCACCTTGATGATGACCAGAACTAGGATAGAAAGTGTATGAATGTAGAAGTAAGAGTCTTGATACAAGTGATTATTTGAGTAGTCCTAACGGACGATTTATCCATAGCAAAGAAAAATGGGTCTAACTGTGAAGGATTGACTCCATTGCACCGGTTTTTCCTGTATGGTTCCTTCCATGCCGACAGAGATGACACGCCATCAGCTGAGATAATTGCACAAAGCATAAATTCCGTAGCTCCGACAACAATTTTAGAGATCTCATGAAAAAATTGCACAGATCTAGGTTCGGATTTAAGCCTACAACCTTCAAATACGACAGGCTAACAACGTAACCACTTCACTATTGAGACCTCCTTATCCGTTGAAAGCAGTGATATACACAATAAGTTTGTTTGACCAATATTTCTAGTATTAAACTGGAGAATTAATGTCAGGCTTCCCAGTTCTGTTAGATTTATTGTAATCTTGTCATTCACTGTTGTTCAATATCTACACAATGTGTCTGGATTTATTTTGTTGTGGTTGTTAGTTCAAGGCTTCCAAACAGCTTTGTATGGATGTCTGTCTCTGTTGGTCAGTGTTCTTTCTGTAGTTGATTCATCAGTTGACAATCTTACAGGATGTGTTCAATGTCTGCACAATGTGTCTGGTTCTCTGGATGTATGTTGTTGTGTTTGTTAGTTCATCAAGACTTCCAAACAGCTTTTCATGGATGTCTGTCTCTGTCGGCAAGTGTTCCACAGTGGTCGTGGAATTTTTTCCAACCGCACCGGCTCTCAGGTCGACCTAGCCTCAATATGGTAGCAGGGGAAGCAAAGGCAGCCGATGTGATGTTGACAACATCACTCCTCGTGTGCCGACGGTCAATTAAAACAAAATACAAACCTAACACTGTATTACTCTATATACCTTTCTTCTTTAGCCTGTTACGCCCTTGGCGTTTAGGGCAGCAACAAACGCACCCATTCTTCCCTGTTCATGGCCTTCCTCTGTATTGTGTTCCAGCTATGATTCATTTCCTTCAGTTCTTGCTCTATCGTCTCCTCCAGGTCGTCTTGGGTCTTCCAGCGCCTACCCTCTGAGTCCATCTCAGTGCAGTTTTCGTGTCGGAGCCAGTCTCCATGCGCATCACATGTCCAATCCATCTCCAGCGTCGTCTTCGGATGATAGTGCCCATATTCTCTTGTTGGCATCGGGCAAGCAATTCTTGGTTCGAGATAGTAGTCGGCCAGTACACGCGTAAGATTTTTCGGAGACAAGTTGTATGAAAGGTGGAGAGTCTGGACATATCCTGTTCTGTCATTCTCCAGCATTCCGATCCGTACAGCAATGTTGAAAGCACACAGCTGTTGTAGATACTAGTTCTCTATATACCAAGTGGTATAAAAATTAGAAAAATATGGGAAAAGATAGGCCAGTTCCTTTTCTCACTTGTGGAATGTCGATGATGTGAATTGAACCAATAAAACATTTTTGTTGTTGCAAAATAAAAAGAGTGCTATTCCATCAAATACATTTTACTGTTTCAGGTGTATGTACAAATTCAGCTGGAGTTTCTTTAATTTTAAACATAATTTAATAAGTAATATACCATTTTGTAGGTAAATGAATTCTCTTTGAAATAGATCTAACTGCCCGTCTGCCCAGCGTGTTCGTAGCACGTTGGACTACGGGTGACTATCCCTCTGTGTGTGCGGGTTCAATTCCTCGGGATGGCAGAAAAACCACAGATTCCCCAGATTTACGGTGTTCGTGGCACCGAACCGAAGGGTTATGATGTCCATGACACCGAGCCGAAGAGCTGAAAAGTTCAAGTGCTTCTGGATCGGGGAAAAAAAAAAATAGATAACTTTAAAACTGGTTATGAATCTGTGTCCCCATCCAGAAAGAAGGAAATTAGACTGAAACTGGAAGCTGCCAGACATGAACACTTTGTTAGAGACATGAGACATTTGATTAATCATCGCAGAACAGATGTGATTAGTTGTTATAAGCTGGAAAGATATTGGGAGAGATTGAACACCTATGGATCTGTCTGAGGTGCTGTGAAAATCCTTACTTTTTCTATATTCCTTCCGCTCAACAGTTCGCCACTCTGCTTGCTCTCTGGCTATTCTCATGAACAGTTATGATGATGCTTAATGTATTGTAGCATCCATTCCTATACAATGTGATGTGTAAGCTATCACTTCTACTATACTGTCTATTATTGTAGTCAGCCATGCCTCCATCACTTGATGTGTAAGCTATACTGTCTATTATTGTAGTCAGCCATGCCTCCATCACTTGATGTGTAAGCTAATACTGTCTATTATTGTAGTCAGCCATGCCTCCATCACTTGATGTGTAAGCTATACTGTCTATTATTGTAGTCAGCCATGCCTCCATCACTTGATATGTAAGCTAATACTGTCTATTATTGTAGTCAGCCATGCCTCCATCACTTGATGTGTAATCTACTTATGCTTACTTTGTCTAGTTCTCATCTCTGCTGTTATATATAAGTTGATGAGAAGATTTTTAGAGATCAAGTTTGACAAGAGTTTAATGTTGTTTTATCTGTGGGTGGGTGGGGGGCAATTATCAACCTAATATGAAACAGTTTATGAAGGACGGGCGGTATGTGTGTGTGTAATGATTGTGAAGAATGGGCAACTTATGTATGTGTGTAATGATTGTGAAGATTGGACAGTATGTGTGAGTAATAATTAAAGAATGGATCATATGTGTGTTTAATGATTGAAGAATTGACAGTATGTATGTAATGATTGTAAAAGTTGATCGGTATGTTACAAGTCTATGAATGTAAAAGTTGATCAGTATGTTACAAGTCTGGGAATGTAAAAGTTGATCAGTATGTTACAAGTCGGGGAATGTAAGTTGATCGTATGTTAAAGTCTGTAATGTGTTGATCAGCATGTTACAAGTCTGTGGAATGTAAAAGTTGTAATCAAGAGTATGTTGACAAGTCTGGGAATGTAAAAGTTGATCACATGTTACGTCTGGGAATGTAGTATCAGCTGTTACAAGTCTGTGAATGTAAAAGCATGTTACATCAAGGGGTCACATGTTACAAGTCTGTGAATGTAAAAGTTGATCAGTATGTTACAAGTCTGGGAATGTAAAAGTTGACCGGTCTGTGATTAAATGAACCGACAATAGTATGAAGCATAATATTTGCTGCTGGTAGGGCTTGCCACCTTTCTGCATTGCTCTCATATAACAAGTTAGATACTGGCACACCGTTGAGATGCTTTACCAGCGTTGTACATAAACTGGTCAGATTCCACTACACCCCACAATGTTAGATATCTGTTAGCCAGGGTGGAGGGGATGCCACGATTGTATAATAGTCACCAGATAGTATTTATTATTGTTAGCTCTATACTTGTCATTGTTTTATATTCTGCCTTTCATTGAATCTGACATACATCCTAACATTGGTCTCTCAACGTACTCCCTGGTGCCCCCATTCATTTATATGTACTCCCTGGTGCTCCCATTCATTTATATGTACTCCCTGGTGCCCCCATTCATTTATATGTACTCCTGGTGCTCCCATTCATTATATATGTATCATTCCCTGGTGCCCCCATTCATTTATATGTACACAAATTATTGTACCAGCCTTGACAATATCAGCATTTCTTGATGTGAATGTTGACGATGAGTTTCTTTGCAGATTGTATAGAAGTGAAGATAGGATGTGAAGACTATAGATGTGAAGAAAGATTGTATGGATGTGAAGATTGATGGAAGTGAAGTTTGTATGGATAAGATTGTATAGAAGTGAAGATTGCATGGATGAGAAAAGATTGCATCGAAGTGAAGATATGGATGAGAGAAGATTGTATAGAAGTGAAGATTGTATAAAAGTGAAGATTGTATAAAAGTGAAGATTATCTGTTAGGCACACACCCATCCAAGCTGCAATACCATCATGAGATCAACCATTTTGTTCATATATAATTGTGTAAATAAAATTTGTGAGAACATTTTAATACATAGATCATATTGTTGTGCATCATTGTCTTTTTGTGTGTTTGCTGTTTTCTATGTGGGAGTATTTATTAGTGTTGTCGATTGTTCTTATAATAATAGTAACAGTCCATCGCAAGCAATGATGATAACAGCCTTGGATATGTGCTGTTTTCTATGTGGAGTATTTATTAGCTTTTGAAACGAAATTACCATCAATAAATAAAAAAACATTGAGAACATCACAGATTTGGAATATCTTGGATCTATAATTAACAACAATGGAGATTGTACGAAAGAAGTTAGAAGACTAGCCATGGCTTTCCAGAGGGTGGTCAGCAGGAAGAAACTATGGCATGACCCAAGCAAAGAAACAAAAGTAAGACTTCTGAGAACATGCATATTCTCTGTGACAACATATGGATGCGAATCGTGGACCATAACACAAACATTTAAAAACAAAATTGAAGCTTTTGAAACAAGGAGCTATAGAAAAGTTCTTAGAACATCCTGGACAGAGAAGAAACAGACATCCTACAAGACCTGCATATCAAGGTGTATTGGCTCATAAAAAACATCATGTCCCGGAAGATGAAATATTTTGGCCACAGTGGTCTGGAGAGAAAGGTAATGGAAGGCATGGTTCCTGGAAAACGAGTCAGGGGACATCAAATAAACATGACGCTAGAAGAGGCAAGAGACAGAGACCTATTCAGGCGGGCTGTGATGAATGCGATGTTCCGCAAGGGACATCCTACTACTTGCTTTGTATTTATTAGTGTCCGTGTCCAGTTTTATAACAACCGCCCATTGCAAGCGATGATAACAGCCTCGGATGTGTGCTGTCTGCTGCAACTCTGGTGTGTCCGGAGGTGATTGTAGAGTCAAATTCTCAAACACAATCCCCTACCACAGGTGGGGCATACATGATCAAGGTTAGACGTGGATGTTTGTTTTATGGTTTCCCACAACTTGCTTTCTCTGCACCTTAACCGAACGACGATTCTCAGCTCTTTTTCTCGTGTTGAGTGATTTTTTCTCGTGTTGTTACAGTGCCATATTTAGCGATCTTGCGCAAAGGCTTCTCATTATGCAATGTCTATATCAAAGCATTTTGGATATACTTTGAGAATGTCTTTACAGCTTTTTTCCCCACCAACTGATCATATTTACTGCGAAGCAAAACACACAGCAAGACTCAATATTGAGTGAGGGAAGGGGCATAGAAGAAGTGGTGAATTTGTCTACCTTGGAAGTAAATCAGGAGGTACAGATGAGGACATTAATGCCAGGATTAGGAAAGCCTGACAAGCCTTTGCTATCCTGCACACAGTGTGGAAATCCACTGCCATCTCCCCGAAAACAAAACTCGAGATATTCGGTTCAAATGTGAAATCTGTGTTGCTGTATGGCTCGGAAACATAGCGAGTCACCAAGCTAAATACAAATAAGATTCAGATCTTTGTCAACGGATGTCTTTGCCGGATTCTCAGAGTTACAAACACAGACCTGTGGATAATTACAGGAACCCATGATGACCCAGGTCAAGAGGAGAAAATGGCGATGGGTTGGGCATACCCTATGGAAGACACAGTCGAGTACCACTAGACAAGCACTTGAGTGGAGCCCACAAGGAAAATGAAAAAGAGGATGCCTAAACAGACTTGGAGACGAAGTCTTCTTGAGGAAATGAAAAGTGCTTAACTATCCTGGAAGACCATAAAAACAAAAAAAAGGCAGAGACCGAGAAGAGTGGTGAACAACTGTTGAGGCCCTATGCTCCACGAGGAGTGGACTAAGTAACATAGTTTTGCACCTTCAAGCTCGCCACGTATCAACTGTTTTGGGATGTGTTTTGTTTTATACTGAACTGATGTCATAACACTCCGGACAGACCCAGCAAGTGTTTAAAGGGAATGCATGCTGATGGTTCCCATGGCTCATTGGTTAAATGCTCATTCTACTACTTAGGTATCCAGTCCAGCTCGTACAACTTGTGATTCCAACACTAAATCACTGGATACATAAATTGTAGCATCCTCTTCCAACAGATGGTCGCTGAGAAGGACATCCCCTTACCCAATTGATGCTGCAATGCTCTTATTACTGCAGACAACCGCATGTACAGAAGGTTGGCAGCCTCAATAGATGACATCCACTCATACATCAATCTGTCATTTTGTACCTTTCAAAGCATAAAACTGCAAGTCAGACACAGTAATAGCTAGTCTCAGATAGCTATACATGACACCATGAACACTACAAGAGCATTGTACAACACAATCTTTCTCCCAACATTATCCTATCAGTGCCAAACTTGGACACTGACATCAAATGATAGAAGAAAACTAATCACGACAGAGATGAAGTGTCTACGCAGAATGCTGGGAGTATCAGGAAGAGATTGGTTTAGAAATGAAGACATCAGGAAAAAGTGGGTACATCAGTACTGAACTTCATCAAGAAACAACAAATTAAATGGTTTGGCCAAATAAGCAGATTACCAACAGACTCAAAGATCAATGTTACTCTGATAGAATGGATAGAAAACATCTGGTCCTGCCTTGCAAAAGGTGGACCTCAGAGATAACAGGCGACCAAAGACACTATTTATGAAGCGCACACAAGGTCTATCAACATCAGCATAAGAAAGAAAGTTGGCACAAAACCGTGCTTGAATTACATAGATAAACAAAGAATGAAGTGGTTTGGCCACTTAATAAGAATGCATCCAAACTCCACAGTATACAGAGTCTTCTACAACAGAACATTGGGAAAGAAGGCAAGAGGAAGACTACGGAAAAGATGGTTAGATGGCGTAGCAGAATCCTGTGAAAGAGCAAAGATAACAATCACACAAGCCACCAGAACAGCGCAAGACAAAAACAGAAAACCACGACACTGGGCAACAACCCGGTAGCAGTGTGACGACACTGGGCAACAACCCGGTAGCAGTGTGACGACACTGGGCAACAACCCGGTAGCAGTGTGACGACAAGAAGAAGAAGAAAGAAGACACAAGGTCTTGTTCTAGAAATCTTTTCTTATTGTGATGCTGTGAAGCAAAGTTTCTTATTCTGATGCTGTGAAGCAAAGTTTCTTATTCTGATGCTGTGAAGCAAAGTTTCTTATTGTGATGCTGTGAAGCAAAGTTTCTTATTGTGATGCTGTGAAGCAAAGTTTCTTATTGTGATGCTGTGAAGCAAAGTTTCTTATTGTGATGCTGTGAAGCAAAGTTTCTTATTCTGATGCTGTGAAGCAAAGTTTCTTATTCTGATGCTGTGAAGCAAAGTTTCTTATTCTGATGCTGTGAAGCAAAGTTTCTTATTCTGATGCTGTGAAGCAAAGTTTCTTATTCTGATGCTGTGAAGCAAAGTTTCTTATTCTGATGCTGTGAAGCAAAGTTTCTTATTCTGATGCTGTGAAGCAAAGTTTCTTATTCTGATGCTGTGAAGCAAAGTTTCTTATTCTGATGCTGTGAAGCAAAGTTTCTTATTCTGATGCTGTAACAAAGTTTTTATTCTGATGCTGTGAAGCAAAGTTTCTTATTCTGATGCTGTGAAGCAAAGTTTCTTATTCTGATGCTGTGAAGCAAAGTTTCTTATTCTGATGCTGTGAAGCAAAAAAGAATTGGAGAAAAGAAAGACTATAATTTGATCAGTAATTTATTTAGGCACATACATGCTTACTACAGTGTTTGCACAAAGAAGTCAACCCGTATGCCAACATTTTATCCAATTTGAATTCTTTAATTTGGTCATTTTTCACATTACATATATCATACAAATTAAGAAATTAACAATAAAATTAAACTATCTTTCTTATAAAAGAAAACCAGTATGCATTAATGGGAAATGGAAAGCAAATTCATAAATGGACGATTACGTAGAATAGAGGGATTGAGAAGGTAGAAAATTACAAACGAGGGACTTGGAGAAAGAACTAAGGAAGAGACGCTGGTGATGGATAGGGCACACATTGAAAGACAGACAATGCTTTGGAACCCGAGGGAAAGAGGAGTAGGGAAGGTCTAGACATACCTGGAGAAGAGAGCTGAGACTAATATGAAAGAATAGGTAGTTACCTGGATTACCTCTGAAGACAGCGAGGCAGACCTCATGGTGAGTGACACTGGTAAACGGTAAGTAAGCCTCACGCAAAATTCAGAATGCAATCAGGCATGCCTACCGCCTGAATTGAAAGCGGCGTCCGCAGAAGAAGAAGGTAAAACATGGAAAGAATTGGAAGGGATGACAGGAGAGAGAAGACCTGTCCTTCGTTAAGAGTTGAAAGGTGTAGTAGAAGAAAGCAAATATATTTATGGAACATCTGAAATGATAGCAAATACCAGGGACATAGATTTTGTTTGGTTTACAAGGTGTGTCCTGAGCCTAGCCCTGCACAGGTTGGGATCGGCTAGTCTCTCTTCTTAGGAGGGGCGTAAAGTGAAAATTAGTAGCCTGCTGATGACCCTCTGAACACACGTCAACCCCACCTCCCAGCAGTATAGACCGGGAAACTGACAGTGAGGTTAACGGGGCAATGGCTCGCTGGGAGATGGACTCCCCTAGGTAAAGATTTAAAATAAAAAAAATGTCCTTGGGGAGTTGACCTGACAAAAAATCTCGGTGGAGGTCTATTCCCTGCAAAACAGGATTGGAGAAAAGAAAGACCTGTGCACCGAACCAGCCTTGACCTTTCAGATCATAGTCAATGAGTCTTCTTCTTCTTCTTCACCTTTCAACTCTGGATGGAGCACAGATCTTCAACAAACTTCTTCCAGCTCTTCCTCTCTCCTGTCATCCCTTCTATGTTTTACCGATGTTTTTATATGTCTCCAGCTCTCTTCTCCAGGTATTTCTGGCCTTTCCCTACGTCTATTTCCTCGGGTTCCAAAACAGTGCCTGTACTCAATGAATCACATATATATATTGCTGCTTGTATGTGGGGGCATGGATGGGAAAGCAGCACATCGATATAATAATTGCCAATCGCAGCATAAATATAGAACGGCTAAGTAGAACTTCGACAGTTAAAGAACAAAGTGATGATTTTTATACAAGCAAATATAAAAAAATATCACCATTAGCAGAAATCGAAAAAATACCATCAAAATTAATTGGATATTAACTTTGAAAACATTGCAAAATCAGATCGAATATCGTCCGTGTGGTGCAGGGTCCGCAGGGAAGCAAAGAATAGTACCACTGCAACCTACAAGACATGCTGTAGGAAGCGACTGATGTAGGACATAGGAAAGCTACCCTAGTAAATAAAAAGCGTTGCAGAAATCGGATATGCTGGCCTACTTGTAGGCACACAACTGGCACAACCGCTCTTAGGCTCAGATCACATACAAATCACACATAATGGTAAACAAGTGGTCAATATGGAGAGTTCAAAGAAGACAAGAATACCAGAAAATATTTTAAAATATCACTAATAGCTTATATTGAACAAATTCAATCAAAATTAATTGGATATTAATTTTGAAAACATTGCAAAATCAGATCGAATTTGTAAAATAAAAAAAGCAGTAGGCGGGAAATGAGATATTCATAATTGTGCAATAAAAAAAAAACAGTGATGAAATTAAGTAATGAAATGTTGAAAAACAACAATGAAATCATAGAAAGGAATGGTCATCAAAGTTGCTGAGCGCAACAGAAAAATGTTGAATGATGTAGTTTCATAGGATATGCAACATGCTCCAACACTTTTACCATTGGTTTTATATATATGGCCCGGAAAATACCGAGCTGTATTTTGAGGTCCACCTTGGCGTCGGCATTTTGCTTTATATCCATTCTATCGGAGCAACATTTCTCTTTGAGGCACACTGTCTGTTGGTAATCTGCTTATTTGGCCAAACCATTTAATTTGTTGTTTCTTGATGAAGTTTAGTACTGATGTTGCACCCGAGTGGTTACGGGGCCCAAATTTGGGGTGTAAAGAATAGAACCACTGTTACCTGCCAGCATGTCGTAAGAGGTGACTAAGGAGATTTGGCTGAAATCGGATGCATGTGTCCTAAACGTTAGAAGTCTATGCGTTTAGGGGCCTACCAAACCAATGTGCAACGTAACACGTTCTTGGCAAAGATCAAACATATCACAAAGAGTGATTAAAATTGGTCGTAAAGAACGAACGCAAAGAAGAAGAGATCTCCTCCCAAGCATGTATCTCAGTGTGTTTAGGCTAACAACTCTCGTTCTGTGTTGACTGATGTATCTACTGGGTTTTCTCTCGTGGTTTTCCTGTCTTGCCACACCTATCGGTATGCCCAACTGAGATAGAGAATACCCTTTATCTTCGTTGAAATCTTAAGAGCGTATGTTTTCTCTTAGAGCGTTGATGATGTCGCTTTTGTCCATAGAAGACCCATTCTTAAACGTAGCATTGCCCGCCAGCGCGTCTGTTCTCTCACTGCCCTTCACCCTAATTGGCAAGTGTTTTACTGTGACAACTTCTGAGTTTGAGCTTGTCTCTCTTGCCTTTCAGCTCATCCCCAGGGTTGTTTTCAAAAGATTATGCACCTTTGCATAATGTTGTTTTCCACATAACTTGGTCATCAGCTAGTTTTTCTCATTTATTGGGACTGGTAGAAATGTTCTTCATTGAGGTCTTGCAGACATCCTTATATCTGAGCAGTGGTCTGCCTTGGTGCCTCTTCCCTTCTGTTGGAACCGATAGAAAGGTTCTTCATTGAGGTCTTGCAGACATCCTTATATCTGAGCAGTGGTCTACCCTGATGCCTTTTCCATTCCGAAAATTCACAGAACAACACATGTTGTGGTATGCAGATATTGTCCATTCTTCTCCCATGTTCTAGCCATCTTAGTCTTCTACTGCTGACCATGCCCATGATGGAAGGCAAGTTTGCATGTTGTGGTACTTCAGTGTTGGTTATCTCCTCACATGCCCTAACCATCTGAGTCATCCACTGCTGATCATGCCCATGATGGAAGGCAAGTTTGCATGTTGTGGTACTTCAGAGGTGGTTATCTTGTCGTACCACCTGATGTTCATAATCTTACAGAGACATCAAAGGTGAAAGATGTTTAGTCTCCTCTGGTGCCTTGAGTAGGCTGTCCATGTTTCTATCATTGGTTAGTGAATCAACAACATAGCCCTCAGATTAGATCCATTAAAAAGCGTTTTCAAACCGAAAGATTGACTTCATTACACTAGGGTTTTACCCAATATGGCTCGGTCCCTCTCCGCAGAAATGGCACGCCACTTGCCAAGAGTATTGCACAAAGTAGGAACTCCGTACTTCCAGCAACAATCCTAGGGGTCTATGGAAAAAACTGCACTCGTGAACAGAACGTCGCGGTCCGGATTCGAACCCATGACCTTCGACTCACAAGGCTTAACCACAGAGACCTTCTAAGATTCATTAATGCAAACAAAGTGCAACGATGATAGTCCTATCAATCAATCTCTCACACAGTTTCTGGAATATATTGATTATTTTATTTGGTATGCCATATGCTGTAAAATCTTCCAAGTTGCAAGAAAAGTCAAAGGACCTTGGGCATAAAGGACACTGCTATTATATGCCCACAAATAGAAACATTCACCGGAAGTTAATATATAAAAATTCTTGGATAACAATACAAAGTGTGGACATTAGCAAAGAAACAATTAAAAAGTGTAGTGTTTGGCTGAATGGATTAGAAAGCGGCTCCCATTTCAGGGGCCCAGTGTTCAATCCTGGTACACTCAAGGAGTTTTTCTGTCAGAATGTTGAAAGTTTGTCAGAAGAAAAGGCATCTTAACATGAGACAGTTTTTTGTTACTGCACTTAGCATTAAATTGATGCAGGTTCAGTTACACTGTCCTAAATAAGCGAAATTACAAAGGCATAAAGAAAAGGTTTTTTTTTTTTCTTTAAACTTTTAAAAATTAAGTAGATAAACCAGCAGTTGACAAGTCATAAATGCTGCAGAAAGATCCTACAAATTTGACGAAAAGAAAATATATGTCCTTAACTTACTTTCTTTTAAACCAGAAAATGGAAACGATAAATCCAGTCCTCTGCAGAGACGATGCAGAAAGTTCCATCAAATATTATTGTGAAGAAAGAAAAACACTGATTATTTGAAAGGCCCCTAAAAGGACTGTTGTCGAATTGTGAAGGAAAAGGGAAAACTCGCTGCCAGAACTTAAGGTACGCAATAGTCCGAATCATCGTTTTTTTTTTCGCCGCTAACTGAGAAGCCATTCAAACGTCGGATGTGGTTTTATTTGAATTTGAATTGTAAATTACTAATGTTTTAATTGAATTGGGAGCCCTGAAAAGGACTGATATTTGGATTGAGGTAAGGAGGCGAGTGACCGGGACTAGGAGTGTTCAACCCGTGGGGCTCCAGACAGCAGGCGGCTATCACACTAATAGCAGTCCTAAGGGGTTTAAATTTCTGGATTTAGTCCGGCGACGCCACATAAACTCACTCACTCAGGGAATGACGGGATTTTACGTCAATAATATAAATAATGGGGAACCTCTGCGCTATATTTAGAACAATGCTCGCAAACAGTCTATATTTAGAATGACCCAGTTTTTGCGGTGAAATTGTAGACAAGTACCGAACTAAATGTTAAAGAGAATTGGCTGATAAACAACATCCTATACAGAAAAATTAGATACTTTGGTCACATCATGCGTCACGATGGCCTGGAAAGAACAATACTAGAGGGCAGGGTCCCAGGAAGAGAGGCAGACCAAGAAGAAGATGGCTACAAGATATTAAAGAAACCATGAAATATTACCATCGATCGAAGTGGGTGAACTGGCAAGAGACAGAGTGAATTTCAGATGTGCTGCAAAGAGAGCAACACCCTATAAAGGATACGCACCTTGATGATGATGAATCCTGTGTTAGCTCACAGCGTGAGAATACGAAGAGATTTCTAGAACAGTCTTTATTTGCACTTCATAAACAGTGTTTTTTGTCGGCTCTGTTATCTATGAGGTTCTTTTTTTGCTTGGATGGTCTTTTGCATTGTATCCACTGTATCGGAGTAGTAATACTCTTTGAGGTACACTGTCTTTTGGTAGTTGGCTTATGTGACCACAAGATTTAACTCGCTGCTTCTTGATGAAGTTTAGTACTGATGATGTTTGTACCAACTTTTTTCCCGATGTCTTGCTGAATGGATTAGAGCACGGCTCTATGAGGTAGACCCATCGCTCAATTCACGGTACAGCCAAGGATTTTTCTGTTGTGGGCGTAAATGAAAAATTTAACCTGAACAGCTTGCAGCGACTGCACTAGCCATGTGGTCATTAAATTCCCAGGTTCTCGCCCACCTGTCTTACACCGTCATAAAAAGTGGTACCACAGGCAGTAACAACACGTTTCTATTTTTATTTCTAAGCCGGTCTCTTCTTGATACTCCCAACATTCTGAGTAGACACTTCATCTCTGTTGTAACTAGTCTTCTTGGTACTCCCAGCATTCTGCGAGACATTTCGCCCTCTGTTGTAACTAGTCTTCTTGGTACTCCCAGCATTCTGCGTAGACATTTCGTCTCTGTTGTAACTAGTCTTCTTGGTACTCCCAGCATTCTGCGTAGACACTTCATCTCTGTTGTAACTAGTCTTCTTGATACTCCCAGCATTCTGAGACACTCATCTCTGTCGTGACTAGTCTTCTTGACTCTCCCAACATTCTGCGTAGACACTTCATCTCTGCCGTGACTATATATATAATATAAAATTTACAAAAATAAAGAAATACTAGCAGTAATGATGAAGTGAACAGCTTAACTACAACATCCAGAACTGCTGGATGTCTTGTAGCTCAAATGAACTGATTTTGACTGCATGGGTTTTACATCGAGCTGGTCTTCCATCTCACGCAGATGAGACACTGCAGAAACAAAAGCATGTTCAACATTCGTGGAATCTTTTGCACTGGTTTCAAAGTACGGTGCATTTCCGTTCCCAGCGCACCAAATTCGAACTAAGTCTTCTTCCACCTCTCGATTGGGCATATCAACTTTATTTCCAAGAATAACGAAAGGAAACATCGAACTCTCTTTGATATCAGCGAAATATAAGAACTCCCTGCTTCCACATGGTCAGATTCTCAAAGCTTCAGAAATCATTGATCTGAATGTCAACAAACAAATGTCAGCACCGCGATAGAAGGGCGTCCGAAGTGACTTGAATCTCTCCTGACCTGCTGTGTCCCATATTTGCATAGTGTATCTATCACCTCCGACCTAAATGTGGTTGAAAAGAAACAAATAAAAAGCAGTATTAGACTGTAGCAGTTAGTTAAGTGATGTTAGTAGCAGTTAGTTAAGTGATGTTAGTAGCAGTTAGTTAAGTGATGGATGTTAGTAGCAGTTAGTTAAGTGATGAATGTTAGTAGCAGTTAGTTAAGTGATGAATGTTAGTAGCAGTTATTTAAGTGATGGATGTTAGTAGCAGTTAGTTAAATGATGGATGTTAGTAGCAGTTAGTTAAGTGATGGATGTTAGTAGCAGTTAGTTAAGTGATGTTAGTAGCAGTTAGTTAAGTGATGTTAGTAGCAGTTAGTTAAGTGATGGATGGATGTTAGTAGCAGTTAGTTAAATGATGGATGTTAGTAGCAGTTAGTTAAGTGATGGATGTTAGTAGCAGTTAGTTAAGTGATGGATGTTAGTAGCAGTTAGTTAAGTGATAGATGTTAGTAGCAGTAAGTTAATGATGGATGTTAGTAGCAGTATAATGATGTTGTAGCATTAGTATATATGCATGAATAGTAGTTATAATGATAATGCTAGTAGCAGTTAGTTAAGGATGGATGTTAGTAGCAGTTAGTTAAGTGATGGATGTTAGTAGCAGTTAGTTAAGGATGGATGTTAGTAGAGTTAGTTAAGGATGGATGTTAGTAGCAGTTAGTTAAGTGATGGATGTTAGTAGCAGTTAGTTAAGTGATAGATGTTAGTAGCAGTAAGTTAAGTGATGAATGTTAGGAAGAGATACAGCAAGGATAATATAGTTTAGTCATTGGATCATCATCACTGCACATCGAACCAGTTAGTTCATAAGTGCTTCAATCTCCTTAGTATGTCTCTCAGCGTGTGGCCACTAACAACACCAGTTCTATTTTAGGTATCCACTGGATTACTACACTCTCTGAATCATGGGACAACTGGGCTAAGGTTGACCTGAGATCAGTTAGTTCTGCGTTTCTTTCAGATTTCAGTGCTGAGAAAGCAGACAATGCATCTGTCAAAAGCACTATTTTTTCATGTAATTGTTTTATATGTTGTAGGCCATTTTTACAGCTGCATTGAGGGCCTCTACCTCAGCCTGGAAATTGGTTGAAAACTTGCCGGTGGCCAGAGCTAAGGTTAGTTCTACTACATAAGTAAATGACAAATGGTGTTCTTTCTTCTCCTGTAAAACTAATCATATACATAAACTTCTTCATACACTCCATATCGACCACTTGTAAACCACTCTTTTGGATTTGTATGTGATCTGAGCCTAAGTACGTTTTTGCAGTTATGCGCCTACAAGTAGGCCAACACATCCGATTTCAACGATGCTTTTTATTTACTAGGTAGCTTCCTAGGTCTTGCACCAGTCACCTTACAACATGCCTTGTAGGTCACAGTGTTACTATTCTTTGCTTCCTTGCGGTGCCCGGCACCACACAGGCGAATGTACATAAACAATAAATGATGTTCTTTCACTGCAAAACTGATACCAGAAAATAGATAAGGAAAATAAAATAGAGATATCCCTTACTGTGACATCCTTGTTCAAGAATTCAACTCCAATAGTGTGAAATGACTGGGAATCGAACTTGTTGCTTACAAATCTGGTCATCAATGAACTCTTCCCAACTCCACCATCTCCTATCAGAACCACCTTCAACAGTTTTGACCTTCCTGACATCCTGTCAATCACCTGCAATGTATGTTGGCCAGACAAGCTTGTCTAGAGTCTGGAATTACGAGAAATTGACAATTTTTGTAAGATGATTGACAGATCAGAAAAATAAACTGTCCATTAACCGATAATTATCTATGAAAATAGAAAATCGTGGCATATATTTTACAGGACGCAGCCATCAACCACAGTAAACGAGTCATTGATTTTCTAGGCACCACTTATACCTTCAGTAGTTTGCCATTGTTTTCTGAACAGTGAGGTATATTTTTACCTTCCGTAAGAATCCCACATAAACAAATTTGCTTTCAAACTTGCCCACTGTGGAGTTTGAACTAGGTACGCTTGGGTTGTGATTGAGTTCACTACTGCTTAAGCTACAGATTATCTATCTTATCTTATCCACATTTGCGTGAAGCTCGTGGGGAGAGTTAGTTTCCTATCTTGTGCCAGGTGTGTTGCGCTTGACGTTGTCAGTCCATGCTTTCGCAGGGACTCTGAGATGTTAATTATCCATTGTGTTCTTGGCCTGCCTCGTGCTCTGCACCCTGAGTGTCGATTATTATAGGCACGTGATGGTAGTAATCTAGACAGATTATTTATACTGGGATTTAATTTATGGAACATCTTTACTGTTCAAAAGGAAACTGGGTGGCCGAATGGCTAAGCACGGTGGGGATTGATGGAAGCATATCATGTTCGACCCCTCAGCAAGTCCAAACTGTTCTGTTAGGGAGAAAATAAAACTGATGACCTGCACACGGAAGGCGACAGCTTTGAGCAAGCAACCTCAATTCTTCTGTCCTACAGAACCCCTCTGCATATTCACAGAAAATGAGAGCCGAATCCTGTAATGTAAAAAAAATACTGAAAATAGTTGTGGTGTATATGCTCTGCTTTGCTGTTAACACGATGCAACATTGTAAGAGCCCCATTAACACATGCCAATGTTAGTTTCGAAAAAACCTGGCCAGCAATGGCGGAATGCGGGAGGGCCATACAGAGTCAGAACTGTTTTGATTCTGAACACGACTTTGCTAGCGCATTTTCAACATGTTTGGTCAGGTATTTTCCGGTTTCGTTGCCGAGCTACTGAGTTAGTGCTTGAGCAACGCTGTGAGCTATGAATGTTACATGGAATGGTTTTTGCTTTGTCAACCGTGCGCTTGTTGTGTGTTAGTGTGTATTCAGAAAATGGCGGACAGCGGTTATGACGAACAAGCTCAATCTGCCGTGCAGTTATATTGTGGGTGCAGAAAGCTGGATTTTGTCGTGATTGATGTTCCTTCGACAAGAATTGCAATTCAAGTGATGAACAGTTTTGTGTTGCTACATTAGCGACGGCCATATGCATTTTATGCGGAGCAGGTTGTTTTGTGGGTAGCGCTGTTTCATTCTGGAATTAATTCACACAGGAAACATTTCACAGTTGTTAGTATTGCGTGTGATTTTCATTGGCACAGGAACGGAACAATTATGGGGTGACCTTGCAGTGAAGTTGGAACCGTATTATGAACTATGAACGTTGCAGTGAAGTTGGAACCTGATTTATGAACTAATGTTAGTTTCACATGACAACTAACAATCATTAACACACAATATATGCGGAGCAGGTTCTTTTTGTGGCGGTACGCGGCTGTTTCATTCTGGAATTAATTCACACAGGAAACATTTCACAGTTGTTAGTATTGCGTGTGATTTTCATTGGCACAGGAACGGAACAATTATGGGGTGACCCGTTGCAGTGAAGTTGGAACCGTACTTATGAACTATGAACGTTGCAGTGAAGTTGGAACCGATTATGAACTAATGTTAGTTTCACATGACAACTAACAATCATTAACACACAATATGCTGGGATAGGATGGGGATTCGGATTATTTAAAGTTTCAAGAAAACATGATTTTTTCCAATGACTTTTAAATAAAGAAACTCATAGCCACAATTGTCAATGTAAAGGAGCAGTTTAGTTAGTCACTCAATAGTTCCAAGTCAAGCTACTCTTAGTTAGTAAGTTAGTACTGTCGTAGATCATGATTCACAGTATCTATACATAATACTATCATGGATACTATCAAAACTATTACTATCATACACATATTAAGATAGTTTAGATGTAAATTATATGATGTATTGAGTATTGTATCTAGTCTTCTGTGTTAGTTAACTTGTTACAATGTTGTCGTTTAATTATTCTGTTCTAAAGAGTAGATAATAGACTTTAAATAAGAAAGAGAAAAGTGACTTACATTGTTATCATTGTTACTGTAAAGACAAGTCCCACAGCCGAGTCTCAGTCTTAGTATGTACAGTTTGAGTAAGTGTACTGACTCCTGAAGGTACAAGTAGTGCAGCACTGCAGGTCGAGTTCTGAGTTCAGTGAGTTTTTTCCCTCTTCTTGGAGTAATTATGCCGTCGATTAGCAATTGTTTTCTATAGTGCACTAACACTACTATATCTGGCTTAATATTACTTCATTATTACAAACTAGATCAAATCCACACAATTTCGTTCAACATTTGTACAAGTAAAATATGTCCGTATAACAACAAATTATGAATGTCGTCTCTGATACCAGCAGTACTAGGAGGAGCAGAAGTCGTCAGCCATGTTATCCAATGACGTCACATTGTGTCATGTGATTCAGGTCGTGTTGGTCTCATTGATTATCTATGTCGTCGTTCATCTCCAAAAGTATTTGACGTTAGACTTCTCTCTTTGTTGTCGTTTGGGTTGCCACAGATCCCGGTTTTTCCAGGACCTTCCCCCCTGAATTTGAACGAATAAAATATAGTGTTACAAAATGCTTTCGGACGCCCATTTGTCCCGGTTTTTGTTTGTCCCTGTAAAATGAAATTTGCAAATGAATCGAACTTTTTCTCGATTTTCAGAAGGGAAAACTGTTATAATTTGAAAACTTGAAATGTCCACGTCCCCATATAACTGTCACATCGGTTTTGTTATCATTATTGTTGTGATTAGTAGTACATACCTGTACTGTATAATTTGAAAACTCGACGTAGAAATAGTAGTTTTGGTTTCATAACCTTTGTGGTTAGTACACTTGGTCAGTTTATGTCTGTTGTAGGCCCTAACTCATAACTAGTTGTAAGCACTGGTCCATAGGCGCACTGCCCCGGACGAGCGGCAAGAAATGTCCCGGACGAGTGGCAAGAAATGTCCCGGACGAGTGGCAAGAAATGTCCCGGACGAGTGGCAAGAAATGTCCCGGTTTATCGGTTGTAAAATCTGGCAACCCTATAAGTCGTACACGTAATATTTGAAGAACGATTTGTTTGTTTTAAACGAGATTGGAGATAATTGTATGCATGCTCTTTAAAATCAAAACCGCAGTCTTTTATTGTTAAATCAGAGTAATGGTCTTTCAGTTTATAATTGATCAAGTTCACATAGTGAGTCCAAATACTTTTGAGCAATTTAGAGAGAAATGGTTGTCAATATTGGTGCAGCCCGAAAAGAACGGCATACTAAATATGCAAAGAGATTGATTAATCAACATCGAACTGGCGTGTTGGGCCACTGGATGCTGCCGGGTTTGCTGAGGCGTAGAACGGAGCACCAATGGACATGTCCGGAGTGCTATGATGATAGTCCGCATATAACTGATAACTGATAACTTTTGGGCAATTTTCGCTGCAGACGAAAGTATCGATAAAGAAATTAGCAATCGATGCACAAAAGCTAACCAGGTACTGGGACAGTTAACACCACTGTTGTCACACAAAAAGATACTGTTAAAAACGAAAGCACATCTTACAAGAACTATTTTCTGGCCAACACTATGTTGCAAATATGAATATCGTGACATATCCTTTTTTCCGATCCAGAAGCACTTGAGCTTTCAGCCTTCCGCTCGGTGCCATGGACATCGTAACCCTTCGGTTCGGTGCCACGAACACCGTATTTCCGGAGAACCTGTGGTTTTTCTGACAGCCCACGGAATTGAACCCGCTCTCACAGAGGGTTTGTTACACGTCGTCCAACGCGCTACGAACACGCTGGGCAGGCGGGCTGGCATATCATTTACATGCATATCCATCTACCACAGTAAACAAGTCGTTGATTTTCTAGGTACCACTTATACGTTCAGTAGTTTGTCATTGCTTTCTGAGGTCTATTCTTACCTTTCGTAAAAACCCCACGGAAAGGATTTGTTTCCAAACTGCCTGCGGCAAAGTTTGAACCAGATACCCGTGAGTGGTGATCGAGCTCACTACCACTTAAGCTACAGACGCTCACACTATGTTACCAGAGTCAAACATGGACAATAACAGCAGTTAATGAGCGGAAAATCATAACGACAGAGATGAGGTGTCTTAGAAGAGCTTCAGGTGTGACAATAAGTCTGACCAACACTATGTTACCAGAGTCAAACATGGACAATAACAGCAGCTAATTAGCGGAAAATCATAACGACAGAGATGAGGTGTCTTAGAAGAGCTGCAGGTGTGACAATAAGAGACTTCTTCTTCTTCTTTGCTTTCACTCTTTACGACCAATGTTTAATCACTCTTTGTGATATGTTTGATCTTTGCCAAGAACGTGTATATACGTTGCACATTGGTTTGTGGGCCCCTAAACGCATAGACTTCTACACGTTTAGAACATGTACATCAGATTTCAGTCAAACCTCCTTAGCCGCTTCTTACGATATGCGTGGCAGGTAACAGTGGTTCTATTCTTTACACCCCAAATTTGGGCCCGGTAACCACTCGGGCGACAATAAGAGACAAATTTAGAAATGAATAAATCAGAAGAAGACAGGATGTTAAACAGACTATGTAATCAAGAATGCCATTTTAATTCTATCGACTACCACTGAGAACTACACTGAAAAAAGTTTAACAAGTACAGAACAAGAAAAAGATCACGCAAAATATAGAGCGACGGCATCAAGATCAACTTTAACCCTTTAGCTGCTAAGGACGTATATATACGTTTCCCCCATTCTTCTAAAGACGCATTAACACGACTGTTATTATCTCTCCTCTGTGGGCTAAAGACGTGTTAACACGTTATGCATTGCTATTATCAGTGCTATAGGCGTACATTCACGTTTGTGGCCTAGAAACAAAGAATAGCTATTTTTAGCTCAGCCTTCAGAAAGTATGTAGCAGCGAAAGGGTTAAGAAAATGAACATCAGCTTACAAAGTGCACATAGAACATGCACACACAAGATCACTACATTTCCCCGCCAACACTTCAATAAGGAAGTAAATAAACTCGGGGTTCATGATGTAATTTTGAGAATTGTGAAAAATTAGTAGAAATTGTATATTCTTTCTTTTGTCGTTACATTGTTACCGTGTTGTTGTCCAGTGTCGTTACATTGTTACCGTGTTGTTGTCCAGTGTCGTTACATTGTTACCGTGTTGTTGCCCAGTGTCGTTACATTGTTACCGTGTTGTTGTCCAGTGTCGTCACACTACTACCGGGTTGTTGCCCAGTGTCGTGGTTTTCTGTTTTGTCTTGCGCTGTTCTGGTGGACTGGGTGATAGTTATTTTTGCTTTTTGAAGTTATTCTACTATGCCAACCATTTTTTCTGGTCTTCCTCTTGCCTTCTTTCCTGTTCTGTTGTAGAAGACGCTGTATGGGCTGCAGTGATGTTTAGTTGCATTCTTATTAAGTGGCCGAACCACTTCGTTCTTTGTTCCTCAATGTAATTCAAGCAAGGTTCTATGCCAACTTTCTTTCTTATGTTGATGTTGGTGACTCTGTCTTTTCTGGTGTTGTTGGTAACCTGTCTTAGACATCGCATTTCACATGTAGTAATTTTTTGTGACTGTGCTTTGCTCATTGACTATGTTTAGCTCTGGTTAAAACAAAGTAGACATGGAAATGCTGTTGATCATCTGCTGATCAGGTGTCAGTGAGATGTTTTGGTGTCTTAACAATGGGGTATATACAGCAGCGTTTCCGAAAGTGGTCGGTACCGCCTCCCAGTGGGTGCTGAAGCGTTCTAGGAAGGGGGCGATAGTGGGTTCAGAAGAATTGGAGAGGGGGAGCGGGGGGTGTTCAGGCGATTAGGGGTCGGTGGCTCCTTAAAGAAGAAATTAATAATAGATATTTTAAAATAAATTATTTTCGTGATTTTGCGATTGAATAATCATTTAAAATTTGAATTCTGCATTTGAATTCAACTTATGCCCGTCTTACACGATCCATTTTTCACCAATTTTCTATTTCATGCATATAATCATTTGAAAATTGACAATGTATGACAGAAATATATATTATTTTCTATGTCAAAGATAAAATAGAGCATGTATATATGTGGGAGGGCGTGGCAAACTGTTATAATGGGGAGGGGCGGGGCAAACTGTTATAATGTGGAAGGGTGGGCAAACTGTTATAATGTGGAGGGGGCGGGCAAACTGTTATAATGTGAAGGGGCGTGGGCAAACTGTTATAATGGGGAGGGCGTGGGCAAACTGTTATAATGTGGAGGGCGTGGCAAACTGTTATAATGTGAAGGGGGGCGTTACAAAGTTTATGTTTTGCAAAGTGGGCGGTGGGCCGAAAAAGTTTGGGAATTTATGAGTTACAGCAATTGTATAAATGATGATAACGTTTATCCACGTTATCCTACCTCCAGCTTACTCATATCGATTGTCAATTGTCAATGACTCTGTTATGTGCTGAACTTGAACATAGAAACCACTTTATCTTTGATGTGTTTGTTTATCTTAGTGTGACCATATGGTATGGGGCAAGCTCTGTGGTGAACTGTTTACTTACTTGATCAACAATGTAGGTCATGGAGGAAGGAGGGTCGTTTCCCAATCTCTTAACTTTTTTCATTTCTTTTCCCCTATCCATTCACAAGATTACAAATGCAAACCGATCAATAAAATTAAGCTTTTAGATTTATTGGTAATTTGAACAAAATCAATTCTTAAATCTGCAAACATAGTATGTGATTTAACTGATCGAACCATCATCATTTCACTTCAGGGAATAAACATGTGTGCTCTAATCTCTTTCTTACACATGAAGATCTCAGTAGCATTGAACGAATTCCGTATCATGGTCTGCTAAAATGACTAATGTTGAGGTGTTGAATGAGGTCAAGACACAGAGAAAGCTTATCATCAATATAAGAAAGAGGCAGTCATCATTTTTCGAGACATGTGATGAGGAGGGAGTTTTTTTGTTGTTTTTTTTTTCCGATCCAGAAGCACTTGAGCTTTTCAGCGCTTCGGCTCGGTGCCATGGACATCGTAACCTTCGGTTCGGTGCCACGAACACCGTAAATCTGGGGAATCTGTGGCTTTTTCTGCCATCCCGCGGAATTGAACCCGCACACACAGAGGGATAGTCACCCGTAGTTCAACGCGCTACGAACACGCTGGGCAGAAGGGCGAGGGGAGGTTTAAATACGTTGGGACGACCGGTAAGATCGAGGGGAGACGAGGCAGGAGAAGACAGAGCGAGAAAATTTTGGGTAGCCCGACTTCATGGCAGGGTACAGCGTCAACATCTGAGATGATAAGCAAACACCAAAGACAGAAATTTGTGGAGATCCATGATAGCCTGCGCCAGCCGGCACGGCACCTGATGATGATAATCACCGCGAAGGTTTCTCAATGTAATTTTGATAATGGTGAATATTTTTATAGGAATTTTATTTTGATCTGGGTTTTTTAGCATCGACTTTGAAAGTTACTCTCACCCGTGTGTTGCCAGGGCACACAAGGGAGCAAAGAATAGTAACACTGCTACCTACAAGGCATGTCATGAGAGGCATCTGTGGTAGGGGCCTTGGGAAGCTACCCTAGTAAATAAAAACGTCGCATAAATCGGATGTGCTGACCTACTTGTAGACACATAATTGGTACAACATACAATATATATGAGACTGCAGTAAAACTATTTGATTGGCGAAACACGTAATCACAAAGTACTGTAGTTTGATTAAAAACGTTTGAAAGTCTCCGTATCTAGTCGTCCAAATGTAATTGTTTTTTTAAAATTTGTTACTCCTATTGTTCGTTTGCTTGATAAAGGCCTTGTTGGTCGAAACGTTGCTGTATATTGCCATTGTTTGTGTAATTTGTGAAACTACAGTACTTTGTGATTACGTGTTTCGCACAACATACAATCGCTCTTAGGCTCGGATCACATACAAATCACAAAGCGTGGTTAACAAGTGGTCGATATGGAGCATAAGAAGAAGAAGAAGAAGAAGAAGAAGAAGAATTCTAATCTTATCGTTGTTTAACTGTCAATTGTTTGACTTGGTTAACTTGAACACGGTGGCTATGTTTTATCGTCAGTATCTTCTTCTTCTTCTGCGTTCTCACTAGATTGAGATTTCGGATTCTCTAATAAAAGCAGCAGTCTGCCTCAGATTATCAGCCACGCCATACAGTTTGTCTTCTGCGTTCTCACTAGATTGGAATTTCACATTCTCTATTAAAAGCTGCAGTCTGCCTCAGATTATCAGCCACGCTATACAGTTTGTCTTAGACGCTAGTGTAAGTGAGCCACCTCTTTCTTCTCAAGTCTGCATACTGGGTGCAGTTCTGTAGGATATCATTCCTATGATTTCTGCTTCCCTGTTTGTGCTGACCTCTTCCCGCAGTAAGTTTTGACCACCCTCGTGATGGTGGGTCTGACATTCTTACTGCGTGGCTAAATCTCCGAGGCAGATTGACGATCGCATTATCCGTTATCCCATTCCTCATTGTGAGGGGTCGTTGCACCATGTTATGCGCCTTACGGCCTGGTGCATCCGTTTTCTGCAAGCATTTGTTTCTGGTTAGCCTTCCCTAGCGGAAACGTGCATCCAATTTCAGCCAAACCTCCTTAGTCGCCTCTTACAACATGCGTGGCAGGTAATAGTTGTTCTATTCTTTACACCCCAAATTTGGGCTCCAGTAACCACTCGGGCGCGTTAGTATCCGATATGACTAGTTAGTCAATCTCACTTACATTGAGGTATCGGATCACTTGCACATCATCCCAATCGTTTCACGTGGGGCAAGAACCAAATATCTTTACAGCCAAATGTAAGTATCTTAGCCGTTTTAGAAATGAAGAAATATGAAATAAAGTGGCTACAACATTAGTACTGAACTTGTTGGACTTGCTTGTTTTTTCTCTTCATTACAGACGATCATTAAGAGCGTCTGACCGAATAGATTAGAACGTGGCTCACAGTCATTAAAGACGATCATTAAGAGCGTCTGACCGAATAGATTAGAACGTGGCTCACAGTCATTAAAGACGATCATTAAGAGCGTCTGACCGAATAGATTAGAACGTGGCTCACAGTCATTAAAGACGATCATTAAGAGCGTCTGACCGAATAGATTAGAACGTGGCTCACAGTCATTAAAGACGATCATTAAGAGCGTCTGACCGAATAGATTAGAACGGGGCTCACAGTCATTAAAGACGATCATTAAGGGGTGTCTGACCGAATAGATTAGAACGTGGCTCACAGTCATTAAAGACGATCATTAAGAGCGTCTGACCGAATAGATTAGAACGTGGCTCACAGTCATTAAAGACGATCATTAAGGGGTGTCTGACCGAATAGATTAGAACGTGGCTCACAGTCATTAAAGACGATCATTAAGAGCGTCTGACCGAATAGATTAGAACGTGGCTCACAGTCATTAAAGACGATCATTAAGAGCGTCTGACCGAATAGATTAGAACGTGGCTCACAGTCATTAAAGACGATCATTAAGAGCGTCTGACCGAATAGATTAGAACGTGGCTCACAGTCATTAAAGACGATCATTAAGAGCGTCTGACCGAATAGATTAGAACGTGGCTCACAGTCATTAAAGACGATCATTAAGAGCGTCTGACCGAATAGATTAGAACGTGGCTCACAGTCATTAAAGACGATCATTAAGAGCGTCTGACCGAATAGATTAGAACGTGGCTCACAGTCATTAAAGACGATCATTAAGAGCGTCTGACCGAATAGATTAGAACGTGGCTCACAGTCATTAAAGACGATCATTAAGAGCGTCTGACCGAATAGATTAGAACGGGGCTCACAGTCATTAAAGACGATCATTAAGGGGTGTCTGACCGAATAGATTAGAACGTGGCTCACAGTCATTAAAGACGATCATTAAGAGCGTCTGACCGAATAGATTAGAACGTGGCTCACAGTCATTAAAGACGATCATTAAGGGGTGTCTGACCGAATAGATTAGAACGTGGCTCACAGTCATTAAAGACGATCATTAAGAGCGTCTGACCGAATAGATTAGAACGTGGCTCACAGTCATTAAAGACGATCATTAAGAGCGTCTGACCGAATAGATTAGAACGTGGCTCACAGTCATTAAAGACGATCATTAAGAGCGTCTGACCGAATAGATTAGAACGTGGCTCACAGTCATTAAAGACGATCATTAAGAGCGTCTGACCGAATAGATTAGAACGTGGCTCACAGTCATTAAAGACGATCATTAAGAGCGTCTGACCGAATAGATTAGAACGGGGCTCACAGTCATTAAAGACGATCATTAAGGGGTGTCTGACCGAATAGATTAGAACGTGGCTCACAGTCATTAAAGACGATCATTAAGAGCGTCTGACCGAATAGATTAGAACGTGGCTCACAGTCATTAAAGACGATCATTAAGGGGTGTCTGACCGAATAGATTAGAACGTGGCTCACAGTCATTAAAGACGATCATTAAGGGGTGTCTGACCGAATAGATTAGAACGTGGCTCACAGTCATTAAAGACGATCATTAAGAGCGTCTGACCGAATAGATTAGAACGTGGCTCACAGTCATTAAAGACGAACATTAAGGGGTGTCTGACCGAATAGATTAGAACGTGGCTCACAGTCATTAAAGACGATCATTAAGAGCGTCTGACCGAATAGATTAGAACGTGGCTCACAGTCATTAAAGACGAACATTAAGGGGTGTCTGACCGAATAGATTAGAACGTGGCTCACAGTCATTAAAGACGATCATTAAGGGGTGTCTGACCGAATAGATTAGAACGTGGCTCACAGTCATTAAAGACGATCATTAAGAGCGTCTGACCGAATAGATTAGAACGTGGCTCACAGTCATTAAAGACGATCATTAAGAGCGTCTGACCGAATAGATTAGAACGTGGCTCACAGTCATTAAAGACGAACATTAAGAGCGTCTGACCGAATAGATTAGAACGTGGCTCACAGTCATTAAAGACGATCATTAAGAGCGTCTGACCGAATAGATTAGAACGTGGCTCACAGTCATTAAAGACGAACATTAAGAGCGTCTGACCGAATAGATTAGAACGTGGCTCACAGTCATTAAAGACGAACATTAAGAGCGTCTGACCGAATAGATTAGAACGTGGCTCCCAAGCTGGAAGACCTGTGTTAAATTCACGGTAAGAACAAGGATTTTTTCTGGTGGGGCATAAATAAAAATCCGAAACCTGTACAGTTATGCGGTTACTACACTTGTCTTTGTTTCGGGGCACATGGGTGTCGTTGGCAATGAGAGAACAGACAGACTGGCTAGCTCTGCCGCTATATCAGAGGGCCAGCCAATGGACAGAGCTGACATCGTGAACGACCTCATAGAGCGTGGCCGCAGAGAAGACCTTCATCTAAACCAATCCACGTCAACTACTAGATTGCGAGAACTGGGTTTGAAGATTGGTGTGGCAAGAAAAGAACGGTACAACAGGTATACGAGTCCGCTCATCAATCAAAATAGAACTGGTACGGTCAGTCGCTGGACGCTGATGGAGATATTGCGAAGGAGATCGGAGCACCTATGGACTTGTCCGGAGTGCAATGAAGATATTCCAAACTGAAACTGAAACTGCACTAGCCATGTGGCCTTTAAGTTTCCCCAGGCTCACGTCCCACCGGTCCTACACTGCCCTAAAAGCGGTACCACAGGCAATAATTTTTTTTTTTTAAAACCGGTCATTTGGCAAGTGTGTTGAAGAATGTGTTCTCCTACCTCATGTATACTTGGGCATAGAAATGTGAATTAACAGGCATACCCTAAGGTCTGAAAAGGCTACTGAAAATTTTATAATTAAATTTTTTTATTATAGAAATTTAGAATTGGGTTATCTTATCCATGGCTCCGATAACATATGTTGCCAGGTGCAACGTCTTGTCCACAGCCAACTCTAATATTGGGCTGCATAACTGACCGGGGTAAACCCTAACCTAGTTTCAGTTGAGAGGCTGGAATTTATATATGTTTGATAGAACACTGCAAGCTTTTTGCAATTTTACTCCATTCTGTGAGTCTATGATTATTTATTGATGAAAAATATTCATAATATTGATATTCCTTATTGTTAAACTTAACTTGTTACCTTGATTTAGCATGTTGTGTTGATTTAAAAATGTTATGTTATGCGATTGACGACATGGCACATTGGGCATTCCCATTCGTGCTCTGTCCTCCGCTGCAGCAGCCATCCCAAAGTCCATTTGCTCACAGTACCCATGAGAAGTTGATTACTATATCTTCTCTCTACCACGAAGACGACACTGTCTGGCATGTCCAAACTTAACGCCTAACCCTCGAACTCGTTCCAGTGTCTGAGACCCGCCCATGTCACACAATTGAGAGCGTACCGCATTGATGATATCGGCTCTGTCCATACTTCTGCCCGCTTGAGTAGGGGCACTGTTTGCAAGAGAGAGTCAGCACGCTCGTTACCCCGCACTCCAACATGTCTAAGCGTGTACAGCCAAGTCATTTTCTTGAGATGTGATCTCCGAATGATGTCCACCCATGATTTTAAAATGAATTCCTCTATATACAACAATACTGGAATGCGAGGTCACGTGGTGTAGTTGTGGTCTGATTTCCTATACATTTTATCTGTCTCCGCCGGTCCATAAGTTTATAGTTGACTGTGGTCTTGTTTGTACCGAATGAAGTCATCAGGGACGATAATATAAAGGAAGATTAATAAAATGAATTTCATGGGTAGTGTACCTTAGTTTAGTTTAGTTTAGTCGTCGGCTCATCATCACTGCATGTCGAAACAATTAGTACATAAGTGCTCCGATCTACCCCTTAGTATTTCCTTCAGTGTGTGGTGACTAACGACGCCGGTTCTTTGTTGGTTTACTATTCTTCTGTGGCTACTAGCATAGTGTTCTTGTCTAGCTACACCACACTTAACTTTGAGTTCTTGCAGTCTGGTTAGTGTTGTAGATTCACCACTATTACATGAATCAGTGATCTAGCATCGCACAGGAGTCCGGGCTGATAGATTAGTTGGTTTGGCTACAATATTAGAGGGAGTTGCAATGAACAGAAATGACATTCTTAACGCATTGAGAGTCTTTCCGAACGGAGGAGTTTCAGTGTTGGGAATCCCAGTCTCTTACCAGATTGAGAGAGATGGATGCCGATATTGATACAGCCCGAAAAGAACAACATACCAAATATGCTTAAAGATTGATTGATCAACATCGAACTTGCTTGTCGGGCCGCTGGGCGCTGATGTATTTGTTAAGGCGGAGATGGGAGCACATATGGACATGTCCGGAGTGCTATGATGATAGTCCTCATATAAATTGGTTATTGGTTACTAAACTGACGTCATTGCACTCCGGGCAGACCCATAGATGCTCACTCTCCCCAACAGATATCGAATAGTATGCATACTGATGGTTCCTGTGTCTCACTGATTAAACACACCTCTCACTCTGCCTCTCAGACATCCAGTTCGACTTGAACAACGGGTAACTCCAAACTGCTTAAATCGCTTGATCGATTCAACATCGATTTTAGTGTCCTCATCCAACAGAGAGTCGCATTTATATATCATATATAAATGATATGAGTGAGGAGTTTATTTAATCACTGAGCCACGGGAACCATCAGTATGCACACTCTTCGATATTTGGAGCAACTATGGGTCTGCCTGGAGTGCAATGATCAATAATCAATAACCAATAATTGAGAACCCAAAAAAATCACAGAGCTGAAGCGATACGTCATCGCATGTATGTTAAGTATATATTTGATAATTATTATTTTATTTATATTTTTTTTTCCTTTTCTAGTTTTGAACATTTATTTCGTTTTTCGTTTTTATTGATATATTTTCATTTTAAGGCCGTTAGTTAGTTATTGTATTACTATATATGTTATTAAATGAAAAGAAAGCTGCACATTGATTTGCAAAAACTAAAAGAACTAACTAACCTATGGAAAGGAACTGACATAAGAACAAAAATTAAGTGTTTAAGAGCCTGCATTTTTTCTTTCGCAACTTATGGTTGTGCGACATGGGCCACTGACAAAGCGACAGAGAAGATCATTAATGAATTTAATTGCAAATGCTACAGAAGAGTACTTAGAATATCACGGACAGAGAAAAGAACAAATGCTTCTGTTGTGCAACAGCTTGATATTAAAGAGAGTTGGTTATTAAAGAGCATAAAATCAAGGAAAATTAAATATTTCGGACACATCAAACGACATGAGTGCATAGAGAAGATAAATTTGGAGGGAATGGTGCATGGAAGAAGAATGAGAGGAAGACCTAAAAGACGATGTGTGCAAGATGTTATAGACGATCTGAGAATGACTGTTGCTGACGCTGGTCAACTTGCACAGAACAGAGAGTTTTTCAGAACTGCTGTCATAGGAGCCAAGTTCCGGAAGGGACAAGCTACTTGATGATAACCAATTCTATCATTCAAATTGGGAAAGACTTAGACAATTTTTCTTCTTCTTTTTCGAACGCTTCATATCGAACACTTAACCACTCTTTGTGATTTGTATGTGATCCGAGCCTAAGAGGGATTGTACATTGTGCCAGTTATGAGCATATATGTAGGCCAGCGAATCCGAATTCTGCGACACTTTTTATTTACTAGGTAGCTTCCTAGACCCCTACCTCATTCGCCTTTTATGACACGCCTTGTAGGTCGCAGTTTTACTATTCTTTGCTCCCCTTGTGAGCTCCGGCAACCCGGGCGAGACAATAGTAAAATGTAGGTTCGACATAATACATCTCATACGTTCAGCTAACACAGTAAATATTGTAACTACTGGACCATTTTGCTATCTGGTTATCTAAGTTCAGGTAAACACGTCCCATACTCAGGACACAGCCTGCACTGTCACCACACACGTGAAACGAAAGAGAGAGAGAGCGCTCGCTCGCTTCGACAGCGTAAGTCAAAACATGAACTAAGAGGGAAATAGCATACACTGAATAACGATAGAATATCCTGCTCACCTGATACTAGTGGTAGTTAATTCACATCTTTCTGAACAACATCTAGTTCAAATCCTTACTGACATGTGATATAAATAGATGTGTAACACCTCTACCAACTTCAGAATTTATGTTCATAAATGGGATACATACTAAAACGTTTATAATACTGTAATTCTAAAACTCTATTTTCGTTGAAAGTTCTAAATTAACCGATGGCTTATAAATTAGATGTTACTGATAGATTCGATATTGTAAACAAACTTAAGTATCGTGAAATTAGAGTATTTAACAGTTGAAATATGTTAGGTGGAGGTATTTGGATTCACGTTTGGATTTTTGTATTATTAAGCTGGACGATAATTGGAACATGGGATGTAAGTTCTTCAACAACGGAAATGGCGCAATTTGTGAAATATGAAGAGAATACATATTTCAATGATGAAATGGTAGATGTCGGTGGTGATGATGATGATACTATGGAGGATGTATATGATGATGTTACATCACTGATATCTGGTCTTTCAGACAGGGAACTGGATATCCGAACAATTGGTAAATAGTATTTGTTGTTTCGTTATGTGTGCGAAACTAGTTTTTTATTTTTGTAAATATAGTTTTATTGTTTTGGTATTAGATGCTGTCAGATCAAAGAAAGTCTCTTATACACCTGCCCAGCGTGTTCGTAGTGCGTTGGACGACGGGTGACAAGCTCCCTGTGAGTGAGGTTCAATTCCGCGGGCTGGCAGAAAAGTCACAGGTTCTCCAGATTTACGATGTTCGTGGCATCGAACCGAAGGGTTACGATGTCCATGGCACCGAGACGAAGAGCTGAAAGCTCAAGTGCTTCTGGATCGAAAAAAAAACCAACATATTCAATGTGTAATGATTCTTCATGAAGTTATGTCCCTTATTTCTTCCTGTTTTTCTTCCTAATCTTCCTTTCTTCTTGTTTGTCTTTTGCATCTTCTTCTTCTTCATCTTTGTCTTATGAGTTTGCGTTTGTCTCACTTGCCTTTCAGCACATCAGTAAGACTCTTTTTTTTTCGAAAGATTCTGCACCTTTGCGTAATATTGTTTTCCACATATCTCGGTCATCAGCTTGTTTGTTCACATTTGTTAGGTCATCAGCTTATTGTTCCCATTTGTTAGGTCATCAGCTTGTATGTTCCCATTTGTTAGGTCATCAGCTTGTTGTTCCCATTTGTTAGGTCATCAGCTTGTTTGTTCACATTTGTTAGGTCATCAGCTTGTTTGTTCACATTTGTTAGGTCATCAGCTTGTTGTTCCCATTTGTTAGGTCATCAGCTTGTTGTTCACATTTGTTAGGTCATCAGCTTGTTTGTTCACATTTGTTAGGTCATCAGCTTGTTGTTCCCATTTGTTAGGTCATCAGCTTGTTTGTTCACATTTGTTAGGTCATCAGCTTGTTGTTCACATTTGTTAGGTCATCAGCTTGTTGTTCACATTTGTTAGGTCATCAGCTTGTTGTTCCCATTTGTTAGGTCATCAGCTTGTTTGTTCACATTTGTTAGGTCATCAGCTTGTTTGTTCCCATTTGTTAGGTCATCAGCTTGTTGTTCCCATTTGTTAGGTCATCAGCTTGTTGTTCCCATTTGTTAGGTCATCAGCTTGTTGTTCCCATTTGTTAGGTCATCAGCTTGTTTGTTCACATTTGTTAGGTCATCAGCTTGTTTGTTCACATTTGTTGGGTCATCAGCTTGTTTGTTCACATTTGTTAGGTCATCAGCTTGTTTGTTCACATTTGTTGGGTCATCAGCTTGTTGTTCACATTTGTTAGGTCATCAGCTTGTTTGTTCACATTTGTTAGGTCATCAGCTTGTTTGTTCACATTTGTTGGGTCATCAGCTTGTTTGTTCACATTTGTTAGGTCATCAGCTTGTTTGTTCACATTTGTTGGGTCATCAGCTTGTTTGTTCACATTTGTTAGGTCATCAGCTTGTTGTTCACATTTGTTAGGTCATCAGCTTGTTTGTTCACATTTGTTAGGTCATCAGCTTGTTGTTCCCATTTGTTAGGTCATCAGCTTGTTGTTCCCATTTGTTAGGTCATCAGCTTGTTTGTTCACATTTGTTAGGTCATCAGCTTGTTTGTTCACATTTGTTAGGTCATCAGCTTGTTTGTTCCCATTTGTTAGGTCATCAGCTTGTTTGTTCACATTTGTTAGGTCATCAGCTTGTTTGTTCACATTTGTTAGGTCATCAGCTTGTTGTTCCCATTTGTTAGGTCATCAGCTTGTTTGTTCACATTTGTTAGGTCATCAGCTTGTTGTTCACATTTGTTAGGTCATCAGCTTGTTTGTTCACATTTGTTAGGTCATCAGCTTGTTTGTTCCCATTTGTTAGGTCATCAGCTTGTTTGTTCACATTTGTTAGGTCATCAGCTTGTTTGTTCACATTTGTTAGGTCATCAGCTTGTTTGTTCACATTTGTTAGGTCATCAGCTTGTTTGTTCACATTTGTTAGGTCATCAGCTTGTTGTTCCCATTTGTTAGGTCATCAGCTTGTTGTTCCCATTTGTTAGGTCATCAGCTTGTTTGTTCACATTTGTTAGGTCATCAGCTTGTTGTTCACATTTGTTAGGTCATCAGCTTGTTTGTTCACATTTGTTAGGTCATCAGCTTGTTGTTCACATTTGTTAGGTCATCAGCTTGTTTGTTCCCATTTGTTAGGTCATCAGCTTGTTTGTTCACATTTGTTAGGTCATCAGCTTGTTTGTTCACATTTGTTAGGTCATCAGCTTGTTTGTTCCCATTTGTTAGGTCATCAGCTTGTTTGTTCACATTTGTTAGGTCATCAGCTTGTTGTTCCCATTTGTTAGGTCATCAGCTTGTTGTTCCCATTTGTTAGGTCATCAGCTTGTTTGTTCACATTTGTTAGGTCATCAGCTTGTTGTTCACATTTGTTAGGTCATCAGCTTGTTTGTTCACATTTGTTAGGTCATCAGCTTGTTTGTTCACATTTGTTAGGTCATCAGCTTGTTTGTTCACATTTGTTAGGTCATCAGCTTGTTTGTTCACATTTGTTAGGTCATCAGCTTGTTTGTTCACATTTGTTAGGTCATCAGCTTGTTTGTTCACATTTGTTAGGTCATCAGCTTGTTTGTTCACATTTGTTATGTCATCAGCTTGTTTGTTCACATTTGTTAGGTCATCAGCTTGTTGTTCCCATTTGTTAGGTCATCAGCTTGTTGTTCCCATTTGTTAGGTCATCAGCTTGTTTGTTCACATTTGTTAGGTCATCAGCTTGTTGTTCACATTTGTTAGGTCATCAGCTTGTTTGTTCACATTTGTTAGGTCATCAGCTTGTTGTTCACATTTGTTAGGTCATCAGCTTGTTTGTTCCCATTTGTTAGGTCATCAGCTTGTTTGTTCACATTTGTTAGGTCATCAGCTTGTTTGTTCACATTTTTTAGGTCATCAGCTTGTTTGTTCCCATTTGTTAGGTCATCAGCTTGTTTGTTCACATTTGTTAGGTCATCAGCTTGTTGTTCCCATTTGTTAGGTCATCAGCTTGTTGTTCCCATTTGTTAGGTCATCAGCTTGTTTGTTCACATTTGTTAGGTCATCAGCTTGTTTGTTCACATTTGTTAGGTCATCAGCTTGTTGTTCACATTTGTTAGGTCATCAGCTTGTTTGTTCACATTTGTTAGGTCATCAGCTTGTTTGTTCACATTTGTTAGGTCATCAGCTTGTTTGTTCACATTTGTTAGGTCATCAGCTTGTTTGTTCACATTTGTTAGGTCATCAGCTTGTTTGTTCACATTTGTTAGGTCATCAGCTTGTTTGTTCACATTTGTTAGGTCATCAGCTTGTTTGTTCACATTTGTTAGGTCATCAGCTTGTTTGTTCACATTTGTTAGGTCATCAGCTTGTTTGTTTGTTGGGAGAGATAGAAAAGTTCTTCATTGAAGCCGTGCAGACATCTTTATTTATTAGCACTAGCAGTGGTCTCCCTTGGTGTCTCTTCCTGTCCGAAAGTTGACACTGAACAACACTTGTTGTGGTATGTGACTATTTTCCATTCTTCTCACATATTCATACGAACTTCTCCTTCTTCTTTGCGATCGCTATTTTAATGATTATACCGTCAGACGCGTTCTTATGATGAAGTCAACTGTTGTCTGGAGCTCATCTCTGGTGTCATGTAGTTTTGATGATCATACCGTTAGACACGTTCTTATGATGAAGTCAACTGTTGTCTGGAGCTCATCTCTGGTGTCATGTAGTTTTGATGATTATACCGTTAGACGCGTTCTTATGATGAAGTCGACTGTTGTCTGGAGCTCATCTCTGGTGTCATGTAGTTTTGATGATTATACCGTTAGACGCGTTCTTATGAGGAAGTCGACTGTTGTCTGGAGCTCATCTCTGGTGTCATGTAGTTTTGATGATTATACCGTTAGAGACGTTCTTATGATGAAGTCGACTGTTGTCTGGAGCTCATCTCTGGTGCCATGTAGTTTTGATGATTATACCGTTAGACGCGTTTTTATGATGAAGTCAACTGTTGTCTGGAGCTCATCTCTGGTGCAATGTAGTTTTGATGATTATACCGTTAGACATGTTCTTATGATGAAGTCAACTGTTGTCTGGAGCTCATCTCTGGTGCCATGTAGTTTTGATGATTATACCGTTAGACGCGTTCTTATGATGAAGCCGACTGTTGTCTGGAGCTCATCTCTGGTGTCATGTAGTTTTGATGATTATACCGTTAGACATGTTCTTATGATGAAGTCAACTGTTGTCTGGAGCTCATCTCTGGTGCCATGTAGTTTTGATGATTATACCGTTAGACATGTTCTTATGATGAAGTCGACTGTTGTCTGGAGCTCATCTCTGGTGTCATGTAGTTTTGATGATTATACCGTTAGACATGTTCTTATGATGAAGTCAACTGTTGTCTGGAGCTCATCTCTGGTGCCATGTAGTTTTGATGATTATACCGTTAGACGCGTTCTTATGATGAAGCCAACTGTTGTCTGGAGCTCATCTCTGGTGCCATGTAGTTTTGATGATTATACCGTTAGACGCGTTCTTATGATGAAGTCAACTGTTGTCTGGAGCTCATCTCTGGTGCCATGTAGTTTTGATGATTATACCGTTAGACGCGTTCTTATGATGAAGTCAACTGTTGTCTGGAGCTCATCTCTGGTGCCATGTAGTTTTGATGATTATACCGTTAGACGCGTTCTTATGATGAAGTCAACCGTTGTCTGGAGCTCATCTCTGGTGCCATGTAGTTTTGATGATTATACCGTTAGACATGTTCTTATGATGAAGTCGACTGTTGTCTGGAGCTCATCTCTGGTGTCATGTAGTTTTGATGATTATACCGTTAGACATGTTCTTATGATGAAGTCAACTGTTGTCTGGAGCTCATCTCTGGTGCCATGTAGTTTTGATGATTATACCGTTAGACGCGTTCTTATGATGAAGCCAACTGTTGTCTGGAGCTCATCTCTGGTGCCATGTAGTTTTGATGATTATACCGTTAGACGCGTTCTTATGATGAAGTCAACTGTTGTCTGGAGCTCATCTCTGGTGCCATGTAGTTTTGATGATTATACCGTTAGACGCGTTCTTATGATGAAGTCAACTGTTGTCTGGAGCTCATCTCTGGTGCCATGTAGTTTTGATGATTATACCGTTAGACGCGTTCTTATGATGAAGTCAACTGTTGTCTGGAGCTCATCTCTGGTGTCATGTAGTTTTGATGATTATACCGTTAGACATGTTCTTATGATGAAGTCAACTGTTGTCTGGAGCTCATCTCTGGTGCCATGTAGTTTTGATGATTATACCGTTAGACATGTTCTTATGATGAAGTCGACTGTTGTCTGGAGCTCATCTCTGGTGTCATGTAGTTTTGATGATTATACCGTTAGACATGTTCTTATGATGAAGTCAACTGTTGTCTGGAGCTCATCTCTGGTGCCATGTAGTTTTGATGATTATACCGTTAGACGCGTTCTTATGATGAAGCCAACTGTTGTCTGGAGCTCATCTCTGGTGCCATGTAGTTTTGATGATTATACCGTTAGACGCGTTCTTATGATGAAGTCAACTGTTGTCTGGAGCTCATCTCTGGTGCCATGTAGTTTTGATGATTATACCGTTAGACGCGTTCTTATGATGAAGTCAACTGTTGTCTGGAGCTCATCTCTGGTGCCATGTAGTTTTGATGATTATACCGTTAGACGCGTTCTTATGATGAAGTCAACCGTTGTCTGGAGCTCATCTCTGGTGCCATGTAGTTTTGATGATTATACCGTTAGACATGTTCTTATGATGAAGTCGACTGTTGTCTGGAGCTCATCTCTGGTGTCATGTAGTTTTGATGATTATACCGTTAGACATGTTCTTATGATGAAGTCAACTGTTGTCTGGAGCTCATCTCTGGTGCCATGTAGTTTTGATGATTATACCGTTAGACGCGTTCTTATGATGAAGCCAACTGTTGTCTGGAGCTCATCTCTGGTGCCATGTAGTTTTGATGATTATACCGTTAGACGCGTTCTTATGATGAAGTCAACTGTTGTCTGGAGCTCATCTCTGGTGCCATGTAGTTTTGATGATTATACCGTTAGACGCGTTCTTATGATGAAGTCAACTGTTGTCTGGAGCTCATCTCTGGTGCCATGTAGTTTTGATGATTATACCGTTAGACGCGTTCTTATGATGAAGTCAACTGTTGTCTGGAGCTCATCTCTGGTGCCATGTAGTTTTGATGATTATACCGTTAGACGCGTTCTTATGATGAAGTCAACCGTTGTCTGGAGCTCATCTCTGGTGCCATGTAGTTTTGATGATTATACCGTTAGACGCGTTCTTATGATGAAGTCGACTGTTGTCTGGAGCTCATCTCTGGTGTCATGTAGTTTTGAATGTAGTGTTGGGTTGTAGGGCTAGCATTCTTTTCTAGGGAGGACATACCAGGGACAGACTTGCAGGACATGTTCTGTGGTTTAATCAGCGGTGGGACACAGAGGGGATGGTGACAATTGTATCCTGTGTAGGTGTTTCTTCAGTCTGTTACGTACTATCCTGAGTAGAAAGATGATAGTCTGCCCTTGTCTGTCGAGTGTGTGGTAGTCATCGTTGGACAGTCTAGGCATAGATTCCCAAACTTTTTCGGCCCACCGCCCACTTTGCATGACATAATAAACTTTGTAACGCCCCCTCCCTCCCTCCCCATTATAACAGTTTGCCAACGTTTAGACTTTGTCTTTCCTTTGGATTGAACAGTAGGGTAGAGAGGAGGTTTGTGCAAAGTGGGCAAGGCACATTCCCCATATCAGCTGCCCAGACTAGGCATAAACGGAGAGGGCACTTCATCCTTCCTTTCAGCTCAGGCACAACACGGAAAGTAACAGTTAAATTGACCGTCTGTAAAGATGAAAAAGGCCATTTACACTATAGTACCCGCTGGTTATCTGTTCAGCATTAACTACCCGTGAAGTATTTACTTTCACACGTGCGTGCTACTATAATTTCTTAATGCAGGATAATTTGACTGTATTTGATGGAAAAGTCAACCATATCGTGAGCCACTCACTCAATCAACACACACACCAACAGCCCGTCCATTAGAGTTATGCCCCCCTCTGCCATTAGTAACGGAAATGGCAACACCATCATTGCATTAACAGAGGCAATCATTATTGGTTACTCAAACAACCATTCTTTCTTCTATCTCACGAAACAGGGACCCCATGGGCGTCCACATACATTTTCCAGGAGGGGACAAAAGAATTAAAAAAGTTTTGATGTTCGTCCATCACAGGGGATGATGGCCACAATTTCCATCCAAGTGAATATAGTTGCATTATGTTTGTCTGTGTGCGCGTAGATGACTAGTGAGACCGATGCGGGCTTGAAATGTTCTTTTGCAATTTTACTGCCTTCCTTGCGTGTTTGTGTGTGACCCGAGCCTAAGAGCGATTGTACATTGTGCCAATTATGAGCCTATATGTAGGCCAGCGCATCCTATTTCTGCAACACTTTTATTTACTAGGGTAGCTTCCCTAGGCCCCTACCTCAGTCGCCTCTTTGTAGGTCACAGTGGTACTATTCTTTGCTTCCCTTGTGGGTCCCAGCAACACACGGTCGCTTTACTTAAGTACGAGTTCTAGGTTGAAGCGTAGATTTAGCCTGGTTGCTAATAACAAAACCACCCAAAAAAATCAACAAATCAAATTTATTTTCGCCTTTGCTACAGCCATAGATGAATAAAGATACGCTCGAGAACAATCTGTTCGTTTGTTGTTTGAACATGCACACAAATCAATATAATCAATAGTTTCATCTGTCATTTGTTAGGTCAGCCCTCTTTATCCTGATCAATTGAATCAATACAGTGATTGTTCTCTCTTGCTTAATAGTAGTAGTAGTAGTAGTAATAGTAGTAGCAATAGTAATAGTAATAGTAGCAGTAGTAATAGTAGCAAAGCAGTAGTAATAGTAGATAGTAATAGTAGTAATAGTAATAGTAGCTGTAGTAATAGTAGTGCAAGCAGTAGTAATATAGTAGCGAGTAGAGTAGTAGTATAGTATAGTAGCAGTAGTAATAGTAGTAGCAGTAGTATTAGTAGTAGCAGTAGTAATAGTAGAAGTAAAAGCTGTAGAAGTAATAGTAGCAGTAATAATAGTAGCAGTAGTAGTAGTGCAGTATAAGCAGTAGTAGTAGTAGCAGTAGTAGTAGTTATATTAGTAAACAGGCAAAGCTATGGTATACTTGGAACTTAGAAGAATAGCCGATGGTGTTCTGTCAGCGAGTATTAGATAAACGATACCTTATAGAGAGATGATAGAAATGTGATCTCCATCTGTGTAGACTAATTCTATAACAGGATCCGTAGATCAAAAGTAAATTACCCAATACAGGGTATAACTACGACGGAGGAGGGAGAACTGATTAATGGTTGGGAGTCTTTCAGTTGGATGTAATGAGAGTAGCGTTGCGCAAAGGATAAATTGCAATAAGAAGGGATACAAATCGCAGAATTTGGGAGTAAAGAGAAACGATATAAATAATGTAAATAAAGAATGTTGGGTCAGTTTGAAGAGCAAAGAATAGTAACACTGTGATCTACAAGGCATGTCGTAAGAGGCGACTGAGGTAGGGGCCTAGGGAAGCTAAACTAGTAAATAAAAAGCGTAGCAGAAATCGGATGTGCTGGCCTACTTGTAGTCAGCACAAGTACACTCGGGACACAACGAACAATCGCGCTTAGGTTCAGATCACATATAAATCATAAAGAGTGGTTTAACAATTGGTCGGTATGGAGCGTTGGAAGAAAAAGAAGGACGGCAAATGGAAACATGGAGAAGTACTGTGGAAAAAGAGAGTTTAAAAATTGTGATCTGACTTGAGAAACAATTAGAAGAAAGGCGGTAGAACGTAAAGAACGGAAATCTCTTGTGGAAAGCTTTATGTGTCCAAACGGATATGAAGAGAATCTAGAGAAAGCTGAGTAGGATTACCTCTAATTTGTCTGCTGTATCATTGAGCAGAGTCACAGCCAACTCTAGATAACTAGGCCAGACAACTGACCGATGAATCTTGACCTAGATCAGAAAAGGGGCTGTAATGTATATATGTTTGATAGAACCTGCAAGCTTTTGGCAATTTTACTGAATTCTGTGAGTCTACGGTTATTTATTTGGTGAAAAATATTCATAATATTGATATTCCTTATTGTTAAACTTAACTTGTTGTATAATATAACTTCGATTTAGCATTTTGTGTTGATTTTAAATGAATTCGTCTATAGACAACAATACTGGAATGCGAGGTCACGTGGTGGAGTTGTGTCTGATTTCCCATAATTCTTACCTAAGTCCGAAGACCCATAAGTTTATAGTTGGCTTTACAGAACAGAGAGCCTTCATGTCCCAATAGAACTAGGTCAACACAGCTCTTGTCCGGACATCGCTTTTGTCCGGAAAAGTAAAAAAAAAAGGGGGTAAAGGAAATAGGAAGTGGGAAGGGGAGGGTTAAGAAAATTAAATGTGAAAATATCTGAGTTATTGAATGATTGACTTTACTAACCAGCTACGCATGAGACTATCATGTAGAGCTTTGTCCGACCGTGACGGATCTCAGTTCAATCCAATTTCAATTGGCTACCAGTGGGAGTCACCAGGAAAGACAGACTACGAAATGAGGACATCAGAAGCAGAGTGGGCATAACTTCATGCACCGAATACATCGAAAGACAACAAATGCAGTGGTTTGGACATTTAGTGAGGATGAAATACAACCAACCACCATTAACAGCATACAATAAAAAGAGATCGGGTACTAGAGCTAAGGAAGACCAAGAAAAAGATGGATAAATATCAAGACCACACTACATAAACACGGATATAACACAACAAGGGCGACTCATCTAGCCCTAGAACGCAAATTAAAGCTCCCATCCCTACGCTTAACGGCAAGAGTGGACAGCCAACTTCATCTTCCACCTGGGAATAGACAATAGACCAAAGAAACACTGGGAAGTAAATGGTGGTCAGCGTGATGTCACCCATGTCATATCATAATCAAATAGTTTGTCCTGAGCAGAACTTTTCCACCCTAACATCTTCTGGAATTTCTCTCTCTCTCGTAGGCTAGATGCTCCGTCTCTGTAGCCATCATGCTAAAACCATCAGTTACATCCTGAATCCATCTTCTCCGTGGTCTTCCTATTCTCCTCTTTGCCGGGATACCTCCTTCAGTGATAGTCTTCTCCAGCCCTTCGTGTCTTTTTATATGTCCAAATTATTCCAATTTTCTCATTCTTATTTGTAGCATCAATAAAATGGAACGAATTTAGGAGGGGTGATGAAATCAGAGAAAGGTCTGGTCAATCACTAGTCTTCTTCTTTGCGTTCGTTCTTTACCACCAATTTTAATCACTCTTTGTGATATGTTTGATCTTTGCCAAGAACGTGTATACGTTGCCATTGGTTTGGTAGGCCCCTAAACGTATAGACTTCTACACCTTTAGGACACGTGCATCCGATTTCAGCAGAACCTCCTTAGTCGCCTCTTACGACATGCGTGGCAGGTAACAGTGGTTCTATTCTTTACACCCCAAATTTGGGCCCTGGTAACCACTCGGGCGTCAATCACTAGTGACAACTGTTATAAGAAAGAGAAGATGGAGATATGTTGGACACACCTTGAGGAGAAATGATCAACGAATATCAAAGCAGGCATTGAAGTGGGATGCAAAGGGTTCAAGAAAGAGAACGACTTAGGAGACCTGAAACGAACTTTGCTGAGAGAGGCAAGAAATATCAGTTTCAGTTCCATGGAGGAGATTGAGCGAGTTGCCAGGATAGAGCGGTATGGAGAAATTGCTTGCAGGCTCTATGTAACGTATAACGGTACGAGAGGAATTATTATATTATTTGTAGCATGAACCAGTTTTCTTTAATTTTGATTTCTTTCTAGATCTATTTGTTATATTCTCTGTCCATGATATACGGAGGACTCTTCTGTAACACTTATATTCAACATAATAATAATAATAATAATTCCTCTCGTACCGTTATACGTTACATAGGGCCTGCAAGTAATTTCTCCATATCGCTCTATCCTGGGCAACTCGCTCAATCTCCTCCATGGAACTGAGACCGATATTTCCTGCCTCTCTCAGCAAAGTTCGTTTCAGGGTATCCTTAGGGTCACCTCTCTTTCTTGAACCCTTTGCATCCCACTTCAATGCCTGCTTTGATATTCTTGATCATTTCTCCTCAAGGTGTTATCAACATATCTCCATCTTCTCTTTCTTATAACAGTTGTTACTAGTGGTTGACCAGACATTTCTTCTCAAGGTGTGCCCAACATATGTCCATCTTCTCTTTCTTATAACAGTTGTCACTAGTGGTTGACCAGACATGTCTCTGATTTCATCACTTCTCCTGAATTCATTCCATTTTATATTCATTATTTTTAGCAGACATCTATTTTCAAATGCATTCAACTTGCTTTCTATATCTTTAGTCATTTTCCAACTCTCGCTAGCATATGTTAGGATTGATACAACATTTGAATTGAAAATTCGTTATTTAGTTTTAATACTATATAACTTGCAGTTCCATATTTTATTTAGACTTTTAAAAGCTGATGTTGCTTTGCCAATTCGTATCATAATTTCTTTTTAACATTTCCTGTGCAATCAAAATTGCTACCTAAATAGGTGAACTGCTCTGTTATTTTTATCATATATTCAACATACGTCTAGGAAATGAAATCCAATAAACAGTCCCTTGAGAAGAAATACAGATTTAAATATCTCGATATAAAATGTGACGGTAGTATTTTATATAAACACCAGGTCGATAAACAAGATACCAGGAAGGTGCCTTAAGGAAATCAAACCCTTGACATTTATGTACCGGAAACAGAGGTTTTGTTCGTGTCTCTACGGTTATTTTCCTCTATCTGTCATAGACTATGGTCCAGCCATGTTGTAGGTTACCCAGTTCGTAGTTTGATAGTTTGGAACATTTCCAAAAGTAACACTTAAATAGTCCCAGACCACAGTTATTTTCTTCTTCTCTTCCAGTCCCTCATAGAATTTCTTCCTCTCTTCCAGTCCCTCATAGAACATAAGTTGGCAACTTAATACTAAATTTGAAATTTGTTTTTCAAATCATTTTTCTTAATGGATCAAAGTGCTGAAATTTTTATTTTTAAAACTGTCCGTTTTCTATATTATATCTTATTTGTTATGTAGGCAATTGAAGGTCTTTATTTGTTATGTAGACAATTGAAGGTCTTATTTGTTATGTAGACAATTGAAGCGTCTTTATTTGTTATGTAGACGATTGAAGCGTCTTTATTTGTTATGTAGATGATTTAAGCGTCTTTATTTGTTATGTAGGCAATTGAAGCTTCTTTAAGCCGAGGCACGCTCTTTTCAACCTAATGACGAGCAGTTTATTGGTTATATTAGAGCGTGTACACATTTCGATTTCTGGGAAGTGCTATCAACATTCAAGGTGGCTCAGATGAAGATTCTAGAATTAGAATACAAAAGGCAAGATCAGCATTTGCCATTTTGAAGAACATATGGAGTTCAAGAATGATCAGGAATAAAACTAAGATAATGATATTTAACTCAAATGTCAAGTCTGTCCTTCTGTATGGAGCAGAGACATGGAGAACAACTAAGGTGAACACCAAAATGTTGCAGACATTCATCAATAGATGTCTACGAAGATACTACATCTGAGATGGTACGACAGGACTACAAACAGAGAACTGTGGGATAGGACAGGACAACGGCAGGTGGAACAAGAGATAATGAGCAGAAGGTGGTGATGGATAGGACACACACTGGGGACACCTCCTAATAGCATCACAAGACAGGCTATCCGATGGAACCCCAGGGAAACAGGGTAGGGGAAAGACCCAGGAACACCTGGAGACGGGAGATGGAGACGGAATACAAAAAAATGGGGATAGAGTGGAGAGATCTGGAAAAGATGGCATTGGATAGACGGGCTTGGAAGGCCTTGGTTGTGGACCTATGCTTCCCCTAGGGGCGAAGGGTGAAGGAGAAGAAAAACGTGTATGTAGACACACATGAAAAATAAGAATTATCTCCCTTTCGGAGAATCTAAGCAGTTGATGACAGTTTGTGTCAGAAAGTCAGTTGTATAGATTTGGGTTGTCAGTCCTAACACATTACCCAAGGGGTCATCTCTGTGGCTACGTGGTTAAGCTTTTGTCTTGCGTTCCAAAAGCCATTGGTTGGAATCCTTTCTTACACATAAAGATCTCAGCGACAGTGCAAGAACTCCGTAGCACCAGCGAGGGTCCCAGATGTAATTTTGAAGATATTGAAAATATGGAATAGGAATATAAAGACATCTTTCTAATGAATTCTGATTTTGAAAAGTCAAAAGGTTTCTTTTACGTCCTAAATCTGATTACGAGAACTACTTTTATCGTCCCCCTTCGATAGGACTAGGAACTCGATCTCACCTACATTGAGATCAGGCATCTCAGGAAAAATATCACGGTGGCTCCACGAGGGAGCGAACCGATTACAGTTGTAATGAGAAACGAGTACCTTGCCTCTATATCACCTAGCTCCCCATCTGTCTCTATACGTAATTTATGATAACTTTCTACATCTGTCCCATCTGTGTGCACCTCCTACATCTGTCTCCTCTGTATGCATGGACTTCCTACATTTGTCCCCTCTGTGTGCACCTCCTAGATCTGTCCCCTCTGTGTGCACCTCCTACATCTGTCCCCTCTGTATGCACCTCCTACATCTGTCTCTCTGTGTGCACCTCCTACATTTGTCCCCTCTGTATGCACCTCCTACATCTGTCCCCTCTGTGTGCACGGACTTCCTACATCTGTCCCCTCTGTGTGCACCTTCTACATCTGTCCCCTCTGTATGCACGGACTTCCTACATCTGTCCCCTCTGTAGTGCACCCTTCTACATCTGTCCCCTCTGTATGCACGGACTTCCTACATCTGTCCTCTCTGTGTGCATGGACTTCCTACATCTGTCCCCTCTGCTATGCACCTTCTACATCTGTCCCCTCTGTTGCACCTTCTACATCTGTCCCCTCTGTGTGACCTACATCTTCCCCTCTGTAGCATGCTTCCCCTGCCTCTGTGCATGGACTTCCTACATCTGTCCCCTCTGTATGCACCTTCTACATCTGTCCCCTCTGTGTGCACCTCTCTACATCTGTCCCCTCTTGTGTGACCCTACATCTGTCCCCTCTGTTGCATCCTACATCTGTCCCCTCGTGTGCACTCCTACATCTGTCCCCTCGTGTGCACCTCCTACATCTGTCCCTCTGTATGCACCTTCTACATTTTGTCCCCTCTGTATGCATGAACTTCCCACATCTGTCTCCTCTGTATGCATGGACTTCTACATCTGTCTCTCTGTGTGCACCGACTCCTGTTTCTATCCCTTCTGTATGCACGGACATCCATCAGTGGATTGTGGATTTATTCAAAGATAATCAAGATGATAAATAACGGGATTGCTATCAAAGAAATGAAAAGAAAGCTGCACATTGCTTTGCAAAAATTAAAAGAATTAACTAACCTATGGAAGGGAACTGACATAAGAACAAAAATTATGTGTTTAAGAGCCTGCGTTTTTCCCTTGGCAACATGTGGTTGTGAGATATGGACCATTGACAAAGCGGCAGAGAAGATCATTAATGCATTTGAATGCAAATGCTTCAAAAGAGTACATAGAATATCATGGACAGAGAAAAGAACAAATGCTTCTGTTCTGCAACAGTTTGATATTAAAGAGAGTTGGTTATTAAAGAGCATAAAATCAAGGAAAATTAAAGATTTCGGACAAATCAAACGACCTGAGTGCCTAGAGAAGATAATTTTGGAGGGAATGGTGCATGGAAGAAGAATGAGAGGAAGACTTAGAAGACGATGGTGCAAGATGTCATTGACGATCTGAGAATGACAGTTGCTGACGCCGGTCAACTTGCACAGAACAGAGAGTTTTTCAGAACTGTTGTCATGGGAGCCAAGTTCCGGAAGGGACAAGCTACTTGATGCTGATGGATCAATCTAACTACTGGTCATCCCGTCAGGGAAGTGTTGTTTTTACAACTCTCTACTACTTACTCTCTCTTCTCTTACAACTTTACATCAGATTTTTATACAACTCTCTCTATCCTTACATCAGATTTTTACACAACTCTCTCTATATACCTACATCAGATTTTTATACAACTCTCTCTATCCTTACATCATCTCTACCAACCTTCTCAAGAAAATGACTTGGCTGTACACAGTACACACCTGGACATGATGGAGTTCATGGTAACGAGTGTGCTGACTTTCTTGCAAACAATGCCCTGACTCAAATGGGCAGAAGTATGGACAGAGCCGACATCATCAATGCGATACGTTCTCAATTATGTGACATGGGCAAGTCTCAGACACTGGAACGAGTTCGAGAATTAGGCGTTAAGTGTGGACATGCCAGACAGTGTCGTCTTCGTGGTAGAGAGAGAAGATATTTTAATCAACTTCTCATGGGTATGGTTAGCAAGTGGACTTTGGGAGGCCGGCCACGCAAAAGATGGACCTCAGAGATAACATAGGCGACGAAAGAGACTATTTACAAAGCGCATACTAGGGCCCGTTTTAGAAATCTCTTCCTGACGCTGTGAGGCAAACAGGATTCGAGAAAGAAAGAAAGACTGCAGCGGAGCACGCATGGAATGCCCAGTGTGCCATGACGTCGATCGATAACATAACATAACATAACATAACATAACATAACATAACATAACATAACATAACATAACATAACATAACATAACATAACATAACATAACATAACCTTCGCAATAAAGTCTCCCACTACTAATACTAGATCATGATTTGGAGTATTGCTAATTAAATCCCTCGACGGTTCATACAACATGTCTGTCTTATCGCCCTCGGTCTCATGAGTTGGTGCAGAGCGATTGTAGTACTGTCACCCTAACATGTCTGGTAATAAAACCAGCTCTAATTATACAAATCGAGATAGGTTCCCATTGTAACATGCTCTCTGTTACACTGACACAATGAATGCAAGAAGTAATATACTTTTATTGATGTCGTCACGTGCGTTCTCACTAAAAATACGAATTAAGAGCAAAGCTAACGAATAATGTACAAGATAGATTCGAGAAATTAATTATTAAGGATTGTGAGAGGAATGTAAATATCGTCACAGCTGCCACTACACTACGCAGTTTAGGACTAACGAAATAGTTAATGTACAAATAAATATTACAATTTTGTAGAGACATTTTTGTGCAGTGACGTGTCCATGTGTAATTTTGGGATTGTTGTGGAGACTGTAGGCAGGATTAACATAAAATATAATGCGTATTATCAATATAAGGAAAGACTGCAATAATACTATGTAGCAATGGCGAAACACGTAAATACAAATTACTGTAGTTTTACAAAATACAAAAACAATAACAATACACAGCAACGTTTCGACTAAAATGCCTTTATCAAGCCAAGGATTCAACAGAAGTGAAGAATTTTACTTCTTTCACAACACACTACATATAGAATATAACAATAAAATTCTAACGCCCTAAAATGAAAATCCATGACTAAAAACGAATAACGAAATAAATGCATGAAAACTAGAAGTGGAAAAAAGAAGATAAACAATAAAAAATGTAATATATATATAACTTATAAACATTTAATATATACATTTATAGAATATGAAGCATGAGAAGAGAAAGTACTAAGAAGCATAGGAATGTAGTGTGTTGAACCCATGAGGTCACAAGGTACCTTATAACGAAATAAAACGATTCTCTAGAGCAAATCGACTTCGATCATCAGAAGAACATGATCGGATGACTGTGACCTGGACATCGCGAGCTACTAAATGGCCAGTTCCATTGAACTAAGTGGCTACAGGGGTCATAGAGATTTGACATATATCATGTAAGTGTTGGCCGAAATGGTAACTAAGCATTTTGCCTACTTCGCCTATATGTGCCGTGTCACAACGTTTACAAGTGATTAGTCATCACTACACATCAAACCAATTAGTCCATAAGTGCTCCGATCTCCTCCTCAGTATTATTTCCCTCAGTGTGTGGCGACTACCGATCCCGATTCATTGTTGGTTTACTATTCTTCTTTGGCTACCATTATAGTGTTCTTGTCTAGCTACAACACACTTGACTTGGAATTCTTGCAGTCTGGTTAGTGTTGTAGATTCACCACTATTACTTGAATCATGTCACGTCTTTTCTCCTTAGGAATTTATATCAGCCTGGTCCATTGCTCGCTCGCGTGTTACAACAGCCATACCTGCAAGCCTATACGCGCGTTTATTACCCCTAACAACTGCATGCCCTGGCACCAAAAAACCCTGATTTTTTTCAATTAGACCTCCCCAGCGAACTCATCCATTGTCTCCGAGCCCATCCTGATTCAATCTTCCTGAGCATACTCATTGAATCACTGAGAAACATGCATGGATAAAAGTCTGGATTCTAGTCGATCATGACTTTAGTTTATGGAGACTGCAAGATGGATGAAAGCAATATAATGCTTACAGATGGATAAATCTCGGAGGGCCACAGAAATGTGGTTTTACAGAAGAATGATGAGAATCCCATGGACTGCTAAAATGTATAATGTTGAGGTATTGAATGAGATCAAGACACAGAGAAAGCTTATCATCAATATAAGAAAGAGGCAGTCATCATTTTTCGGACATGTGATGAGGAGGGAGGTTTAGAACACATTGTGACAACTGGTAAAATTGAGGGTAGACGAGACAGAGGAAGACAGAGAGAGAAAATTTTGGATAGTCTGACTTCAGGGATCAACATCTGAGAGCGTCAACATCTGAGTTGATAGCAAACACCAACGACCGAGATTTGTGGAGATCCATGATCACCTACGCCAGCCGGCACGGCACCTGATGATGATGAATGCTTAGAGAGTTCATTTATTGAATTGTTCAAACAAGAGGCTGTGGGTTTATTTTCAGTATCTGAAATTTCACAATTGAGGAAAGGATTTGGTCGTCCTATCTCACAAAATAAGTAAAGACGACATGATCACACATCATCATCATCATCATCATTAGGTGCAGTGCCGGCTGGTGTAGGCGATCATGGATCTCCACAAATCTCTGTCTGCTATCATCTCAGATGTTGACGTTCTACCGTGCTATGAAGTCAGGCTTTCCAAAGTTTTCTCTCTCTTGTCTTCCTCTGTCTCGTCTCCCTCAATTTTACCAGTTGTCACAATGTGTTTAACCTCCCTCTCATTGAAAAATGAAAATCGTGGCATATCCTTTACATTACATAGCCATCAACAACAGTAAACGAGTCGTCGATCTTCTAGGCACCACTTATACGTTCAGTAATTTGCCATTGATTTCTGAACGGTGAGGTATATTTTATCGTTCGTAAAAATCCAAGGGAACAAATATGCTTCCAAACTTACCTGCCTCGGAGTTTGAACCAGGTACGTTTGGGTTATGATCGAGCTCACTACCACTCAAGCTACAGACGCCCACCTATCATTATCCCCTTCTCATTACATATCTGAAAAAATGATGATTACTTCTTTCTTATATTGATGATAAGTTTTCGCTGTGTCTTGATCTCATTCAACACCTCAACATTAATCATTTTAGCAGTCCATGGGATTATCATCATTCTTTTGTAAAACCACATTTCTGTGGCCTCCAGAGGATTTTTCCATCTGTGTGTTTACTGTCCATAACTCACCCACTCACACACTCACCCACTCACCCACTCACCCACTCACCCACCCACCCGCCCACTCACCCACACACTTACACACTCACCCACTCACCCACTCACACTCACTCACCCGCTCACCCACTCACCCACTCACACGCTCACACACTCACACACTCACACACTCACCCACTCACACATAGCATAAATACTCCAAATTCAAATACAAATCCCATAAACTCAATATACATTCTCCAAATTGTAAAAAAACACAACTTTTCTGACTTGATAGTATTCTAGGTATTGAGAGAGAAAAACCCCCAAACCGAATCCCAAATAATATCAAAAACGCATTGGCTGAAATCGGATGCACATGTCATAAACGTGTAGAAGTCTATACGTTTAGGGCCCTACCAAACCAATGTGCAACGTATACACGTTCTTGGCAAAGATCAAACATATCACAAAGAGTGATTATAAAATTGGTGGTAAAGAACGAACGCAAAGAAGAAGAAGAAGAGCAATAACACAGACATATAGAGAGATATACTATCTTACAAACATCTGGACTCGTTTATATACAGATGGGCTAGTATCTAATACATTCGAAAGTGGAGAAGATGAAATCTCTTTGAATCTAAGCAGCCGTACACACAAAATATTATCATGAGCAATAGGTAAATTATATAGCAACTCTTGTTTGGTCACTTGGTGAGAATGAACCCGAATACACCAGTTGCAAGAGCGTACAACCTAAAAAGGGAATCATCAAGAGGAAGGGACAGACCAAGAAAAAGATGGATTCATGGAGTTATAGATATCTTAAAACTCCACAATACCACAGCATATCAAGCGACCCAGTGTGCACTGTCTCGGAAACCGATCATCAGTTAAACCTGCTACTCCTAACGGCAAACAAAGCAGAGAAGGACACAGCATATCAAGCGACCGAGCGTGCACTATCTCGGAAACCGATCATCAGTTAAACCTGCTACTCCTAACGGCAAAAAAGCAGAGAAGGACAAAAGAAAAGTAGCGAAGAATCAAATATTTCCAACGGTCATATAAAACGCAGGTGCATATAATACAAAAAACAACAACTATTTAATCTTTTTCCAGGGGCGAAGGAGGAGACCGATGAAGGGGGGAGCTAGATACACTTGGCGAAACTTATGGACGCCCACTCCTGGTTTAATATATGATCGAACATGACCCGTATCGATTTCTCGATTATAATCGAAGTAAAATATAATATTGAAATAAGGATAACAAATATTGTAAAAGTCGATCTGTCAAGTACGCTTCATTAAATGATCTGTACGTAATATAATTAATTGCAATAATTTGTCTCTGTTTGCAACTAAACTGATTTCTGCTGGAAATGTTGCTGACAACTAACGGAGAAAGTAATTGAGAATTGTTTATAAAGGTAAAAAGTAATCGATCAAGGTTTATTTATTGTAAATATAGAAATATGAAGCGGTCTTAAAATAGGATGTTCTAGAGGACGCTATTTTGTTTGTTTGTTGTATTTGGGGTTGAAGTCGTTTGGTTGTTAAGGCAGCTACCAAACATTCACTGACAGCTAAGCAATCGATGGTAAACATCATTTTCATGTCTAATATATATATGGCCTTTTTCTTCTTCACCCTTCGCCCTAGGGAAGCATAGGTCCGCAACCAAGGCCTTCCAAGCACGTCTATCCAAGGCCATCTTTTCTAGATTTCTCCACTCTCTCCCCATTTTTTTGCATTCCGTCTCCAGGTGTTCCTGGGTCTTCCTCTACCTCTATTTCCCTAGGGGTTCCATCGGAGAGCTTGTCTTGTGATGCTATTAGGAGGTGTCCCCAGTGTGTGTCCTATCCATCACCACCTTCTGTTCCTTATCTCTTGTTCCACCTGTCGTTGTCCTGTTCTATCCAAGAGTTTCCTGTTTGTAGTCCTGTCATACCATCGCAGATGGGAGTATCCTGCGCAGGCATCCATTGATGAATGTCTGCAACTTTTTGGTGTTCCTCTTAGTTGTTCTCCATGTCTCCGCACCATATAGAAGGACACCCTTGACATTTGAGTTAAATATCATTATCTTAGTTTTATTCCTGAACATTCTTGAACTCCATATGTTCTTCTGAATGGCGAAAGCTCTTTTCGTCTTTACAGACGGTCAATTAGCAAGTGTTTTACTGTGACAACTTCTGAGTTTTCGCTTTTCTCTCTTGTCGTTCAGCTCATACATAAGTCTCTTCTCAAAAGACTCTGCGCCCTTTCGCAATTTGGCTTTCCACACAACTCTGTCATCAGTTAGTTCTTCCCATGTGCTAGGACCTATAGAAAAGTTTTTCATTGAGGCTTTGCAGACATCTTTATATCTGAGCAGTGGTCTGCCCTGATGCCTCTTCCCCTCCGAAAATTAACAGAACAATATTTGCTTTGGTATGCGATAAGTTTCCATTCTTCTCTCATGCCCCAACCATCTTAGTCGTCTACTGCTGATCATGCCCATGATGGAAGTCAGGTTTGCACGTTGCAGTACTTCAGAGTTGGTTATCTTGTCGTACCACCTGATGTTCATAATCTTGCGGAGACATCGAAGGTGAATAATATGACTAATAATAATAATAATAATAATAATAATTTATCTCGTACCGTTATACGTTATATAGTGCCTGCAAGTCACACCGCTCTATCCTGGGCAACTCGCTCTATCCATGGAACTGAGACCGATATTTATTGCCTCTCTAAGCAAAGTTCGTTTCAGGGTCTCCTTAGGTCGTCCTCTCTTTCTTGAACTCTTGGCATCTCACTTAAATGCCTGCTTTGATCATTTCTTCTCAAGGTGTGTCCAACATATCTCCATCTTCTCCTTCTTATAATAGTTGTTACTAGTGGTTGACCAGCCATTTCTATGATTTGATCACTTATCTTGAATTCTAATTTTCGTGACTGCTCAATGTTATTAGTTACTGAGCTGACATCTCAGCAGTCCAGGTAGACCCATAGGTGTTCAGCCTCCTCCAACAGATCTCGAAGGGTATGCATACTGATCGTTCCTGTGGCTGGCTAGTTAAACACACGCCTCTCTCTCTGCCCCTTCAAGCATCCAGCTCTACTTGTGCAAAAGTAATTCCCGACTCCTAAATCTCGACTCCTAAATCCGACTCCTAAATCCCGACTCCCTAAATCGATGGATTGATTCGTTCGTGTGTTGTCAGGACTTACAAGGGGAGCAAATAATAGTATCACTGCGATCTACAAGGCATGTCGTAAGAGGCGACTGAGATAGGGGCCTAAAGAAGCTACCCAAGTAAATATACAGCATCGTAGAAACTGGATGTGCTGGCGTACTTGTAGACTCATAACTGGCACAACGTACAATCACCCTTAGGCTCAGATCACATACAAATCACAAATTGTGGTTTAGCAAGTGGTCGAGATAGAGCGTTTGAAGAAGAAGAATAACAAAGCTGGATTGATTCAACGTCCATCTTAGTATCCTCATCCAACAGTAGGTCGACGAAGAACATACCCCTTTATCCATCCTAACTCTCCAACAATCGATGCCTTCGAGGCAAGCATGTCCGCTCTCTCGTTGTCGCGAACATTCACATGATCAGGACAGTAGGTCCACGTGAGACTCTGTGTTGCCAGAGCCAAATATAGAGAATGAGCGAAGAATAGTTGCAAAAAATAACTACATGTGAAATGCTATTCCAATGAAAAGTTACCCACAACACCAGAAAAACAGTCACCAACAGCAGTAAAGAGTCACCAACAGCAGTAAAGAGTCACCAACAGCAGTAAAGAGTCACCAACAGCAGTAAAGAGTCACCAACAGCAATAAAGAGTCACCAACAGCAGTAAAGAGTCACCAACAGCAGTAAAGAGTCACCAACAGCAATAAAGAGTCACCAACAGCAGTAAAGAGTCACCAACAGCAGTAAAGAGTCACCAACAGCAGTAAAGAGTCACCAACAGCAGTAAACAGTCACCAACAGCAGTAAAGAGTCATCAGCATCAACATAAGAGAGAAAGTTATGACAGGAGCTTGCTTTAATGGAGTTGAGAAACAAAGAATGAAGTGGTGTGGCCACTTAATAAGAATTCAGCCAAACTCCACTGTATACATAGTCTTCTACAACAGAACACCAGGAAAGAAGGCAAGAGGAAGACCACGAAAAAGATGAATAGATAGCATAGCATGAAGCTGCCAGAAAATAAAAATAACTTTCACCCAAGTCACTAGAACAGCACAAGACAAAAACAGAAAACCACGACACTGGGCAACAACGCGGTAACAGTGTGACGACACTGGACAACAACCCGGTAGCAGTGTGACGACACTGGGCAATAACCCGGTAACAGTGTGACGACACTGGAAAACAACCCGGTAACAGTGTGACGACACTGGGCAACAACCCGGTAGCAGTGTGACGACAAATGAAAGAAGAAGCAAAACGAAGCACATTTTAAGACCGAGGTGTCTCTCACGACAGGGTGGAAGTGTCTACGCAGAAAGCTGGGAGTAACAAGAAGAGACCGGTTGAGAAATGAAGACATCAGAAAAAAGTGGGTACAACATCAGTACTAGACTTCATCAAGAAACAACAAATTAAATGGTTCGGCCACGTAAGCGGATTACCAACAGACAGTACACCTCAAAGAGCAATGTTGCTCCGATACAATGGGTACAAAGCAAAAGGCCGGCTACGCAGAAGATGGACCTCAGAGATAACAGTGGCGACGAAAGACACTATTTATGAAGCGCACACAAGGGCTCGTTCTAGAAATCTCTTCTTATCCTGACGCTGTAAGGTAAAACAGGATTGGAGAAAAGAAAAGAAAGTCCTTCAATGTTTGTTCGCTCACTATGAATTAAGACTTAGCCATCTGATTTTTGCGTGCAGGCTAGCTTTCCTTATCATCAGTGTCGCTCGCTATTCAGGCGAGGACTACTTCAACTTCTGATGTACCTGTAATTTATATGCTGAAATAAAGAATCAGGAAACACGTAGTCCAACCCTGTACCTTGTGCATACCAAAAATGTGTTGGAAACAAGTTGGCCTGAAACGAAAAAAAAAGTAATGGTTGATTAGACATTTCTTTCATTTCATCACTTCTCCTGACTGGGGGTTTCTAAGACGTCTGCCTTGCATTGTGAAGATTGTCAGTTCGAATCCACGTTGATTCCCAAGCGCAATTTTTCCGGAACTCTCTAAGATTTTTGCTGGAGTTACAGAGTTCTTCTTTTGTGCAACATGGGAGGGATACCAGCAGGGAGACATAGAGGGAATAACAACAGGGAGACATAGAGGGAATAACAGCAGGGAGACATAGAGGGATAACAGCAGGGAGACATAGAGGGATAACAGCAGGGAGACATAGAGGAATAACAGCAGGGAGACATAGAGGAATAACAGCAGGGAGACATAGAGGAATAACAGCAGGGAGACATAGGGGGAATAACAGCAGGAGACATAGAGGGATAACAGCAGGAGACATAGGGGGAATAACAGCAGGGAGACATAGAAGGAATAACAGCAGGGAGACATAGAGGGATAACAGCAGGGAGACATAGAGGGATAACAGCAGGGAGACATAGAGGGAATAACAGCAGGGAGACATAGAGGGAATAACAGCAGGGAGACATAGAAGGAATAACAGCAGGGAGACATAGAGGGATAGCAGGGAGACATAGAGGGATAACAGCAGGGAGACATGAGGGATAACAGCAGGGAGACATAGAGGGAATAACAGCAGGGAGACATAGAGGGAATAACAGCAGGGAGACATAGAGGGAATAACAGCAGGGAGACATAGAGGGATAACAGCAGGGAGACATGGAGGGAATAACAACAGGAAGACATAAGGGGCAAACGGTAGGGAGAAAAGGAGAGAGACCGAGACAAAATTCTGAGAGGGAAAGAACAATTGAGAAACGATGAGGCAGACAGAGATGGAGACACAGACAGGCGGCGTACCAATTCTTACGCGAGTGCGAAGCCATGTGGGAATCCAGGTGCAATGGGATATCCTCGTGTAATGAGAACTCCCTTGTACAATGAGGAATCCAGGTGCAATGGGGGATTCTGATCCAATGTGGAATCCTGATCCTATGTGGAATCCTGGTGAAATGGGGATTCTGGTGCAATGGGGGATTCTGGTGCAATGGGGGAATCCTAGTGCAATTGTGAATCCTGGTGAAATGAAACTAATCCTCTCTTAATACTTTTTCGTTCAGGAACCTTCTGAAGTTCATATTTATTGTGTGATAAGTTTATTTTCTGGTTCTTGTCTTCTCAGGAATTATACGAAGCGAAGTTTACTCTTCCATGGAAGACATCAAGAAGATAATGAGTATAGTCCAGAATGTGAATGTCTCATTCTCTGCAGTCAACTTGACGAACTATGGTTACGGAGATTCATACAGTTTCAGAAATGGTAAGTTAGATGAAATGAGAGATGCCAGGGAGACATGCAGGGTGGGAGGGATAACACAGGAGACCCATGGAGGAATAACACCGGGAGACATAGGGGTAATAACATAAAGACAAATTATAACCTGAACAGTTTTGCAACGACTGTACTAGCCATGCGGTCACTAAATTCTACAGGGACATGTCCCCCTGTCCTTCACCGCCCGAAAAAAAACGGTACCACAGACAGTAGCGACAGTTTAAAAAAAATATAGATTAAAAACTAAATTACGAATTTTCAATTCGAATGTTGTATCAATCCTAACATATGCCAGCGAGAGTTGGAGAATGACTAAAGATATAGAAAACAAGTTGAATGCATTTGAAAATAGATGTCTGCAAAAATAATGAATATAAAATAGAACGAATTCAGGAGACGTGATGAAATCAGAGACCGGTCTGGTCAACCACTAGTAACAACTATTATAAGAAAGAGAAGATGGAGTTATGTTGGACACACCTTGAGAAGAAATGTCTGGTCAACCACTAGTAACAACTATTATAAGAAAGAGAAGATGGAGATATGTTGGACACACCTTGAGAAGAAATGTCTGGTCAACCACTAGTAACAACTGTTATAAGAAAGAAGATGGAGATATGTTGGACACACCTTGAGAAGAAATGTCTGGTCAACCACTAGTAACAACTACTATAAGAAAGAGAAGATGGAGATATGTTGGACACACCTTGAGAAGAAATGTCTGGTCAACCACTAGTAACAACTACTATAAGAAAGAGAAGATGGAGATATGTTGGACACACCTTGAGAAGAAATGTCTGGTCAACCACTAGTAACAACTACTATAAGAAAGAGAAGATGGAGATATGTTGGACACACCTTGAGAAGAAATGTCTGGTCAACCACTAGTAACAACTACTATAAGAAAGAGAAGATGGAGATATGTTGGACACACCTTGAGAAGAAATGTCTGGTCAACCACTAGTAACAACTGTTATAAGAAGAGAAGATGGAGATATGTTGGACACACCTTGAGAAGAAATGTCTGGTCAACCACTAGTAACAACTATTATAAGAAAGAGAAGATGGAGATATGTTGGACACACCTTGAGAAGAAATGTCTGGTCAACCACTAGTAACAACTGTTATAAGAAAGAAGATGGAGATATGTTGGACACACCTTGAGAAGAAATGTCTGGTTAACCACTAGTAACAACTACTATAAGAAAGAGAAGATGGAGATATGTTGGACACACCTTGAGAAGAAATGTCTGGTCAACCACTAGTAACAACTATTATAAGAAAGAGAAGATGGAGATATGTTGGACACACCTTGAGAAGAAATGTCTGGTCAACCACTAGTAACAACTATTATAAGAAAGAGAAGATGGAGATATGTTGGACACACCTTGAGAAGAAATGTCTGGTCAACCACTAGTAACAACTATTATAAGAAAGAGAAGATGGAGATATGTTGGACACACCTTGAGAAGAAATGTCTGGTCAACCACTAGTAACAACTACTATAAGAAGAAGAAGATGAAGATATGTTGGGCATACCTTGAGAAGAAATGTCTGGTCAACCACTAGTAACAACTATAATAAGAAAGAGAAGATGGAGATATGTTGAACACACCTTGAGAAGAAATGTCTGGTCAACCACTAGTAACAACTATTATAAGAAAGAGAAGATGGAGATATGTTGGACACACCTTGAGAAGAAATGTCTGGTCAACCACTAGTAACAACTACTATAAGAAGAGAAGATGGAGATATGTTGGACACACCTTGAGAAGAAATGTCTGGTCAACCACTAGTAACAACTATTATAAGAAAGAGAAGATGGAGATATGTTGGACACACCTTGAGAAGAAATGTCTGGTCAACCACTAGTAACAACTACTATAAGAAAGAGAAGATGAAGATATGTTGAACACACCTTGAGAAGAAATGTCTGGTCAACCACTAGTAACAACTGTTATAAGAAGAGAAGATGGAGATATGTTGGACACACCTTGAGAAGAAAGGATACCAAAGTAGGCTTTGAAGTGGGACACAAAGGATTCAAGAAAGAAAAACGTGCTAAACAAACCAAGAAACACACTTTGTTGAAAGAGGCAAGAAATATGGACTCGACTCCATGTACGAGATTAAGCGAGTTACACATAACAGAGCAGTATGGAGAAATTACTTGAATCCCTATGTAACATATAACATGAATATGTATATTTTCTTCTTTATCCTTCGCCCCTAGGAGACATGGGTCCTGACAAGACCTTCCAAGTCCGCCTATCCAAGGCCATCTTTTCCAGATCTCTCTATTCTCTCTCCATTTTTCTGCATTCCGTATCCAACTTCCGTCTCCAGGTTTCCTCTATTACACTGAGGCGGTGGTTCCATCTATGAGCCTGTCTCGTGAAATATATAAAAATATAATTATGCAGATAGTCAGAATAACGTTGAATATTCATATATAAACATGAACGATAACATTACTAAAAAAGTATGCCAGTGTTTAGAATACAGAAGGAAAACCATCTTGTTGGATTTTGTTGGTTTTGTTGTTTTTTAAGGGACAAGTTTAGTTTTTCTATCATCATCATCAGGTGCCGTGCCGGCTGGCGTAGGCGATCGTTGATCGCTACAAATCTCTATCTTTGGTGTTTGCTATCAACTCAGATGTCTACGATCTATCGTGTCATGAAGTCAGGCTATCCAAAATTTTCTCTCTCTGTCTTCCTCTGTCTCGTCTCCCTCGATTTTACCAGTTGTCACAATGTGTTCTAAACCTCCCTTCCTCATCACATGCCCGAAAAATGATGACTGTCTCTTTCTTATATTGATGATAAACTTTCTCTGTGTCTTGATCTCATTCAACACCTCAACATTAGTCATTAGTCCGTGGCAATTTTTTAGTATAAACTAGTTAATTTAATTGATTGATACAGCATTGGATGAACGAACGAACGAACGAATGAACGAAAGAACGAACGAACGAAAGGAACGAAAGGAATTGATTGCTTTAATAGGACCATCATCATTGCACTTCGGTGAGTAGCCATGTGTGCTCCAATCTCTTTCTTACAAAGGAAGTTCACAGCTGTAGTGCACTAACTCCGTAGTACCGGCTTGTCCCCGATGTAATTTTGAATATGGTGAAGATATTTTGCAGGGATTTTATTTTTAATATCTTCTAATGAGTTTTGCACGGGCAGCGGCTTTCCAGCCTGCTCTTCTCAATTTCGAACTGCCAAGGATTCTTTTCCGTGTTCAAACCTACGTTTTATCGTCCGTCTCCGATAGGACTAGGAGCTGGATCGAACCTACACTGAGATCAAGGATCTCTGGAAAAATATCCAGATGGCTCCACTAGGGAGCAGAACCTGGTACCTTTCCACGAGAGACAGGCAGCAAACCTCTACGCCATAGAACTCCAATCAGCTTTCTTTCTGCATTTTTATAAACCTCTAGACGTACATATATTGAAATATATATATTGGATTAGCCAGTGTACTGTCTTCGTGTCATATTACAAATTACTGAAAGCCAGTAAATTAGCTCTGAAGGCTGAAGGGGTTAATGCTTAATTTAACTCGTGGGAAACGTCCGTTTATTAAGCCAGACAGAATGAGACTATTTGTATGTGGGTTCTACTGATGTTATACATTCGGAATAAGTATAGGGATAACTGCGCTTACCTTTAACCTTTTGCGTGATGTCAAAATATCTTCATGGGGAAATGGCATAAAAAGAATCCAGGATTGTTCAGAAGTTCTTATGATAGAGAGCACGGTTTATGTTCGTTGAGGGAAGAGATGAGAAAGGGAAAGGGAGAAGCTAATAAACGATAAAATTATCTATTCACACAGTGCCAGATTAAGCCAGAGCGGGGCCTGTAGCAAATGTTGCAAAGAGGCTTTAGGTTTTGTATGATAATAAAATAAAACACAATTTTTACAAACAAACTTTTCTCGATTTAATGTGAGCAAATTTAGAGATAACACTAGACAAATCAATTTATCTAAGTAAATTACATTCAACATTCTTTCTTGACATTAAAGCGTATAAAAAGTGAGTTAAGGAACATGATGGTACAATATTGTCTAAATAGCCTCACCCTAATTAAGTACATTACATTCAATGTTCATTAAGGTGAGATTATTTAGACGATCTTGTCCCATCATGTTTCTTAACTGACTTTATACGCTTTATGTCGAGAAGAACGTTCTCCGCTTGCAAGCTTTCTACAGGGTGTTCATGATTAAAGTATCCCCATTGACAAATCGAAAGTTGCCAGATAATCTATCGCGTTATGTTTATGTACTATTTAAACCGGTTCTGACTAGCTCGTTTTACGTCACATTTGTTCATCACCCCTTCCCGCACTACAATTACATACCGTCACATAACCTTGACCTATACTACGTCATAACTGAACCTTCTCATTTTCATACATATATGCCAGATTGACTCCATTCACAGGCTGCTATTATCTTGAACACCCTGTAGAATTCCGTACCATAAAATGATCATTATTCCTATTTCCAACTTACTCAACTTCGAAACAAGTCCGTACGCATGATTACGACACTCTACCTTTTGATCCATGTTATTTGAGATGTCATCCAAAACTTGTTTGATAGTTTTACAAGATAAACCTGTTCTGCTCTAGGCGCGGGGCCTCCAGAAACGCGGAGCCTGTAGCATTTGCTACTTCTGCTATAGAGCTAAACCGGAACTCTATTCACAATCTTGTCGTGTCCACCAACCCTTTTCTTTGTTTTGTCCCGATATAGAGGAGCGTCGTGGGCGTCTGCAGCTTAAACGATAGGGAGCTCGATCACATCCCAAGCGTACCTGGTTCAACCTCCGCGCGGGCAAGTTTGGAAGGAAATTCGTTTCCGTGGGATTTTTACTAAAGGTAAAAATAGACCTCACTGTTCAGAAAGCAATGGAAAACTACTGAAAGCAGTGGCGGCTCGTGATCATGTTTGTTGATGGGGCCAGACACAACTTTTCGGAAAAATCATGGTTTGTGGTTGTTATGTTTTAATTTATAAAATAATAAATACACGTTACATATTATTTTGGTGGGGTCCGGCCTAGTGACCCTAATGACGAGCTGCCACTGACTGAAAGTATAAGTAAAGGAACCCTTTCATACCTCGTGGTATATAGGTCAATACAGTGTTAGGCCTGTATTTTTCATTGACCGTCGGCCACGATGGGTGATGTGGTCAGCATCACGCCGGCCGCCTTTACTTTCCCAGAGCATGTCTGGTAGCCAGTTGAGGCTGGGTCGACCTGAGAGCCGTCGTGGTCGGGAAAAATTCCCCGCGCATTGCGGGAGCTGAACCCAGACCACCAGCCTTGCGAAGCGAGTTGAAAGTATAAGTGGTGCTTATAAAGTCAAGGACTCGTTTACTGTGGTTGATGGCTGCGTCTTGTAAAGGATATTCTACGATTTAGATGTTAGATTTCGAGAACCGTCTGACCGAATGGAAGAACGCGGCTTCCATACGCGAGACCCGTGTCCAATTCACGTTAAGACCAAGAATTGTGTTATTTCGTGAGCATAAAAGAAAACACCCTAACATAAACACCTTCGCGGCTACTGTACTAGCAATGTGTCCATTGCTTCCTCTCACATTCACGTCCCACCTGTTCTACACTGCCCTGAAAAGCAGTACTACAGATAATGACAGTTTAAAAAATGATATTCACAAAAATATATGAGACTGCAGTAAAACTATTTGATTGGCAAAACACGTAATCGCAAAGTACTGTAGTTTTACAAATTACAAAAACAATTTGGTCGAAACGTTGCTGTATTTTGTCATTGTTTTTGTCATTTGTAAAAAAATGATAGCACGATTTCTGTTCGTTGGGGGAGAGATTGGGGGCGGGAAGGGGAGAAATAAAGAAAAGACAATTTATTTATTCACAATCTTTTAGTGTCCACTCATTTCTTTATTTGTGCCATTCTCATTGATTTTTTCAGTTAATTTATGCACCTCCACAAATTTTGCAAGTAAATGTAACCGTTTTTAGTTCCACCGTGTGTGTCAGGGCCAGGAAATTCAGACTTTCTATACGGCAGATCTAAGATATACAGTCAGACAATAAATTCCTTCCTCTTCTTCTCTTCCACCATTTACTTCTTTATAGAAGTGTTGGGGAGGAACCCTAGTGATCTTGTGTGTGCTTGTTTTAAGGCACTTTGTAAGCGGATATTAATTTTAGTAAGGCTGTTCTTGATATCGTCGCTCCATCTTTTGCGTGGTCTTCCTCTTGCTTTGTACTCGTTATACTTTTTCTGTGTGGCTCTCTGTGGTAGGCGATACCAGGCATTCTGGTCAGGTGTCCAAACCATTTAATCTGTTGTTCTTTTATGAATTGCATGACTGGTTTCACATCCAGTCTTCTTCTGATTTCTTCATTTCTAATTTTGTCTCTTATTGTCACACCTGCAGCTCTTCTAAGACACCTCATCTCTGTCGTTATGATTTTCCGCTCATTAGCTGCTGTTATTGGCCATGTTTGACACTGGTAACATAGTGTTGGCTAGAAAATCGTTCTTATGAGATTTGCTTTAGTTTGCGGTATCTCTTGATGTAACAACAGTGATGTTAACTGTCCCAGTGCTTGGTTAGTGGTATCCTGATGTACAGCAGTGATGTTAACTGTCCCAGTACTTGGTTAGCCTTTGTGCAACGATTGCTGATTTCGCTATCGATACTTCCATCTGCTGTGAAAATTGCTCCTAAGTATTTGACCTCAATTGTTTGTTTTATGTCCACGTTTAAATCCCTAACAGCCATAAACTGAAAAATATATAACTAAAAACAAAATAAATTTGAAAAAAACAAAAATAAAAGTAGAAAAAAGAAGATAAAACAATAATAATAAAATATATACAAAGCATCAAGTGCCGTGCCAGTTGGCGTTGGCGATCATGTTTCTCCACATCGGTCTGCATCTGGTACAATTCATCAATTCCGTCACTGAACCATTGCCGAACCACGATTTAAGTCGTCCGGAATTATACATAGCATATATACATTTCTTGGGTCCACGGTCACTGCCAGCCTTTCTCTTGATGAAGAAATCAACGCTCGTATAGGGAGTGCGACTACTACATTCGGCAAACTATCAAAGCGAACGTGGGACAACACAAAACTGACATTTCAGACGAAAACTCAAATATATCGAGCCTGTGTAATTAGTTCTTTACTATATGGCTCAGAAACATGGACAGCCTAGTCAAGACACGAGAGGAGACTTAACATCTTTCACTTCGATGTCTCCGCAAGATTATGAACATCAGGTGGTACGACAAGATAACCAACTCTGAAGTACTGCAACGTGCAAAACTGCCTTCCATCATGGGCATGATCAGCAGTAGACGACTAAGATGGTTGGGGCATGTGAGAAGAATGAAACTTATCGCATACCAAAACAAATGTTGTTCTGTGAACTTTCGGAGGAAGAGGCACCAGGGCAGACCACTGCTCAGATATAAAGATGTCTGCAAAGCCTCAATGAAAAACTTTTCTAAGGTCCCAGCACATGGGAGGACTAGCTGATGACAGAGTTGTGTGGAAAGCCAAATTACGAAAGGGGCAGAGTCTTTTGAGAAGAACTTATGTAGAGCTGAATGTCAAGAGAGAAAAGCGAAAACTCAGAAGTTGTCACAGTAAAACACTTGCCTATTGATCGTCTGTAAAGACGAAAAAGGCCATATACATATATATATATACATTTCCTATATCCTTCCTTTCGTTCGCTTGAAATACTGTCTATATATTCAATGTTGTCTCTTGTATCCTTCCTTCCTTTCTTCGCTTGAAATATTGTCTATATATTCAATGTTGTCTCTGTATCCTTCCTTCCTTTCGTTCCTTGAAATATTGTCTATAAATTCAACGTTTCTCTGTATCCTTCCTTCTTTCGTTCGATTGAAATATTGTCATATATTCAATGTTGTCTCTTATCCTTCTTCTTCGTTCGATTTAATAGTGTCTATATATTCATTTGTCTCTTGTATCTTCCTTCCTTTCGTTCGCTTGAAATAGTGTCTATATATTCAATGTTGTCTCGTGTATAAACTTCACTGTCTTTTGTAGCTCACACAGAGGTGCGTGTACTTTCTGTCAGTGTTGTTTCGTTAGGCCAGTGAGTTTGCCTCAGTGTATCATATTCGGGCAATCTTGAAGTATGTGCTCTGCAGTCTGGTGTGCCTGTCCACATGTACACATGACTGAATTGCCAATCTTGAATTTTGTATACATGTAGCTGCGGAGCCGATTGTGTGCTGTTCTAAGGTGCAGAATAACAACTTACTCATGTTATAATTTAATATTTGAAAATGAAAATCGAGGCATATCCTTTACAGGACACTCATAAACCACAGTAAACAGTCGTTAATTTCTTGGACCACTTATACGTTCAGTAATTGCCATAGCTTTCTGATCAGTGAGTCTATTTTACCTTTCGTAAATATCCCAAGGAATTTGCTTCCAAACTTGCCCACCGTGAAGTTTAAACCAGGTATCGTATTGGGTTTGTGATTGAGATCACTACCGTTTAAGCTACAGACACCAACATGGCTAAGATATATATATATCAGATATATAATCAGACAACAAATACCCAACGGTCCTTAACTGAAAATGTGTGACTAAAACGAAAAACGAAATAAATATGAAAAACTAAAAATAGAAAACAAGAAAAGAATAATAATACATACAAAGCATATATAAATTTAACATATACACATTTATTATGATTGAGAGCCGCGGTAGCGTAGTTGTTAGTGAACTCGCTTCTCAAGGCTGGTGGTCTGGGTTCAACTCCCGCAGTGTGCGTGGAATTTTCCCGACCGCGACGGTTCTCAGGTCGACCCAGCCTCAACTGGGTACCAGACATGCTCTGGGAAAGTAAAGGCGGCCGGCGTGATGCTGACCACATCACCCATCGTGTGCCGACGGTCAATGAAGAATACAGGCCTAACACTGTATTGACCTATATACCACGAGGCTTCCTTTACTTTTTTTTTTTTACTTTTACATTTATTATAGAGCATGAGAAGAAACAATATTAAGTAACATAGGAATGTAGTATGTTGAGTCCATGAGGATCAATGAACATATACACGTCTTTATGTGTTTTGCATATCAAGTAACTGCCAATGCCGGTTCCAAGCCCGGATGAAAAGGAGGAGGACTTGTGCGTGAGGCCAGCTACCTCATCACAAGAAATTGAAATAGCTACAGAAACTTGTAAAGAAGTGATGAAATCAGAGACATGTCTGGTCAACCATTAGTGACAACTGTTATAAGAAGGAGAAGATGGAGATATGTTGAGGCCACCTTGAGGAGAAATGATCAAAGAATATCAAAGCAGGCACTGAAGTGGGATGCAAAGGGTTCAAGAAAGAGAGGTCGACCTAAGGAGTCCCTGAGATGGACTTTGCTGAGAGAGGCAGGAAATATCGGTCTCAGTTCCATGGATGAGATTGAGCAAGTTGCCCAGGATAGAGCGGTATGGAGAAATTACTTGCAGGCCTATGTAACGTGTAACGGTGCAGAGGAATTATTATATTATTATTTTTTATTACTACATAGTTTTAATGCATTCTTCACTTATATCGATAATAATACAAAAAAAACAATGATCATCTTGCAGTGGTCGGGAAACTTAAAGCAGTGTCTCCAAACGCTGTGATTGGACCATATAACTGGCCTTACGCAGTTGCCACAGAACATTTGAGAATTCCATACTTTGTAACAACGCAGATGCCACTACTGCAGAAGTCATCGCCGTTTCTGATTCAGATGTTTCCAGATCCGAATGTGTTCGCCAAAGCTACGGAAGACATGCTCCGATACTACGGTCTCAATAAGGCGGTTGTGTTTCATGATTCTGATGCAGGTAGGGAATAGTTAATGCTTGAACATGTGCGTGTGTGCATCTGACTACTATTACTACCTGACTACTCTACTACTACTACCACTACCATACTACTACTACCACTACTACTACTCACTACCACACTGCTACACCACTCCACTTACCACTACTACTACACCTACTCTACCACTCTACACTACTCTACTACTACTATACTACCACATTTCCACAACACACCACTACTACTACTACTACACCCTTTTTTCTACCTCCACTTACTACTACCTACTACTCACTACTACCACTCACTCACTACTCACCACTACTACTACACTACTCATACCCACTCACTACTACCTACTACTACTACCACTACTTCTACCATCACCACTCTACTCACACTACTACACTACTACTACTACTACCACTACTATTACAACTATTCATCATCATCATCAAATACTTATCTTGAGCAAGACGTTACCACCCCAACAGTCCTTCGGAATTTCTCTCTCTCATAGGCCACATGTTCCGTCTCTGCAGCAATCATTCTGAAATCATCAGTTACATCCTAATCCATTTTCTCCGTGGTCTTCCTCTTCTTCTCTTTGCTGGTATGCCTCCTTTCATGATGGTCTTCTCCCGCCCTTCATGTCTTTTTATATGTCCAAAATATCTCAATTTTCTCTTTCTTATTTGTAGCATCAGCCAGTTTCCTTTGATTTTGAGTTCTTTCTGGATATATCTATTTTTCTCTTCTCTGTCCAAGATACGAAGGACTCTTATGTAACACTTATATTCGAAAGCTCATATATGTTTTTCCACTGCTTTATTAAATGTCCATGCTTCACACCCATACGTTGCCACTGGGAATATCCATGCTCTTAGTATTCTGATCTTTGTTTGTCTATCAGTTCCGTTCCATATTGTTTTTATTTGTTTAACTTTTGGTAAGTCCACGTTTGTTCTTCTTTTAATTTCCTTGATCCTATTTTCATCTTTTTGGTTCGCATACACTAAAAATCTGGGATGTATACATATACTAATTCATTGTGTTCACATTGGGCAGGTCAGATTATACTGGAACGACTGTCTCAAAACTCATGGATGGAAGTTACTGGGTTCTTCATGGACTCAAGGTCTATATATAGCACCAGAGATCAGTTGAAAATTGTCCGCAGCAAATATTATACTACATTTATCGGTGTGCTTAACCCCAACCACACACGCTACCTACTTGACGAGGTGAGTTCGAGTCTAACTACTAGCACTTTAGTGATGTTCATGAATTAGTATTTATACACTCATCATTATCATCAGCATTATCATCAGCATTATCATCAGCATTATCATCAGCATTATCATCAGCATTATCATCATCATCATTATCATCATCATTTTAAAATATTTTTTCCCGATCCAGAAGCACTTGAGCTGAAAGCTCTTTGGCTCGGTGTCATGGACATCGTAACCCTTCGGTTCGGTGCCACGAACACCGTACATCTGGGGAACCTGTAGCTTTTCTGCCAGTCCGCGGAGTTGAACCCGCACATACAGAGGACTTGTCACCCGTAATCCAACGTGCTACGAACACGCTAGGCACCCGGGCATCATCATCATCATCATCATCATCATCATCATCATTATCATCATCATTATCATTATCATTATCAGAATAGTCATCATTATCAGACTGCAAGAATACCAATTCAAATGTGGTAATGCTAGACAAGAGCACTATACGGTAGTCAAAGAAAATAGTAAACCAACAAAGGACTGGTGTCGTTAGTTGCCCCACACAGAGAGACATACTGAGGAGGAGATCGGAGCACCTACGGACTAATTAGTTCGATGTGCAGTGATGATTATCCGACAACTCAACGACTAAACTAATCAGAATTCTTGTACAAATATACTAATATTCAAGCCGGTAGTCGTTTCCGATTTTGAGATTTCAATTATCTATATTGAGAGCAACACTGTATATTGAAATTCTGTACTCATCTTGGGAATGTCATGGCCAGGTTGGTAAATATTCTGTTTGTGATCTCCCAACGTGACTTTCTCTTACCATTACTGGTTTATTCTCTCTCTGACTTCATGTCTTTATCCTTCTCCTTTAAGAGTTGTTTTATTCCCTAATGTTTATTTTGTCTCGTCATATCATTGCCTCACTATGTTTCTGCTTTTCCCCTTCCTGTTTTCTCTAGCAGTCTGTTTGTTCCCTCCCTTTCTATTACCATCTCTAGCTTTGGTTTCTTGCTATTTGTTCAGATAATCTTCTCTCTCTTTTTCTCTCTCTTTCTCTCGCTCTCTCTCTCTCATGCATTTTTAACAGATTGGGGCATAGGCCCTCAACCAACTCATGCCAAGTCTTCCTATCTCTATCTATCTTCTGTAGCTCCCTCCAGCTCTTCTTTATATTGTTGATATGTGCCTCCAAATCTCGTTCTCATGTATTTCAAGGCCTCCATTTCTCTCGCTCTCTCTCTCTCTCATGTCTTTTAAACCCTGATTGGGGCATAGGCCCTCAACCAACTCATGCCGAGAAAGTAGTGAAAGTCTTCATGTCTGTTGTATCCTTTGCTTGATAAAGACCTTTTGTAAGATACATTACTAACATGTCTTGGTATCTTCTGTAGCTCCTCCAGCTCTTCTTTATATTGTTGATCTCTGCCTCCAAATCTCGTTTTCATGTATTTCTCAGGCCTCCTTACTTTCTCTGTCCCTGTGGGTTGAAGAAAAGGACACTTCTTGTTATTTTCCCCTCTGATTTTCTCAAAGTGTACCCTATCCCCACGTATTATACTTGCATCGTCTCATTTTATCCTCTTGATTCACTGTAACGTTCCTCCTTAATCTTCTCATGTTCCTATCATACCATCTCAGTCTTCTATTCTGCTCATAAGTTCCTATCATACCATCTCAGTCCTCTATTCTGCTCATAAGTTCCTATCATACCATCTCAGTCCTCTATTCTGCTCATAGTTCCTATCATACCATCTCAGTCCCTTTATTCTGCGCAGACGTACTTTATTGTGTTTTTTTCTTATATTGTTTATGCCTCGATGCTTTGGTTATCTCTTCTTCTTCTGCGTTCGCGCTAGATGTATGCGAGTCAGGCGCCTTATGACGCTTCTATGTTCGCCCGCTATGAATGTATGCGAGGTCAGGGCGCCTTGCTGACGCTTCTATGTTCGCCGCTATGAATGTATGCGAGGTCAGGCGCCTTGCGACCTTCTATGTTCGCACGCTATGAATGTATGCGAGTCAGGGCGCCTTGCTGACCTTCTACGTTAGCCGCTATGAATGTAGAGGTCAGGGCGCCTTGCTGACGCTTCTATGTTCGCCGCTATGAATTATGTGAGGTCAGGGCGCCTTGCACGCTTCTATGTTCGCCCGCTATGAATGTATGTGAGTCAGGCGCCTTGCATGACGCTTCTACGTTCGCACGCTATGAATGTATGTGGGGTCAGGGCGCCTTGCAGCGCTTCTATGTTCGCCCGCTATGAATATGTGGTCAGGCGCCTTGCATGACGCTTCTATGTTCGCCCGCTATGAATGTATGTAGGTCAGGGCGCCTTGCATGCGCTTCATGTTCGCCCGCATGAATGTAGTGAGGTCAGGGCGCCTTGCATGACGCTTCTATGTTCGCCGCTATGAATGTATGTGAGTCAGGGCGCCTGCGACGCTTCTATGTTAGCCCGCTATGAATGTATGTGAGGTCAGGGCGCCTTGCATGACGCTTCTATGTTCGCCCGCTATGAATGTATGTGAGGTCAGGGCGCCTTGCATGACGCTTCTATGTTCGCCCGCTATGAATGTATGCGAGGTCAGGGCGCCTTGCATGACGCTTCTATGTTCGCCCGCTATGAATGTATGTGAGGTCAGGGCGCCTTGCATGACGCTTCTATGTTCGCCCGCTATGAATGTATGCGAGGTCAGGGCGCCTTGCGATAGCGCTTCTATGTTCGCCGCTATGAATGTATGTGAGTCAGGGCGCTTGCATACCTTCTATGTTCGCCCGCTATGAATGTATGTGAGGTCAGGGCGCCTTGCATGACGCTTCTATGTTCGCCCGCTATGAATGTATGTAGGTCAGGGCGCCTTGCATGACCTTCTATGTTCGCCCGCTATGAATGTATGTGAGTCAGGGCGCCTTGCGAGAGCGCTTCTATGTTCGCCCGCTATGAATGTATGTGAGGTCAGGGCGCCTTGCATGACGCTTCTATGTTCGCCCGCTATGAATGTATGTGAGGTCAGGGCGCCTTGCATGACGCTTCTATGTTCGCCCGCTATGAATGTATGTGAGGTCAGGGCGCCTTGCATGACGCTTCTATGTTCGCCCATGAATGTATGTGAGGTCAGGGCGCCTTGCACATCGCTTCTATGTTCGCCCGCTATGAATGTATGTGAGGTCAGGGCGCCTTGCATAAACGCTTCTACGTTCGCACGCTATGAATGTATGTGAGGTCAGGGCGCCTTGCATGACGCTTCTACGTTCGCACGCTATGAATGTATGCGAGGTCAGGGCGCCTTGCATGACGCTTCTATGTTCGCACGCTATGAATGTATGTGAGGTCAGGGCGCCTTGCATGACGCTTCTACGTTAGCCCGCTATGAATGTATGCGAGGTCAGGGCGCCTTGCAGCGCTTCTATGTTCGCCCGCTATGAATGTATGTGAGGTCAGGGCGCCTTGCATGACGCTTCTACGTTCGCACGCTATGAATGTATGTGAGGTCAGGGCGCCTTGCTGACGCTTCTGACTGACTTAAAAAATCGATATACAGAAGACTGCGAGTAAAACTATGTAGCAATGGCGAAACACGTAAAAACAAAGTACTGTAGTTTTACAAAATATAAAAACAATAACAATACACCTCAACGTTTCGACGAAAATACCTTTATCAAGCCAAGGATTCGCCAGAAGTGAAAAATTTCACTTCTTTCACAGCACACGACATAGATAATATAACAATAAAATTCTAACAGCCCTAAATTGAAAATCAGTGACTAAAAACGAATAACGAAATAAATGCAAAAAAACTAGAAGTGGAATAAAGAAGATAAACAATAAAAATCAAATATATATCATCATCATCAGGTGCTGTGCCGGCTGGCGAAGGCGATCATGGATCTCTACAAATATCTGTCGTTGGTGTCTGCTATCAACTCAGATGTTGACGCTCTACCATGCCATGAAGTCAGGATATATTAAATTCTATATGTGTGAAATGAAAATCATGGCATATCCTAAAGGACGTAGCCATCAACACAGTAAACGAGTCATTGATTTTCTAGGCACCACTTATACATTCAGTAGTTTGCCATTGCTTTCTGAACGGTGAGGTCTATTTTTACCTTATCTAAACATCCCACAGAAACGAATTTTCTTCCAAACTTGCCCACCGTGGGGTTTGAACCAGGTACGCTTGGGTTTGTGATCGAGCTCACTTCGCTTGAGGCTACAGACGCTCTATATGTAAATATGTTAAATATAAATATGTTATACCAATACTTTTGTCATCGATACATGGAAAGATTGCAATGAAAGCAATACCACGATACTTTATATGGTACCTTGCGACCACACGGACTCAACACACTACATTCCTATGTTTCTTAAATACTGACTCTTCTCGTGTTCTTCTCGTGTGTGATTACTATTATTGTTTATCTTCTTTTTCAATTCAGAGTTTTTCTACATTTACTTAGTTTTTCGTTTTTATTCTCATATTTTAATTTTAGGACTGTTAGGGATTTATTCATGTTAGGGCTGACAAGAATGTCATGGTATCGTCTACCACAAAGAGCCACACATAAAAGTATAATGAGTACAAAGCAAGAGGAAGACCCTCAAAGATGGAGCGACGTCATTAAGAACAACCTTACGAAAATAAATATCAGCTTACAAAGTGCCGCAAAACGAATGTTCATTGTTCATTTGAGGATCATCTTCATCGCACATCGCACATTGGACATCGCACATCGGACATGTCCATAATTGCTCCTATCTCCTCTCAAGCATGTATCTCAGTGTGTTTAAGCAAACAACTCCCGTTCTCTGTTGATTGATGTATCTACTGGGGTTTCTCTCATGGTTTTTTCCCGTCTTGACGCACCTATCGGTATGCACAACTTGCACAATCGGGATGGAGAAAGCACACACAAGATCACTCCCTTTTTCCCCACCACTTCTATAAAGAAGTAAAAGGTGGAAGAGAAGAAGAAGAAGTGATCTATTGTCTGACTGTCTATGTTATGTCTGCTGTCCAAGAACTGATCTATTGTCTGACTGTATATGTTATGTCTGCTGTCCAAGAACTGATCTATTGTCTGACTGTATATGTTATGTCTGCTGTCCAAGAACTGATCTATTGTCTGACTGTATATGTTATGTCTGCTGTCCAAAAACTGATCTATTGTCTGACTGTATATGTTATGTCTGCTGTCCAAGAACTGATCTATTGTCTGACTGTATATGTTATGTCTGCTGTCCAAAAACTGATCTATTGTCTGACTGTATATGTTATGTCTGCTGTCCAAGAACTGATCTATTGTCTGACTGTCTATGTTATGTCTGCTGTCCAAAAACTGATCTATTGTCTGACTGTATATGTTATGTCTGCTGTCCAAAACTGATCTATTGTCTGACTGTCTATGTTATGTCTGCTGTCCAAGAACTGATCTATTGTCTGACTGTATATGTTATGTCTGCTGTCCAAGAACTGATCTATTGTCTGACTGTATATGTTATGTCTGCTGTCCAAGAACTGATCTATTGTCTGACTGTCTATGTTATGTCTGCTGTCCAAGAAGTCTGAATTTCTTCACTTCTGTTGTATTCTTTACTTGATAAAGACCTTTTTGTCGAAACGTTGCTCTATATTGTTTTTGTACTTTGTAAAACTACAGTGCTCAAATGCCATATATATCCTATATTAATGTATGGCTCGGAAAGATGGACAACGAACAAGCAGTTAGAAGACCAAATTGATGCATTTGAGATGTGGATATATAGAAGAATAGGCAGAGTTTCATGGACAGAAAAACAAGACAAATAAACAAGTTTTAGGAAAACTAGGCATGAAGAAACATTATTAACTTCGCTGCTACATACTTCCAAGGCTGAGACTAAAAATAGCTACTCTCTGTTTTAGGTCACAAACTGAATTACGTCTATAGCAGACAGTACTATGTATAAGTGTTAACAGTCTTTAGCCCACAGAGGAGAGATAATAACAGATGAGTTAATGCATCTTTAGAAGTTAATGGAAAAAACGTATATATACGTCCTTAACAGCTAAAGGGTTAAGAGAAATAAAATTCAGACAATTAAAGTATTTTGGGCACATAAAAGACAAATCTTTAACTAGAGGGAAAGTTGAGGGAAAACAAGAGGAAGACCGAGAGATAAGTGGGAGGGAAATTTAAAGAAATGGACAGGATACAGTCTTGCAGAGTGCACCACCAAGGCGAAAGACAGAGGATACTGGAGATTCATTGTAGCCAACCTTCAATGCGGAGACGGCACCTGATTATGATGAAAATTACAGTACTTTGTTGTAAAGTGTTTTGCCAATACTGTTGTAACTTCATATTAGAACTGTACTCTTTTTTTTCTCAGGGTCTGTCTCTGAGTATGTTCTCCCCGCCCCACAACTGGCTCTTAGTAAATATGGTGAGTACTCTATTCTTGAAGTAATATCTAATTAAAAGTGAATACTCGTTCGTTTAAGTGAACTAATGGTTATTTAAACGAGGTGAACGGAGACAACTATAACACAGTTATATTGCTACTACAGTTACTACTATTATTACTACTACTACTGCTACCTTACTCTAGCTACTGCTCTACACTACTACTACTGCCTACTACTGCTCTCCGCTACTACTGCTACTACTAGCCTACTACTATTACTACCGCTGCGCTACTGCAGCTACTACTACTACTGCTACTACTGCTAACCTCCTCTGCTCTGTTGTCTACTACTCTACGCTGCTCTGCTGACTACTCACCCTCTCTGCTGCTACTACTACTGCCTCTCTGGTACGCTATCTACTATTGCTCTCTTTGTTGCTGCTACTACTACTACGCTGCTGCTGCTGCTACTGCTGCTACTGCTGCTGCTACTGCTCCGACTGCTCTACTCTACTACTGCTGCTGCTGCTAGCTACTACTACTAGCTTGTCTACTGCTACTGTGCTGTTCTACTCTACTACTGCTACTTACTGACTCTACTATACTCTACTATTGCTACTCTGCACTACTGCACTCTACTATTACTCTACTTTGCTTACTGCTACACTGCTACTACTGCACTACTACTCTACTGCCAGCTACTGCTTACTCTACTACTGCAACTACTACTACTACTACTGACTCTGCTCCTGCACTACTTGCCTCTCTCTCGCTACTCTACCTACTGCACTACTCTACCTACTACCCTACTGCTACTACTGTCTACTACTACTACTACTACTACTACTACTACTCGCAGTTCTACACTACTGCTCTGACACTCTGCTGCTTATTACTCACTACTACTACTACTACTATGCTACTACTACTCTCTACTCATTATACCTGCTACCACTACTACTACTACTACCCTAGCTCACTACTGTAATTATTATGTTGAGACTGCTACTTTCTCCAGTGGAAAAAAGAAAAAAAGATGAGTGTTAGAGTAGCAGAATAATTTAAAATTGAAAATTCAAAAAAAAACAAAAGTAGGAAGATCCTTGTCATGAGAATGCTACAAAAAACTTGATTTCTTGAGAGCTCTGATTAGCGCTAAAACCAGCCTAGCGAAATAGGGCGCCATGAATGTATGACAAGGGCGCCAGTTTGGACAGCATTGGTGAAGATAATTTATATGAAGTTCTAAAAATATTAAAAGAGAGCTGGTGGTTATATATTTTTTTTCCGATCCAGAAGCACTTGAGATTTCAGTTTTTCGGCTCAGTGCCATGGACATCGTAACCCTTTGGTTCGGTGCCACGAACACCGTAAATCTGGAGAACCTGTAGCTTTTCTGCCAGCCCGTGGAATTGAACCGTACTCACAGGGGACTTGTCACCCGTCGTACAACGCGCTACGAACACGCTGGGCAGGCGGGCTGGTTAAATTGTTAAATGGCGTGGTCTTTGCGGACGGAATTATGCCGTGTTCGAACCCCCTTCAGTGAGGTCAACATTTCGTGTTGAAGAAGAGAGTTAGTTATCAGTTACTGGGCCGACATCACTGAACTCTAGACTGACCCATAGGTGCTTAGTCTTCCACAGCAGATGTTGAAGTTGTTCATGTTTGCCTCTTGTAACACAAAGTGGGCATCTGTAGTTTAAGCGGTGGTGAGCTCTCGATTATAACCCAAGCGTACCTGGTTCAAATTTCACGACGGACAGTTTGGAAGCAAATTAGTTTTTGTGGGATTTTTACGAAGGGTCAAAATAGACCTAACCGTTCAGAAAACAATGTCAAACTACTGAACGTATAAGTGGTGCCTAGAAAATCAACGACTCGTTTACTGTGGTTGATGGCTATGTCCTGTAAAGGATATGCTAGGATTTTCATTTTCATGTCAACACAAAAGTAGGTATGAACACGCTGTTAATAATCTGTTACTTAGTTGTCAGTGAGATGTTTGCTTGACGAATCGCTTCTTCTTCTTCTTCTTCTTCTTCTTCTTCTTCTTCTTCACATTTCAACTCCCAACGGAGCACAGGTCTTCAAAAAACTATTTCCAGCTGTTTCTCTCTCTTGCCATTCCTTCCAATTCTTTCAATGTTTTACCTATCCTTTTAATATCAATCTCCAGCTCTCTTCTCCAGAAACGTCTAGGCTTTCCCCATCTCCCCGTTCCATGTGGTTTCAAACAGTGCCTGTCTTGAAATGCTTCTGGGCGGTCATCTCAATGTGTGTTCTATCCATCGTCAGCGTCTCTTAATTCGACTCTTTCTCCACTGGTATCTGCTTAGTTCTTTCTCTGAGTTCCTCGTTCGTAATCTTATCATACCATCTCAGTCCTCTATTCTCGTAAACATCTATTTATGAAGGTCTCTAGTTTTGACGATTCGCTGTAATACATTAAATAAATATGTTTTGTTACATTATTTGACGGAAGTGTTTCTCTACAGGATCTTATGGAGTACTCGCTGGAGACGTATATAGACTCTCACGCCAATATTACTGTTCTTGGTCTTATGATGGATGCTACGGCAGACTCGTGCGGACTGGACAAGAACTACATCAGCCTTAAACGGGCAGTGGTTCATGATGCACTGAGGTTGTACGCGCACATACAGAGGTCAGACGTGCAACTTTTAAAGCAACATTTCAATGTCAATATGAGGCGGATAGTACGAAGTGTAAGTTCTTTAACTTCCCCCTCCTTGTCTGGGAGGGGTTGGGGTGAGGGTGGGGTGTGGAGAGGGTGGGGGTGGGGGACATTAATTCTTAAACATATTTTTCCAGAGAGCCCTGATCTTAGTTATGTTATGTTATGTTATGTTATGCGTTCGACGTGATGGCACATTGGTCATTCACATTTGTGCTCTGTCCTCCGCTGCAGCAGCCATCCCAAAGTCCATTTGCTCACTTTACTCATGAGAAGTTGATTAGTATATCTTCTCTCTCTACCACGAAGACGACACTGTCTGGCATGTCCAAACTTAACACCTAATTCTCGAACTCGTTCCAGTGTCTGAGACTCGCCCATGTCACATAATTGAGAGCGTAACGCATTGATGATATCGGCTCTGTCCATGCTTCTGCGCGTTTGAGTCGGGGCATTGTTTGCAAGAAAGTCAGCACGCTCGTTGCTCTGCACTCCAGCATGTCCAGACGTGCACAGCCAAGTCATTTTCTTGAGATGTGATCTCCGAATGCTGTCCACCCATTCCATGCGCAGACTTCAAGATTCAATCATTTGAAGCATATTGATCGAGTCTGATATGATGATCGTATGGGTTACCTGTTGCTCAGCCACCCATGACAGAGCCCTGGAGGAGGCAGTGATCTCCATAGTCCCTGATCTAAGTGTAGATAAGATCGAGTTCCTAGTCCTGTCGGAAACGGACGATAAAGTGTAGGTTCCCGTATTCAATTTGATCATGTAAAAGAAACATTAGCAGTTTAAAATCGAAAAGAACAGGCTGGAAATCTTCTGCCCATGCAAAATTCATTAGAAAAGATTATTTTTAAAAAAATGTCTACAAAATATCTTTACCTTTTTCAAAATTACACCCAGACCCTCGCTGGTGCTGAGCCGCTGTAGCGTAGTTGTTAGTGAACTCACTTCGCAATGCTGCTGGTCTGGGTTCAGCTCCCGCAATGCGCGTGGAATTTGTCCCGACCACGACGGCTCTCAGGTTGACCCAGCCTCAACTGGGTACAAGCCATGCTCTGGGAAAGTAAAGGCGGCCCCGCGTGATGCTGACCACATCACCCATTGTGTGCCGACGGTCAATGAAAATACAGGCCTAACACTGTATTGACCTATATACCACGAGGTATGAAAGGGTTCCTTTACTTTTTTTTACTTTACTTCGCTGGTGCTACGGAGTTTGTGCATTAATGTTGAGATCTTCCTATGTAGGAAAGAGATAGAAGCACACATGGTTACTCAACGAAGTGCACTGATGATGGTCCTATCATCATTCAATCAAACGATGTTGATGATGCTGATGATGATGATACTGTTGATGATGACATTGATGTTGATGATGTTGTTGGTGATGACGGTGCTTATGCTGTTGTAGATGTTGCTCATGATGTTGTGCATGTAGACAATGATGATGTCCTTGGTTATGCTGATGGTGTAGATACTGATGATCATGATGGTGTTGTAGATGTTGGTGGTAATGTTATCAGTTATCAGTTATATGAGGACTATCATCATAGCACTCCGGACATGTCCATAGGTGCTCGATCTCCGCCTCAGCAGCAAATCCAGCAGCGTTCAGCGACCCAACACGCCAGTTCGATGTTGATTAATCAATCTCTTTGCATATTTAGTATGTCGTTCTTTTCGGGCTGCACCAATATTGACACCCATCTCTTTCAATCTGGTCAGCGAGTGGGATTCACAGCCCTGAAACTCCTCTGTTCGGAAAGACTCTCAATGCGTGAAGAATGTCACTTCGATCCATTGCAGCTCCTCTGATATTGTAGCTAAGCCAGCCAATCTATCAGCTCGTTCATTAACCCTAACTCCTGCGTGCCCAGGGACAAAAATAAAGGTGATTTCTCTGATCATTGTCTGTACCAGTACCTCCACCCAGTTGCGTCTCACCATATCTGATTCGACTTTACGAATCATGCTCATGGAGTCACTGAGTATGAAAACACGAGAGTAATTGTGAGATGCCAACCAATTCACCGCCTCCGTAACCGCCCGAACCTCCATTGTCAAGCTACTTGTGGTTGTTGCGTAGGCCCCACTGGCCTCTCTTATTATTTTTCCTCCCGAGCGTGGTCATTCCTTGGTGGTAATGTATCTCCTGGGGATGATGTAGTTGATGATGATATTGACGAGGATGGTGATGCGTATCTGATATCGATGTTGATGCTATTTATAACGATAATTATGATGATGCTATTAATAATGATACCGATGAAGGTGTTGATGGTGGTTCTGAAAAGATGCAAAGATGTAAACATCAACTGTTGGATTCTCATCCTCACAGCTGGAGACAGACGGATGTACAGGTCACTTCCAATTTCTGTCCAATGCTACACGGACGGAAAGTTTTCTACAGATCCGGACATTAGAAGGCTACAGGACCGGAACTGTAAGTATTTTTATATATATGTAGCCGGTTCTGCTTTGTTGTTGATTGTGGTGCACGCATTTTACATGTGTACTGACTGTGGTCCATGTATTTTACTTGTGTCCTGACTGTGGTCTATGTATTTTACTTGTGTCCTGACTGTGGTCTATGTATTTTACTTGTGACCTGACTGTGGTCCATGTATTTTACTTGTGTCCTGACTGTGGTCTATGTATTTTACTTGTGACCTGACTGTGGTCCATGTATTTTACTTGTGACCTGACTGTGGTCCATGTATTTTACTTGTGACCTGACTGTGGTCCATGCATTTTACTTGTGCCCTGACTGTGGTCTATGTATTTTACTTGTGCCCTGACTGTGGTCTATGTATTTTACTTGTGCCCTGACTGTGGTCCATGTATTTTACTTGTGCCCTGACTGTGGTCTATGTATTTTACTTGCTTATTCTTTTCCATGGGCACGGCGGACCGACAAAGTGGTCAGAGGTTGGCACTCTTCTAGCGGCAAAAACAAACTATCTCAGTTTTACTATTTCCGTTGTCATCCCGTATAGGTAGCCCCAATTACTGCACACAGATCCGTGGTCAACCCTTGTAGGTAGCCCCAATTACTGCACACATATCCGTGGTCAACCCTTGTAGGTAGCCCCAATTACTGCTCACATATACATGGTCAACCCTTGTAGGTAGCCCCAATTACTGCACACATATCCGTGGTCAACCCTTGTAGGTAGCCCCCATTACTGCTCACATATACGGTATATCTCTCCTCCACAAGTCTCCATCAGTTTGTTTCTAATCTGCTTCTCTTTAGCCTTCTTCCAAGGCTCATTGCATGACAGTTCTCATGTTGGTCTCTGGATTCCTTCTAAGTACGTGCCGTATCCAACTTCATTGTCTGCCATTGATTGTTATACAATAGCTTGTCCTGAGCAGAATTTTGCAACACTAACTATCCTTTGGGATATTTCTCTCTCTCTCTCTCTCTCTGTCTCTCTCTCTCTGTATCTCTCTCTGTATCTCTCTCTCTATCTCACTCTCTCTCTCTCTGTCTCTCTCTCTCTCTGGTCAGATTTCATGCCTTTGATGCCGTAGTTTTCCAATTATCAGTCACATCCAGAATCCATCTTCTCCGTTGACTTCCTCTTTTCCTCTTTGTCTTGATACCTAATTCCATAACGGTCTTCCCAATATCTATCCTCGACCGTATGTACATAGGCCTGCAAGCAATTTCTCCTAGCTTACCGGGAATCCTCAACTCCTCCAGGGAACTGATACCGATATTTGCCTCTCGCAGTTCGTTAGGTTCCAGTTTGTCTCTTTCGTGAACCCTGCTATCCCAGTCAATGCTCTGATATTCGTTGATCATTTCTTCTCAAGGTGATCAACTATCTCCATCTACTCTTCATAACAGTTGTCACTAGTGGTTGAATACACCATTGCACTTCAACAATGACGTTTTGTTCTATGTCAAAATACTTGATTTTGTAATCATTAGTCATTTGCTTTGAGTTTCTTCTGAAATGCATTCTGGCCCATAAATTTTATTCATTTACTTTTGTTATAGGATCATCTGAGAGTCCATGGCTTCCTTCCTGGCAGTGGCAATACTGGCTATGAGTGTAGCATTGTCTCTGTTACAGAGATCCTCTGCCTACCTTCCGGGCAGTGGCAATTCTGGCCTATGAATGTAGCATTGTCTCTGTTACAGAGAACCTCTGACTACCTTCCTGACAGTGGCAATACTGGTCTATGAGTGTAGCCATTGTCTCTGTTACAGAGATCCTCTGTCTACCTTCCTGACAGTGGCAATACTGGTCTATGAGTGTAACCATTGTCTCTGTTACAGAGATCCTCTGTCTACCTTCCTGACAGTGGCAATACTGGTCTATGAGTGTAGCCATTGTCTCTGTTACAGAGATCCTCTGTCTACCTTCCTGACAGTGGCAATACTGGTCTATGAGTGTAACCATTGTCTCTGTTACAGAGATCCTCTGACTACCTTCCTGACAGTGGCAATACTGGCCTATGAGTGTAACCATTGTTCTGTTAAGAGATCCTCTGACTACCTTCTAAGTTTTAGACCATAACCATCGACACTTCTGTCTCTCTCTCTCTCTCTCTCTCTCTCTCTCTCTCTCTCTCTCTCTCTCTCTACCTTTTTACCCCGGATTGGAGCATAGGTCATCAACCAACTCATGCCAAGTCTTCCTATTTCTTGCAGCTCCCTCCAACTCTTCTTTATATTGTTGATCTCTGCCTCCAAATCTCGTCTCCATGTATTTCTCACCTCCTTCTTTCGCTGTCCCTGCGGGTTCCAGGAAAGGACCCTTCTTGTTGTATCCCCCTCTGATATTCGCAAAGTGTGTCCTATCCTGCGCTAGCGTCTTGTTTTAACCCCATAGTTCACTGGAATCTGTCTTGTTATCTCCATAAGTGATTGCAAGAAAGTCAGCCGTTCGTTACCTCACTTAGCATTTCCTGATTGTTTTGAATTTGTCCTGTCAAAATATTCTGATAATTTTTCTCAGACAAGTTGAATGGAATGCTAACAGTCTTCAAGTTTAATTTTCTGCAATTCTCCAGTGTCTAGAACATAGATTCCCAAACTTTTTAGGCCCACTTTACATGACATAAACTTTGTAACGCCCTCCACATTATAACAGTTTGCAACGCCCCTCCCAAATATATCATGCTCTATTTTCTCTTTACATAGAAAATTATATCTATTTCTGTCAACATGGTCAATTTTCAAATGATTATATACATGAAATAGAAAATTGATGAAAAAATGGATCGTATAAGATGGACATAAGATGAATTTAAATGCAGAATTCAAATTTTAAATGATTATTCAATCGCAAAATCACGAAATAATTTATTTAAAAATATTTATTAATTTCCTCTTTAAGGAGCTACCGGCCCCTAATCGCTCCCAAATTCTTCTGAACCCACTATCGCCCCATAGAACGATTCAGCGCCCACTTGGGAGGGGGGAGGGTGGTACCGCCCACTTTGGGAAACGATGGTCTAAAATAGTTGACACAAGCAGCAGCAATCATCGCCCGCAGCGATGTCTGAAGTAGATTTAGAACGAGAATCAAGTTTCAATAATACATACGATACGATTGATGTGGTTTACATTAATATTCTTATTCTACTTTCTACTTCAAAGCTCATTCTCAGTTTCATCTGATGTTTTCTTCACGTATCGCATGCATGTTTTGAGTATTGGCGTCGTCTGTGTTAGAGACGAAACACGTCAAAACAAAGTCATATAGTTCGATTTTCTTTATCTTTCAACTCTCAACAGAGCACATGTCTTCAACAAACTTCTTCCATCTCTTCCTCTCTCCTGCCATCCCTTCCAATTCTTTCCATGTTTTACCTATCCTTTTAATAGCAGCCTCCAGCTCCCTGCTCTGGGTATGTCTAGGTCTTCCCCTACTCCTCTTTCCCTGCGGGTTTCAAAACAGTTCCTGTCTTGAAATGCTTCCGGTCAGTCTTCTCAATGTGTGTTCTATTCATCGCCAGCGTCTCTTCCTGAGCTCTTTCTCCACTGGTACCTGCTTAGTTCTTCTTCGGAGTTCCTCGTTAGTAATCTCTTATCATACCATCTCAATCCCTCTATTCTACGTAAACATCCATTTATGAAGGTCTGTAGTTTTCTGGTGGTTTAATAGAGTGTGACAAAGTACACAAACAATATACGCATCGAACAAAAAGGTTTTTGTGAAGCACGATTGAATGGAAGATAGATAAGTGGAATGTTATTCATCTCGTCGTGACTGCCTGTTGGATGAAGACACTAAAATAGATGTTGAATAGATCCCTCGTTTTAAGCAGTTTGGAGGTAACACGATAACAAGTAGAACTGGATTCCTGTGGGGCAGAGTGAGGACTGTATTTAACCAGAGAGTCACATGAACCATCAGTATGCATACACTTCGACATCTGTTGGAGGAGACTGAGCACCTAGAGTCTGCCCGGAGTGTTGTGATGTCAATTCAGTAAACAATAACTAATCATAGAACCTGCGAAAAAAAGCATTTTCTTTCTTTCTGTCTTTTCTCAAATCCTGTTTTGCCTCAATGTGTCAGGATACGAAGAGAATGTCAAGAAAGTGCATTCTTTTCGGAGACTCTACGATTGGTTATTGGTGATGTTACTGAATGATGATGCTTGCTGGCTAGGGGAGTTAAAGTTTGGACATCACAGACAGTGTTGTGGTTAGGAGGTTAAAGTTAGGACATCACAGACAGTGTTGCTGGTTAGGGAGTTAAGTTAGGACATCACAGACAGTGTTTGCTGGTTGGGAGTTAAGTTTGGACATCACAGACAGTGTCGTCTTCGTGGTAGAGAGAGAAGATATGCTAATCATCTTCTCATGGGCACGGGGAGAAAATGGATTTTGGGATGGCTGCAGCAGCGGAGGACGGAGCACGCATGGTTTGCACAATGTGCAGCGTCGTCGATCGCATAACATAACATAACATAACATAGCATAGCATAGCATAGCATAGCATAGCATAACATAACATAATGAATGATAGAAATATATCAAGTAGTTTGAAAATGTAGCTATACATTTTCCGTTATTTGAATATAGAGTGGAACATGGCGAAGTTTGCCGAGTGACCACAGACGACGTGTAGATCCCTCCAAGTCATTCAGTAGCATGTCCCACGTCTCTGGGAACGTCTTCGGAGATGAACCGCTTCGTATAACAGTAAAACTGGTAAGTTTTTGCTAATTAAGTCCATCTCTCTTTATTTTATTTTTTTTCTCTCTCTCTCTGTTTGTCTTTCTCTTTCTATATCTCTCTATTAATTTCTCTTTCTCCCTCCTTTTCTCTTTACTTTTCTCTCTCTCTCTCTCTCTGTCTGTCTCTCTTTCTCTCTATATTTATTTCATAAATATAGAGAGAAAATGAAGCTGAAGCGTTCTAGGGGGTGATAGGGAGTTCAGAAGAATTTGGGAGGGGGTGTGTTCAGACGATTAGGGGTCGGTGGAGCCTTAAAGAATAAATTAATAATAAATATTTTAAAATAAATTATTTTTGTGATTTTGCGATTGAATAATCATTTAAAATTTGAATTCTGCATTTAAATTCATCTTATGTCCGTCTTACACAATCCATTTTTTATCAATTTTCCACTTCATACATATAATTATTTGAAAATTGACCATGTATTACATAAATATATATCAATTTTCTATGTTACCGAGAAAATAGAGCATGTATATATGTGGGAGAGGGCGTTGGCAAACTGTTATAATGTGGAGGGGGCGACAAAGTTTATGTTGTACAAAGTGGGCTGTGGGCCGAAAAAGTTTGGGAATCTATGATTTATATAAACCAGAATACCAAGGAATGTTTTGAACTTAATAAATATGAGTACATCAGTACATCACCCGTCTGCCCAGCGTGTTCGTAGCGCGTTGGACTACGGGTGACTATCCCTCTGTGTGTGCGGGTTCAATTCCGCGGGATGGCAGAAAAAGCCACAGATTCCCCAGATTTACGGTGTTCGTGGCATCGAACCGAAGGGTTACGATGTCCATGGCACCGAGCCGAAAGCTGAAAAGCTCAAGTGCTTCTGGATCGGAAAAAAAACCAAAAACAAAACATCAGTACATCAAATTATTTCCGTCTAAATCGTTGACGTTCTTTTCCAGGAAGAACCATTTGTACAGAGAAAAGCAGAGAAAGGATTCGAAGCTGGACATCCGGAATTTGAAGGATTTCTGATTGATATTCTGATGGAGATGGTTAAACTTCTGGGTTTTAAATATAAAATATCAGAGGTTAGTATTTAGTGATCATTAGCAGATGTACTCGTTCTTCGCAAGGAAATTTAGTTTAAATCTATTTATACTATTCAACACATTTAAAGTTACCTTTGTTATCCTTTTCCACTGATCTTCCAAGTCATTCCTCTTTAGTTTCCTCATCAATCGCATTTACACTCATCCGACGCTTGTAGTAAAGCTCTTCTTCTTCTTCTTCTTCTTTGCATTCGTTCTTTACGACCAATTTTAATCACTCTTTGTGATATGTTTGATCTTTGCCAAGAACGTGTATACGTTGCACATTGGTTTGGTATGCTCCTAAACGCATAGACTTCTACAAATTTAGGACATGCGCATCCGATTTCAGCCAAACCTCCTTAGTCGCATCTTACGACATGCGTAGCAGGTAACAGTGGTTCTATTCTTTACACCCCAAATTTGGGCCCCGGCAACCACTCGGGTGGTAGTCAAGCCTAATAAGTAATCATTCCTCCTCTGTCTGTCCCCATGATTCTGGCTTTAATTTTTATTTTCATATCATTCTCCAACCGCATATCTCTAACTCCATTAGTTTCGATAGATCTACGAAATTGTATCGTTTCCGAAATGTTTAATTCCCAAACAGTGCTAGGCTGAGTATATTAAAGAATCATGCCCGTCCCTCAAAATCGGCTAAAATAACTATTGACAAATTGAATTTATTCAGATTATATACTTATCGAATAGTGACTAGATGTGTATTTAAAAAATCCTTGACCTTACATTGTATCGAACGCGGGTCTACCACATGGTAGACTGCGCACTTATCAATTAGGCCACACGCCCTTTTAGCAAATGCATTAAAATACGTTATCATAATAGTCGTTATCATCGCTTTAACAGGTGACCGGCAAGTTGAAACGTGGATACAACTTTTGGGTTTTCAACTTTTCATGACCTTTTCGTTAAGTTGGAATTTAGATATAGAGAAGAACCAATAGTCTGGTGTTATAATTTCCATCTTTCCATCTATGAAAGCTACCGTCTCGCCAAATTTTATCTCCTTAGAATGTTCAGATATCTTCAATTAATGTCAACAGACATACATACAATGCAATTCAACTTATTCTTATATATATATATATTATATATATAGTTCAATCATTAATGTACTAGAATGTAAATGCTACAGAAGAGTACTTAGAATATCATGGACAGAGAAAAGAACAAATGCTTCTGTTCTGCAACAGCTTGATATTAAAGAGAGTTGGTTATTAAAGAGCATAACATCAAGGACAATTAAACATTTCGGACACATCAAACGACATGAGTGCCTAGAGAAGATAATTTTGAAGAGAATGTTGCATGGAAGAAGAATGAGAGGAAGACCTAGAAGACGATGGGTGCAAGATGTCATTGACGATCTGAGAATGACTTCTGCAGACGCCGGTCAACTTGCACAAAACAGAGTTTTTCAGAACTGTTGTCATGGCAGCCAGGTTCCGAAAGAGACACGCTACTTGATGATGATGATGAGTTTAGTTATTCATTGGAATCTGACAAGAAATGTAAGCTATTTCTGCTTCCAAAAGAACTTAAAGATTGTTTTTGTCAGTATCTCTGTAGCCTCGAAGTTAGATGCTTGGTACTTTATTATTAGTCCACCTCAAACAAACTCCAAAGAGAGGTTGTACCTATTTTTAGAAAATTTCTTCTATTTTTAGATATGTTGTAACTAGTCGTAGACAGTCCATTTTGAGAATCAGGAAGTCAAAATTTAGTGACATCTAGGAAGCTACCTAATAAATAAAAAGCGTTGAAGAAATCGGATGTGCTGGCCTACTTGTAGGTGCATAACTGGCACAATGTACACTCGCTCTTAGGTTCAGATCACATACAAATCACCACACAGAGTGGTTAACAAGTGGTCGATATGAAGCTTTCGAAGAAGAACTTTAGTGACATTACAATCGACATGTTGATACATTAATATTCCAAGTTATTAGTATTTGAAAATTTGTATTAACTTAATTAAAAAAACATGACGAAAACGAAAGAAAGCGATAATCATACTGCTTGTTTTTCAACATGAAACCCCTAAAAACGCAAATGGAATACACCGCGTGTCATTTTGGACCTTTGGAATTCATCGGAAAATCACCCACCACGCCCCTGACACACCTCCGCGAAATACGGGAGACAGGGTTCCTGTTTGTTTGCGGTCGACTAATATCAAAGTACCAAGTGCTCGGCTCTCGTTTCAGAGGTACTAGGTCTGCTCCCTCGTAGAACCATCGAGATATTTTTGATATATTCATCAAGAACTGTTGTTTCTCTGCGTTTTCTTGAACCATTGATTTGTAAACTTCTAAAGTTAACAACAGGATTGAATATTTTCACCAGGTACCAGATCAAAAGTTTGGAAGTCTGAAACCGGACGGTTGGACAGGAATGATAAGACAACTTGTGGATAATGTAAGTTATTGTTTGTTGTTTTGTTTATATGCTCTACTGGTGTGTCTTCTTCTTCTTCTTCCTCCTCCTCTTCTTCTGCTTCATCTTCATCCCTAGGGAAGCATAGGTTCGCAACAAAGACCTTCCAAGCCCGCCTAACCAAGGTCATCCTTTCCAGATCTCTCCACTCTCTCCCTATTTTCTTGCATTTCGTCTCCAACTCCCGTCTCCAGGTGTTTCTGGATCTTCCTCTACCTGTATTGCCCTGGGGGTTCCATCGGAGAGACTGTCTTGTGATGCTGTTAGGGGGTTTCCTTAGTGTGTGTTCTATCCATCGCCACCTTCTGCTCCTTATCTCTTGTTCCACCTGCCGTTGTCCTGTTCTATCCCAAAGTTCCCTGTTTGTAGTCCTGTCATACCATCTCAGATGGAGTATCCTGCGGAAACATCTATTGATGAATGTCTGCAACTTTTTGGTGTTCCCTTAGTTGTTCTCCATGTCCCCTCTCCATATAGACGGACACTGTTGTGTGCATGTTGCTAAAATATAAGAGCTATGACTCACAGGAAAACCAAGAAAACTAAGTAATAAACCAGAGAAAATCAATCAATGCCATGCCTGCCGGCGTAGGCGATCATGTCTCTCCACAACTATCTCATTGGGGCAGTTAATACTGAGGAGGGGATCGGAACACTTATGGACTAATTAGTTCGATGTGCAGTGATGATGATCTGACGACTAAACTAAACTGAGAACAGGTGTCGTTAGTCGCCATAAGTTGGGAGACATACTGAGGAGGATATCGGAACACTTATGGACTAATTTGTTCGATGTGCAGTGATGATGATCTGACAACTAAACTAAACTAAGGCTAAGAAAGTAGGTCAAATATGTAAAGTTTTGCATGGAGATTGTTTGACATAGATTCTATATTGTTATTTCCAGAAACAAGACATTGCTCTAGCACCATTTCAAATGTACAGTCAAAGAGCTGAAGCTGTAGACTTTACAAAACCATTCATGACGAAAGGAACAACTGTGGTTGTCAAACGACCTGATCCTCAAATATGGATGTTCCAGTTTTTATCCCCATTCTCAGATGTAAGCATGAATGTATGTGTGTCTGTTTGTCTGTCAGTCGGTGAGTCTGCCGTGTTGTCTTTACATGAGGGGTTATATATTTGGGCTGAGTGTGTTGTTGTTTCTTCTCATTTTTTATAAATATAAACAATGTATTTTGAAGTATGTGCTTGTACTAACATTGTTAGTGTCTTACCATCCTTGCATGTTTTCTCTGTAACTCAATGAGTTTGCTCAGGAAGATTGAAACATGCTGGGTTCGGAGGCATTGTATGGAGTCGAAGAGGAGGTATAATCTGACAAAAATCAGTTTTATTTTTGTGCCAGTGCATGCAGGTGAAAGGTGAAATGAACGTGCCGATAGGCATGTAGGTATGGCTACTGTGAAAAGCGGGTGAGAAATGGACCAGGCTGATATTATAAATTCCCTAAGCGAGAGAGGGTGTGTACATGATTCACGTAATACTGGTCAATCTGCAACTCTAACCTGACTGCAAGAATTCCAAGTCAAATGTGGTGTAGCTAGGCAAGAACACTATACTGGTAGCCAAAGAAGAATAGTAAACCAACAAAGAACCGGGGTCGTTAGTCACCACACACTGAGAGACACATTAAGTAGGAGATGGAGAACTTATGGACTAATTCGTCGATGAGCAGTGATGATGATCCGACGACTAAACTAAACTGAGGGACATACTGAGGAGAAGATCGGAGCACTTATGGACTAATTGGTTCGATGTGCAGTGATGATGATCCGACGACTAAACTAAACTGAGGGACATACTGAGGAGATTGAAGCACTTATGGACTAATTGGTTCGATGTGCAGTGATGATGATCTGAAGACGAAACTAAACTGCTAGAGTCTGACCTGATTTAATCTATGGACGTTGTTAGAAAGACAGAGCAAGTGAATTCTCTTTTTTTTGTGTGGAGAACTTAGCAAGTCGTTAATTCTGACAGTCTTGTTCTCATGGCTAGGCGGTGGATTCCGATAGGAATAAGGGCATGACATGCATTTAAATGTCTGGTATGTTCTTAGCTTGGGTACATTGGGAAAACCGAAGATTATCACGTTTGTTACAGAGGAAAACGCTACCAATAACTTCATGGACAAACGCCCATTAAAACAAGTCAAAGATCTGTCAGATACACAGGAATATTTTTAATCAGCAAATGGATGAATAGATGGCTTCTGTGGCTTAGGGGATAGTGACTCTGTTTATTAATCCCGACGTTCTGAGTTCGAATCACGCTGCGGACAGTTTGGTTGCAAATTGTTTCGCGCGGATTTTTACAAAAGGACGATGGTACCACCCGTTCAGAAAGCTATGGCAAACTACTGAACGTAATAATGCCTAGAAAAATCACAAACAGCATTAAAAAGTTGGAGTTGATTGGCAAAGTCCTGTAAAAGATATGCAATTAACTTTTAAAGAATTACTAACGGAATCCAACATAGATGCAATAAAGCAAAGCAAATCATGGGAAATAGTGTACCTATTTTGTCTTGCAAACATGTTACCATGAAAACTAAATTATAATAACTAAATTTTTGTGTGCATATTTGGCCTGTCGTTCTTTTCGGAACGGAATGGCCACTAGTAAGAATGCGAACAGACCAAACTGCCCATGAAGCTTTCCCCAACAGAATATCAGGAAGGAAGGCGAGATGAAGACCAAGAAAAAGGTGGTTAGATAACGTAGTTGAATTCTGCCAGGGGACTAAGAAAACCATCACACAAGTCACCAGAGAAGCGCAAGACAAGTACATAAAAACCACCACACTGGGTTAACAACCCGGTAACAGTGTGCTGACAAAAGAAGAAGAAGATCTTTTCGGACTGCACCAATATTGACACCCATCTCTCTTAATCTGGTCAGCGAGTAGGATTCACAACCCTGAAACTCCTCTGTTCGGAAAGACTCTCTCAATGTGAACCTTTTGAACCCGCCCTCCCGTTATTACGGTATTATCATTAGTACACGAATACGCGAGGTGTCTACATATCGGGATGAGAACCCTCCTCGTTATTTGTCGGTGTTCAGCGATAACTTGTGTACTAGTGTGACGTCAAACACAGGAAATACTTCCCTTAAAGGTTTATCTAAATGACGGTTTGCATCGTGTTTTGAAACTTAGTGATTTGATATTTGTTTATTAATTTTAAAAAGATGAAACGACACGCTGAAAATTTCAGAAATGGTCACTCGAAAAGGATAACCACAGAGCAAGCTGTTGAACTTCTTTTAAATGATTCTGAAGATGAATTAGACTTAGAATATGATTATTCTGATAACGAAATCGAAAGTGAGTCGGATGATCATTTAGAAGAAGAATTATTTGAACCGACTGATGTTCAAATATAACAAACATGTCAGTGACTTCCCAAACATGGATTACAAGGACAGACCAGTCAAGAAAGTGAAGACACAATTTTGGTGAAATATTCTGTCAAAGTTTCCTGTGTCTAAAGGAAGGATCTACATGTTGGGAAGACTGACATAGTAAGCAGGAATACTCTAGATGATGGGGTAAGTCGATAAAAAATTATAAGACACTTAATTCTGCCAATCTATCTTGTTTTTCAAACAATTCTGATATGTGCTGTTTTTGCTCAGGAGCCCAGGGGAGAGGGTTTTTTAAGGTATAGTTGGCCAGGGTTCAAAGGGTTAAGAATGTAATTTTGGTTCATTACACCTCCCTACGATAGCGTAGCCAAGACCAAACTACCAAATCGTTAATTATCACTGATTCATGCGTGACCAGGGACAAAAATGAAGGTGATTTCTCTGATCATTGTCTGTACCACTACCTTCACCCAGTTTCATGTCACAATTCCTGATTCGACTTTACGTATCATGCTCATGTAGTCATTAAGTAGTAAAACGTGAGAGTACTTATGCGATACCAACCACGTCACCGCCTCTGTACCGTCCGCACCTCAGTTATCAAGCTACTTGTAATTGTCGCTTAGGTCCCAATGGACTCTCTTATTTTTTTCCTCCTGAGCGTGCTGAAAAAGCCCACACACAGCGTTGTTGGCGAATGACTGAACCATTGGTGTAAATAACTACATCTGTTTCATGTACGTTGTCATTCAAGGTACATGAAACAGATCTCAGCCTCCGCCTACGGAACCATCAGCATGCATAACATTTGATTACTGATGAGGAGATGGAACACTTATAGGTTTATCCTGATTTAAAAAGTTAATTGCATCCTTTACAGGACTTTGCGAATCAACCCCAGCTTTGTAACGCTGTTTGTGATTTTTCTAGGCATTAGAAGTTATAGGCATCGTTCAGTAGTTTGCCTTTGCTTTCTGAACAGGTGGTGCCATCGACCTTTTGTAAAAATCAACGCGAAACAATTTGCAACCAAACTATCCGCAGCGTGATTCGAACTCAGAACGTCGGGGTTAATCGACCGAGTCACTATCCCCTAGGCCACAGACGCCACATTGTCCTGATTACTATAATGTAAATTCAGTAACCGTTTTCGTTTTCTCAAATTCTGTATATCATCACAGGGTCAGGATAAGAAAAGGTTTATGAAACGTATTTTTGTGTGCGTGTCATAAACAGTGTTTATCACCGCCTCGGTTATTTCTGAGGATCACCTTTTGCGTGGATGGTCTTTTGCTTTGTATTCACTGTATCGGAGCAGCATTGCTCTTTGATGCTGTTGTTGGTTGGTAATCTGCTTATGTGAACGAAGCATTTAATTTTGTGTTTCTTGATGAAGTTCAGTATTGATGTTGACATCATCATCATCAGGTGCCGTGTCGGCTGGCGTAGGCGATCATGGACCTCCACAAATCTCTGTCGTTGGTGTTTGCTATCAACTCAGATGTTGACGCTCTACCGTGCCATGAAGTCAGGCTATACAAAATTTTCTCTCTCTGTCTTCCTCTGTCTCGTCTACTATCGATTTTACCGGTTGTCACAATGTGTTCTAAACCTCCCTCCTCATCACATGCCCGAAAAATGATGACTGCCTCTTTCTTATATTGATGATAAGCTTTCTGTGTCTTGATCTCATTCAACACCTCAACATTACTCATTTTAGCAGCCCATGGGATTCTCAACATTCTTCTGTAAAACCACATTTCTGTGGCCCTCATAGATTTTTCGATCTGTGTGTTCATTGTCCATGACTCGCATCCGTATGTCAGTATTGGTTCTATGTAGCACTGAATAACTCGCATTCTGATCGGGATTGACAAGGACTTGTTGCAGATAATGCTTCTCATTTTCAGCAATGATGTTTTCTCTTGTCCTATTCCTCTCTTTATTTCTGATTGACATCTGCCATCTGATGTTACCAGGACTCTGAGGTATTGATGTTGTACACACTATTTTCCTGATGTCTTCATTTCCGTTCAGTAACCATCGTTCATTTGATGATTATCTTCATTACACATCGGACAAGTCCATAATTGCTTCGATCTCCTCCCAAGTATGTATTTCAGTGTGTTTAGACTAACAACTCCTGTTCTGTGTTGATTGATGTATCTACTGGGGTTTCTCTCATGGTTTCCCGTCTTGCCGCACCTATCGGTATGCATAACTTGCGCAACCGAGATAGAGAATACCCATTATCTTCTTCGTTGAAATCTTCAGAGCGTATGCTTTCTCTTAGAGCGTTGATGATCTCGCTTTTATCCATAGAAGACCTATTCTCGATCGCAGCATTGCCCGTCAGTGCATCCCTTTCTCTTATTGCCCTTCATCCCAGAATGACATGGAACAAAGATGAATGTAAATAACTGGATTGTCGAGATTTGTATTTATTGTATCCACTGCCTTCGTATATAACCGGTCTTGATCTTCTGTATCATGCTTATAGAGTCGATGAACATTAACCAATAACCAATAACCATCATCTTATTAGTTTGTTTGACTGCATGTTGTCATCGTTTTGTTGACAGATTGTCTGGTCTGCTATATTTGTGGCATTTGTTGGCACCAGTCTCATGCTTTTCGCAGTCAGCCGTGTCAACTCTGACAAACAGGCTAAATACACGCACAACCTTAGGGAAAGTTTCTGGTACATGTGGGGAACTTTGTTACGTGGAAGTCTAAATGGCAGGTAAGACATATCCCGATGTCTTTGTTGTGTCTGTACTGTCTCCATTGATGTGTTATTGTGTCTGTACTATCTCCAATGATGTGTTATTGTGACTGTACTATCTCCATTGATGTGTTATTGTGGCTGTACTATCTCCATTGATGTGTTCTTGTGGTTGTACTGTCTCCAATGATGTGCTATTGTGGTTGTACTGTCTCCAATGATGTGTTATTGTGGTTGTACTGTCTCCAATGATGTGTTATTGTAGCTGTACTATCTCCATTGATGTGTTGTTACGTGGAAGACTAAACAGCAGGTAAGACATATCCTGATGTATTTATTGTAGTTGCACTGATTGAGTGATTGATTGATTGATAGGACCATCATCATTGCACTTTGGTGAGTAATCATTTGTGCTTCGATCTCTTTCTTACACAAGAGACGTAAGAAGCGATACAAATGTACTCCATTCGGAGAATCCATCCAAGAGTTTATCTCTTCCTCCGCTCGTGTGTTGCAGGAGTTCACAAGGGGAGCAAAGAATAGTAACACTGCGGCATACAAGGCATGTCGTAAGTGGAGACTGAGGTCAAGAAGGTCAGGAGCCTAGGGAAGCTACAACAGTAAAGACCGAAGTACCTACTTAGGTACCGCTAGCAGTTTCATTGTCATACTACTTGGTCAAGAAGGTCAGGAGCCAGGAAGCTACAAAAGTAAGACAAGTACCTACTTAGTACCGCTAGCAGTTTCATTGTCATACTGACTTGGTCAAGAAGGTCAGAGCCCAGGAAGCTACAAAAGTAAAGACCGAAGTACCTATTTTAGGTACCGCTAGCAGTTTCATTGTCATACTATTTGTTGTCATACTAAATGTACTCCTGGCTTCCTTGATCTTTCTGCCATATGAGCTTGCAGAGAATGCTCATGAGAACTTTTCGTGATGAACTACCGATCCATCCGAGCATATCAGAATTTCACAAAATTACAGTTTTCATTGATAATGACCATGACATCTGCATCCAACGCTACCGGATTAATCTCTTTGCCAACTTTGCCGAATTTAATGATGGTCGAAAAGGTGTTCCCGTATATTAAACGCGCCGGTATCAATTCTTTCCAATGGTCGATATTTGTGAGCTTGCATACCAGCTGAACAGTGTCTGCAGCACGGTCAACCCATGACTTGCCCCGCTTTAATCAATTTTCTATTCTGATGCTGATCAGCTCGTGCAATGGGTCATCCTTTTTAGCCACTATTTTTTAGATCAACACGTGCTCTAGCTATCTTAAGTCTGTATTAACTGGACAGAAAATGGAGAAACCTCATCGTCACGCAGTGTTTATCCCAAGTGCAACCCAGAATGATTTGCATAGCTTCATTCTGTATTCTTTCCAGTCGTTTAATCTGTTAATCTTATTAACAGTCAGGATGGCTACTACATATTTGATGATTAAAAGAACCAACGTCTGATACAAGATGACAAGCAGCCATTGCTCGATTTTAGCAGACGTCATCACTTTCATTGCCGCCAGACCTTAACGTGCCTTGACAATGACACGTTCAACATGGTCAAGGAAACACAGGCTACCATCAAATTTCACCCCACAATTTGCATCGATTTAGCATCGGATATATTAATACCGCATAGTCTGACCGTGGCCGGAACTAATCTGTCAGTGCTCTGATTCTGGTACTTTGAGTAATCTGAAAGAGACTTATTTCATTTAAGGATGGGGTTTGCAAGTAGTGACTTCGATTCCAAAAAATCGTCCATGTTTACGGGGGCTCTCAAGGGGAGTAAAGAACATTAAAACTGCTACCTACACGGCATGTCGTAAGAGGCGACTGAGGTAGAGGTTTAGGGAAGCTACACTAGTAAATAAAAAGCTTCTCAGAAAAAGCTGATGTTTATCCTACTTGTAGGCGCATAACTGGCACAACGCACAATCGATCTTAGACTCGGATCACATAAAAATCACAAAGAGTGGTTAACAAGTGATCGTTATGGAGGGATTGAAAAATAAATAGATTCTAAACAGTAAATTATCAATTATAAAATTGTTTAAATAAAATATTGTTGACATTGAATCATATATTATTGTTATGGTATTTCAGCCCTCATGCGATCTCGTCACGCATCATCTCCTCGGCCTGGTGGTTCTTTTGTTTGATATTGTCTTCCATCTACACAGCCAATCTGGCAGCATTTCTGACAATCACTAACGGTGACATCGGGATCAATACTGCTCAGGACCTTGCTCTTCAGGTAAGCAACTATTTTGTTTGTGGTTCGTTTTGGACATCAGTCCAACCTTCTTCTATTACTTCTTCAAACGCTGCAGACTACTTATTAACCACTCTGTGTAATTTGTATGGGATTTGAGCCTAAGAGCGATTGTGCGGTGTACCAGTTATGCTCCTGAAAGTAGGCCAACACAGTCGATTTTTGCGATGCTTTTGATTTACTATGGTAACTTACCTATGCCCTTACATCAGTCACCTCTTACGATATGCCTTGTAGGTCGCAGTAGTACTATTCTTTGCTCACCGTGCAAGCTCCAATCACCATCAGGTGGGATCAGACAAACTAAACTAGACAGTTGAATACATGAGCTGCGAGAAAAGACAGAACACACAACACCCACATACCTAACCTTGATCATGTATGCCCACCTATGGTAGGGATTGTGTTCGAGGGTTGGACTCTACTACATCAGAGCCAAAACTATAAAAGTATGGGCCTTCGGACTCAGGTAAGAATTATGAGAAATCAGACCACAACTACACCACGTGACCTCGCATTCCAGTATTGGTGTATATAGACGAATTATTTTAAAATCAACACAAAATGTTAAATCGAAGTTATATTATGCAACAAGTTAAGTTTAACAATAAGGAATATCAATATTATGAATATTTTTCACCAATAAATAACCATAGACTCACAGAATTGAGTAAAATTGTAAAAAGCTTGCAGTTTTTCTATCAAACATCTATATTTTCCAACCCCTTCTCTAATCTAGGTCAGGAACCCCATTCAGTTGTCTGGCTTAGTTATCTAGAGTTGGCTGTGACTACATTCACCTCCGCAAACATCAGAGAGGTGCAGCATCACACGTTTGAGGCTGTTGTCATCATAGCTTGCGATGGACGACTATTGTTATTATTCGATCGATTTAGGGAATCATACGTTGTACAAGTAGAACTGTATGAATGATGGGCGCGCCCTTGAGGTGGTGGGGCCCACAAGGGAAGCAAAGAATAGTACCACTGCGATATACAAGGCATGTCAGAAGAGTTGACTGACGTCTGTGGCCTAGGGTTAGTGACTCTGTCATTAACCCCGACGTTCTGAGTTCGAATCACGCTGCGGACAGTTTGCTTGCAAATTGTTTCCGTTGATTTTAACAAAGGACGATGGCGCCACCCGTTCAGAAAGCAATGACAAACTACTGAACGTATAAGTGGTGCCTAGAAAATCAACGACTTGTTACTGTGGTTGATGGCTACGTCCTTTGGGATATGCCACGATTTTCATTCATAAGTTGACTGAGGTAGGGCCTAGGAAGCTACCCTAGTAAATAAAAAGAATCGCAGAAATCGGATGTGCTAGCCTACTTGTAAGCCCATAACTGGTACAACGTACAATCGCGTTTAGGCTCAGATCACATACAAATCACACAGAGTGGTCGATATGGAGCGTTGAAGAAGAAGAAGAATGAGGGCAGAGAGAGAGAGAGAGAGAGAGAGAGAAGTATGTTTAACCAGCTAGCCACAGAAACCATCAGTATGTAAGCCTTTGAAATCTGTTGTGGGAGACTGAGCACCTATGGGTCTGCCCGAAATGCTGTGATCTCATTTCAGTAACTAACAACCAATACCATCAGTCATGGGGTCTCTGTGGCTAAGTGGTTAAGCCTTTGCCTTGCGAGTCGAAGGTTGGGTTCGAATCCAGACAGCGTCGTTCTGTTAATGAGTGCATTTTTTCAAGAGATCCCTAGGATTATTGCCGGAGCTACGGAGTTCATGCTTTTGACAATACTTTCGGCAGGTGACATGCATATTATGTGGAGAGGGACTGAGCCATATTGGGGTAAAACCTGGTCTAAGGATCTCAATCGTCGACTTAAAATCCTTTAAAAAAAACATCAGTCAGTTCGGATGTATCATCTTGTCTTCAACAATCAGTCCTGACTTCACACTACAGTATAACTGATAATATGTGGTACTATACAGTGGGGTTGTCTGTTTGTACTGTGCACCATTGGAGACCATCATTAAAAGACGAAGATAGAGGTGGATGGGGTACGTATGACTTATGACAGTAGTTGTGTTGGATATAACAGGACCCCGATTCACAACAGTTGGGAAAAGAAAGTCTTTGCGTCCGTGTAGTGCGCAACTTTTTCCTTCGTCAGCACACTGTTACCGGGTTGTTAATCCAGTGTCGCGGTTTTATGTATTTGTCTTGTGCTTCTCTGGTGACTTGTGTTGTCAGTGCACTGTTACCGGGTTGTTAACCCAGTGTCGTGGTTTTATGTATTTGTCTTGTGCTTCTCTGGTGACTTGTGTTGTCAGTGCACTGTTACCGGGTTGTTAACCCAGTGTCGTGGTTTTATGTATTTGTCTTGCGCTTCTCTGGTGACTTGTGTTGTCAGTGCACTGTTACCGGGTTGTTAACCCAGTGTCGTGGTTTTATGTATTTGTCTTGCGCTTCTCTGGTGACTTGTGTTGTCAGTGCACTGTTACCGGGTTGTTAACCCAGTGTCGTGGTTTTATGTATTTGTCTTGTGCTTCTCTGGTGACTTGTGTTGTCAGTGCACTGTTACGGCTGATTCACCAGTGTCGTGGTTTAATGATTGTCTTGTGCTCTCTGGTGACTTGTGTTGTCAGTGCACTGTTACCGGGTTGTTAACCCAGTGTCGTGGTTTTATGTATTTGTCTTGCGCTTCTCTGGTGACTTGTGTGATGGTTTTCTTAGTCCCTGGCAGAATTCAACTACGTTATCTATCCACCTTTTCCTCAGTCTTCCTCTCGCCTTCCTTCCTGATATTCTGTCGTCGTGGAAAGCTTCATAGGCAGTTTGGTCTGTTCGCATTCTTACTAAGTGGCCAAACCACTTGCAACAAACCCAAACACAACTCACGCATTGCGCAACAATCTCGGCAAATGCGGTTATATTTCAGCCGACAGGGGCTGAGCCATATTGGGTAAAACATAGTCAATCCGGTGTCTTTAGATTCTGTTTAATAACTAAAAGAATATTGAATACATCCACAGAATACGTTTGACTACGGTACGGTGGAGGGTTCACAGACAGAGTTATTTTTCAATCATACACGGATGACACATTACTCAAGAATGTGGGCCCATATGTCCGTGTTGTCTCCAAAGTCTATGAGTCGGACTACACACATTGGATTTGAGTAAGTATAGAAATGTCCCTTGAAGTACATCATCATCATCAAGGTGCGTGTTCTTTAAAGGACGTTGCTCTTTGCAACACATCTGAAATTCACTCTGTCTCTTGCCAGTTCACCCACTTCGTAGATGGTCATGTTCATGGTTTCTTTAATATCTTGTAGCCATCTTCTTCTTGGTCTGCCTCTACGTCCTGGCACCCTGCCCTCTAATATTGTTCTTTCCAGGCCATCGTGACGCTTGATGTGACCAAAGTATCTAATTTTTCTGTATAGTATGTTGTTTATCAGCCAATTCTCTTTAACATTTAGTTCTTCAGGACATCAGTGTTCTTTTTTTTTCTGTCCATGGTATTCGTAGGATCTTTCTGTATCATTTCGTTTCGAAGGACTGGATTTTCGTTCTTGCGTACATTGAAGTACACAAGACTTGAATTATTAAGTGAAGTTAACGCATTCACGGGTCTCTGTTGCATAGAGATTAGGTGCACGCCTCTCGTTCTAAAGGTACTTGGTTCCCTCCCTCGTGAACCCATCGATATATCTTTCCTCGTAGAGGTTACCTGCTCGCCCCTCATTCCAAACTACTATGTTCGCTCCCCGTGACCATCTGGATATTTTTCCAGAGATCGCTGATATCAGTATAGGTGAGATCGAGTACCTAGACCTATCGGAGACGGACGATAAAACGTAGGTCATGGGTTCAATTTGAGCACGTAAACGAACCCTTGGCAGTTCAAAATTGAGAAGAGCAGTCTGGAAAGTAGCAGCCCGAGCAAAGTTCATTAATAAAATGAAGCACTTAAATTCCTACACAATTTTCATCATCTTCTAAATTAAATCGGAGACACTCGCCGGTGCTACGGAGATTATGGACTGCCGCTAAGATCTTCCTGTGTAAGAAAGAGGTAGGAGCGCACATGGTTACTCACCGAAGTGCAATGATGATGGCTCCCTTGAAGCATAAGGCATCAACAAATTTCCTCCAACCAGATATGTCTTGAGCAAGCCCCAGCTTAGTTCATTCCAGGTATTTCCACCTCTTCTCTTTGTCTACAGTTCGTCTCTACGTCTCTCTAGCTCGTCCCCTACCTTTCTTGCCTCACGGGTTCCGTTTAAAAGCCATAAATGGGTGCTTGATCTTCTGCATTCTTAATGTATGCCTCAACCATTTCCATCTCCTGCGTTTTATTTCCTGGTTGATAGTATTGATACCTGTACGTCTGGTTATCTCAGCATTAGGTATCCTCTGGTGCCTACGTTATTAGTACCGCTTTAACGCCCGTGTGTTCCCGTGGCTCGCAAGGGAAGCAAGAATACTAACCTTCAACCTACAAGGCATGTCGTAAGAGGCGAATGAGATACAGGCCTAGGGAAACTGAAAAATGAAAATCGTGGTATATCTTTTAGAGGACGTAGCCATCAACCACAGCAAAGGAGTCGTTAATTTTCTAGGCACCACTAATACGTTCAATAGTTCGCGATTGCTTTCTGAACGGAAGCTAGTAAGGAAGATACCCTAGTAAATAAAACTCGTCACAGACATTGGATGTGTTGACCTACTAGTAGGCGCATACTGGCACAACGCACGCTAGCTTTTATATTTGGATCACATACAAATCACAAAGAGTGATTAACAAGTGGTTGATATGCAGCGTTGGAAAAAGAAGAAGAAGCAGCACTGTTTTATTTTACTACTTTATTGTAATACTTTTACACGAAGGGCTGGGGAAGACCATCATGAATGGAGGCATACTGGCAAAGAGAAGAAGAGGAAGACCACGGAGAAGATGGATTCAGGATGTAATTGATGGTTTGAACATGACGGCTTCAGAGGTGGGACTCTGGACTATGAGAGAGATAAATTCCGGAGAAATTTTGTGGTGGTAAAGTTCTGCTCAAGACAAGCTACTTGATAATGATGATGATGAATACTTTTATAATTTATGCTATTTCTATTATATTTGTGCAATTTTGTTCCTCAGACGAGTGAGAAAGGGCAAATATGCCTTCATCTGGGATTCACCCACTATTCGGTACGAAATCAGTAATGACTGTAAGCTAATGGAAATAGGATCACCCTTTGACCTTAAAGGTTATGGATTTGCTCATCAGAAAAACGCGCCTTATGGGGATAAATTATCATGGGCGTTGCTTAAGCTGCAGGATGATGGAGTATTGTACAGACTGGAGAGAAAGTGAGTAGAATTTTGTGTTCGCCTATGTCTCTCATCATCAGCATCATCATCAAGTGCCACAACAACAGGCGTAGATTATAATGTTCCCCGCCCCCGCCCCAAACTCTCTCTTTTGTATTAGACCGTAGATTCCCAAACTTTTCGGCCCACCGCCACTTTGCACGACATAAATTTTTAACGCCCCCTACTAATTATAACAGTTTGCCGCTCCCCTCCCCCACACACATATACATACATGCTCTATTTTCTCTTTGACATAGAAAATTGATATATATTTCTGTCATACATGGCCAATTTTTAAATGATTATATACATGAAATAGAAAATTGTTGAAAAAATGGATCGTGTAAGATGTGCCCCGATCTCTTTCATGAAGATCTTAGCTGCATAAGCATGAGCTCACTGCACCTGCGAGGCCCCCTATGTAATTTAGAAGATTATAACAATATTGTGTAGAAATGATTTTTATTTTTCTAATAAATTTTGCTCCTCCCCTCCCTCCCCCCCCTCCCTCCTCCTTGTGCAGTGGCTTTCCTACTTCTCCTTTTTGATTCTGAACTACCAAGGGTTCTTTTAAGTGCTCAGTTTGAATCCGGACCTAGTTTTTATTGTCCGTCTCTGATAGAACTAGGAAACCAATCTCACTTATACTGAGGTAAGGGATCTCTGGAAAAATACCCCGATAGCTCGACGAGGGAACGAACCGAGTACCTTTGAAGCGAGGGACGAACACACAACCTCTACGTCACAGAGGCCCTCTTATTATCATTTGCAACATAGAAACTAGTACGAACTAACAGTTGAACAATCAATGCAAGGTACATTTTGGTTTCCTCCTAATCTTATAACTTTTCTTCTTCTTTTGTCGTTACACTGCTACCTGAGTTGTTGTCCAGTGTCGTCAGACTGCGACCGGGTTGTTGTCCAGTGCCGTCACACTGCTACCTGGGTTGTTGTCCAGTGCCGTCACATTGCTACCGGGTTGTTGTCCAGTGCCGTCACACTGCTACCGGGTTGTTGTCCAGTGTCGTCACATTGCTACCGGGTTGTTGTCCAGTGTCGTCACACTGCTACCTGGGTTGTTGTCCAGTGTCGTCACACTGCTACCTGGGTTGTTGTCCAGTGTCGTCACACTGCTACCTGGGTTGTTGTCCAGTGTCATCACACTGCTACCTGAGTTGTTGTCCAGTGTCGTCACACTGCTACCTGAGTTGTTGTCCAGTGTCGTCACACTGCTACCTGTGTTTAGTGTCGCTCACAGTGTTGTCCAGTCACACCTGCTACCTGAGTTGTTGTCCAGTGTCGTACCTGCTACCTGGGTTGTTGTCCAGTGTCATCACACTGCTACCTGAGTTGTTGTCCAGTGTCATCACACTGTACTGGGTTCTTGTCCAGTGTCATCACACTGCTACCTGGGTTTTGTCCAGTGTCTCACACTGCTACCTGAGTTGTTGTCCAGTGTCGTTACACTGCTACCTGGGTTCTTGTCCAGTGTCGTGGTTTTCTGTTTTTATCTTACGCTGTTCTGGTGGCTTGGGTGATTATTATTTTTGCTCATTGACAGAATTCTGCTACGTCATCTAGCCATCTTTTTTGTGGTCGTCCTCTGCTTTCTTTCCTGATGTTCTGTTGTAGAAGACTCTGTATACTGTGAGTTTGGATGCATTCTTATTAAGTGACCAAACCACTTCATTCTTTGTTTCTCAATGTAATTCAAGCAAGGTTCTGTGCCAACTTTCTTTCTTATGCTGATGTTGGTGACTCTGTTTCTCAATATAATTCAAGCAAGGTTCTGTGCCACTTTCTTTCTTATGCTGATGTTGGTGACTTTGTTTCTCAATGTAATTCAAGCAAGGTTCTGTGCCAACTTTCTTTCTTATGCTGATGTTGGTGACTTTGTTTCTCAATGTAATTCAAGCAAGGTTCTGTGCCAACTTTCTTTCTTATGCTGATGTTGGTGACTCTGTTTCTCAATATAATTCAAACAAGGTTATGTGCCATCTTTCTTTCTTATGCTGATGTTGGTGACTCTGTTTCTCAATATAATTCAAACAAGGTTATGTGCCATCTTTCTTTCTTATGCTGATGTTGGTGACTTTGTTTCTCAATGTAATTCAAGCAAGGTTCTGTGCCAACTTTCTTTCTCATGCTGATGTTGGTGACTCTGTCTTCTGTGTTGCTTTTCCAGCAGCTATTTATTCAAAAAAAATATTACCATATTGTTTCTTATTTATTCAAATTTTTGTCTGGCTAAATGTTCCAAACGTTGTCGGCCACTTTACGACAACTTCCCACCGCCCACTTACAACGTGCCCCCACCGCCACGCAACTTGTCGCCCACCTTCGATAAACTGAACCTCCACCGCCACTTTCGCATAAACTTGCCCTCACGCCCTTTCGACGTAACTTGTAGCCTCCACCGCCCACTTTCACGACATCATTGTCGCCCTCCACCCCACTACAGACATAATATTGTAACGCCTCTGCACTTTTACGACATAATTGTAACGCCTCCACCCCCTTTCGACATAAATTTGTCGCAGCATCCAGACTTCCGACAAACATTGTAACGCCCCCTCCCACCGCCCACTTTACACGACATAAACATTGTAACGCCCCTCCCACCGCCCACTTTACACGACATAAACTTGTAACGCCCCTCCCACCGCCCACTTTACACGACATAAACTTGTAACGCCCCATCCCCATTATAACAGTTTGCCAACACCCTCCCCATATATATATATACAGGCTCTATTTATCACTTTGACATAAAAGTTGATATATATTTCTGTCATACATGATCAATTGTCAAATGATTATATACATCAAATAGAAAATTTATGGAAAAATGGATAGTGTAAGACGGCATAAAATGAATTAAAATGCAGAATTCAAATTTTTAATGATTATTCAAGCGTAAAATCACGAAACCCCACCCCCAATGCTTTTGAACCCACTATCACCCCCTGGAAGGCTTCATCGCTCATGGAAGGTGGGGAGTCCGCCCACTTTGGGAACCCATGGGCTAAAGCAACGAAGTTTTGACAAATCACCAAAATAATGTAGTAAAGTATCATTATACCGCCCCTAAACTTGCCAGAGGTTTCAAATTACTAGTTTTGTTGGATATCTTTATGATATCTTGTCTCTCTTATTTCCGATGTTTTGTCTCAGTTATGTCGAAGAGTCTGGCTGAATGGATTAGTTAGACCCAGTGACCAGGGTACAATACCCAGTAGTGCCAAGAATTTTTTTTTTATGTTGAGGGCATACAGAACAAAAATCATAACCTAGACAATTTCGCGACGACTGCACTAGCAATGCGGCTATTAAATGTCTCAGGTTTATGCATGTCCCTCCTGTCCTACACCGTCCTAAAACAGCGATAATACAGTCAGTAACGACGGTTATTTTGGAGAAGAAAGTGGGGGAGTCTCAATTGTGATATATTATAATAACAATAATAATAATAATAATAACCCCATAACCCGTTAGGGACGTAGGGTGTGACTGTGAAGACATCAGCACAAAAAGCACACCATGAATCTCTGTCGTCAACTCCTCGAGCAAGTGTGGAGAAACTCTGCCTTGACCAGCTCTTGATATTGTCAAACCAGGATTTTTCTCTGCATGATATATGAGATATTTGTGATATATGTCAGTAGGGGGATAGTGCATTCGATATCTACACTATTGGTTGAACGATCGAATCGAATCCTGAGAGCTAATATGTGAAGAATATTGTATGTAATTTTGGAAGGTAGGGGTGGGGGAGGGTCTGGGGCCGTAGAGGTTAGATACTCGACTCTCGTGCCAAATGTATGGAGTTCGCTCCCTCGTGGAGCCATTGTGATAATTTTCCAGAATCCTCTGATCTAAGTGTAGGTGAGATCGAGTTCCTAGTCATATCCTTCTTGAGTTCCCTAGTGCCTCCTTTCTTCCTTGAACCCTTTGCCTCCCACTTCAATGACGTCGTTGTGATCCTTTGATGATCTTCTCTCAGAGTATGTCCAACCGTGGGCTCAGGTAACATAGACAGGTGGGCTCAGGTAACATAGACAGGTGGGCTCAGGTAACATAGACAGATGGGCTCAGGTAACATAGACAGGTGGGCTCAGGTAACATAGACAGATGGGCTCAGCTAACATAGACAGGTGGGGTCAGGTAACATAGACAGGTGGGCTCAGGTAACATAGACAGGTGGGCTGAGGCTAACATAGAAGGTGGGCTCAGGTAACATAGACAGGTGGGCTCAGGTAACATAGACAGGTGGGCTCAGGTAACATAGACAGGTGGGCTCAGGTATAGACAGGTGGGCTCAGGTAACATAGACAGGTGGGCCCAGGTAACATAGACAGATGGGCTCAGGTAACATAGACAGGTGGGCTCAGGTAATATAGACAGGTGGGCTCAGGTAACATAGACAGGTGGGCTCAGGTAACATAGACAGGTGGGCTCAGGTAAACATTCTCGGAACTAAGACCACTACTATCATGTGACCCTCGCATTCCAAAGTATTGTTGTATACAGACTATTTCATTATAAAACACACAGCATGCTAAATCAAGGTTATACAGGGTGTTCAACTTAAAAGCAGCCCCAGAGATAAATATAAATTTGCCAGGTACGTATTGCATCTCGTCTATTTACTATTTAAACCGGTTCTGACTAGCTTCACCTACGTCACATTTGTTCATCGCCCCTTCCCGCACTACAATTACACACCATCACACAACCTTGACCTATTTACGTCATAACTGAACCTTCTCATTTCCATACATATATGCCAGATTAGCTCAATTCACAGGTTGCTTTTAAATTGAACACCCTGTATTATGTTACAAATTAAGTGTAACAATAAGTAATATCAATATTAGTAACATTTTAAATCAATAAATAATCATAAACTCATAGAATTGAGTAAAATTACATAAAAACTCACAGTGTTCTATCACACATATACAAAAACCAGCCCCCATTAAACAGGGATTTTCGCTTTCCCGTCTGAGCTAGCCACCAACATATCTCTATCTTCTCTTATAACAGTAGTTATTAGCTATTAAATAGCATTGGAAAATGACTAAAGATATAGAAAGCAAGTTGAATACATTTGAAAATAGATGTCTGCGAAAAATAATGAATATAAAATGGAACGAATTCAGGAGAAATGATGAAATCAGAGACATGTCTGGTCAATCACTAGTGACAACTGTTATAAGAAAAAGAAGATGGAGATATGTTGGGCACACCTTGAGGAGAAATGATCAAAGAATATCAAAGCAGGCATTGAAGTGGGATGCAAAAGATTCAAGAAAAAGAAGATGGAGATATGTTGGGCACACCTTGAGGAGAAATGATCAAAGAATATCAAAGCAGGCATTGAAGTGGGATGCAAAGGATTCAAAAAAAAGAAGATGGAGATATGTTGGGCACACCTTGAGGAGAAATGATCAAAGAATATCAAAGCAGGCATTGAAGTGGGATGCAAAGGGTTCCAGAAAAAGAACATCCTAGGGAGACCCTGAAACAAATTTTGCTGAGAGAGGCAAGAAATATCGGTTTCCATTCCATGGAAGAGATTGAGCGAGTTGCCCAGGATAGAGTGGTATGGAGAAATTACCTGCAGGCCTTATGTAACGTATAACGGTACGAGAGGAATTATTATTATTATTATTATTATTATTAACAGTAAATTATATATATATATCTGATTACATCTTCTCTCTTGAATTCGTCACATTTTATTTCTGGCGTTGGTAACCTGATAATATGCTTTCTAAAAAAACCCGACAGCAGTAAAATTTGTTCAATATGTATAATTTATGGAAATGTGTATACAATTTGCAAATAAATTATCAATAAAGATTCGAAAAAGCATGCAGTAGTTTAAATAAGTAAATAAAATCAAGCATTTAATGTGCATAAAAACTTTGGATATCAAAAAGACTCGTTAGCATTCTCGGAATATTTCTATGTCGCGAGTGCTGTACGAAAACAGCACGCGTTACACATCGATTAAAGATTTGCGAAAACAAATGACGATTTTGATACTGACGCGCTACCTACTGCGCTCCTACTGCGCTACCTACTGCGCTACCTCTGCGCTACCTTGCGACCTCTGCGCTACCTACTGCGCTACCCTGCTACCTCTGCCTACCTGCGCTACCTACTACGCTACCTACTGCGCTACCTACTTCGCTACCTACTACGCTACCTACTACGCTACCTACTGTGCTACCTACTACACTACCTACTACGCTACCTACTTCGCTACCTACTGCGCTACCTACTGCGCTACCGAGGCCTACTTATCTTAGGAGAATCCTGATTTTTTTGCCCATTAAAGGTTACAAATGAGAATCTCTGGTGTAACTATAATTATAAGTGCCTGGTAACCAGGTTCGGACAAAGAAAATGTTTCAGAATAATCTTCATCATCTTTGAACTCTCCATATCAACCACTTCTTAACCACTCTGTGTGATGTGTGTGCAATCTGAGCCTAAGAGCGATTGTACGTTGTGCGAGTTATGCGTCTACAAATAAGTCTGTAGATCCTATTTCTGAGGTACTTTTTATTTACTAGGATAGCTTCACTCGCCCCCATCCCCTTACCTTAGCTGCCTCTTACGACATGCCTTGTAGATCGCAGTGTTACTATTCTTTGCTCCGTTTGAAGGTCACGGTAACACACAGGTGAGAATGTATCTAAAAAGAGTATTTTACCTGTAGTCACCAAATCTTCTAAACCTTCTCTTCGCATTATATGTCCGAAGAACCTTGATTGTCTGATTCGTATTGTTACCTCAAACCTCCTCATTTGTTTTCTTCGCTGTCCATGAAATTTTCAGCATTCTTCTGTAAAACCATTTCTCTGTGGCTTCCAGTGATCATATCGATTGTTTGTTCATTGTCCATAATTCGCTGCCATCCTCTTGATCCAATTCGCATTTTTCCCTTCAAAATGAACCAAAAAAAAAGGTAAAAAATGTAAACATTGTGTTTTCGTCTACCTGTTAATGAAAACGACATGTAATACAGGTAAGGGTCTGTGAATCTAAGGTGCTCAATTTAGATTACCTTATGTTTACCTTTGGTAGAAAACAACGGCCTAACTAAAATAATCAGATCTCTTGAACACTTACATTGCGTTTTGACATTTTGTCTTTTTTTTGTCTTTTATTTATGGAACTTTTATTCATTTTCTTGATGCTGTGTTACAAAACAGTAAAGTAATCCTTTTTTCATATTCACAAAATAGATGAGACTTACAGTAAAACTATTTGATTGGCTAAACACATAATCACAAAGTACTGTAGTTTTACAAATTACAAAAACAATGACAAAATACAGCAACATTTCGACCAACAAGGCCTTTATCAAGCAAACGAACAACAGGAGTGACAAATTTAAAAAACAAATGGACGACCAAAAACAAAAGTTTCTAATGAAAATCGGTCAAATGCTCCGCCTACACTTTTTCATAATAAGTATCTTGGATAATACGGAGTTCGACCCATATTTTTCATTGATCGTCGGCACACGATGGGTGATTTGGTCAACATTTCGCCGGCCGCCTTTACATCCCTGTGCTGTTCCTGGTACTCATTTGAAGCTGGTCCGATCTGAGAGCCGTTTTCTGAGAGTCAGAAAAAATCCTTGGCCTTAACGTGAATTAATGGATTTTCATTAGAAACGTTTATTTTTGGTCGTCCATTTTTTTTTAAATTTGTCACTCTTGTTGTTCGTTTGCTTGATAAAGGCCTTGTTGGTCGAAACGTTGCTGTATTTTGTCATTGTTTTTGTAATTTGTAAAACTACAGTACTTTTTTCATACCTCGAGGTAAATTGGGTAATTTGGGGGTTATTTGGGTATATTGGGTAATTTGGGGGGTCTATGCAGCGTTCAGAAATAAAGAGCGGAATAGGACAAGCGAAAACATAATTCCTGAAAATGAGAAGCATTATCTGCAACAAGTCCTTGTCAATCCCGATCAGAATGCGAGTTATTGAGTGCTACATAGAACCAATACTGACATACGGATGCGAGTCATGGACAATGAACATACAGATTGAAAAATCTCTGAGGGCTACAAAAATGTGGTTTTACAGAAGAATGATGAGAGTCTCGTGTACTGCTAAAATGACTAATGTTGAGGTGTTGAATGAGATCAAGACACAGAGAAACTTATCATCAATATAAGAAAGAGGCAGTCATCATTTTTCGGGCATGTGATGAGGAGGGAGGTTTAGAACACATTGTAACAACGGTAAAATCGAGGGTAGACGAGACAGAGGAAGACAGAAAGGAGAGAAAATTTTGGATAGCCTGACTTCATGAAACACCAACAGAGATTTGTGGAGATCCATGATCGCCTACGTCAGCCGGAACGGCACCTGATGATGATGATGTAGCGTAGAGGTTAGGTGTTCGCCTTTCGTACCAAATAGGTACTCGGTTGCTCCCTGTGAAGAAATCGGGATATTTTTCCAGAGACTGGGGCTCGCATGCGCTAGATGCTGTTATATACATCTTGATAATGTTAGATCAGCGTTCCCAAACTGCGGTTCGCAGACCCCAGATGGTCCGCGAGGTACTCACAGCGGGTCCTCAAGAACTGAAAGAAATATTATGATCTTTGACATTTCAAACAGAAAAATAAATGTTAAAAGATGTATAAAAATAGCGGTAAACTAGTTCCGCTTCGAAATAAGAGGATCCGGACCAGACCGGAGTCTAAATGTATGACATGACAAAATTAAAGATCGTTTAAAGTTGCCTGCAGTCTGTAAAATTGGAACCAGCTTGACTTGGAGGGGTGTAATAATAACTCCATCGCTAGAAGAATGAAATTTAAGTAAGAAATTGGCGGAAACGATCTTGGGAAAGATAGGATGAATAACGTTGGCGTGCATTAGATTTTGCTACAATACATTTGGGCTGAGATTCAGGATGGATCGCTGGCTGAAATTGAAACACAAATGTACTGATGATGCTAATGATGACGGGTCTTGTTCAAGGCAAAATGAAACTCTTCCTGTTTATTTATTAAAATGTTAAATTGCAGAAAATTGTTTACTATTGTAACACAGATAATTTATTCATGCCCATTTTCATATAAGAAACTCGACCGAGTGGCTACCGGAGCCCAAATTTGGGGTGTAAAGAATAGAGCCACTGTTACCTTCCACGCATGTCGTAAGAGGCGACTAAGGAGGCTGAAATCGGATGCATGTGTCCTAAGCGTGTAGAAGTCTATGTGTTTAGGGCCTATCAAACCAATGTGCAATGTATACACGTTCTTGGCAAAGATCAAACATATCACAAAGAGTGATTAAAATTGGTCGTAAAGAACGAACGTAAAGAAGAAGAGGAAGATATATAAAAACGTTTGGGTTCTGCGGCAGCAAAATGTATTATTTAAAAGGTAGTCTGAGATCATGAAAGTTTGGAACCGCTATGTTAGATGATGGAAACTACTCTGACAATCTCATAAATGTGCCCAGATAAAGTTGTGATGTGTTGTTCTCGTATCTACCTGATGACATAAGCATAGCGTAGGTGTTCACGTTTCTTGTCTCACCTTCTTCTTCCAGTTTTCTTTGTTTTCGTTCGTTCTTGTCAACAAATGGTATCTGTGGTATCCTTGCCATGTGTTCCGACAGTCGTGGGATCAAATCCACACACTTTTGTTCACGAGTACATTTTTTCAGAGACCCTAGGATTGTTGCCGTTGCTACGGAGTTCGTGATTTATGCAATACTCTCGGTAGATAGAGTATAGAGTGCCTATTCTGTGGAGAGGGATGGAGTCATATGGAATGAAAACTGGTGTCATTTTTATCCATTGCAGCTTCTTCGGATTTCGTAGTCATGTCAGCCACTCCATCAGCTCGTTCTCTACCCCTGACTCCTTCGTGCCCAGGGACAAAAATTGTGATTTCATTGATTCCTATCTGTTCCAGTCCCTCCACCCAGTTCCATCTTGCCATTTGTGCAGTCTCTCCCTTTCTCTCTTTGCCTTTTAAACCCAGATTGGGGCATAGGATCTCAACCAACTCATGCCAAGTCTTCCTATCTCTAGCTATCTCCTGCAGCTCCCTCCAGCTCTTCTTTATATTGTTGATCTCTGCCTCCAAAATCTCGTAATCTGCGGTGCAGATTCCTTGCGGCTTTCTCTGCATCGTGTCATTGTCTATTGTCTATTCCGCAGGTGGAAGATGTAGTTGGCTGTCTACTCTTGCCGTTAAGCGTAGGGATGGGAGCTTTAATTTGCGTTCTAGGGCTAGATGATTCGCCCTTGCTGTGTTATATCCGTGTTTATGTAGTGTGGTCTTGATATTGTCTATCCATCTTTTCTTGGTCTTCCCTTAGCTCTAGTACCCGATCACTTTTTATTGTATGCTGTTATTGGTGGTTGGTTGTATTTCATTCTCATTAAATGTCAAACCACTGCATTTGTTGTCTTTCGATGTATTCGGTGCATGAAGCTGTGCCTACTCTGCTTCTGATGTCCTCATTTCGTAGTCTGTCTTTCCTGGTGACTTCCACTGCCTTCCTCAAGCATTTCATTTCACACGTGGTGAGCTTTCTATGATGTGTTGCTGTAAGAGACCAAGTTTGGCACTGGTAACAAAGTTTTGGTAGGAAAATACTTTTTATCATCTGTCTTTTCACTTCCATCTTGATCTTTGGGTGTTGTAGTAATGGTGCCAGCTGGTAGGTCACTGCATTTGCTTTGACACCTTGTCTCTATTTCTTGTCTCTCTTTTGCGTGGCCAGCAAAAGGCCGGCCACCAAAAGATGGACCTCAGAGATAACAGAGGCGACGAAAGAGACTATCTACGAAGCGCATACTAGGGCCCGTTTTAGAAATCTCTTCCTGACCTGACGCTGTGAGGCATACATGACTCGAGAAAGAAAGATAGTCATACCGCTTGGTTGGCACAGTTATTCTTTTATTCTTATTTGACTTGTTCCTGAATGGTTCGATTTTGTGGTTACAATTTTCTACTGGATAGGGTAGCCAACCCCCCACCAAACCTCACACTAGTCGTCTTTTACAACATGCATTGTAGGTCGCAGTGTTGCTATTCTTTGCTCCCCCTACCAGCCCCAGCAACAAACGTGCGATTTGTACAATACTCTCTTCTAATTTCGTGCCATTTTTTCCAGAAAGTGACCAAGCTAAATTTGGAAACCCAGTTCAAGTCAACATAATGTTTATAACTGACACACATGTTGCGGGGCTCTCAGAGGAGCAAGAATAGTAACACTGCCACCTACAAGTCATGTCAAAGGGCCACTAGGGTAGGGGCATGGGAAGCTACCTTAGTAAATAAAAAGCGTTGCAGAAATCGGATTTGCTGTCCTACTTGTAGCTGCATTACTGGTACAACGTAGAATAGCTCTTAAGCTCAGATCACATAGCCCGTCTGCCCAGCGTGTTCGTAGCGCGTTGGACTACAGGTGACTATCCCTCTGTGTGTGTGGGTTCAATGCTGCGGGATGGCAGATAAAGCCACAGATTCCCCAGATTTACGGTGTTCGTGGCACCGAACCGAAGGGTTACGATGTCCATGGCACGAGCCGAAGAGCTGAAAGCTCAGTGCTTCTGGATCGGAAAAAGCTCAGATCACATGAAAAATGAAAATCGTGGCATATCCCAAAGGACGTAGCCATCAACCACAGTAAACAAGTCGGTGATTTTCTAGGCACCACTTATACGTTCAGTAGTTTGCCATTGCTTTCTGAACGGGTGGCGCCATCGTCCTTTTGTTAAAATCAACGGAAACAATTTGCAAGCAAACTGTCCGATCACATACAAATCACAAAAAGTGGTTTAACAAGTGGTCGATATGGAGCGTTTGAATAAGACAGATGTTGACAACTTTGAAACATAAATATGTGATGTGTCGATATCCAATCTAATAAATTTCAAATCAAACTTCTTGTGAATATAACTTGACGTCTGAGGGGGGAGAATTAGGAGAGTGTTTAACCAGAGAGAGGAGCATCTGGTCAAATGAATTAGAGCGCGGCTTCCTTGCGGGATGAAAAAATGAAAATCGTGGCATATCCCAAAGGACGTAGCCATCAACCACAGTAAACATGTCGTTGATTTTCTAGGCACCACTTATACGTTCAGTAGTTTGCCATTGCTATCTGAACGGGTGGCGCCATCGTTCAATGGCGCCTTTGTTAAAATCAACGGAAACAATTTGCCAGCAAACTGTCCGCAGCGTGATTCGAACTCAGAACGTCGGGTTAATAGACAGTCACTAACCCTAGGCACAGACGCCACAAACAAGTCGTTGATTTTCTAGGCACCACTTATACGTTCAGTAGTTTGCCATTGCTTTCTGAACGGGTACCATGTTTAATTCACGTTAAGGTCAAGGTTTTTCTGACGGTAACGGTTCTCAGTTGACGTTCAAATGTGTACCAGGAACAAGCACAAGGATGTACAAGCACAAGGATGTACAAGCACAAGGATGTACAAGCACAAGGATGTACAAGCACAAGGATGTACAAGCACAAGGATGTACAAGCACAAGGATGTACAAGCACAAGGATGTACAAGCACAAGGATGTAAAGGTGACCGGCGTAATGTTGACTAAATCACCCATCGTGTACAGGAACAAGCACTGCGATGTAAAGGTGACCGGCGTAATGTTGACTAAATCACCCATCGTGTGCCGACGAACAATGAAAAATACGGGTCTAATTCGGAATTATCCAAGATACGTATTATGAAAAAGTGTAGGAGGAGCGTCTGACCGAATAGATTAGAGTGCGACTCTCATTTAATTCACAGTAAGGTAATTTTTTTCTATTGTGGGCATAAATGAAAAATCTTAACCTGAACAGCTTCGCAGCGACTGCACTAGCCATACGGCCATTACATTCTTCAGGCTCACGTCCCACCTGTCCTACACAGCCCTAAATTAGCAGTACTACAGGCTGCAACAAGGTGTTTTGTTTTTTTAAACAAAGAATCACAGGAATAATACGCATGCATTCATTTCGACATCAGTTTTGAAAACATGTGCGCCTATAGGCCTGCTGGAATGCAAGTCAGTAATCGAGTTTGTAAGTTCCGTTATTTGAAACATTTTTGGTTGTCTAACAACGCGATTGCAACATAGACCTGCATGTTTTGATTGATTTACCTGACACGTTTCTGAGAACGTTTCCGCCAGGTGAACTTTGTCTTAAGTGTATTGTACGTCTATCTGGTAAATATATTATCTGCCAGGTATTTCTGAAGTTTTTCATGTTGTTTAACTTTTGTTTTTTTTTCCCTAGGGTTGTTGGTTTTCTGTTCTTACCTTTCCAGGAAAATTTATGAAATCTAAAACTTCTTTAGCTGCTGTGATCTTTGTACATATTTTGTGTGTAGCTTGGGGTTCCTGTGATCTTCGTACATATTTTGTGTGTAGCTTGGGGTCCCTGTGATCTTTGTACATATTTTGTGTGTAGATTGGGGTCCCTGTGATCTTTGTACATATTTTGTGTGTAGCTTGGGGTCCCTGTGATCTTTGTACATATTTTGTGTAGCATGGGGTTCCTGTGATCTTCGTACATATTTGTTGTGTAGCATGTGGTCCCTGTGATCTTGGGGTCCCTGTGATATTGGGGTACCTGTGATCTTGGGGTCCCTATGATCTTCGTACATATTTTGTGTGTATCTTGGGGTCCCTGTGATCTTGGGGTCCCTGTGATCTTGGGGTCCCTATGATCTTCGTACATATTGTGTGTAGCATGGGGGTCCCTGTGGCGAAGAGGTTACGTGCTCGTCTCTCGTTCCAACGATACTTGATTCGCTTCCTCGTGAAGCTATAAGAAATTTTTCTCGAGATCCCTTATCTCAATGTAGGTGAGATCGAGTTCCTATTCCTATCGGAGACGGACGATAAAACGTAGACCCCGTGTTCAAGTTGAGAATGTAAAATAAAACCTCGGCTGTTTCAAAAATCGAGATCGTCAACCTGGTAAGCTGCTCTCCAGGCAAAATGCTTTCTAAAATAAAAAAATAAATAAATTATAAATTACACAGTGAACCCTCGACGGTGCTACAGAGTTCCTGCAATGACGCTGCGATGTTTCTATATAAGAAAGAGATCGAAGCACACATGGTTACTCATCGAAGTGCAATGATGATGGTCCTATCACTCAATCAATCAATCACTATACGCCAACATTTTTATATTGAAGAGGACATTAATTGATTGATTAATTGATTGATTAATTGATTGATTTATTGATTATTTGATTGATTAATTAATTAATTGATTGATTATTTGATCAATTGGTTATTTGATTAATTGATTGATTGATTGATTGGTTATTTGATTATTTGATTAATTGGTTATTTGATTATTTGATTAATTTATTGATTAATTGATCGATTGATTGATTATTTGATTAATTTATTGATTAATTGATTGATTGATTGATTATTTGATTAATTGATTGATTGATTGATTGATTGATTGGACTATCATCATAACACTTCTGTGAGTAACCATATGTACTTCGATCTCAAACTTACAACTGAAGATCTTAGCGGCAATGCATGATCTCCGTAGCATCTTTTAGAGTGCGAATTTAATTTTGAAGAATTTTATAATTTGTGTCGAAATGTTATGTTCGTCTTTTAACGAATTTTCCTCAGGCTGCAGCATTGCAGTCTACTCTTATTCCTTTTCAACTGCCAGGAAATGTACGTGCAAAGTTTACATTTTATTATCAGTTTCCTATACTTTACGTTACGTTTCCAGCTGTCATCTGAGCAGTTGTCCTTCGACTTGAGGAGGCCATGGCTGTGAATTTACAGGTCTTTCTGAGTTGTGGTGTGTTAGTATAGAGAGTGTTTTCAAGATCTGGATATGGGGGTAGGTACTTGGGGTGTAGGTCACTGAGTGCATGGCACTGGAAGAGACGATGTTCGACAGTTTCTTCTGAATAGTGACATTGTGGGGCAATCTTTGGTTGGATGCGATGTAGGTGAGCATTCAGGGGCAGATGTTGTGTCCTAAGACGGAAAATAATGACTCAGTTTCCTATAGGACTAGAAACTTGATCTCCCTTACATTGAGATCAGGGATCACTGGAAAAAATATCCTGATTGCTCTGAGAGGGAACGGACGAGAGTATCTCTGGAGGAAGAAGCCAGCACTATTCTACCCGCCACAGAGACCGTGACACGTTGAGGGTAAACATCTGCTACCTGCAAGCTTGTCTACTGCAGCGTTTCCCAAACTAGAGTCTGCGGGTCCCCGAGGTAATCAGGGAAGGGAGAGGGGAGGGGGTTCTCAAGCACTTGAAGAAATATTATGATTTTTGACATTTCAAAAATAAAAATAAATTTTAAACCTAATTATTTCCCTAATGTTTTCTTTATTGTTTCTTAAAATATTAAATTGCAGACATTGTTTACTATTTCCACACACAGATAATTCATTCCTGTCAATTTTTCATATCTAGAAACCTTGTGGGTGTCCGCGGCAGCAAAATATACTTAACACGAGGTCCGCTTTATTGCAAAGTTTGGGAACCGCTGGTCTACTGTTATTCTGTAATCTTGGTGCCAAGTTTGGGAGTGTCAAGTTGTATATGAAATCCAAGGAGTGTTATTTTTGTCTATTCGTTCCGTAAGATCTTCTATGTTAGGTGCAGACTTATTTCTTTATCCGTTTGTCGAGTTTTATGTTTCAATTACGTGTCCGTTTTTTTGGGTCTTCTGTATTTCATATAATTACCCGTGTCTAGCTGATTAATTGGTTGATTGATAGAGCCATTATCATTGCAATTCGATGTGTAACCATATGTGCTCCGATCTCTTTCTTAAACAGGAAGATCTCGACGGCAGTGCACGAACTCTGTAGCGCCAGAGTAAAGGTTCCCTGATGTAATTTTAAAGAAAGTGAAGTTATTGTGTAGGAATTACAATTTTAATTTTTTTTTTTCTAATGAATTTTGCCCGTTCTGCTGCTTCTTTCCTGCCTGCTCTTCTCGATTTTGAACCGCGAAGGGTTCTTCCATGTTCTCAAATTGAACACCAGATTTAATTTTTTTTATCATCCGTCACCGATAGGACTATGAACATGATCTCACCTACACTGAGATCAGTGATATCTGGAAAATTATCCTGATGTCTAGACAAGGGAGCGAAACGAGTACCTTTTTTAATGAGAGGCAAGCACATAGCCTCTACGCTAGAGAGACATTTCTAGCTATATTATATAAATATAACTTGAATCACGAAATATCCACTGCACGCGATCACTGTCGCATCGAGCAATCGACTTCAGTATTGCGACGCGGTATCTTTAGTACATTCTAGCATTAAACTTGTTATCAATATAAGAAAGAGGCAGTCATCATTTTTTTCGGGCATGGGATGAGAAAGGGAGACTTAGAAAACATTGTAACAACCTGGAAAATCTAGGGGAGACGAGGCAAAGGAAGACAGAGAGACAATTTTGGATAGCCTGACGTCATGACACGGAAGAGCATCAACATCTGAGTTGATAGCAGACAACATAGACAGGGCCGTGCTATGATGATACAGAGAGACGGCCGCATCAGGCGGCACTGTAAAGGGGGTGGCATAAGAAGTGAAATCAAAATACAATTTGAAATATTTAGGGGCGGCATTTCGAAGACTTGCATCATACCAAGAAAATATAGCGAAAACACGTAAAAATAAAGTACTATAGTTTTACAAAATACAGAAACAGTGACGATATACAACAACGTTTCGACCAAAGGCCTTTATCAAGCAAACGATACAACAAGAATGACGGATTTCGAGGAACACTATAAATGGGCGATTACATATGGAAACATTCAAACTTATCTAATGATATGTTTCCATATGTAATCGTCCATTTGTAGTGTTCCTCGAAATCCGTCATTCTTGTTGTATTGTTTGCTTGATAAAGGCCTTTGGTCGAAACGTTGCTGTATATCGTCACTGTTTCTGTATTTTGTAACTATAGTACTATGTTTTTACGTGTTTTCGCTATTTTACCAAGTTTTACTGCAGTCTTCCACGTTTAAGAAAATATACCGCACGTCCCTGAACAGAGACAGATTTGTGGAGATCCATGATCGCCTACGCCAGCCGGTGCGGCACCTGATGATGATGATGTGCATTAAACTAGAGGTGGTAGCTCTACTCAATGTTATCACAGGTCACAAACCACTGTTCGCTGATAACACGACCAGGCAGAAACTGACCAAAGTAAGGTCAAGAGGCTATTGATGGCTGTATCCGAGGCCGATATTGTGAATAATTACAGTCGACAGAATTAGATTCCTACACAGTCAAGAAAGACATTTCGATGTAAATTGATGGAGTTTTGATGATCTGGGAGTTGGACCTGTGTTGACATTATGTTAGATTGCCTTATCGTGGGCAGACATGCTGTATGTAAGGTATCGATCATTTTGTAAGGGGGCGGTGGCAGTAGTTTCAATAGAACACATTCTATGTTGCTGAATTTGAATTGATAGAAAATGTAGAAAATAGTAATTGAATTGTAGAATTTGATCGATTGGTTGTTTGATTGATTGATTGATAGGACCATCATCATTGCACCTCGGGGAGCAACCATCTGTGCTCCGATCTCTTTCTTACACAGGAAGATCTCAGCTGCAGAGCACGAACTCTGTAGCACCGGCGAGGGCCTCCTATGTAATTTTGAAGATGGTGAAGATAAGATGGTGTAATTTTTAATCTTTTCAAATGAATGTTTCCCGGTCAGCGGCTTTCCAGCCTGTACTTATCGATTTTGAACCTCCAAGGGTTCTTTTACGTGCTCAAAGTGTAGACGGGATCTACGTTTTATCGTCCGTCTCCAATAGGACTAGAAACTTGATCTCACCTACAGTGATATCTGGGATCTCTGGAAAAATATCCAGATGGCTCCACGAGAGAGCAAACCTGGTACCTTTGGCACGAGAGATGTACGCCTAATCTCAACGCCACAGAGTTCTCCACCCCTTCCAGAAGCAAGATGGGTAGAGGAAGGGCACGTAGAGACATGGAGACGAACTGTAAGCAGAGAGAGGGTGAGACAGTAACGACTAGGAGTGGACTGAGCTGAATTGTTCAAAGACAGATCTGGTTGGAATCTTATTCTTCTTTGAAAAGTCCATATCGACCACTTCTTAACCACTCTGTGTGATTTGTATGTGATCTGAGCCTAAAAGTATTGTACGCTGTGCTAGTTATGCGCCTACAAGTAGGCCAGCACGTCCGATTTCTGCAATGTTTTTATTTACTAGGGTAGCCTCCCTAGGTCCTACATCAGTCGCCTCTTACGACATACATTGTAGGCCGCAGTGGTACTATTCTTTGCTTCCTTTGCGAGCCTCAGCATCGCACGGGTGATATAACGATCAGAACTCACATATGGCTATGAGGTGGAATCGCCGAGGCAAGATGGGTAGAGGAAGGACTTCTAGGGACATAGAGACGAACTGTAATCAGATAGAGGGTGAGTCGGTAATGACTAGGAGTGGACTTAGCTGGCTTGTGTA